>CM066330.1:76775092-78219259 GCA_033807585.1 Hydrophis major
TGACCAGTTCTGGACAACCAGTAGCGGAAATTTTGAGTAGTTCAGAGAACCAACAAATACCACCTCTGACTGGCTCCACCCCCATCTATTCTCTGCCTCCCGAGTTCCAGCTGATCGGCTGGGTCTTCTTTTGTTGCCCTGCCCAGGAGGACAGAGCTGGAAAGCAGGTTAGTGGGGTGGGGAGGGAATGGGATTTTGCAGTATCCTTCCCCTGCCATGCTCACCAAGCCACGCCCACCAAGCCACACCCACAGAACCAATAGTACATTTTTTTGAATCCCCCACTGGACCAAACCCACAACTTTGGTTGTGGACCAAAGCAGGGCCAAAGTAAATTTTGTTTAATGTAGTTGTATAATAAATAATGTTAAGTTACGTTTCCCTGAGTGCACTCCTTCTCCTAAACGGGGAATTCCTCAACAAATGACATGAAGATATTTTTATGATTTGACTTTATAGCCAATAGTATTTCCCTTCTGTCATTTAAACACTAAAATCGAAGCAACTGCTAAAAGATCTCTGAGGGCCACAAAGTCACAGGTTGTATATTCTTATGATAAAACCTCTCACTTATACCTGAAGCAGGGAGGTTTTTTTAAATCTTTGTCTCTGTTTGCACAGCTCTTTGGTATTGACCTCTCTATCACATACTAGATAGGAAGCTGACTTCACATATAATTTATTTGTTAAGCTCCATGTGTGCTGATAAATAGCTGTATTCATTGCAGTCCAAAATGTTGTCTACAGATTGGACACATGTAACAGGGCCTTATTGTGACAACTGTTTCACACAAATCTTTCGGTCTCTGTCTTTTACCAACTGTCAACAGCACCCACTGATTGCAAGAACAGCAAATAAATCAATCATTACAGTGTGGCTTATGTCATATGACAAGCAACTCTGCCCAGCAACTTTTCTCCAATCTCCCACAGTCAGCAGTGATTATTTTTGGCATGCACTTTGAATAACAATGCATCCAGTGAGACAAGCAAGGCAAGCAGTGGAAAGTCCCAAAATTCCAATATCTAAGATTAGACACTTTTCTATTTTTGAAAAGATCTCACACTTCCCTGCTTAGTTTATTGGTTCTCACCCACTCAATGCTATGGCATTTGGATTGCAGAAAACTTCCAGGTTTTTTTTTTAAGATTAAACAGACTAAGCATGTTTAATCTGATCTGACGATCCTGCTTTGCACATAGTTTGCCTCCCACACCACCCTGATTTCAGGTCAATAACTTGTGAGTAACTGATATGCCAGATAATTAACTTAGAACCCTTGACTTAATAACATACGGAACCAGATCGTATTACTCTTTTCTTTCACTGACGATGAGAACTAAAACGGAAAATATTTTCTCAAGTAATCGAGGAAGAATTTAGGCCTATCTGGAAATTCTCCTTTTGCCAATCCCATCATTTTAGAATTAGCACAGAAATGCAATACTTTTGTTGTACTTAGAAATGGAAGATTTTCCTTCTCCAGCCTGACATTTCAGAACTGCATGGACATCCAAAAGGTGTTGCATAAGTTATAGCAGTTGAGAAAGAGGCCCTCAAAATTGAAACACAAATTAATTTCCAACCCACTCCCAAATGAAGTTAGAAATTGGCTATTGACACCTGCAGTTATTTTAAATCTAACTCTGTTGGATTGAGATCTTTGTTTTAGGCTTTTAAAACAATCACTTTTATTTAGCTTGTTAGTATCTGTATGTAACACAGATACTTTGAATGTGCATTTAAACAGATAGCTGAAATCCATGTTTGTGTGATGACGGCTGGAATCCATAGTGGGTCTCCCGTCAGGTTCTTTGCGTATACGGGGTCGCCGGGTGCGAAGGTTCGGTGTTTGCTGTTTGAGTCTGGGGGCCTCTCCGGGTTATACGTGGGGTGTAACCTGTCGAGTGGGGACCTTAGTTTTCTGCCCATTAATAGTTCGGCTGGGCTTTTATTGGTTGTGGTATTTGGGGTTATGTGTTGGGTGAAGAGTAGTTTGTTTATTTTCTCCTGGATCTCCCCGTGGTTTATTTTCCAGATGGTCTTTTTAGTGAATTGGACCATCCGTTCCGCCCTACCGTTCGCCGCCAGGTGCGCCGGTGCTGTCAGCGCGTGGCGGATGCCCCTTTCCGCTAGGAATTTTTCGAATTCCAGCGAGGTGAACTGGGGCCCGTTGTCGGAGACGACGACGTCTGGGAGGCCGTGTGTTGCAAAGAGTTTGCAGAGTTCCTTGATCACGGCCTCCGTGGTTGTCGTCTTCATGTTGCTTACCTCCAGCCAGTTGGAGTAAGCGTCAACTGTTATGAGGAAGGTGTGTCCTTTTGTGGGCCCGGCGAAGTCTATATGGATCCTAGACCAAGGTCCCTTTGGGGTTTCCCACTCTAGGACGGGTGCTGTGGGTGGGCTTGGCCTAGTTTCCTGGCATCGTTGGCACCTAGCTACCCAGGCCTCTATTTGTTTGTCCATCCCTGGCCACCAAGCGTAACTTCTGGCTAGGGCTTTAGTCCTAACGATGCCAGGGTGCCCCTCGTGTAGCAGTTCCAAAACCTTCCCCTGTAGCTTTTCCGGAATGACCACCCTATCCCCCCATAGTATGCACACTTTTAATAAGGAGAGTTCCGTTTGGCGGTTTCGGAACGTTTTGATGGACGCATCGTTGTCCCTTTCCGGCCACCCTTTCTCCACCCAATGCAACACCCGCGCCAGACGTTTGTCTTTATTAGTCTCTCGGGCAATGTCTGACGCGGTTATGGGCAGGTTGGGTAGAGTCCCTATGCTGAGGGTGGTCGTCGTGGGTGCTGGGTTGGTGTCGGGTTCCAGTAGCGGCGAGCGGCTTAAGGCGTCTGCATGGGAGATCATCTTACCCGGTCTGTGTATGAGTTCGTAGTTGTAGGCTGCCAGGAACTCGGACCACCTTGTCATTCGGGGAGACAGAATGTTCGAGGTAGCCCGGTTTCCTGCAAGGATTCCCAGCAGCGGCTTGTGATCCGTTATGATGGTGAAAGTCCGGCCGTAGAGATATTCGTGGAATCTTTTTACGGCGGCAACGATAGCCAGAGCCTCTTTGTCCAGTTGGCTATAGTTCCGCTCCGGTTTGGTGAGGGTCCTTGAAAAGAATGCGATGGGCGCTTCTTTTCTGTCGGGAAGGGTATGGCTGAGGACAGCGCCGACGCCAAAGGGTGATGCGTCGCATGTGACAGCCAGAGGTAGGGTCTCGTTGAATTGTATAAGGACGGCGTCGGAGGTGAGGAGGTCCTTCGTTCTTTGGAAGGCGGCTTGCTCGCGTTTCCCCCAAGTCCAGGTCGCCACCTTGTCCAGGAGCCTATGCAAGGGCTCTGCCGCCGTCGCCTTTTCGGGTAGGAAAACATTGTAAAAGTTCAGTAACCCCAAGAACGCCTGTAGTTCCGTCTTTGACTTGGGTGTGGGGGCTTCTTTGATGGCCTTGATTTTTTTGTTTGTGGGGTGAATGCCATGATGGTCTAGGAGGTAGCCCAGGAATTCTACTCGTTCCGTGCATAGCTGGCATTTCTCCGTCTTGACTTTTAGTCCGGTCTCTTTAAATTTGGTTAGGACCTCCCTTAGTCGACCCTCTAGTTCGGCTTGGTTGGCTGCCGACACTAGGACGTCGTCGAAGTAAGGTACCACCCCCTTGATACCTTGCAATAGTCTCTCCATGAGGCTTTGGAATATGCCCGGTGCCACGCTGACTCCGAATTGGAGTCGGTTGCATTTGAATGCCACCTGGTGGGTGACTATGGTCTGCGCTTCTTCCGTTTGCTCGTCGACCGGCAACTGTTGGTATGCCTGGGCGAGGTCGAGCTTGGCGAAAACCTTGCCCCCTCCCAGTGAGTGCAGTAGGTGTTGCACTACTGGGACGGGGTAGGCGCTTTGTTGCAGCGCGCCATTTAGGGTGGCCTTATAGTCCCCACAGATCCTCACCGACCCATCGGGCTTGATCGGGGTGACTATGGGGGTCTCCCACCGGGCGTGGTCTATGGGCTGTAGAACCCCTTGTTTGACGAGCTTGTCAATTTGCTCGTCTATCTTGGGTTTCAGTGCGAATGGCACCCGCCTTGGTTTCAGGCGTTTTGGGGGGATGTTAGGGTCTAGGTCGAAAGATATAAGGGGCCCTCGGTACTTGCCTAGGTTTCCGTCGAAGACCTCTTGGAACTCCCGGGCCAGTTGCTGCTCCCAGCTGTCGTCGGTGACGTGGTCGACTCCCGTGAGAACGATGTCGAGCGGGGCGAACCATTGCAGTCCCAGTAGGCTTGGGCGGTCGCAGTCGACGATTGTCAGGGGAAGTCTTTCGGTGTACCCCTTATAAGTGATGTTGAAGTGTTTGGTTCCGACTACCGGGATGCGGTTTCTCTGGTAGTCTTTTACAATGAGTCTCTGGCTGTCTACGTTCCTCCTTTGGAGGGTAGGCACCAAGCGCTTTATTTCATGCCATGCAATCATGGAGAGGTAGGACCCGGAGTCCACCTCCATTTTGCATGGCTGGCCCTCGATGCCTACCTCCACGTGGACCTTCCGGGCGTCGGTGATGGCGTGGCCGATGGTGACCGTCTGGTGGGTCTCCTCTCTCCGCCGGTTGTCACCGCCTCGCGAGGATCATCCGTTCCGGTCCCATCGGTTGTCCGAGGGGCGATCTCTGGTCCGGGGTGGTGTGCTTTCTCTCCTCCGGTCGTTCTGGTCCCATCGTGCCGGGCTGTGATTTTTCTTCAGGCGGCAGACACGGGCGATGTGTCCCTTCTTGTCGCAATGCCGGCAGATCGATTCGAAAAACCGGCATTCCGACCTGGGGTGGTCGCCGCCGCAACCGGCACAGTTGGTCCTCGACTTACGACCTCGCCGGTTTCGTGGGTCGCGGCCTGTCTGGAGTCGATGGATGTCCTCCTCGTCATCGGAAGTGCCCGATGCCGAGTGGAAATCGCCCTCGTGGGTGGTCGTCTCGGGTTGGGGCTCGGTTGACCTCGCCGGGTTGTTGTTTCCGCTGCGGTCCCCAGTGTTCGGTCTGCACATGCGGTCGGCGGAAGTTCGGGTTGCTTCGGCGGCTGCGGCTGCGGTGAGGGTGTCTGCTAGGCTGATGTTGCCCTTGGCCATCAGCCGGCTCTGGAGGACGGGGTCCCACAAACCGAGCACGATTCGGTCTCGCAGGGCGTCGTTTAGGTTATCGAATTCGCTGAGCCCCCCTAAACGCCGCAGCTCGGCGACGAAGTCGCTGAAGCTCTCACCCGACCTCTGGTTCCGCCAGTAGAACTCGTTTCGCTGGATCAGGATGGGTACCTCTGGAGCGTAGTGCCGCCGAAGTATGGGTTCGAGGACATCCCAGTCCATCGCGGTCGCATCGGCGGGTTTGGCAAGCGCCTTGGCCATCTGGAAGACCTCGGTCCCGCAGTGGGTCAGGAAGACGGCGCATTTCATTGGGCCGGTGGCGTCCTTCAGGCCGCTGCACTCGAGGTACATGCGGAATCGGTTGGAGAACGATTCCCAGTCCTCGGTGGCGGGGTTGAAGGGTGCGGGTGGTGCAATTTTCGCCATCGCGGTGGTTCGTCTGGCTTCCGTCGGACACGTGGTTCGGTTCAGGGTCGGGATCCCACCTTCGTCGCCAGTGTTGTGTCCGCGAAATGATGCCAGGAGTTGGTGACTTTAGTGCAAGCTCTTTATTTGTGAGTTGGAACCGAACTGGCGAAAGGAAAAAAGCCCGCGGCTTTTATTCCTTTCGCCGCCGCGGCCGCGGCCAATGGCACCGCTTTGAATCTCCCGCGATCCGAATGGACCAATCGCGGGAGATTCCTAGCGAGCCAATCGGCGCGGCTCGCCTGACCAATCGGAGAGCCCCGCGCTTTGGCCAATCAAAGCGCGGGGATCTCGAGTATGTTAATTAAGGACAGAACACATATCGCGTTGTATAAATGATTGACAGTGGCTGACATAGGTTTATCAAAAGAGCGAAGAAAACAAGACAGCCTTAGCTAAGCACAGAATATATAAGCACAAAATATATAATTTGTATGTGTATAATACATACAGACACAGAAACATATACACACAAACAGGTACATAAATAAGTAGCAGTAGTATCAATACAGCCAATGTTACTGATGTTATTGTTGATCAATTCATTGCTCACAGATTCAATATATGGATTTTAACATTTTTAGCCTATTGGTCCCTAATGGCTTTTTTGTTTGCCTTTCTCTTCACATGGAGGGAAAATTTAAAACTGCCAAGGCAGTATTTCAGAATCAGCAATGTATTTTCAAATTACTTCTTATTTGCAACACTGTTCTTTCTATTGTTAATGGCATTTACTAAATGCCATTGATAGCATCACAAAACCCTGACTAAACATTTCAAACGTTTGCCTGGTTTGGTGATAATTCAAAATGATTAATAAAGTGGCTGGAAACGTCTTCTAACTCTGGAAGTTCTTTGAGTCATGACACTCTTACAAAGTGAATCATAATCAGTTTCCCAGGCTCCAAGGTAAGTCCTAGAAAATTTCTCACCAGTCTTGGTGCAGCAACTGCCAGGAAATCTGTACTGTACTATATATAGAATATATCTTTGAAGGAGGAATACAAAAATAATTTTGCAAGACTCATTATGGGTTTACTCCATTTTTTAAAGAAAAAAAATAACTAGCACAGTACACACACTCTTCATTGCTCTACTTGTCTGTGGAAGAGCTCGTATGCTTCTAATGTTCTTCACAGAAATGCCTTACATTAGAACATGGGTGTCTAATCTTTTAGCTTGCCTGGGCCACACTGAGTAAAGGGGAATTATCTTGGGCCGAATATAAAAGGATAATAACTATAGCTAAAAATCACATAATAATATCAACATTTTACAATCTTGTGGAGTCGTTTTACTAACTGTCCAAAATTACATGTGGTCTGCAGGCCATGGGTTAAGTATCTGCTTTAGATTAAAATTAACCTAGCATTTTCTGCTTTTAGTACTCAGTTTAATAGAACTTGGTTTAATGGATTTCAAGCACAATGGCCATTTTTTTTCCAATCTGACTTTATTCCTGCCTAATTATCAAAATGTGGTGATGTTTTAAGATGACTCCATCATTGTGCTTGATTTATTCTCACCTGTATCTGGTGGTTTGTATTTTAATAATGACTGTTTAATATGGCTTACTAATTATATACATATGCGTATACATATGAATATGATAAACCAATTAATTAATTAATTAGGTGGCATTGTTGATTTATTTGAGGCTTTACCACAAATCATACCATTCATGTCAGTTATGTAGTTGTGTAAAAGAGACAAATTGATACAAATGACCCACATTCAGATTTAACAGGCATGCCCATCTTGTTCATTAAAGTCATGGTTTTACTAAGATGACGATTTTGCACTCTCGATTTGGATCAAGGCCACCGTACATATATAGGAGAGCCAGAACCTTTTCCTGCTCCACTCTTTTGGAGTTTGTTTTATTCCACTTTAGATCAAAAGAGAAATGGAGAAAGAAGTTAATCAACAGTCCAAAGATCAGCAAGAGATCAAAAGGAAAGCGAAGAACACTAACTCATATTCCAAGAAGGGATGATTTGGAATCCAAGGGCATCTGAGATCATCAGCAAAAATCACCGCTGCCAAGCTTGTCTGCTTGTCACTAAAAGCTTTCATAATTCACTGTCCAATTTAGTCGAAGAATGTCTCTTTCTGTCTTTATTTTCCTTATAACTAAGTATTCCTGTAACTCTCAGTTGCCTGCCTCTGGGGTTTCCTGGCATTTTAGAGGCAAGAGCATCCACCTTATATAAGTGCCCCAGGGTTGGGATTCTCACAGTTTGCACCTATTCTCCAGAACCAATTGTTAACATTCTAAGCAGTTCGGAGAACCAGTTGTTAGAAGAAATTACTGGATTAATCCTGTAAGGAAGGTGGGAAGGAAACATTCTGGTGTTGCTTACAGAAACTGCCTCTCCCTTAACCCTTATTACATTCTTGGCAGGACTAGACTTCCTGTCTCAGGATCTTGTCTGGAGGTTTTTTCCCTTCCTTTGCTGTGTGGAGTGGCCATTCAAAGTTACAATGGCATTGAAAAAAGTGACTTATGACCATTTTTCATATTTACGACTGTTGCAGCATCCCCACAGTCATGAGAGGCCAGGCGAGGAGATGTGTGCCTCGATGTGAGTGATATTGGCTTGGCCACACCCATCCAATAACATGCCCACAAAGCCACGTCCACCTAGTCACATGACCACCAAGCCATGCCCACCAACTAAGCCACACCCACAGAACCAGTTGTTAAAAAATTTGAATCCCACCCCTGATGTGCCCATGTATGTATGTGCGTTTGTGTGTATGTGCGCACATATAAATATATATGCAGCAGCAAAGATGCAAGATTGAAACTGGAAAAAAGCACTATTGTACTGTGTTTCCCCCAAAATAAGACCATGTCTTATATTTTTTTTGCCAAAAAAGGCACCAGGTCTTGTTTTCAGAGATGTCACCCATTGACTAACCTCAGTTGCGCTCATCGCCCTGCTGTCAGAGGCCTTCAGGAACTTCTTCTGCAACTGGCAAAGCTTTCCTGAAGGCCTCTGTAACTGATAACAGAGCTCTGGATTGATCTGGAGCTTTGTTATCAACTACAGAGGCCTTCAAGAAAGCCATGCCAGCCTTGTCAGTTGCAGGAGAAATGGGCCAGCAAGGCAGGTGTCAAGGTGTGTGAGGCCTGATTACAACTGTCCAAAGGTAAATAGTAGGGCAGGTCCACCCACCCCCATCCCCACCCTAGCTTAATTTTTACCTGTGCACTCTGGAGTGGGTGGGATCTTAATTAGGGCTTATTTTGGGGGTTAGGGTGCATGTGTAAAAATCAAGCTAGGACTTACTTTCAGGTAGGTCTTATTTTTAGGGAAAAAGGGTCGCATACGCACCACAAATTGGTGGATCTTGCAATGGTGATGGCATAAATCTGTTCTTTTCATCATGACAGTGGCAACAAGATCCTGCAAATGCTATTTCTTCTGGAGAGTGGTATGATTGTAGCCTCCAAAGCAAGCCAGACTTCTGTTGTACTAGTGCAGACACGATAACCCAAGTGAAATCTCAGGATTCGATCTTATTCTTGAAGGAAAAATTTTGTAATGTACTATAATAACATTCTCCTGCAATCTAATGGCAGCAGTTCCCGTTTTTTCCCCCTTTTAATGAAAACTCATGATGGGGGAAATTTGTAAGAGGAGCCTTCAATCTCATGTCAAAATTGTAGATAAGTCATATTAAAGGAGGGAGCCACTTTGGGGTGCTCAGAAATGGTTGCCAATTGTATTATACCTCTATCTTGACTTGGATAGCATTAAAACCAAGGAAGAACTATTGTTAAACATTGGTTGACATTTTCAGAAGATGACCACTGGTCCTGCAAAAGAAGTCTATAACTGCTTCTCCACAAATGCACATTCAAGAGGTACGGAGCTGGCTACTTTGTCCTCAGAAGGTCTTCTGCAGAAAGCCTACCTTACAAAAAATGCTATATTCCCTGAAGAGGGAAATTTGGGCAATCCTCAGTCTACAATCATTTGTTGGCAACTGTTCCAAGTTACAGGGCTGCAGTGTAACTTGGTAGTGTTTCCAAGTGTTGATGGTGCTGAACAAATAGTTACACCAGTGCTCAAAACTCCAGCTATCTCATCACCTCCAGAGCCATGCAATCACCATTTGCAAGTTTTCCCTGCTGGCCTCCCCAGAAGTTATTGGGGAAGCTGGCAGGGAAGATCGCAAGTTGCTGGGGCAGATTTTGGTTATCATATTGTATTTTTCTTCTTGTTGTTACTCCTTTGTCATTGTTTATTTCATTATTCTATTATTTTATTTCCATTTACACTCTTTTCATTGTTCTTCCTTTTTAGGATTGTAAGCTGCCTAGAGTAGCCACGGCAATTTAGGCGGCAAATAAAATTAACAAATAAATAATAAATAACCCTCCCTCACCTAGGGACTCTTCTCCTCTACCAACCACTTGTACATCTTTACACAATCTCCTTGACTTACATTACACCCCCACATACCTTCCCTAACCCATGCAGCACCCCTTGTGACCCTGACTCTCACACACCCTCCCTGACCCACACTACACCTTTTGTGACTCTCCTCACAACTTCCCTGACTTGCAGAGCACCTCTTGTGCACACTTCACACCAGGGACGGACTTCAAAGATTTTAGCAAACAGTTCTCTGCCTGGTTGCTGGGTGTGGCCTAGCTGGCCTCCTACACTACCGGAGGGTGGGCGTTTTTACCCTCCTCAGTCTCTGGGGTTCTCTGCAAGCCGGAAATGGGTCCATTTCCAGCCTTCCCGGACTTCCAGGAGGCCAGGTTTTCACCCTCCCAATGCGCCCGACCTGCATCCAAAACAGGCCACTGGGGACTCCTGGGAGGAGAGAGGCCAGTCAGGCGTGGGATTTGGAGGTTCTTTGAACTGCACAGAATCTTATAGTTAAGGACTCTCCAGAACCCCTGCGAACCCCCAGCAGCCCAGCCCTGTTTCACACCCTTTTTGAGCTACCCTTGAACACTCTCTCCAACCTACATGGTAAGTCTTGGACACCATCCCCAACCCATGCAGCTTCTCACACATATCCTCCCCAGCTCACCCACACCCCTCAAACCCTTTCCGATCCACGATCCATACGGCATCCTTTGCATTCTTTCCCACATCTGGAGGCAGCAGACACTTATCTACCTGCAGGCCTCCACCAGGTCTTCAGGCCTCCCCTTCCCAGGGATGGTTGTTGCGAAGTTTAAAGGCAAGTGGCTCTTAAAATGGAGGTTCCTGCAGTCACTCTGAAGATTAGCTCAGGGCTTTGAAAAGCTATTGAAGAAAGCCAAAGAAGGCCAAATTGCTGATCAAAAACGAATAAATCAGAAAGTCAGAAGAATGGCATCTGTTACCATCTTTTTAAAGGCTATTTCCCCCTCCCTCTTTTTCTTGTCAGTGACCAAAAAAGCTCTTAGGCAAAAATGGTTGCTCCTAAGTGGCTTCTGAACAAGCCTTCCTTAATTACTTTAAAGCCTCTGCCGTTCAAATGCTTGGAAAGTTCCTTCTAATAATAACAGCAGATTTAGTCAGGCAGTCAGGGTGGTCTTTGTACTTGAGAGCCCTTTGAAAATTCACAGCCTACAGTCAGCTTGACATGTCAAGGTCTACAGAGTCAGAAAGTGAGAGAAAAACAGTGTTTTGAAAGATCTGCAAAGTACACGCCACTCAGACAGCACCCTCACAACTAGATACTGACTGAGATTACACTTCCTGTCAAAAAATGAAACTTTTAAGCCATTTGTTTTATATTCTCTGCAGCAGAAACTCCCCAATGCCCCTTAATGATTGCTGTGAGGGGGGTGGAATTCCTCCTTTAATGTTTCATGAGGATAAAGAAATAAAAAATAAAACAAAACATGATTGCTTCTGAGTAATTATTCACAAGAGGCTGTTCGTGGGGCCTGAGGGGGAAAAAAGAGCCCAAAGCCTTCAGATTTGGAAGGATGATCATAAGTAGAAGCAATCAGGTATAATATTAAGAAGCAAAAATTAAACAGTTTATGGAAGCTGGCACCAATTATTTCCAACAAACAAGTCTGCAACCAATCTTTTGAACTGTTCTAATAACCATTTCAGTGAGGCTTTAAAAATGCCTTTGTTAATATTTTACAATCACGGCATCGGTCCAGGAGTGGGACAGGCGCTAACACTTGTGTGACACCCTGTCCTTTTTCTTGATAAAGATTAAGCATTGGAAGTTGAAAGCGAAAATAAAGAGAGTACATTGAAAAAAATTGGACAAACAAACAAAATGGGTATTAAAGCAGGAGAGTGTAGCTCTACCAGCCTGATGCAAGTCTGCAGCTATGCATAGTTATTTCCCACAGCAGCTTTGATCATGCCTCAAGGAAGCCAATGGTAGGTGAGCAGCTGCCTGAGGAAGAAGAAGGAATCCCCCTCATGTGGCCAGTCCTAGTCCTTCCAACCCACTGCCACCCCCTTTACAATCTCTTTGTGTTGCCCAAGGCAGGGGCTGATGAGAATAGAATAGAATTCTTTATTGGCCAAGTGTGATTGGACACACAAAGGAATTTGTCTTTGGTGCATATGCTCTCAGTGTACATAAAGGAAAAAATACATTCATCAAGAATCATAAGATACAACACTTAGTGATAGTCATAGGTTACTAATAAGCAGTCAAATCATACTAGGAAACAAATAAAACAATATAAATTGTGTTCTGTACCTTCATTTACATTCTTGAAAGCCCCGCGTTTTGATTGGCCAAAGCGCGGGGCGATCTGATTGGTTGGGCGAGCCGCGCTGATTGGCCCGCTAAGAATCTCCCGCAATTGGTCGATTCGAATCGCGGGAGATTCAAAGTGGTGCCATTGGCCGCAGCCGCCACGGCTTGGAAATAAAAAGCCGAAAGTTTTCCTTGGAACCCAGTTCGGTTCTGGGGACCAATAAAGAGCTGAAACCTAGTCACCGACTCCTGGTCTCTTTCCCGATGGACACGACACTGGCAACAAAGGTGGGATCCTGATCCTGAACCTCAAAAGCACGTGTCCGATGGAAGCCAGCAAAACCGACAAGATGGCCAGCATCGCGCCACCCGCACTCTTCAACCCCGCTAGCGAGGACTGGGAATCTTACATGGACAGATTCCGCATGTTCCTCGAATGCAGCGACATGAAGGACACCACCGGACCGAAGAAACGAGCTGTCTTCCTGACACACTGCGAGCCCACAGTGTTCAAGATGGCGAAAGCCCTAGCAAAACCCGCTGACGTCACTGCGATGGATTGGGATGACCTCGAGCCCTTACTCCAAAGGCACGACACTCCCGCCGTGCCCACCCTCATCCGCCGGCATGAGTTTTATTGGCGGGACCAACGGTCGGGCGAAAGCCTCAGTGACTTTGTTGCAGAGCTGCGGAGCCTAGGAGGACTATGTGGGTTCTCCAACATGGACAAGGCCCTGCGGGACCGAGTCGGGCTTGGGCTTCGTCCCACAAAGTTGACTGATTGCCAAAGGCAACATCACCCTCGCCGATGCCATCACTGAAGCCACCGCAGCCGAAGCCACCAGGCAGTCAGCAAACCGCATGCGGAGACCGGACGCTGGGGACCGCACCGCGAACAACCACCCTGCATGGGCGACCGAGGCCCAACCTGAAACTACTACCCACCATGGCGAATTCCACTCCACCTCTGATACTTCAGACGAGGAGGAGGAAATCCACCAGCTCCAGGCAGGACGCGACCAGCGCAGCCGGCGGAGTCGTAAGTCGGGGACCGCGTGTGCCGGTTGCGAAGGCGACTACCCTAGAGCCGAATGCCGGTTCTTCGATGCAGTCTGCCGGCACTGTGACAAGAAGGGTCACATCGCCCGCGTCTGCCGACTCAAGAAAGCCTACAGCCCCAGACGGTGGGACCACAGCGAGCGGAGACTGGACAGCACACCGCCCAGAACCAGAGACCACCCAGCCGACAGCCATTGGGACCGGAGCGGACGAGCCCGACGAGGTGGCGAGACCTGGCAGAGGGAAGAAACGCACCAGATGGTCATCATTGGCCACGCAACAACCACCGACGCCTGCAAGGTCTACGTGGAGGAAGGCATCGAAGGTGAACTTTGCAAGATGGAGGTGGACTCCGGGTCCTACCTCTCCATGGTCGCCTGGCAAGAAATTAAACGCTTGGTGCCTACCATCCAAAGGAGGAGACTGGAGAACCAGAGACTAATCTTTAAAGACTACCAGGGAAACCGCATCCCGGTAGTCGGAACAGGACAATTTAGAGTAACCTTTAAAGGACGCACCGCAAAATTCCCCCTAACAATCATCGATCGAGACCGATCCAGTCTGTTGGGACTTCAATGGTTCGCACCGCTCGGCATCGAAGTCACGGGCATCGACCACATCGCCGAGGCCAACTGGGAGCAGCAACTGGCACGGGACTTCCAAGAAGTGTTTGACGGCACCCTAGGCAAGTACCGAGGGCCCCCTATATCCTTCAGCCTAGACCCAAACGTTCCCCCGAGGCGCCTAAAACCAAGGCCGGTACCTTTCGCACTCAAGCCAAAAATTGACGAGCAAATTGACAAGCTCGTCAAGCAAGGGGTCCTACAACCAATAGACCATGCCTGGTGGGAGACCCCAATAGTCACCCCAGTCAAGCCTGATGGGTCAGTGAGAATCTGTGGGGACTATAAGGCTACCCTAAACAGCGCCTTGCAACAAAGCACTTACCCCATCCCAGTAGTGCAGCACCTTCTACACTCACTGGGGGGAGGCAAGGTTTTTGCGAAACTCGACCTGGCCCAAGCATACCAGCAGCTGCCGGTCGATGAGGAAACCGCAGAGGCGCAAACCATAGTCACCCACCGGGGAGCTTTTTGATGTAACCGACTCCAGTTCGGAGTCAGCGTGGCGCCTGGAATTTTCCAGAGCCTCATGGAGAGACTCTTACAAGGCATCAAGGGGGTGGTACCCTACTTCGACGATGTACTGGTATCGGCAGCCAACCAGGCGAACTAGAGGGTCGCCTAAGGGAGGTGCTAACGAAATTCAAAGAAACTGGGTTAAAGGTGAAGAGGGAAAAGTGCCAACTTTACACAGAGCGGGTTGAATTCCTGGGGTACCTCCTAGATCAGCATGGCATCCACCTCACCACACCAAAATTAAAGCTATCAAAGAGGCTCCCACACCCAGGTCGAAAACGGAACTGCAGGCGTTTCTGGGGCTACTTAACTTCTACAATGTTTTTCTGCCCCAAAAGGCGACCGTGGTGGAGCCTTTGCATAGGCTTTTGGACAAGACGGCTACCTGGAGTTGGGGAAAACGCGAGGAAGCCACCTTCAGGAAAACCAAGGACCTGCTCACTTCGGATGCTGTCCTCATCCAATACAGCGAGACTGTACCACTAGCCGTCACATGCGACGCATCACCCTTCGGCGTCGGCGCCATCCTCAGCCATACTCTTCCCGACGGAAAAGAAGCACCCATTGCGTTCTTTTCAAGGACCCTTACCAGACCAGAGCGGAACTACAGTCAGCTGGACAAAGAGGCCCTGGCTATCGTCGCCGCAGTAAAAAGGTTTCACGAGTACCTCTACGGCCGGGCGTTCACCATCATCACCGACCACAAGCCGCTGTTGGGAATCCTCACAGGGAACCGGGCCACCCCGAACATTCTATCTCCTAGAATGACAAGGTGGTCCGAATTCCTGGCCGCCTACAACTACCGACTCACACACCAACCCGGTAAGACTATCACCCATGCGGATGCTTTAAGCCGCTCACCGCTACCCGAACCAGACACTGACCCAGCACCCATGACGACCACCCTCAGCATAGAGACTCTGCATCAGACATTGCCCGAGAAACCATAACCGCATCAGACATTGCCCGAGAAACTAATAAAGACAAACGTCTGGCGCGGGTGTTGCATTGGGTAGAGAAAGGGTGGCCGGAAAAGGACAACAACGAGACTTTCAGAACATTCCGGAACCAGCAAACGGAACTCTCACTACTAAAAGGGTGTGTACTATGGGGGGATAGGGTGGTCATCCCGGAAAAACTGCAAGGGAAGGTACTGGAGTTGTTACACGAGGGGCACCCAGGCATCGTTAGAACAAAAGCCCTGGCCAAAAGTTACGCTTGGTGGCCAGGGATGGACAAACAAATCGAGGCTTGGGTAGCAAGGTGTCAACGTTGCCAGGAAACTAGACCAAGCCCACCCATGGCACCGATTCTAGAGTGGGAAACCCCCAGGGGACCTTGGTCTAGGATCCACATAGACTTCGCCGGGCCCACAAAGGGACACACATTCTTTATAACCGTAGACGCTTACTCCAACTGGCTGGAAGTAAGCAACATGAGAACCACCACCACGGAGGCCGTGACCAAAGAACTCTGCAAACTCTTCGCGACACACGGCTTCCCAGACGTCCTCGTGTCGGACAACGGGCCCCAATTCACCTCGCTGGAATTTGAAAAATTCCTAGCGGAACGGGGCATACGACACGCACTGACAGCCCCGGTGCATCTGGCGGCGAACGGAAGGGCGGAACGGATGGTTCAATTCACAAAAAAACCCATCCAGAAAATAGACCACGGGGAGATCCAGGACAAAATAAATAAAATGCTTTTTATACAGCACATAACCCGGAACACTACAACAAGTAAAAGCCCGGCAGAGCTACTAATGGGGAGGAAAATAAGATCCCCACTCGATAGACTACACCCCACATACAACCCAGAGAAATCCCCAGACTCCACCAGCAAACACCGATCCTTCGCACTAGGCAACGCCGTCTACACGAAGAACCTAACTGGAGACCCACTATGGATACCAGCAACCATAACCCAGATGACAGGTCCACGCTCGTACCGGTTACAAACAACCGACGGATGAGCATGGAAATGCCACATCGACCAATTAAGATCGAGGACAGCTACAAAAGACACCACCGACACACAACCAAACACAACCAACCCCCTCAACACAAACCAAGAGGGGAGGGAATACCCCAGAAACCAAACCCCAGAAGAAAGAAACCAGCCATACTCACCAGCAAGCAGCCAGCGCGGAACCTCACCAGAAAGAAACAGCCAGGCCAGCTCGACCAGCCCAGAAAAACCAAGCGGGAGCGGCGAAAACCGCAGCTCGACCAACCCGGGTAGACCAGGAGGGAGCTACAAAGAGTGGCCCGGCAAGACATACCAGGCGGTTCCAACGATGAGGCCGAGAGACACGGAGATCCTGACCGAACCGGCCGGGAACCAACCTCCAACTGACCTGCGCAGGTCCGGTAGACAAGTACGGAGCCCTGCCTACCTACAGGACTACGTTACGTAGAACCAAACCAAGAGGGGAGGGGTGTTCTGTACCTTCATTTACATTCTTGAAAGCCCCACGTTTTGATTGGCCAAAGCGCGGGGCGATCTGATTGGTTGGGCGAGCCGCGCTGATTGGCCCGCTAAGAATCTCCCGTGATTGGTGGATTCAAATCGCGGGAGATTCAAAGCGGTGCCATTGGCTGCGGCCTCCGCGGCTTGGAAATAAAAAGCCGAAAGTTTTCCTTGGAACCCAGTTCGGTTCCGGGGACCAATAAAGAGCTGAAACCTTGTCACCGACTCCTGGTCTCTTTCCCGACGGACACAACAAATTGTAAAGATACAAGCAACATGGTTATAGTTATAAATGAGAAGAGATAGGCACTAGGAAGGATAAGAAGAAGAATAAGGATAAGAAGAATACAGTCTTAGTAAATAAATTGACAGTGTTGTGGGAATTAGTTGTTTAGCAGAGTGATGGCCTTTGAGAAAAAAACTGTCCTTGTGTCCAGTTGGTCTGATGTGCAGTGCCCTATAATGTCATTTTGAAGGAAGAGATTGAAACATTTTTTTGTCCAGGATGTGAAGGGTCTGTAGATATTTTCACAGCTCTCTTTTTGATTCCTGCAGTACACAGGTCCTCAATGGAAGACAGGTTGGTAGTAATTGTTTTTTCTGCAATCCTAATTATCCTCTGAAGTCTGTGTCTGTCTTGTTGGGTTGCAGAGCCAAACCAGCCAGTTATAGAGGTGTAGTTGACAGACTCAATAATTCCTCTGTGGAATTGAATCAGCAGCTCCTTGGACAGTTTGAGCTTTCTGAGTTGGCGTAGAAAGAACATTCTTTGTTATGCTTTTTTGATAACATTTTTTATGTTAGATGTCCATTTTAAGTCTTGAGATATGATAGAACCTAGAAATTTGAAGGTCTCTACTGTTGATATCATGTTGTCTAGTATAGTAAGAGGTGGTTGTATGGGAGGGTTTCTCCTAAACTCTACCACCATTTCTACAGTTTTCAGTGTATTTAGTTCAAGATTGTTCTGATTGCACCACAAGGCTAGTTGTTCAACCTCCCATCTGTATGCAGATTCATCGTTGTCTCGAATGAGACCAATCACTGTTGTATCATCTGCAAATTTCAGTACCTTAACAGAAGGGTCTTTTGAGATCCAGTCATTGGTATATAGAGAGAAGTGGAGAGAGCACACAGCTTTTGGGGGGCCCTGTGCTAATTGTACAGGTATGTGATGTGATTCTGCTTAGCTTCACCTGCTGCTTCCCGTCTATTAGGAAGCTTATGATCCATTTATAAGTATGGTCAGGAACAGCTAGCTGTTTAAGTTTAGTTTAACAGGGGTCTTCAAACTTGCCAGCTTTAAGACTTCTGGACTTCAACTCCCAGAATTCTTCCTCCAGTCATGTTACCTCAGGAATTCTGGGAGTTGAAGTCCACAAGTCTTAAATTTGCCAAGTTTGAAGACCGTTGAGTTAGAAGAATATCTGGAATGATGGTATTGAATGCTGAGCTGAAGTCTATCATGATGAAGTCTTGATGATAAGAAGATACATACAAGAGATTATAGTGACCAACTCAGGAGGAGGTGGCATAGCATCTGAGCACTTCTGTTGGTCAGCTCCCCTAGGTAACCTGGAAATCAATTTCATCAGAATTAGCAACATAAATTTTGGGCTTGGTTGTGGTTGTAAGTCAAGGATTACTTGTACTTTTATTGAGATTGGCTATAATAGCAGACTCTTGCAAACCTGATCACCTCCTTCCCATTCTTGTACTTCTATGAATTAGGGAGGTGTCTCAGCTGCTCCTCAATGTTATCTGTTAACTTCAACTCCCAGAATTCCCCAGCCAGCAAAGAATTCTGGGAGTTGAAGTCCGCTGGGCTTAAAGTTGTCAAGGTTGGAGACCTTTGGCTTACAGGACATACTTGGAGCTTGGCCTGGGCTGCAGCTCACATTGAATGGGAGGGGAAAATACTGGCTGTGACATATTTAGTTTGATTCAAGAATCTGTCTCTCTCTGTAAACGCCTTTGATTCTGCAATAAAAAAAAGCTGGGCAGCTCTATCATTCTTTCACAGCTCAGCACCATCGCAAGTCTCGTTGTACCCATAGGTCTTTCAAAAAAGCAGAATGCTATGTTCAAAGACTAGCAGCAGTCCTCCCTCCGGTCCGCCGCCAACGCGGGAGCGGTGATCGCTCCCATTGGTTGATGCCATTTGACAGCCGGCTATAAAAGGGAGCTGTCAAACAGCATCAGCTGTCGCTGCCAGCTGGCTGTCAGATAGCCTTGGCAGCCGCGGCGACCCTTTATTCGCAAGAATAAAGTTGTTAGCCTTTAGCCTGGCTCCGTCTCCCTTTGTAACCGCCGCTCCACAACACTGGCGACGAGGGCGGGATACAGCTAAGACAACCAGGCAGGAAATCGAGCCGAAGTCACAACAAGAAAGAGCCGAAACTGCTACGAGCTGATCGAGTCACCACCACTGACATTCTCCAAAGAGCGCGAAATTTAAAAGCCCTCTCAGCTGAGGAGCCGAACGCCACTGACAGGTGCAGCCAGAAACGCTTTTCTAAAAGCGAAAACTCTATTTTTTCCTCAGCTGAGGAAACCAACGCTGCCACTCTAATGGTCTCTAATCCGACATTCCCGCACTTTCAACTGGGGTCAGAAACATGGGAATCATATATGAATAGATTTGAATGTTTTTTAAATGCCATTGATCTAACTGAAGCCACGGATCTTAGGAAAAGCGCCTATTTTTTAAGTTTCTGTGGGGCCACAGTTTTTGACACAGCCTCTGCGCTAGTGTCCCCACGTTCTATAAAGGCTATTCCCTGGGATGAGTTGAGAGAAATCTTGTCAAATCACTACTCCCCCAGACCCTCTAAGATAGCCAGGAGACTGGCTTTTAGAAGAAGAACTCAGGCTGAAGGAGAGACTGTGAGTCAGTACATGGCAGCATTGAGATCTGCTGCCATAAACTGCGGTTTTAGGGACTACCTTGAGGACATGCTGCTTGATCAAATTGTGGGAGGAGTAAGGGACCTAAAGCTGCAAAGGCAGTTACTGGCTAAAAAAGACTTAACCCTAACCTCAGCTATTGAGGAAGCTCAGGCTGCTGAATTGTCAGAATTATCAGCAGCTGAAATTCAGGGGAACACCCCTAAGCAAGGGCAGGCTACAGTCCACTACGATGAGGTCTCCCAAGAAGTGGAAGAAGAACCTCTGGAGGTAAACCACCTCACGCGTCCAAGGCCCCCACCAGGGCCACCTAGGAAATACAACAATCAGACAGCCAAACAGCAAACCCCTTGTATAAGCTGCGGGGGGCAACCACCATAGATCAACCTGCAGATTCAGAAACGTTATCTGTCTGAACTGCCAGAAGAGAGGACACATAGCCAGGGTTTGCCAAGCTGAGCAGGCCTCCATACAAAGACCTCAAGTTTCTGCCTCCTACCAAAGGCAAGTGGAACATTGTTACACTTGTTACCACGCGAACAACAACACCTCTAGGCCTAACAAATAAAGCATTTCTCTTTTTATAGAAGGTAAGCCCTGCCGAATGGAAGTAGACACTGGGTCAACCCTCTCCATCATTTCGTGGGCCTCCCTGAAGAAGTTGCTGCCTTCGCTCTCAAAAAAGAAGCTGACCAACTGCCACCTGACTCTTCGAGACTACCAGGGGAAAACCATCCCAGTCCTGGGTAAGGGAAAATTCCTCATTCAATTCTAAAACTTTAGGGGTCACTTGCCACTGGTGGTTGTAGATGGTGCCCTTCCTAGCTTGCTAGGATTAGATTGGTTTCCTGCCCAAGGCCTCAATGTTACAGGAATTCACTCTGTGGAAAATTCTGATGTCGATGCCCTTTTTAGGGACTACTCTGATGTTTTCAGCAGTGAACTAGGCTGTTATTCAGGCACCCCCATATCTTTTGATGTAGGTCCACAAGCCATCCCAATTCGTTTGAAACCTCGGAGGGTACCTTTCGCCATTAGGCCTAAGTTAGATGCTGAATTAGATAAACTTATCAAACAGGGGGTGCTAGAACAGGTAGACTTCGCCAAGTGGGAAACCCCCATAGTCACCCCTTTAAGATGGCAGCGTGAGAATTTGCGCTGACTATAAGACGTCCCTCAACCATTTCCTCCAAATTAGTGCATATCCAGTACCTGTAATCCAACACCTGCTCCACTCTTTTGAGCCAGGCATAATTTTTGCAAAGTTAGACATGTCCCAGGCATACCAGCAATTTCCCGTTGACCATCACACTGCTGACCTACAAACTATAGTTACTCACAGGGGCGCATTTAGATGTAAACGTTTGCAATTTGGAGTTAGCATAGCCCCTGGCATTTTCCAATCACTCATGGAAAGAATCCTCCAGGGCCTACATGGGGTGGTTCCATACTTCGATGACATTTTAGTTTCTGCCACCAACAAAACACAACTTTTACTCAGAGTGAGATCTGTCCTTGACAGGTTCAGGCTAAATGGGCTTAAATTGAAAAAAGACAAATGCACCATTGCCACCAAACAGGTAGACTTCCTGGGTTATCGAATTGATGCATCGGGAATTCACCCCACAGAGAGTAAAGTTAGGGCTATTCACGAGGCACCCACTCCCTCTAACAAAACTGAATTGCAGGACTTTTTGGGACTCCTTAATTTTTATGCTTCCTTTTTGCCTCACAAAGCCTCTGTAGCTGAGCCCCTACATAGGCCCCTACAGAGAGACTTCACTGCTTGGAAGGCGTGGGCTTCCCTTTGTCCCCATTGCTATGGGGCTTTCTTATCTAGGAGCCTATGTAGGGGCACAGCTACAGAGGCTCCTAGATAAGAAAGCCCCATAGCAATGGGGACAAAGGGAAGCCCACGCCTTCCAAGCAGTGAAGTCTCTCTTAACTTCAAACTCTGTGTTAGTTCAATTTAACCCAAACCTGCCCCTAGTGCTAGCCTCTGATGCCTCACCCTTTGGCATAGGAGCAGTATTGAGCCATAGGCTCTCAAATGGATCAGAGGCACCCATTGCCTATTTTTCAAGAACTTTCTCCGCTGCAGAGAGAAACTATAGTCAGATCGATAAGGAGGCCTTGGCAGCTGTAGCCGCTGTAAAAAAATTCCATGAGTTCCTTTATGGCCATAGTTTTGAACTTGTAACAGATCACAAACCTCTATTAGGACTGCTAGCTGGGGATAAGCAAACCCCACAGGTGTTATCCCCAAGAATGACCAGATGGACTCTATTTCTGGCCGCCTACTCTTACACACTGGTACATCGCCCGGGGAAGAACCTGTGCCATGCTGATGCCCTCAGCAGATGCCCCCTGCCATCACCAGTCGAGGACCCAGCTCCCATCCACGCAATCTTCGACTGCAATGAACTTAACCTACCAGTCTCAGCTGGGGATATTGCTGCACACTCCAAGAGGGACCGTGTTATTTCCCAAGTCCTGGACTGGGTAGGGAGGGGATGGCCTGACATTCAGTTCGCCCCTGAATTCATGCCATTTAAGACCCGCAGGTAGGAGCTTTCTTCACTACAGGGCTGTCTGTTATGGGGGACAAGGGTGGTCATACCACCCACCTTGCAAGAACCAGTTTTAAGGGCACTGCACGAGGGTCACCCTGGCGTCATAAGGATGAAGGCCTTGGCCCGCAGCTACGTCTGGTGGCCAGGATTAGATGCCCGGATTGCCAACTGGGTTAACACGTGCCAGCCCTGCCAGACAACAAGAGCAGCCCCTCCAGCAGCTTCCCCAACCAAATGGGAAGATTCGGGGGCTCCTTGGGCCAGGCTGCATGAAGACCTGGCTGGTCCCATACAAGGGAGGACATTCCTGGTGGTTGTAGATTCGTTCTCCAAATGGACTGAAGTAGCCTTGTTACCCTCCACCACAACGCTGGCTGTCACGAGGGCCTTGACCAGACTGTTTGCTACTCATGGACTTCCTGACACATTAGTTTCAGATAATGGCCCCCAATTCAGTTCTAACGAGTTTGCCATCTTCACAGCTAATCTGGGCATCAGACACGCTCTCACAGCCCCCTTTCACCCAGCAAGTAATGGAATGGCAGAAAGGGCTGTCAGGTCTGCCAAGGAAGTTCTGGCCAAGCTGGGCCAGGCAGACTGGCACGCCAAACTGTCAACTTACCTACTCACACCACATGCCACCCCCTGCCCTTCCACCAACAAGTCCCCTGCTGAACTGTTAATGGGCAGGCGCCTTAGGTCCACCCTGGACAGGTTGCACCCCCACTACGCTCCCAGCACGCCACTAACCTCTGACAGCCATGCCAGGGAATTCGCCCTGCAAGACCAGGTGTACGCCAGGAACTATGCGGGGCACCCCTTATGGCTGCCAGGGCAGATAGTCTTTGTTGCAGGACCCAGATCATATAGAGTCCTTTTGGAAGATGGCCGGATTTGGAGAAGGCACGTAGACCAGCTGAGGAGGCGTTGGAACAAGACTGCCACTGAAATCCCGGTCTACCCGCCACCGGACGACCTGGTCTACTCACCGCCAGCCAACCCGCCGAAGGACCCGGTCTACCTGCTGCCCGACAACGCAACCAGCCGACCGCCGCGGGAAGACTCACCCAAGCAGTTGCCGGACAGCAGTCCAGGGATGGCCAGCGACCCTCTGCAGGTTCCAGTCACTGCCCGGGAGGAACAAGACGCACCAGCCGCCGACAAGCCTCAGGAACTTCGGAGATCGGGCTGCGAGCGAAAGCGGCCATCATGGCTACAGGACTGCGCATGCTCGTGGCCAGGGGGAAGGTGTGCTGTGTTCAAAGACTAGCAGCAGTCCTCCCTCCGGTCCGCCGCCAACGTGGGAGCGCCGATCGCTCCCATTGGTTGATGCCGTTTGACAGCCGGCTATAAAAGGGAGCTGTCAAACGGCATTAGCTGTCACCGCCAGCTGGCTGTCAGATAGCCTCGGCAGCCACGGCGACCCTTTATTCGCAAGAATAAAGTTGTTAGCCTTTAGCCTGGCTCCGTCTCCCTTTGTAACCGCCGCTCCACAACACAGAAAATAACAATTATCTGTGGAGCCGAATTCCTTCAGGGCAGAGGTGGGATTTAAAAATTCCAGCAACCACATTGCTGCCCGGTTGTTGGGTGGGCATGGCCATAGTGGGCATGGCCTACCGGAACATCCTATTTCTGGTTTCCAATGGGCCTCCAGAACCTGGGGGGAGGCCAATTTTTCCCTCCCAAGGGTCCAGAGGCTTCCCCCCACCCCAGGCCTCTGGGAGAGTGAAAAAAGCCTCCCCCGGGCTCTGGAGGCCCACTAAAAGCTAGAAACGGGCCTGTTTTGTGACTTCTGGTTTTTCTGGGAGGGCCTCCCAAGGGTCCAGACACTTCCCCTGAACCTCTGGCAGGGCAAAAACAGCCTCCCCTGGGCTCTGGAGGCCCTCCGAAAGCTGGAAACAGGCCCGTTTTCAGACTTCCGGAAGGCCTGTTTTTCCCCCTCCCAGAGCTTCTGCGCAGACTCTACACCATCGAAAATGGGCCGCATGGAGATACTTGGGAGGGGAGGGGCAGGGCAGGTGGGGCCAGCCGGTTGGTTGAAATACCAGTTTGGCAAATGAGATGTAACTTTAACATCCAGTTCTCTTGAACCGGTCTGAACCGGTGGAATCCCACCCCTGCTTCGGGAGGACAGAATGGGAGGGGGCCATGCAATTCTTGGCCTGAACACCATGACCTCTGGGCTGATGACACCTGCTCAGGTGTGATGTTAGTGTAGGGGAATAGACATTACTTTACACTGTGCAGTTGGAGGAGTGGTTCCCAAACTTTTTCAGTCCACTGCCCCCTTGGTGTTACAAACTCATCCTCGGTGTTCCCCACCCAGGGGTGGGATTCAAATTTCTGTGGGCGTGGCCTAATTTGAGGGCATGGCTTGCTGGTCATGCGATTGGGTAGGCATGGCTTGGATGGTCATATGACCAGGTAGATGTGATTTGGTGGTCGTGTGACTGGCAAACCAAATACAAGTGGTCCTCACTTAATGGCCGGTTGTTTAGCAAGTGTTCTAATTTATGACTGGCCTCCCCAGAGCTACACACACACTCCCTTCTAACCCTCCTGGAGCAGGTCATTGGACTAGAATAGGCAAAGTATCTCTGATTAGATTCTAGTAGTGAATAAAATCTAATCAGAGATGCTTTGCTGATTCTTGCTGATTTGTTTTATTTTTATTTCTTTATTTTATGTTGCTGAATTGCATTGATATCTGTCCCTTCTTGTGCACAACTTTGAAGCTTTTGTGATTCTTTGCAGCAAAAATTACCGACCTCTGGCTTTGCTCTACTTTTCAAATGTGCCCCCATTGCCGCATTCTAGGTGCTGGCCCTGCAGGTCCAACACATTGAGCCCCTTGCACTGCTCCATCAATGGGGTGAACCTGTGGTGCCAGTGCCTCGAACGCCCCCCTGCCACCTCTTAGCGTCCCCAAGGTGGTTGCAGAGGGGCGCTAAAAGGCGGCAGAGGAGTGTTTGAGGCGCCGGCACCTCAGGCTCACCCCATTGACTGTTGCACTAGTCCGGAGCCGGTGCCTTGAATGTGGCAGCACATTGGGAAAGTAAAGCAAAGCCGCCACCATCACATTCGATGGATGCCATTGACTGTTGCACCGGAATGGTGCATCAGAGCTGCCACATTCGAGGCGCCAGATCTGAAGCAGTGCAACAGTCAATGGGGTGACCCTGTGGGGCCGGCCCCTTGAACGCCCCCCTGCTGCCTTTTAGCACCCCCCTTCCAGCCCCCTTGCCTCTTAGCGCCCCCCCAAGGCATCCCACTGCCTCCCACGGGGGCGGTACTGCCCACTTTGGGAACCACTGAGTTAGAGGGACAAGACAAAGGCAGCATCATGCTACATGACAGGAAGAAATATATTAGAGCATGTTTGCATAATGATTAGGTCAGTAGGGAAATAACCTCATGACTACATAGTCATACAATTTTAAAATGGACAAGGCAGGAAGTGAAATTTCCTTGCTCTTTTTTTCCCCAGTTTGCCCCAGAAGAAAAAATACCAATGTGAGTCTTAAGGCCGGTTCGCAGTACAATCTGGCGCTGCACATACTTATTTATAAAGCTCAGATATTCTATCTGACTTTATTTATTTTGATACAAAATATTTCTAATATAGGTCCCCAATTAGCATTAGCTTAAAAAAAAGTATTGGAGTAGATATGAACCCCCTACCCTCAAAAGAGCTGGTTAAAACCCTTTACTGCTAATATGACAAGACCTCAGAAAGATGTCTTTAATATTTGGTGATTTATACCACTGACCTTTTGGCTGAAATTAAAGGAGGAAGCAATGAGTGCAAGCATATTCTCTGTCAAGTAGACTTCTCCCCAGAGTGAAAAGAATGGATTAATTTTTTGGTTTGGGGAATTTAAAATAAAGTTTGTTCCTGTCATGATCAATTTTAAAACATCTTTAATAGATGTTCTTTGCTTCTCATTCATGAAGCAACAAATTAGGAGCAAATTAATTCTGCATTTCCAATTTTTGAAAGGAGTCTTGTAACTGGGGCAATTCTGGCCAATCAGAAAACACTATTCCTCTCCGTTCTATAGATGAAACATGCAAATGCCTGCAGAGTTGAAATGTCAAGGTAAAATGATGCCAATAATGATATAAAATGGAACATTCTCCTTATTCTAGTAATTTGTGAAGCAGGGTTTAAAGCTTTTATGTTTAATCCAGAAAGTCATTTGGAGACATTGATGACATTCAGGATGACTGTATAGCAGGAAAGAGACACCAACGTCATTACTCACAATGACATCTACTGACGATCTATTGTTGGAATTTTTAGGGTCTGTATCTTACTTCAGTTATATTACATTGCTTGAAATGAGAATGCATTTGCATATTTTAAAATATACCATGTAAATATATATATATATATATATATATACATACATATGTGTGTACAAACATATTTGCTACAAAACTATGTGATTGGGCTTAGTTTTAGGGGAGGAAAATAAGGGGAAAAAATGTGCCTTTGCCTACCAGCATCAACCAGGATTCATCTGGCCCGCGTCCTGTCAGTGTGTGAGAGAGTTGAGGGCTGTTTGTAAACTGAAGCAGTATTTGCTGTGTAAGCAAGAAGAAGACAGCAAGGAGCCTGGGTGTGGCTTAGCTCAACTGTTCTGTACTAAAGTTGGTTTCTGCTATAAAACTAAAACTGAAACTGCTCTCCTCTGCTTGTGTTTTGCATTTGGAACAGATTTCTTTTCAGGTGGGGGAGGAGTAGAACTCCTTAGCATCAGAGTGTGTTAATAACAATATACAAAACACTAATGTTCTGAGGGTCATTTCGAAAAATCCTTTCTTAGTGAGCACTTAGAAGCCAAGAGGAACATAGGTGCCAAATTTCAAGAGAGGCTTCCCTGAGGCAAGCCTGAGGGAGATAAGGGGATAGGATAGGCTTCTGTGGGGTAGGCCTGAGGAAGAGAAGAGTTTGAGTGAAAGTAGAGGAAACATTGAAGGAGCAGAGGCTGTGGAAGGAGAGCCCAGCAGGCAGTTCAAGAGAGAGTGAAGAGAGAGAAAGAGGAAGAGGGTCCAACCAGCCATCTGAATACCACCCCATCATATGACCCACTTGTTGAAGAAAAGACTAACAGTCACCTCACCACATGACTTACATGCCGAGAGGAGGCTGACCACCACCCCATCATGTGACCTGGCAAGTGGAGGTGCATCAGAGAGGGACCAGTGTGGACTGACAGCTATACAAAGAGGGCCAAGAGAACCCGGACTCCAGGGACCCTTACCAGGGTTAGCGCTACACATATATAAACATAATATTTGTCCATCTCCTTTCTCTTCTCCAGATTATCCTAGGCAATGGATGGTTCATTGGAAGAGCTGCCCATAGTGGCAGAAGACAAAGTACTAGCAACAGATAAAACAAAAGGAAACCCAACAAAAACACTCCTTAATTAAAATCTCCTCGAAGGGATATGAAATACCAACAGAGGTTTCAGTCACCCCTCTGTCTGATTAGCTGCAACACATCTGCTTAGTTGTCTAGGACCCATTTGTATTGTTAAGAAGAAATTTATTCTGACTACCTGGATTCATAACAAGACAACTCCACGATGGCAGTTTCAGTTTAACTAATATTTGATGCATGCTGATGTACTCCTCTTCGGAGTACATGTGTGTGCAGAGACACACATACTTGTCAAATAAATCTGGGTATATAAAAGCCTATGGAAGAAAAACAGCATCCTGGAAGAAAATCAGATGCATAATAATTTCCATGACTGTGACTTATAAATAGGCACAAATAAGGAGAACGTTTATAAAATAGGAAGATGGGTTCACTACAGACACTGCTAGCTTTGATAGAAATCAGAAGATTGCAATCTATATTGACAAAATGTATATAACAAAGCCAGAGATGCCTGAATAAAGAAGAAATTACATAGAATGGAATAGCTTTATAAATTAAAGAGGCACAGTGTTAAATTGCTGGACTAGGAGTGGGGAAGAACCAAGTTTGCTTCTTCCTTTAGGCCTAGAAGGTACTTGGATGACTTTAGACCAGTGACTGCATCTGTCCCTGGTAGCTTCACTGTAAGAGCTGGATGGCAGTAAGGCAAAACATTAAGTTCCTGCAATCATGTGGGACAAACACTAAGACAAAAATGGAGTTGTTTTATTGGCCTTGTTCAGTTTTGGACTGGTTCATTTATTTTACATATAAATAAATAAGTAGGCAGCCTATTGTCATCAGATAGTCTCAAAAACATAAGTTAAAGATATAACACAAAAAGAGGAAAAAATGCCACCGGGGTGGGTGGGTGGGGGAGATGGTTGGGGTGTTTTTTTGGCAGTATGGAACAAAAGTAATGGCGCCCTGCCCAACTTTTCTTTAATGAATGTTTTTCTTTTAATCTTGCTCAGATATTCTTTTGGGGTGGGGGGAATGGCAGAGGGCAGGAAAAGGGAGCTTCTCAGTGGCTTTGAGCTTTGGCTGCTGGGCTTGGCCAGGATGATGCCCTGTTTAGAGGTTTCTCAAGTTAGACAGCTTTAACATGCATGGACCAATTCCCAGAATGTTGACTGGGGAATTCTAGAAGTTAAAATCCATATTTCCAAAAAGTGCCAAGCTGGAGAACCCCTAGCTTAAAATGCTGGAATAGGACCAAAGAGAAACCCACCCAAGTCCTAAGGATGACCGATGAATCTTAGTCACCCTTTCTTAAACTAATCTCTTTCACAGGATTGTCAAAGGGATTGTCAAACTTTGAGAGTGGGACCATATGCAAATATATTTATCAGGGGAGGTAATAATATCATGCAGCGATCCAGATATGAACTATAGATTTCTGTGACTATATGCCACGATTAAGAGGTCTTCATATACTGTGCATATAAATGCAAGAATCCAATTCATCCATCACACAAAGTGATTCTAAAAACGGTTGTGTATACTCAGCTTTTCAGCTCTTTTCAACAAGAGCTGGAGAAACTTTTTGCACAAATACATAGACTTGCACTGTTGAAGTATCTAGCAAAGATCTTTAACAAAAAAAGAACAAATAATTACAAACTACATTCCTCTCCATATAGGCCATACAAGGAAGTGATATTTGCAAAAGTCCAGCATTATGAAAGTAAGTCTGAACACCACTGATGTAGCACCTCACTGTTTTGATCTGTGACAATTTCTCAAGTGTGGCCTTGTGCTTTTCTGACCAGGACAATGATGGAAAAGCAGTTCTGATGGTACACAAAACTGTAAAGCAGAAAATGATTGCAATGGACATTATGTGAGTTGCTGGATCATTCAAGGCACCTTTGATGAAAAAATATTTAATAAAAACATGTTCAGTAAATGGTTTTTCTGTGTTAAGTTTCCCTGCCTCTCTGCTTGCGTACTTATACTATATTTCCTTAATGTGAGGGATTTCACAGGAGTACATTCAGGTGTATTTCTGTTAAGTGCAGTTTTCTCCTCAGACTTAAAATGGAATTCCACAATGAAAAATGATGAGTTTTATACCCCTGAGGATGTAAATGCTTGGTATGAGATAGAATTAGGGTGGGGATGACTTGAGCAGATGGAACAAATATTTCTTTTCAGAAATTATTTGTACACTAATATTCTTTCTTTCCAAATAAATAACTCAAGATGTTTTTATAGGCTATGGGAATATCCCAATTCAATCACCCTGGTCTGGTTTATATCCAGGGCTATTAAATGATGTTTCATTGACATTTTTTTAAAAATCCAATTTTTTTAACCTAAAGAACTGTAAGTATTGTTTTTCATATTCTTTAATAAACTTTCAATGCTTCTAATAAAACATAAAGTCTTATTTACACTATTCATTTGAAATTAATATGACAATTTGGTTTTTAGAATTTGATTCTACCATAGCCTCTTGGGCAAAGTGGTTTATGTAACTTGAACATTTTGTATTCTTTTCAGACAAAAATAGTTTTATAAGACTAGAATCAGTTTATTTTGAAGAATGCAACTTGTTCTGAACAGAACACAACAGGGTGTGAAAAGACCTTGGAGGTCTTCCTGGTCCAGGGAGGAGACTCTATATAATTTCAGACAAATGATTTCAGACCAATCCTTTCTTAAAAACCTCAAGTGTTGGAGCACCCACAACTTGTGAAGGCAAGTGGTTTCACTTGGTCAATTGTTCTGTGGGGAAATTTCTCCTTTATTTAGTCTGGGATTCATCAAAGGGGGACAGATTCATATTCCTTTCTTTTTGTAGTTTTGCTGGACAACATAATTCCAGAGATTTTATGGTCATCTGCTCAGAACACTCTAGCGATGTGCTTGAGAATGTGATCAGCTGCTGTATGTGAAGCAGGGACTGGGAAATGATGTTCTACATATTATTTCAAGAAAGGAACTTTAATTTTTTCTAGCAAATAAATTTTGCAAGGTGTAATATTTCAGTTCTGAAAAGCTCAAGAACCTGTATGAATACAATGGAAAGAGATGGTGTTGTGAATTAATAAAAGTGCTTAAATAAAGATTATTAAAACCTTTAGAAAAGTGCAGGGTTCTGGCCCTGCACTTCTGATTGGCCGATAATAGCAACATCTGATTGGTCCATTCAGGAGGATCTGATTGGCTATTAGCGGGCCTCTTTCATTGGTTAAGGGAACTAACACTTCCCTTTTCTTATTGGTTACTTGATCAGCAGCTTGCCTATAAAAAGGGCTGTTGCTGCCGTAGTTTTTGCTCTGTTCCACAATGTTAAATAAAGAGTTGAAGTCACTGTTCATCGGCTTGTCTCCAATTCTTGCGCCCATGCGCAGAACATAACACTGGCGACGAGGGTGGGATTTGGAGACGTCAGAGCTGACTGAGCACTACAGAGCGCTAAACAGAGCACATGGCTGAAGACGCACCAACGGCTGAACCATGTCTAGCAGCGTCATACCACCCGCTCCATTCGACCTGGCACAAGAAGACTGGGACCGATATGGACCGATTCCAGATGTTTCTGGAGACCAACAACTTGAAGGATGCCACTACCGGAAAGAAGGGAGCGGTATTCTTAACTCACTGCGGGCCGACCGTGTTTAAGATGGCCAAAGCACTAGCCAAACTGGCTGAGGTGAAGTCCATGGACTGGGACGTCCTCGAGCCCCTTCTACGGGCCCACTATGCACCAACCGTGCCAACGCTTGTCCGCAGATATGAATTTTACCAGAGAGATCAGCGGAAGGGAAAAAGCATTGCAGATTTCATTGCAGATCGCCGGAATCTGGGAGGCCTCTGCGGGTTCGCCGACCTCGAAGAGGCCCTGAGAGACCGAATAGTTCTGGGATTAGATGCTCCAGCCACACAAAGTAAGCTGATGGCGAAAGGCGACATTAGCCTTACAGATGCCATCGCTGATGCTACTGCAGCAGAAGCAACCAGGAAGTCGGCTGCCTCAATGCGCCGCACCCACACCCCGCTCCGCCAACTCGCCGGCGAAACCTCACCTCACCTGGAAGGACAGGCAACGACAGCCCACCACGAGGACCTCGAATCGTCATCAGAAAGTGATGAAGAAGAGGTCAACCGGCTCTGAACGAGACCAACGCCATCAACGTAACCAGAGATTGCAGCACCAATGCGCTGGTTGTGGGGCAAACCACCCACGATCAGACTGCAAATTCCTCGACGCGCTCTGCCATGTGTGCAGGAAAAGAGGTCCCATTGGAAGAGTCTGTAGAAGCAAGCAATGATCCAGCCTACCTCAGAGGGGGACCAACTACCGCCAGCCCACAGGAAGTCATCCTGTGAATCGGGAATACTTAACCCACCAATGGAACAACCACTCCTACAGAAACAAACCACTAGCCCATTCAACGAAACAAGAAGAGGCACACCTACAGAACACACCAACGAAACAAGAAGAGCCACTCCTACAGAAACAAACCACTAGCCCATTCAACGAAACGAGAAGAGGCACACCAAACCATTATGATTGGTCACGCCTCATCATTAGACGCCAAGAAGATCCGAGTGAAGTTCACCATCGAAAACCAGCCCTGTGTGATGGAAGTCGATTCAGGATCATCTCTCTCGATGGTTTCCTGGAGGACACTTGAACAATTAATTCCCACCATCCGGTGGGAAGATCTCAGATTCCAAAGAATCATACTCAAGGACTACCAAGGAAATCAAATTCCAGTCGTTGGATCCAGCAAAGTCCGTGTCTCATTTAAAAATCGTACTGCATCCCTACCACTAACCGTAGTCAACAGGGACCAGCCTAGTTTCTTAGGCCTCCAATGGTTCGCTCCACTTGGAATTGAAGTAGCCAGAATTCACCGAACCAACAGCGACGACTGGGAAGAGGCCCTCGTCCGAAAGTTCCAGGACGTCTTTACAGAAAAATTAGGCGAGTACAAGGGGACCCCGATATTATTTAACCTTAACCCTGAAGTAGCTCCCATCCGCCTTAAGCCTCGTCGAGTTCCATTTGCCCTTAAACCAAAGATTGACGAGCAGCTTGATAAATTAATAGTCCAGGGTGTGTTAGAACCAACCGACCACGCTCCCTGGGAAACCCCAATCGTAACACCCATCAAGCCGGATGGATCGTTAAAAATTTGTAGGGACTACCGAGCCACCCTGAATCACGCCCTTCAGCAGAACGCTTACCTGGTACTGGTGGTACAACACCTTCTCCATTCCCTGGGGGGCGGAAAAGTCTTCGCTAAATTGGATTTAGCACAGGCATACCAACAACTGCCTGTAGATAAAAAAACGGCAGAGGCACAAATGATCGTAACGCACCGAGGTGCATTTTAATGCAACCGACTCCAATTCGGAGTTAGCGTGGCCCCAGGAATTTTTCAGAGCTTGATGGAGAGACTATTACAGGGGATAAAAGGGGTTGTACCGTATTTGGATGACGTTTTAATTGCTGCTCCAACTAGAGAAATACTAAGGGAGCGCCTGAAGTCGGTTCTCCAGAAATTTAAAGACTCTGGTCTCAAAGTTAAAAAAAATAAGTGTCAACTATGTATGGATAAAGTAGAATTTTTGGGATACTTAATCAATAAACCCCACCGATAGCAAGCTAAGGGCAGTCAAAAATGCCCCAAGACCCAGAAACAAGACTGATCTCCAAGCTTTCCTGGGCCTTATCAATTTTTACAATGTTTTCCTGCCCCACAAAGCGACCGTAGCCGAGCCCCTACATCGTTTGTTGGACAAAAGGGCAACCTGGGTTTGGGGACACAGAGAGGAACATGCGTTCTGACAAGTAAAAAACTTATTGACCTCCGATGCTGTTTTGATGCAGTATAACGAGACTTTGCCTTTAACGATTACCTGTGATGCATCACCATTCGGAGTGGGTGCCATTTTGAGCCATGTGTTACCAAACGGCATTGAAGCCCCTATTGCCTGCTTTTCAAAAACACTATCAAAAGCTGAACGTAACTATAGTCAAATCGATAAAGAGGCTCTTGCTGTCGTTTCTGCTGTTAAATGATTTCATGAATATATTTATGGGCGAGTTTTTACTATAGTTACCAACCACAAACCTTTGCTGGGGATTATAGCGGGAGACAAGCCAACCCCTTATATATTATCCCCCAGAATGACTCGCTGGTCAGAATTCTTGGCTGCATATAATTATAAGTTGCAACACCGCCCGGGGAAAGCCATCCCCCACGCTGACGCACTAAGCCATGCACCACTTCCGGAAACAGTTGACGACCCAGCTCCAACCATCACAACACTCCAGATTGAGACTCTTCAATCACCACCATTGACAGATCGAGATATCGCGATTGAAACCAAACGCGATCCCATTTTGGCGCAAGTTCTTAGCTGGGTCGAGCGAGGATGGCCATTGGATCAAATCCCTGACAACTTCAGTCCTTTCAAGAATCGACAGATGGAACTGTTTTCCCAGAAAGGCTGCATCATTTGGGGGGATAGAGTCGTCGTCCCAGAGCGGCTGCAATGAGCGGTATTAAAAACCTTGCATGAAGGCCACCCCGGCATCGTGCGCATGAAGGCGCTCGCACGAAGCTACACGTGGTGGCCGAGTATCGACAAGCAGATCGAGGCCTGGGTAAAGACTTGTTGCAAATGCCAGGAAGTTAGCAATGCCCCATCGAAAGCAACCCCAACAGAGTGGGAAACACCAAGGGGACCATGGTCCCGTATTCATATTGACTATGCGGGACCTTCTAAAGGACACACATTCCTGGTAACGGTGGATGCCTACTCAAACTGGCTTGAAACCCATGAAATGAAAAGTACCACAACCGAATCCGTCATCAGGAAATTGGACAGATTATTTGCAACCCATGGGCTACCAGACGTCCTAGTATCCGACAACGGCCCCCAGTTTACTGCGCTTTCCTTTGAACAGTATTTGGTGGACTGTGGTATTTGCCATGCGCTAACTTCACCGGCGCATCCTGAGGCCAATGGAAGAGCCGAGCGCATGGTACAATTTGTCAAAAAGACCCTACATAAAATGGACTATGGCGATATCAAAGATAAGATTAACCGGATACTCTTTCTTCAACACATCACTCCACACAGCATCACCAACAAGACTCCGGCTGAATTGTTAATGGGATGAAAACTCCGCTCCCACCTTGATCGACTACACCCATCGTACGAACCAGAAAAACCACACGGATCCAGTGGAAAATGCCATGAATTCCAGATAGGTGACTTAGTCTTCACTAGAAACTTTTCTGGCGATCCTTTGTGGGTCGAGGCAACTGTAATCCAAGTCACAGGACCCAGGTCGTACCGAGTAAAAAGTTGCGACGGAAGAATATGGAAGCGCCATATTGATCAGCTGCGCTCAAGGTTACAACCTGGCTTCTGCGACTCCGGTAAATTCCAAACTGAGGGGGGAGGAGATGCCGAGGAGGCAAAGTTCGAAACGGCAGAAAGCACGAGTGGAAGAAGTGAGCATTCGGACTTCACGCATGAAGAAGGATCAGAGAGGGTGGTGGACTTGCCTCAAAGAGACACCTCGTCAGAGGCAAGTCCACAAAGGCTAGAGGACAACGAGGACATTAGTGGCACCGAGTTTTTAAATGAAGGACCGGAGGCACCCTACTCGCCAGAAAACGTCCCGCCCAAAAAAGATTATAGACAAGTACCGGGGGGACAGCGAAAATCTAATAGACAATCTAGACAACCTGCCTACCTCAAAGATTATGTCACCGCACCCCTTAAACGGAACCCGGGGGAAGGGGTGTTGTGAATTAATAAAAGTGCTTAAATAAAGATTATTAAAACCTTTAGAAAAGTGAAGGGTTCTGGCCCTGCACTTCTGATTGGCCGATAATAGCAACATCTGATTGGTCCGTTCAGGAGGATCTGATTGACTATTAGCGGGCCTCTTTCATTGGTTAAGGGAACTAACACTTCCCTTTTCTTATTGGTTACTTGATCAGCAGCTTGCCTATAAAAAGGGCTGTTGCTGCCGTAGTTTTTGCTCTGTTCCACAATGTTAAATAAAGAGTTGAAGTCACTGTTCATCATCTCGTCTCCAATTCTTGCGCCCATGCGCAGAACATAACAGATGGAATGTCACAATATAAGCAATTAACTTTCTTTATTGCCATTTTTTTCACATGCGGGAAATGAAAAAAAGCAAATACATTGCAACCTCTTAATACAGGATGTGCTTAGGTGTATTTGTATTAATATAGGATTAATATAGTAGTTGTTGTAGATTTACCACTACTAGCCTCCTGCTAATTTCCAAGACTTGTACAGAATCTGGTTGTCAGCAGCAATTCCTTTAAAACAAAAGAAAACTGGTGCCGCTTTGTGCCAAAGAACTCCACATTTTTGCTGTGTCTCCATTTCAGTATGCTCATTTTCATTGGGCTTGAGATGGGATCCCCATGACTGAAACAGAGTAAAGGAACAGGAGTCTACCCAAATCAATGGTTGGTTTGCTTCCCTTGTCCAAGACCTTATATTTATCTGCAGCCATGCCACTGACTGCATCAGAAGAAAGACTGCACAGCAGGGGTGGGTTTCTACCGGTTTTGTCCACCTCTGTAGAACTGGTAGCTCTGAAGAGCAGCAGACATAGAACCGGTTCTATGTCTGCTGATGTTTTTGCTCACCTGCCTTCCGGGGCTCTTACCTGACCTTTATTTCCTGAATTTTTCAACTTCAGCTGCCGTATGAGGCACAGCTGCAGTTAAAAAAAGCAGGAAAAAAGGGCTTTTTGAAAGGCTGCTTCTCTGCGCTCAGCATGCTGATGATGATTTACAGGTGCACCGGCAGAGTGCAGGGAACCACATTGTAAATCACCAAACCTCGTAAATGACCGAACTGGTAATTAATCCTGTCGGATCCCACCCCTGCTGCACAGGGGTTCTAGCCTCTCCATGTACTATGGATTTTGTGATCAGCTACAACAGAAGCAACATTCTTTCTAAAATATTTTAGTGCTCTGTAGCAGCAAGCTTTATATAACTTCCTGGTTCATCAAGCTCAACAATCAGCCTTTGACCCAGATGTTGCTGATTGAAGAATGCAGTTCTTCTGTGCTTTCTGTGCTTTTTGTTTTGTAAGCCCACAAACACAAAGATATTTTTTTTAAAGATGAAAGATTAGGCAAATAATTAAAAGCTAGATGTAAGTATTTTGAAAATGGATTGCTAAAAGAAATCTTGTTTTGGTATCATACCTGAACAGGCCAGTTTATTTGTTAAAACAGCACTTCATATGCGTTTGGATGCATTTTAAGATCTGCCACCGGACTTTAATATTTATGAAATGTTAATATTCATCAGTAATGAGTATTAGTGAAACAGCAGTGATTACAAAGCAGCTTTCTAGTCCAGGATATATGACTGAAGAATTATAGCAAAACCTACTGGTGATCTTGCAATAATATGGCTGCCTTCCAAAAAGCATTCTGGGGATGGTTTATCCACTACTGTGGAAATCTCATATGAAACAAAGAGATTTTCTTCCTTTTCCTATGCTCAGTTTGGGGCTAGAACCTCTATTTTACCACCTTGTGTCAATTTTTAGATGATTTGATGGACAAGCTGTCTTCTTCTTCACTGTAAATTGTATATATGATAATGCACGATCACTGCCTTTATAGACATGCTGTATATCTTAGGGCAACTCATGTTTTCCACCTAAGCTTCCTCTGTGTAGCAACGACATATATTTATCTGAAAAATATCCTAGGGGTATACTTGGTCTGATTATGTGTTTTAATCCTTGTATGCCACTCACTGTTGGGAGGCCATATAAATTATTTAAATATAAACAAACAAATCAAAGATGCACATTCCAAGAGAAATACACGTATATGTGTGTTTTACATTATCAAATATAGTATTTATAAGTATTACAACTCTTAAAACTTGTTTTGTGCAGCTTTCCTACACGTCCATTTTAATTTGAGCTACTAGAATCTGTTGTATTAACTGGGTACATATGAGAATTATGTTATCTTAGCCAGTATTCGCCAATGTAAGGGGTGGCCCGTTGGCCTTGGTGGAATCTTGAATTGACACACATAACATTCTTTGTTATAAAAATCAAGCTAATATTTTTTTTAAAAAAAAATAGAGTACCCCATACTAGGAACATCATGTGTGTGGGCAGACCATGCTGCTTTCCCACATGTATTCTGATTTGTAACTTTTGAAGTTGCCAGCCCTATACATGGGATATGAGAAATTCTATTTTCACTCATACCACAGTGAGAGATTAGCAGCTTGAAATCACTTTGACAGTTTGTTACTCTATTGCATACTGCAGGGAATTTTAATTCCAACCTGTGAAATTGTAATTGCTTCTCAAACAGGACAGAGGAATTCTGGGTAATGGCTCCATCTAAGCTCAATATCAGAATTGTCAGTTGCTGCCACTTTAAATATTACTTGCTGTAATTCAAATATAACTTCAGCTTTCCATCTAGGAGTTGGGACTGGGACTGGGACTGAAACAAACAGGAATGGTCAGATGTCCTAAAATCTACAGGCCAAATGTGACAGAGGTGGCTGATTCAGAAAGTACACCACTCACAAGTTGTTATAAACAATACTCAACAGAGATGGTATTCAGCAGGTTCTGACCAGCTCTGGAGAACCGGTAGTGGAAACTTTGAGTAGCTCAGAGAACCGGAAAATATCACCTCTGACTGATTTTACAGTATCCTTCCCCTGCCACGCCCACCAAGCCACATCCACAGAACCGGTAGTAAAAAAATTTGAATCCCACCACTGATACTTATTTGAATTAACCTTAAAGTATGACTTTAAATGTCCTTAACTGTATACATAAAATATAAATAAAAATGGATTAGGTAATTTTAAAGCAGAATAATAAGATTTTATTATTTACATTTGAAGGGCAAATTAATTTGGCACTTTTATTCTTTCTACAGGCCTCTTTTGAGGTCATGGAGGATATTTTTTAAATATTTGTTGTAATTTTATATAATTCAGTATTGGTACATAATCTCTCAAAAACAAAGACTAGACTAAATAAACTGAGTTAGAATTACTAGCTCCTTGTTAATGTCTCCTAGTGAACCTCTTCTCAAGTTTAGGCTAGGAATGATCTCACGCTAGTTGAATTTCCTAGAGAGAATAGTTCAAAATTTTCATCCTCCCCACTTGTCTGCTCTGACTTACTGCCAAGTGTTCTGAAAGGCCTTGCGACCATAAAATAATCCTAGCAGGTAAGTAAAAGCAGATGCTCTGGCTCCTGTTCTGAAAACACTCTATGGTTGTTGGCTTCCTCAAAGGCCCAATTCCTATAAAACTCCTGGGATCATCAAGTCTGCTCGATACAGAACTCAGAACTTCCTTGCAAAAACTGGGCCTTTCATTTAATTGGCAATGGATTACAACTTTAGAATATCTGAAGTGGGCTACCAAAATGGAGAGAGGTTTGTGATATTTTGTTGATACGATGAGCTGCACTACACCCTCTGAAGCTTTGAAACTTTTCAAATGTGTTAGACCATAAAAGTTTACAACATTGTTCCTCTGTGACTACAGAAGGAATAGAGAAATTATCTTATGGCAAGGAAGCCTTCCACTGCAACAATCCAGAAAGTTTGATTGCCTGGGAATTTGTATAAACTGGAGGAAATGAATTTATTACATTTTTGCTTAAGGAAACTTTATATGAATCGACAATGCATGGATCATGGAAGGTGAAGAACACTCAATGTGAAAAGCAAAAAAATTAAAGTCTTTAAATATCGACTCATCTACTTTGTTTCTCTGTGTATTTAAATACCTGTCAGACAATAGTTTTGTTGGTTTGGATCATGGGTGTCCTATGATTATAAAGATATGTATAAGTTTAGCGGCCTGACAATTTTGAGCTAAATATTTTCATTACTGAACAAAGAGTGACTCAAGGTGCTTTAATGATCATTTTTAATAAGGGTTCAGGTGAACACAATAACAAGAAATTAACTGTTATTTAAGAAATATAGTTGTAACTTTCTAAAAACCTCACTGTGCTTATGAAAATGAAGCTATTTTATGAAAAATTGAGATGCTGAAATTTTGATTAAAAAGAAAAAAGAAAACAAAGAATTTCTAGCAGTTCAGGAAAGCTTTATACAGATTCTGATTATCAAACATTAGATTCTGAAGTTCTCAACAGGCAAGCTGTTATCTGTTGATGGAATAAGCATCCAGCACAGTTTTCTATTTAAATGTCTCCATAGTAAAAGGCAATAAGAACTGCTAGAAGAGCCACACTTAGTGACAGCATCTTCAGCATTTTTCCCTCGTGTTGCCAAGGCAACTGCATCACCATCCTGTGGCTCAATTGTACGATTTGCCGCTCAACAGATGGACGGGCTTTTGATTCTGAGTCATTCTCCAGTGCATGTCTGAACTCCTGTGGAGAAATGCAGAAACTGAATTGAGAATAACTGCAGAGAACATTTGGCATATATCAAGCACAAAGGGTATTTTACATTAAGTCTGAATAAGCTAATCCTTCTTTCATTTTACCATAAGTGGAAAAACTTGGTTAATCTCTTCAAACATCCACTGCTAAAACAATACAGCTATCGCTAGCTAGAGGACTAAAATCCCACTGTTTTAAATCATGTCCATTCACTTGTTTTTAGTGTCATTACAAGACCAAGTCAGTATTAAAGTGAATCAACAGCATTGCTGTCACTTACACAGTATAGCACAATCAAGTCTGATCATTATTTCTGTCCCACAGTAGGTCTGCCCAGCACGTCCCAATATTATCTTTACCGTTCTTTCCCCCTCTCTCTCAGGAGGCAGCTTCAGTGAAACATTCATCTTATTGATTGGATTGAGAACAACAATGTGATGATCGTGTATATTTATTCACTAGGTAGGAATATGGAGCATATACATTGGGAAGCTGAGGCGGGAGGCAATTTCCTAGTACCTGAATTTTAAAAGTATGCCACTGGATACCTGTGCATACTTTCGTAAGGAGAGTGATATGCATGAGGTTCATCTGATACAGCTTTGATAATATTTTAGTAACAAATCCTTCCTGGTTAAATTCCACTCTCTGCCTTACTGGCTTGATCAGACTATACAAGGGAGACCTGAGTTTTGTATATTCTCAATCGGGTTCATATTTCTTTTTCTTTGTGGATCCATTCGATTTTCCTACGCTGCCCAAACATTTAGTTGCCTTTCAATGCTTATGTTGTTTCTCAACCTTTCTTTGAATGGTTTTCTTAATCTGGCCCCTTTTCATCCTTTACTATTGCATGATTTTCCTTTCTTTATCCCATATGATTTCTACTGAGTGCACAATTCGATATCAGACTCGGGTTCTACAGATATTCTCCACATCTCTTGAACAGCCCACAGAAGGCAACTGTCCTTTCATCTACTTTAGAGGTTATTTTGTTTCTCCAATTAGAGTTTTCCTGAATGAAATAATAGATCTCATTTATCATTTCCAGCAGGGGGAATTGGTAGGGTGTTGCATGCACAGTGGCATCACACCAGATCTCTACCAGATGATGTCTTCTTGAAAAGGAGTCAAGTACAAAGATTCCATTAAGCAGAGACAATTACAGAGCAATAGCAGATATAGGGTTTTATTTCCATTGCTGCCAGAAGCATTAAATGTTTGTAAAGAGAAAGATCGGGTACATTCAGTAATAATAATAATAATAATAAAAAACCCAGAGTGAAATCACAGAAGGGAATTCTGACCACCTGTTCATAATGGCCCCTTGTCCTTCCAGCTGAATGGCAGTTATGCCCCGGGGCTTTTCCTTAATAATCTGTAACAACTAATCTAACACAGCAAGCGATCTCCATATCCATTTCTGCCTAGCCTGGAACAGCATTAGTAGAAAACTGAAAGATCATCCATGAATGTGCCTGCACCAGAAAAGAACACACACAACAAGCAAAATGACTGAACTCATTAAGGAAGAACTGCTAAGAAGTGTTTGGCTAAAGCAGGGGTCATCAAACTTGGCAACTTTAAGACTTGTGGATTTTCAAAGCCGGCTGAGGAATTCTGGGAGTTGAAGTCCACAAGTCTTAAAGTTGCCAAGTTTGGAGATCTCTGGTCTAAAGAATGGCAAGCTTAGGAAGGATATGAACTGATTTCCCTGGAGTTTTGAGACAAGAACCCTGCCTGAAGAAAGATTCCCAGACACTGGAACGGAGAAGGAAGTGAAAAAGTTCCTGTAATGGGGCTTATTAAATCAGTAAAAAAAAAAAAAGGTTCATGGCCTCTGCTATCTATACAATGATTGACAATAGGGAAAAAAAAAAAAGATGAATCTGAATTCTTAGTATAGGGAGACAAATATGATTTAACCTGTGGCTCCTATAATTGGAATATAGAAACCGAAGGATTTAAACAGGAACAACAGAAAACAAGGAGTTTGAGTGAAGCTTCACTTCCACAACAAAGAAGTTATTGGTTAGTGTCCTCCTCTTCCTCCTTGATTAACTCTGACTTTTTAAACTTTATTTGCTGCTTTTTAAATGAAGACCCTCAGATGAGGATCTTGGAAAACTTTCTGTGTGAGAATCTGAGGGGCAGCTATCATTCAGAATAAAACGTCGTGGGATGGATCTTAGTTCCTCAGTCATAAGCTGAGAGTCTTTTAATTGTGAGTTTAGGACTTTGGGTTCACTAATTGAGTGGGAATTTGATTCTGGGTTTTTGGCATCCACAATCTTGATACCCTTAATCTTTCCTGAATGGTGATAATTGGCGTAAAGGATTGTAGTTTTGCCATCCCACATGCACACATATAGCAGCATGCATGGTTAGACTTTAAAAAAAGAAGTTGACTGTATTAGAACATTAGTTAAGCTGTTACGGTTACTTGCAGAAGATCTCTAGAAATCTGGCTTAACTGTCTGTTCCCCCAAATCCTGATTTTCCTTGAAATACATTTGCAGCATCCACAGCCAACTTTAGGTTAAGGCCAAGCAGGCACTGGCCCAGGATGCCAAGGCTTATGGGGTGCCAACACTGTCCCTCTTTCCAAAGCATTATAAAAATGCAAATAATTGTATTGGCAGGTGATGGTGCCATCATTCCATGTGGTTTCGTGGTGCCATAGACCCTTAAACTGATACCGGCAGTAATGATCAGGTTTCAATTATGTGTTTTCTGAGATGGCATCAAACATGCTGGATGCAGCCCCGACACCTATTTGCATCAATCTCTTATATCTTCCTGTATTGAGCTCTTGAGAGAACCCACTCAAATCCCCAGCATCTTTAGAACTCTGCTTAGCAAGGGATTTGGCAAGAAAAATAGCAATTAAAGTCAGTGATGGAAGTTAGGTAGGAGAGCAAGGTCGGCAGAGGCACATCCTTTTAAAATTTCTAGGGCAGGGGTCAAACTCGATTTCATTGAGGGCTGCATTAGGGTTGTGTTTAACCTTGGGAGGCTGGGGTGGGCATGGCCAGCTCGACATCACTCATGTCGGTGGTGCCTCTAGTGGCCTGAGCACTCTGCAAGAGAAAATGGAGCTTGGGAGGGCCGCATGCAACCCTCCCGAGCTTCATTTTGACTGGCAGAGACACTGCACGCCGCTCCTTCATTGCTTCCAGAGAGGCTCCGCAGGCCAGATCTAAGCACCCTGTGGGCCGCATTCAGCCCGTGGGCCTTGAGTTTGATACCCCTGCTCTAGGGTAACCATAAGTGATGATGCAAAGATTAACTATGGTGTCAGGAACTCAAAGAACCTATGGAAAATTACTTTGAAATGTGGGGAGAAAAAGAAACCCAGTACATAGTCCAAGGAAATAATCAGGTTCATATCTACATCTACCAGTCACAAGAAAGTATTAGAATTCATCATACAATATTACTTAAATAGATGGTTATTTCTGTGTTGTGACGGTGAGAGTAATTAAAATAAATTGCCTAATGAATCTTGAAAAATTAATAACTGGTTACAAGTATTCCATTCCCAGAGTCAAAGCTAATTAACCTTTATATGAAGAAATAAACTGGAAACTACAGAGTATCAGTTATTAAACATTTTGCTAATTTGCAACAAAAGCTATTTTATAATAGATTTCATTTGGTAGACTGATTACATTTGGAAGAAAAGCTTGCATTAAGAGTATTCATTTGTGGCATCAGTTATTTCCTTGGATGTCTCCTTTTAAAAAAAAAAAAATTCTTTTACCAATTTACAGTACACTCTAGATTAAATAAATGCATTTGGGTCCCTAAACTAACATTTCATAATTTCACAAGAACAAGCATTCCATTTAGATTGCAATGATATACACATTAACAAGGAAAAATTCAGTAGTACTTATTTTTAAAATATATGTACCATATTTTGAAAATACATGTATAGAGTTTCAGTGTTAGTCTTTCGCTCAATATGAAAATAACTCTTGCTCTTTTGACTATGAATTTTATTATTATGTCAAAACATCACCGATGGATTAGAAAATCAAACTTCACAATATTTTGATTTGACAAAAAGCACTACTGGATATTCTCCAAAGCATTATTAAAGAAAAACAAAAATGTATGTCTGAGGAAAAAAACACAGCTGTATAGTTCTGGGAAAATATAAAATACGAACAAGGACTCCCAGATTTGTATTAAAATGTGGAAATGATGACTGAGAATTCAATGCACGAAGAATACAGGCTGCCCAAGAAAAAGGAATATTTAGAAATACTGAAGTTGCTCTTGTACTTTAGACCATTATGGATGACACCTTGGTTCTATAGGAGTTCAGAAAGGAGCTAGATAAGATTGAACAGCAACTCTTCTACTTCACCAATGGAGACTTTCATCTCCTAGACTGGCAGATAGGCCCCCTAGCTATACTTTTATATGCAGATGTCATGATATTTTCCAGGCTTTAATTGGGCTGTAGAAATGCTTACAAATCTTCACCTTTTGTTCAGGGAAATATTCAAATATAAATTACCAAAAAACCAAAAACAACTCTTTGCCAAAAAAAAAAAAAAAAGAACTTCTGTGACAATAGTGTCACAACTAAGTATGCTTCATTTTTAATTATGTCGGGGAATAGCCTTTCATAAGCTTTATTAGCTCAAGGAAACAATAACTCAAAGAAGTGATAGAGATTGGAGAAGCATGGCTGCTATCCTAAAGTTTTTCTGTACTAGTAAAAGCCACCCTATCCTATCCATGCACAATGAATAAGCCACTGCTTCGTTTTTAAATAGCTTAAACTAAAATAGTAGCTTATTTGTTATGAGTAGTTCAAGCACATGCACATTATACACATTATGGATCTCCGAAATAGATGCAATTAAAATTCTATGGCCATCTACTTAATGGTCTGACGTGTAACAAACACAATGCTATGTTCAGAGAAACTGACAATGGCTACAATTAAGGAGGAACAAGAATCTACTGTTTAAAGTATTAGTTAAAATTATTCATTTTTCCAACTTGTTAATTGCTTTAATCTTACACGATAGTTTTCATTTTACCAGAATAGAGCATTGCCTCCCCACACCATCATGTCTTTATAGGTATGGATTCCACTTCTTAATATCACAAATAATTGTAAATTAGACAGTGGATGCTAAAATCATATACATTTTACATCTTTAACAATTTCTATACAAATACCATCCCTGAATTTATTTTTTATTTCTATGAGATTTCATTGATGAATAAACGAAATACCTTAACAGTGTTATGCTTTTATGCCTTCTCTCTGGTTTTGTTAGAAGGAAGATACTATAATGTTCTTGTATGAATGGACTCTATGAAATGGGCAATTTAGGTAGTCCCCATGTAGTCTATTTTTCAGCAACCATTTGAAGTTACAATGCTGCTGTAACTTACTGAGGTCATCAAAGTTGCTGTCCTCACCATATCCCCTTGGTTATGTGAACACAATTTGGGCAGTGTAATTGCCTTGAAAGGATGACCTCATAGTTTCCCATGATCACCATTTCCAGCTTTCGCTGTTGGCTTCCAACAAGCAAAGTCAATGGGGAAGCCAGCAGCAGATGGCACAGGTGTCAACTCATAAAACAGGGTTTTCTTAAGGACAGCAACCAGGACTACTGGAACTGCTGTCATAAACTGGCATGGCTAAGTGACGTCACGACTTATGACTGTGTCACTTAGTGACAGAGTTCCTGGTTTCAATTACTGTTGGTAAGTGAAGACTACCTACAAAGCCATGCAGAAAAAGGAACATCTTTTGACAGCTGGGTACATGCTTTCACTAAATGGTGAATTCAGATCAAATTACTAAAATAGATAGACAGACAGACAGACAAACAGATGATAGACAGAAAAACAGACAGACATAGGTAGGTAGATATTTGAAAGAAATATATTACTGTATACGAATAAGCCAACCAACAAAAACTATAGCTGAAACTGTCATAAGCTGTTGTAACTCTGCAGCACCTACATTGTTAGATATTGTTTGTTATGTTTCCTAATACAATTATGAAAATATTAGAATGCAGTACTTATTCTGATCTAACATTGTTTCTTCCAGTTTATGTTACTTAAAGCATAACTCAAGTAATATACAGAACATTTTCTTTGCAAAATATTGAAAATAATAATAAAAAATCCTTATAAATATTTGGTTAGAAAAATAGAGGAATATGAATAATAGAACCACAAAAATAGCTTCTCCAAGGAATAATAATAGTAAAAACTATAGATTTCATAATGGTGGAGAGTTTATTAAGTGGTTGTATTTTTAGGAAAATAAATGGTCTCCTCCCACCGATTATATTTTATGTGTCTAATAGTTTTATTGTTTTAATGTCTTTTTTGGTTATTTTTTGATTGCTTTGTATTATTTTCTGAATTTTTAACTTATCGCCCAGAGTCACAATAACAAGATAGACAGCTATATAAATTTAATAAACAACAAATAAAATTAATGGAGGATCCCAAAACTCTGATGACATTGCTGTAGTAACTCTCATCACTAAGGTCAGATCAAAGCATTCTGCACCAATTATAACTCCAAGACAGTCTTCAAAAGGAGCCCTATATAAAGTGCAATGCTGATTGTAGACTCGTGGGCATTATTCAATAAAGAGTTGCCAAAGTTTCCCATTCCAAGAAAAGCTACAACTGACCCACCAGTTGAAGCTGAGCAGGGTCGTTCCTGATTCCTTGAGCATGGTCTCCACTACTATTCTAGCAGAGTCCAGAAAAACCTTCAAACTTCAGAGGAAGTGCTAGTATTAATTTAAGGAGTCAACAAAGACCCGCACAGTTTTTTGTATAAACAACATTTCTATTTTACTGGATTTAAACTTTATCCCCACCCCCGCACCCCCAGCTTCCAAACACCAGATTGGGACCTCTACTGCATCTCTGATCACACCTAGTTGGGCATCATCAGCATTTGATGATACTTCACCCCAAATCTAATGATAACCTCTTCCAGTGCTTTCATACAGATGTTAAAAAATAGAAGGAAAACAGCTAAATCCTGATGCACCTATACAGAAATGGCCACCAGCTCAAAGCTTTCCTTCTTCTGTACTATTAACTAAAGAATCCCAATCAGGAAGGAGCAGAACTACTGAAAAACAGTAATACTAACTCTCAACCCTCATAGAAGGTTCAGAAATGCACCCAATTGATCTTAGTGGAGAACCTCATTTTAAAAAAGGAAAAATGTGATTGGAACTACGAGAAGCTTCTTCATGAGTAGACACACCATTGCCTCTTTCCAGGGACCTGTCATGATGCCCTCCCAAGATATCATTTACCAACTGTTGAATCCAATCAGTTACATCTCTCCTTGCTGCACAGAAGAGCGAGGAGTGACATGGTTCCATCCCAGATGGCCAAGCTCATGCTGAAGAAAACCTTATCCCCTTCTTCAGAATTCATAGGCCCAGATGCCATCATAAGAGGTCATACCAATCACCTTATTGGGCTGAGCTTATGTAGAATCGAAACCTAAGTAAGAGCAATTTTATCAGAAAAAAAACCTGTGAATAAAATCTTGAGGCTAAACTTGATTTATTATTATGTGCTAATTATATCTTCATGACAATGACCCAGCACATGTTTTTGCCATGTATTACCTTAGGTTTTCTATGTTCACTATAAAAGCATGTGAATATTAACATTATAACAGTCAAAGTCTATATTGATTGGATGCAACATTTTGCATATATTTCCAAAGTCACTCAAAATGTACTTTCAAAATTGTATCCTGAATTGTTTTAAAATGATAACTAATGCTTAAAACTGAAAGCATCTTAAGGCTCTCTCTTGATGGAACTTTTAGATTTAATGGGACATGACAGTCTGACATGAAATCTTTAAAAAGTCCCATAATGATGGTATTTTAATTATTAATCTTTTTTTTTTTTTTTACAATGCAGCACGGAACATACATTTTTCCTTAGAAAGAAACAACTGAAAAGAGAACAGAAATGCCTCATAAATTTAATGATCACTGGTTAAAAAGAACAAACTCATAGAAAAAGAAATGTGCCAAAGAAGTAAAAAGGGAGAGGGTTTGTTAAATGGATTATTTTTGAGGATGGAGGGGAAATTCCCAAAGACGAGAAAACCCTCCAGCCACAAGACAAGGCAGTGGCAATGGTCTTTCAACTTGTTTTGGCAATAACATAGCTGAAGCACAAGGCTATGCTAATAAGGTATATTATAAATTATTAAAACTGCCAGTGTACTGAATGATCAAATGCATTTCAGATTATTTTCTGAATAATTCTGATATGATATGCTCCAGTAGTACTAAACTTTTATTCACATTTACTGTTTCACTTATGATGCACCTTGCTTAAATTATAGAGATTTGCATGTGTTGGTCACGACCCAATTTTTCACGAGTTCTTGTCAAGCTATATGTATCAAGCTATATGCATTAGAAAGTGTGGAAACAGAAGGTGCAATACTCAGATTTGGAAGAAACCTATGCACTTGTAAACAAAAAGAGAACAATTAAATTAAAAAAAAACATAGCTTAATAAACCTGCTTGCAGTAACCATACAAACCTGAAACAGATGTAGCTGCTTTAATGAATTGCAGACAGGTGCCACTTTTGCGACCCCACATTTCAAAGGATCCTTTCCAGAATTCAAAGCATTGCACAGCTGTTATAAGTACCTTATAGAAGGCTGCATACTATGATACTTTATAATAATTAGTTCCTTGTCATTTACTGTCAACATCTCTTTTCCTTTACAGAAACTGTATCATCTAGTAATAAAGGATAACAAAAGAGATTGCTAATTTCATTCTCTGAAAAGTAATGGTTTCTTCTCATCTGCCAGCCATCTGATGAAACAATACATATTTATTTCATCCATACCAATTCTAGGTAACTCTAATCAGTCAGTTCCCAGCCCTCCTCACAATTTTGCCGTGTAAGGTGACCTCAATGACTCCATCTTCTTTTCCTACTGTTCCTCTTTTTTTCTAATGTTCCTTTGACCTCCATCAACCTCTCCCTTTCTTTTTTTTAAACAACCTAACAATTAGCTCCTCATCAAGTGGCTTCACATCCACGCCTTGAACCTATTATTTTACCATCTTCCTTAATCACTTTTCCATCTCTGCATTAGATCATTTCTACTGGATGTAAACTTGCAGTATGATCCATTCAAGAACAAAGAAACAAAAAATATGAAAGTATAGAATCTTTGACCTCTCTATTTTTTCCTCAATACTGTTCAATTTCTTTCCAGCTGCTCATTCTGGCACTCTGAAATTCACCTCAGCAGCTGTAGTTTTGGCAGCTCTCTAATCTGCCTTCTGCTATTAGCCCTCTACCAAAATTATTTTGACCAAAGTTATCACTGATCCTTTTTCCATGGTCAGTGCAAAGATATTTACTCATGTTCTTACTTCCTTCTAAACTCGTCTGCTTTTTAAATGACTTTTCTTGCCTGACCCTTCTTGGATTTCTAGGATTCAAGAATATGCTTAAGTTTTTCTTCTTCTCCCAATTGGAAAACTCCCTGTGCCAGTAAGGCTTCTTAGGGATCTGTCAGATAATTAGGGCCTAGCATCATTAACATATTTCAGATGCCAACGACATTGTGCTGATGGACAACCTGGCATTAAGACAGTGATCAAACAAATATGAGCCTAACAGCGTCCAGCCATAGGCTATACAAATTCTTCTTAAGTGCAGCATACTTCTTTATATCACACTGTCATAGCTCCAGAATCTCCTAATATTTGCAAAAGGCTGAGATTCTTTCTGTGCCAGCTGGTGTGCATCTAAGCACCTGAGGGAGTAACTTGAGAATCTTTTTTTAATTTCATGCTCAGTCAAGTTTAAAAGTCATTAACAGAAACTTTTACTTGAAATACCAAGTTCTGGGAATTGTTGTGATAGGGAAGGAAGGTTTATCTGACCTAATCAGTACTGGAACAATCCCACAGAAATGCTACTAGTGTGTGTAACAAAAAGTCTTGGCATTTGCCTGTGATTTAAACCAGGGGTCTCGAATCTTGGCAACTTGAAGACTTGTGGACTTCAATTCCCAGAATTCCTCCCAAAATCCTGGGAGTTGAAGTCTATAGGTCTTCAAGTTGTATCTGAGCAAATTAGAGGATCCTCAGTGCTATTTTGTTGTTGAGTGATGTGATAAGTGGCCAAAATACTACATATTCTATCAGGAAGAAAATTTTCTACCATGTGTGTTTTTAGAGATAAGGCCTTCAAAAGTCACAATCTTCTATATTTAGTACAGCTGTGCTGAGATTTGAATTCAAAAGGCAGATTCAGATTCAGAGCGTACAAAATTATGCATACCACATCATATCTTTTCTTGTGTTTGTGTGACAGTCTTGAGCAGCTGAAATACAACCTCAGGAAAAGAAGAGCTTTACTTAAGATTTCCAACAGGTGCTTTGTTTGTTCATGCTCATGCATGCTTCAAATTAAATTTTGCCCTTCATGTCTGGATCTATTCACAGCCTTATAAAGAACTATTTATTTAGATTTATCTAATCCATCTACATACATTTCTTCTATGAGACACTGCAGCAAAGTACTTCAGTTTAGGAAACCTGCCCTGTTTATGACTCAATTCATTGTTCTGAAATCTGTGTGAAATTGTGTCTGATTGTGCACCAAATCTTCACACAACAGCTCAAAAAATGTTGTTTGACAACATTTATGTCACTTTTGAATGATTGATAAATGTATATTCTTAATCCAAGAACAAACGGCCAAGATCAACCCATCTTTCTGACTTCCTTAAAATAAGCTGTATTTTAATTACCTTTTAGAGCTTTTGATTTTAACATCAACTGTTCATTGTATATTGCTTTGGGTCCTTCAAACAGATGAGCAGCAGAAAAACAATGAAATAAATGCATCACATCGAATTGCATGAAGTATCGTATGGTGTAGAGAGGATGATAAAAACTAGCATATGCTTCACGCAGTCAAGCAGAGCTGAGAATTCAAGAGACAAGGACCCCACAAGTTACTTGGAAATGGATGCCTCAATGCCTGCTGGGTGACCTTGGGTCAATCACAGGGTGAAAATTGGAGGAGGAAGTATGAGGTTTATTTGCCACATTGAATTATTTGTAAAAATAATAAAAAGTAGGATATAAATACATAAATTAAAAAAACAACAACAGACAAATCTGATGTTTGCCAAGAGAGTTGACATAGTTTACTTATTTTCATCGATTTACACCCTTTCATTAATTCTGAAACTAACATTTTTTTCCCATTTGTGTCACTATACAGATTTAATAGATATCTTTTCTCCTCAGTAGTTCATGAAACTTAGGTATCTCTATAATGGCAAGAAAAGAACCGTGTCTCAATTGTTGCTAAAGAAGAGGGGATGTTAGTGCTCCAATGTTTGCTTCCTGTTTTCACTTTATCTGTTTTCCTTTTTTGTATCATGTTGATTATGTCCAGAGCTTATCGGGAGCAAGTGTCATCTATTTTGATGTTTTGCAGGGAGCACTTCAAAAATGTTGGGTGCTTTATACACATTAAATATGTAACACCAGCCCTATCAGTCCATGGCATGGCAGTCAATGTATATCTATGGAAAACCATCAAGAAGGGCACAGACAACTTCAGATTTCTAGTTTAATAGAATTATTTTGAAACAAATTAGAAAGTTGAGATTCTACCACATGTTTATAACCATTTTCCAGAAATGGTTATTGGATTAACAATAATCTCTGTTATTTGATTGCATGGTGACCATATTCCACCTATGTATACTCCTTTATTCTGCTATTATGATATACCCATAGCATATATTCAATAAAGAATAGTTAGTTCATATTCACCAACAAATGTTGTATCTGACCCATATCATTTATTATCTGAAGTCAGAAGAGAAGCAAGCCTGTGAAAGAATTCAATTAAAATTATATTTATGAACATAATTTTTTTTTGCATCAAATAAGATTATAATTTATGGAAGTAAATGGACTTCTAAGAAGTTCGGGTATAAGCAAAAGAGGATAATTTCTCTTTCTTTTAGATTGCTTTTCCCTTGTATAGGTAGTCTCCGCTTAGCAGTAGCAATTGGGACCAGAATGTCTGTCACTCAGCAGTGCAATTATAAAGAATGATGTTGTGTGACTGAGTTATGTAATGATGACAGTTGGACACCACCACCACCCGGTTACCATAGTTAAGTGAGGACCAAGGGGGATCAGTGAACAAGCAAACCTCACATGAACACAACTTCTGATTTCCTGCTGGCTTTCCCATTGGTTTTGTTTGTAGGAAGTTGGCACGGAAGGCTGCAAAATGTGACCACATGACCACAAGATGGTACAACAGTCAGAAATATGGCCGGTTGCTGAGTACCCAAATCACAATCCAGAGGGTGCTGCAATAGCTGGGACTTTGAACACCGATTGAAGCTACTCATTTAGCATTATCACATGCCTGAATAGTTGCTGAATGAATGTTCATTAAACCAAGACCACCTGTATTGCAATAACAAACAGACACAAGTAACAAACAGACACAAGTATCTCTGAATTAGCTTGGGACTTTCACTCTAAAACCTAGATATGAGTTTGGGATTTGAGCAAACTACAGTGGTTAAGATGTTTGATTAGTACTGGGGAGTCCAGGAAACCCATGGCCATCCTTAGCTATGGAAAAAATTACTGGGTGCTTCTGGGCCAGTCACCTTCTCAGCCCAATCTATCTAACATTGTTGTTGCTATAGAAATGGAATTGGGGAACATTTCCAGTGGGCTGCCCTGAACCTTTGGAGGATATAAATGTAACATATAAACTGACCTATTTTTTAAAAAAAATCCTGTATTTTTCATACCATGGCAAGATATAATTTTTAACTAAACATTCAAACATCCATTCAGATGTGAAAAGCAGCGTTTCTCCTGTTCTTCCAACTTGAGTTGCTGAACAGGAAGAGCTGCCAGCAATATAAGCTTATCAATATGTAACAGCCAGCCAGCAAGAGGCATGGCATAATTATATTTGCAAGAATGCTTTTTTTAATATTCATGCATCACTAGGACTGGAAGGAGGGGGAAAAAAAGAATTTCTTTCTCTCTGCAGGTTAGTTACATTAAATCCTTTAAAATGTTTACTCTGGAAACAATCTACCTGTATCACATACATACACTCTCAGCCATTGTAGGCAATATAATTCCTAGGACCCGGGTTTCTTGTTGCATTTACAAGCTTAGTAGGACTTCTGACAGCCAATTCTCTCTTGTATTTTGTAACTGCTTTTGTGAAACCCTGTGTAGTTTCATAGAAACTGGTAATGCCAAAACCACCTTATCTCCAGTTCAAAGAAAGAAAACGTAGGAGGGACAGTTGAAAATGACAACCATATGAGACAGACCCTGAGGAGAAAGGAATACAAAAACTTTTTGACCTTGATTAGTTAATGTTTTCAGATGTTATTTTTGGCTGTTACTTTCTCAGACACAGGCACCACCACAGTAGTTTGAAATGCTAAAGGGATCTCTAAGGAAACGGGAGCATGAATCTAACTCCAAGGGAATTCTGAGCTATTAATCTATGCTTACAAGCTCACCAAACTTTCAGTCCCTTTGTTTGTGTGCAGACATGCATGTTAAATTCTTCTGGTAAGAAAGAATCTTCCAGGAAGATAAACACTATTTTTTTTAATGCTTAACATACATAATAGACCTGAAGGAATGGGCAATATGTTGTTCCCAGAAGAGATCTTTGGAGGAAAATTATCTACTTCTCTGATGCTCTTGATTTTTCAACTGCCATTTCTAGCTGAAGATTAATAGTAACACTCTGGAAGACCAATTCCTTGTTTAGCTGCTGTTCAACTGAGATACAAGGGTGCAAGCAGGGGTGGGATTCTACCAGTTCGCACCTTTTCACTAGAACCAGTTGTTAACATGCTAAGCAGTTGGGAGAATTGGTTGTTAGAAGAAATTACTGGCCTAATCCTGTAAAGAAGGAAGGAAGGAAACATTCTGGTGTTGCTTTCAGAAACTGCCTCTCCATTAACCCTTATTACATTCTTGGCAGGACTAGACTTCCTGCCTCTGGAACTTCTCTGGAGTTTTTTTTCCTCATTTGCTGGTACTTTGCTTGTGTGGAGTAACCATTCAAAGGCACAATGGCACTGGAAAAAGTGACTTATGACCCTTTTTCACACTTACGACTGTTGCAGCATCCCCACAGTCACGAGAAGCCGTGCAAGGAGATGCGTGCCTCAATGTGAGTGATGTTGAGTTGGCCACGCCCAGCCAGTAACATGATCACCAAGCTATGTCCACTCAGTCACATGACCACCAAACCAAGCCCAACAACTAAGCCATGCCCACAGAACTGGTTGTTAAAAAATTTGAATCCCACCCCTGGATGTAAGTCACAATTCATTGAGATAATTTTGAACAGGGAAGTCTAAAAGTTAAAATCTGCTTGCACAAATCAATAAGAAATAGTAAGGAAATGTGAAGAATAGTTTTTCTCTCTTCATGAGCAATCAGATAACTCATTGTTATGTTTACACCAAATAGTGATCTCGGTTATACAAGTATCACTGCTTATGTAGCCAAAATGGACCTTCTGCATCAGCCGTGTCCATCTTTTGGCTTGCCTGAGCCTCACTGAGTGAAGAGGAATTGTCTTGGACCATATATAAAATATATAATATAGTTAATATATAGAAATACACATAATAATGTTAAAGGTTTACGAGCTTGTGGGGCCACATTACCTGCTTTCCAGGGCTGCATGCAGCCCTTGAGCCATGAGTTGGACATGCCTTCCTACATGGGAGAGATCGCTTGAGGGAATTCTAATATTTTCAAAATTAATACAAATAGCATTATTGTCCAGTTCAGATTGAAAAGAGGACAAAGCCTAAATGTCCTGAAAAAGGTATTTGCAAATCTCTCAGAAATCAGGCACTGATTTACAACTTGTACCAGACTTGGGTTACAAATGCTTCACCCAACAGAATGATATTGGAAGCTCAATAAGTTAAGTGGGGTAGCCATACAAGGGTATACATTTAACCTTCTTGGAAACCACCAGAAAATCTCAGACCAAAGTTGAAAAACACCCCCCCAAAAGACAATGGAAAATCACTCTTGTATTGTCAAGAAAACTGTATAGACCTGTCCACAAAGTCAGTTGGAGTTGAACTCATTGAACGGTGCCTTCACTTTATGCTATTCCAATGACACTCAAATATGCCACCGCATACATACAGCAAAAACTGTCATGGTACCTTCACAATAAAAAAAATAGATGGAAGTTCTGAATTTTTTTTTTTTAGCAAATTAGGGAAGGATGTGTAAGCTTATTGATAGAGCATGAACGCTGCACACATAATGGCCATGATTAAATCTCTGATGGTCCATAGATGGCTGGGAAAAGTGCCCATTTGGAAGCTTTGCTACTACTCGAAGTACTAGAAATAATATCAAGTTAGATGGTCTGATTTAGATAAAGCAGCTAATGTTTGCATTCTAGTTTCTTTTCAGATTATATAAATCTTTTCCTTTTACACTGACAATACCAGTATCTTAGACACATACACCACGAAAGCTTCAATGACATGGAATAAACTGTTATGCAATTGATTACTATAAAACATTTCTGAATGACTCTGAACTAAATGAAAACTTCTTAGATCCAAAAAATTATGAGATAAAAAAGGAAAGCCCTAGTAAACATTTTATAATTGGTCACTGATTTGATGAGTATCAATCAACTTTGAACACTATGTTCTTATGTATCTTTTATTTCTCCCAAAATGCTCACAAATTTAAATTTGTATTAGCTATTATATACTACCTGCTTAATAGGAAATATTAAACAAATATTTAAGGGTCAAACCATCACCACTCCTTGTAAAATTCAGAATATGGACTATTTTTTCATTACTGAGATAAAACTCAGGAATTATTTTAGGTATTCTGAATTTTTGCAGTAGCAATATCAGTATCTGAGACATATATGATTTGAAAGCTTCATTGGCATGGAATAGACAGTGACAAATTGATTACTATAAAATATTTCTGACTCACTCCTCTAAGTCAAACTTCTTGAATCCAGAAAATTATGAGATGAAAAAGGAAAGCCCCAATAAACATTTTATAATTGGAAAAAGGAAAGCCCCAATAATACATTTTAAATATAAACTATTTAAAATCCAGTTGCTTCTCAAAAGAACTGATGTGAACAAACCATAGTTCATATAACCCTTCTAATTTTGAGAAGGAAGAGTGTTTATATCTACTTATGACTTTTGACTGTTTTTTAATTAGATCCTTGCTTAACAGATCTTGAAAAGGGAAGTAGGGTTTGACCTAATTAGTACTTGGATGGGAAACCATAAGAAAATCCCAGGATAGCAGACAAGTCTGAAAACAAAACAAAACAAAACCTTGGAAGTACCGGCAAAGTTATTTCATATTTCTGCTCAGAAAACTACACAAATATTCCACAAAGTCAATAAGAGCTGAAGTTGACCCAAAGGATACTTCCTACTTATAATTTTGCTCTTAATAGTTCTTATGATTACACTGTCTGAGAGTTATAGTCTCATCAAAACTGGAAGGCATCTAGTTGGATAAAGCTTTGGTAAGCCACAAATCATGGTTTATGTATTACACTGGATCTCCTCACAACAAAGTTCAAAAATTATTGCAGACCAACTCTTTCCAATAAATTTTACTGAATTAAGCTAAACTCTTATCTTAGTTGGTAAAGTACAGTAATGGCTCAGTCAGAACAGGAACAATGGTTTTACTGTACCAACATTATATAAGAAGTAAAATAGGGAATGTCTTATTTAATGTAACATGGCATTGGCAAATCTATGGCTCAAACACTGTGACTAATGTTCTCGCTTTTGTATGTCTTCCCCATCTTGAATTTCTAAAAAGCCTGAATCATGCATATTCTTTTTGTGTCATTTTTGGTTGGGCCTAAAACAAATGTTACCAAATTGTGGATTGATTGTTTTTCCTCATAGAACCAACAAAGCGTGGTTGTTGTTTTTTTGCTATACTAGTTTTTCTAATTTTGCTCTCTCTAGGGTATAATACTATCAGCATCCCTTACATCAAAAATAACATTGTGTAATTGGAGAATGATTTATCTTTTATTGCTATTGTTGTTCTAATGGCAACAAATGCCAATTCTAATGGAGAATCTAAGGATTAAGCTATGGAAAAGAATGTTAATGGTAGATGAACAAGTAGGCAGAATTAGTTCATCCAAAGGGTAAAATACATCTGGAGTGAGTTTTGCTAAGCAAACCAAGTAAAAAATTAATTCCAGAGATATAGCTATTTCAAATGTAAAAATATTTCAGGCATACTAAGGAATTTAGGATTATGACTCAAAATGAACATATAAAAAACTTTAAGCTACAATTGCTATTTTTAAACACAACTGAGTTTTCTCATGAAATCATGTCAGACCAGCAGCATTCTTCTCTGATGATTCAACCAGAGTCTTTCAAGATAGCTTTATAGCATGGTCTTTGATGGTAGTAGCCCCTTTTAACTGAGTAGCTATGGAACATATTTTTTGAAAAACTAAACAAAGATATTCTCTAGGCATAGCACACTTGAAATACATGTCATATTTATAAAAGCATAACAAACCACCAGCTGTCGCAACTACACAATGTGATCACATGATTATAAGACATCTATTGAAAGCATCTAGATACCTAGAGTTTTCCTCTAATCATTAATCAGTTATTCAAAATATTGTGATGATGTATCACCCAGACTAACCCTTTCATAATTAGGATATACAATACTTAACTGGATTCAAAACTTTCTCTCCCTTCTATGCCAACCTTTCTATTCTAAAACAAAAATTCCTCCATCTGTTGAAATAGATTTTTTGGATCCATCTCTTTCATTACTGCACTAATTTACTCTTTCTTTTTGTTATGTTTGGAGCATGGGTGAGAAAGAATGGAGACAAGCCTCTGAATGGTGAACTTCAGCTCTTTATTTACATAGTGACTTCTGGCATCTATAACAGTTTTAACCCGCCTCATATAGGCAAACCCCAGTAACTATTAACCAATAACCAACAAGGAGCGCTAGCTCTCATAACCAATAGGACTCTCTGTTTAAGGGCCAATCGGATTCCCCGGAGCGGGTCAATCCGATCCGGCCGTTTAACAGCCAATCAGAAGTGCAGGGCTAGAACCCTGCACTTTACTCCAAGCTCACGCTTTATTAAAACTTTATACATTCACAACACCCCTTCCCCCTGGCTTCTGTTTGCAGGACGCAGTTACATAGTCCTTTAGGTAGGACGGTTGTTTTATCAGTCTCTTTGATTTTCGCTGTGTCATTTGGCTGCAATCACGCTGAGGTAGATCGTTGTTTGGCAGTGGGGCTGTTTCTGGTTCAGAGTTCATTTCCCCGTCGTTGCCCATGTTCTCTGTACTTCCCTGAGGTTCAACTGTTTCCCTCTCTGGTTCCACTTCCTGAGTCTCTATTATACCGTTGTTCCCTTCGAACAGGTTTTCTTCTCCTTGGAATTCCTCTTCTTCTGTACCTCCCCCCCCCTCAGTCTGGTCATAGGGGAGTTCAGGACTGCCCGCCGGAAGCCGCGATCGTAATTGATCAATATGGTGTTTCCATAGTCTATCGTCAAGGCATTGTACAAGGTAGGATCTTGGGCCGGTTACACGAACTACTGTCGCCTCCACCCACAATGGGTCGCCCAATAGGTTTTTAGCGTATACCAAATCTCCTACCTGGAAGGCACGACAGCGGCCGCTGGATCCTATTGGTTTTTCCGGTTTGTAAGCTGGGTGTAACCGGTCGAGGTGGGAGCGGAGTTTTCATCCCATTAGCAGTTCGGCGGGAGTTTTGTTGGTGACGCTATGCGGTGTGATGTGTTGTAAAAAAAGGATTCGATTGATCTTGTCGTCAATGTTGTCGTAGTCTACCTTCTGTAAGGTTTTCTTCACAAATTGTACCATGCGTTCTGCTTTGCCATTGGTCGCAGGGTACGCAGGCGAGGTGAGCGCATGTCGAATGCCGCGGTCAGCGAGGTACTGCTCGAACGACAGTGCTGTAAATTGGGGCCCGTTATCAGATACCAGGATGTCTGATAGTCCGTGGGTTGCAAATAGTCTTTCCAAGGTTTTGATGACCGCCTCGGAGGTTGTAGTCGTCATGCAATTAATCTCGAGCCAATTTGAATAGGCGTTGACGGTTAGTAGAAAGGTGTGGCCTTTGGTTGGCCCCACGAAGTCCAAGTGAATTCGGGACCAGGGTCTGCGTGGTGTCTCCCATTCAGTAGGAATGGCTTTAGGTGGGGCGTTGCTCACTTCCTGGCATTTTGGACAAGCTTTAACCCAATGTTCGATTTGCTTGTCAATGCCTGGCCACCATGCGTAGCTTTGCGCAAGGGCTTTCATTCACACGATGCCGGGGTGGCCGGCAAGGTTCTCAGAAGCGCTTTCTGGAGTCGTTCTGGGATAATTACTCTATCGCCCCAGATGACACAGCCTTTTTGGGAGAACAACTCGGTTTGTCGAGTCTTGAATGGTGTGAAGTCATCTGATAATTGGTCCAATGGCCATCCGTGTTCTACCCAGCTTAGGACTCGTGCTAAGGTGGGGTCACGTTTGGTTTCTCTCGCGATAGCTCGGGCAGTTAATGGCGGCGAGTTGAGTGCCTCAATTTGCAACGTGGTTACCGTTGGTGCAGGATCATCGAGAGTCTCTGGAAGTGGTGCTCGGCTCAATGCGTCAGCGTGGGGAATGGCTTTCCCTGGGCGGTATTGCAGCCGATAGTTATAAGCAGCTAAGAATTCTGACCATCGAGTCATCCTAGGGGATAATATGTAGGGAGTCGGCTAATCTCCAGCTATTATCCCCAATAATGGTTTGTGGTCAGTCATGATAGTAAAAGCCCGGCCATACATGTACTCGTGGAATCTTTTAACGGCTGACACAATTGCAAGGGCTTCTTTATCGATCTGTCCATAATTTCGCTGTTTTTGAAAGTGTCTTTGAAAAATATGCAACAGGGGCTTGGTTCCCATTAGGCAGTACATGGCTCAAAATGGCGCCCACTCCAAAAGGCGAAGCATCACATGTTATATTTAACGGCAAAGTCTTGTTATACTGCATGAGTACAGAGTCAGAAGTGAGCAGTTTTTTTACGTTGTGGAAAGCCTGTTCTTCTCGGTGACCCCATAACCAATTTGCTTTCTTATCTAACAACCGGTGTAACAGTTCAGCGACCGTTGCTTTATGCGGTAAAAATACATTATAAAAGTTGATGGGGTCTAGGAACACCTGGAGATCGGCCTTGTTTCGTGGCCTGGGAGCGTTTTTTATTGCCCTTAGTTTACTTTCAGTAGGGTGAATACCCTGGCTATCAATTAGGTACCCTAAAAACTCAACACTGTCAGTACACAATTTACATTTGTTTTTCTTTACTTTAAGACCGGCCTCTTGGAATTTTTTTAGGACTAATTTTAACCGGTCCTGTAAGATTTTTTTTGTAGGGGCTGCAATTAATACATCGTCAAAATAAGGGACCACGCCTTTAATCCCTTGTAATAACCTCTCCATAAGGCTCTGAAAAATCCCCGGGGCTACACTAACTCCAAATTGAAGCCGGGTACATTTAAAGGCACCTCGGTGCATCACAATCATTTGTGCCAGTGCCGTCTTTTCATCAACAGGTAGTTGCTGATATGCCTGAGCTAAATCTAATTTAGCGAAGACTTTCCCGCCCCCCAGGGAGTGGAGGAGGTGCTGCACCACCGGCACTGGATATGCATTCTGCTGTAGGGCGTGGTTCAAAGTGGCCTGGTAGTCCCCACAAATTCGGATCAACCCGTCTGGCTTAATGGGCGTTATGATTGGGGTTTCCCAGGGGGAGTGATCGATGGGCTGTAACACCCCCTGAGCTATCAGTTTGTCGAATTGTTTGTTGATTTTCGACTTTAAGGCAAACGGAACTCGACGGGGCTTAAGTCGAATGGGAGCTATCTTTGGGTCTAGACTGAACGAGATCGGGGTCCCCTTGTACTCACCTAAGCTGTCCGCGAAGACGTCCCTGAACTCATGGATGAGGTCTCCCTGCCAGTCACTTCCGCTGACTTGGTTTATGCCGGCCACTTCAATGCCGAGTGGCGCGAACCATTGGAGGCCTAGTAGGCTAGGCCTGTCTCTATCGATGACAGTTAATGGTAAGTACGCTGTGTGCTTCTTGAAGGAGACTTGGACTCGGCAGGAACCAACGACAGGGATTCGATTCCCTTGGTAGTCCTTGAGGATGAGTCTTTGGAAGCGGAGATCTTGGCGTTGAATCGTGGGGATGAGTTGTTTAAGGGTCTTCCAGGACACCATCGAGAGGGACGATCCCGAGTCGACTTCCATATGGCAAGGCTGGTTCTCGATGGCTACTGTGATTCGTATTTTCTTGGTGTCTAAAGCTGAGGCGTGACTGATAGTGATAGTATGGTGAGCCTCTTCTCTCTGCAAAACTCGATTTCTGTAGGAGTGGTTTACTGGCTCTCGCTGCACAGGATGGTTTCCTGTCGATTGGCGATAGTTAGTCTCTTTTGAGGCCTGGCCGGGTCCTGGTAAGCTTCGGCAGACCCGTCCGATGTGGCCTCGCTTCCCGCACACATGGCAGAGCGCGTCGCGGAATTTGCATTCGGACCTGGCATGGTTGGCCCCACAGCCAGCACAAGGGCGTAAAGGCTTCGGGTGGTGGTCCCGATCGGACCGCAGTCGATGGACCCCTTTTTTGTCGCTGTCTGACGACGAAGAGAGGTCCTCGTGGTGCGTCGTTGCAAGCTGCCCTTCTGACCTGGATAAAATGTCGCTTATCGGTGGTGGTACTGGAGTGCGGTTTCGGCGTAGTTGTGCAGCCGACTTCCTGGTTGCTTCTGCTGCAGTAGCATCGGCGATGGCATCGGCAAGGCTGATGTCGCCTTTCGCCATCAGCTTGCTTTGAACGCCTGGTGCATCTAGTCCCAGAACTGTGCGATCTCTTAGTGCTTCTTCGAAATCGGTGAATCCGCAGAGGCCTCCCAAATTTCAGAGGTCTGCTATGAAGTCGGCCACGCTTTCTCCCTTTCGCTGGCTCCTCTGATAAAACTCGTGCCGTCTCACGAGCGTAGGCACAGTCGGTGCATAATGATCTCGTAGGAGAGGTTCGAGGTCGTCCCAATCCATCGCCTTCACTTCTCGGGGTTTTGCTAGTGCTTTAGCCATCTTAAATACGGTTGGACCGCAATGCGTTAGGAACACCACCCGTTTCTTTCCTGGTGTGGCGTCCTTTAAGTTGTTGGTTTCTAAGAACATTTGGAAGCGATCCATGTAGGACTCCCAGTCCTCCTGTACTGGATCGAACGGAGCGGGTGGTACGACGACGCCGGACATGGTTCCGTTGTGCAGCGTCGTCTGTCATGTGCTCGGTATTCTTCGAAGTTTCGTTGGTTCAGATGTCTCCACATCCCACCCTCGTCGCCAGTGTTATGTTTGGAGCATGGGCAAGAAAAAATGGAGACAAGCCTCTGAACGGTGAACTTCAGCTCTTTATTTACATAGTGACTTCTGGCATCTATAACAGTTTTAACCCGCCTTATATAGGCAAACCCCATAACTATTAACCAATAACCAACAAGGAGCGCTAGCTCTCATAACCAATGGGACTCTCTGTTTAAGGGCCAATCGGATTCCCTGGAGCGGGCCAATCCGATCCGGCCGTTTAACAGCCAATCAGAAGTGCAGGGCCAGAACCCTGCACTTTACTCCAAGCTCACGCTTTATTAAAACTTTATACATTCACAACACTTTTCTCTCTGCCATATACATCTATCTAATCTCCCTCCACCTCTCTCTCTTATTTATTTGTTTAAAATACTTATATCAATTGTTCCCAACTTTTTGGGCACCTGAGAGAAATTTTTCATGGAGAAAGTTTTTTCCACAAATCGGAGGGGGTATGGTTTTGCATGCTGTCTGCATCCTGCAGACAGGGCTTCACTTGTTTGTGTGGCCCGGTTGCTAACATGCCGTGGCCCGGTACCAATTCACAGAGCGGGGATTGGGGAACCTGACTTATATGACCATATTATATATCATAACCCATGGCTTAAAAACAATAATATTATATCAAACAAGAACATCAACAACAACAATAATAAAAAAGACTTCCAGGCCCCTAAAGCAAGCACTCCTCTATATATCAGTGACAAAATTAGTAGACCAGCAAAATACTGTGGACATAATAGATTTAGATTTCAGCAAAGCATTCGACAAAGTAGACCACAACCTATTTCTTAGTAAGCTAGAAAAAAGTGGAATAGATAGCACCACCACTAGATGGACTCGCAACTGGCTGGCAAACCGTACTCAACGAGTAGTCCTTAATGGGTCTAAGTCTACATGGAGGGAAGTAAGCAGTGGGGTGCCACAAGGTTCAGTCTTAGGCCCAGTACTCTTCAATATCTTCATTAATGATTTAGATGAGGGAATAGAAGGGGAACTTACCAAATTTGCAGATGATACTAAGCTGGCAGGAATAGCTAACACCCAAGAAGATAGGCTCAAGATCCAGATGGATCTTGACAGACTAGAACACTGGGCTGTATCTAACAAAATGAAATTCAATGTAGAGAAAAGTACAGTCCTATACTTAGGCAAGAAAAACCAAAAGTACACATATAGACTGGGTGAAACCAGGCTCAATAGCAGTAGCTGTGAGAGGGATCTTGGAGTCTTAGTGGACAACCAGCTAAGTATGAGCCAGCAGTGTGCAGCAGCAGCCAAAAAAGCTAATGCAATCCTAAGTTGTATTAACAGAGGAATACAATCAAGATCAAGGGAAACACTAATACCACTCTATAAAGCCTTAGTAAGACCACACCTAGAGTACTACATCCAGTTTTGCTCACATTATAAAAAAGATGTTGAGATTCTAGAAAAAATACAGAGAAGAGCAACCAGGATGATTAGGGGACTGGAGGTTAAAACATACAACGAATGGTTGCAGGAACTGGGCTTGGCTAGTCTACTAAAGAGAAGGACCAGGGGAGACATGATAGCGGTCTTCTAATATTTGACGGTCTGCCACAGGGAGGAAGGGGGGCAAGCTATTTTCTAAAGCGCCTGTAGGCCAGACAAGGAATAATGGATGGAAACTGAACAAGGAGAGATTTAACCTGGAAATAAGGAGAAACATTCTGACAATGAGAACAATTAACCAATGGAACAGCTTGCCCTCGGAAGTTGTGGGAGCGCCATCACTTGAGACTTTCAAGAAGAGATTGGACCGTCATTTGTCAAAAATGGTGTAGGGTCTCCCGCTTGGGCGGGGGGTTGGACTAGATGACCTACAAGGTCCCTTCCAACTCTGATTATCTGTTATCTTATATCAACATCTGGATTTTTCTAGGTTCCAGCCCTACTGCTGAGGAAACAACCAGCTCTTCAAAGCCTTCCAGAAGGCAAGAAGAATTAGGGGCTTGCCTGATTTGAAGATGAAAAGTGTTCCATAGGGCAGGGGCCACTATGGAGAAGGCATGCTTCTGAAGTCCCAGCAGATGACAACATTAAAAGAAGCAACATTGAGTCTTTTATTGTCAGGATTGTTTTGCAAATAGATTTACAAGCAATTAATCTAGCTAGTCTTTTTGTCTTTTGGTAGGCTAGACAACAGTTCTTTCTTGAAACAGATTTAATGACTAAATTCACACTATAATAAGCTTCGTCCATCACGTTTGATGTTGGTTTAATAAACTTTAATAAACTTACCTAGTAAAATGATTTGTAGTTGATGGTTTACAACAGCATGTGTGAATCCACCCAAAAATGGTTTATGCAACAGACATTGGCAGAGAAAACCAGAGTTTAATATACTGAATAGTCCCAGAAACTTTGTGTTAATTTGTTTTGTTTTCCTGAGCCCATCTGAGTCCATCCTTTTTTTCTCTTCTACATTTGTCCTGTTTCTTCTGTTATCTTTCCCCCCACTCCAGAGTTGTTTTGTCCCGGTTATATAAAAATGTCTCTCTCATTTTCCTGGTTCAATTACTGCACACACCTGGGCAAGCTTTACGTTAAGAATTAAAGTCCAGATGGTTGGACATTCTTGGCCTTCAACTGGATTTAGAATTTTCTGTGAGTTTAACCACTGGCCAGCACATGTATCAAGAAAGTGCTCTGAGTTTTAGAAGAGCTCCAGCCAAGAGGTTTTATTGTTATAGAACAACTATCAATAATTAGTTGCTCCATATGCTATTCAACACAGAGATATAGCTCCATTACGCTGCTCTTAATACCCCCACGATTGCTTTTAATGACTCTCAAGAGAAATATCACAGCCCCTTCGCATTTTCCAAACAAACTCAGTACAATGAAATTACAGTTAAATGAAGCCAGTAGAAAACCAAGTGCCTTGGTACATCTGCCTGTTCAACAGCCAGGCCCAGAAGAACCTATAAGCTGCTTGCAGCTTGATATGGAACACATCATAACATCACTGCCTACTAAATTAAAGGAAACACAGTCCATTGTTTGATGCATTTGCCAGCAAGGATGCTCCTCTGAATTAACCTAGGATAATTGTAGAATCCAACTCCCTGTACCAAAACAATCTGGGTGTATTGAGTACTATTGGGACATCAAGCACTAAATTATAGACTTTTTTACATGTATTTCAAATAGATACCAATTGTTCAGAAATATTGATGAACTAAAAATAGCATGATATTGCAGTGATGTTGAAATATTTTAGTAAGGTACGATCAGTATTTTGATAAAAGATGGTTCTTAAATATGATAATGTGAGCAACAAGTTACTTTGCTCATGTATACAAGGCCCTGCTTGGAGTTAATAAAGCTGCTAACTTACATTAACCAAAAGCTAGTCAGCCTTAATGAAAGGCAAGAATTCATTAACTCATGCTACCTTGGAAGTTAATGTGCAAAAACTAAAGTGTTCAGGCTGAGATAACATTGACAAACAAAGGCTAAATTATATGGGGGCATTTGTTTTGGTGTTCCAGGCTTCAGATTTTTTAATTTAAATAGCTTCTCATCAAAATATTGTGTTTGTGTGTGTGTATATACAGAAGGAGAACGAGCGGAGTTATTTCATGTGTTTCTGGAGAACTCTTCATTTGAAGATGAAACCTCCTCTGAAACCCAAATTTTGAAAGTTTCAGAAAAGCAGCTTAAAGATCTTATTGTGAACAAATTCCCAGAAAGCTCAAATTATGGCAGTTATCCTGGGGACCCAAGATCTGAATGAGAAGATAAAAGTACCCCATAATATAAGGAGAGAATCTAGAATTGAACCTGGAACCTCCGGTTTAAATCACTTGTTCATTAGGCACTTCTGGAAATAATGGCTGGGTTTACATATCATGCTAGTAATCCATGAGTGGTATATATATCATCTTTATTTTCACATCTCAGACTAGAGCAGACCTGGGTATTTTATGGTTTCTAGCCACATCTAGCCTTTTGGCTATCACTGTCTGACCTATGTGAGGTCAGTCGGAAATTAGAAATCAAGATGTAACACATATTATTATCAATAGCAGGTAATCAAAACCATGTAATTTACTGCTTTTTATACAGTGATAAAATTAATATTGAGCAGAATTAAATTCAGCCTGTTAGTTTGGCCCTCCACAACAGTTGCAATTTCTCATGTGGCCCCTTGGGGAAAATTAATTACCCACCTGTGGATTAAAGAGACAGAGTTGTTATCATTAAACATTCAATTTTGTTGAATATTTTATGAGAGAAACCCAACTTTACATGAATAAATTATGCTACAAGCACCCAAAGTGATTCATCCTATCCTATCTAATTTCACTGGATAAGTTTTAGTGACTGACATTTGAGGATGACATCCATAGTTCTGGTTGCACTATTAATGCTAATTTGATTTTTCTTTAGAGAAATGATGCTGTTAAAAATACATTTCTGACTGTAGTTCTGAAAAATTGCATGCTGGTTTGCAAGTTAGCATAACTGACAAAAATTCTCAACTCCATCAGTTCTATGCCACTTTGGAAATACTAAGAAGTAGTTGGAAATAGTAAGAAGTTAAAAATAGATGGGTTGTCCAATCTAGGAAAAACAAATGAAGTAGGAAAATAGCATATTAATTTTTGCCAAGCCAATGGCTTCTTCATTACTAACACATTCTTCAAACAACTCAAATGATGCTGATAATACATACAGTATATACAAAAATCAAATTGAGTATTATTGGTATAATGATGTGGAAGAGCTCAAATATAACAGCAAGATACAGCTAGGGATTATCTAGAGCACATCACAAGCTGCTCATGTGTAGGTTCCAAGTCCCACTGAAATGGAAGAACAAAATAAACCAGTTTTTATGATTGGAACTTGAACATATGACTACCATTTTCAAGGAGAGCATCAGGAATTGCTTTGAGTCCCTAAGTCAGTGATTCCCAATCTTTCCAGCTTTGGCACCAGAGTGGAGTGGGGTAGAGAGAGGGGATGGTTTTGCATATGTGCCCACTGCTTGTTCAAATTGAGCTTCCCATGCTCACCCGCTAGTTGCCTGACCCAAAAGACTGTGTCTTGATACTGGGCTGCAGACTGAAGATTGGGGACTGCTGCCCTAAATCTCATTGATAGGGAACAAGAAGATCTGTAGAATGAAATCAAATAAGTTGTTAAGGATAAATGTGAAGAAAGACTGCCAAAGACTAAGACACAAAAGAAGGAAATTGGTTGTCAGAACAGATAGTGAAAAATTGCCATGAGGAAAAGAGAAGCCAAAACCAAAAAAAAAAAAAAATCCATCCCACCCCAAAATGAAGAACTCTGGAAGAGACATAACAAAAAATGTCAGAGAGCTATTAGAAGAGGCAAGAAGGATACAAACAGATATAGAAAACATGGAAAGTTTTCAAAAGCTTTCCAAATTGAGAACAACGTTCCAACCTCAGATTGATATGCTAAAGGATGCCAGTTGGTAGGCTGTAACTGATTCAAAGAAGATCAAATTAAGGAGGAATATACTGAAATTCTATGTAGTAGGAGGTCAATATTCAAAATAATTTAGAAGATATTCTTGTTTACAAGACCTTTTAATACTACAAGTTTAAGTTAGATCAGCTCTCTGGTTATTATCAAGTTGGAAGTATCTTCAAAAAAATATGACAAGAAATAAAAAAAACCCAGTAAATTCTAACAGAATCATGCCAGCCAAACTGGGAAACAACACGATATCCAATATCCAACAGATGGGAGAGATCAGAATACATACCAACTCCCAAGAAAGGACATAAAGTATTCGAACTACAGCACAACAGCCTTAATTTCACATGCTAAAAAAACAATGCTTTAGGTCATTTAGGATTGGAGTCCTAAATCAAGATGCTTTTTTCAAATTCTTTGGCTTTCCCAATTATCCAGCATGCTACAGAAATGATGTGTGGTTCTAAAACCAGCTTGAGTATAAAATGACCAGGTTCAAACTATCATATTTTGGATCTCTAGATACAGAACCCTTGAGAAATCCATAATGCTGAGAAAGATGGAAGGAAAGAGAAGAGAATGACAAAGAGCAAAGGAGAGGGACTTGTTTACATAGGCAATGGGTGCATCACTGGAAAAACTGAAGGGCCAAGTTGGTTACAAAATGCTTTGAAGAATGTTTATTTAATCAATACTGACTTGATGCCACATAATCAATTAAAAAATCAGCCTGCCAGCCAGAAACGGGGCAGAAAAACAGCTCAAAGACTAGACAATCTTGGAATGGGAGTATACAGGCTGAGCATAACCTCTATGAAATTATTGACCATGGATGTCAACTTGGACAACATGACAAATTGGCAGAAAGTGGCAATGTTTATACCATAAAGTGATTTTAATAATAATAACAATAACGACAATAGGTGGATGAAAATGTCCAATTCAATCTAAACATCTGGCTGACTGTGTGACAAGCCATAAGCATTAAGCTACTGCACTCTTTTTAGTCCTACTGAGATCCATGCCCAAATATTATGACAGTAACTGAGCTGGAATGAGTATTATTAGCAACCTAAAAACAACAAGATAAATAGCCATTTGAGGCAACAAGAAAGCTCAGCAACTGATATATCCAGTAATTGTATAGCATGTCTAGTGGCTCTTAAGTTCAGAAAAATAAAATAATGTTAGGTAAACATTAGAGGTATTTATATTTACCTTTTCAAAAATACCCATCACATATTTTAGAAATAAGACTGAAATTACTATTGTTTCTCCAATACTAAACTTATATTTTCAAAATTCTACTTTAATGTTTTTAGAATGTAAACACACATAAATACAACAACAACAACTGAATTAGAATGATGAAGCTCCTCTTTTGATTTAAGTATAAAGGGTAAGAAAATGTACTACTTACCTCTGTTAAACCAGAAACCTCTCCTCGGGCAAACGGCCTTCTGACGGATGGAGTGAATACTCTGGCCTCTGATATTGGCTGTCCTCTCATAAAATGCTTCCCTGCTTCAAAAATGTCCACTTCTACCATCTTTCCCATGAATTCAGGGTTCTTTGGTACAAGAATCTTTAAAAGAAAATATATTGATTGTTTTTCCAAATACTTTGAAAAGTACTTACAGTTTTACATCTAAAAAGGAAGAAAGATAAATGTAAAAAATGCCACGTGATATCTTAACATTTGATAGTATTTGCCATAACAGAAACCTATACAGTATTGGAAAATTTTAAAGTTTTTTTTCTATAAACCTTCCCAGCAGTACTGCAAGCTAACTCATATTGCAAGCTAATTCTGCCCATAGCCTGGAGTTCGATCCTGACTGACTCAAGGTTGACTAAGAAGTGATATATAACTCTCTATTGTTATTGCTTAACTACAAAATATTTTACAAAATATTTCTCCAATTAGAAGTTGTTTCCACATTTCTAATTATTTAGAACCTAAGTAATAATCTAAATAGAGATATCTTAACACGAGAGATGTCATTTTAATGAACAAAATGAGGGGAAATCAATTAATAGGAAAATCATTTATATTAATCTATTTTCTGCAACTTGGAGAAAACAGATGCATTTGACAGCTCCAGTCATAGGATTGGTGGAAACTAGGTATCAAATTCATGAACATTATTTTGTATGACAGTTAAAGTTAAGGATGACAAAAAGGACAATTTCTTCCTTATTTTTAAAATGTTACCTGTTCGTAGAATTTATTATGAGCAACATAAAATTTGGAATCAAAGGATTCTTCTGTAACAAGCACTTTCTGTCTCTTCCCAATCTGTGAAATAAAAGAAAAAATGCAAGTAGCAGTGAGTGAAAAGATGCTATTGTAAATCCCCCTTTATCAGGCAATTATCAGGCTGATGTGAAATAGTTTAATAGCCACTGGAGGGAAAAAAAACCTCTATTACATCTAATTATCATTTGGACAGATAGGAGACTACAGCCCTCTTCTACATACAAGGGACGTGGTGATCTGAGATTGATGCAGCTCTTTTATTCCCCTAACATTGTGTTGCTTCTAGCTGTACTGGAAAGCTGAACCAATTAACTCTGTAAGTTAATCATCTAGGCTTATGCTCCAGAGAAAGCATGGTGATGACAGCTTACTCCACAGCAGTAGGAAACAGTAGATCACAACCTACTACTTGATAAGATAGAAAAATGTGGGTTAGACAGCATCACCACCAGATGGATTAGTAACTGGCTGACCAATTGCGCTCAACATATAGACCTCAATGGAACTGCATCTACATGGAGGGACCTATGCAGTGGCTCTGCCTTAGGCCCGGTACTCTTCAACATCTTCATCAATGATTTGGATGAGGGGATAGATGGGGAACACTCCAGAAGATAGGCTTATGATGCAAGAAGGATCTTGAAAGACTTGAACATTGGGCACTATCTAACAAAATGAAATTCAGTAATGAAAAATGTAAGGCTCTATATTTAGGCAAGAAAAACCAAATGCACCGGTGTAGTATAGGTGGTACCTGGCTCAATTGTAGTAAGTGTGAGAGGGATCTTGGAGTCCTAGTGGACAATCAATTAAATATGAGCAAGCAGTGTGCTGCAGCTGCCAAAAAAGGCAACACAGTTCTAGGCTGCATAAACAGAGGGATAGAATCAAGATGACGTGTAATGTTAACACAACTTTGTAATGCCTTGGTAAGGCCACACTTGGAATACTGCATTCAGTTTTGGTTGCCACAATGTAAAAAAGATGTTGAGGCTCTCGAAAGAGTGCAGAGAAGAGCAACAAAGATGATTAGAGGACTGGAGGCTAAAATACATAAAGAACAGTTTCTGGAATTGGGCATGTCTAGTTTAATGAAAAGAAGGACTTGGGGAGACATGATAGCAGTGTTCCAATATCTCAGGGGCTGCCACAAAGAAGAAGGAGTCAAGCTATTCTACAAAGTACCTAGCAGCTCCAGTGGCTTAGAGGTGGAGCTTTCGCTTCACAATCAGGAGGTTGTGAGTTCAATCCCTAGGTAGAGGCTCATATTTACAATAGACTCTCCTGCTCAAGCAGGGGGTTGGACTAGATGACCTCCAAGATCCCTTCCAACTCTGTTACTCTATGACCTGAGGGCAGAACAAGAAGCAATGGGTGGAAACTAATCAAGGAGAGAAGCAACTCAGAACGAAGGAGAAATTTCCTGACAGTTAGAACAAATAATTTGTGGAACAACTTCAATCAATAGATCAGAATGGAGCTGAAAGGGACCTTGGAGGTCTTGGAGGCCAACTCCCTGCTCAAGCAGTCTCTCCAAAAACCTCTAGTTATGAAAGCACCCACACCTTCTGACGGCCAGCTGTTCCACTGGTTAGTTGTCCTCTCTCTTAGGAACTTTCTCCTTAATTCCAGGTTGCCTTTTTCCTTGATTAGTTCTCATCCATTGTTCCTTCTCTTGTCCTCTGCAACTTGCCTCAAGAAGATGTGAATGCTTGCAACACTAGAAGTTTTTAAGTAGAGACTGGACAACCCTTGATCTGAAATGGTATAGTGTTTCCGGCTTGAACAAGGGGTTGAACCAGAAGACCTCTAAGGTCCCCCTTCCAACTCTGTTCTGTATTCTGTGTTCCCCATGGCTTTAAGAGATGAACGATGTTTAGATTATGGAATGTAATTCTTTTAACTAACAGTAATTAATTCAATATGAATACAATTCATTTTCAAAACTAAAACTAATTTCCACTGCCAGAAGAACCCCTTCATTATGAATCCTAGATCTAGTTCTGAGAATTATTATGCTGGAGAGAAGGAATTATTTTACAGAGCCTTGGGAATATTCTTTCCTACGATAGTAACACTGATACGGTATATCTGAAAAGACCTGGATATTGTTTTCTTCTACTTTTTTTGTAAGCTCTTCGTACAACTCTTTCAAGAGGGGGGAGCGGGGAAGGAGAGGGCTGCAGCAACCATCCTTTAGATGTGTCTGCTTGACTATTTCTCAGCACTGCCCACAAAGGGAAAAATAATAATCAAGACCACCAATATCGACGTTACTAGAATAGATTTTCTTGCAGTATTTTAAATGTTCCTGGCTCAATTTGACAACCACATTTGCTAGACCTCACACTTTTATCTGGAGTCTAAAAATATTCACAAGAATACATCTTTCAGCTGTTGAACAATAATTGTAAAAAAATCCCCTCAACAATCCCACATTACAATCTGAATTAAAATTAAAAGATGAAAATCATGGAGACAGTGCATATATTAAATTGTTAACAGCCTTTCACTGTCATCCAGGGAAAACAAGGACTGGATTGTTCTGCAACAAGGAGTTATCATTGTGGATATGGCCGTCCCCCTATTCCTTTTGCAGCAACCTTCCTGGCATGGCTGAATTCTTCTCCATTCTCCTTGGCAATTCTTCTTTTCCTATCACAGCACATCAAGTACCAAACAAACCATGAGTACCTGGACAACATTTTCATGTGGAAATGCACCACGTACCAAATTCAACAAGTTTTGAAGCAGTGGAGTAAGGAGGCACCACTGTATTTCAAAGAACTGCAGGCAAGTGGTTCTTTCTGAAATAGCTTTTCAGAAGAGCATCTGAAGTACTGCAGAGCTCTAATATATTATATGGCACTCCCTCCTTCAAGTTTTCCTCACAATTAACAATCTTGAATAGTAGGTTATTGGCTCACAGTCACCTCCAAACTACCATTTGGAATATACATTACTCTTAAATCTGCCTCTCCCCAAACCTAATTGTACAGACAGATATTTAGCAACAAAAATGAAACAGATTATTATTTGTTATAGTTCTAATTCATCTTTATTTTCTACAACTGAAAGCAGACTACATAATGCTTCCTCTTCCTATTTCTTCACAACCAGCACCATGTGAGATGGATTGGAGAGAGAGGCAGGGAGGGGGAGAGAAGGAGAGAAAGAGAGAGAAAGACAGCGCAACTGGCTCCAAATAATCCAAATGGTTCTCCTGCTTAAGGGAGGACTAAAATTTGTGATCTTGTGGTTTCCAGTCCAGAACTTCAATCACTCCACCAAACTGGCTCTCCATGATTATACTTCAGAGACTTTTGAGTTGTTGATGATTCCAACTTTGCATGTTGCCCCTACATGTACAATGTATGTGGCATTTGTAATGCTGCTCACGGAAACTCTTGTTTCCTCTCTTTCATTTAGCCAAATAGAATTGATCTAAGCAACAGATGCACACAGTGCAAACCTCCATCTTTTCAACTCTTTCACTGCCTGGTTGGAGCCTTGAGAAGCAGGAAGGGATTAAACAGAAATCAAAGGAAGCAGGGCTTGAATAGCATCTTGTTAGCATGACAAAAGGAATACCTCTGTTGTTGAGCATTGGGCAATGCATCTCATTAAATTCAAGCGAAAGAACAATTATTTAGGCCCCCCATGACTGTTTCTGGCACTAGGCTCCATATCAGAGAGCCTATCCAATCTTATGGGGAGAGCTGCTACTTTCTCAGCCCAGCAATCCTGCTTCAGGGTAAATCGCCCACTTCTTACTACTGTGCACCTGTATCTGACTGCTTCATTTTGATCTGGTCTCCTGCTGTGAAAATGTTGCTTCTTCAAGCACAGACATGCCTTGGAATGCAGCTCATATGAAAATTATATTCAGAGATGTCAGCAGTGACCTAAAAATGACAAATAGGCCTCAATTGCCTTCTTTAAAAATTCAGTTTGGTTTAATTGATTTCTTCTCTACAATTGCCATATGATGCAGTTCCATCAAACTATATAAGCAGGGCAAGAAAATAATTCATTACCCTTATCTGTATCTTTATCTGACTTATAATCATGTAGTTCATTTGTTATGTTTTCCTGATTTCCTGATTCTGGTTCTTTATAAAGTATGATATGAAGGGATTCTTATAGCCAGCATTTTCTCTCTCATACATAAACACAGAGGCATACCCACAGATACTTTTGTTCTTTCCTGCAGGATTAGGGGGGAAAAAAGAACAAGGAAATTGTAAAGTATACCTTCAAAATTTCTTACTAATGTTTATTTTTCTTAAAAAAGTATATTTTAATCTGCATTCTAAGCAGGAGTTGGAAATCTGCCCTCACCAAATTCAATTCCTTTCCCTTTTCAGTCTAGTATTCAAGGAAAGCTGATCGGCTAGGCCTCCTTCAGGGCTTTCACTAGGAAACAAAATGGAAGCCAAGAGCGTTACTTCAGAAATCCCAGGCATTTCAAAGGGCCTTAAAAAACCTGGCTCTCCTCCCAGACCTTTGGAGAGATGGACTGCTGCTCCCCTTTTCCCTTTCTGTTCCCCTTTGCCATTGTTCTGGCTTTGCCTTGTGTGGCTGTCATGTTTGTTATATTGGTCTCTGTTTTTTTAAAAATGTCTTAATAACTTAATAACTACCCAGAACTATTCAGAGTTTGGAGGCATATAAATTGAATTAATTATGAAGATGATTAGCAAGGAAACAAAAATGGGTTGTGTAGCCTAGCTATCCCATCCGGCTTGGGCTATTGTATAAAAGACAACTATTTTTTGCCACACAAGGCAAGCATGCGTAAGGCTAAGAGGGAGAAGACCAAGAGTCTACCTGAGGGTCCAACCACCTAAAACCACCCGGTAGATATCTCTGTCACTGTAACAAAAAATACACATTTATAAGAGAATGGATAGAATCAGTCTACAATCCAGTAGAACAACTTTCCCTTTATGGCAAGCCTTTTGAAGCAGAACATATTGCTTAGTATAGATGTTGCAATGCTATTCAATCTAAGCAGAAGTAGTCCAGTTCACCATAACATAAGATAATAAAATGAACCTTACAAAAAAAAATAAATAAATAAACAAGAGCCATAAAGAACCAAGGTGTCAATGGAATTTCCTAATTATCAAGTAATGACATTCCCATCGGAGCCACAGTCAGGTTCCTCATGGAGAAATTCAGAAGCAATTAATGCCATTGATTAAATCCTAATGATTATGAATGAATAGGACAGTTTTGTTTTACAGCTGAAAAGAATTTTACAGCCGTGTTCAAAACTCATAAAGACCTTGGAGCTCAAAAGAGGATTCAGACGAGCAGCAAATGGAAGTAAGGTTTCTTTATATATTAAATGTATATGCTGCCACTCATCCAATGCTCATGGAAGCTGGCAGCAGTAAAAACTATACAGTGAGAAATCATGAAACATCCACAAAATGGAATAATGCACAGAGCAGTCAAACTGCAACTGCAAATAGAAAAAAAATGAAAAAGTAAATATTGATAGTGAAATCCAGCCAAACCCAAATGGTCTACAGAAGCGCTGATCTTAACCGACTTCTGGAAGCAAATTGCATCAAGCTAGCTTCTAGAATAAGATTGTTCTCTTATATTGGTACCATAACTGAGAAGTAGAGTTTCCCAGGCTATACCTCTTTTACCTCATCTCACTTCACTAATAGGGGTTTATCATTAGCAGTTTCTTCCCCAGATGGATTGTCACGGGTGAGCCAATACTGGTTGGAGAAGGCAACCCTATAGGCACACTTCAGTGAAAGTCAGAATGTGGTGCCTCCAATTTCCCACCCCATTAGATCAGGGGTGTCAAACTCAAGGCCTGCGGCCAGATCTGGCCCACGGGGCCGCCCTGGAAACAGCGAAGGACCGGCCCACAAAAGCAGAGCTTGGGAGACTGCAGTGGCCGCCTGCAACCCTCTGCCAGCAAAAATGGAGATCCATTTTCCCTGGGGTTGCAGGAGACCATCACAGCCTCCTGAGCTCCATCTTGGGCCACCATAGGTGCCCCCAACACAAGTGATGTTGGGCTGGCCACGCCTACCCGGTCCCTAAGGTCAAACACAACCCTGATGTGGTCCTCAATGAAATCAAGTTTGACACCCGTCGAGTTTGACACCCCTGCTGTAGATAGTCCAGAAGGATACTATAGTCAGTGTTACGAAAGGCTATCCAAAAGTCGAATGAGGATCAAGAAGGCGCATTATCTACAACTACTTCCTAGTTTCATATTAATAAATGGATCAAACTAGAATTATCACTTTTAATGATCTCTAACTTTTATGGAAACACACATATTCATGAGAGACAAAAAAGACTTTTGTTTCCCCCCCAAAAACTACTTTAAGCATGTTTATCTTAACTTTTTAAAGTCTGTGTCATAACTTTTATTTAAAAAATAGATTGCTATCAAAATGTTAAGAACTTTTAACTTCTTGTTTTATCCTAATTTACCAAATGTATCAAGCCTGTAACTATCATGTACAATAACATAATTTTATAGGGGAAAAATGCAGGAAGCATACATGCAGTTCCTACCTATCCCACTTTTCCAGGAGGAGTTCTGTTTTCAAATGAACCCTTATCTATGTATGCATATTTATATTAGCATAGCTTAATATTTTCCCTTTTAGCTGGAGGCAATGGAAAGAGTTACTGTTCCATATAAGATTAAATTACCTGATTCTGGTTGGAATCAGTCTTACATATGAATAACAAAAAAATAAAAGAGATTATGACCTTATCTGGTTCTTCCTTTTTCCAATTTTCAATACTTTAATGCAAATAACAATAATAATAAAAAAAATTTTTTAGCCAGGGCGAAGCAAGATGGAAAAGAAGAAAAAGAATAACCTCAGCCTTTTAAAACTCAAGAAGAACAGATCATCAGAATGTGGAAGCTAGATTTGCTAGAAACAAATGTTAAAACAAATATTAATACTGAGCAAGACTAGGAACAATTATTTTTTGTCTTAGGTGGCTGTAATATTCTTTACTAAGTCTAAAATAACCACCAGTGAAACAGAGTGCTTTCAAAGCTTTGAGGGTAGCCTCAGTTTTTGTCGTTTGTGATCTGACGGACAACAGCCCAGGATGGCCTGTTAAACTGCTTTTTCCTGTAAACTCCTGTTTATGTCATCAGTGATAGTATCTAGTCACCTTGTCTTCTGTCAACCACTTTTTTGATTGTGTTCCATTTTTCCAAATACCAAGGTCTTCTCCAATGACACTTCTTTCTGTCCAGGTTTGAGAACAAACTAAAACATATCAATTACTAGTCTTCTATGTAAACTGATAGTATTGTACCTTTATGGTGGCCAGTTATTTAATTTTTTTTTGTTAAATTATTTGTGATACTGCACTATTTCATTTACATATTAGCCCTTTTTAAAGAAAAGATAAGGTACCTGATTGAACACCATGTTTTGTGAACATTTAGTATCCTAGAAAAATCCTACTTTGTAGGAATTAATTAACCGAAGAGAAGATCAAAGCAACCCGACCTTTCCTTAATTAACAAATTTAGTCAAGTTCTGAATGCTCTGAGTACTCTCCTCTGCAGCTGAATAATATCTCTGGCACATGGATGCACTTATAAGTGAATTACACAGTTAATAAAACCTGGGACTGTCTTCTGGTGCACCCTCTTTCAGTCTATGGTTGGCCCAGTAATGATTCAACTGAACATGAAGGAAGCCCTCCAAGAAATCTTGAAGCTCTCTGATTGGGAAGGAAGATAATACAATTGTTAAATAGAAGTGAACTGCAGCAGGACAATGAAGAACTTAGGATTCTTACTTTTAGAAAAGTGATGGGCTAGAAGATGGATGGCTAGCCTGAAAGACGGAATGGTAGGTTAAGGTATAGTGAATGGCACAGATAGTTGGTACTAGAATTTTAGAATGAGTCCAGTGCGGCTTTGCTCCGCATTAGAAAGGCTTTTCACTGGGTGGTCGAATGCATCAAGAAAGACACCAGTCTGGTTCTATCTTGGGTGAGCTGCCCCGATCACGAGCTCGGGAAGCTCTTTTATTCAAAACACATAGTAATACATCACAAGCGGTGAACTCTATCCAATCATTATGTTACATGAGCAGAAATATTAGTGGACACATAGTAGCATCAAATCACAGTACTATATGATCAGTTTTAGTAGGTACAAAGTAGCCAATCAACGCTTGCAGTCCAGTTAGTAGCCCATGGTGACGTGTTGCTGATTGATGTTCTTTGTTCCTAGTACACGCTTCCAGCCTACGTGAGGCCTTGAAGCCTTGGGGCCTGGCATGTACCGAAACTTGTTGATTCATTACTGCATCTCCTCTGTTTTAGTTTTATATGGAGGAAATTCTTCTGGATTTTCGTCACTGCCCATGCAAAAACTTGTGCGAGCGTACGCATCAGGGTCTTCTGAGGGTATGACTTTGTACAGAGGTTCTTTTTCCCAGAGGGCATTAACCTGTGCAATGGCGCGCTTTTCAGCTAATAAAGACAGACTATTGGTGATAGTGCGAATAAAAATTGGTAACACACATGGAAAAATAACGCATCCTGCAGCAATCATACCTATGAGAGCTACTATAGCTTGTAATCCTGGTAGTTTTGGGAACCAGGAACTAAAAATATTTTTTTAAGATTAATACCTTGCCATACTTGATTAGGATTATAGGTTAATTGTCGCATCTCAGTTGTTAATTGTGCTACTACTTTGCCAACCTTATGAATTTGAAGACAACAATTCGTGAGATTGAACCTACCACATACCCCTCCTTCTTTGGCTAGTATGTAATCTAAAGCTAAGTGATTTTGGTAGACAGCTGTGCATAATTTGTCTATAGCAGTTGCTAGGGTGTTTAGAGCTTTGTCTATTCGTTGGCCTGCTAAATCTAAAACAGCTTGTAAACGAATAATTCTATTAATCATATATATGGGGGTTCTGTACCCCCAGGACCCGTCCTGGGCCCAAGTGGCAACGCTGTAAATGCAGACGATTTGTTCTGAGGTCCAGGTATCCCCTGTGTATTCTGATTGACAGGGGAAACCTGCAAATGCATTGTCGGTGTCTCTTTTCTTGTGGGATAATGTATCATACACAGGGATGCCTAGTTCTTGCTTAATGGAGATCGGTAGGAGGAAAAAAGAAGGTCTTATCCACCCCAATACACATGATCCTTGACAATCTGCTGGAAGGGATGGATAGGCTAGGTTACCACAAATCCAATACATGTTATTTGGGGCTATCCATTCTTGGGAAGATGTTGTGTCATTGAGATAAGGAAGGAGGGAGGTGTTGAATTTGGCAGGTGTGGTGGTAGCATTGTCAGGTGCTGTTCAAGTCTGCGAGGAGTTATCCCATGTACCTAAGCAAAGGAGGTGTCCTGCTGGAGTGGACCCATTTTGGGAAAAGCAGTTTCTACCAATTAAGTTGGTGGTAATTGTCCAGATAAGTGGATCGGAAGCTGTTCTAGCTGTTATGTTTCCTACAGAAGACATGTTATTGAACGGTGATGGTGAGGCTTCTAAGGCTTGCCACGGCCATTGTTCCCCTGTGGTGGTTCCCCCACAGACAAAACAATTGGTTATTGCAAGTTGTTTTGCAATTTTTTCTGCCATATCCATGAACAAGTTTTTTTGCAATAATACTGGTATCAGGGGCTTTTTCTAATTTCCTTAAATTATTATATACCGACCAGCCTAAGGATGTTTCCTTACCTTCATATATTACTTGAGTTTTTATGGTAATGTAAGTGTTTGGATCTGATCCTGTGCCATCAATCCCTATGCCATAAGTATTCAAGGTAGGGTGTTGTCTGGAGATGGTAATTTCTACCTTATTGTCTGTGGTAGACCCTGATATTAATTTGAAATGTGACAGATGATTGCAGCCTCAGTACCCTCCCCCGGTATAATCACAGACACAAGACCAACCTGAACACTCGATGGAACCTCCACAAGGGATCCATTGATTGGGGTTCCCTGTGGCCCAGTTAATGGGTGTAGGACACAAATATTTATGATTGTGGGTGTACGTTGTTTTCCAGTCAGCCGACCCACATGAATGTCCCCCTGGTTTAGAACAAGCAACACAAACATCAAAGATTAAAACAATTGGGTTAGTCCTTGAGCACAGTCCTTGAGCACAGTGGTGTGGTTTAGGTAGTAAAGTTTTCCCTCCCCCTCAAGATCAGATCTGCCAGAGGTTCTTGGATGTCCCGCCCATAAGGTAACGTTGAGACGTACAGCCATCTTGGGATCGTAGCAAATGGTTTTTGAGTTCTTCTTACATAGATGGTACATGGTCCCGTTGTTTTGGCAAGTTTTTCCCATAGGAAGGCACTTCTGCGGTTGTTGGGTATGGTAGATGAGAGTTAGTTGAATGGAACCTGCTTGCATGGTTTTGGTCAGGCAGGGGGCACAGCCATCTGACGCACTGGTGGGGTTCTGCAATCTCTTAACCCGATGTAGAAAGGGGGTGGCCTGAACATGAATGTCAGGCTGATTTGCGAATTGTCTTTGATGATGATGAGGTGAACAGGGTCTGAGGACTGTCCAGGATTCATAAATGTTGCATATGGAATCATAGAGGCGTCGACCGGAGCAATAATAAGTGGTTGCAGTAGGACAAAGTATGAGGTGTGTAGGCCGAGGAGGGTGTTCAAAGGTGTTTATCTGGAAAGAAGCATTGCTGGAGATATGGAGCCATGGCTGAGGGAGTGTTGACCATCTGAGATAGGGTGGAAAAATGTCCCCAGATGCAGTGTAGGTCAACAGAAGGGGGGTGCCTGGCGTGAAGTAAGTCACTCGAGACAGGATGGAGACCTTGGAGGCACGGGCGGCAAGAAGGAGGAGGGTCAGCAAGGCAATGAGACGAATCATGTTGATACGTCTGCAGGTGGTGACTTTTCTATCTTGGGGTGGTATGGTCTGACGTGTCATCCAGGAACCCACAGGACACAATCTGGAAGCTGGATAACTGCGTAGCCACGACCCCAGGTGAGGAGACCAGCAGGGCCCTTCCAAGTAGGGTCTGGCAGTTGACAGTAGTATACCTGTGGTTTGGGAGAATCAGAGGAAGGGGGGGAAGAAAATTGTCGCTCTGCTGCCATCGTAGCAGGGGTGCCGGAGAGATTGAGGAAGTTGAGAGTATAAAGACAGAGATTAAGGGTGTCTTGCATCGCCGGGAGGCCAAGGGCTTTTTTCCCTTTGATCAAATGTTGTTCTAATGCTGTTTTTAGCATTAGGTTGTCTCTCTCTACCAGAGCTTGTCCTTGACTGTTATAAGGGATTCCAAATTTGTGGGTAATTTGCCACTTAGTGCAAAATTCTGACATAGCTGTGCTAGTGTATGCAGGACCATTGTCTGTTTTTATTTCATTTGGGCGTCCCAACGATGCAAAAGTGCGAATGCAATGATTGATGACATGTTTGGAGGCTTCTCCTCTTTGCGGGGTTGCCATTATAAACCCTGAATAAGTATCAATTGTGACATGCAGATACTTCCACGGTGCAAACGGAGGAAACTGAGTAACGTCCATCTGCCATATTTCACAGGCTTTCAACCCGCGGGGATTTACCCCTAAGGGAATGGAATGGGCTTGTTGACTGCAGGTGGGGCACTGCTTTCTAATGGCTGAGGCTTCGGCCATAATAAGGTTGAAATGTTTCATGACAGCTTTAGTGTTTTGATTGAAGTATGAATGGCTCTCCCAAGGAGTCAATGTGTGTGAGGTCATGATGCCTGCAGCCACTTGATCAGCCACATCATTGCCTTCCTGGAGAATTCCCAGGAAGGGTTGGTGGCTGCGAATGTGTGCTACAAAGAGGGGGTGCTGACGCTGTGCAACAAGGTGTTGCAATGTAACAAAAAGAGAGAGAAAGTTTTTATCAATAGCTGGAGAGAGGTAAGAATCATGAATAGTAGAGACTATTTGAGTAATATATAGGCTGTCTAGGATTAAGTTGAGGGGTTCGTTAAAATTCTGGAGGACTAATATGGTTGCAGCAAGCTCAGCCCTTTGTGGTGATGTCTGCACAGGAGTGGTTTTAGTGTGCCACACCCCATTCCTTTGCCAAGCGCATGCCCCTCGTTCCCTACTGCAATCAGCAAATATAGTCAAGGCATTGACCAAAGGCCTTTTGCTAATGGGGGAGGAGAAAGAAATGGGTATTGTCCGAATGATTTGAAAACGTGGATCAGTGGGCGGGTGGCAGGAAACTAGTCCAGGCCAGTCGGCTAGAGCAAACTGAATTTCCTGGGAGTTTTGGAATAGAGATTCCCATATTTGTAGCGAAAAAGGGATGAAAAGTGTGGAGACATCTATTCCCATAAGTAATTTTGCACGACTCCTGCCTTTTGTGATCAATTGAGCCAATTGAGCTGATTTGGAAGTGATGGAGCATCGTGGCGCATGGGAGAGATGGATCCACTCTATGATGTGGAGCTTTTGGTCCTTTTGAGTTACTGCTGCGGTCATAAGCCTCGGGGTGGCTAAAATGACCATATCTAAAGGAGTATTGGCAGCAGCTCTGTCTACCCATATTTTTCGGATATTCTCTTCTATTTGAGTTATTGCTTGAAGCTTAGATTGCTGCAAGGATATTATGTCAGCAGGCTTTTTTCCCCAGGAAAGGACTTCAAACAATGGAGAAAGAATATCAGTGGTTAAAGACAGGAAAGGTCGAGCCCAGTTTATGGTACCCAGATATTGCTGAAGTTGAACCAGGGTGGGTTGAAAAGGCAGAGACAGAGGGGAGTGAAGGATAGGCAGTAGTTGAAAGCATTTTATAGCCCAGATATGCATATGGAGTTAGTACTTGTACCTTTTCAGGTGCTATGTGCAAGCCTCCTTTTGCAAGAACGGCTTTCAGGAAGGAAAATGAAGTGAACACCGTACCCGGTGGCCCAGGAGCGGCAACAAGGATATCATCCATGTAATGATACACCAGAAATTGTGGAAAAGCAGAACGATAGGGTAGCAAGACATTATTGACATAGTGTTGACACATGGTGGGGCTATTGAGCATAACTTGGGGTAGGACTTTCCACTGAAAGCGGGAAGAGGGAGAGGAGTTGTTTAAGCGAGGTAGTGTAAAAGCGAATAAGGCATAGAAAAAAAGCAATCTTTTAAATCAATGACCATGAGATCAAATTTTTCAGGGATGATGTTGGGATTTGGAAGACCACATTGTACCACCCCCATTGGTTTTATTATAGTGTTCACGGCTCGTAGATCCTGCAATAGCCTCCATTTTCCTGATTTTTTCTTTATGACAAAAATGGGGGTGTTACATGGGCTGACAGATGGTTCAACGTGCCCTTTGACAATTTGGTCCTGGATAAGTGATTGCAGGGCCTCTAGTTTGTCTATTGTGAGGGGCCATTGGTCTACCCAAACAGGTTCTGTGGTTTTTAATTGTAGCCGCAGTGGAGTTCTAGCAAAAGATTCCATTAATCAATAATGAGTTTTGCATTAAGTTGAGACATAAGATCATGGCCCCACAGGTTAGTATGTAGTGGAAGAACCAAGGGTTGGAGGTAGGCAGTGCGAGAAATATCAGAGGAACTCACCGGTAGCCAGTGTTTGCTACGGTGGGCGTGCTGAACTCCTCCCACTCTCCGAACGGCTGGGGCAGTTTCCAAAGGCCAATCGTCCGGCCACTCAGCCGTTCACATGACACTTACGTCAGCTCCAGTATCTAAGAGACCCGAAAAGACTTTGTTACGGATTGTGAATTGTAACACAGGCCTGGCTTGTTCCACTGTCTGATGGACAGTAAATGCCCATGTATCAGCCTTTTTAACAGGTACTGGAATAGCAGTTGCTACTAATTCTCCCTTGCTAAATTTTGTGGGAGTATTTCCAATTACTGCCATGGCCACTGAGGAAAAGTCATCGGAATCTCTCAGAAATGGAGAAGCAATGATTCCCCTTGCCATGAGGTCTCGGATGGGATAAATTATGAGGGGCGTCATGGCAGGAGGGATCATTTTCAGGCATGTGGGGAGAAAGTAAACAGTGCCTGGAATGTCAATTTCCATATCTTCGGAGGCAATTAGTTGGAAAGATATGGAGTCAGCCTTTGGAGCGGGGCTGGCTGATCGCCCCCCTTCTGCGGCTGAGGAATGTTGCTGCGACACTGGTTTGCCCACTGGTACCCTTTCTTGCACTTTGGGCATATCGTTTTAGGTTTGGTGTTGTTTTGTGTATTGTCTCTGGCTCTGCATTATGCTTTGAAATGGCCTGGCTTCCCACAACTGAAGCAGTTTCCGGCTGGCCTATTTTGAGAATTTACTTGCTGCAAGGCCATGGCCAGATGCTCCATATTGTAGGAGACAGTTCCCACGATTCTGCAAGCCTTTAGATAGTCCAAGAGGGAAGCCCCCCTCGGGCAGATAGAGGCTGCAGAATCCTCTTGCAATCCTCATTTGCATTTTCAACAGCCAGTTTCAACAGAAGCTCTTTACGGGCTTCTTCATTCGAGATTTGTCTGTGAATGGCTTTCTGAAGTTCCTCTACGAACTCAGCATAAGGCTGATATGAGCCTTGAGTAATTTTTGAAAAAGATCCTACGATGCCAGAGGTAGGATTATCAACTTTGTCAAGGGCTTTGACCGCTATGATACTGATAAGGGTAAAGGTACGTTGTGGGAGAGCCGCCTGAGTTGATAAGTCCGCAAATCGGCCCATACCGAATATTTGATCCGCTCTCGTGGCTGTGCCACGATCGCGGGCAAATTTTTCAGCTTCAGCGTGAAAGTCTGACTCCCAAACAACATACTGCGGTCCAGTCAGTACCATACGGAAAAGATCTTTCCAATCTTGGGGTAACATAAAAAAGGAGGAGCTGATGGTATTAATGAAACCTCTGACATATGGTGCCTAGATGCTGTACATGGCCATGGCTTATTTTAAATCTCTGATTAATTTCATGGGTAAAGGTTCAAGTCTAGGCACCACATTTCCGGCTCCATCCCCTATATATTCAACAGGACAGAGAGAGAGCTCCTCCAAGGTAAGAGAGCCCTCCCTGCATCCCTGTGCCATGGCTTGCGCGATCGCTCCCATGGGTGTTTGATCCTCCACTGGATTTGAGTTAGGAGGATTTATGGGTTCAGGAGCAGTGGGGGAGAAAGCTTCTAACGGGAGAGCGTCCTTTGTTTTGGTTTCAGCTGTATAAGGAGGAGGACCCTCCTTAGGGAAGGGGGCTTTGGTAAGTGCTAAACTATAGATTTTTAAACATTCCATGACTATTCTCCATGTGGTCAGAATCTTTGGCAGTGCCCTGGGATTGCTATGAAAATAGTCACCCAAATGTTGCCATGTGGAGACTTTCAAGGACCCTTTCTCCGGATAAGCTGGGCATTGTGTATAGATGTAAGTCAAAAGGGTGATAAGGTCCTTTTTAGTTGGAACCAGGAGCATTTTGCCCTGATTCCTGAGAATAAGAATTGAGCTCTTCGTTAATTCTCCTAATTCCTGCAAATGTGCTATCTGCGCTTTGGAGAACTTTCCGCCCACACTCACCTGAAGGGAGGATGTCTTCTTTAGGGAAGATTCCTGGGGAGGGATCTGTGACACGAGATGGCGTCCCTGAGTTGCAACTGGCTCGTCCGGCCGGGTGAGATAAGCAGTCGAAGATAGACGCACCCGTTTCTTTTAACGGATCACGTCGGGGTCACCAGATGCGGCTTTGTTCCTCATTAGGAAGGCTTCTCACTGGGTGGTCGAATGCATCAAGAAAGACACCAGTCTGGTTCTATCTTGGGTGAGCTGCCCCGATCACGAGCTCGGGAAGCTCTTTTATTCAAAACACATAGTAATACGTCACAAGCGGTGAACTCTATCCAATCATTATGTTACATGAGCAGAAATATTAGTGGACACATAGTAGCATCAAATCACAGTACTATATGGTCAGTTTTAGTAGGTACAAAGTAGCCAATCAACGCTTGCAGTCCAGTTAGTAGCCCATGGTGACGTGTTGTTGATTGATGTTCTTTGTTCCCAGTACACGCTTCCAGCCTACATGAGGCCTTGAAGCCTTGGGGCCTGGCATGTACCGAAACTTGTTGATTCATCACTGCAGTCCAGTTCTAGAAATAAGCCAAGTCAGCTTCATGAAAAGTCAGAAAAAATTATGTTCAGTCCCTAATCATTGTAACCAATTCTATTAAATTCTGCCAGAGTCCACCTCAGGAAATGAAAGCTTGAAGAAAAGAATGGCAGGCATAACTGATGTATAGCTCATCAGTTGTGGGGAGATAGCTTGATGAAGATGTCATGGATTCAACCCCAACATATGTACTGAATTTGCATTTCTCAAGCAAATAGATAACTGGAGGGAAACTTTCAGAAATTTTATTATATGGCACAATATACAGCTTACACTAAATGCCAATGTACAATATATGCTCAGCAATTGTAGGAAACAATTCACATGGCCATTTTTGGTGAAGCCTAAAATAATATAAAGAGATATCATATAGAACTATTATCATTATTATAAATTTAATAGGAAACTAAACTATATAATATATTCCCCCTTCATTCTCCATGGAGGAAAGGTGAATCAATATTTTGAAATGTTTGGGCAGTAATGCTTTTTTAAAAAATGTAGTGCTTCTTTCCTGAGTGTTGCAGGTCCTGTTTAAATAGATTCAGCATGTTTGGCTCAATTGCTTCGCTATTCCAAAGCATGAAATTTTATACTTTCCGTAACTATAACATGTTGAAATTGACCCATCTAGTGATTCTGTCCAGTATGCAACTATCTTTCTGCCAGGAAATTAGAATCCTTTTCAGTTGTTTCCAAAACTTCATCATGAATGGTCTGTTTAGTTTCTTGACGGTAGACTGGAAATCAGAACAGATGTTGGCTTTATGAATTCAGCATTTCCATTTTATGAATGAAATAGAAATAAAGAAAATTCACCTACTAATAAACATGAAGCTAAATGGTCAAGTAACAAGAACCTATTGTCTTGGTTAATGATTAATTAGGAAAGTAATGGATTGGATCAGTTTTCTGTACCAACTAGATGATACAAATTTGAATTCTGAATTTCATAGCTTTAATGACATTTGATTACAATGGAGTAGCATTAGTTATTAATATTATTGTTGAGATGCAAAATCTTAAGAATTATAGAGATCAGCTATGCATAAACATTGTAGATTCAAAATGATTGCCTTTGGCAGATTTTACAAAATAATCTCTAATAATGTTAGAAATGTTAGCAAGAAGCATTTCAATAACCTCTATTATTCATTTGGATCAGAATATAAATAATCTTAAATAGCAGTAATATTTTATTGTACAGTATAACCCCATACTGTTAAAATGTAAAAACAATGTAATTGTAAAAACAAGTAATGCTAACAATTTTTTTAAAGTTTAGAAAAATGTTATCAACAATTCTTCAAACTTGTGCATTCGTGGAATTTATTTTCCACTGACATCTGAAATATCTAAACAAACTGCAATATCCATCATCCATAATTATTGCCCTGATGAATGAGATATGCACCTTCAGGTTTTTAAAAATAATTTGTGGAATGATTAATAGAAGCTTCGTTAAATTTCAGCATTGAAAATTGGTAACTTAGATATCACAATGTAGAAATGCATGCTAGATAAAATAGTTACACGAGACCCTTCCTTGAAATTGCTGGCTTCTGCAACTGCAAACAATTTCAAGCCTTATTTCTCTCATCCTGATTTGTTGAGGAAAACCAAAACCGAGAGAAAGCCAATTTCTTTGTGGGACTGGCAAAACTTCTGGAACATAGGGGTAAGGAGGAAATAGGAGCCAAGATGCATTAAGAATTTCTGCCAAGAGGAAACTACCTGTTCTGCAGCCCCAGAGGAAATGTGGAACTGTTTTTGAAGTGTTTCCTCTGAAACAGGAACCAAAGTAATGATAAATCAGATTAGCTTTCCAAGTAAAGTTAACATATGTATATATGTGTGAGAGAAACAGAGGCACAGAGAAAGAACATAGACAGGTGCAGTCCCCATATGTGGAAGGGGCCTAAGAATACTAGTTATTTTTATAATAATTCAAAACACTTTTTAAAAAATCAATACTTTATAGCTGCCTAATGGATCATGACTTGCTTAAATAGTCCTACTGCGAATAGGAAATTCCCTATAAGCAATGATCATTCTGGTTCTTTCCCAACATTACAAGAAATATTTTAATCTGCATACTTCCAAAATACTATATATAGCTTAATAAGCTATATGAACAAGACACAAACATACATTACAAACCCCCCATTTCCTTCAGACCTAAAACTGATTTTAGATCTTAAAATTCTTATGCTGAAATACTGGTATGAGATAGAGGGAAAAAAAATGAAATGATAGATTGATAGATGATAGAAATGATAATAGATTGAAATAGAAAAAAATATTTTTATTGAAATAGGATAATTATTTCATTCAAAACTTAGGTGTATTTTGTATATTTTTCAGGATTTTTTTCTTAATCATTTAGGAGTTTCTTTTACTGCTGCATATTATAGGCTAAGATTACTTTAAGAAACTTAGTCCTTAGACTTGCATGACATCTGAAAATAAAAATAGCATATTATATCATAAAAAGAAATTATATATATATAGCATTCAGCTTTGTTCGGGTATTTTCCCACGTCACAGTAGTGGTGCTTTTAAAGTTGTAGCAACGTTTCAGCAACAACTTTAAAAGCACCACTACTATGACGTGGGAAAATACCCGAACAAAGCTGAATGCCATACATGTAAATACCCGCGAAAACTTAAGAATATATATATATATATATATATATATATATATATATATATATATATATATCTTTTTATGATATAATATGCTATTTTATATATATAATATAATATGATATATATATATATATATATATATATATATATATATATATATATATATATATATATATATTCTTAAATTTTTCTTAAGTTTGAAGCCTGATGATGGCAGATGAGATTCTGCTGAAACGTTGCTACAACTTTAAAAGCACCACGTGGGAAAATACCCGAAAACAAAGCTGAATGCCAGACATACATACATACATACATACATACATATATATATATATATATATATATATATATATATGTCTGGCATTCAGCTTTGTTCGGGTATTTTCCCACGTGGTGCTTTTAAAGTTGTAGCAACGTTTCAGCAGAATCTCATCTGCCATCATCAGGCACCACGTGGGAAAATACCCGAACAAAGCTGAATGCCAGACATGTAAGTACCCGCGAAAACTTAAGAATATATATATATATATATATATATATATATATATATATATATATATATATATATATATATCTTTTTATGATATAATATGCTATTTTATATATATAATATAATATAATATAATATGATATATATATATATATATATATATAATATAATATTATATATATATATATATATATATATATATATTTTCTTAAATTTTTCTTAAGTTTGAAGCCTGATGATGGCAGATGAGATTCTGCTGAAACATTGCTACAACTTTAAAAGCACCACGTGGGAAAATACCCGAAAACAAAGCTGAATGCCAGACATACATACATACATACATACATACATATATATATATATATATATATATATATATATATATATATATATATGTCTGGCATTCAGCTTTGTTCGGGTATTTTCCCACGTGGTGCTTTTAAAGTTGTAGCAACGTTTCAGCAGAATCTCATCTGCCATCATCAGGCACCACGTGGGAAAATACCCGAACAAAGCTCAATGCCAGACATGTAAGTACCCGCGAAAACTTAAGAAAATATATATATATATATATATATATATATATATATATATATATATATATATATATATATATATAATATACTTAGTCCTATTTATATATATATATATAATATACTTAGTCCTATTTGATGTGCCTGAACATATCTCCATGTACAACTTCATGTAATTCAGGCTACAAAGGTATCAGGGAAATTCCAGGTTATGATATGTATAGTTTTAGATTACACCGAATGAATGATATATATATTGCTAAGTTATAGCATTCACATTAGCTTTCAAACTACAAATCTACTAGAAAAGTGATAGGGGAGTATAATATAAATGATTCTCAATTAAAGAAATCCATAGTTCTCATTTCTTTACACTCTTAATTCTTACAATATAAAACTCTATTAAGCTGAACTTCAGAATTCCTAAAAGCTTTGCAAAATTTACATTTTAAGTTTACGTAAATGTACATTTACGTAAACTTAAAATTTTTCTGCTGTATGTTACACATCCATACTGGAGCCTTAAATATTTATTCCTCCCCCACCAAGTTTTAAGAGAAACAATCAACAGTTTCTATTATATCCATTTAAGGGTGCTTTCTAAAGTAAATCCAGGAAAGTTCTGAAATACATGATAAATGGGGTTATAAAATGCAATCACTTTACCTAATGGCTTATTATCATAATCATCTTTTAACAACCCCATAATCCCTTGAGGGCTGAAGTCTGAGAAACTGAATGGAGCTAGCAGAGTGTTTAATGGCTGGATGCCCTTCCTGTTGCCAATGTGGAGTTTTGTTCAGCAGATATATTCTCATTATCTGCCTCTATCTAGGATCAAACTCACAGTCTCCTTATTGTGAGGTGAGAGCTCCACCTCTAGGCCACTGCACCACTCCACTTTACCTAAAGGCCTATCTTTCCAGGCAAATAGATGTCGATAATGAAAAAAAAAAGATTCTTATTCAGGATGAAATAACTACACTATAATAGAAAATTCACTTGGTAGATGCAATTTAAGAGTTAGAATAACTAAGTAAATATTTCACAGCAACGGGCAGCCAAAGAGAATAGGATTCAAAGGTTTCAACTTACTCAAATCAGTGGGTTGGTGTTCATTTCAACCCTTTGCTTAGTGCAGAACGCCAAAGAAGACTAGCTAACTCTAAATACAGCTGATTAAGAGGCTACCTCTCTTCTGAGCAACTGTTTGGAGCTATATTGAAAGAGCTATACTTTGTTGCCTCACAGTCTGGTTTCCGACAGATTCTTGGTTACAATCACATTGTCTTCTCTTAGCAAAACCCAATCTGTTTGCAACTGATGGAGCTACAATCCAAAACAACAGGCGAGAACATAATTGGGAAAGGCCAATTGAACTGGGTCAGGTGAAACAATGCAAAGTGATGCTTTTGTATTCTGCCACAAGGCTGGCTCTCAAACTTGTAAGCTAAGCACCAGGAGTAGAATTCCCATTTAATTTTCTTTTCACAACAGCATCTATGAGAATAATAAAGAGTGGAAAGAAGAAAAATTGAAACATAAGCACTGAAAAATACAAGCAGAAAGTCCAAGCGATGGAAAACAAGAAACAGAAAGACAAGGCATACAGTAGATGTTCAGAATGGAATTCATAAGAATCCTAGATCAGAAAAATAAAATAAAGGCTACTCTTCAAATCTCTTAAAATTAACAAACATTTGCATGCTATAAACCAAAGCCTATTTTATGTTTGTTCAGCTATAATTACTGCAAAATAGTATGGTAGACTTTTAAAGGGTTTTAAAAAGAAGAAAATATCCAATTTCCAGAATTACTTTCCAAAATATCCTTGGAAGCCACTTCATAATCTTCTAGTGCAAATATATTGTTAAAGATGGTTAGTATTACAGAAGCATTTTGGATAATTGCAAAATAATATTGTGCCTAAGGGAATGGCCTCTCATCAATCTGTTCCTGCCACAGCATTTGTCAACCAAAATAAGAATATCAGATATCGCTCTTGCCTAAATAAAATTCTCCTATTGATTTCCTTCCTAAAAGGTCACCAGAGAAGCACAGTCTGAAAATCCCAGCATTTGATTTATATGGCGAAGTAAAGACTCAGTCCCAAGGGCTTCCTTTAGTCTTCTTCTTGAAATGGTTGAAAAATGTATCCAATGGTTTAGACAAAACAAATTATCAAGCCATTGTAACTAAAGGGGCATATTTATTTTGTTTATATATTTATAACCTGGTTTTGTGTTGGAATAGGAGAATAAAGGTTGAGATTGTTCTGGCAAGACAGGTTACTGTGGGAGAGAGAATTACAGGCCCAGAATTAGCCATGATTTTCTTGGCTAAGTTGAGACTTGATCACAATTTCTCCAGTGAAGTCCAACACTTCATCACCAGTGTATTTATTTAGGAACCTGAGTCAGAAATAATTTAGTTTTTTTTTTTTAAAGAATGACACAAATTAATTAGCTGTGAGTTGATTTCTTAGTCATCTAAGTGCTAAGGTTACTTTCTAAGGCACTTCCTTAAATGCAAGGGATAGGCTGGCCAGGAGTCCTCACCATCATGAAAAAGATCCTGCTTGACTTGTAATGGGTTAAAGATAAAAGGGTCTATAATAGGGCTGTCAAACTCTCAACCAGCAGGCCAGATGCATCACATGCTGGCCACGCCCACACCCAGTTTAGTGAAGGTGGAAAAAAATCCTGGTAGGTCACATGACACCGTTATGACGACATGAGTTTGATACCCCTGGTCTATAATCACTAGAATTTCAGTGGTAAAAGGAACTTCCGGGAGCAGCACTTAAAGATTGAAGTGACTAATGGATAATTTGAAGACTTCATTTTATATATTTCAAATTATTGCTGCATGTAATTTGAAAAACAATTTTGACAATTAGTTTTTGGTACAGAAAATGCTTGTAAATATATCGAGAACTGCTCCCGTAATAAATCTTAGTTGCGCCAACTCAGGAGTGGGATTCGCCCCAACCGGTAGTTCCAGTGATCATTTGGCCCCGCCCATGCAGCCTGCCCTTTTCCTGTGCTTTATTTGTTTTTGAGCACAGTTGATTCGTGCGGTAGAGAAGCTTGCAACGCATCAGCTGTTTTATTCACTGGGACTGCAGCAGAAAGTAAGTATTGTAGCTAAAAATTACCTTTTCTAAATGCTGGGTGTGGCGCAAAGCGCACACTCACCGAACTGGTTGTTATACCGGTTGAATCACACCACTGGCCAAACTACATTGAAATACTAAGCAGAGAGCTGCTTGTTGCACTTCAAACAGAAAACTGCAGGTCTGGAAAAGAGATACAAAATGCAACTTAAGTGATGGGGAGAAATAGGGGGCGTGCATAAGTGCACCAACGTGCCTACCGTCCCTGTCCTATTGTTTCTTTTATTTTTTTATTTTTCTTATATGTATCCATGTATTCAGAACTATATTTTTACTTATACCTATTATCTTGTAAGCAATTGACAACTAAAAATAAATACTGTAAATAAAATAAAAAGCATAGAGTGATTCCAGTAAATAAATAGAATATGGCATTTCTAGCTTCTTGGTTGTCTCCAGTTATCAAATCAATGTTTTGCAGCTGCTAAGTGATCTGCAAGGTCAAACTTATGGATCCAGTGTGATTATTTGCAAGAATAGAACCATATTGGCTGCAACAAGCTGAACATTCAGCCATATGACCTTCTTCAGACAAATTGATATTTTTCAGTTTAATCCAATTGCATTTTATGAAATCGATTATAAATAATAGCCTCTATTTTTAACTACAGTTGTCAAAAATCAGGAGCATAACTTTAGGGATCAGAAGCAGTCCATCAAATCAGAACTGCATCAAATGTCAAAGTGGGAAGTATAAATGAAGAATGCTGATGGAAACCCCATAATAAATCTACAAAGCTTTCCTTGAATCTGTATCATTAAGGGCCCACAGCAGACAGCCCATGGCTGGGCAAATGATTTGTATCTTACCTTTTATTTTGGATCAAAAGACCTTCACTTCTATTCTGGTTGATTTTAAACCCTCAGAAGTAACATTTAAGGGTTTTCCAAGCTTCAAAGAAGCATCTAATCTTTGAAGGCTAGGAGAATATTTCCATGGTCCAACAAATGAATAATAGCCAATCACATGGGAGATAAATGGCAATTCTGTGGAAAAGGCCTACATAGTTTCCCCCTCAGTTGTATGGAAGCAGCTGAAGAATAAGCAACGATACCCTACTCCATCCAAAGAGGAGAATGGTATCTTTAAATAGACAGGCCACTAGGAGCCCTTTGGGGATTGAAAGATAAAGCCTAAATGCTTCTGTGGCAATATTATCAAACGTGTATCAAGACAGACAGATAAGAGATACGAATAGCTCTGCTGCTTCAAATCAAGGCTCACCATAATCCAACATTTTCTCACAGTGGTCAGCGGATGCTCTGGGACATTCACAAGCCAAAGATGGAGACATATACCCTTCTCTACTACTGTTACCTGCAGCTCATATTTGGAAGGATAATCCATAGTTAACTCTGACTTTTCAAAAGTAATAGCCATGGATCTATTCAGTTCTCTTGCAAAGACACTCAAGTCAGTGCCCATCACCATAATCTGTGCTAAAGAAACATACATTTTAATCATGTGCTTTCTTTTGCCTGTTCAAAGTCTCTTTCCCATGAGCTTAACTGAATAACCCCCTGGTCCTACCAACATGGGAAAAAACCTCCAGGAAGGTTTCCTTCATTTCTTGAGGGAAACACAGTTGCTTAACTGTACTAGAATGTCATGCCAAACCGTGACATCTGTAAGAAACATTACAGGGACATCAATAAGAGAGTAGGTGAATATTGAAGTCATAGCTAGAATTATGTACTTGCGTCATGTTTGACAAAGATATGCAAGTTGCAGCAGTTGTATGATTAGAATTAGATTTAGAATTCTTTGATTGGACACACAAGGAATTTGTATTAGTGCAAATGCTCTCAGTATAAAGAAAAGAAAAGATACATCCGTCAAGAGTCAAGAATCATAAGGCACAACACTTAAATAATAGTCATAGGGTACAGTAAGCAATCAAATCATACTAGGAAATAGTCAATATAAATTATAAGGATACAAGTGACAAAGTTACAGTCATACAGTCACAAGTGGGAGGGGATGAGTGATAAGGAATGATGAGAAGATTCATAGTATAGTAGTGCAGACTTAGTGAATAGTTGGACAGTGTTGAGGGAATTATTTGTTTAGCACTCGGGAGGAAATTGTTCTTGTGTCTAGTTGTTCTGGTGTGCAGTGCTCTATAGTGTCGTTTTGAGGGAAGGAGTTGAAACAATTTATGTCCGGGATGTGAGGGGTCTGTAAATATTTTCACAGCCCTCTTTTTGACTTGTGCAGTATACAGGTCCGCAATTGAAGGCAAGTTACTAGTAATTGTTTTTTCTGCAGTCCTAATTATCTGAAGTCTGTGTCTGTCTTGTTGGGGTGTAGAACCAAACCAGACAGTTATAGAAATGCAGATGATAGACTCAATAATTCCTCTGTAGAACTGTATCAGCAGCTCCTTGGGCAGTTTGAGCTTTCTGAGTTGGCGTAGAAAGAACGTTCGTTGTTGTGCTTTTTTGATGACATTTTTGATGTTAGGTATCCATTTTAGCTCATGTGATACAATAGAACCTAGAAATTGGAAGGTCTCTACTGTTGATACTGTATTGTCTAGTATTGTAAGTGGTGGTAGTATGGAAAGGTTTCTTCTAAAGTCTACCACCATTTCTACGGTTTTGAGTGTGTTCAGTTCCAGATTGTTCCGGTTACATCACGAGGCAAGTTGTACAACCTCCTGTCTGTATGCGGATTTGTCGTTGTCTCGAATGAGACCACTGTTGTGTCATCTGCAAACTTCAGTATTTTAACAGATGGATCATTTGAGATGCAGGCATTGGGATTGATGCAGGAATTGGAGAAGAGAAGTAGGGAAAGCACACAGCCTTGGGGGGGCCCTGTGCTAATCACCAGATGTGATTCTGTCTAGCTTCACCTGCTGCTTCCTGTCTGTTAGGAGGCTTATGATGTCATCTTATACATATCACCCATGTCCCATAGTCGTCCCTGAGTCACACACCCCTATCCCATCAATGTTCAATTTCTTTATTATTTTCCTCCTCAGATTTTGACTTTGTTTTTCCAGAGTTAAGGTGGAATAAAACTGCATCTAATTTGTTTAACTTTACAGTGTCCTGGGTTTAATTAGAGTAAGGATTTGGAAAAAAAAACCCCAACCACTTAAAACACAATGGCAACCTCCAGACTTGAATATGCTCTATCTGGGATCTATTTCTATCTAATCTGAAATTGTCAATCAATATAGGACAAAGTAGCCACGTTGATCTCTGCAAAGCTTTAAAATAGGGCTTTCAAACTACCGGCCCGCAGGCTAGATGCGCCATGTGCTGGCCACACCCATGCCTTTTAGCGAAGGGGGGAAAAGTCCCGATACGACACGTGATGCTGCCGTGACAACATGAGTTTGACATGCCTGCTTTAAAGAGACCCTCTTTCACCAGGGCTGAAAAACATCTATTAGTTGACTTTTCATACCTAGATAAAAATGCAAAGTGCTCATGATTCCCTTCAAAGCATTATATGCTTGGGTATAAAATAATTCTCCCATCACTCCAAATATGCACCAATTGAAATTATCTGTGGAAGTTTGTCTACATATACTGAGGTCCCATACAAAGGCGATTTATTGTTTGATCTTCTCTATAGCTACCCCGATCTCCCGTAGACATTTTGCCATATTGTGACAACTGACCACATTATCTTTCAAGTTTTAAATGAACTTTTTCTTCTCCCAAGAACTCTTGCAATTGTTGATAGTTCAAATGTTCAACGTGATGTTTACTGTAATAATGATATTTGTTTAAGGCAGTGCAAAACATTGATAAAAGGTGCATTGCAATCTATGTTATCACAGAGGTCCTCTCTTTGAAGCATTAAAACAACTGTATATATTGTAACACTTGGGTAGTTTGTGCTCAGGAGCAGTTACTTCCATCTGTATGCCCAGAGAGAACTTATGCTAGGACCACCAGTGAAGATATACACTCATACAGAAACAGTTCATATTTTTTATCTCTTTTCCTAGCTGAAATATTGCCTCTTTTTAGAGTTTTTATTGAAGCCTATAAATATATCTCTGAAGATTGTTGCCTTGGCTGTTTCTTGGTCGTATCCAAACTTCATTGTAAATCTGGGAATATCTTTTCAAGGAATGATGTTATATCCCATTTGTCCAATAATTCTCAGATCCTTCTAACCCTTACAAATAGAGCATTTATTCAAATCTTCAGTCATCTTCAACTAAGTTTACTCCCCCCCCATTCATTATCTGACTTTTAAATCTTTATTGAATGTATATTTTTCAAAGATCATAGTTTTCAATAGTTTACAGAAGAATCCCATGCAATCATCAGATAAGATAGTTTTAATTTGTTACTTATTTCTATTATAAAGTTTATCATGAGCCGTGGTGGCACTGTGATTAGAATGCAGTATTTCAGACTGATTCTGCCTACAGCCAGGAGTTTGATCCTGACTGGCTCAAGGTTGACTCAACCTTCCATCCTTCTAAGGTGGGTAAAATGAGGACCCAGAATATCCTGACTTTGTAAACTTCTTAGGGCTGTAAAGCACTCTGAAGTGGTATATAAATCTTAATGCTATTGCTGTAATGTCTCCTATTTTTAGTCAGTTTCAGTAATAGCAATAGCACTTAGACTTATATACAGCTTCATAGTGTTTTACAGCCCTCTCTAAGCGGTTTACAGAGTCAGCCTCTTGCTGCCAACAATCTGGGTCCTCATTTTACCGATCTTGGAAGGAAGGAAGGCTGAGTAAACCTTGAGCTGTACAGAATCGAACTCCTGTAGTCAGGGGTGGGATTCAAATTTCTTAACAACAGGTTCTGTGGGCGTGGCCTAATTTGTGGGTGTGGCTTGGTGAACATGTGACTGGCTGGGTGCGGCTTGCTGACTGGCATGGCTAGGTGGTCATGTGATGGGGTGGGCGTGGCCAGGTGGTCATATGACTGGGGTGGGTGTAGCTAGTTGGCCATGTGACTGGCAAACCAAATATAAGTGGTCTTCACTTAACGGCCAATTGTTTAGCAAGTGTTCTAATTTATGACTCACCTCCCCAGAGCTACTTGACCTGTTTTTGGTGTTCTGACAGCCATAAATACACACTTATGACCAGTTACAATATCCCACACAGTCTTGTGACTGAGGTTTTCTATGTTTTTTGCCAGTTTCCAACAATTCCTTCTGGTTTCTGGTTAAAAATGCCCATTCGGGGAAATAGACTTGTTTAACAACCAGTGTTTGCTTAATGACCACAAGGTTCACTTAATGATCATGGTGTTTGCCTAATCCAGGGGTCTGCAACCTTAAACACTCAAAGAGCCATTTTTCTATTTTCTTTTAAAAAGGTATCTCTGTCTCTTTCTTTCTTTCTTTCTTTCTTTCTTTCTTTCTTTCTTTCTTTTTCTTTCTTTCTTTCTTTCTTTCTTTCTTTCTTTCTTTCTTTCTTTCTTTCTTTCCTTCTTTCCTTCCTTTCTTTCTTTCTTTCTTTCTCCCTCCCTCCCTCTCTCTCTCTCTCTCATCTCTTTCTCCCTCTCTGTTTTTCATTTCTTTCTCTCTCTCTCATCTATAACTGCTAAGATTGGTGGCTGTATTTTTATAATCCTATTTCTTTGCAGTTTTTTTTCACACACATTTGTGTATATGTATCTAATACTTTCTTCCTTTCCGCTATGTATTCAAAATGGGCAATGATTGTGTGTGTGTGTGTGTGTGTAGCATGTGTATATGTATGTTATATATGTGTATGGATATGTGTATATATTTCACTTTTAATGTGTGCCAGTGTACTTATAGTAAAACATGACAATAAAAGTTACCTTATCCTATCTTCCTTCTTTCCTTTCCAACCCAATTCCTCCCCATACCCCATTTTGTGTTGGCTTCCCAGCCAAGCACTTACCAGATCTGATCCTATTTAGCTTTCTAAAATCAGCCTACTGAAATAAACACCAAACTAAACTGCCCAATAATTTACCTACCATCACTATCTTGCACCTGATTTCAATGTAAACAGCCAATCTGTAGTATTACTAAATTTTGCTAGGCATCTGCTGCATGTTATTCTCTCTTCCTAGATAATCTAGTTGAGAGGTCCCCAAACTTGGCAACTTTAAGACTTGTGGACTTCAACTCCCAGAATTCTACAGCCAGCTATGTCCACAAGTTTTAAAGTTGTCAAGTTTGGAGACCCCTGACATAGATCAACTACATGTACATGAAGTGCATACAAAGCATTTCCACAACTGTACAAATGGGTTACAAAGATAAAATGATGAAAAATGGGAGACAATGATTACAGCATAGACAAAAAAAAATCATATATAGTTACTGGGTAGGGGATGATAGCAAAAAAGTAACATAAATCACTCATGGTTAGAACTTGTTTGCTTGAGTCCCAACACTTTAGGATTGTGCAGTCCATTGGCAGCTGTGCAAAGCCATCCAGTCCCTTAGAATTATCCATTCACTCTAGACACACATACACACATGCCACTTTTCCTTGCACGAAGGTGTTGAGCTCCGAGGGAAGTTCACCTGTTTATGCACCAGGTAAACTGAAAGCCCTGCAGGGGGTGGGAGATGCAGCAGCAGCGAGCCGGTGATGGCGATTCTGGCGGCGTAGGGGCTTCCGGGATTGTTTCCCCCCGCCATCCATGCAGCTGTACACGTGGTGCATCAGGGCTTCCAAGCTCTGCTCCCCGCAGCCGCTGTCAGCTGTCCTGGAGTTGATTAAGGGGTGCCTTGCTGACACAAATGTTCTCTTCTCTTCTCTCCTCTCCCTGGCAAACACGGCCCCAGCCCCGTGGCTGCTTTTCCGTGGCCAGTGGGGGCAAGAGAATGCTTTCTCCTCTCCCCGGCAAGCACGGCCTCCATCCCAGGCAAGCCCAGGGATGGGGTGGGGTGTTGGGAGACAGTGCAGCAGCCTAGGCTGGCCCAGGTATCGTCTCAACCGGGGCTTGCTTGTAGGGTCACTCACCCAGGGAGATCAGGGCCGCGGTGGAAAGCAGGCAGCAATAGCGGGCAAAGGCAGGTTAGCAATGGTGGGCGAGATGAGGAATAACGGGGCAGGGCGGGGAGTGGGTGGGCAGGAAGGGGTGGGGCAACCAGGGGCATGATTTACTGGTGGGCAGGAAGGGGTGGGGCCAACCATCTGAGCGCAAACTGCTCAGACTCATAACATCCGGTTCTATAGAACCGGTCTGAACCGGTAGAAACCCACCCCTGCCTGTAGTGAGCAGTGAATTAGCCTGCAGTATTGATACCATTTCCTAATGATGTCTCTGCTAGAAATACCATATATATCTCGAGTATAAGTTGACCCGAATATAAGCCGAGGCACCTAATTTAACCACAAAAAAACTGGGAAAACTTATTGACTCGAGTATAAGCCGAGGGTGGAAATGCAGCAGCTACTGGTAAATTTCAAAAATAAAAATAGATACCAATAAAAACTTTCACTAGGACAGTTGAGAATAAGTTTGATATTCACAATTTCCTCTTTGAAAGAGACCAGTAAATAGAGAACAAGAAGATGAAGAAAAAGTGTGTTTTTTCACACTTTTCACACTGCAGTGAACAAAAATGGCATCATAGGAACAGGCTTATTCTCAGCCCAAAGGTTTGTTTCTGATTTCTTCCCTGATTTAAGGGAAATTTGGGGAACGATCTTACTATCATGAAAGGTTTAATTGATTCACTAACCCAAAAGATGATGATGATGACAGTGGTAGGCAGGAGTCACTCTCTCCCTTGCAAGAAAAAACCAAGAGCCGTTCTTATGATATCTCTCTCCCTCTCTCTCCCCCCGAATAAAGTCAAGCCCTTTCCAGCACGCGTGCACAATCCGCCACCGCCCCTTTGCATCTTGCAAATGCAAAACCCCAGGGTTTTTGCATTTGCAAGGTGCAAAGGGGCGGGGGCGGATCGCGCGCACGTGCTGGAAAGGGCTTGACTGTATTACGGGGAGAAAGAGAGAGAGGGAGAGATCATAAGAACGGCTCTTGCTTTTTTCTTGCAAGGGAGAGAGTGACTCCTGTCTCCCACTGTCATCAACATCTTCTTCTTTTGGGTTAGTGAATCAATTAATTTGGGAAATGATCTCACTATCTGCCACCACCACCACCTCCTCCTCCCCCTCCTCCCGAGTGGACTGAAAACAGCTGGAGCTGAGGAAATGAAGCTGAGTGGAGCGACCTCGGCTCGCGTTGTTTTCTCAGCCTAGAGCTCAGAAAACAATGCGAGCTGCCACCACCACCTCCTCCCCCTCCTTCCGAGTGGACTGAAAGCAGCTGGAGCTGAAGAAATGAAGCTGAGTGGAGTGACCTCAGCTCGCGTTGTTTTCTCAGCCTAGAGAAAGGGGAAGGGGGCTCATCTGGACCAAGGGTGAGTCTCCCCCTCAGTTTCCCTTGAAGGATCTTCTGTTGCTTTTGCCTTCTCCCTACATCTTCCCTCTGTTAAAATCCCCCACACACACACACACTTATTTTCGGTTGGATAGATTTCGTGTCTGAGCATTCTCACATGGCGGTGGGTCTTCCCCCCCAAAAAAAACAGTTAAAAAAAGAAAAAACAATATATCCTCAAGCAAGAACTTTTCTGCTTCCGATTACCCCCATGCTTAAAAGTTGCAAAGGAAACACGGAAGCAGGGAAGCGGCTGCCCAGCTTCGGAGCTCCACACCATTTTTTCTTTAGAGGGGAATCTGACTCGAGTATAAGCCGAGGGGGTTTTTTTCAGCACAAAAAATGTGCTGAAAAACTCGGTTTATACTCGAGTATATACGGTAATACTTGAGAGTTCATTTTCTTAATGGCAATATTCCTGCTATTTCCTCCCCTCATTTCTTTTTAATTTATAAAGCTCTTTGCTATTTTCTTGTAAGGCGAGTATGAGCTTGAAGCTGGTTCTTTTCTCCTCGGTGGCAAAAATCCTCACTGTCAACCAATACTTTATCATGTTTAAGGGAAAAATCTTCAAAGTTCGATTCCAACCCCATAGCTTTTAAATCAACTAAAAGCATATGAGATAAAAAACACAATTGTTGTAAGGAAACCAGAATGTTCACATTAATAAAACGGAATAAAGAAATATAGGAAGCAGGACTTATATGGCTGATGCAATCCAGCTATAGCAACCTCCAATCCCTGCAGCTGTCTGACTTGCTGCTTTCAATCACCATTGCCTGATGTTTTCCCCTCCCGGGTATGAGAAGGTAGCATATCAGATTCCTGCAGATGCTGGCAATGGAAAGGAAAGCTTTGACATCCTGTCATAGGATGACAGGGCAAAAATGGCCTGCACTAGACAACAGTTTTGAGCTGGGTAATTTGATGTATTGAGTTCTTAAGCTTTTTCAGATGGTAAAGTCAGTTTGGCATGCAGATAAGGGAAATAACATTTACTTTGTGGGATAGTCTGATATTACTGGGAATAAACTGCAATCCTTATTGAAAGGAAAATCTGTAAAATGAACTTTTCCTATTCTGTTCTTATCATGCCATATCAAGATTATTGAGAGAGACAGCTGCGTGGCTAAAAACGCACCCACTCTTTGCATCAGCTTTATGTTATAATTTTGCAGCTATCTTCCCCCCCCAAAACCCGCCTGTTATCTGAATTTTATGTGAAAAATGAAATATATAGGAACTTGTATTTCATTTATATATTAACCTCCCTGCTTCTCACATCACTTTTTTTTTTTTTGCTACAGTTACAATTCTAATTTCATCTGAGGAAGTCATATTCCTTTCAGTATAGACTGGTTTATCCATGCAACCATTTTGAGTGATGAAGAGTTTTAATCACCAATCCTGATAGACTAATGGATATGAATGGTTCATTTGAATACTCTAAAGGCTATATACCAAAATTGTCTCTTTTTAAACATTTATCTTTTCTAAAATACAGGGGTGCAATCTAAATTTCCATTGCAGAAGGCTCCTGAGAACCATAATTTATTCCAGTTCCTTGGTACACATACTTAGATGGTATACTTCCTGTAAGGAGAAAGACTATGAAATGAGTCCTACGTTTTTTAATTCCCTTTTGGTTCATGATGCCACAGTAGCCAATGATGTACACTGAAGAAGAAATTTATAGCAAGATGATAATATATACTGGCTATCTCTAGTTATGGCAAGAATGAGTTTATACTTTTTTATAGCAGGACATTTTTGGCCATAATATCTAATTTCAGATTACACATTGGAAAGGAAAGTTTCTTGCTCCAGTAACCATTTTTTCCTGTCTCCCAAATACTATTTTAGGATGTTCTCATGTCAGAAATAAACTACGTGGTACATCGGAATGAAACCATTGGCTTGTAAACCACTAACATAGCAGAGTGCAGCATTTGACTGTTGTCGGTAACTATTGTAGGCAATCTTCACTATCAAAAAGAGTACCAGAATTTCTCTTCCATACTACTGTGAAGGCTGAAGCCAGCAGGACCAGAAGTAAAGTTTCTGAAGCTGAGCCAACATTGCATACATGGTCTCAAGTATGTTCTCAACGTTTGAGAAACAGGAAGCAAAAAGTCCATTACCCCAACATTAAGGATGGAAGAAAGACACATTGAGCTCAAAACTCAGGACAGCGGACATATAAATAAGCCCAGGAGGGCCTTTGCACAATTGCGGGTTGTGCACCAGTTACGCCCTTTCCTGGATCAGCGGTCCCTACTCATAGTCACTCATGCCCTGCTCACTTCCCATCTTGATTATTGCAACACGCTCTACATGGGGCTGCCCTTGAAGAGCACCTGGAAGCTCCAGTTGGTGCAAAATGCAGTGACCTGCATGGTTTTATACAGACTCCGGTGTACACATGTGTCACCTCTCCTGCAGGAGCTGCATTGGTTGCTGATTTGCTTCCGGGTGCAATTCAAGGTGCTGGTTATCATCTTTAAAGCCCTTCATGGCTTGGGTCCGGGTTATCTAAGGAAACACCTCTTGTCAATGACACCCATTAGAGCGAGGAGGCAGGGAACGTTGCGGGTCCCATCCCTGAGGGAGATACACCTGGTGGGACCCAAAAGAAGGGCCTTCTCTGTGGTGGCTCCATCTCTCTGGAACATCATTCTAGCACTCTTCCGAAAGGCACTGAAGACCTGGTTTTGCCAGCGGGCCTGGGGAACCCAGAGAGGAATGGAGCCCATCAGATTGCTAGTGTGATTTGCTGTTGTCAGGGAGGGGGATGGGAGTTGGTTTTTGATTTTCTGTTTTTGTTTTGTTTTGTTTTTTCCCCAAATTTTGTTCTATTGTACTTTACTAATTTATTTGATTCTTTTTGTTAGTTCTTTTTATTTTTTTGTTTTAAATATGGTTTTACATTGTGTAATCCGCTTCGAGTCACCATGGGCGAATAGGCGGTAATATAAATAAATAAAATAAATAAATAAATAAATAATAAATACATCTAAAACGGTAGCTTTTGCAGTAGTTCATTTTCATAGTTATATGAGGATCTTGCATATCTGCAGTAAAAGCAACTTATCTAAGCCTTGTTCTTGGATCTTTCACTACTAAGCTTATAAGTGCATACTTGCGTTTCTAGAGAGATTTATCACTGAGCCCAGGATGAAGTTGTTATGTCTTCTCTCTATTTCCCAAACCAGCTAGTAATTCTCCTCACTTTTTTTTCCCAAGCCAGCAGCTGTGTTCACTGGTATATATTATGATATTAATAGCCCAATAGGGAGATATTGTCATACAGAACTCAAGATGTTGCTGATATGTAACATGAATTTTTTCATGATTTCATTCCAAGAGTCAGATTCAGCTATAGCAAGAGCACAAACATCAACCAGCCCTAGTACAATCACAATTTCACCCATTACTCTGCATCAGAAGACGTAAATCAACTAGACATAGCACCAGGAACTTTCAGCTTACATGTTAGAATGCAATCTCCTTTAGAAAATATATATATATATATATACAAATTCTACATATGAATTCTAATGTGGGTACTTCCTTTCTACAATGCTAGGAGCCTTTACATTAATGTAGTGCTTATTGGAACATTTGCTTCTTTAGAAAATGTTCTATTTTTTTTTTTTAAAAAAAGAAGTTCTTCACACAAAATCCTTTATATTTCTTAGGAAAGAGAAGCCCTGTTTTCTATTTTTCTCTTTTATAAGGCATCCTTTATGCAGGAATCAGGACGGAGCACCATAGGAGGAATAAATGGCATTTATATAAAAAGGTGCATTTTAAGTTATATTGGGCTGAGCAATGGGCTAGTGATCTAGAGACACTGGCTAAACTCCCTGTTTTGCAATCTCCCCGAGTTTAGGTACAGTAATCTTCACATTAAAGCAGCGTCATCATCAGCAAATTTTTAATAAGTAGCTCAGAGTGAAACTAGAATCAAGAAGAATTTCTGGCTTCCTCTTCCAACCCTCTAATAACAGCTTCTCAGAGCCAAAAGAGATCTACAGTATGTGCTGCATAAAGTACTGGAAAGAAAAATCAAGAAAACTAATGATAACTCTGCAATTTATTTGAAACCCCCCCCCATCTTTTAAAGAGATTCCTTGGGTCAAGAGGTAGTCCTCAATTGGGTTTCACCATTTTAGCTATTTTTGCTAAGTGTAGCTTCTCTGAATTCCCTTTAATTGGCCTAATAATGGAGCAATAGGCTGTATTATTGTGAAGCAGAAATGATTTAGAGATTCTACATTCAGAAAAGCAAATTTTTGTAGTCAGGAGAGATAAGATTTTCTCTTGTGTGCAGGGGCATGGAGGGGCTAAGTAGATTTTTTTCCTTCCTGATTTCCTCACACTTCTAGACATCTTCAGATGACAGCTAGGGATTGAGGAGGTCTAAGATATCATGACCAAATAAAAATTGGAGAAAGAATATCCAGAACCATCATCCTCAACAACGGCTATAATACATCCTCTTCTTTCAATATGCCCAATCACTGAATTGATGAAGCTACTGAAACCTTTATCCCAAATAGTCACAATCATTGCTGTACTCTAACAAGAACTGTGAACCAATGAAGCTGTGCTAGCAATGGAGATCACATGCCCCCTATATATAGCTTTAGCTAATATTCTGGAAGTAGAAGTCTGATCCAGTTGAAGTTTCTGCAGTCCTTCAAGATAACCCCATATAAAGCTTGTTATGTTGTTCAAATAAGACATAGCCAGAGGTGGGATTCTATCGGTTCAGACTGGTTCTATAGAATTGGTTGTTACGGTTCCCGTTTGTTCAGAGAACCGCTAAATCAGGCCTCTGGCTGGCCCTGTCCCTCTCCTACTTGCCCAGTCAGTTCCTATCACACATGTGCAACATCGTGCACATGTGCAACATGCCTGCAGCCTGCTTGCCAAGCCAGCCATTGCTGCCTGTGTTTTGCTGCAGGCCTGCCTAATCTGATTATCTCCCTGAGTGCAAGATCCGGTCGCCTTTTCCCCCCACTACTTGCTTTTTGTTTTGCCCCTTCCCTCCCACCACTTGGAAGGCCCAGCCATCCCCCCACCACTGCCCCCAGGCCTTGCCATGCCTCCCCTCACTGACCCAGGGCCTCCCGTCACCAATCCAGGGCCTTGCCGTACCTTCCCTCACCGACCTGGGGCCTCCCCTCCCAATCTGGAGCTTGCCATGCCTCCCCTTGCTGACCCAGGGCCTCCTGTCGCCAACCCAGGCCTCCCCTCAATAACCCAGGGCCTCCCCTCAACGACCCAGAGCTTGCCATGCCTCCCCTCGCCGACCCAGGCCTCCTGTTGCTGACTTGGGCCTCCCCTCATCAACTCAGGGCGTCCCCTCACTGACCCAGAGATTTCCATAGCTCTCCGCACCAACCCAGGGCCTTGCTGCGCCTCCCCTCACTGACCCGGGGCCTCAAATATTATATTATTCTTCATCAATGCAAAAATACCACTGAGGTTTGCTGAATTCAGCATTAGGATTGCCCTAAGAATACATGTGAACTGTTAATGTTGGTTTTCAAGACCACAATCTGGCTCACTAAGCCATTGTTTATTTAATAATCACAAATGAATTTCAAAACCAAACATAAGTGAATCTGGTCACTGAATCCCTTGTTATGCTTTTTTCTGCTGTTCTGTGAGGCACAGTGGCTGAAACACACTGGAGAAGTTCTGCACTCCTGCAGTTTGAGTCTTGCCACCATGTGACAGAGTGAGCTCCCATCCCTTGCCACAGCTTCTGCCAACCTAGCAGTTTGAAAGCATGTTCTATGCAAGTAGATAGGTGTTACTTCAGTGGAAAAAATAATTGTATTTCATACAAACCCAACCTAGTGCTGGATATGCCCAAATGCAATGCCCAGAGGCAAAGTGACATTGGTCACTGGGAAAAAGCCCCAGATTCTGATGCTACAGACCACTATTAGAAATCTGAGTGTGGAGTTAGTTCACACCCTGTGGTGCATCCTGGAAAGTTCACAAGCATGAACTGAATGGACTAGCAGTCTTAGGCAGCCAAGCAACTACTCTATTAGCACTGTAGTCTCCTAGCTAATGTACCATTGTCATACTCTAAATAAATAAACCAGGAGCATTTTTGCCTTACATGGTTTAAAGTTTATTTTCTTTCCCCTCAACAATCAACAAGTCTGAACTTTACCAATTTCCTTTGGATTATATGGAAAAGAGCTAAAATCAGCATTATTTGTAAAATATAACCTCTAGAAATCCCAAATAACTTCCCATAGAAGTTTCACAGAAATGTCAGAGGCAATGGGAATAAGTTAGCCAATGGTCAAATAGAGGTGAAACTATAGTTTTCCAGTACTACTTTGTGGAATCTACTTCTTAGATACAATGGTAGAACAGCATCTTAATCCTTGCACAATTACGTTCAACCATCTTTGTCCATTCCTGTAATATGTAATTACTTGGCTAAAATGGGGCTTATACCAGAGGTGGTATTCAGCAGGTTCTGATCAGTTCTGGAGAACTGGTAGTGAAAATTTTGAGTAGTGAAAATTTTGAGAACCAGTAGTGGAAATTGAAAATGGTAGTGGAAATTTTGAGAACCAGTGGTAACCTTCCCTCAGGAGTGGGTAGGGAATGGAGATTTTACAGCAACCTTCCCCTAGAGTGATGGGAATCACTAAAAATCCTTCCTGGCTGGTCTCTACTTTGAATCTCAGAAACTCTAAACTTATAGCCCATCTAAAAAATGAAAGACATCTGCTGGAAATGTGATCCCTGCAGAATTGATAAAAGCTAACATAGTGGTGGGCTCCTTTTCACCCCTATTTATAAATTTATTGAGATGTCCAAATACTGGTGCTGTTCTATTACAGTCCCAATCTTTAAGAGCGGTGATGTATCTGTTGATTTTCATCCAAACAGCCTCAAAAAAGTGTCATTAATAAACCTGTATGCTAAACATTTATATGAGAAACTCAGTGATTGGATAGAACAAAAACAAGTCTTGGCTGAAGTGGACTTTAGGGCAGGATGATCAATAGTAGATCAATCCATTATCTTAAATCTTCTGCCGCCCCCCAATTTTTTTAAGATTCCCTTCATGTTATCCTTATAGATCTGAAGGCAGCCTTTGATTTGATCTCTAGGAAGAGACTGTGGAAATAATTATTAAAATATCTATGGATGGATGCTTTATTAAGATGGCATTCAGCTTTGTTCGGGTATTTTCCCACGTCATAGTAGTGGTGCTTTTAAAGTTGTAGCAACGTTTCAGCAGAATCTCATCTGCCATCATCAGGCTTCTGTATAGAGTATGTATACAGAAGCCTGATGATGGCAGATGAGATTCTGCTGAAACGTTGCTACAACTTTAAAAGCACCACTACTATGACGTGGGAAAATACCCGAACAAAGCTGAATGCCAGACATGTAAGTACCCGCGAAAACTTAAGAAAACATACACACACAAACATATATATATATATATATACATATATATATACACACACATATATATACATACATACATATATATATATATATACACATACACATACAAATTTGAATGTCAAATGAAGACCCAACTTCTATTGTAAGAAAACTTAAACAAGGTTGTCTTCTTACTTCTTTTTTTACCTTGAAAATGAAATCTATCCTTCAGCGTTAGCAAGTAATCAGTATCTGTTCTACTTTATCTGTATCGTCTATTTTATACAAGTTGGTTTCTAACAAGGCCTACAATCCTTAAGACAATTAGTGTAGGGAAGACAAAATAAAAATTAACTCTATTAAAACAGAAGTGATCAAATTTCAACGTGATGGGCTAATCTCCTTTACAAATGGGAACCTACAGAAATCATGTTGAACAAGAAAAATTTCTAATATAATAATTAAAATTTGTAATGACCACCATGGGAACAATTAAGTCCCCTGAAGTACACTCTTTCAGAACAAGATGTTGAGCACAATATTCTTAAGGGCACAAATTAGTGTCTATAAGTAAAGGAAAAAAAAAGAGAAAATAATTCATTTCAGCTTAATGGAATGCTTTTTGTCCCTCACTACATTTCTAATGCAAGCTGTAGCCTTGAGGATTTGACATTTAAAATACTGGGTAAAACTAATTTTGAGAGAGAGATTACCATCACAGTTAATCCTTGTCAATAAATTCAATTACTTGTGGGAGAAAAAAGTACAGCCTCTGAATTCTCTTATTGTGAATTCTTGTTTCAATCATCAATAACATTAAGGTTGGAGAGGGCCTTATAAGAGATCAAGCAATGTATCCTAGATTAAACATACAGAAGAATGAGCAGGAACACTGTAACATTGGCCTCAACTAATCACCTCAACTGTACTGTGGTGGAGAACACATTTTTATTAGCGATAAATCTTCAGAAATCTGAAAAAGGATGTTAAAATATTGCTCATTTATGTTCACAGTAAGGAAAGCATAGATATAGTAAAGCATTGTTATATCGCCCTATGTTGAAAAATGTTAGCATTCTTCTTTTTTAATATTTTAAGTCACAGTTGTGATCATTATACGTTGATCTATGACAGCAGAGAATAAACTTTGAAACTCTGGTCCATTGTATCAACCACTGAGAGCCATTTTTTCGTAGTAAAAATCCTCCATCTTTATAAATCTATAGGTAAGCATAATCTATGCAACGTGGCAGATTGATCTTTTACTGATAATTTAAGACTAAAATCATGACAAAAATGTGGAACACTGATATTCAGTTTTAAATATACTGTAGATATCATAAATTTTAGAAAATCAACATTTTTCATACCTAAACTTATATATTCCCAATGAAAAACACTGCTGACCAAAACCCCAAGAGGTTTACTGGTGTAAGTAAAATGGTGCCTATCTATCAATATGACAGTTTTTGTGTGCATGTGTTTAGGTATATGTTAGTATAAGTAAAATATATTGCCTATTCATGACAAAGAAACAGAATTTCAACAGTTGCTTGCATTCTATCTGAATATTTTTAAATTGGAACTTGGAAATTCTCTTTCTTGAAAAAACTATGAAGTTTTCTTGCAATTAAAATATTTAAACTACTATTCCTAAGTCCTATTAGAAACAGCCACACAGACTGGATCTTGACAATTTTCCTACCACTAGCAGCTCTCATATGGAAATTGAGGTATAAATCCAGGTAATGAAAGCAGTTAAACTACTCATAAAGTGTCACATTATTATGAGAGTCTGTATCTTCTCAGATATTGCACTGTCAGTCAATCATAAGGCTATTTCTTACATGACAGTAATTCTAACCTGAGACATCCCCAAAATCCCAATAACAAGCCCCAAACCTAAATCCCATCTCTTATGACAATTCCAACAATAAAATAGATGAATTCTTCTCTTTAATGCTCTCTAGGAAATAGCAGATCATTCAATGTCTGTGGATAAATAAAAATAAAATGTTTACAAACATGGAGGGGGGAATATGGACATGATATAGTATCTCTGCACTCGAGAAGATGATTTGGTGGGAGAAGGTGCACAAATATTCTTTATAGTGCAGAAAAGAATTGTGACAGCTTTTAGCACACTGGGTGCTTTTTATTTTATTTTTCAGTATCAACTGTACAGCTAAAATTTAAAAAAAACTTCAGAAGGAGGAGGAAATAAGAGATTTAAATCATGTTTCTAAATTTTCCTCCAAGCCCAGTATGGGTAAGCTTTGTATATTCCACCAAAAACAGCAGGAGAGGAAGTATGATTGATTCATGCATCCGTTTCCTTTGCAGAGTTCAAATTATAACAAGAGAGCCTTTCCTTCTCTAGATGGTTCCCTTAAAATAGACTTTTAGGATCTTGAAGAAGAAATGAGGAGAGCTGGTAAGCCTGAATATTTAATTAAAGGGTTTATATTTTGCTCCCCATAACTAGGGCAATGACGCTCTGACCACAAGGTTTCAAGCAAAACGGAGTGATGTACCTTTTTCCAAATCATGGATAGAACCATTTTTTAAAAAAGTATTCATCCTTTAACACAGGACTAGCAAAAGGAGAGGAAATGTGAAGATTTGATCATTTATGCTTCCTTCTCTATCTATTCTGTTGAACATGCGTGAATAGTATTATATGAAGAGATAATAGAGATAGAGAGATATTATAAATGCTAGGGCAATATTAAAAGCCCTGTCAACATTTTCATTTTCCAACAAGAGAAATAAGAGGGTTAACTTGTTTTTTGCTCTGTATTCTTGCACCATCCTTTTCAGGTATTGTTAAGGAAAAGATTTTGCAGAGTAGAGCAACTTTATTTGAGCCATCACAGTGCATGTACTGCTCGTTGCTGAATTAGAAAATACATGAATATGTATATGCCACTCATGTGCACCAACACATAAATGCACTCAGATATCTCATTCTCCACCATCTCTTCTAGTCTGCTCCTAGTCAAATACAGCTGAGCTTTCTGAAGACTTGCTTCATCAGAGGTTTTAACCACAGTAGGATATCTAGAATGAATTTAATGGATTAAATTGACAGCCAATTACTTCTGCAAAGCCACCTGTTTTCTCAAGTACCCACTCCTCCTTTTCTTGTGTTATCCTCAGTTCTTACTGTTCTGCAGCCTCTGTTGTTGATTTCTTAAAGGGACTTCTTTCTATTAAGTTCCCTGACCACGGAGAGCAGAGGTTGGAATGTCTTTCAGAAAAAAAAAAAAAAGGGGGGGGGGGGCTGCAAATGAGTGAAGGAAGCAGCAGCAAATGAAAAATAGAACAGCCAGTCAGAATCGGCTTCTAGGATTCAGAGATCTGTTCTATTAATGTAAAACAATTATCAGGCAATTATTGGAAGCAGCAGCAAGAACCACTACTGGCAGATTAGATAGGGATTTTGGGCATCACCCAAGCCACACCAATGGCCAAGAGGTGAGGAAGATGCAAAAGTGTCCTGTATTCAGAAAAATACTTGGAATATTTGAAATATCTGTATATAGCTTTTTCTATATTTGAAAAAAAAAAAACCTTTTACCATTGCAATGTTTTTTCCAGTTTATTTAACGATTGAAATACATAATTTTCTAAACAATACTACATTAGGATGTATGGGAAATGATTGGCATGAGGTAAAAATAACCACTCTTTGATTTAAGAAAGGTGTTTTCAGTACTTTAAGGATGAATCTTTAAGTGTATGAAAAGTAGCTTATCTAGAACAGGGGTCCCTGGCTGTGTCCCACTACCGTGCTATAGCTTATTTGGAACTCGATCATGCTGTTGCACACAGCCTGAAGTGTGCAAGTGGCAGGCCGAGGTGCATGCACACATACCTGCAGCTCAACTTGCACATGTGTGCTGGCTGGACACTTGTGCAAGTCGAACTGTGTGCACACATATGTGCCATCACTCAATGTGGCCTGTCTCCCCTCTCTCTCTTCAGCAGGGCTGCTAAACTGGGGACCACTGATCTAGAAGTATCAAGATATTCCACTATCTTCTATACTGAACAGGGAAAATAACTAGGAACATTTGTTGTTATAATTACGTCACTACAGATCTAATATACCCAATTTAAAATGTTTTAGGATGTAAGGAACTTGCAAGGCCTACATAATAAGCTCTTGAATAGCTGTTGCTGTTATCCACTGATTTGATCAATGGGGTGATGCAGGACCATAACGTATTTATTTAGCTCTATGAAAAGCCGTCTTCAGGAAGAAAGGAAAGGTCAAGCAGTCTGCAAATATTGTTACCCTATGAAAGCATATAGCAGCAGAATATATTTAGGAAATGAAATTGATAAAGCAGCAAATGATTAAAGCACAATCTTCCTCACCACATTTTTTTTTACAAGGTAACTCAATTTGTGGAATGACATCTATCCCTTAGAACTTATATTCCAAGCATCCATTAACAAGTGTTTCCAACTGTGCAAGATATTAGCATTATGTTCAAGGTGCAGATGGTATTAAAATTTAATATCGCAAAAGAGAGGATACCAATTTCATCTATAAAGGAAGCAGTTTCTGCTTCTTTAGGAAAGCTTATTTGAGGTTAATTATCTCTTATTTTATTCATATATAGAGACTCACATTCTTTTGTAGTCTGTGATGTTCTAAATAACTACTGGAAACACAGGAACTAGTTAACCATTGCTATTCATGTTTAATAGCATTTTTTAAAAATAAACAACAGAAGCTCTTGCAATACAATTTAGCGAAGGGAAATTTAAAAACAAACAAACACAAGTCCACATTTTAAAAAAATGGTTGAATTTGGGCTTCAGTAAATAATGAAAACCTATCATAAGAGCGGTGAAACCAACAGTGGACCCCAAACAAGTTCTAGTTTCATGTATGTGACCCAGGTTAGCTTTCAAGAAACCAATTTGCATTAAGCTGCCAGAAATCTTAGAAGAAAATTTTGGCCACAGATCTGTTCTTGGATTCTGGATGACACTAGCAAGGTATTTTACTTTTCCTTCTGCTTTCTGGGAACAATTTTGTTCTGCTACAGAATCAGCCTCTGTTTGCAGTGCACACACAGCTAAAACACCATTGCTCGGTTTTATCCATTCCGATTTCATCTTATCGTGTCGTTTGAATTTCCAGAACTGTGACAAAGGCAACATTTGTTGCTGTGTGGGGTTCAAAGAGCACAGCAAGGCACAAATGCTTGTTAATGAGCCATACATAACAACATTAAAATGATACTGCATGAGCTTGTGACTTAATATACCAAACAGCAAATGAAAGACCAATGAAAGTTACAGGCAAAAATTCACTTTTGAAGGGGGAATTGCTAGAGGAGAAAAATATCTGGAGATGATTACTTGGGGAAAGAATGAAGCACACTTCTTAGCTTTTACATTTGGTTTTGAATCAAATGTTGGTTGAGCATTATGTATGGAACAGGTCATTATAATTTGATCAGCCCATGGAACAGCACAGAGGGTAACTGAAAAGAAACCTGTTTTCTGATTTTAAGGGATATATTTCACAATACACGTTGCCTATTTTTGAAGTTTTTATATTCTAAAAATGAGAAGATGCAGTGATAAGTTTTTATACGGTCTTGATTAAAGATTTATTTAAGAATTGGGTTAAATTTATACTGATACCAATAGATATTATATGTCTCTTTTCTCTGTTAATTGTTTTTTCTTTTTGCTACATTTAGTTTATTTTAAGCACCATAGCGTATCTAGGGTTTTTTACTTTCATATATATATATTAAGATATATATCTTAAGTTTTCACGGGTATTTATATGTATGGTATTCAGCTTTGTTCAGGTATTTTCCCATGTCATTATAGTTGTGCTTTTAGAGTTGTAGCACCGTTTTGGCAGAATCTCATCTGCCATCATCACCATATAGAAGCCTGATAGCAGATGAGATTCTGCCGAAACGTTGCTACAACTTTAAAAGCACAACTATAGTTCTGCTGCCTGTAACATCCTCCAGTATGACCGGTTTGGCAGTGGGTCAGTAATGGTGTGGGGTGGAATTTCTTTAGGGGACCGCACAGCCCTCCATGTGCTTTCCAGAGGTAGCCTGACTGCCATTAGGCACCGAGATGAGATCCTCAGACCCCTTGTGAGACCATATGCTGGTGCGGTTGGCCCTGGGTTCCTCCTAATGCACGACAATGCTAGATCTCATGTGGCTGGAGTGTGTCAGCAGTTCCTGCAAGACGAAGGCATTGATGCTATGGACTGGCCCGCCCGTTCCCCAGACCTGAATCCAACTGAGCACATCTGGAACATCCTGTCTCGCTCCATCCACCAATGCCACGTTGCACCAGACTGTCCAGGAGTTGGGGGATGCTTTAGTCCAGGTGTGGGAGGAGATCCCTCAGGAAACCATCCGCCACCTCATCAGGAGCATGCCCAGGCATTGTAGGGAGGTCATACAGGCACGTGGAGGCCACACACACTACTGAGCCTCATTTTGACTTGTTTTAAGGACATTGCATCCAAGTTGGATCAGCCTGTGTTTTTTTCCACTTTAATTTTGAGTGTAACTCCAAATCCAGACCTCCATGGATTGCTAAATTTGATTTCCATTGATAATTTTTGTGTGATTTTGTTGTCAGCATATTCAACTATGCAATGAACAAAGTATGTTATAAAAATATTTCATTCATTCAGATCTAGGATATCTTATTTTTGTGTTTCCTTTATTTTTTTTGAGCAGTGTATATACACACATATGTAGATGCCATAAAAATGTTCTCTTTGTCTTATTCATTAAATTTATATGGTGGTTGGACATTGTAATAATTCTGAGACTTTGTTCAATCTATCAAGTTCAAAAGGAGGCAGCAATCTTGGTCCTAAGGCGGCTTACAACTTTATTTACATACATACAAATCTCAAGAACATTTAAAGCATATGTATCACAGTCAAGTCTCAAGGACATTTATTACCTTTACAGCACAGACATGCTTATTTAATTTATAGGATACAAAGATTTAAAAACAAAAATTTAAGCGGCAATTACTTAGCAGATAATAGCAACACATATAAAGATTAAATTGTATAAACCTAGTGTCACATATTATGCTATAAAGCAAATACAGCGGAACAGTGGGAGTTGAGAATAAAAAACCAAATTTGTTTAATAAATTGAGGTCTGAAGGTCTGTGTTTCAGCATTAAACTATTCCTTTGATCTCTGCCATGAAGAGCAAACAATTTTTGTGCTTTCATCTGTTAGAAAAAAAGTGACTTGCATTCTACAGAGTTGAGATTGCAGTCTTTCATTTCAGAAAAGAAATGTGACTGCACTATGTCACCCAAAGTCAAGGAACATAACAGTTCAGCATCATAAGTTATTTATAGACATATAGGAGGTTTGGAAAACAAATCAAGACACGGATGCAGTATTGCAGGACGTTATGCCTGCCATAGGATTTGTGTCTGGTACACATAGATATCATAAAACTATTCTTTTCCCCTGAAACATCATTATGATACTGTATATATTAAACTAGACACTGAACAAATGCAGTGATATGATACAACTTTCCTAGACCTATTGCTGAAGCTCTGCCATAATCTCCATCCTATTACATTGCAAATAGAAAATGAATGCTGGGAAAGTCCATTGCCATTTTTCCCATCGCTCTTCTACTGGATACTAACTAAATGGTCAACGTTAAGAATATATTTTCATTAGTGATATAATAGATAACATTTATCTAAAGAAAATAGTTCAGACATATTACACTGACATTACACATTGTCAAGGCCATGGTTTGTAACTGGTTTGAATGTTAGACTACTAGAAGGGCTGAATGAAGGAAAAAATGTATCTTTGAATTGTCATGGTGAGGAAAAATCATTCTTCAACTGCAAGAAGAACAAATCATTCAATATGGATAAACTAAAATAAGGATGCTAAATAGAGGCATTGATAAAAAAGCAAAAGCTTAGGTTTTTTTGGACAAACATTGGAAAAGTAAGCATTAGGAAAGAATACCCTAATGCTTGAAAAAGGTTTAAAAGACAGGGTGGCTAAATGCTATAACAACTAACGTACTGCTACTACATGTATAAGCTTACAAGAACTCAAAGATGCAGTTAATGACAATCTTGGTGTCTTTTGATGTCTATTGGGTCACAAGAAGTTGAAAACAACTGAACAAGTGATCAACCACTGAACAGGAGCATAGTGAATTGTTATATCAATTTATATCAGTTCCTTACTTCAGTTTATGAATATTCTTAAATATTCAGTGAATATCACAGAACATTTTCTCCCCAAATTACTTCACACTTATACAAATTCTTGGAGACTGTTTCTCAATATATCACATTTCCATAAATTTAAAATTATAATTAAATGATAAACAATAATAAAATGCCTGCGTGGAATTGGTGTGTACTATTCTGCCCTTCTAGGTTTCAGGTCCTGTCCTGAAAATTAAAAATTCTGACATGTATGATTAATGTCCTGTATATTACTATTTAACATATGTGTTTAAATCATCCATGCAAAAACTACTGTCCATACTCTCTGCATTTATTTTGTTCCTTTGGGTTCCTATTAACTTCTTCTTTTTCTTAATCCTCAGAGCAATGTTTAATCATCAGAATTCCTTTCGAATCAGCTGCTATTTTCCTAAGACTTCCTTGTATTTCAGACTTTATTTTTATTCCTTCCAACCCAGGAGCATGTTGGAAAATAAAGTAAATAAACAAATATTTACAAAATTATGTTTTATTTACATAAACACATTTATATTTGAATGTATAAATTTATATAAATATGTTATACTTCATTTACAAAATAAATAAAGTAAAGGGACACAGGCAGGGGTGGGATTCATTTTTTTTAACAATTGGTTCTGTGGGTGTGACTTAGTTGGTGGGCATGGCTTGGTGGTCATGTGTCTGGCTAGGTGTGGCCAACTCAACTTCATTCACATCAAAGCACGCATCTCCTCGCCTGGCCTCTTGTGACTGTGGGGATGTTGCAATAGTCGTAAATGTGAAAAATGGTTATAAGTCACTTTTTTCAGTGCCATTGTTTGAATGGCACTGAAACTTTGAATGGTCACTCCACACAAGCAAAGTACCAGCAAAGGAGGGAAAAAAAACTCCAGAGAAGTTCCAGAGACAGGAAGTCTAGTCCTACCAAGAATGTAATAAGGGGTAACGGAGAGACAGTTTCTGTAAACAACACCAGAATGTTTCCTTCCTGCCTTCCTTACAGGATTAAGCCAGTAATTTCTTCTAACAACCGGTTCTCCAAACTGCTTAGAATGTTAGCAACCGATTCTAACGAATAGGTGCAAACCTGTAGAATCCCACCCCTGGACACAGGACAGTATTATCTATCAATAGGATCTCACTTCCAAATCAAAACAGTGTGGGGAGAAACTGGCAAAAGAAAGATCAAATCTAAAAGTGAGCTAAACAAGTTAGGTTGGGGGAGAAAAAAATCTAGAAAAAAGCACGGGAAAGACCGACCGCAGCTTGGGCCATTCTTAAGTCCCCAATCTCTTGATCATGTGATGCTGAATAAAACTCAGAAATAATTCTAGAAGCACAATTTGCTTACTACATTTATTTTTCCTGCTGTTTCTTCTATTCCAACTTAACCACACCTAAGAAACTTAAATTCTTTGGTGGGATCTTCTTAAATTGGCCTAAGCAAGACAATTTTGTTGGACCTAAAACATACTGACTTTAGGAAATATGGATCATCCTGCTACAAACAGAGTTGTAACCACCTCCATGTCTGCAAACTTTCTTAAATTCTATCATCTTTCTAAACCTTCCTTTCTCCACCCAATAGACGATGTAGGTTTCCCTGGTGATTCCAGGGCATCACGGAAAAAAGCTATTGCTGTGATTTCTTATGAAAATAATATTCTCAGACTTGTTCAGAGCATAGGCAATTATGGTATGGTAGTGATTCATTTCTATTAAAATGGCCGGGGGGGGGGGGCTTCATTTGCTTTTACACATTTAAAAATCATTTCCCAGAAAAATGGGTCAAGGCTGGCTTTTGGTTTTGGGTGCATTACAAATAGTGTAAAATAAAACCAGTAACATATCTGAAAATGTATCTAGCTTTATTTCAATACAGCATTTCATGCAAAATCATGCAAGAGTCATAACTGCTGATCTGCATCTTCATTTTCCCAAATTTTATAAAATTATTTAAAAACACGAAAAAGGTATGTTCAAAAATGAGTGACAGAATAAACTTGCAATCTGTTTTATAGCGCAGATGACTATATTATATGATTATAATAAAGCTACTTAGATTTCAGAAACAAAACTTGCATTGAGCAGCATTAGGCAATGACTATTGCCTATCACTCATACAGTCAATCTGCAGGATGGATGCGCTATATGGGATAATGGAAGTTTATAGCAGGGGTCCCCAACCACCGGTCCCTGAACTGGTACCGGTCCGTGGATCATTTTTTACCGGGCCGCAAAGCTTGGGTGCCGCCATCTTGTTTCGACAGTGCTTCCGGGTTTTCGGTTGCTTCCGGGTTTTTGGTTGGAAAGTGCTTCCGGTTTTTCAGTTGGAAAGCGGCGTTTGGGTGCTCGCGCCTTAGTTTCGTTGAAGGGGGGGGCGGCTTTGAACGAAGAGCTGTCCCGATGGCGGTGAAGTCTCACATTACTCAGGTACCAGTCCGTGGAAGAATAAATAATCGTGAAACCGGTCCCTGGTTCGAAAAGGGTTGGGGGCCACTGGTTTATAGTACATATGTAATTGCAGCAGGAGTTTTGGGTGTTTGGATGTATAGTTCTTCCCCAATTCATCAATAACAATGGGGAAAAAACCCAATGATAGGGCTGCTTATATAAGATTAGTACTTTCTCCTTTATTGGGCCTTATTTCTTGTTACCTGCCAAAAAGTAACCATTGTTGCCTGCATAAAACATTTCTGCAGATTATTTATTTTCTGCAATTCTGTGATTTTTAACCTAGAAATGCAACATGCAGTATTAGATACAATGGGCTACCATAAGAACCACAAAGAGTTCACATTTTCAGTCAATCTTTGTTCCTATCTAGATTTTTTCAGTCCAGATACAGTAGCCCTAGTAGTACTTAATTCGGGATTTAGCATTTTTTGGTAAAAAGAATATATGTAGCTTAGGGTTGAATTGTGGAGTAAGTCTTACATAGTAGCTGTTACAATCCTTCCACTGTGTTTTGTAGATGAGTCTGCTTTTTTTCTTGGATTACTAGGTCTTTTGGTTTATTCAAAATATTTTGGAGGGCTTAAATTGGTTTCTGTGCTATGGCGATGGACAGAATAGTTTATTGGTTTTTATACTGTATATAAATAGGGAGAAAGCCTCATACTCATTCATACTGATATTATTTAGTGAAATAATGAAACATCTGCAAGCCAACAACTAAGCTCAGAGAGCACCAAGGACTCCACAGCTCAACCCATGAAACCCATAAAACGATGAAAACCATTCTCTCTTGGCCCAACCCACCTCATAGGATTGTTTAGGGGGAAAAAGAGGAGAAAGGTGTGTTGAATATGCTCACCACCTTCATTGAGTTATTTGTCAAAACAATAAAGATGGGATAGAAATAAATAAATAAAACCCTGAGCTGCACACATTCTGTTCTACTGCAAATATATTGTTTTGCTTTTAAAAGGCAAATTTATAGATTCATTCACAATTCTTAGGAGATTATCAGCTATGTTGAGTTTGCTGGTAAGGAACCAACTAACTAAATCACTGGAGCTCAAAGATAGCTTAGTTAACACGTTCTATATTAAATGATACCCAAGTGATAATTCCTGGGTATAATATAATAGACACCTCTTATTTAAGAAACTCTGTATGCAACGAAGCAATTATACTTAAAATTTAAGCATACAGAATCTTTAGAATCAGGGCTACAGTGATTAAGATCACTGAACTATCACAGAAGCAGATGTACAGAATAACTAATCTGAACTGGTTTTGTTTTCCTTCAAATAGTTCTTCAAATGTAAGACAATTCCCCATAACAATATTGATTCTGTCTCAACCTAAACAAATTGTACCATATGATCTCAAAGAAACCTTAGACAATTTTTTTTTAGATCTAAATACTGCTCTAAATAAACTAAACTTAACCAGGTGTTGTTTCTTCAATTGGAAGGAAGGTAAATGTATACTGAAACTTCTGTTCTGATTACTGTATACTTTATCTTAATAAAAAGTTTATAGCATAAGTGAAAGAAAATGTAAATTCATGGCACCGTATATGAATTTGCTAATTCTGCTTCAAAATTGTTTAAAAATTACTTTATGTGAACTGATTATAGTCTGCCTATTACTTCACCAAATAGGCTTGATTTAATTTTATCAAATATCTGTAGAAAACAAAAGATAAGAGATAAAATAATCTTTAAAGGCTAATAATGTTATTCTTAAAGAAATCAATGTGAGCATATTCCTGGTCTTTTGGTTAAACATCAAGTACTGTGTATTTAATACCAGTCCCAAGGCTTTCCTACGAAAAAAATAATACAATTTTCTACATAGCATATAGGCAAATGCTGTTAAATGCTATATATTCCTGATTGTGCTCAAATCAGGGCAAACTTTAAAACTTGCTGCCAAAAGCAGCTTTTCCCAATCTATTATCTTACATATAAGTTATATTTCAATTCTCATAAATCTATTGAAGGCAGTTGTGAGTTTCAAATTGTTTACTTCTGTGGGTATGGCTTGGTGGGTGTGGCAGGAGAAGGATACTATAAAATCTCCAATCAGAGGTGGGATTTGTTGGTTGTCCAAACTACTCAAAATTTCCGCTACCGGTTCTCTGTTAGAACCTGAAGATACCACCTCTGAATGAAGGGATATGAAAGTAAAATTGCACACTTCTAATGAAGGGTTAGTTGGATTATTCTGAAAACCAACTCTTTTCCCCAACTCTAAAAAAACTTCCCACATTCATAAATAAATAGAAGTGCTAAATATGCTAAATAAATATAGAATAACATAATGAATAGAAATAGGAACAATTCATTTGAAAATAGATCGTGTATACATTATGGCATCTGAAGGGAAGCACAATTATGTTCCTGAACAACTCTGAAATAGTCAAATATGTAAACAGATCATTGTGTAAACTACAATTTTACATCTAACTAATTTTTAACTACCAATATGACTGTTTTTAATCTAAAAAAAACCCCACCTCACCACTCTTAATAGTGACATATCTACACATTAAACAGTCATGAATATATTTTCTTGGTTTTCTTTCCCCAGCAATGATTAATGCAGCCTATCAGAAGCCAGATGGTGCAAAACCAAACCCATCAATCAAAATGAAAAGACCACAGAGTGATTCTCCACAATGATGTGCTTGGAAATGGAAATTTTCTTCATAGGCTCTTGGCCACAATCTGCAGAGCGAACCCTAAATAAGCTTGCACAGTCGCCAAAAAGCTGGCAGGAAGGGCTTTGTTCGGTGGTAAAGAGCTGAAGAAGCAATGTTTGCTGCTCAGAAAAGGAAGGATTAATGAAAACCCAAATGTGTAGCAAAAAAAAAGAGAGTTAAAAGTGGGTTTTGAAATTATTTTAATAATGTTTCCTCTGATGACAGATTCTGTCAAGCTGTCCATTCGTTGCTGATTTAATATGGGATAATGCCATGAATTAATAAGCAGCTGCCATTGTCTGCCTGACACAAGAATCAGCATTTAATGACTTGTCCTGCGCAAGCAGTTTAAATACAGTAATCCTAAATGTCTTGGTTTTACAATATGCATCCTTTCCCTTCAAAACTTGTGAAAGAAAACAAATGTTCATGCATTTCTACATTGAACTGTTACGGATGCTTCCTGATTAATGTCTCTCAGCAGAAAAAGAAAAACCATTATGAATGTACTATTAGGAAATTTCACAGAGTATTTGTGGGGGAGTTTACACAATTTCTGTTTTGTGTGAAAATTCAAAATAAATCACTTGAATCTCTGTGATATTTATTTATATGTACATGCACATGTGTATATATGGACAATGCATACCTTCAAAAATATATCATTGTGAGAGAAAACAGCATTAAGTATTTATTTGTTGAGACTTAAGAGTATATATCTATAGCTATACATTAAATATACTATTCCATGCTTTTTCATCCCAATGATTTCACATAGGATTAAAACCCCTTATTAAAATGTTACTTCCTGGTAATGTTGGAATGTATCACATAATTCTACAAGCACATTTAACATATATATAGTAGAATGAATATGTAAGGCATGCATACTGTTAAAAATGATATCAGTTAAATTTTATACAAGTGAATAGATTTTAAAACTAAAATGCACCACGTACTATGACAGTGCTTAGAAGTGACATTCTAGCTGAAGACAAAGTGTTAAGGATAATTCTTAGAAAAGAGGTATCTTGTCCTACTAAACCAGAACAAAACACAATCAGGATGGCAGGAATGGTTCACATGGTAACCTTTAGAGTTTAGCAGGAGAAATACTTCAGACTCTCAACTTAAGGATTGTATTCTGTCTTGCCTTTGTAAATACACCTCTACCTTATAGAAAACATAAAAATATCTCTCAGTGAAAGGTGATTCTGCGAGTTAATAAAATAATTTCATTGACACCAGATTTTATCATGTTGTTGTCAGCTGTAAATATGCACTACATGTCATGTGTACCAGTGGTGGGATACAAATTTTTTTACTACTGGATCTGTGAGCACGGCCAGAGGTGGTATTTGCCAGTTCTCCGAACTACTCAAAATTTCTGCTCTCGGTTTTCCAGAACTGTTCAGAACCTGCTGAATACCACCTCTGATGTGTACTATATAAAGCATTCATACATGCATTCATTCATCCATTTTCTGCCTTGATTATTTTCAGAAATAACTCAAGGCAGTAAATATATACAACATACCTTCCTCCTCCTTTCTTTACAACAATAACCCTGTGAGAAGTAGGTTGGGTTGAGAATGAATGGCTGGCCCAAAGTCACCCAGCTGACTTTCATGGCTAAGCGGGATTTTTGTTTTGTAGCCTGGTGCCTTAGCCACTAGGCCAAACTGGTTCTATAATAATAAATTATTATACATTAATATATTGCATATTAATGGTATGCAAATGTCATATACACATCTGTAGAAAGAACCATTCCTTTCCATGCTTTGATCCAAAATAAAACATTGAGGATGCCACACATCCTTGATCACCTTAAAAGTTGGAAGCAGGTGAGAGACAGATATTAGCTGGTTCTGAAGCTACCCAGCCCAGAAAAGAACACTTGCTTCCTTCTCTTTCAGTTAGTTTGCTGGAACAATCACAAGGATAAAGTAGGATGATTAATGTGACATTATTCTTGAAATAGCCACAGAAAGTGAAAATCAGTTTGTTTAAGGATACAGAGGGAAGCACAACTTATTTTTCAAAAACTCTACATTATTTACAAAGTGCATCCTACACAAATCTAAAATCTTAAGTACAGAACTTCACAAAGTAAAGCAGAAACCTTTCCAGAAATGAGAACACTTCCAGAAATCAGAGGATATTGTACTTTTACACAAAATCTGAATTCATGCTTGATGTGCATATGTGCTATTTATTTATTTAAAATATCTATACACTGTACCTCATATAGTGGACCAGTGGATAATGCACAGGATTAAAGATACATCTGGATACAATAACATGCAAACCTACTGCCCCCCCAAAAGAGGAGAGTATTTAAAGTGGTTAAAGAATGTTGTCTATTGAAATAGACAAGGTTAGACATACCTGCTTGGTTAAGCATTTCTTCTATTTTTAAGAGAGACCCACTAGAGGACTATTGAAATCTCCCTATCATGAAACCCTATGAATTAAGTTGTTCAATTTTAGTTTTATATTTTTCATTTGATACTTTGAAAACTCATTAATAAAAACATTTCAAATCCAATTTGATGTAACAAAAGGAGTTAAAGGAGATATTGCCCTGAGTGAGCTGTCAAACTTCAAGTTGCTCACTTTTTCAAGACATCTGGCAATGTCCTTCCATGCTTGCCTTCCTGGATTTTATTTTATTTTCTTCCATATATGTATCATGCCCATGTTCAGGAAAGGCTTGAACCTCTTACTTTCATTTCTTCTATTTGTTAGAAACCTTTCTGGATAATTTCTAGTTTAGTTTGCATCTAACATACAGTATTCCCAGCCAATTCCTCTATCCAGAGCACACACCACTCAACACAGCTAGCAAAAAGTATAGCTTTATGTTTATTCATTACACATCATTAAACAGAAAAAAAAAAACAGGCAATGGACCAAAAACAGGGAGGGAGATGTGAACAACAGAAACAAATTTATCTACAGCACAGAACTTTTCAGAGCCACAGAAAACATTACTGAGTAATAAGCATTGACAATCCTGAGGGAGTAGCCTTTGTTTATTCCATCTTTAAACCTTTTGTGGGCATAACGGCAGCAGAATAGAGATGGAAAGTAGAACACCAGGTGATGATATCTTCTCTATTCAGTACCATAGCAGGAAAAAATTGGGAGATGGAAATGATGTACCCAACAGCATCAACCTAATTAACAATCCCTATGGAAATAATCTACATTGTGTATTATTCTGAATAGCTGACTTATAGTCTTTGTGGTATGTTAGCCAAGCAGAGAGTTCTTCTTATTGTTGCTAGTCACCCATGGAATAGAGACCCTATTAAGGGAAACCTGAAAAAAATAAGGCTCAACCAAGCTTCAATCCCATAAGTGGTTTTTATTATACTGACTAATATATTATAAGGTTTTAGGATGCAACACAATACAATCTCAGACTACCCCTTGTCTAAAAGCCTAATGAAGGGGAGCTCCACTGCAAAGGGCTCTGTGAATATTGCTTGCTTGTTTTGTAAATCTTCTAAGATAAACTTTATAAAAATCACCTAGCTGCTTTGACCTTCAAAAATATGGAAACGAGGCTGAAAGAAAGGCTGGATTTATAATTTCAAAAATTATCTGTTTCAGGAGAGGGCAGCCTTGGGGAAATCATTGGCATAATCTGAAACCATCTCAGCACATCATAAATCAGTGTGCCTATCTGTCAGCTATTTCATATTCCATTAGATTGAAACTACATGTAGGCTTATGGTATGGACAGCAGCTAAATTTAATCCTTCCTAGCCACTCTTCAGCTCCTCCCCCGCCCCTGGACTTAGCTAATAGGGCATTTGAAAATTTAAAAGCGTTTGATATTATTTTATAATTTTAAATTTTGTTTAATAAGGGGGGACCCCCACTTCATAAAAACACCTTTAAGAATGAAATAGCTGATACTGGGAAAGTGAAACAGTTTAAGGGAGACTTGACATGAAATTTTAACAATGTAAATCATATGGGATTGGATACTGCCTTTTTGAATCTGAAAGGAGTCATAATCACTTAATTTTGAAAAAGCATAGCACATAATACTAGAAATAATATAGAGTGTTTCTACATCACATGTTCGAGGATTATAGCTCACCTTACAAGTTTTTGAGTAAATATAAGCTAATACTAAGGAAAGAAATTATAGTCCACAGCAAAGTTGACATCAGAAAGGAATAGCTTTTTACATGTTAGGCCCCAGAATTTAGGAATGCAAGTTGATTTCTACAATGCAAGGAAAATAGTATCCATGAAACAGATACAACTGCAGAATGAAGACAATCTGAATCACAAACATACTGTATTATCATGTTACAGACAAGCATTAACTCATCTAATAATATACTATTATAATTATTATAATATAATAATATAAAAATGCCTCCACTCCTACTTTCAAATGCTAAATGAAACAAGATTGCTTAAACCCAAACCAGGATATGAGTTTAGAGCATTCAACTGCATGAATGGAAGGTACTTTAGTTTGAATGAAATCTATTCCCACCACCTAATTTAGGAAAAACTAAATTAGAAAAATCCTAGTTTGCAGCTTTGCCAATTTGGAGACAGACTTTCAGAATGATAAAAGAAATCCCTTCATTATTTGTTAATACTGACATCTGTTTCTCTGAAGGTTTTCAACAGACTCCTGGGGCATGCATTAACCTCTGCCATTTTATTTGCTTGTTTGTTTTAACCAGGGGTGGGATTCTACCAGTTCGCACCTGTTCGCTAGAATTGGTTGTTAACATTCTAAGCAGTTCGGAGAACTGGTTGTTAGAAGAAATTACTGGCCTGGAGGTTTCCGGTTCCGCGTGGCTTCAGTGGCAGCAGGAATTCGCGACCATTCGCGATTCCTGCTGCGCTTGCCGCCGAGGTACCCCCGATCCAAATGGGTCAGGGGGATAGGGCTGCCCTGTAGGGACAGCCGAAGAGAGAGGGGAGCCGGACAGGGGGTTGGGGGTGCCGCAGACCCCCTCCTCGTCTGGAAAAATCCCTTTTTCCCAAGGTGGTGGAGCGGCGATCAGCAATGGCCGCCACGAAGAAGCCAGCAACCGGGTAAGATTGTGCTGGAGGAAGCAAGAAAAGTGAAAGTGCTGGCTGAGCCGGGTCAATCAACATCTTTTAAATTCGTTGGAATTGAGCTATCTGAATTGCTGGAGGATACATTGTATCCCTAAGAAGATCGAAAGCGGCAGAGAAGCTGTTAAAGGGAACTTTTTTTTTTCTTCACTCTCCCAACCCATGGAAACAGCAGATTTGAAATATATCTGGGCATTGAAGGTGAATTATTCTGAAAGTTGAAGTTAAGGGACAAAAGAGTTCTTGGGCATTGGACTTAAAAATTTAAGAAATTGGAAAACCCTTATTAGAGGTATGGATTTCTGATCATTTAAAAATTGATGTTGCAAGTGGAAAGGGAGAGGAAAAAAAATTGGAGCAGAAGTGGAAAAAGGAGGAGATTGCCTAGAATCTCAAAGAAAGATACAAGGTAATTGGACCTCTTTGATTAAACAGTAACCCCAGAAAAAGAAATAGAAGAAAGAAGAAAAATATAAACTTTTGGAACTTTTTTTTGAATTATTTTTGATTAAAAATACTTGGGTGGTTGTTTTGGGGAAAGTTTCTCTTTTCAGGATGGCATCGCTTGTGGATGAACTAAAGACTGAATATCAAAAATATAAAAAGGAAGAACAAGATGGAAAAGATACTTTGGGCACTTTATTTCAAGTTTTAGAAATGGCGTTATGTACTTATGAAAAATTGATTACGCAGCAGAATGACTGGGACAAAGAAGAAGAGGAACAAGAAGCCATCTTTGATGAACAATGGTTTTTTTCCGGGGAGGAGGAGAAAGAGGATAAGAAAAAGGGGATTTTAAGATTTGAAAAAACAACCAAAAAAGAGAAAAATGAGAGGAAAGGTGGATGCAAGGTTAGAAAGCAAAGGAAAGGGAGTAAGAAAAGGGAGGAGGAGAGACAAAGGGGTAAAAAGGGCAAGGAGAAGAATAAGCAAGAGAGAAAGGGGGGGAGGAGAAGCCTCAATGGTGGGAAGCAAGATCTAAAGAAAAAAAGTTTATTCAGAGACAATGGGTGAATTTAATTCAGGATAAAAAGGGGATTCTGGAAGGTATATAAGATTGTGTTTTTATATGTGTATTTAGAGTATAAAATTTACTGTGTAATTTTAGAATCTACTAAACAGAATCCCAAGATAAATTAAGTGTTATATGAAGTACTTTTAAGTAAGGGTAATGAGTTAAAGGCGTCACTCCAATTAGTGTATAGGAGAAGTATAGTAAAAGAAAAAAAATGAATGGATAGTTGGAAATAGAACAGACAAAGAATGTTATTAAAAATGGTAATAAGATATGGAAGGATATATAAAGGTTTTGTTATGGTTTTTTTTGTATATTGATAAAAGGCAATAAAATTTTAATTAACAAGAAATAATTTGGATGAAAAGGAGAAGCTGGGATAAGATATGAAGTTAAATAGATAAAGTAAATATTGATATTATAATTTGGAATCATTATGTTCTATTGGTTTTCTTCTTTAATTATTATTATTATTTTTTAGAAAAGAATTTATAAGCTCTTATGCCTTGATTGTTTGTGCACTGTTTTTGTAAAATTGATAAAATTGGTTTATAAAAAAAAGAAAAAAAGAAAAGGATAATAAGATATGAAAGGATATATAAAGTGAATATGATGTTTGAATTTGTGTCTGTGTGAAGAGTTTCAACCCAGGATCAGGCAGCCTTCAGAAAAGATGTTTTAGTTTTGTTTATATTTTGTGTTTTGTATGTTTATGAAAGGCAATAAAATTTTAATAAGCAAGAAATATAATTTGGATAAAAGGAGAAGTCTGGATAAGATATGAAGTTAAATAGATAATGTAAATATTGATATTACAATTTGGAGTTATTTTATACGTTCTATTGGCTTTCTTCTTTAATTATTATTATTTTTTTTTAGAAAAGATTTTTCAAGTTGTTATGCCTGGATTGTGTATTGTTTTTTGTAAAATTAATAAAATTTGTTTAAAAAAAGAAGAAGAAGAAGAAATTACTGGCCTAATCCTCTAGAGAAGGCAGGAAACTGCCTCTCCATTAACCCTTATTACATTCTTGGCAGAACTAGACTTCCTGTCTCAGGAACTTCTCTGGAGTTGTTTTCCCCTCCTTTGTTGGTACTTTGTTTGTGTGGAGTTACCATTCAAAGTTACAATGGCACTGAAAAAAGTGACTTATGATCATTTTTCACACTTATGACTGTTGTGAGTGATATTGAGTTGGCCACGCCCAGCCAATAACATGACCACCAAGCCACGTCCACCCAGTCACATGACCATCAAGCCATGCCCAGCAACTAAGCCACACCCACAGAACTGGTTGTTGAAAAATTTGAATCCCACTCCTGGTTTTAACACAACTATAGTGTCCTTGAACTATGAGCTATGAAACTCACAGTTCATGGTCTCTGAGATGTGAATCCTTATGCAGGTAGATATATCCTAAGAACTAGAAAAAGATGCTTCATTGCACCTAAAAAGCTCAGGATGAAAAGTGGGAAAGAAAATTAAGAAAAAAAGTCAATCTGGTTTAGTGGTTAAGGTAACAGGCTAGAAACCTGGATACTGTGAATTGTATCCCTCCTTTTTCATGGCTAAGGCCAGTTGGGTGACCTTGGGTCAGTCACACTCTCACAACCCAACTCACCTCACACGGTTGTTGTTGTGAGGAAAACAGGAGGAGGAAGGGGAATACGTTTTCCCTCTTGAGTTATTTCTAGAAATAATAAAGGTGAGATTGATTGATGGATTGAATGTATGTATGAATGAATGAATGATCTACTCTACTTTATCACTGGGAAGAGTTCTGCTCTATTTTATGGACACAGTGCTTCAATCCCAGCCAGTAAGTAAGCACATATTTTTTCACATGTCTGTGGAGGGGATGACAAACTAGACAAGTGTTTGAAACACCAAAAACTAGACTGTGTCTTCTCCTTCAGTTTTCCCCTTGCATAGAAACTTTCAAAAGCTAAATTTCTAAACACGAACAGGAAAAAAACCCTGCAGCTATGCAGATGAATCCATATTATGCAATTACTAGATCGTATGATTTAGATTCTACATGGAAATATTTCTGGCACTATGCTAATACCCTTGGCCCTATTTCAGAGTTTTATGCACACACCCTGCTTTTAGTGTCCTGTCTAATTCAGCCGTCTCTTCTAGTTGGAAAGCAAAAGAAGTTTTGGAATTGCTCTGAACAGAAGGGAGACGGGACAGTGAAGAATACAAACCACCCACTATCTTCTTTAAAGATTAGGATTTTGCCGGATTATAGCCATAATATGGGGGGGTGGGAATTACTGAAGTCATTTCGGCTAACTTCAAAGAATTGGAAAGAATTATAGTCTTAAGCACTGCATCTGTGGAAAATATTAAGAACTAAAATATGTAAAGTGAATTAAATAGCTGGGCCACCCTAAGGCAGCAGCTGCACGAATGTATTGAATTACAGAAACTATAACCTAGAAATTTTAATGTCCTGTGAACATTATTAGGTTACAGCAAATGTTTAAGCTAAAAACAACTGCATGAGATTTGTATATAGGAGCTGCTTCCGGTAGCAGGAATGAATCTGGGTAAAGGAACTTATTAATTAAGATTAATAGATACAAACTTCAAATCTCTGGAACCCAGATTTCTTCAGAAGATCTTATCTTTGACTCTGTTCTGTTCCTCTAGTCTCGCAAAACCTATCTTTCAAAAGCTATTTGCCATTCACCTTGGGTACTTTTGTTATTTTAGGTATATTAAAATACCTAAGAAGTATTCGAATAACAAACCTAAATATTTATATTCTTTTCCACCCCTTACACAGAGTAATATGAAAAATGTATGTACTTATTCACAAAGTCAGATTGATTTCAGGATATTTTGATCTATAAGTACCACAACAGAAATGAACTGGAATGGAGCTGAGGGACACCAACGGCCAAACGCTAACAGAAGTGCTAATAAAAGAAGGAGGTGCTGTACTACAAATGGAAAAAAATGTCCCACCGCAAAATTCAGCGGTGAAAATATTTCAAAGGTTTCCGGAGGTTCAGTTGCTTCTCTTGCTTCTTAACTGAGATACTCTTACATTTAATTAAAGTATCTTCTGCTGTACAATGCAATGAAACAATTCCATGGGTTTTCCTTCTTTTTCCTTTTTTAATCAATTTACATGTTTTGAAATTTGTCTTGTTACTTCTGGCATTACAAGTAGGAAGAGGAGGAGGAGGAGGTGGAAGACAAGAAACATCCAGAACAAAACAGGGATTGCCTTTTCATATGCAATAAAGTAGGGGCCTCCAACCTTGGCAACTTTAAGACTTGTGGACTTCAACTTCCAGAGTTCCTCAGCCAGTTTCCACAAGTCTTAAAGTTGCCATGGTTGGAGACCCCTGCAATAAAGTATTGTTAACTCACCTCTACAATCATTCCCTCATTATTGTTGACTCATGTCAGGCCTCAGTTGGCCCTAAGCATTATTGCACAATGGCTATGATTCTTGTCTCTTTGACTATAGTACTTTTTAATTCCTTTCCTGAGAATAAAATTTGCAAATACAGCAGCAAGATCACAATGAAGATCCCTGTTTTTTCCACTCAAAAGAAAAGTTACGTAGGTGATTATCCAACATGGTAGCCTAACTTTTCAGGGTTTGTGTCACTCCTTATTTCATTTCACCAAGTTTGGCAGTCATGGGAGCTGCTCTATTCCAACACACCACTCTAAAATTACGTCTAACTTACAGGAAATAGGAAAGAAGCATCTCCAAGAAATGTATACAGTATGGTTTGAAATTCCAGCCAGAACATTATAAACAAATCAAGTAATTCAGCTGACTGATCAATGGACCACTGATGACAAGTTTAAAAATTTCAGATTCTTGTCCATGTTAAAAGAACCCAATGTTCCACAATCCTGCTAAGCTCTTGAGACTTAATTAAAAACAAAACATACCACTGAAGGAGAAAAAAGGAAGACATGACAATTGATTCATCCATGAAAAGCAATGACTAAAGAGAGCTAGAAAAATGGAGGACCCTACATTCCAGCCAAAGAAAAATACTATTTTTCATATGTTTAGATTCTGTTTCCCACAATGGATCCTTAAAATACCTTTTTGTAGCCAACAAGTAGAGACCAATACATTACTCAGCTTTAATAGTTGAATAATATGAATGTCATAGTGTAATTTAAAATATTCTGCATTTTATTTTTACCTTGTGATCATATGGATTGTATGAATGAAATAGTTTGGACAGTTCTTTTGTTCTTTGTTTCTTCTGTAGGGAAAGAAGAAAAACATGATTTTAAAGGAAAATTAGAAATGCAGAAATAAGACATTTTAATCTCTGTTCAGAAAATACCAATTGATACAATTTTGCAAAGAAAAAAAATCCTTGCTCCCTTAAAAATAGTTCTCTTCATCTAAGGAGAGAAATGAAATTACTAGCAAGCAATGAAAACAGATACAAGGAGTACATTCCCCAGTTCATTACACCTGTGTATATTTTTGGTCAGTGACAGTAACAAAACCAGAAACTCTTCCCACCATGACAAGCACTGATGATGCTACCTAGTTAGGGTAATGAAATGCCTGCAAGAAAAGAAGCCAGCTCAGAGAGCACCAAGGACCCCCCTTTCAAACCTGAGCTACTAAGAAGAAGGAGGCTCAGGTCCAGTGTTTCTCAATCCCAATAACTTTAAAATGTGCTGATTTTGACTCTCAGAATGCTGCCTGGGGAAATCTGGGAGTTGAAGTACCACACACATTAAGAGTCGCCAAGGTTGAGAAACACCGCTCTAATTCATTTTCAGCTGCAGAAGTTCGCTGTCCAACCATTCTCTCTCAGCCAGGCTACCTTATATGTTCACAATTGTGGGGAAAAACAGGAGAGACCATTCTCTGCACTGATCTGAGCTCATGGACTAAAGGCAAGATACGTGGTCCTCAACTTATGCTTGGTCATTTAACGTAAAGATGCTGTCATAAAGGGTGCTGGCCATTGTAAAGTGTAAAGCGGTTCTGGCCATTGTAAAATGTTGCACTCCCCCCCCCCCGGTCACATGACTGCCTTTCAGTTGCTTGGCAATGTTTGCCTTGATGAAGAAAGTCAACACCAACAGCTTGCAAATGGAGGGGACATTGCATTTGAGGTCTGTTCCTCCTCCACACCAGAGTTTAGCCTTTCAGAATGTTGGTGTTTGCTAGCCTGGCCCCCTCTCCTCTGGATTTCTTTCGTTTCTTTAACCATGGCTTACTGAATAAGTTATAATTGGCTAAGTTCACATGCTGGCTAAATTCGTGAATGATAGGTTTGTTGAGAGTTACTCATTTTGAAGACCTACTGTTATCTCTGTTATCTCCAGCTAGTGTTGCAGAGGAATAATAGAGGCAGAAAGTTCCTGTTTGTGAGCTTCCCAGAAGCATCTAGGTGTTTGCTGTTAGAAACAAAACATGGAAGTAGGATGGGACCTGCCTTAATCTAGTTTGGCTATTTTTATGTTCCTACGATATGTTCATAAAGTATCAAATGCAACCTATAATGTTTGGATTCACATGTTCTATTAAATTAAAATGAGATAAAACATTTTGGGAATTAGCATTACATGTGAACCCAAACCATAAAATTGGCTCCAGACTAAAAATCTACTCATACAACACAACTGTTCTACCATTTCCATTGATTTCATCTGTTGGATGTGGCTTGGAAAGGTAAAATGGAAGGGGAAAATCAGTGAAATCAAACAAGCTGAGTTATATTCTATTTTGTTTGAGCATGTCTCTTGACTTTTAGGAATAGATTTTAAAGAGTGTAGAGAGCTGCAGTGAGGAATAGGACCTATTGCACATGTAGAATTTAATTCTTGTAACTCTAAATCCAATCCACTTATTGAAACCAGAACACTGTAGAAAAAATAAATGACGAAAGCAGGTTTTACTACAGTATAAGGTCCTGCTTAGAGATTCAAATATTATTAACATTCTCATTTTACAACAATTCAATTTGACTCAATTTATATTAAATTGGAATAATAATAATAATAATAATAATAACAACAACAACAACAACAATAACAATAACAACAACAACAACAACAACAACAACAATAACAACAACAAATAAAGTGGGGGGAAGAAAACAAATCTCTGTGTACATCATATGTGGATGCAGTAGAGCAGCGATCCCCAACCTTTCTGGCTTTGCGAACCAGGGGGGGAGAGAAGGAGAGGAAATGGTTACGTGCAACCAATGGGCAAGGACATGTGTGCTCACAGCTCCATTTGCAAAGCTATGGACATACGTGACCACCACTTGCACAAATGGAGTCCGGTGCGCACGCAACTGCAGATGTATACACATTTGTGCTCACCCACTGCTTCCACGATCTGGTTCCGTATGGGTCAAAGCCTGGTAATGGGCTGTGGATCAGGGATTGGGAACCACCTCTGAAGTAGAGCTTTAGCTTGGGGACAGCTCTTATTCTAGTGGTCAATATTGGAAAAGGTAAGCAGAAATAGATTTGATTAATATTTCAATGTGAGATTATCAGGGAATCTCTAAATGGGACTGGGAAGTAAATACCAAACTACTTATTATCAAGAAAATAATATGTGCATATGCCCAACAGGACTTGTACTGAGGGAATCTTTACTTTACCTGATCTCAGGTAATGCAGGTCAATTTTACATACCCAGATTCCTGGCAAATGAGAAATTCCATTCTCCATTTAAGGGAAGGAAAGAAGGAGGGGGTAAAAGCATGATGACAAATAGAGAAAAGATACTTCTGGTGAAAATAAATGAACCAATATTCACCAAAGTTTGATATCTTCAGGGAGACAGAGAGAATCACTGTCTGATCACTGAGATTGGAAACAGATTATTTGTAGATTTGAGCAGATCATTTTACTGTGATATGTCCCTTCTCTAACATTATTTTGCTCTGTTTCTCCTGTCCTCTGATTTGTATCATTGGGAACCTGGTGCTATAAAAAATATCATAACGAGAGTCCTGATGTTGTACTAGTTAACATTGTATATCATGTACATATGTAATATAGGTTTTATATAGACAGTATAATGATGTAAGACTTTTAAATAAAACTGAACTAAATAAGCTCAATAAAACTGAATAATGTCCCCCATCTATTGCAAAATAAAGGGTTTAAAAAAATTAGCAGCATCCAATATATCTATACCATGTGGATAATATTTCACTTAAAATGTTTTGTTTTTTAAAGAGGGAAAAGGAAAAAGCAACTCTTACTATTTGAGCTGGAACCTGAGGCATTTTTGCAGCTGGAGTCCCAGGGCGTGGATAAAACTGGTTAATAAAAAGACTTGGAAACCTGTATTCTTCAACAAGTTTCATGGTTTCTTGAAAATCTTCATCGGTTTCCCCTGGAAACCCACAAATGATGTCTGTAGCAATTGTTATTCCAGGTACTCTGAAATGAGTGGGGGGAAAAAAATTAAGTTGAATACCAGACAACTTTTCCTTCAGCAATATGGACAATTAGTTTTGCATCACATTACTTTAATATTTCTGAAGTGCATCATCTGTGGAAAATAACATTACAAATATCTTCATAGACAGAAAAGTCTACATAGCAACCTTCCACAAGCAATTTAAATAGCGTGGTTTCTTGCCAAGAAATTTTGCAATTTCATTTCATGAGGGGGAGGTACAATTCCTGACAGAAATTTCTCAGCATTCCACAAAACAAAACAAAATCTACCACCTAAAATTCCCAAGGTTTACTCAGAGAAGCTACCATTGCCAAATGATTTGGATGCTTATAATACACATGACTGCCAAGGCTTTAAAGAAGTAGCTAAACAGAATAAATTTTGAAAGACAATATATCTTCTCTTTTGGCAACGCAAGATGGATCCAATCTGAAAAAAAAAAGGAAATTAATTTTTAGAAACGACTTCACTTGAGCATGTGGCAGTGCTGCAACTGGGAGATGGAAAAGGGTAATGCTAGATTTAACTTTGTTAATCTTCATTACTGTTTGCTGTTGTTAATCTGAAGCCAAAGGCCAATCAAGTTTGTGCAGAGCTGTATTGTTTTCCTACCAAGAATCAGGCCATTCCATACAAGACTCTGAGAACGATATGCTCAAAGTTCTTTTCCCCTTCAAGAAGGGGGAAGGACCCCCACACCACAACCTCTGGGTGTTTGGGTGGTGAAAGTAGAACGACAGCCATATATTTATATTCAACTTTGTTGCGGCTTTACTTAATTGCAAACTGCCTTGACTCTTTGGATATCTGAATCAGTGTGTGTTTCTGTGTAAATAAACAATCTTGAAGTATCCCTAGAAATATCTTTAAACACAGTTGGATCCTGAATGGATTTTTTTTTTAAGGCAGAGTAGTAGTGCACAGCATGAAATAATGCATGGACATACTATTTCATATTGGTGGTTCTTACATCAATTTTTGCATTTGAAGACAGATGACCATATATCAAAAACTGCTACCATATGAAGGTATGGGGAACCTGCAAAAACTGTATAATGTAGCTGTTTCTGATCCATTAATGCTACTAAGCTCAGCTACTGTTGTCAACGCTGATAGTTGTAAACCTTTATACATGCTCTGCCTATGTGCTTCAAGGGGAACACAAGGGAACACAAGTTCTTGGTTTTTGTTTTAAATCTCATTTTACTTAATGAACATTTATTTCTATGACTACCCTTTTTATAGTAATTGTATTAACAATTCTAATTACAACCATAAAAACTGAAAAATAAAGATAAAAAGTAGAAAAGTACAGAAAAGTAGGGAAAAATGGAAAAAAATAGAGTAAAAAGGAAAAGAAAAGTAATATGTAAAGAAGTGACTTTCCAACTTCATCATATATATAATTTTAGTAACTTGTCACTTTCTCTTAAAATACAACAAATGATCTCTGCTTTCTTATCGACAAATAAATCCCTAAAGCACAATCATTTCCATCCTGGTATCAGTCCTTTATGGGTTACCAAATTTAACAACATATTCATTCATTCATTCATTCATTCATTCATTCATTCATTCATTCATTTATTTATTTATTTATTATTTTAAAATAAACTTTATTAAATACAAAAAAGTTAAAATATACAAACATACAAACTCAAAAGACAAAGATGCATACAAACAAACGTCACAATACTCTCTGTGCTAAAACTAATTAAACTTTCCTTTAATACATTTGGCAGTGAGTTAAATATTTCCTAAATTATACTATGTGGCAGTTATTTCTTATTGCCTATAGGTTCTCTGTTAATTACATTCTATCAAAGATATTGTTCTGTTATTAATGTTTATTGTTGGATTATACTTATTTTTACCGATGAATTCCTTCTATTGGTTGATTAAAGAACGAGGGAATCTAGAACTAACATTACCAATTCCTATCTGTTGTTGTATGTATCATAATCTGTTTCATAAATTTGTTTTCCTCCCTTGATTCCCCTTTTCATTTTTTTTACATTCTAGACAATCATACCATTTATTCCAGCTCGAGTAAAATTCCGCCTCCTCCTTTCCTTTTAATTTTAATGTGAGTTTTTCCATTTCTGCACATTCACAGATATTTTGAATAATAAATTGTATTGGTGGTATATTAGGCAATTTCCAGAATTGAGCCAGTGAAATATGTGCCGCTGTTAGAATGTGGATAATCAAATATTTTACTTTGGAGGGATAACCTTCCTTAATGATACCCAGAAGATACAATTTAGGTTCCCACTCCAATCCACCCTGGACGATTTCTTCTAACCAAGTTTTGATTCTGTTCCAAAAATTTTCAACCACCAGGCATGTCCACCAGAGGTGGAAGAACGTACTATGATTCCCTTTGCATTTCCAACAAGTTGGATTGGTTGTTGGATATATTTTTGCTAATCTGGAGGGTGCTAGATGCCATCTATATATCATTTTATATAGGTTCTCTTTATAAGACACAGATTTAGTTATTGTAAGATTTGTCGGCCAGATTTCTTCCCAGTCTTCTAAGTCTGTATTATGGCCAAAATTTCTTGCCCACGCTATCATTGGTCCTTTCATAATTTCCTCAGCTAATCCATATTCCAATAGATATATAATTTTGATACCATATTTTTATTTGGGCCCCAAAGTATCTTATCAAATTTAGTGCTCTTTGTTTCTATTCCAAATTCTTTTAAATCTTTATCATATCTTATTACTGTTTAGAGATAGGACCAATGATCAATCATTATTTTTTTGGTTTTCTAACTCTTGGATCGATTTGAATTTCCTTCTTTGTCTAAAGTTTGGTGATATTTGAGCTTTTTACTGATGTCCATTTTATTAGGGTGGAACATTGCCTCCATTGTTGATAACTATAACGGAACTTTAATGTAATGGTTTTTCCTAATATCAGACCAGGTTTTTTTTTATCAAAGATTTGTGTAAAGTATGTCTCTGAAAGTATGAATGGCTTTTACTACTCGGGTTCCACAAGAAGGCATGTCACCCTATTTGTAAGTCATATCCTTCTAATGTTAGAACTCTTTTGTTTTCCAATTTAATCCAATCTTTTATCCACACTAACATTGCTACTTTATAATAGGTCTCCCAGGCAGGGAGTCCAAAGCCACCTCTGCTTTTATTATCTTGTAAATAAGTTTTCTTAATTCTTGACTTGTTGCCTGCCCAAATGAATTTCATGGTAATTTTATCCAATTTTTTGAAAAACAATTTATCCAATAATATAGGGATCGTTTGGAATAAATAAAGCAATTTGTGTAGAACATTCATTTTAACTGTGGAAATTCTGCCTAATAATAAAATCTGCATTTTGCTCCGTATTTCCAAATCTCTTCCTATTTGTTGTAACAGTTTAACATAATCATCTTCTTTCAAAGTTATTTTTGGGTCTTAACCATATACCTAAATATTTAATCTTATTGACAATTTGTAGTCCCATTATTTCTTCTAGATCTTTTTGTTTATTATTTGTTATATTTTTAACTAACATTTTAGTTTTTTCTTTATTAATTTTCAACCCTGCTAATTTACTGAATTTATCAATTTCTTTTAATAAGGTTGGTCCTGACTCTATTGGGTCCTCTATAATAAAGACCAGATCATCAGCAAATGCCTGTAATTTATATTCTTGTCTTTTAATCTTAGTACCTTTAATTTCCTCATTCATTCTAATTCTGTCCAATAATGTTTCTAATATTGTAATGAAAAGCAGAGGCGACAATGGGCATCCCTGCCTGACACTCCTTTTTATTTCAAAAGGATTGGTAAATTCTCCATTTATCATTACCTTTGCTTTCTGGGTTAAATAGATCGAATGTAACATCTTTATGAAATTATCCCCAAATTTCATCAAGTTTATCTGGTGTTTCATAAATTCCCAGTTTAGGTTGTCAAATACCTTTTGTGCATCCAGGAAGACAAGAGCAACTTGGCTTCCTGGATGTGTTGCATAATATTCTAATATATCAATTATCATTCTTGTATTATTTCTAATCTGTCTCATGGGAAGGAATTCATTCTGGTTGGGGTGAATTCTTTCATTAAGAGTTAGCTTCAGTCTTTCTGCCATCACACTCATAAAAATTTTGTAATCTGTGTTTAAAAGAGATATTGGTCTGTAATTTTTTTTACCTGGGTGGCATCTGCACCCTCTTTAGGGATCAATATAATATGGGCCTCCTTCCATGATTCTCGGACTCTTGCTTCTAATAATACTTTGTTGCAAATCTCTAGGAACAAATTTTCCAGTGGTTCTCCAATCTCTTTGTATAATTCGCTTGGCAACGCATCTGGGCCGGGAGTTTTATTGCTTTTTTGTCTTTTAATCGCTTCTTTTAACTCATCTAAAGTTATTTCCTTATTTAATATATCCCTTTTATCTTCCGTTAATGGCTATAATGTGCTTTCTTTCAAGTATTCCTCTAATTTGTTTGCATCTATTTCTTCATGGTTCTATATATTCTTGAAATAGTCTGTTGCAATTGTTTTCTTTTTCTCCAATTCCATCTCTAATATTCCATTATTATCTTGCAATTGGTATATAGTTCTTTTTTTATTTTATTTTTTCAATTTATACGCTAGCCATCTTCCAGGTTTGTTTGCATGTTCAAAATAATTTGTTTTGTGTATAGCATTGTCTTAATTAAATCTTCCTGGTCTAATATAGTCAATTCATGTTTAAGTAATATCAGGTCATTTTTAATTTGTTCGTCCTCTGGGGTTTTCATTAATCTATCTTCTAAATCCTCTAGTCTTTTAATTAACAAGTTTTGTTTCTCCCACTTTTCTTTATTTCTGTTGGCTGTATAGGCTATCGATATACCCCTTAAGTACACATTCATTGTGTCCCAAAGAATTTGCAACGAGGTATCTTGGTTTTTATTAAATTAAAAAAAATACCTCTAATTCTTCCTTAATTTTTTGAGTGTATCCTTTTTCTTTCAATACTTGTGGGTTAAGTGTCCACCTATCTTTCTTGTAAGTTTGAATTTTCCCAGTTATTTGCAATGGGTTATGATCTGCCCAAGTGTTGGTTAATATTTCTATATTTTTTATATCCTTGAGTTGATCATTAGTCAACCATGCCATATCTAACCTTGACCAGGATTTATGTGGATTGGAGTAGAAAGTAAACTGGGTCACTCCTGGATTCAATTTCCTCCACGCATCTACTAAATCTAGTTCCTCAGACATATTGAAAAAACATGTAGGCAATGTATTTTGGGTCTTTTGATATTTTTAGTCCCTGGCGTAATCCTGTTTATTGTTAGAAATTGCATTAAAGTCGCCAATTATGCAGAACATGGGTTGCCTAATTCTATTAATTTTGCATTTAGGATTTTATAGAACTCATTGTGATTTGTATTGGGGGTGTATATCCCTACTAGTAAGATCTTTTTGTTTTGTATAACCACCTGTGCAATTAATATTCTTCCAATCTTATCATTATAAATCAATTTTGATCCTAATTCTTCTTTGATATATAATGCTTTTTTTCTTCTGCTAGTGATGTATATAGTTTCCCTAGTTTTTTGTTTTGTAAATATTTCTGATCTTGTAGTTTGATATGAATCACTTGAAGACATATTATATCCAGTTTCAGCTTTTCAAGTTTCAAAAGTACGTTTTTCCTTTTTGATGAATTATTTAAACCATTAATATTTATAGAAGTCAGTGTTAAACCTTTCCCCGTTCTTTCTTATTTTATATGTTACTTCTTGTTGGTTTTGGATATTGTTTGAGTTCTGGTTTTGATTCCTGTTTCTTCTCGAGTGGGTCTTTCACCTCTATCTTCTTTGTTTTGGTTTTTTTTCACGTTCCTTAATTCTTTGTTATATTTCTTCTTGACTTGGCATTTCCAATTCGTCTCCACTGCTTGTTTCCTCCTCCAATTTGCCCAGCTGTTCAAAGAATTCTTGTGCTTTATTTAAGTTATCAATTTTCATTCTTTTTTCATTACAGGATTTCAGAATACCTTCCGGGGTAATTCATCTAAAAGAAATCTTTTTTTTATTTAAATAATTAGTGAGGAATCGATAGTCCTTCCTCTGTTCCTGGACTCTTATTGGTATTTGTTTCGGTACTATTATTTCTTTATCCTTATATTTTATTGTCTCTTCTCTTGAAATCTTGTAAATAATATCTCTGACTTTCCTTCCAGCAAATCTGATATGGACCTCTCGAGGGAGTCTGGCCGTCTCACATAATTGGTATAGACTCTATAGATATCATCAAATTCATTTATCATCTCATCTTTATTGCTTTGAAGGAAATCTGCTAGAAGTTTAGCCATCACCGATGTTAAATCCTCCTCCCTAGTTTCCTCTACATTCTGAAATCTCAAATAATAAGAGGCTCTATCCATCTCAAGGTGGATTAAGCCCTCTGCAGTTTCCTTGTTGTGAGTTGCAATTTTATGGTCCATGAGTTCTAGCTTTTTCTTATTTTGTTCGGATTGTTGTTCAATTATCTTGATTTTTTTCTTCATTTTTCTTAGTTGATTCCTGGATCAAGCCTATTTTTTCATCCAGGTTTCTGATTTCAGTTTTCATTTTCCCTATTTCTGATTTCAGCTCAGTTTTCATTGCTTCCTGGTCTGCTTTACTTTCAATGTGATTTTTGGCCATAGATTCTTGTAGCATTAGCATCGTATTCTGGATTGCTAATAGGGAGGTTTGAACTGATTGGGCACTGGTTGTGGTTGTTGATTTCTTGGGGGCCAACATTCCTTCAATTGTTTGTTGGGTTGAAACTGCTGGACTGGATGGTGCCACCGTTGGCACAGGTTTTTTCCCTGTCTTAGTAGTGGTGATACTTGTCATATTTTTTATGATTTTAGTCTGTTCATCTATTATCCTATATATACTATCCCAAATTACCATCAATTTTATGATTTTCTAGTAATCAGAGTCTCTTAATTATTAATGCTGAAGTTTTCCTAATCAATATCAACCACTATTTTTCAATACAGACACATATCAGACAATATCACCTTTGATTAACTACTCACCAAATTCCATCACAGTCAGTATATACTTAATCAATTTTTAACTCTTAGCAATCTATGTTAGAGAAAAAATATCTATGGTGTTGTTATAATAAATACTATAATAATTTCATCCATCACAATAAATCACTGGGAAAGGGTTAAGTAGGGAAATTAATTACCACCTTCCTTTTATCAAAATCAACTAAGGTTATCCAAACACATTACTATAAGATCTCTTCAATATATAACTCTTAATTATACCGGAACTTGAATACTTAAAATAAGAACGGTGTATTATAAGGGTACTAAAGAAAAAAATCTATATAAGAAAAATAGGAAATCTAAAGTAATCAGCTGCTAAGTAAATAGATTATATATCTGAAACAATGTTCCTTCTATCTATAACAATAAGCTAATTAAATATATACCAACGTTCTTGTAATTCAAAACAATATTTTTCCAGTTACAAGTTTATAAGTCTCTTCATTCACAATGAAACGGTTTACCAGAGTTTAGATTTCTCAATGGCCGTCTTTTAAGAATTGCACAGTCACTCTTCTTTCTGTTTGGGTTCTTATCAATTTTTTTCCCCCAGTTCACTTGATTTTAACAAATTTGTTTCAAGCTGTCAAAGGGAAACGGAACCTTCTGAAAATAACTTCTCAACTCTCACACCACACTCTGATTTTCCATCGAGATTCCTCTTATTTTCTTATTTTTACTATTAATTTCACTATTGTCCCAGCATTAGGGGTGGTAGGTTAGAACGCTGCTGCCGATTTCCACTCTCCCCCCTTTCATCCTGGGTTTCCTTAGTCAGCTTAACTGTCCATTTAAACAATCGTCTATCTCAATTGTAATCCAAATAAAGCTTCCAACCTCATACGATCGCCACCCCTTCATCCACTGCCGTCTCGCTGCTTCCTGCTAGATGGCTTGTTGTGTCTCCGGATCTGGCCACACAGGCTGACTTATTTCACCTTGGACTTCGGGCTCTCTTCTTTGAAGTTTCGGGATCGCAACCTCCCAAACTGCCTCCAAGAGTTTCTCCTCACCTTGTCAATCCCTCAAGGATCGGACATCACCACGAACAGCCGCCAAGAGGGGAAAATCCCAGCTCAGGAGATCAGAGCAGATTTTTCCTGAACCGCCATGACACAATGTCACCGGAAGTCCAACAACATATTTATTTTAATCTTGATCAAATAAATCAACTTTATATTCCTTCCTTTTACTTCTAACAAAATCTAAATTGATTCAAATAATGCCTTAGAACTCCTTCCCACCTTTGTCTCGTCTCATGAGATTCTTCAAAATTTTAACAAGCCTCTTCTGCAGATCCAATATGGGAAAATTATGCAAGTCACTCTCTTGGTTTATTGTTTCTACATCCATTTTAATTAGTAAAACAACATCTGGTTTCTTTTGTATCTCTAGGGTAGCATCTTTTTCTATATCATACTTGTAGCCTGTCATTTGTAAATCCATTTTCAATTCAGTGTCAATCTTGTCAGGTAAACCTTGTTCTTCTTCCATAACATTTTTAGATTCAGTCTGTACATAGAGGCATATGTTTCTGTTGATACCATTAAAATTAATTTTTTAAAAATTAAGTTTATTTTTTCCAAAATATCTTTTAATATGTCCATTGTTAGAATGGTTTGTTTCATTTGTGTTCTTCTGTCTTAATTGTAATCTTTAGTTGCAAGGGTCCACTTTTTAAAAACGTACTGTACTTTTAAAAAGAAAAATCAAAGCCAAAACATTTTTCCATGGAGAGGATTTTTCATATTTAATTTCAAAATCTTATTTCAAATTTATCTGGATCCTTAATCTACTTGTAACTTTGTAAAATGGAAACTTTCAAAAGCTTTTAATCATCCTTTTGCTGTTTATTAATTTTTTAAATTTCTTAAACTTGTAAAAACTTTCTTTGATTAGAGATTGAAAGAAACTCACCTATTAAACTTGCCAATCCAAAGGTTTCTAATAGTTGATAAGTAATTACTAAGTAATTTTGAAAAGTGATTAGAAAAGAAAATATGTGAACTAACTCCTTTCAAAAATGCCAACTTTGGTTTGATACAGATAATCAGAGTTAGAAGGGACCTTGTAGGACATCTAGTCCAACCCCCCACCCAAGCGGGAGACCCTACACCATTTCTGACAAATGGCAGTCCAATCTCTTCTTGAAAGTCTCAAGTGATGGCGCTCCCACAACTTCCGAGGGCAAGCTGTTCCATGGGTTGATTGTTCTCCCTATCAGAAAGTTTCTCCTTGTTTCCAGGCTAAATCTCTCCTTGTTCAGTTTCCATCCATTATTCCTTGTCTGGCCTACAGGAGCTTTAGAAAATAGCTTGACCCCTTCCTCCTTCCTTGAGCAAGATGGCTTAATCCCTCATCTCCCAGAGCTCTAAAAACTCACCAAAGACCACTCACTATCTTTGGTCTCTTCATGAGGAGCAGCTATCTGAGATAAAGAAATATTGGGAACAGATTTATGCTTTGATTCAGAAGATTCTTAAAATGGATTTACAATGGGAACCAGAAATGCTTAACCTAGGCCTACTGAATAAAAGAAACAGGAGAAAAAAATGTGGAACCTCATTGTAAGTGTTGATGGCAGCAAGAATATTATATGCTAAAAAATGGAAGCATTAACTCCTACGATGGAAGAATGGATTGAAAAGATGATAGGACTGGCAGGGACGGCAAAGCTGATGATGACGATATCACCCAGTCAGTTATGAATGACTTCTGGCGACTGTATTGGCCAAATCTCACCACATCTTCTGATCGTGCACTACTTCTTTGAGTTTTTCTATTCAATGGCAAAGTTAACTACACTAATTAGGGGAAAAGAATATAAATAGTTTTGTTTGCATTTGGAAACTGCTTCTGAACTTTTTGCTTGAAAGAGGAAAAAATGAAACTTTGGCTTTGATGATTAAGTAGGTTATTGTTATAGAAAGAACTAGTATTCATTATTCTAGATAAATAGTGTTGTGAATGCATAATACCAATAAAAGTTATCACTGAGCTTGAAGTCTAGTGCAGAGTTCTGGCCCTGCACTTCTGATTGGCTGTTAATGGCAGGATCGGATTGGCCCGTTCAGGAGCATCCGATTGGCCATTAACAGGTCATTCCCATTGGTTAACGGAGCTAGCGCTCCAGGTTTGCTATTGGCTAAATAGTTAATGAGTTGCCTATATAAGTAAGGCTATAGCAGCCCTTGAACTGAGCTGTCACATCATGTAAATAAAGAGTTTGAAGTTCACTGTTTCTACCGGCTCGTCTCCATCATTCGCACCCATGCTCCAAACCTAACACTGGCGACGAGGGTGGGATTGGATGACAACAGAGCCAACTAAGCACTTGACTGAAGCGCACAACGGCGAAACCATATCCTGCGGCGCAATACCACCCGCTCCATTCGATCCAGCTCAGAACTTCTGGTCAATTGACATTTTGAACATGTCTAATGATACTTTTCAGCTCCAATTTTCTGCTATCAAACTACTTGGATAAATAGTATGATGAATACTGAATTGAACCTCCTTCTATGAGTAGAAGACAGTGCCAGAAGACCCTGAATTAGCTCCAATATATATTAAATATGATTTTAAAAACTTTGCATGTACTCCAAATTATTGGAGCAGAATATTCTGAATTTTCTTCTTGTTCATATGAGCAAAGTAAGCATTTCTGGCAGACGCAAATGAGAAGAATTATATTATTCTAGAAATGAATGAAAAGCAGCATTGTCTGACATTTCAAAGATTAATAGGGTGTACATTCTATTTGATTAAAAAAACAGTCATAGTTACACCAGTCATTTTAATGACACAAATGGCAACAGCAAAAAATGTAATATCTACAGCATGGCAAGATCACCTACTTCATGTTTTTTCCTGTTTCTATGGAAACATGAATGACAAGTTCCACTTATGCTTGAAGCAACAAAATCACTACTCCTTCAAGTAGCAACAATTCCCTCAGAGTGACAAGGAATATATGTGGATATCTTCACATTTCCTTTGATGTTAATATGGAAATTGCAAGCTAATTCACTTTTCCTAAATAGGATTAGTCACCATAAATCCCAAACCAATGCAAGTAAATGCTATTCACTCGATGATAAGATTAACATTTCACCAAGGTAATAAAAAATGTATATGGTTTGTACTCTTTCAGACTCCAAACCAGGACTCTTTCTCCACGACACCAATTCGTATATATAAAAATGCAGCTTGTTAAAAAGAAATGTTGCAGCCCAGCTGTCCTAATGGTATCCTTTTTTCTTTTTTATGTACAGGATTAAAGAAACTCACCTGCATATATTGTACAAATATAAAAAAAGGTAGCATTTGCTTAAGTATGAAATTATTTTGTCATCTCTGCAATCTTTTGGGGTATAAATTGTACAGTTCTATTGAAGACCATGAACAAAATCATGGTTTATTTGTTACTGTACTATACAGAAATCAACTGAACCAGAAATAAATGTCTGTTATGTGTTAGAAGTTCTGTGACATCTGAAGTCTCTCTTGATTTTCTAAAATGCCTTCTTGCCCAAATCAATGTTTGAGTCATAACAGATAATTTCCCTTCTATTTTATCTCCTTCTAACTCTTCTTGTATGTAATTACTACATTCCAAACCTGGGGCTATCTTTTGGCAACTCTTGCTGTTCTGTTTAATCTCTGATACCATGGCAGAACTGGCTTACACAAGGTGTACATTGCCAACATTTGTAGTTAACCAAGCTTAAATATAATTATACTCTCTCACACACACAGTTTAGACACCACTTAATGGATGGTGTCTACTTTTAAGAACCACTTTTTTCTTCAATATATCTAGCCAACCTCTCTGTAACAATCTAAATCAGCCTGTCTGCAAATCTTATCTAATCTAACCGTGACCCTTTATACGCTTATTTCATTGGTAAGCAGAACCTTTTGAAACATTTATCAGCTGGTAACGTGCCACTGCATTCCTATCAGAGTCCGATCAATTATCTCTGCCAATATCACCCGGCAAATGACAAAGGAATTTTTTTTGTCCATTCTGTGAAAGTGCGTGGCCAAAAATGTAGCAAAATTAGCTATTTCATCACATATACATCAAGATAACTAATGATCTCTTAACCTTATGTAACATACTGGCAAGTGTAAAGAGAATTTTACTACACCTTAAACAATTCAACGAAGTTGAATCTGCCAGATAACAAAAAAGCTGGCTTAGAGTCTCTATTCCATATGAGATATGAACCACGAAGCATTTGTTCTCTGTTACTATGAAACTCCTTGATCGTGAGCAGTTCCCTCCTACATTTTGTAAAGTTCTTAGGACAGCACTATTACATGCTTTTAACATGCTTTTGGTGCCCATTCGGCAGATTTCTATTCTTTGCTTGTCATTTTTGCTTGTTTTATCTTGGTTTTGAATTTGTACTCTGTTATATGCCACCGAAGTTTTTGGTTGGGTTGTAAAACCATAACTTGAATGAATATGCACGGGAAACAGCCTTACCATTTACCCAAATAGTTAAGAAGTAGCTGTAGAGCAGGAGTCTCCAACCTTGGCTCCTGGAAGCCTGGCGGACTTCAACTCCCAGAGTTCCACAGCCAGCGAAGCTGGCTGTGGAATTCTGGGAGTTGAAGTCCGCCAGGCTTCCAGGAGCCAAGGTTGGAGACCCCTGCTGTAGAGTATGTCTATGGAGATTCTCAGTCATCCAGGTATGGTTGTCCCAAAGGTGCTTTTTTCAAGAGCAACTGGACTTTCTGTTTTTTCTTTGAAGACCTTTCGCTTCTCATCCAAGAAACTTCTTCAGTTCTTCTTCGCTCATCCAAGAAGCTGAAGAAGCTTCTTGGATGAGAAGCGAAAGGTCTTCAAAGAAAAAACAGAAAATCCAGTTGCTTCTTGAAAAAAGCACCTTTGGGATAGCTGTAGTGAGAGAAAATAAGAGATCAACTCTACTTGGGCCCATTAAACCATTTGGTGAAAAATCAGGAAGAACGTTAATTCACAAAATTGTTTACATACTCATGCTTCAGGGAATGGGAAATATACAATGCAAACTTGAATTCTTAATATAGTATTATGCATTAATTATAGGTAATCCTCAAATTACGACCACAATTGGGGACAGAATTTCTGTTGCTAAGCAAGGAAGCTGTTCAATGAATTACGCCTGATTTTATGACTGGTTTTTTGGGGGGTGGTTCTTAAGCAAATCACTGACTTTGCTTATTGAAAGCTAGCTGGGAAGGTTGCAAACGATGATCACATAACTCCAGGTTGCTGCAATGGTAAATTGTAAATCCATGCCAGTTGTCAAGCACCCAAATTTTGATCACAAGGCTGTGGGGGATGCTACAACAGTTGTAAGCTCAAGAACTTTGTAATCCATTTTTTTTTCCAGTGCCATGGTAACTTTGAATGGTCGTTAAATGAAAAGTTGTTAAGTTAGGGACTAGCTATATATGGCAAATACAATTAATACAGCCAGCTGAGATCTGGTGATATGATTCTCCAGGACTGAAGTGCAGTGACTGAAGGATATCCTTTGTTGAAAAACAAAATAGAAGTGACAGGAAGAGAAGAAGAGTTTATTACATATTTAAAGTATCTACATCTGTGCATCACACCTTTTGAAGTCACCCAAAGTCAATGAACATCACATTTCATTTTCAACTTTGAAGCCACTATTTTAAGTTCGAAACAACTGCATACGAAAGAAGGTACTCCAATAATTTTGGAAGTGCTTCAAACTCAAAACAGCTCTGTTTCCAGCACAAAACATTCTCCAAAGGATCCAAATATCCAGCACAGGAAGAACAGATATAGACCTGCCACCCTTGAAACTGATACGAAGGACTCTGATCTGGAACTGGTGGCCCAAGCCTTTTTTCACTCTCAGGAATGCTGGCAGCAGCATATGGCGAGCCACAAGAGTGTTAGACAGGAGAACCACTGCTTGCCGGCCAGGCATCTGATGGAAACGGAAGCTTTGCAGTATCTAGTTTCATCAATTAGGATTGCATAGCTTCATTTGTATCTGCGTGGGCAGTGGCTAAGTCTTGAATATTGAAGACCCTTTCAGAGGGAGATTTCCTGCTGGCATACCTTCTGTTTGACTGCTGCCTGCCTGCAATTTGGCAGTTCGAATCTCACCAGGCTAAAGGTTGACTCAGCCTTCTGTCCTTCTGAGGTCAGTAAAATGAGGAGCCAGATTGTTGGGGGCAATAGGCTGACTCTGTGAACCATTTAGAGAGGGCTGGAAAGCACTGGAAAGCGATATATAAAGCTAAGCGTCATTGCTGTTGCTATTCTGTGACAACCTATTTTAAAGCTCCATACAGTTAGTCCTTGACTTACAAGGGAGCCCAGAACTTATGTTGCTAAGTGAGAAATTTGTTAAGTGAGTTTTACCCCCATTTTATGACTTGTCTTGCCACATTTGTTAGGTGAATCACAGCAGTTGTTAAATTAGTAACACATTAAGTGAATCTGGCTTTCCTATTGACTTTGCTTATCAGAAGGTCGCAAAAGGGGAATCACATGACCCCGGGACACTGCAACCGTCATAGATATGAACCAGTTGTCAAGCAGCCAAATATAAATCACATGACCACAGGGATTCTGCACTCATCAAAAGTGTGAAAAAAAGCCATAACCTACTTATTTCAGTGCCGTTGTAACTTTGAATGGTCATTAAATGAAGTGTTGGGTTAAATCAGTAATGGCCTTTTTCGGCTTGTGTGCTGAAAATTGCGTGGGCACTTCCACTCGCATGGCAGCACCTAGAAGGCAATGTGTGCTGGGTCTCCCATGGCCCTGAGGATGCGCGCAACCCCCCACGCACCATGCATCTCTGCATGTGTGTGTGATCCCGTGCACCATGCATCTCTGCGCATGCACGTGCGATTCCCCCTGAGTGCCTTGCATGAGCATGCGCAGTGGGGCTCTTCCAAGCAACCTCTCGCGTGCTGGCAGAAGTGGCTCTGTGTGCCACTTCCGGCACACATGCCACAGGTTCACCCAGGGGTGGGTTTCAAATTTTTTAACAACCGGTTTTGTGGGCGTGGCTTAGTTGGTAGGCGTGGCTTGGTGGTTATGTTATTGGCTGGGCGTGGCCAACTCCATATCACTCACATCGAGGCATGCATCTCCTCACCTGGCCTCTCATGACTGTGGGGATGCTGCAACAGTCGTACGTGTGAAAAATGGTCATAAGTCACTTTTTTCAGTGCCATTGTAACTTTGAATGGTCACTCCACACAAGCAAAGTACCAGCAAGGAGGGGGAAAAACTCCAGAGAAGTTCCTGAGACAGGAAGTCTCATCCTGCCAAGAATGTAATAAGGGTTAATGGAGAAGCAGTTTCTGTAAGCAACACCGGAATGTTTCCTTCCTGCCTTCCTTACAGGATCAGGCCAGTAATTTCTTCCAACAACCGGTTCTCTGAACTGCTTAGAATGTTAACAACCGGTTCTAGAGAATAGGTGCAAACTGATAGAATCCCACCCTTGGGTTCACCATCATGGGGTTAAATGGTTCCTTACAATCCTATATTATTTTATATGTCTGTCCACACACCCCTCACAACTAAACTGTCTAGACTTGGAAGCCTTTTCACAAATGTGCATATATGCAAACCTACAACAGATGGTACAGATCTGATTGTTTATAAGTTGTATCTTTCATATGCTATCCCTGTATCTAATGAAATGTAAAATTTTAATGTCTTATTAATAAATTACTAGTATAAGAAAATAAGCAGAAATAAATATTTTAAAGGCATTGCTTAATTAATAAATAAAATGACCAAATTTTATCCAAACTAAATTTGGGAAGGAAACAATACCACAAACTGATATTTTCTAACAGGTTGGTTTTTCTCATTGGAAAACAAGAGAAAACGATGTACCATAAAGATGTGTTTAATTTTCACATGTGAAAAAATAACAAAAGTCGAGTACAAATTTCTATATTATGTGAATGTTGATAAAAAGCAAACATATTTTTAACATTTCCAGGTAGCCCAGGTTCTGAAAACCACCAAGCAGTTGCAACCATTTTTCCTTCTGCATCTATATTTCTTCATTGATTTCACTCAAGGAATAACTTTATTTTTGACCCTCGTCCTTCCGTGCAAACTTACTTATCTTTACACAGTATATACTTCCCATACAAATGAAACCGTGTACAAAACTTCATTAAAGATTGATAATTTTAGATCATTACTGTTTTATGACTTTAAAATGAGAGACTTATGACAAAAGCTCAACATCCTGAAACTTCATTTCCATTAAATCTCTAATAAATACCATCTGGTGTGTACTTTGGGGATATAATACACGTCAAAACCTCAGCCACATTATGAGAACCAGAACCAAGTTTATCTGAAATGCATATTTGAACAGATGTGTTTAAATTACATCTCCTTCTATGCACATGCATAAATTCAGAGCAAGCATGTGTTGATTGAAAATGCATAAAAAGGGGATTTGGAGATGCATCACAAATGAATGGCATCTTAATGGATCAAGGCTCACATTACCAAAGGTTATTATAAAAACTAAGGTTTGCATTTATTAAGGATTGCATCCAGGAAATAATCATGAGAACTAGTTTAACATTTGCTTCATGATAACTGAAAACTGTCAACCTGTCCACATTTAGAATTAAAGGTTTTTGGGTATAATAAGATGTTGCTTATTATTCTTTATTAAGAGACAACCTTACTTATCTTAAACTGCCTTTTTTTGGGCTGCTAGTATTTACTACATTGGTAAGAATTCATATATAGAAGAATGGCATTGTCCATAGTTTAAGACAATGGCCACTGAGAAAAGATCACAATTACATTCTAATCACATTAAGTTTCAAGCTAGATTTAGATCATGGAATATTCTGCATTTATTTTACATGTTTCATTCAGGGATAGAAAAACGTCCTGCTGAATCACAGCTTGCTTTAAGCCTTGTCTTTGATTGTGATGGAGAGTTAAGAACGATTTGATGGCACATAATCAATCAATGCTACAAGAACTACTAGAGGCCCTGAAGATTGCTAACAAAACCAAGCATATCCTATTCATGAGTGAGGATAAAGTCTGTATAACAACTCTGGAATTTTCATTAACAGTTTTTTCTGGGAATTCTGGGAATTCTCCACATCAGAAAACGCCTAGGTTGGGAAGGCTGCTTTAGAAATATTGCCACAGAAATACTGCTCAGTAAGTTTACACTCCGCAGTGATGTGGCAGATCATTACAAATTGAAAACACATAAAATATATTTTTACAAGATACATTACTGTAAAAGGTATCTCCACACCATACAGTATTTCTATTGTGATTCAATTTATGTTAACATGCAATAGGAGAACTCACAGATGTTGCTAGATGTTAACTGTCCCACCCTCCTCTACACACATATATACACATAAGGAAATATTAATATATTCAAGAATCCCATGGACCTTCATGCAAATTTGAAACTGAAATATTATGACTTTACTGAGATAAAGCCTGAATGAAACCATCCAGGTCTTATTGTTTAATGACAGTGATAATGAGGTGCATTTTTTTTTAGTTTTCAAGGCCATTGTCAAAAATGCATTTTTCACCAGATGTGGACAGCCCATTTTTGTGACCCTGCAGTATCATTTCTCTGAAAATGTGGTCCTTGCTATTTATGGCTCTTGGAGTTCATTTTTTTCTAAAAACAAATTGCAACCCCAACTCATAAAAAGGTCACTGTAACAACAAAGGGTTGCTAAGCCAGCAAGCTTTCTGCCTCTTTTCCATCGAAAAATCTGGGGGGAAAGCTTATCAGGTCCTTCAACTGAGCAGACACATGGTGAAAAAGAGGAGGGGGTGGGAAGAATTAGGCCCAGCTATCTTTTGCTGGGTTGCCTAATTAGACTATAGTTAAATAATGTACATATTGCTTCTGAAAATGGTTATCATCATGAATAAACCAACACTTTTCCAAGTCTAGAGACTGCCTCTTGAGAAATACTCTTCAGCAGACTTAGGACAAGAAAAAAAGGGTTGAGACTGGAAAACATGAGAATTAGTTTATCAGTAATTACACAGGCCAGAAGCAATTTAACTTCAAACACTATAAACTGAATAAAAACCCCATGCCTTACGGCATGAATTTACCTTTTATATTGTTTATGTCAGTGAAATACTTCTTTTTCATGCTTCACTACATTTGTGATTACTTCACAAATCAGTCAATGTTTTGAAACATGTTTCTAAGACAGCAGCAGAGTGAATGCTGCTTGGAAAAATTAAATCAGACAACATACTTTAAAAGCTATGGGCACAATCACTGGAGGAATGAAAATCTGGAGATTTATTTTAGCCAATATACTGAAATATACAAAGTCAATGAAAGCCACACTGGGACCTGCAAAAAAAAAAAAATACATAAAATAAAAAGTACCAGTGGAAAGGCTTGTAGCTTAAGGATTACAGCCAGTCCGACAGCCATATTCAGGAATTCTGTCATTCCAGCCACCCAAAACATCCATTCCATTTCAATTTTCCAACATTCAGTCAGAATTCCGTTTCCATTTAGTCTACTCATTACATCCACTTTTTGTTCCCCTAGAGCAGGGGTGTCAAACTCAAGGCCCGGGGGCCGCATCTGGTCCGCGAGGTGCTTAGATCTGGCCTGCAGGGTTGCCCTGGAAACAGCAAAGGATCGGCTTGCAGTGCCTCTGCCAGTGAAAATGGGCTTCTAAGCCCCCTTTTTTGGCTGTGACGGCCTCCTGCAACCCCCTACCAGTGAAAACAGAGCAGCCCTCCCAAGCTCTGTTTTCCCTGGCAGTGGGGGTTGCAGGAGGCCGTCTCAGCCAAAAATGGAACTCGGGAGTCTGTTTTCTTTGGCAGAGTGCTCAGGCCACTGTAGGTGCCTACGACATGAGTGATGTTGAGCTGGCCACGTCCACTCCAGCCATGCAAACCCTAGCCCCCGAGGTCAAACACAATCCTCATGCAACCCTCAATGAAATTGAGTTTGACACCCCTGCCCTAGAGATTTTGCTCACATTTTCATGAACCTTGATTCGATGAAGCTTATTGCCAACTTCTTCTTGGATGGCGATGTCAACAGTGGCAATACTGTGAGAATGAATGCACAAGAATTATCCGTAAGATACAGGCAAGCATCACCTAAAAAGGCAAACTCCTGAGCATTATCTTATGGCATTTAAATTGATTTATTAGAAAATTTCTGCATGTGCAACTGCTTGTGTGAAATGTCATCTAAAGGCTGGAAGAACACCTGTCTATCCAATGTGGCTTCTATTCATTCACACCCAGGATGTCATCCAACATTCATTTCTCAGTCTCAAAGGATAACAATGGGTTTCTTTGCTTTGGATCTATTTGTTGCAAATGCTCAATGAATGTCAGAGGCAGAGTGAAATAACTATGAGCTGCTTATCCTCTTCAGAGTTTTGTCTGAACATGCTCTGGATACAATCTTCAAACCTTTAAAGCTGGGCGACTGAAATCCCATCCCTATCCCCATCCCCATGTTAAGATGATAATACATTGCAGGTTCTGTTTCTGCCAGGCATATTAACAAGCAACATGTCTACCTCTTTAAAAAAAAGTAACATTCAATCCAAGAACCATTTGGAATAATTCAAAAGTGAGTTACAGTTTTGTGATTTTAGAGGGTGTTAATAAATATAAGATTCTATTACTCTTGTTGGATATTTTTAAACATAATGGCCGTTGTGCCTGTTTACATACCAGATATAGTTCACAATGATGGCACATTCCTGCTCTATTACATTCTGCTAACTTTCAATTAAAAGCCAATGCACTTTGTAAGGGCAACTTCTTGATTACATTTTTGATGTGATAATAAGAATAATAAATTACATTACTCTTCCATCAATCTCCCATAAATATTGAAGTAAATATTTTAACTTCAAGCAATTTGTTAGAAAATCTTTGGTTTCCTGAAATGAAATGCCACTACTTCATTAGTCATAAAAGATACATAGGATTAGTAGAATATTTATTTTCTATGAGTACAAACATAAATGTTTACAATTTTTTAGTGGTTGAGTTGTATTTCTTGATTTTATTATGACATCAATAAATAATCAAGAATATATCACTATGAAAATATAAACAATAGTTTGGAGAAATTGTGTGCAAAATTATGAAACATTCATTATGAAGAATATAAATACAGTAAGTATATTAAAGCTTATGAAGAAATTACATGAATAAATAATGTGGTTTGAGGTATGGTAGAGAGAAAATTTTCCTTCTTTTAAATCAAAGCTGGCTATGTAGCCACACATAATTCTCTATGGGTGTATCCTCTAAAAGCTTCAAAAGAGGTTAATGACTTGTAATTTTCAATATAAAAATAAAGAAAATATATGATTGAAAAAGAGTAAGAATACTAATTACATTTAATTTAGAGTTTGTCCAAGTGCCCCAGTCATGCTTATGAAAGATGGTTCTAAACCTTTCATTTTTCTCTGATTTGTTATTAGGTGATGCTAAACCTATGACATGTGACATTTTGGGTGTCAAAGGTGACATGCCCCATTTTGGGTGACATGTCAGTCTTTACCAACACCCAACAATTCTCAAAAGCACCCTCCCCATTCTTGGGAGAATTTTGGAGGCTGTGCAAGAATAAGGGGTGCCCTCGTGCGGCCTTTGGAAGTCACACGAGAGGATATGCCCTCGTTCAGTCTCCAAAATGAGTTTCTTTTACCCATATTTCATTTCTGTAATTATTTTTACATTTTTTGATACAATATATAGGACTACACATTATTGAATTTTGTCTTTTTAAAAATAAATCAATAAGTAAAGAATTGTTTGTTTTTGATTTGGGGATGAAGTGGGGAGGTGACACACCAGCACAATCAAGTTAGGCATTTTCCGAAAATTTGACATGCTGAGCCCAAAAGGTTTGTCATTAATGTATTAGGTATTATAACCTGTCAGGCTCCCAAACTGCATCATAATAACATGTGGATATAATGAAATACAGGAGGCATTTCTGCAGAAAAGTCAGAATAATGCCCTTAACAACATTGTATATTTATTTATATTTTGTAGATTATAGAGCAATGCAAGGAGTAGTCTATTTCTTCAATTATTATGAACTATGTCTGAAATATCTCCCAAATTTCTGTTCTTCATCTGTTTAATTGATATATCTATTAAATACAATTAAATAAAATTTAAATATTTAAATAAAAAGATTGCTTTCTTTCCACTGTAAATTTGTACACTTTTGATATTTATTTCAAATAGTATTGATTTGTGATCATAATACCTTTATTCATTTACTTGTTCACTCAAAACAATCAGCAAATAGTCCATGTAAATCTGTCACTTGGCCAATTTTTATTCGTTTTTTTTAATTAAAGTTACATGCTGCCCATCTCATCAGGGATGAGATTTTTTAACTTCATTTAACCAAATAGTCTACATTTAGCAAGTATTTTCCAGATTAATCTGTATACCTAGAAGCTCCTATATATTTTTCATAATGTAATTCTGGGCAAGTTTATTTATTTATATCCTGCCTTTATTAGTTTTAAAAATAAGTCAAGGCCATGAACATATCCAACACATCACCCTCCTCCTATTTTCCCCACTTCAGCAACCCTGTGAGGTGAGTTGGACTGAGAGAAATGACTGGCCCCGGGTCACTCAACTGGCTTTCATGGCTAAGACTAGAACTCACAGTCTCCCGGTTTCTAGCCTGGTGCCTTAATCATTCTCATGGATTTAGGATGCAATCTTGTACATCTCTAATATTCTTTACAGCAAAAGCAAGCGCAAGCAAGATGGTGTCCTTACTGGTTTGAGATACTATTTTCACCATTCCTGCTATTTGCTGATGGAAGATGAAATCCAAAATAGCTGGAAGAGAGCAACCTGCTGACCTTGCCCCACAGAATATCTATTATTGCTCTAACTTCTCATGGAGAAATCACTAATAATCTTTCAAGGACATCCATGATTCTTCAAACAGATTTTGGGTATGTTCAACAAGTCAGTAATACTTTTTAGATATTTTCTCATCAGAATAATTATCTCTGGTAGTTGAAGGAGAAATTACATTTCTATCACAAAAGATAACTATTTACTGTATTACTGTTATGAATAAGATGGGAAGAAGTAATCAAAATATATTATGGAGATATTCCTTGACCAAGAATGACTTGCATGAAAAATCTAAACAAAGTACATGTATTTAATTTAGAACAATTAATCAGTGGAACAACTTGCCTCCAGAAGTTGTAAATGCTCCAACACTGGAAGTTTTTAAGAAGAGATTAGTCAACCATTTGTCTGAAATGTTACAGGATTTCCTACCGAAGCAGCGAGTTGGACCTCCAAGGTCCCTTCCAACTCTATTATTCTATTCTATTCTATTCTATTCTATTCTATTCTATTCTATTCTATTCTATTCTATTCTAATTTCTATTCTATTCTATTCTTATTTCTATTCTAATTCTACTCTATTCTAATTCTACTCTATTCTATTTTTTTATGAGCCATGGTGGTGCAGTGGTTAGAGTGCAGTACTGCAGGCTACTTCTGCTGACAGCCAGCTGCCTGCAATTTAGCCGTTCAAATCTCACCAGGTTCAAGGTTGACTCAGCCTTCCATCCTTCTGAGGTGGGTAAAATGAGGACCCAGATTGTTAGGAGTAAGAGGCTGACTCTGTAAACTGCTCAGAGAGGGCTGTAAAGCACTGTGAAGTGGTATATATGTCTTAAGTGCTATTGTTATTGCTATTATGTTTTACATTCTTTATATCCCATGTAATTAAAACAATTACCTTTTAAACTGTAAATGATTGAAATGAATGGAGTGAAGCCATGGATAACTGAAGGCTTTAGAATTAATAAATAAACAGATAGGTGTTCTTAATGTAAAGTTCAAAGAAGGAGTATTACAAAACCTGAAGCAGACAGATATGGTAGTTTTCTAGTGATTACTGAACTGGCTAACCCAGGCAGTTATCAATAATAGATGTATGTCCTAAGTTAACTCGAAAACTGAAGAAGTCACGTGAATAAAGCTGTCCTACTACTTCACAGAGTTCCTGTTACAATCTAATGATCAAAACATTGGTACTTTTAATGATGAAAACATTGGAACTTTACAACAGCTCTGGGAAACAACCCAACTAGAAAGATTTTTTTAAAGGTCAGAATTCACCAACAAATGAACATTTAAAAACCAGCAAAAAGTGTTATTCTTTTACAAATTTAAATAGCTGGCCTCTAAATAAAAAATGCATTGTTTAAACTACAGGCTTAAGTTCATCAATTGTATGCTTTGAAGTTAAAATCTTAGAGAGGAATACTGCAGAATTTAGAATTAGCAACTAACAGATCAATGACAGCCAAAGTGAAATACCTAAAGCCTAAGCCTAATACCTAAGATGTTTATCTTATGATGTTTTATATTACACAATTGGGTTCTGAGTAGGCCAGTCGTTCTGAGTTCAGAGCAGAGGGAAGAATCTCTTTAAAATGTTTCATGTTCTGCTCTTGACATCAGGGAAGGATCAATGGCCTCTAAAATGTCCACTTTTTTCTTAATCAAGAAGAAAGGTCTGCTTAGGAGGGTGCATATTTTTGAACATGTCTTTTGTATGTTTCTTGGGAAAATACATGTGAAAATCCCATTGGGGAAAAATCCACTTAGGGTTAAGGTTAGGTCTCCATGAATTTGGAGAGCAAAATGGACATCACCAATGGATTCAGAGCTGAAAGGTATGGTTAGGGGGGTACATGCTTTTTGAACTTGTCTTATCTACATTTCTTGGGAAAATACATGGGAAAACCCCATTGGGGAAAAATCCACTTAGGGTTAGGTTTAATTAGTGGATTAAAAGCCATGTAATTTTTACTGAAATGAAAACATGAGCAAGATCGGATAGGACCAGTCCAGAATTCCTTGTTTGATATCAGCAAACCAGGTTTTAGAATTGTAATTTTAAAAATAAGAATACATATATATACACTGATAGATATAAACAGACATAGACATATTATATATAAATGTTATTCTACAGAACAGGTCCACAACCCCTAGGCTGCGCCCCACTACTGGGCCAAGACCTATTCAGAACCAGGTCCCGTGGGCTGGCAGGCACATGCACGCAGCTTAACTTGCGCGAATGACAGGCTGGCACACATGTACACACGCAGCTCAACTTGTGCAAGTCAAGCTGCACAGACAGGCTGATGCGTATACGCCGGCCTGCCATTCACACAGCCCGATTCCCCTCTCTCTTGCCCTCCCCCCCTGGGCTGCCAAGCCACAAAGGTTGGGGACTACTGTTCTACAGTATGCAATTTAATGTTTTGTATCATATAAATGCTCATCCTGTTAGGGCAAACTGGTGCATAATGTTTTCTCTCCAATCGTACTGTTCACAAACCTGGTTCAATAATAATAGTATGCAAAGAAATGTTAATAGATATTGCCCAGTGATGCAAGTGTCTTTGACTGGAGGTTTCGTTAAATGCAAGCACGGTGATTCAGGGCATAGGAACATGTTTCCTCTCAGCTGGCACTTGACGTCTTTCTGCATACTCAGGCAGAAATTTAAATAAATACGAGATTTGGAAAATTTCATCAAGCATTCGAAATGATAATGTTACTGCTGTAAGTGCATGGACATCTAAGAGCTATATTTTAAAAATCCATTAAGAAATCCTTCATTTGAAAGGCATTACGATCTATTGGGGCAGTGATCTGTAAATGAAGAAGGATCAGCAAAAGGACTGTAATTAATCTGAAGGTGTTTGTCAAAAATTGCTTCTGTTAATACTATTTGCATGCTGATGGGGAGCATTAGCAGGAAGTGAACTGTACTGCAATGTTTCTAAGCTAAAGCACTGAGTTTGAAAGGCTGCATATTCCAAGATTTAATTTTATAAAATGTGAGGGATTTTGTGCACGAAAAAGCCTCGAATGATAATTTATGATGATCTAAGCATCTTCCTTCAGTGCACTGTGTATTAATGAATTAATTTAGAATAGTTGTATTCAATCTAAAGATAGGGTACATTTAAATGCTGTCTATCAAATATGAAAAATATAGAAAGAAATAGCATCAGTTAGTGACGTAATCTAAATGGGAAACCTAATGTCAAAACATTATTATTTTCATCCTTTTTCTACTTGAGTTTTCTTCAATCAATGAAAACAAACCAAGGGAATATCCAGCAAAAAAAATAAAATGCCATTGTGGAGATTTTGTTATACTTGTGGCTACCATTCCATCCAACCTAGAGGGGGATCTTTACAACATTTAACCCTTAAGAATAGCTTCCATGCAATTACTAGTTTCTACCCGATGTATAATGTGCCAAGTAGTTTAACTCTAAAACGGGATTTGAAAATAGTACCCAGGAAGAGGGCCCACTCTCTCCTTAGATCCTTTCCTTTGAGACAGATGATAGGATGGGATTAACAATGCCAAAGAAGGCATTTTACCTCAAAGAACCCCCCCCCCCCCCATATGAGCAAGCAGGAACATCCTTAATTGACAGTAAGTTCAAGTGGTAGCTCTTGAGAACTACTGCTCCTTAATTCAGGCCTACCTCCCTTGTACTTTACATTCTGAGGAAGAGACCAAAAGAAGGAAGGAACAACTGGCAAAGCATAAAACCTTTTAGGTATCAGCAGCTATCTGAAGCAACTTAATGGATTTGATTTAGCCCATGAGCTGGAGGTTCCTCAACTTTGCTTTTAGATATGGAAGTTGCAGGAATTGGGCATGTCTACTCTAGTGAAAAGAAGGACTAAGGGCGACATGATAGCAGTGTTCCAATATTTGAGAGGCTGCCAGAAAGAAGAGGGACTCAATGCATTTTCCAAAGCACCGGAAGGCAAGACAAAAAGCAATGGATGGAAACTCATCAAAGGGAGAAGCAACCTAGAACTTACGAGAAATTGCCTGGAAGTGAGAACAATAAACCGATGGAACAGCTTCCTTCAGAGGTTGTGGATGCTCCATCACTGGAGGTTTTTAAGAAGAGACTGGACAACCATTTGTCTGAAATGGCATAAGGTGTCCTGTTTGAGTAGGGGTTTGGACAGGTCTCTTTCAACTATGTTATTCTGTTAAATTAAAAGAGACTATAAACAACGTTTGATTTCATAGAACCCTAGCAAGACATTTCTTTTATAAATAAAGTGTTTCATTAAACTAAGCTCAAATACTCATTCATAAAATACCAAAGCAAAATATATAGAGAATCCAAGCATTCAGATGAACAATGGATCTCTTGGGTATCACTTGTAGGTGCCAGTACAATTGAGATAATGGAACTTCTCAGAAAAGAGACCTGTCTTATGTTGCTTCTTTTTTTTTTTTCGCAGTTTCAATACATTTCCAGTTTGTTATGGATTGAATCAGTTTAACAGTAGTAGACAAATGCTATTTAATCATTGGCCTAGCATTAGACTCACCTAAAGGCATTTTTATTCACAACTGTTTCGTGCAAATTGATTCAGTTGAAAGCACAGAATTTAGAAGCATATGATATTGTCTTGAATTATAGTGGCCCTCTGGGTTCTTAAATGATAGCTACTCTCCTGCTTCCATCATTGCAGCTTGGAAGAGAAACAAGAGATGTGTGCATAAGAACAGATTCATAGATAATTTATTTCTGGGAGAAACTGCAGGAATCCACTGCAATGTTTTGCTTTCATAATGTCTGTGATGAGATGTCTACTGGGGAATAGTTATATAGGAACGTCATATTTGGCTGCTTTTAGCAGATGACACATAAGAAAAAAGACCTACTAATACAGAAATAAAAATAAATGAGCTTTACAGATGTCAGTAGATTCCAATATCCAATATTTTTCGCTCTTACAGACTGAGCTTGTTCTGTTTCTGTACTGTATGTTGGAAATAATATCTCATGCTGATTTTTAAATAAAACATCTTGTTTAAATAAAACTGATTAATCAAGCTTGAAAACTATCAGAATAAAATGCAGAAAAAATTTAAGTTGAGATATGTATGACAAACCTGAATGTATAGTTCATTTCTATAGTTTTATACTATTAAGAACTGGCTGTATTTATTTATGTATTTATAATACGATCTATGAGTATGCTCAGCATTTCCAAATTTTTTGATAGCAAATCTGTTGTAACAAAAGTTAACTTTCAAAGTTTGTAACATTTAAGTTATGACATTTAGAATGTGCAGTTTTCAATTAGATAAAATGATTCTGAGACATTAATAACTAGAGTATTTAGCATACTATCTTAAGTTATTGCATCAATTACCTAAACAAGACCTAAACAAGACTTAAAATGGACACATAACATCAAAAACGTCATCAAAAAAGCACAACAAATAATGTTCTTTCTGCGCCAACTCAGAAAGCTCAAACTGCCCAAGGAGCTATTGATACAGTTCTACAGAGGAATTACTGAGTCTGTCATCTGCACCTCTATAACTGTCGGGTTTGGCTCTGCAACCCAACAGGATAGACACAGACTTCAGAAAGTAATTAGGACTGCAGAAAAAAAACAATTACTACCAACCTGCCTTCCATCGAGGACCTGTATACTGCATGAGTCAAAAAGAGGGCTGTGAAAATATTTACAGACCCCTCACATCCCGGGCATAAACTCGCTCCTATCCTCAAAATGATGCCACAGAGCACTGCACACCAGAACAAATAGACACAAGAACAACTTCCCCCCCGAATGCCATCGCTCTGCTAAACAAATAATTCCCCCAACACTGTCCAACTATTTACAAAGTCTGCACTACTATTACTATTAATCTTCTCATCACTCCTTATCACCCATCCCCTCCCACTTGTGACTGTATGACTGTAACTTTGTCGCTTGTATCCTTACGATTTATATTGACTGTTTCCTAGTATGATTTGATTGCTTATTGTACCCTATGACTATCATTAAGTGTTGTACCTTTCTTGACTCTTGATGAATGTATCTTTTCTTTTATGTACACTGAGAGTATTTGCACCAAGACAAATTCCTTGTGTGTCCAATCACACTTGGCCCATAAAAGAATTCTATTCTATTCTGTTCAATGGACTATTGTCTCTCTCAATCATTGTAAAGACATTTTTTTTAAAAAAAGGCAAAGCTGGCTGAGGAATTCTGGGAGTTGAAGTCCACAAGTCTTAAAGTTGCCAAGGTTGGAGAACCCCGCTCCAAAAGACACCAAGATAGGCATTTACTCTAATGCAGGTTTTCAAGGATTATACTTGTTCTTTTCAGAGAGGCTACCTGTTGGCATATTGGCAGCAATCCAAACTACTCACAAAATTTACTAGCTTATTCTATAAGACCTTTCTCTCTCTGTCACCTGCCTCCCTAGTCATTCCTGGGTCATCTTGTCCATCCTTTCTTGCTCAGCCTATTACATGCAGCTCTTTTAACTGGAAGGACAGAAAACAGCAAAATAGTCAAGCCAGAGCTACTCAGAAAATCCGTGCAGTCTGCAGCCATTCTTCGGACTGTGAGAAAAAGGCCACTTTAGGAAAGGCAGGCAAAGATGGGAAACTGACAGTGACATCTTTCAGCAAACCTCAACAAGTTTGGCCAAGAGGGCATCTCCTGTGAAAGGGTTGAACCTTGTCCTTGCCTAGGCAACAGGAATAAGAATGTGCTCTTAAAGCAGCCTCCGCTTCCCATGGCACTAGACAAAGATATTGCTTGTATTCTCTGCACAATTCTCCTTCTAATGCTCTCACCAGCCAAGTCCTCCCATGGTCTTCTCTTCTTGACGTTAAGTTGCTCCTTCCCCGGGCCACATATCCAAAGAGGCCATCTCATTTCAGTCCCAAACTGGCCCATTTCCCTCTTGCAACATCCTTCTGAGGCTGGATTAGGCACACTGGGAGCCTTTTAGGTGATACCGGTTCTCTGTCACTACCGTGCTGGCATACTACTAGAGCTTAGGTAAATTGAAATGGTCTCACCTATTACTCTTCTAGGAAGCCAAAATTAAACTAATAATATGGATATTATTCAATTATTTAACTTTTTAAACATTAGACTTACCTAGTTTTAAGAAAATCCACCACGCATTTGAAATCAGCCACACAATATTCTCTCTTCATGTCCATCAATACGCTATCAGAGGCGGATTGAACTGGTACATGAAGAAAAGCGTAGACTCTTGGGTGGTTGAGAATTTTTGCCATTTCCTAAACACATGAAAATAACATCAGTAATATTCTTACATACTAATAAATACACTGTTAGTTTTACACATCTCCAGCATTTTTTTAAAAATGTGATGAACACATTTTTGAGTAAAACAGTCAAGTAAGTTGGCACCAGATGCTCCCAGCAGTCTAATTTGCAGTAAAAATTGCTCATGAGAATAATGATAATCTGACAGAAAGTAAAATGATAGAACAATAAAATAAAATAATAGAATCATAAAATAAACAAAGAAAATACATCAACATGACTAGTTAAAAATAGATAGGCGAGTATGGAGCAGACACTGGGAGATGGGAAGGGGAAGAATCTGTTGTCAATCTAAGAGCCACCTCCAGAACAGAACTCTCCCATTGAGTCAGAAACTTCAGTTTTTGTACATTTTGATTGCCAGCATAAATGTGGAATGTAGGATGCACCGAACATAAAAAGATATAGCCCTTGTTTGCTTATTTACTGTCACAGGAATTTGTAAATGAAAACCTTTTATATTAGAGTGTTTTCCAAATTGCCAGGAATTCCAGTTAATTGCTGCATCATGTGACATACACAGTTTTGTGGAAGTTTCCAACAACTCATGAAAGGATGCCAATGGCTCCATGAAGAAGAACAAATGAAAAACTCAAAATAAAATTCTCATGATACAAATCTGGTTCTGAACTATAATAAACCATTTGACTATAACACTTCCCCATTGTGATCAAGGAAAAGAGTAGGAAGTTCTTCCAAATTCACTTCACAAGAATAGGCTTATATTAATGGCCTACTAAAATGAATGGATACGATATGAATATCAGGCAATGGAATTTTTATCACTGGCTTTATTTAATTATTCTTAACTAAAGAATGAGTGGAATCTCTGAAATACTGATTCCCACATAACATTTAGCCCTAAGGTAAATGTGTTTTGGAACAGTGTGAAATGCAAACTTGTTATGGTTTATAATATAAAGTATTATAAAGTTTTAAAATTAGTTTTGTGTAAACTGGACCAAAGCATTTAAAAACTGGTATGGAAAATGAAAAGGGCATTACAGAGAATGCATAGTGTTCAAACAACTTTGCCACTAAACTTACTAAATAATTGAGTTTTTATAAAAGAACTAATAATAAGAAGGAAAAGATTAGCTGTTGTTCTACAATCCATTTTTAGGCTCTGTGTCAGGGCATGTCTACAGAAGCTATCTGTAAAGTTATGTGCTCAAATGAAGTTACAGATCGCAAATGTTCAGCTGATAGGAATCAAAGAAAGGGAGAGCTAAGGCATTTCACATTCATCAAAGGGGGAAAAAAAATACACAGCATACAAAACTCTCAATGGTCAGGGTTTCATTGGAATAATCTGAATTAATAAGGAAGATTAAAAAGAAAAAACTATCCACAGATGGCATATGGCAGACTTTGAGCATGACTCATCTTGACAGGTGACATGAAGGCCTATGCATCTCATCATGTGCAATTAAGCTTTTAAAAAGGCACTGGCAGGTGTGAACAACTTCTTTAAAATACAGACTTTTGTATATCATCTCCACACTCAGAAACAAGGTGCAAACATAGCAAAAAAAAAAAAAAAAAAAACCACAAACCAACAAAAAACTGAAAATGTCTATGGTAGAAATTAAGTGATTTCTGAAAGAAAAGCAATATAGTCAGCAGTGTCAAATTTACCAATAGCATTTTTCAGACTTCAAGATATTGATGATGATTAATTAATGCTTTTTAAAAATGTTTATTGTGCAAATGCACTTTTGATTATTCACAATGGCTTCAAGGCAACTCTGCCTATTATTAGAGTCTTGTACTTTTTTTTATTAGCAGTTTTTAGGATCAAAATCAAAAGTTGCTTTAAGAACAGAATTCTTTAAAACATTCCAGAAAACATCCCCACTAGCTCTCAACCACAGGCTGGGTTCACACATTTTGTGAACAGAGTGGGATTTTTTTAAAAAAAATTGTTTTGGCTCAATGTGTTATGCAAATTCTTATATTGTTTCATTAAACAAAATGTTAAAAAAAACAAGATTTGGTTTAATGTTAATGTTCCCAAAATATACTTTAACAAGCACGTTATTTAGATAAGTAAATGTCCTTATGTTCTGACCCTGAGAAGAACAAAGCAGTTATAATATTTAAAAATGATAAAAAGAAAATAATGAAAGCCCTTTTGCTGAAACTTAATAGGGCTTAAATTTATTCAAATCTAAAAAGTGTGCATCTTTGACAAGACGAGATGACAGAAAGCCTTCAAGAAGGTCTGAATTCATCTCCTGCTCCTGAAATGTCAAGTGCCTCTTATTGATGTTCTGAAAGAAAAGGAAGCCTTCTCTCCTTAAGTTCATAAAGCTAAAGTATCCTGAAAAGATAAATAAAATGACGAAATAATGCATTATATATGAACTGTAGATTTAAGCTTTCCACAAACTCCTCCAATCTGTACTCAGCTTTACTTTTACCCTTAGGTCCCTTTGAAAGATTTTCAGTCATCAGACAGTTGAGATGGAGCAAAGCTTGTCACTAGCTCTTTAAAGCAGCCGTGTGTTTTCCCCAGATATGGCTGTCAGCTGTTATTTGATCCAGAGAAAGAACGTTCAGTTTCAAAAATGGCCAATAGGTAATATATGAGTGCCCCCGTGTGCTTTCCCTTTGTTAGTAAGGTACCAGACTACAAAACAGTCTTTATTCTTAAGGAATTTTTATAGCTACCTGACAGTCTGCTGGGCTAATTGAATATTAGCTTGGTAAAATCTGAAGCAGTATGTTTAGAAGACCAAATACATTTTTTGGGATGTATCAGTGCTGTGCTTGTGTGCTACCTAGAACAACAACTGTTTTGTTTTGCTTTTTAAAGAAGAGTGGTTCCTGTTACACATAAAAGCTTGCCTCTCCATATTCTATGGCTTCCTATGTTGCATATCCTCGGCCAATTGCAGCTTATTGAACAAAGATTATCTTAAGGCAATATCTGACCTCTGTTTTTCCTTGGAGTGTATTGTTTTCAGATAATTGCCACACCATCAGATATGTCTGTTAATATTCTTTTCAGAAAGAGCTATTTGTATCTTGGAAAACAAGGTTTGCTTGGTTTTTCTCTCCCAGTGAACAATGAATGTTCTTAAAAAAAAATTATTGACCAAAATTGTGTGAATGTGAGCCCCTTTTAATGCAGAAATGGACTAATATCTACAACAAGATTGCTTTATGATCCAGAGTCAAGGAGACTGAAGCTTTATTTGGTGACGTCCATACAATACCGCTGAGGTAAAATTGAGTAAGAATGAGATTTAGTCCTTCTTCATTCTTCTTTGGGATGAGAACAGAAAAAATATGCAGGCCAAGTGACAAACAATAATTGAATAATTATGGATGAATTTTCAGAAATGCTCTGAAGTATTTACAGATTCATATCTTTGACAGTGCTTTGGGGGCTTCCTGTAAAGGAATGTGTGAATGACCTTGGGGAAAGATGGCAAGAGATGCTGTCTAGGAAACTATAAGCCAAGAAATGCTCCCAGTGGCTTAACAGTCAAACAATAAAATTTGGAACGGGCCTGCACTAATGAATAATGGCAGAAAGTTTGCACCTTCAGACTTCCAAGATTTTGTTAATGTAGCTTTGCAATAAAGTTAATCTAATCCTGATTTTGGTCTGGTTTACTTGGTAGGGCTGACACTTCCTGCTGCACAAACTACATTGTAGTTGCCAATGAGCAACTATTTATGCCAGAGGGGCGCTACTATTTGGTCCATCAGAACTGTAGGAGGCAAGCTTTTACAAATGGGGTGAGCTGGAATGTTGATTTTTCCTATTATTTTTAAAGGGGGAATTACTTTTAAAGAAATAAGCCTATCAGAGGCTTCTAAGAATTGCAGAAAGAATGGTTTAGGATATGGGTGTCAAACTTGTGGCATCACGTTGCCATCATGTGATGTATTGCAACGCTTTTCTCTTCACAGAGCTGAGCTAGACGTGGCCTACCTGTGATGCATCCGGCCCGTGGGCCACCAAGTTTGACACCCCTGGTTTAGGGAGAGATGTATCATAGAAGTTGCAGACTGCATATCTTTGGAGTAATCAAACCACACCATTAACACGCATTTATACATAACATTAATACTATATTTATTCAATATAGTATAATATATTTATTTAATGAGAAGTGGTTAAAAAAATGAACTTATTATTGAAGTGAGGTTTAAGGTAGCTCTGTGAGAAACAGCAGACCAGCCATCTTTACAGCCAATTTTCTAAAATGCACTGCCACGCTCAAGATAAATAAGACAAGGAAGCAGGTTACTGACTATATATTATGTATAACTCTTCTTTGGAAAGTTTGCATTACTTAAAAATTGAACTGACGTGTTATGTTTTTCTCTTTTTCTTATACTTGGTCTTTGTGCAGCATATAAATATACTATGTATATTTATAAATATGCAAATAAAGCCATTCTGTATCTAAAAAAATGCTAAAGAAAAAGTCAAGAACAAAAAAAATTCAGTATTTCTGCTGCTGTTGTCTGGTACAGATTTACATAATCCTGCTTAATTCTGGTGTGCGTTTTGTGGTAAAATGTACTGAAAGAAGTTCAAAACAGCATAAATAAATTATGCAAAATCTTCTGAAGTATGTTGTTACCTATTAACCTATGATGATTCATCTAAAAATAACACGGGTTTTGGATACTAAATTTCAGAAGTGCCAACACTTCAGTTGGAGAAGCTTCTAGAACAGGACTGCCAAACTCCCAGCCTGTGGGCCGGATGTGTCACACAATGGCCACACCCATGCCTGGTTTAGCAAAGGGGGGGGGGGGAAATCCCAATACGTCATGTGACACTGCTATGATGATGTGAGTTTGACACTCTAGAATATTACACAATCTTGTAGGTAAAAAAGGAAAAGAAAGTGTTAAATAGCAGCCTTTCCTTCAGCATGGTATTATGTGGGCTACAATTTGCAAAATCTGCCTTCAGCTTTGCTGAATGGTATTTATAGCGTTTTGTAATCCAAACACGCAGATGCAGGGCATCAGCTCAGGGGAAGATGAGAAAAAATGTGCATTATTTATTTCCCCTGTGGCCTACACTTTTCATATTCCTTGACGAATTTGTTTATGAATCGCTCCATCCAGAATGGGCCCCATTTAACATTTGGGGTTTTGTTTCTTCATTTGCTTTATGCAATTTCTGATCCCATCTTACATTGCATTTCGTGTTATGAGTGCATTTGCAAAAGAGAAGCTCACAAGCTGTCAGTTCCTGCATGATGTCAAAGGAAGACGGTTAGTAACTGCAAGGCTTTCCTTGTGAACGTACCTCCAGATGCTCTAAAATATACGGAGGGTTTGTCATGCCGAGCCTTAGCATTGCTCCCTCAGGGATCACTTCCACTAGCTTCCACAAGAGAGTCGGGAGGTCTGTGCCAATGTCTCTGCCATAAGCCCCGGTATCTTCACTGGTCAGCCATATCTCGCATACTCCTTCTGTCAACAAGAGACAGACAGAGAGATAATTAACAAACCTGCTTTGGAGCTTGTTATTTTATTATCCAGCTGCTCACCCTTTTTAAAAATGCACTATTTCATAATCCTATTATGCAGCCAGGCTGGGTATTCAATTGCAATGAAAGAGACATATCCCCTGGGTAGTGGTGGGTTACTGAGTTCATTTTATGAGCACCACACTACTACAACAACGCTGTGAATTATTGCTTGAAAGTGATTAACATTCACAGCCAGTGACCAATGTGAGACGCAACTTAAACATGACTACAAAGCTTCTTTCCCATCTCAGGGAGTTGCTGGCTTATTAAGCATTTTGAGCCGTACTGCTTAAGCACGTAGTATTTTGCACTGATCAAACTGCTCAAAGTGAGCTGACTAATAGTTTAGTTACAGCCTATAAAAGTCCCAAGTACTTGGAGATTAAACAAGCCACTTGCTGACTAATCCAATTATCATTTACAGCTACAACAGGGAACCTTTATGTAATATTTACAAGCCATTAAAATTTGTTAATTACGAAGACATTCAATGTCACCTACAGACAGAGTCATTTTGGGAAAAGTTCCTCTTCCCCCACCCAAGCAACTGACACTTATATTTTGGTCAAATATTTCAGCTGCACCATAAAATTAATACAATTCTTACACATGCCAGGTAATAAACATTTCTTCCAATAAGTTATCACTTCGAGACATTTTGTCATTTCTGTCTGCTGCTTCTGAATGCAATGTTGTAAAAATGAGGCAAAAAACAAACAAACAAAAAAGAAATATTTGTAGTTAGATCCTTCCCACCAAAACCAGACTAGACTTCAAGCTTGAAGAAGTGCCTAATATTTCAGTTCCAAGCTTATTTTAATTGTGACTCCATAACATAAAAATCAATATTAAGAGTTTTCAATTTGAAAATGACAGGAGCATCTAATTCTATTTCATTATACTGTACAAGAGACCTATGTCCAGACATTTTAGGGAAGGTACTGATATATTGGAGTGAGCTCTGGAAATCCTGCATTAGGAGGAACTGCAGGCCATGTTTATTTTGGAGAAGATAAAGGAAAGATGAAAAAACAGCCTCCTATGTGAATGGCAGCCATGGGGAAGATGGAAGAGATTTCCTTCTTTTCCAACTGGCAGCATTGGAAAGAATGTGTGGAAATGTCAGGCACTGAAGAATTATCATTGTTTTATTATTCATTCCTGGATTGCATCTGAACAGAATGAAACCTTGCCTTGTCATTCTAAATATCTGACCAACACTAAACAAGCTGACATTCGATGTAGCAGCAAATTATGGTTCAAAGCAAAGCAGAAATAATCTGCTGAAACACGAAGCAGAACTTTTTTTTTTTTTTTTAAGAAGCCTATTGTTCCTGGCTTTATAACTCCACAGAAGATCATTTGAGTCTGGCCATGATGAAAACAATGTGCTTATCTCCATCTGAATCAATAATATTGCCAGGTACATTATGCAGGATGGCAGAACAGTTAAAAAAACAGGATACAAAAATATTTAGGAAATCATGTAAGTAGACATTATCCACTGGTTTTTTTCCCTTTAGAAATATTCATGGAAACACTGTGCGCTTCAGAAGAAAGCTTCAGATTTATAATTTTTCCAACAAATCATTCCTCATTTTGACCTATGAAGAGAGTTATGGTATGCTGCCTTGTGAATGCCAAATGAATGTAAAAAAGAATCACCCAGAATAGGAATACAAACAATATTGACATGGAAAGTAACAGCCTTGTTCAAAATCTACATAGGTGAGGATCATTAGCCCCCTGCTGGATTGAAAATTAAATTGCATAACAAGGAAGCAGCTGTAACAGTAAATTAACAACAGGAATAACTGTCTTTACTGCTCTGACACCAGGATATTAAACAGGGAATCTCTACTTCACATACAAATGCAATATCAAATGTTACAGAATATTCTTATTACATATTCTCTGTATATATATTTATACACACACATACCCATAAAATAGTACAGTGTTAGGCGAATTCAATAATGTGACATTTCAATTGACAAATTATACTGGTAAGAGAGGGGGCACACTGTCTCACCATTTGTTTTTTAATGTTTAGCTTTCAGGGTGCCAATAATATCACAAAAGAGGGGCAAAGCCATATTTTGAAATTATTTTTATTTAGATTAGACAGGAAGGAGTTTCTTAAAAATCTAAAAAATAATACATTCTTATTTTGGGTGAACCTTTTTGAAAATTCAAGTCACTTTTGGAGGTTTGCTGTTGAAATTTGCTATTTTTATCTTGAGATGTTCAAATGCAACAGAGTGAATTCAAATGGTTGTTAAATGTGCACGAACTATTCCCTGGTTTGATATTGGAATAATTTTAAAAATGTAGTTTTTGTGCTCCCAAACACTGAATTTAGGAGGAAATAAAGAAATTAAAACACTTGTGTTGTCAAGTTAAACAAAGGTTTGTTTTCCTCTCCATCAAATCTAATTAATTAGTTGAATTGACCTTCTTTAGAAACTTTGCTTTCTTTTTTTAGAGCTAAAGTAGCACATTTAACTACTACGGTATTTTACAATCCAAATTTCAATAGGAAGATCTATACAGACTGATTACCATCTACTTTCAAAGCTATTTTCAAATACCAGTCCTCTCTCCATTCTCAAGATCAGAAATATAGTGGAAATTTCTCCAGTGAAAAGGAAAGTATTGTATTACCTATCTATAGCCTTTTAACATTGTGTAGATTACATATTTATAATACAGAGACTACATTTTTCCCTTAGATTATACAGCATCCTGGTTTAAGAAAAGGATGGACTTGTGTTGAAAGACCCTTTTTCAAACCTCTGCACTTTGTAAAAAAAAAAAAAAGTTGGTTGTCTTCAAGAAGATTTTTATTCCATGCCTTTCGAACAGTTTGAAGCACATTCCTACTAGTTCTTAAATCTGAAAAAGTAAACTAAATTCTCTATCGACCCACAAGATGATCTGTGAAATGGCAACTGGAGTGGCTAAAAGATTACAAATTCCCTCCCCAACTTACACACATTTTCTCTGTATAGTTCTTTCTTAAAGCTTTACTGAAGAATCTGAAAATAGGAACAAGTTACCTGTCCTGTTGATGGTGTGTGTGTGTGTGTGTGTGTGTGTGTGTGTGTGTGTACACATGTGCATGTGTAAAAATAGAGGCTGGGTCATTTGGATTGCTAGATAAACAAATTTCTTTTTTTAAAATCAAATATAGATGGGAAAGTTTATAACTACTTGCAGACCTGTTATGTAAGGTAAAGAAAACACAGACTTTTATGTTTTCTGTTAGAGTGAATGGCATATTTGTTATTCATTTTTTTTTTCTAGTTTTGTACATGTGTTTTTCAATTTTTATTATTAGTGTTGGATGGTTGTCAGTTTGTCCCCCCCCCCTTTTTTTTGTCTTTATTTTGTATTTTAATTTTAAAAAATAGACTAAAAAATTGAAAATGGAACAGGATGTTTTTTCTATTGCAATAAGCGAGATTCACTGTAGAGAAGCCATATTGGTGGGGGGAGGGGAAACCTAGCTGTGAGGTTCAATACCTTCCCCCTCACCTCATTCTTATCAATAATTGCCTGGCCATTTTGCTATTCCTTTTTCAGCACAGATTTCTTCTGGCAGTTTGCCAGACTCTCTAGAAAAGAGAAGCCTCTTTCCCATGTACCTTTTAAAAACGCCATCTGCCAAGGATAAGTCTGATTTTTAAAGCATTTGTCAAAAATTGCCCGCAGTCTCCAGAATAATTCGTCTGAAATTGCCATTTCTGCTCACGCCTTCAGAATTCATGAGTGACATAACATTAGCCTTCAAAAATCTAACTCAGATATAGGTAGCGAGCTTAAAAATCCAACTTATTGAAGCTCATTGTTAAGGTGAATCTCGCTCTCGCTAAATTGTGTGGGTTTTGATTAACTGCATATCCTTAAGCTAAAACATAATAATTAGAGATAAATTCCATTTATGGACTAGGCAAACGACTGTGACAACTTCAGAAATGGAATTTGAAATTTGTACTTTCCCAAAAGCAGAAATCTGCTATAAAGAATCAACTGATAATGAGGGAGGGAGGAAGGGGGGGGGGAGAGAGAGAGAGAGAGAGAATCAATCTCTCATGGAAAGAAAGAAAAGGAGGAATACTTTCATCTGTTAGTGTCTTCTGCTTCAATGATTACTCTATCATGATTTCCAAGGCAACTTTTTGAAAAATGCCGCTAAAATCTCAAGATACAAGGGGTCAAAAAAGTAACACACCTCTCTGTAGTTGAGGAAACAAGGACAGGGGACAACTGAAATGCCCCATGTTCTCTTTACTCTTTAAAGTACTGGATTCTTTAAAATTGATCAGGCTAGGATACATGTTGACTTCCAGAAGGCCAAGATGTGAGAAGGCATAAGAAGGCCAACAGATGACTTAGACTTAGTCTACTTTAGTCTACTTTATTATTACTTTGAATGCACACGAATCGGCATACATTAAAATGAAATTTTGTTAGGGTCTTTACCTCTAATATCCACTACATAAACATGACTAAATAAATGAACAAACAAACAAAAACAAAATTATGCATATACCCACATATATTATACGACACGGAAAAACAACACAGTCTAGTTCAGATGTATACGTGTACATGGTGAGAGAAATGAATCTTGCGCGTTTACCAGACGGATGGCATAGGGAACCAAGCCGTTACAGAATCTGGTAGTCCTGCTAGAAATACTCTGGAACCTCCTCCCAGAGAGGAACAACAGAAACAGACCATGTGTGGGATTTCTAACAATGCTTTGAGCTCTAACTCGTAGTGCTTATAAGCAGTATCCTGAGAGCTTCTTATAATCTTCTCAGCTGCCCTCACTACTCTCTGAATGGACTTTCTCTCTGAGGCACTGTAGGCACTGAGCTTTGGCAATGACAGAAGTAGCCCAAAGTTAATAGCAAGGAATATTGGTTGCAAGGAAACACTAACAGGGATGTTGGCCAAGCAACTGCGAGAGGCCCAGGTGTTACCACCTTCACATGGCCTGGATCCTAAGAAGGAAAAGCTCATATGAAGAAAGGGCTAAGGCAAAGTTCTCCAACCTTTCCGCTTTTGCGAACCACTTTGGGAGGTGGGATGGTTTTGCATGAGCGGTCAGCAAGCGCGCACAGCACCATTTGCATGAGTGGCCAGCATATGTGCCTGCCATTTGCGCAACTGGAGCATGTGCAAACAAGCTAACTTATTGCTTGTGCAAGTGAGGATGCGTGCACATGTGCTCGCCTACCAATTCTGTGGCCTGGTTCCGAATAGCTCATGGCCCAGTAGTGGGCTGTGGACCGGGGGTTGGGGACCCCTGGTTTAAGTCACTAATTATTACTTAAGATGAAACATTACAGAACGCTACAACTTACAAGCAAATGTTCTGTTGCTAATCAAGACATTTATGTGATTCCCCCACCCGCCATTTTACAATTTTTCTTACCACTGTTGTTCAGTGTTAGCAACATGGTTGTTAAATGAATCTGGCTTCCCCATTGACTTTGCTTGTCAGAAGGTTACAAAAGGTGATCGGATGACACCAGGACACTGCAGCCGTCATAAATACATGCTAGTATCTGAAAAGTGTCTGAATTTTGATTGGGTGACTCTGAGGATGCTGCAATGGTCATAAGTGTGAAAAATAGTCGCAAGTCATCTATTTAGTGCCTTTGCAACTTCAAATGGGCACTAAATGAGTGGTTGTAATTCGAGGACTACCTGTAGGTTTCAAAAGGTACACCAGGTCTAGAGAAGCAATAAGAAGGCCCACAACAGCTATCAGTCATCCTAATAGTCATCCAGTCTTAGACCAAATCTAGCTATCTTCAACTTGGTATGGGAATAATTGTGGGGCTTGGACAGATGGGGGAAGCCTAGGGCCTTGCTTGAAGTTCCGGGCCAAATTAGGAAAAAGTGAAGCTAAGTCTAGCCTACCTTGATTTTACAAGGATGACAAAAAGGGGACAGAAAACAAAAAGATATAGAAATCTAAAAATAGAGAATAGAGAATGTAGATAAGCAAATGTAGATAAGCAAAGTGAAATAAGTATTCGATAACATAGGAAATAGTGAAAAAGAATTTTTCTAAGTATAGGAAATTAGAAATGAAATTCTTGTTTTACACAGAAACTACAATTAAAAAAACTTTTCTAATAAAAATTCCATTTACAGGTAGTCCTCGAATTACAACAGTTCATTTAGTGACTGTTCAAAGATGCAACAGCACCGAAAAATGAGACTTTTGACCATATTTCACGCTTACGACAATTGCAGCATCCCTGTGATCACGTGATCAATATTCAGATGCTTGGCATCTGACTCATATTTATGACCATTGCAATGTCCCGGGGTCATGTGTTCACCTTTTGCAACCTTCTGACAAGCAAAGTCAAGGGGGAAGCCAAATTCACTTAACAACCATGTTACTAATTTAACAACTGCAGTGATTCACTTAGCAACTGTGTCAAGAAAGGTTGTAAAATGGAGCTAAACTCACTTAACAAATGTCTCACTTAGCAAAAGAAACTTTGGGGTCAATTATAGTTTTAAGTTGAGGATTTCCTGGGTACAGAAAATATTATTCTTCCTATCTCCACTGTCGTCTTACAATTTAATCTACAATCTGGTTTGTTCTCGAACCACAGTGTGAGCAAACAGGAAACAACATTTTAGAGTGGGGTGTCAAACTCAAGGCCTGCAGGCTGAATCTGGCTGTGATGTGGTTGGATCCAGGTTGCAATGTGGTTGGATCCTGCCCACCGGGTCTACCCAGTGCAAAGAGGAAAGATCAGGCCAGCAAAGCTTCGGCCTGGTCTACCCAATGCGAAGAGTGCCAGCAGATTGGGGAGTGGCATCAAGCTGGCCACGCCCACCCAGTTGATCACACCCACCCAGTTGGTCACCCCCATCTAATCAGTCACATCACCCCCACTCCCAAGGTCAACAACAGCCCTGATGCGGCCCTCAATGAAATTGAATTTGACATCCCTGTTTTAGAGTCTTCTTGCTATCATTGTTTTATGAAGGAAGAACATTGTTTTATGAAGGAAGAACATTGTTTTGTGAGGGGATTGTATGCATGGGAAGCAAACTAATTAGTTATCATCTTGATAGTTAATTAATGGAACATGATAATTGTTTTAGTTCTACTATAATACATTGATTAATAATTAATAATTAATAAATAAATAATAAAATAAATAAGTCATTGAAACTGAATCTTGCTATAATCGGGGGGGGGGGGGGGGGAATCAGGTGAGCTGATTTCACGCTTGTTGCCATGTAACAAAATCCCACATAAATATTTGATGGAAAAATCAAACTAATTCCCTTTTATCTTAGCTTGTTTGATTAAAAAGTACTTAAGGTAAAAAAAAAAAAGGAGTTTCTGAATTAAGAGGCTAACTCTAAAGGAAAGGAGGTTTTAAAGATAGATTCTCCCTTAAAAGAGGTGTGCTATACATTTTTCACTTCAGCAATAAATAGGTCTGTGCAATCATTAAATGCTAAATGGAGCATAACTATTTTTTCCTATTCGAATGCAAAGCATTGCATTTGCTTATAAAAGGGGTCATTCTACCCCTATAGGGAGTTTTTGCTTTTGTGGCCTGGCAGAGTTATGAACTAAGAGCCCTTTCTCACAGTAGGTGGCAAGGGAGGGAGGGGGGGGAAAAACTATAATGGCTCACTTGATCAGTGCAAACAGTACAATAGCTACGCTCTATTAACAAAAACAGACTCTAAAGGAAACAAGACAGACATAAAAGTCTCTACTGTTATTTTAACCAGTACTTCTAGATTATCATGTGTATACTATTGGGGGAAGAGCGGGGAATCAGTAATATAATTTATCATGACGTTAGCTTGGATTAGTTGGCCACTCTAAAGCTATAGGGAAGACTGAACTGCGGATGAGAAAATGCAGCCTTTGTAATAAGCCAAAAATTAAACATTTCCCATTAGTGTCCTGTTTATGAGGGGCATAATTACGTGTGTATGTGTATGTGCACATATAAATACAAGTACATACATATACACCCCACTCTCTCTGTTTCTTCTGTTTAAGCATGTTCAATTCTTGGACAAATGTCTGCAGTTTTCTTGGCAAGGTTTTGCGGAAGTGATTTGCCATTGCCTCCTTCCCAGGGCTGAAAGGAGGTAACTGGCCCATGTCCTCCAGCCGGTTGTGTACTTAAGGCAGAATTAAAATTCACAGCCTTCCAGTTTCTAGTCTGATGCCTTACCACTACACCAAACTGGCTTCCTTTCTCTACATATACTGTATACACATCCATCCATATGTCTTCCAAATTGATAGAAGAATATGTCTAGTCCATGAGTCTTCAGAATATAAATTCTCACTTACAAATATGGGACAGAAGGATATTGCAATAGCAATACCACTGAGACATATATACCGCTTCCCAATGCTTTACAGCCCTCTCTAAGCGATTTATAGAGTCAGCATATTGCCCCCCAACAATCTGGGTCCTCATTTTACTGGCCTGATGGAAGGCTGGGTCAACAATGAGCTGGTGAGACTCAAACTGCCAACCTGCTGGCAGCCAGCAGCCAGCAGAAGTAGCCTGCATTACACGCATTCTAACAACTACACCACCAGTAGTTGGTGGAGAGACAGTGTGGTGTACTGGTTATAGTGCTGGACTAAGAGTGGAGGAACCAGGTTCTAGAACTTCCTTATATAGAAGTCACCTGGGCTGCCTTGGGCAAACCACCTTTCTCGTCTCCCAAAAAGCCATTTGGATTTGTGCAAAGTGGTTGAAGAACAAACCCTCACTGCATTAGGCACAGATAGCTTTGCCATGTGACCTAGGCAAAGAAATAAGTCCTGCATTCAGGCAGGTCAGTTGCTAAGAAAAAAAGAAGGAAGACATATTTGAGAACCATCATTAAGCTGAGACCCTTCCATACCCTGTTCTCCATTGCCTTGCTTAGGACTCTAGGAGTTGGTTTAAGGGACTCAGACTGCTCAAAGATTGTAGAGGTTGTTGTTTTTTTAAAATTAAAACACCGATCAAATAAAATAAACGATCACATAAAAAAGAAGAAAGTGAGAAACAGCATACTAGCTGGAATTTGCCTTATTGTGTGATAGATAATATACAGGAAAGCCATTATTGCTAAAACTTAATCAAACTTCTGATTGGGACATATAACTACTAATTTTGCCATTGCTGGGCATCTTCCAAGTTTGATTTTCCAGTCAGATATTGCCAGCAAAGTATCTCTTTTCTGGGCCAAATCTCTCTGCTAGCCAAATTTGTCCTCTTGGTCATCAACATACATCTTAATAAATTGTGATACATTTAACTTATTTCTTCTGGAAAGATTCCTCACTAAGAAACCCTCCACTAGGTTTTTTTTTTTTTAAATATGACTACTACATATGACACACAATAAAGGACAGTAAATTTTAATCTCATCCATTGTAGCTGGTAACTAGCCTATTGCCAGGTTTAAAAAGGAATACCAATCATTTCTTTATAGTACATTTACTTCTTGCTAATAGCCATTTCTTCAGTGACCATTCAAACTTATGTTGATGCTGAATGAGCAGACTTTTGGCCAGTCCTTGAAGTTATAGCCATTACGGGATCTCCATAGTCATGAGATTGTGATTTGAGCAGTTGACAACCAGTGTTTTCAAGGATAACAGTGGCAGCGCCCAGGATCATGTGATCATCATTTGAAACTTCACTGTTAGCTTCTGACACGGAAAGTCAATGGGGAAGCCAAATAGAAGTCATGAATGGCGGGCACGTGACATCGCACCGAGCAGCTGCGACTGAAACATTGCCAAAAGTCAACATACCACTGATGTTGCCCTTTGCGACCACATTGCTTAGCAACGGAGTTCTCAGTCCCATTATTATCCTTAACGAGGACTAGTTGCATGATCTGATGGTTGGCTCTGTTCAACACAGCTGAAGGATGCTACTCTTTGATCTCATGCAAGGGAATCAAGGATCCTGCCTCCTAGGAGAAAATAAAGGCAAAGATAAAACCATCCTATATCCAGTGATTCTTGATGGAAAGAGCAGTTACAAGAAACTTGCTTTGCTGTCTGTAATTAAATTCTAATACCTGATTTTTAGCAGAGACATCACCCCGCCAAAAGTGCGTATACTCAAGGCTTTTTCCTAGTTGTGAAAGTTGGACCATAAGGAAGGCTGAGCATCAAAAGAATTGAGGCCTTTGAACCATGGTGCTGGAAAAGACTCCTGCAAGTCCCTTGGACTGCGAGGTGATTAAATTGGTCAGTCCTAGAGGAGATCAACCCTGACCGCTCTTTAGAAGGCCAGATCCTGAAGATGAAACTCAAATACTTTGTCCATTTAATGAGAAGGAAAGACTCACTGGAAAAGACCCTAATGCTGGGAACGATTGAGGGTAAAAGAAGAAGGGGACGACAGAGAATGAGGAGGCTGGATGGAGTCACTGAAGCAGTAGGCATGAGCTTAAAGGGACTCCGAGGGATGGTAGAGGACAGGAAGGCCTGGAGGAACGTTGTCCATGGGGTCGCGATGGGTCAGACACGACTTTGCAACTAACAAAAACAACAACCTGATTTTTGCCTCTTACTTCCTTTCCCTCTCAGCTTTCTCTCTCTCACACACAAACATACACACCCCTTTTCTTATGTATTGTGCCATATCTCTAAACTCTTTGGGGAGCATTTTTGTCTGAAGAATGGGAAATGAAATAAATAAATAGTAAAGGAACAGCAGTCTACTTATTGATGGTTGAAATATTCACATGGTCATGAACTGCTATTATTAAAATATACATGATAGTTATAACTAAAATATAAGGCACAAAGGACCTTATTTTGAAGAATTACAGGAAATGTTAATGGGACTTACACACATGGCAGGATGTGGTGAAGATTTTAAACTATTTATACTAAATAAGAGTCGGAAGCACTTTGCATAACTTGTTTCTATAAAAACAGATGTCTTCCCACATTTTTGTAATTCCAAAGCATCAGTAAACACACATATTATATAGAACAGAACAGAATAACAGAGTTGGAAGGGACCTTGGAGGTCTTCTAGTCCAATCCCCTGCTTAGGCAGGCAGGAAACCCTAATATCATTTCAGAGAAATGGTTGCCCAATCTCTTCTTAAAAACTTCCAGTATTGGAAGTTTTAAAGAAGAGATTGGACAACCATTTCTTTTTATTTTATTCTATATGAATATAGAATACTTTGTATGTGGGGGAAAAGAAAATTAAGATTTAATATATCTTCTTTGACGAGATAAAACATTTATAGTTAATGTGTACTTGCTCATAAATTTTCTATTTTCTATATTACTTCCAGAATAGAAAGTTTACGATTCGATTGGCATTTCCAAGTATTTTATACAGTTTAAATTTCAAAGAGTCTGTGAAGAGAGGATGAAGAGTCAGGAGTGAAGCTTGAAAAAAAATTAATTAAGGAATTAATATGTTTAAAACTCATAAACAGAACTTAAAACACACACAGAAACTCAACTTTTAAGAACAAAATAATTTTCTTGACATATTCTTTTCAGGGAATAAGGTAGGCTAGTGGTATTAAAACAATTCTGTAGGAATGTATTCATTGTGGAGCTGTGTACTGCACCTCCTGCCTTGAAATACCTGTTAATACAGTCAGTTGAGTGAATTAAATATTTTGAAGGATGAAAATAAACTCCACAAAAGAGTGGCAGTAGACAAGTAATCTTCTCTCAGCCTAATCTTTGGTACAAGTTTGTTTTAATAGAAAGATAATGTAGGAAAAGGGAAAGCTGATCTCAGTCTCATGAAAGAAAAAGAGGATAGAATGCTAAAGAAAAAGTAAAATAAAGACAATTTGGTCATTTGATTACCTCCACACTGCATGTAGGAATGTGTGGATCAGGGTTACAATATTCTAAAGGACTTTTTTCCTCTATGAGCGACATGGAAAAAGATTAGCAGAAAATTATACAGAAAAATTATAATATGAATGATCTGCATCTTAGTTCTGTACACTCTGATTTAAATGTAAATCCCACTAAAATCATGGGATCTATCTAAATCCATGTGGGTCAAATTTTGGGTTGAAAGGATGTTGGTGAAACAATAATGAAAAGATTGGTGGGTTTAACGGTAAGAGAAAAGGGGTATTTGCATTTAAGCTGCAAATGGTTAAATGAGATTGAAGAGTCAAGAGGACAGACCCTTTAGTTTATTTAGTTACCATGGCAAGCTTCCACTGGAACAGCAACAATACAACTCTTTCCTAACCTTTTATTAAAAGGAGGGGGGAAGAGAGAAAAAAATGAGATATGTTGCATTTATTCTTTATCTTTTGAAACTTCTGTGGTAAGAAAGATTCTACTTGAGAATTGCTGAAGGTATTAATTACTCCTTTGGGAACGAGAAGAAATAGTATAAAAGGTCTTGAATTGTGTGCAGTCCAGCCCCATCCTGTTTGAAACAAGACACAATTAAATAAGCACAAAAGGGGAAAGAAAATGATAGCAAAATGGAAAAATCCTTTGCTTGGCTTTGATCATCATACTGGCTCCTGGGAAGTGACAGGCCTCTCGCCCAGAGAAACAGACAGAGGAAGAGATGAAGCAGGTAAGAAAAAACAACAACTAAGGAATAATAATTATTTCATTCCTTATTAAGGTAGCATTTCCCTCTTCATTCTCCTGCTTTTGAACATGATCAAGGGTAAATAATCCATGAGACTGTGACTGCTAAAGGGAATATGAATTTAGGTCTGCATCCTCAATTATCTTACAAACAAAATCACTTACGTAGAAAAAGAAGAGAAATGGGCAAACTCCTATCTTCTGCGTGAGGGAGGTTCTAAAGCTCATAGGCTAAGAATATTTTTAATTTTTCTTTTCAGCTGCAGCCCAAAATGCTTTAGGTATCACTATTCAAAAAGAACTTCAACATATATAGGAGGACATTTTTAAACTGTAATGAACCTCACCTTACTCTCAGGTTTTTCTCTCAGGACTATACAATGATTGTCAAGGAAGGGCATTTTAAATTCTTCTTTCCCTCCCTTAAAGAATAAAATAAGCATTGTGAGACAGGACAGATTCCCAAGGGATTTTGAAGGGACTAAGCCAGAGGTGAGTAATTATGCAGCTTTACAAGCAGTGAACTTCAACTCCCATAATTCCTGAGCCAACCATGCTGGCTCAGGAATTCTGAGTTTTGAAGCCCACTGATGGTAAAGGGACCGTAACTGTCCCCCCCCCCCCAGACTAGGTCATAGTACTTAGACCAGTAGTTGGAGAACCTATAGTGTTGAGAGGAATGTGGTTGGATTGTCCACTTTTCTTTCCTACTGCAAGTTTAGGAAGTGTCAATTATTATCTCTATGAATATGACATTTAAAAATATTATGTAATGTTTTGGTGAATAAAACTGGAATGAGTCAATCTGAATAACCTAGATCCACTTCCTAATAACAGCATTGAGAGTTGAAGTATTTCCAGTTATGGCTCTAGTCAAGACCAGGTAGCACTTCTTCGATGAGAGAATAAGGAAAATAGCCAAACTATTCTGCGTAATACCATTAGTTTCATTTAGTAAATATAGTTTGGCTGTTATGCTTTTTTGGGGGGGCGGGGGGAAGGGAAGGGAAGTGTCTATATATCAGTATTTCTCAACCTGGGCAACTTTAAGAAATGAGGACTTCACTTTCAGAATTCCCCAAAGCCCATACATTTTAGAGTGGATGAAGTCTATAAACAAAAGTCTATATATAGATACACTATATGCAGAAAAGGGACTTTACAATGGAAGCCTGGAGTAGAGTAGAATAGAGTAGACATAATTAGAATAGAATAGGAATAGAATAGAATAATTCTTTATTGGCCAACTGTGATTGGGCACACAAGGAATTTATCTCCAGTGCGTAAATGTATCTCAGTGTATATACAAACAACAAAATGTCAGAATCATAAGATAGATTCAATAGAAGAAGATGAGAAAGATAATACTAATACAGCCCTACTACACATTGGTTGAAGTCTGTACATGTCCTGTTTGGTTGTTGTAGCAAAGCAGAATTATAAAAGTGCAAATGTCGGACTCAATAATTGCTCTGTAGAACTGTATCACCAGCTCCTTGGGTAGTCTCATCTTTGAGTTGACACAAGAAGAACATTCTTTATTGTGCTTTTTAATGGTAGTTCTTATGTTAGGTGTATATTTCAAGTCCTGGGAGATTATAGAACCCAGAAACTCGAAGGTCTCTATTGTTGATACTATGTTGTCTAATATTGTAAGAGATGGTAGAATAGGAGGGCTCCTCTTAAAATCTACTATCATCTCTATAGTTTTAAGTGTGTTCTGCTCTGGATTGTTCTGGCTACACCACAGGACCAGTTGTTCAACTTCTCATCTGTATGCAGACTGATCACTGTCTCACATGAGACCAATGACTGCTGTATCACCTGCAAACTTCAATATTGTAACTGAGGGATCCTTTGAGACACAGTCATTGGTATAGAGAGAAAAGAGTAATAGAGAGAGCATATAGCCCTGGTGTGTTTTTAGCTTAAAAGCTGTGACAATGAGCTGTTTCTATCTGTTTATTTCACACAGAGGAAAAAAGAGTGCCACGTAACTTTATCAGAAATATTGATTTAAAGTGGAAGTCTTAGAGCTCTGTAACTTCACTAGATGCAGATTTGCATAATGGACTATAATGGCATCAAAATGTGAAAGAGAAAGTAGACAGTAAATATTCAAGACTGTTAAAAGTTTTGGTATAAATAGTTTCATACTCAAGAAGGTTTGGTGTACACATTAAATAATTCAACTATTCCTTGATATAAAACAAACTGTATGATAACTGCCAAAATGTTTTTTTCAGTCTTAACTATATATTTCCTAATGTCAGGGATATGAACTGAGAGCCTTTCATAATCTTGGAAATGGAACATGAGTTGGGACTACAATTCTTGCAATTACAAGAGACATATCCTTTGGTCCTAACACACCTGGAAAGTTGTAGTTTTGAGAAGGTTGATATATAATGAAATACAATCCTGGGCTAGAGATGGCACTGAAGTCTTTCAGTATCAAACTGGACATGGTGACGATTTACCATTCTGATCTCCTGGCTTGAAATATATATATTCTCAGAAGTTATGTCTCACTGAACCCACATGACTCCTATGCATGTCATTGCTCCCAGGTCAGCAAAAATTGGGAATTGGTTTAGCACCATCTGTGCATGAAGATATTTCCATATTACATTAATTTTAAGCCTTGCATCTAATGACCCATCTCAATTTTGCATTTGTGGGTATTAAGTTCTAAGCACTCTCCCTGTTTTATTGATAATTTTGAAAGCATACCAAAAAACAGTGAAATTTACTCTTAAAAGAAGAATGGAAGCATAGATAGTGCTTTCTCTATTTATCTGTCAAATGTATGTATGTATGTATGTATGTATGTATGTATGTATGTTTTCTGAGATTCTCGCGGGTATTTGTATGTGGATCTTTGGTTATTTGGATTTTCTCCCACGTAAAATTGGAAGTATCTAGGCAACGTTTCGATGAAGTCTCATTCATCATCTTCGGGCTTGTGTCTTCGGCTCTGTGCTTCTCAGGGTAAAGCTACCCCGAGAAGCACACAGCCGAAGACACAAGCTTGAAGATGATGAATGAGACTTCATCGAAATGTCGCCCAGATACTTCCAATTTTATGCGGGAGAAAACCCGAATAACCAAAGATTCACATACAAATACCCGCAAGAACCTCAGATTATATATATGTGTATGTGTGTGTGTGGTGTGTGTGTGTATATATGTACATATGTGTGTATATATATATATATGTGTGTGTGTGTGTGTGTGTGTGTATGTTTGTTTTCTGAGGTTCTCGCGGGTATTTGCATGTGGATCTTTGGTTATTCGGGTTTTCTCCCGCGTAAGATTGGAAGTATCTAGGCAACGTTTCGATGAAGTCTCATTCATCATCTTCAGGCTTGGTCTTCAGCTCTGTGCTTCTCAGAGTGATGTGAGCTTGTAGCTGCTTCTTCCTTTTAACTGCTAGTGGGGGTGTGACTTGATTGGGTGGAGGCTTGGCTGTGTTCTGATTGGGTGGGGATGTGTTCTCATTGGTTGGGGGTTTGGCTGTGTTCTGATTGGTTGGGGGGTTGGCTGTGTTCTGATTGGCTGGAGGCGTGTTCTGTTTAGGTGGGGGCTTGGTTGTGCTCAGGTTAGTTGCTAGGGGATTTGAGCTGGTGAGCTGTGATCTTGCTGTTTGGCTTTGAATTCGTGGTCGTGCTGCATCTTCATGGTGGGGGTCAGTTCGCTTCATGTATGGCTCAGAGGGGTTTGAAGTGGGTAGTGAAAGAGCAAGATCACAGCTTTCACTACCCACTTCAAACCCCTCTGAGCCATACATGAAGCGAACTGACCCCCACCTCCAGCCAATCAAAACACAGCCAACCCCCCAACCAATCAGAACACAGCCAAACCCCCAACCAATGAGAACACACCCCCACCCAATCAGAACACAGCCAAGCCCCCACCCAATCAAGTCACACTTCCACTAGCAGTTAAAAGGAAGAAGCAGCTGCAAGCTCACATCACTCTGAGAAGCACAAAGCTGAAGACCAAGCCTGAAGATGATGACTGAGACTTCATCGAAACATTGCCTAGATACTTCCAATCATACGTGGGAGAAAACCCGAATAACCAAAGATAGATAGATAGATAGATAGATAGATAGATAGATAGATAGATAGATAGATTCTTAAGTTTTTGCGGGTACTTACATGTATGGCATTCAGCTTTGTTCGGGTATTTCCCCATGTCATAGTAGTGGTGCTTTTAAAGTTGTAGCAACATTTCAGCAGAATCTCATCTGCCATCATCAGGCTTCTGTATAGTGTTCATCTGTGAGTCAGACTTTTATGGTGGTTTCAGATTTAAATTTGGGGTAGCCTATTGCTATGCCAGAATGGTTTTTTCTTCCTTCTGATTGGTTGGGAGTCTTGGTCTGTGTTTATTGGTCTTGGAGTTTGCTGTGTTCTGCTTGATTGGTGTTTCTGATATCTTCTGTCTGTTTTTTGGCTCTTTTTGTATCTTGATTGGCTGGCAGCATTGTGTTACTTTATTGGAGGCCTTTAGTGTAGCTTGGCTTCGGGTAAATGAACGGCTATCATTAGTTAGGAAGCTGGGTTTCATCTGGGTGCCTGGTTGGGGTGTGTTTGAGCTGGAGATATCAGGGGGGATCTGTTTGTGCCCAGGAGTTTGCCTGGCTTGTGGTGTGGAGATTTTTTTGTTTGTGAGTGCAGGCTTCCAAATGATTGACAGCCTGGTGGAATCATCTCTTCTGTTCATGCTTTCTGGTCTTTTTTCAATCTCTATGGCTTCTCTGATGATTCTGTGGCTGGGATTTTCTATAGTGGCTGGGATTTTGGTGCCATTGAAGTTGATGCTATGACCTGTGGCTTCCATGTGTTGGACTAGTGAGGAAGTGTGTTCCAGCTTTTTGACTGCAATTTTGTGTTCATCCAGGCGGGTGCTTATTCTTCTATTGGTCTGTCCAATGTATGTGGCCAGGCATGATGCACAGGGGACTTCATATATGCCTTGGTTTTCCAGGTCAATTTTGTCTTTGAGGTTTCTGAGGATGGCTGTTATTTTTCTGTCTGTTTTGAAGGCAGTCTTGATGTGGTGTCTGTATAGTATCTTACTAATTTTGTCTGTAGTGCCTCTTCTGTAGGGCAGGACAGCTGTTCCATGAGTCTGTTCATCTTCTGGGTCTCTATTATGTCTCAGTGTGTTTTTGTGGATCAAGTTGGTGATTTTGCTTTTGTGGAAGCTGTTGGCTGTCAATATTTTAGTCAGGGTGCATAGTTCAGTCTTAATGTGTGTCTTGTCTGCCAGGCGTTTGGTTCTAGTAATTAGTGGTTTAGCCACGGAGTTTATCTGTGCTGGGTGGTGGTGGGATTGGGCGTTGAGGTAGCGGTTGGTGTGTGTTTTCTTCTGGTATACAGTGTGTCCAAGTGTGCCATCTGTTTTTTTGTAGATTAGTACATCTAGGAATGGTAGTTATTTGTTTGTTTCTGTTTCCATGGTGAACTTGATTTTGGGGTGTGCACTGTTTAGGTGTGTTAGGAAATTGTTTAGGTTTTCTTGTCCATGGGGCCAAATCACGAATGTGTCATCGATATATCTTAACCATAGTTTGGGTTTGAGGATGGCATTGGCCAGGGCTCTGGATTCGAATTCTTCCATGAACAGGTTTGCAATGACAGGTGACAGTGGTGATCCCATGGGGGCTCCTTCAATTTGTTTGTATCTTTGTCCTTTGTATATGAAATATGTGTTGGTTAAGCAGTGTTCTGTTAGTTCCATGAGGTGTTTAGCTGGTTGGTATTTATTTTTGATGATTTCAAGGGTCTCTTTTATCGGGACTTGAGTGAATAGTGAAACCACATCAAAACTTACAAGCAGATCTTCTTGCTCCACGTGTAGATCTTTCATCATTTCCAAGAAGTGGTGTGAGTTTTGTACATGAGAAGCTGCTGTTTCAGCATGGGGCTGTAGCTCTTTTGCTAGGTGTTTAGCTAGGTTTTGTAGTGGTGCTCCTCTGGAGCTGACTATGGGTCTGAGAGGTATGCCTTCTTTGTGTATTTTTGGGAGGCTATACGGCTATACGGCCTCCCAAAAATACACAAAGAAGGCATACCTCTCAGACCCACACTCCTGAGAGCCACACAAGATGCCACCACCGCACTTCCACATAGAAAGCAGACTCACACCCACACAGAAGATGAGACATGACCACGGACCAGAAGCCGCACTGCAGCTGCATCACTACCCACTTCAAACCCCTCTGAGCCATACATGAAGCGAACTGACCCCCACCATGAAGATGCAGTACGACCACGAACTCGAAGCCAAACAGCAAGATCACAGTTCACCAGCTCAAATTCCCCAGCAACTAAGACTAACCTGAGCACAACCAAGCCCCCACCTGAACAGAACACGCCTCCAGCCAATCAGAACACAGCCAACCCCCCACCCAATCAGAACACAGCCAAGCCCCCACCCAATCAAGTCACCCCCCCACTAGCAGTTAAAAGGAAGAAGCAGCTGCAAGCTCACATCACTCTGGGAAGCACAGAGCTGAAGACCAAGCCTGAAGATGATGAATGAGACTTCATTGAAACGTTGCCTAGATACTTCCAATCTTATGTGGGAGAAAACCCGAATAACCAAAGATCCATATATATATATAGTCTTACCTTTACAAAGGAGGTGAGAAGTCCAAATTCCAACTGAATACAAACAAGCAAGCAAATCCAGTAATTATAGAGTTAATTCCTTGAGCCGATAAATTTCTTGGCAGTCTCACACACGCTGTCTGCCAAGTCCGACAAGAAAGCAGGAATATAAATCACACAAGCTATCACAACACAGAATAATCCAAAACTCCTCTGAATAAGTCACACGTTCTATACGAAACTCTCAGAGTGAAGACACCCACTTTTATTCCCTATGGGTTGTGTCAGTCCCTCAGCTCAGTCTCTGATTCATCCCTTCCTCCTGCATTGCAGCTCACACTTTTGCCTGCAATGCTGCCTCGCATCAAGCCAGCATTCCTCTGCTTGATTCTCAGTCAGAGACTCTGATATGCTCTCCTCCTTTTCCTGATTAACCTCAGGTTTTCCCTCTCGGTTATCTGCCGAAACCTAAGGCACAATCAGGGAGGAAGGCATTGCCGAAGAGGAAGGTCCTGGGAAGGAAGGCATTTCCAAATCCTCCTCTTCCCCATTGTCTGAGTCTTCGTCCTCTAGTATTCAGCTTTGTTCGGGTATTTTCCCACATCATTGTAGTTGTGCTTTTAAAGTTGTAGCAACGTTTCAGCAGAATCTCATCTGCCATCATCAGGCTTCTGTATTATGTTCGTCTGTGAGTCACACTCACACACACTCACAGACGAACACAATACAGAAGCCTTATGATGGCAGATGAGATTCTGCCGAAACGTTGCTACAACTTTAAACGTTGCTACAACTACAATGACGTGGGAAAATACCCGAACAAAGCTGAATTCCATACATGTAAGTACCCGCGAAAACTTAGGAAAACAAATATGTATAGATATATAGAGATATATCTCCGTTCATCTCAAAAAATGTAACTCTGGGCAGCGTGCAATAATTAATTAAAAAAAGAAACATAAAACAAACAAACATAAAAATGGTCATTATTGTTCCTTGGAATACTGAAGACAAAATGCTCAAGAGAAGTGTTTTTACAGATAAACCTAGTTTTTCTTGCTGAATATCCTTACAACACAACACGACAATTCCTCCACAATGAGTTAAAGCGGCATGGAAAAGAGTTTAGAGACACAACATTGGAGTTGTCTACAGTTAAAGAATGAAAACAAAGATACATTGTGATAGGAATTTCGGGGAAAAAGGCTGCATTTCACAGCCCATAAATCCTCTATTTCACCTTGTGAATAATATATCGCATAAAGCATAACCACACATAAATATATATTAGCAGGAATACCAGTCTTCTTAAAATCAGTATATATTTATACACAGTAGGCGCCAGTTATGCTTATTATCAGACAGTGGGCATTTGGTTTCATCCATGTATGTAAATAATACATTTAAGTTACCATGAGGAAGAATAATTAGACAACTGTAACAGATGACTCTTCCTCTAGAACAGGGGTCTCCAACCTTGACCCCTGGAAGCCTGGTGGACTTCAACTCCCAGAATTCCACAGCCAGCTGGCTGTGGAACTCTGGGAGTTGAAGTCCGCCAGGCTTCCAGGAGCCAAGGTTGGAGACCCCTGCTCTAGAATAAGACTTCTAATAAAGCAAAATATTTGTAACTCAGAGTTAAAACGAGAGGTCCTTGGTATTCTCTGAGCTTGGTTGTTTTCTTGCAGACATTTCATTATACAAGTAAGTAACATCACTAGCGCTGATGATGTTACCAAATTTGGGTAATGAAACATCTGCAAGAAAACCACCAAACTCAGAGAACACCAAGGAGTCCTCATAAAACTTGTTGTCCAGTACTTTGATCAAGGCTTATCACTACCCTCCACTCGTCACACTCCTGCCCCGACTGCTATTTAAATGATATTCCCTTTATTTTGTGTATCAAGAGGTTGAAAGGTATCAACATACTTGCTCCTAAGTGATTCTTGAAAAACAGGATTGACTTGACAGGAGCTGAACTTTCAGCTGAATATTGACAGGATGGCTACAGCCTCTGGTATAAAGCTAGAACTATTTCATTGCTGGAAGTACGATCTAAAACTTGTGAGTCAGAACCAGTGTTTGCTATGGTTACTCTAAACCTGACATACCAACTTCTCCTCCTCCGGAAGAAAAGCAATTGTGTCCAATTCTTTTCTGAGAAAACTAGAAGCAGCAGAAAAGTATTTGGGGAACTTTGCTACTGGTCTTGACACTACCAAACAATGGCCTGTTCCACATGCCGAACCTTCTGTCACCTGGTATGCTTGTCTAAATTCCCTCATACTCCATTGGACACAATCAAATCAATCGTGTTTTTGAAAACATTTTTTTCCCGTGCATATACACCACTAAACTTTTGCATCCCATCTCTCTGAATTGGACCTTTTTCTAAGCTAATACTGATTATATTGGCATCTACAAAGAGCAGATGATAAAATGAACACATGGTTGCAAAACCAGCTCCTTACATATCTGTATAAGATGCCATCGCACAGGTACAAAACAGTTGAACCATCATGATCCACATGTCATCATTTTGGCATCGTCACGGAAGGCTGCTTGCTCTTGTTCGTTATCGTCTCTCTGAGTAGCCCAACTACTTTGTCTGTATTTCTTTTCTTATACCCATTCATACATTCAGGTTACTCAGTATAACGAGTAAAAAAAGGAGCCACTGATGATGGCACAGTGGAGGAAGTGCAGGATCCAGGCAAACTCATAAGGTCATAAAGCTGCCATAGCTGTCTGTCCCTGCTTTAGGGAAACCTACTTAAATTGGTATTAAGAAACAGTTTTTCATGAGATTCGTTTTTTATTACAGAATTGAAGAGATTTTTATCCAACGGTATAATACCGAGTCAGAAGTGCAGAGCAATAGTGTTGATTCTCAAATTAAAATATCATTTTTTTCAATTAAATTAAACTTATATTATAACAAAATCACCTGAAAATATACAATGTAACCTTTTCCAAGATTGTGATGTTTATATATGTGTATGTGTATATGTATGTGTATGTATGTATACACACACACATATATGTGTATATCACACATACACGCACACTGTTCTGACCCAGCTCCCCAAACATGACAAGCCCTCTGACATGAACTCAAAAGATTCCTTTATTAGGAATGCCGGCAGTTGGCAAAAAGTTTCTCTTGCAGGCTAACAAGTCCGGCTGGCCGGAAGATGAATAGTTGTTTGCCACACCTATTCAACTTTGTTTGCCACACCTATTCTACCTTTTTCCCCCAGAGCTAAGGTGGGGCTTCGCTTGCCGTGGCGGCTCTTCCTTCCCCAGGATCGGCCCATGGCTTTCCACTTCTCTCCTCTTCTCTGCCTTCTGTGCAGCCGCGCATCAGGCACAGGACCCAGCTGTTTCTCTTCTTCATCAATCACGTTCAGATCTGGGGGCTGTTAACTCTCCATCTGAGGGCTGAAGGATGGCCCAGGCTCCGCCTGTCTCTCTCTCTCTGCTAGCTCCATTCCCTCTTCTCTCACGGAGTTCCCAGGTTGCCCTGATGCTGACTCCCACACCTCCTCCTCTTCCAATTTGGCTGCTGGAGGGGCCTGCGGCCAACAGGCCACAACACAAACATATACACTTATGTGTACCTGTTCATAAAACATTCCTGGATATCTCCTGCAGTTTGACAGCCTGCTTATTGTCACTGTTATAGCCCTCAGGAAAGTTATTTAAATAACCCTGCAGTGTTAATCTTTAATGTGAACATCCCAGAGAGTAAAAACTTATGATATATTCATAATTAGCATATCTTGCTGTTTACAGAATACTAGAATGAGATTATAAACAGGACAGTATGACAGTTTTTCAGCTTAAGGCCTGAAGCTGATCTACCGAACTCAAAACTGCAAACTCATCTTGGAGGCTTCCCAGTCTTTTTGCTGCCCTGATGTGGATTTTGAAACATAAGCAAGAGCGGCTTTGCTCTCGCTGCAGTGTAAAATGAACTTCACCCGACTTGTACAATTTTAGATGAAAGAAAATAAGAACGGTATAATTATATATATTTACCTTGACAAATAGAAAGCAGTATGTGATTAGAGCATAGCAATTAGGTACAAAATGCTTCCAATGGATTTAATTACCCATCAGTCTACAAGTTTCTTAATTACTTCTGTCTCACTGCATCAGTAACACTTTCTGCCTGAGGCAGCCAGCCATTTATTTACAAAGCCTGGAGATTTTAAAAGCCAAGGCATTGCTTTGCCACTAAAACAATAAAGTGGAATATGGTTACATTATTTAAAAAGCATGTCCCAGTTCAAGCTTTTCATAAAGCCTCTTCCAAGGCAAAGCTCTGCGCTCATTCTGCTTTTTCCTATGGCCCTACTCTCACTCTGATCCTGAGCAATATCCATACATCTGTTGTTGTTGTTGTTGTTGTTGTTGTTTTAAAAAAAACCCACAAGATTATTTTATGTTCCTTTAATGTATTTATATGGCTGTCCATCTTCCAAGGGCACTCGGGAGGGAGGGCAGATAAATATGCTAAATATGTTCAGAGTAAATAAATAACACTGAAGGCTAGTAGAATAGTTATTTTCAAAGAATTTTGTGGCATACAAACATTGCCCCAACTTTGAAGGCAAAAGCTTATCTTTAATGGGAAGGAGAATAGGAAGTAGTTGTCATTATGAATATTTAAGCAGCCAGAAAGGCATTTCACTTGAAATTGCCATTTGGAACTTGTTTGGAGTTTAACGTGGTTTTTAAAAACCAAGATCAAGCTCACCATAATTAATTATTATTATTTTTTTTTACACAGAACCTAGCTATGAAGATTTTACTGAAAGATGAAAGAGAGTCTATTTTAAATATTTGAATCATTTGTTCTGACGCTCTAGTTAAGCATGGCGGTTGGTGCACAGGAGAAAAAACATCATGCTAAAATTATTGATACTAGAGAGTACTGCTACCAGCCCTTTCATTTCATTCCATTCATCAACTGCATGAGAGGAGAAAATGAAGCAGCACCAGTAAAGAAACCATTCCTGCTCTCTCTTTTTCATGATGAGATCCTATATCCCATTAGGTACCCAGATCTTAAGCTGTTTCTCCTGGTAAGATTTTACATAGTCTTCGCTGGCTACTATCAGCAGTTCAACCTTGCAGGGTGCTATGGACAGGATGATTAACCCTTTTGTTAAAACAAATGCCACTGTTATACCTCAACCACAGTGAATCAACCAATGTCAGAAGATGCAGGATTGAGCATATATATCTTCTTTTCATCTTTACATTTATGTAAAGATCTCAGCAACATCTTACCATTACATCACACTCATCCCTTGGGTGATAGAGGGGCATACGCTTGTAAACAACTTCTTTGGTACATGTCCATAATAGTTTTCTTTTCTTCTTTTCTATTTATTTTAAACATTATTTTCATGAAACGCATAAAAAGAAACTGGAAGATTGAAAAGCACCAGCTTCCAGAGATATCATTATTTCCCTCAACCATAAGTTGAGTATCTGTCCTACTGGTCACTCTTGATGACTCTTTTTTTTTTTTTTTTGAAAAAGATTTTATTAATTTTCGACAAACAAACAAGACAAACAAAACATTAAAACATCAACTCTCAAATGTACATCCAGTGTGTCAGTTGGTTCATCAGTTTTGTAGTCTCAATTACAATTATGTTACATAACAACTCATATTGTCAATCCAAACTTATATATCCTAATATCACTAAAAAAAAGAAATTTTTGACTATACTTTTAATCATTCATGCTTTATGAGATAACAATACTTTAACCAGTTTATTCTGTAACAAATCATATAATCATACCAAATCAATCCTAAAAAACCCTTACTGTCCAGCATTCTAAATATTCTATTATTGTATTTTATCATCTAGCCATTGATAAAAAAGATCTCAAATTTCATAAAATTGTTTCTCCTCTTGCTCTCTAATTTCAAATGTCAATCTACTCATCTCAGCACATTCCAATATTTTCTTAATAATTTCTTCCTGTAATGGTATTTTTTCATTCTTCCAATTTTCAGCAAATACAATCCTAGCCGCTGTTAATACATTTACAATCAGGTATTTCAAATATTTACCATATGTATCAGGTAAAATTCCCAATAAGAAGATCTCTTGTTTCAAGCCTATGTGTTTCTTTGTCATTTTTAACAACCACATGCGAATTTTAGTCCAATATTTTCTAGCGTCCTCACAAGTCCACCACATATGGCAATACGAGCCAGGTTATCTGATGACATTTCCAGCATTTTTCAGATTTGTTCTTAAACATTCTTGCTATTCTTGTCGGGGGAAAGTACCACCTGTAAAACATCTTATACAAGTTTTCTTTATATGCTGTTGACATTGTCATTTTATAATTTTGAGACCACAATTTTTGCCATTTCTCTAGATCAATCCCATATCCAAAATTCTTCCCCCAAACAATCATAGTTTCTTTAACTTGTTCTTCCTCTAATTTAATTCCCAGTAAATAACCATATAATTTTTTAATCACCTTCTCATCAGTACCCATCAAGATCTTATCTAAATCAGTCTGTTTATCATAGAATCCCTCTGTTTTAGAATCTTTATTATACCTTGAATGTATTTGCGCATATGAAAACCAATTCATCCTTATACCTTGTTCCTCTAAGCTTTGGATCGATTTAAGTTCACCCTTTTCATCCAATAGTTCCCCATATCTAACTGTTTGTTCCTTCTTATAAATTATAGGATAGGAAAATGCTTCAATAGTCGATAACCAAACTGGAATTTTCAAATAACATTGTCTTTTTATCTTCTCCCAGTTTAACCACAAAGACTCCCGTATATAATGTCTTCTAAAATAACCGTGTTTTAGTTCCCTTATACCATAAAAAAGCACGCCAGCCCAACAGCAAATCATGCCCTTCTAATGTCAACAATCTATGCTTTCTTAATGTTATCCATTCTTTGACCCACATCAAACTTGCAGCTTGATAATACAATTCCCAATTAGGCAGGCTGAAACCTCCTCTAATTCTAGCGTTACTTCTAACTTCAACATGATTTTATTTAAATCTTCAAAATAGTATTTTCCAAGCCTAATTGGTATTGTTTGGAACAGAAATAGAATTCTGGGTAAAATATTAATCTTGATTGTTGAAATTCTCCCTATTTATGACAATTGCAAGTTTTCCCACTTCTTCAAATCTGTAGCTATCTGTTGTTTGAGTTTCATATAATTATTCTCTTTTAATGTGCTACATCTTGCTGTCAAATATATCCCCAGATACTTAACCTTATTTGTAATTTGGATTTTCAAAAGATCTGCCAGTTCTTCTCTCTGTCTCAATAGCATGTTCTTTGTCAAAATCTTTGTTTTATCTTTATTTATTTTCAAACCAGCCATCTCACCATATGTCTCTATCTTTTCCAATAACCTTGGAGCTGTTTCTAATGGGTCTTCCAGAATAAAAGCTAAATCATCAGCAAAAGCTTGTAGTTTAAATTCTTCCTTCTTAATTTTCATTCCTTTTATGCTTTTATCGTCCCTAATATTTCTATTCAACACTTCCAAAGTCAACACAAATAGCAAAGGAGACAAGGGACACCCTTGTATCGTGCCTTTTCTTTTATTAATAAAATCTGTAAGTTCCCCCTCCATCATTACCTTTGCTGTCTGTTTATTATATATGGCTTCTATTGCTTGAATAAATTTTTTGGCAAAACCCATCTGTTCCAATAGTAATAACATAAATCTCCAGTTCACATTGTCAAATGCCTTTTGAGCATCTAGAAATATCAAAGCCATTTGCTTTTCAGGATGAGCCTCATAGTATTCCAAAGTATCCAAGACTACTCTCATATTGTCTCTGATTTGTCTCTTTGGCAGAAATCCATTTTGATCTGGATGAATAAAATTATTTAAATATTTTTTAAGTCTTTCTGCTAAAATTGAAGCAAAGATTTTATAGTCTGCATTCAATAAGGAAATAGGTCTATAGTTCTTAATTTGCAATGGGTCAGCCTCTTCTTTTGGAATAAGTGTGATATAAGCCTCTGACCATGTTTTGGGTATCATCTTCTTTAACATAACTTCATTCATAACTTCTAACAATGGGATGCTCAATGATTCTTGAAATGTTTTATAAAATTCTGCCGGAAGCCCATCTGGACCCGGTGCTTTCCCATTATTTTGTTTCTTAAATGCTTCATTTAATTCCATCATTGTTATATTGCTTTCCCGCATTTCTTCAGTCTCTTTAGGTATCTTCAGTAAATTAGCATTCTGTAAATACTGTTTGACTTTTTCCTCATCAATATTCTCTTGTTTATATAGTTGCCCATAAAAATCTCGAATAATTTCCTTTTTCTCCTCATTACCATAACAAACTTGGCCTTGATCATCTATTAGCGTCAATATTTTTCTTGATTCCTTCTCCTTTCTCAATTTATATGCTAGCCATCTCCTGGTTTATTTGCATCTTCAAAGTAATTCTATTTAGAATTTCTGATTTTCTGTGCCAATTCTTCTTTCTCTATTAATTCCATTTTATGTTTAATTACATCCAGCTTCAATTTAATATCTTTTTTCTGTGGCACTTTCTGTAATTCTTTTTCAAGTCTTTTATACTCATCTTCCAAGGCCTTAGAAGCTTGTCTTTTCCTAATATTCTTTTTTCTTGTATAATCTATTATCAGACCTCTAGCATATGCCTTCATTGTTTCCCAAACATTCTGCGTTTAAGTATCTTCTTTTTTATTTTCTCTGAAGAAAAAAGCCAATTCCTTCTCCATCCATTGTATAAAATCTTTCTCCTTTAAGTTAGTATTATTTAATGTCCATCTCGATCTTTTTTTTTTGTCCCTTCCATTTAATTGTCATTGGGCTATGATCTGCCCAAGTACTTGTTTCAATATTTGTTTCTTGAATATTGGATATTAATTCTGTTGAGATCCAAATCATATGTAATCTGGACCATGATAAATGTCTATTTGAATAAAAAGTTTATTGTTTAGCTTTAACATTTCTTTCTCTCCAAATATCTTTTAAAGTTACTTCGTCTGTCAATTAAAAAAAAGATTTAGGGAGAGCCTTTCTATTTTGCTTGGTTGTTGTTGCTATGTAGTCCAATTTATTGTCCACAATTCCATTAAAGTCTCCCATCATAATTATATTAACAGAGTCCAGTTCAATTATTTTCATGTGTAGCTTTTTATAAAACTCTTCTTGTTTATCATTCGGAGCATAAATTGCAATCAAGAGTATTTTTATATTATTGTCCATTATTTCCACCATTAATACTCTTCCGTCTTCATCCGTGTAGATCAGTTTTGCTGGGATAGCCTCTTTAATGTATGGAACCACTCCTCTTTTCTTACATTGAGTCAAAGAAGTAAATATTTTCCCTAGTTTTGGCTGTATTAACAATTGTTCATGTTGTTTTTTAATATGAACTTCTTGCAGACAAATTATATCAAATTTTAATTTCTCTAATTTATGAAAAGTTTTCCTTCTTTTAACAGCTGACTTAAGTCCATTTATATTCATTGTAATCTGTTTTTTTTCTTCCATGATTATGCTTTATATTTAGGTCTAACAGCTCTCGTGGATCTCACTTCACGCTGTTCTTTACTGTCCACCTACAGCTCCTTTCTCTTTTTCAGTCTCCAGTTGTTCCTCTTGAAACTCAATTAATGAGACCTCTTTCTCTGCCTCCTCTTTTCTTCTTCCAAAAAATTCTACATGGAAAAGTTCTGCTTTCTCAATTGAATCAATTCTATGTCTCTGCTCTTGCCACGTAAACATTAATCCTTCTGGAATCAGCCATCTATAATTCACTTCGTTTTCCAGTAGCATTTTGGTCAGAAATCGATATTCTCTTCTCATCTCTCTCACTCTTCTGGGTATTTGTTTTAAAACCACAATCTCTTTACCTTTGTATTTCAATGTTTTCTCTCTTACCACTTGTAATATTTGTGTTTTAATGGATTTTTTGGTAAATCTAATATGGACTTCCTTTGGTAATTTATTTCTCATCTCATATCTTGTATAAACTCGATATACCTCATCTACTCCATCCATCATCTTTTCCTCTGTAGTTTCCAAAGCATCTGCCAAAATTTCTATCATTATCGCAGCCAAATTTTCTCCTTTTTCCTCTTCTATATTTTGAAATCTGAGATAAAATTCTGACCTTTCCATCTCCCACCTCAACATCCCACTTTTTTCTTGTTCAACCACTGTTAATCTACTGTCAATATTTCCAATCTTCTCCTCTCTTTGTTTTCCTTCTTCCTCAATTTTTTGGAATCTCTCCTCATACTTCCCCATCATTTGTTTAATATTTTCCACTTTTTCATCAGTCTTCTCTATTCTTTGTTCAATGATGTCTGATTTTATCTTGAGATCTTGGATTCCTTGCATATTCATCTGTAAAGTTACTTTTTCTTGTTCTTTATCTTGCTTCAACATTGTCTGAATTAAACGTCCTCCAGCTGGTGGGGAAGCAGAGGTAGAAGTAGAAATACCAGATGGTATTGGTTTCCTGCTCATTTTAATGCTTCCAAATCTTCAAATTCTTTTTAACTTTTAATCCAACTGGTAGAATAGCCAATTATAATTCAAAATGGAAAAATCCAATAGTAAAAGGCCCAAAACCAAAGAAGAAAAAGGAAAAAAGGAAGAAGAAAGATCTTCAGGTTCTTCTAGACCCTAATCCAATTACAAAGTAGCCCACCATAAAAAAGGAAAAATAGAAAGGAAATCCCCCCCCCCAAAATTAATAATATTGATTAAGAGCAAGAAAGAACAAAAAGAGAAGAAGAAATTCCTTCAGGTTCTTCACACCTTAATCCAGTTGAGAAGTCTCAATAATCAAAAAAGAAAAACAGAGTGGTCCAAAAACATGGATAGAAAGAGCAAAAAAAATCCCCATAAAAACAAGGAGAAAAAAAGAAAAATAAAGAAAAAACTCTGAGGCTTTCCCTTTAAAATAAAAAGCAAAAATAAGAATATTACTAGAATTAAAATTTACAAAAAGGCTGGTGAGTAAGGATATTACAAGTAAATATATATATATATATATATATATATATATATATATATATATATATATATATATATTTGTTTTCTTAAGTTTTCGCGAGTACTTACATGTCTGGCATTCAGCTTTGTTCGGGTATTTTCCCACGTCATAGTAGTGGTGCTTTTAAAGTTGTAGCAACGTTTCAGCAGAATCTCATCTGCCATCATCAGGCTTCTGTATAGTGTTTGTCTGTATAGACAAACACTATACAGAAGCCTGATGGTGGCAGATGAGATTCTGCTGAAACGTTGCTACAACTTTAAAAGCACCACTACTATGACGTGGGAAAATACCCGAACAAAGCTGAATGCCAGATATATATATATATCACACTGCACTTTATTTATTTATCTAAGGCTCTTATTATGAGTCTCTTCTCCAGCAGCTTCAAAGCCAAGCCTCAAGTGTTGAAATGTTGATAAGAGTCCAGGAAAACACCTGTAATAATATTTTGCTGTGCTCTCCCTCTATCTTATCACATTGAAATGTCCTTGAGAAGGAGTCTTCTTACAGTTCTCTCCAATTCAAATAAAATATTTTCAAGCCTCTAGCTGGCAGTGTTGCAAAGTTTCTTAATGCTCTTCCCCCCCCCCAGCCAGAAAAAAGGAATAATGTATAAAAAAAAAAAATAGCCAAAGGGAACCTGTATCCTAAAAGAAAATTAAAAAATCAAAAGGAGCATAAAATATATATATAAGAGAAAATTCAATCCGGTTACCTACAAAGTCACACTAAAGTCACCCCAAAAAAATAAGAAAAAGAAAAAAAAAATCCAAGGCTCAATTTGACATCACTTTAAAAAATGCCGCTCAAACAGTTTTGGTCAAAAAAAAATCTCACAGGTTTCTTCTCTATTCAGGATGCCCTTTCAAATCTCAGCGAATTTACAACACAAAAGAAGTTTCTCACCCAGCTGACACACTTTCTTTCCAGCCACTTTCTTTCCGGAGCTGTCCCAACTTCAGCAGCTATGGAGGCTGCCTCTCCGCCTCCAGCAAAAGGGCTTCTCCTGGATCAAACCAGAGATTTTGCGATATCTCTGGGATCCTGGGATAGTGCCCTTCACAATCCCTGTCTCTACGGGACGGTTTAGGTCTGTTGGGACCGACCAGGGGTGAAAATATCGGCTGCAATCTCAGAGCCCCGAGATCACAGCTGTATCGCCAAAATGAAGCTCCGCCTTCTCCCACTCTTGATGACTCTTTAAATACATCTGCAGGGTGCCAGCTGAATAAATTGTTTTAGTAACTAGAGCAGGGATGTCAAACTCAAAGCCCATGGGCAGGATCTGGCCCACAGGGTGTTTAGATCAGGCCCATGGGGCCACCCTGGAAACAGCGAAGGACCGGCATGTGGTGCCTCTGCCAGCGAAAACGAAGCTCAAGAGGACTGCATGCGGCCCTCCCAAGCTCTGCTTTGGCTGGCAGAGGGTTGCAGGAGGCCATCGCAGCCAAACACAAAGTTCAGAAGCCCATTTTCTCTGGCAGAGTGCTTGGGCCTCCACAAGCACCCCTGACACGAGTGATGTCAAGCTGGCCACCCCCACGCCCACTCCCTGAGGTCAAACACAACCCTGATGTGGCCCTCAATGAAATCAAGTTTGATACCCAGAACTAGAATCTTCTACAGTTCTTTGGCAGTAAAGCAGCCTCCATATTAAAAAGTGAATCTGTGTGTTGGTGTGTGTTTTAAATCTTCAGGGTACACCGTGCAGGAAGATTACATTATATTAAGTTTGATTTCTCTTTTACTTTGTCTAACTTATTCCAATATAGTTGGGGAGACAGAGACAATGAAAAAGAGGCCCTTGTTTGAAACTGCAGCACGTAACAATGATTTGTTTTTTTATAAAATCAAGATATGTAGTCATATATTTCTATTGGATTTTCTAAATTGGGATTAAAATTGTCCTTTGCTGTGAAACTATTGCTTCCTTGTATTGGGAGTTGTGCTATCCTACAATGTACCTGTTTTAAGAGAGGAATTATTCACTTCCACATCAGAAGAGAAATCTACCTGTGTCCAAAGAGCCTAAGGTACCTCTTACTTTATCTATCTATAGATGCCCTCCTTAATAGGCAGCTATAAAAACCATGATTTTCCATTTAGCCACTAGTTAAAAATCAATGAGTAAAGTAATTTTAATATAAAAATCTTGTCTCAGGTCAACTAAATTATTAAAGTAAGCAATGCAGCTAGGAAAAAAAAAGGTTCATCTGTCTCCCTTGCTTTTCCAAGTGATTCTGAAATGAAAGGTGCTGAAGCATGAAGATTGCAGGCCTTCGTTGCTTTCTGAAATCACAGTGTGGGGAATTGGGAGTGTTCTTACCTCCTTTGGTGCTATGAACTTTCCTTGAAAGCAGAGTACAAATTCACAGGGGTACCTTGCCTTCAATCAAGAAAATGCTCAAAATGACCCCCATCTGCCTCCTTAATGTATTCTGCCCAAAGGCTTCCATAAATATTTAATACAAGAAAGGGACTATTTAAACACAATGAATTGCTTGTGAAATTAAAGTTGGCTGATGGATTACACCAAATAATACATTGTCAATAGTGTCAGAAAAGTCACAAGACACACACACGTACCCTGTCTTCTCTTCAGTTCAGAGAGACTTGAAAGGTACTTTAACCACAATGAGGTTAATGTTTTCATATTACAAAGTAATGGCTTGGATCCAAATCACTTCCCCCTTGAAGGGACTTCATGCCCCTAGCAGTGAGTGTCAAACACCGCTATCCACCAGCTGCAGCCCGAGAGCTGCTATCCAAGGACAACAGAAGGGTTGTCAAACATCAGGAGAAATATGCGGTCAGAAAATTTGAGCTGCTTGGAATCCAAGCTAGTGAGTGTTAGTAGTTTTCTTCCCAAATTGGAGAAGGGTCTGTTGTTCCTTCATATTTGAGTGCATGATAAATGTGTATTTTGCATGCAAAAGATATATTGGTAAAGGAGTTGATAAAACTCCTTCCAGTATGTTACTATCTTATCAACAAAATGCCATTGTGATAGTTAACTATGGTAAAATGAGCAATATTTTTGGACAAAGTGCAATCAACATACATTGCCAACAGATGACAGAGAAAAATCCATATGCTAGTTTTATATTAGAGACGCAAAGAGGCACAAAAGAATGAGCCATTAGTATAGAAAAGAAGGGCATTTCCCCAATCCTATTTTAAAGTATAAAAACGTAGTTTTCCTGACATCCTGGAAATATTTCCAATGTTTACTCGCTCAATATTTATATGTACAAATATAAACTTATCTCACAAACTGCATTCCAGGAAAAAAATATTCACAATGTTAACTTAGTTAAGAAAGTTCAGTCATTTTCTAAATAAGATAAAATGATGTTTTAGGTGTAATTGGCAAGTATGATTCTCTTTTATACATGTTTACTGGCAACATTTTAAGTAAGCATACAGATCTGGAGATCTTCATTTCCTTAAATATTTCTCCATGTTTCCCACTCTCATTCCTCAGATAGAATTAGAGATTCTTGTTATACAGTTGAAAAAAAAACATATAGAAAAGAGGATAGTAAGATACAAAAAAATGGAGGGAGAATGTATGTATTTGTAAGGCATAACAAAAGAGAATCATCTGCTTTGAATCATCTCATTTCTAAACCATACATATGCACTCAAAGTTGCTTTGCAGATGCACTTGATGACACAATTGAGATATTGCCAGTATTGAAGGACCAAATAATAGTTCTAAGGCCTCATCCATGTAAGAAACTTTAAGTGTAGCCATCAGAAAGCGTCTTATATATTTTATGGTCTAAAAAAATATCTTTGTCTCAAAATCTACACTGAAGCTACCTGAGACTAGAATTTTCAGTCCTTCATCAGCCCTTGGTGAAAGAACCAATGTACAATGGGGGAAAACATTCTATTATCCTTTGCTTGATGAACAAACCTTTCAAAATAACAGTCCTGAAATTGTTATAGGATATAGAAAGACCAAATGAAGTTCAGTCTGGGATGGATGGATAAATAGATAGGTTTTTCTCTCCTAGCGTTGTGTGAGAGTCACTGCAACTTTCTAGGCGAAAATCACAGCCAGCAGATACTGTGTTTGAAACTGATATGAGAGGGTCATGTATAATCTTTGGTACAGAGTCTAACTGTGGGGTAAAGAAGAACAGGAACAACTGATCTCAACTGCAGAGATACCGACATGAACGCAAGCAGAGTCTGGTCTAGTGGAGAACTTAAACTACAATCAAATAGTGCTGATATCTGAACTGGTAAATAGGGCTGGTTCTTGAACACACTGAACAAGGCTGAATTCCACAGACCTTTGGGTATACTGTTTACATAACCCAATAATATTTAATTGCAGAAGAGCGATAACATGGAAGAGGTCACACTTCCCCAAATTATTGCTTTTGGGAAGAGGGGAAATTAAAATATTAGCAATGGCTCCATTTGCATAATTTAACATCAGAGCAAGATTCACAGCTCAAGGAGACTCATTAATTTTGCATGTCCATTCTGCATAACAATGCAAGTTTCAATATTTGCTTATATTAAGCCAAATATTGCGATGTAAATGAAAATTACACCTTCCTTTGCTTTGAGGTTTAGAGGCCTCTCGACATTTTCTTTGTATCAACACAATTCTTGTGTCTGTTCTCATGCAAGAAAACCCGTGTAATACAGGAAAGAGACATACTGGACTGGATTGGAACCATTTAATGTAGAACTGAAGGAACTTGAATGAGAAGTAAAATGTTTCCAAAGGAAAAAATATATAAAAAAGTCCAACTGATTTTTGGAAAAGCATCTTTGGTACAAACATGATCTGGATGATTGAGAATCTCCATAGACATATGAAGCCATACTAAAATAATTGTTGTGTTTCAAAAATAAGATTAAAAATAAAGAAGAAGTAGTGGTCAATCCCTTTTGTGCTGTCTCTTGTCTTATATTAGACTCCGCCCCCTTTATTTTAGTGTTTTAGTTTTAGTGTATGTATGTATGTATGTATGCAAACTGGATTTCTTCAAGAGCCAGACCAGCATTGTAGTTCTCCTCCGGGGGGGGGGGGAGGACCGGGGGGGGGGAATGGGAAGGATGCCTCCTGCCAGCTAACACGGGGTGCAGGGAGGCCTCCATGTGGCCCATTTTTGGCTGGCAGAGTGCTGCTGAAGGCCGGGGAGGCCGAAAATGGGTCACGGGGGGACCTCACGAGGTCTCTGCGTGGCACGGGCTGGTCCTTTGATATTTCCAGGCCGGCCCTGTAGGCCAGATTTAAGCACCCTGTGGGCCAGATCCAGCCCGTGTGCCTTGAGTTTGACACCCCTGCTTTAAAGCAATGTAAACTGTTGAGTAGTGCAAGTTAGACTGAAATTTTTTTAAAAACAGAAATGGATAGATTGACATTGAAAATTAAATAGAAAGAGGATCTAGAATATTATCAAACATGGAATTTATTTTACCAATGGTTGCAAAAAGGAGGTGGAGACTAAGAATGTAATTTGTATTGTTAAGCAAATGAAATACCCAGACAATACAATGTTTATTAAGCACTGAGAAATATATTTAATAGAAAATTAAAAAAAAAATTTTTTTAAAGGAAGTTGAAAAGTCTTTGTTCACCAACTGTTGTCATGCTTAAACACTTAAACACTGTGACTGTGTCACTGTGACATAGCCACTGTATCAGGAAGACTTGTCTGATGTTTAAAAGGAAAGCAATGAAACAAATTTATCTGCTGAACCTTTTTCTTAGATTACCTAATCAACAATAAATATCATACCAATTTCTGATATAGTAGAGAAATACCTAATGGCTAGAGCAAAGAACAATATGTACCCAAATCATGTCTCCAGCTTTCATTAACCAGCAAATAGCATTCTCTAAAGTAGACTTGTTAAAGAGACTTTCTATTCCTTACCAGCGCTATCACAAAATTCTGTAATTATAGTCATCTCAGTAAAAGTCATTTTACAAATGAAGGCAAATAAACATGCCCCAGTCATTTTAACCTTCCTCTGGAGTGAATACTGAACTACAGTGGGGTAAAATCACAGTTATAGTTCCTGACTATAACAAAAATGCAGATTTAAATGTAATAGAAGATATGAAAATAGAAGACTTAAAGAGATTTTAGATTGCTACTAGGTTCTTAGATATCTAAGCAGAGGGTTTAAGCCGTCAAAATGTGTCCTTGCTGTTGCTTCTGTTTCTTTTATCATGACAATTTCCAGGAAGCGGGGGGTGAGGTTGGGAGGGAATTATTCTAGTTGGAAATAGAAACAGTACTAGGATGTACCAAAGGAGTACAGATAAACAAAGATATGGCCCCATTAACAGTTTATTATATAAATTACATTAACTGTTTCAATTACAGTATTTATTAATAAAGTTCAATGGAACAAAATCTGGGGGGAAATAAATAATCACCTCCCAACTCCCACCCCACCCCACCCCCGCCCTGACAACAGTAGATCACATGAGCCATTTGATGGGCTCCATCCCGTTCTGGGTTCCCCAGGCCCGTTGGCAGAACCAGGTCTTCAGTGCCTTCCGAAAGAGAGGGGGACATTCTAATATCTGGGAAAATGATGTTCCAGAGAGAGGGAGCTACCATGGAGAAGGCCCTTCTGCTGGGTCCCACCAGGTGTATCTCCCTCAGGGGTGGGACCTGCAGCATTTCCTGCCTCCCCACTCTAATGGGTCGGATAGATGTGACCGGCAAGAGATGCTCCCTCAGATAACCTGGTCCCAAGCCATGAAGGGCTTTAAAGGTGACAACCAGCACCTTTAATTTTAAATTTTAAAATTTTAATTAGCTCTTCTAAACACTTCGTTACTTATTTGATGCATGATCTAAGTACAATGAAATTTTCTCGAGGGAAGGGGAACATATTATGTTTGGGCTATAGGACTTGACTTTTGGTACACCTAAACATAGCAAAATTGTGATGAACTTGAGGACTGCATATGGAGAATTCTGTAATAAGTCATTTGGCTAAAAGCCTGGTTTCTTCTTATGTGACCTCTCTTTAGGAAGACACTCATGACAGCAATAGGTAGCCAGAACTTATCTACAACTATCAATGAATTGCTAGAATTCAATTATAGCTCAAGATCTACACCTCTATGAAACAATTTCTTCTGAGCTGGTGAATAGTCCCATCTCAATGTTGTTCACTTAAAGGATGTGTTTCAATTGTTGCAAGAATTTGAAGGAGGTATGACATCCGAAAGATAATTGCACGTTAGCTTTGGAGATGTAGATCACATCAATTTAACTGAAAAATAAAACTCCTGAGCTTCCCTAGAGAACAAGGCCAATCAAGACTCATGGATAATAAACTGCCTCAGCAGATGCTAAAACATTCGGTTCAGTGGTTCACCTTGAAGTAATCTTTCCTCCTCTTGTCTGTTTCTGGCCCTTCTCGACAACATTTACACTTACTCCTTGATTCGAAGTTACTCACTCAAGCTACTTTCCTTTTTGTCACCTATTCTTCTTTTTACTATCTCAGAATCAAAGGATTTTAATTAAGGTTAGGCATCCCTAACCCTTTCTTTAACCCTTTTTTTTGTTAGATTTCTACACCCTTAAACCTTGTTATCCTGAGCCCGGCCTTCAGTAATCCAGTTCTTTGACCTTAGCATTTTATTTTGGTTCCTCACAATGCCACTAATCATAATAACCAAGGAAAAACCAAGACTAGAAATGACCGATTAACATTTATTTATCTTGTCTGAAATATTTAGGGCAGTTCATTTAGCTTCTTGGCAAGCAAAATACCTTGAACGCTACTTCTCTCAGACTTTTTTCAAGGAAGGCAGCAACTGGATGCATGGAGCCATTTCTATATCTTTGCTTCTTTTATGTTTACTTTTTTCTTATTTTATTCAATATTCAAAAGTTTTAAAAAGTTCAGTCTCCCCTGCCCCCCCACTACACTAATTATCAGTAAGATCTGGTGGCAATTCCTGGTATAATAAAAAGTATAAGGCCTTTCCTGCCTTCCATGATTCTCAATACCATCATAGTAAGATTGATGATATTATTATTAAATCCCCAAATTTATTTCAAAGAAGTACATGTATGAGTTTTGAAAGTGAGAGGAGGCCATTTATTATTTATTCAGCAATAAATTCTATATCCAACTCTGTCATCCACAAACATCAGTCTTGTTTGAGATGTCAAACAGGCCCTTCTGTGAAATGCTTTCAAGAAGGAACACCTGGCAAAGATTAAAGCTATACCACTGAAGAGGGTAATGCTGACAGGTTTGAGAACAAAGCAAGAAATATTCATGTATATAATTCAATACTTCGCATTGGTTTTCATTTTGAAACTTTACAGTCACATCATTTGGTAAATAATGCTAGTTGCACTATGATTGCAAGATGTTGTTTCAATGTATATGTTCAACCCTTACACATCATCTTGAAGAAATGTTTCAGAGGTGTATCTCATTCTGGGAAAAACCACTGTATTCATATACACACAGTGCTAGATAGAAACCAGGCACCTTTCACCAAAGTTGAGAATTACAAACGAGACTGTGGCATGTAACCCTTGCTATACAACTGGGAGGTAGAAATCTAAATCAGAAAAAATATCAAATGAAATTTGCTATACTGAACTTTGAGCTTTGGTGCAAGTGCTTAGTGAAATGTTTGGGGGAAAAAAATCGAAAAGCCTAACAAGAGTTTCAAGCAGGAACTATGTGGATGATGCCTGCAGACAAAAAATGGCATTTTCCACTCACTGTACAACAAGGAATATGAAGGGAAGTTATTAGACGGGGAAATACTCAAGCTCTAAACAGTTACACAGGATTGACGAATAAATTAACACTGCAGCTGACACCAAACAGGGACAGGAGCAAAAGTAAGGGTTAGAATAGCCCAAAGTGTATTCGGAACAAGAGAGAGAGGAATTCAACCCAGGAGGACCAGGATCTCAAACTGGCAAAGCAGGAACACAAAAAGGAACTTCATTTCCTAGGTACAGGTTAGCCATGACAGTTCGTGGGGGAAGCCTACCAAAGCAGACACTTCCCATGGCATCGATGAGCAAGACACCAAACAAGTTGGGACCGTAATTTAAGTGATCCTAGTTACCCTGTAAATAAGGCTTGTCCCTCCTTTCTTTGTGTTTGTAGTAAGTTTGTCCTTCCACCAATAAATCTCAAAGCTAGAAGTACTTGAAAATCACCTGTTACTTATAATGGATTTAGATGGACTATTCAAATCAGGGCAGCGAAAGAACTTTATGACCATATTAATTAATCAACTTTGCAAAGACAGTTACTGATCATGTATGTAAAGCACTGAGCCTTACAGTATCTGAGAGAAGTGTTGTCCCCAAAACAGGTGTGACCTTTTGGCTTGCTAACTAAAGTTGATATACAAACCATTCCAAGAATATTAAAGAGAGTATCCTTGGCTGCCAAGTGATCTCACAAATACTGGAGACTTCTGCTGTTCCCTTACCTGACAAGCTTGGATTATTGATAGGCAGGCAGCTGTTCAGAAAGCACATGATTCAGATGTTTAAAAGGGATATTCCAGTTTATCTGGGTATGCATTCAGAGCAGATATACTGATATTATGCATCGATTGTCTTGCTTATTGCAATGATGCAAAAATTCTGGGCAGTGTTTCTCAACTTCAACTTTAAGATATGTGGACTTCAGTTGCCAGAATTTGTCATCCAGAGTCCTTTGTAAACCAGGACTAAGTAGGGAAAGTATTTTGAAAAGAAAGTAAAAACTCTACCTTTTTACGTTCAGACATTACTGTCTATCTCTATGAAAGTAGAGCTTTGATTTGGCAACATTTAGAATATACAATTGGCTAGAACAAAAACCCCATCCAAATTTCAGCACTTTTTCCTATGTAGTGAAAGGATATAGATTAAGACTGCCAAGGCTTTACACAGTGTTAACATAAATGGGGCCAGTAATGTACATTATTGGGCAGTCAAACCATGGAAGTAAAACAATAGTGATACATCAGTTATAGTGCCACCAACAAACATTGAACAAAATATATGAAAAATCATTAATAAAGAAAACGAGTGAATTTGGAGAAACTAAACCTTCCCAGAATATAAATAGATCCAGAGTAAAATAGACCCACAGTAATGATCTAATGCAGAAGCATGATGAATGTTAATTATTGTTAAAGGAGGTATAAAGAGGTGATGCTTATCAGGCAAATGTAATTATTGGAACTCTTTGGAATTCAGTATCCATCTGTGCTGGACCTACCAAGGACCACTGCCAACAGCCCTTACTCTAGATCAGTGATGGCTAACCTTTTCAGCTTGGTGTGTCGAAAATCGGGAAAAAGTGTAGCCTTCCTCGGGTCGTATGTCACTTCAAGAAATATCAATAATTTGGTTTATGACGGACTGGGCTGGGCTGATCACACAGGGCTGTGAAACTCGTCTCCCTGGTCTCAGGGCTGCAGGTGCAGGATGTGGGGATCGGAAGGCCACCTTACAGGGCTGTGAACCTCATGGATCTCCTTTCCTCCTGTAGCGTTCCTGAGGTAATGAAACTGACAAACCTCAGTTTATGGCGGTTAAAACAGGTTCTCTGCTGCAAAGATCTTGCGGCAGCGGTGACACCACGCCTCCACGCAACAAGCAGGGAGCAGGGATTGGAGCAGAGCACAGGCAGCCTCTAAATGTGCAGGTTTTCCCCACACCAACAGGTGTGTCAGTCAAAGTGCCTCGGCATGTCATGAGTGACACGCGTGTCATAGGTTAGCCATCTGCTCTAGATTCAAAAGAATCTGCCATCTGCTCTAGATTCAAAAGAATGGTCTAGTTTTGCGCTGGATTATTCCAATTTTGTCAAATGCTGTTTGATTTGCACTGACTCCTGTCTTCAGGAACTCACATGCAAGCCTGTATCATCACATTAGGCATATGTGACACATTAGGCATATGTGACTTTGATTGTCATTTCCAATCAAAGTTGAAACACTCGATGTAGTAGTCTCCAAAATGCGGGCATTATTGTAAATTTCACCCTGATCCCACCCCAAATAACTTTAGAGGAGGTCAGTTGATTATCTGTGTAGGTTAAATGAGAGATAGGATTATTCCACCCCTCAAAGCAAAAGAAAAATCCTTTGATGAATGGGCCAGACTCATTTTTCCCTAACTGAAAATTAAAAATTAGCCAAATGGGCCTATTTTCCAATTATATGCTTGTCATTATGCGTGGCAGGGTTTTCTTCTATAGTAATTCCCATTGATACCCGTCTCCATTTTGTCCGCCATGAAGGATGCCCTCCGCCCGAATTACATACCCATGATACCTGGCATTACAACCATACATGTTTACAATGTAATGCTGTGAAGAACAATTTCACAATAAAATTAATGACTTGTCTAGGACGTAACACATTGAACTCCAGGGGAAAGAGTATGGCAAATTTAGGCCCTTTGGATTTCAATTCCCAGAATTCCTGATCATGGCTGAGTTCATGCAGAAGACCCCCAATCCAAACACCCCCAACAAGCAAGATACCAACAGCCTTGGGACGACAGTTCAAGGAAATCTTCAGCACCCAGAGGATAAGGCCTGTTTCTCGTTTATTTAACTTTTGCTGAATTTCAGTGAACGCCAGACATGAAGAGAAGGCTGCTGTTGGAGTTGTCATATTTCCTTTGTTTCATTAAAACGTAGGCCGGCGGAGGCTTTATCCTCCTTTTGCTGATAAAGCCCAGCTGACAATGTTTTCATTTGTGGACAGGGGTTCCCAATCCTTAGTACAAATAAATACTGACTTTTCCATCCATTCACTTTGGCCAGCATTCTCAATAACATTACCTTATAGGGCTGTAATAAGAGGAAAAAGCAGCCGAAATTGGAAACATAAAACTATGCAGGATTGTACTCCTTAATTTCACTCTTCTTTCTCAATCCAGAACCACAACTTACTATGTTTCACAGATTTCATTTAGCCCTTTGCAAAGGTGTTTTTTTTTTTTTTTGGATACAGAATCTATAAATAAAGGACAATTTCCAACTACATGCATCCTTCTTTCCCATCCCCCCAAAAGCACTATACCAAACTGCCCCTCTATAACAATAGTAACACAAAGTATTCAGACTGAACTTTTCCAAAAACATGAAATACTTTATATTGCTGTCTTGATAATTGTTAAAACAGCCGTTTAAATGAGGTCATTTATCCCTAAAAGACAGAAATGAGATGAAGCTAAGATAAGGATAACGTGACTTGTCTAGGCATGTATTAGGCAATAGCAGCTTTCAGCATTGTTTCTTTTCTTTTTTTTTACTAGAACTTAGTAAAATAGAACATTTACCCCTACCAATCTGTTTTAAGCCATAGACTGCAGCTTCATATTACACACGCAGAGAGACGCATACATTCAAACACACACAGATTACTCTGTCAAATAAATTGGTTTGGTGGTCTAGAAATCTAAGCAAGTAAATAAATTAATAGATTATTTGAACAATTTATTATTTGTTTTTTGATTTGTACATCTTTGATGTTCAGTGATGTGCAAGGCAAACTGAATGAAACTAAAGCCAACATACATGCATCTATAGTGAGAGGCCATACGTTTGCTTTATTTTTTGTTTTAAATAATTAACCCAAAAGTAGAAATCTACAGCAAACACCCCACCCCGCTTTAATATAGATATGACTATCTTCAAATGCTGCAGTAACAGTATTTATAATGTAACTGTTTTATAACAGTTTTAAGAGATTAGGATGTTTTCACAAGAACCCTCTTTTAAGGGTTCTAGACATAGAATTATTTGTACATATAATCCCACTTGGAGAAGGTAGTTGGAAGTGCTCTACTAGTAATCTCAAAATAGATTTTTAGCCTTCTTAAAAAAAGATCCCTGGAGAAGAAGCTTAGTGTTTTCCTCACATATTCAACTATGCCACTGAACTTCACAAAATTACTTGCTCGGTACACCAAAAAAAAAAAAAAAAAAAATCCATCAAAACAATCAGTTATAAGAATGAGGAGATCATCTACAACAGATCACAGTAAAGCTTACTAGTAAAACTGAAAAGGAAAGAAAAAAACTAAGTCAAATGGAAGCCAACATGTTTCCCTAGTCTGCATTTTATTCGTAGTTGTTTATATTTTTCAGAGTCCCATTCTCCAAATCTAGATATATTTGAACATTCGGTGGAAGAAGCTACAGTGTCAGTTTACCTATAAAGTCATCAAGCAAAGCACAACATAACACAATATTTTTCTAGCCATAACACAATCTTTTTATAGAGGCCTACCACTGTCTTCCCCAATAATAATTAACTCCTACCCTCTTTCCTATCCCAATATCCAGAGGTCCTGTTTGTATGTAGGCGAAAGGAGTCAAGAGGTGGCATTAGTACATTTTGCAAGCACCCTGATTGATTCAGTCAGGGAAGGGGCAATAAACCACACTGTGTGAAGAGGAATGAATGGGTGGGAGGATTAATACGCCTGCACAATTTCCAGAGACAAAATTCTAGGGTAGCCCCAAGAAAACAGGGCTTTGCTAGCAACTAACTCGCCCTCTTTTCCCCCCACCTTTCTCTTTCCAAGGCCACAAGGAGAAGGAAGTGAAAAATTAGAAGAAAAGGGAGGAGCAGAGTAGAGCTCATCAGGCCATCCTGGATGACTAAAGTTTATTTTCTCTATGAAGTATTAAAAAAAGAATTATAGGAGGAGCTCCATCTAAATATCCATGCTACTATCAGCTTAGTGACCACCTAGACGAGGGGTGTCAAACTCAAGGCCCTCGGGGTGCTTAGATTTGGCCCATGGGGCTGCCCTGGAAACAGTGAAGAACCAGCCCGCAGTGTCTCCGCCAGCGAAAACGGAGCACCGTTTTCGCTGGCAGAGTTGCAGAAGGCCATCCCAGCTGAAAACGGAGCTCGGGAGTCCATTTTCTCTGGCAGACCACTCGGATCACCACAGGCATCCCCCAATATCAAGCTGGCCACGCCCATCCTGGCCCCCTGAGGTCAAATACAACCCTGATGCGGCCCTCAATGAAATCGAGTTTGACACCCCTGACCTAGACTGGGGGCCAAGTAATAATGTGGATTTCTTTACATTTACTTCACCACATCAATGTTGGACAGATTTCATATGAAACAAAACATGCAAAAGAGATGCCCCTCAGTATCATATTATTTTGCTGCTTCTGCTCAAGGTTCTGAACTACATTTTTTCCCCTTTAATCTTCAAAGGTGCTAAAAGAACTGTTGTTTGGGATCTCTGGTTCCAAAGGGCTAACTGAAGGAGCAGGTATAGGATGAGTTCCATATTTAAGTCCCTACTTAACTTTGCAATGTTGTTCTGTTCACAGCAATCGCTTCAGCTTACCTGAAGTGAAGCAGGTGCATGACAAAGGAATCAAACTATCACCTGCTGTATCAAATTATGGTAACACAGTAGAAATTATCTTTGTATACTTGTCACCACAGCAGATGTTCACCAGGACACCAGGAAAGCCACACCCACATATCTTTGGCTTAATCTTTGCCTTGTTTATCCAATCTGATCAGAGTAACTGAGTGGTATAATAAAAGTTGCTTGTCTAATTACAACCAATCTGTTCACTCAGAAGGTGAACGATTCTGAAAAAGGAAACTTCTATTGGCTTCTTGTTACCATGGCCCTTGTGTACACACACATACCACTTTTCATGTACAATACCTCAAATTTATAAAAACATTCCCAGTATTTTTTTTCTACTAATAGCACCAATGGTCAAATCTATTATCTTTAATAACTTCACAAGTTTCACTCTAAAGGTGGCAAGCCTTGTGGAAATTTTTTTTTTTTAAAAAAAACTTGCCTGTCTTTGATTTCAGTATTATGAAGTTTTATGGGACTTTTTTTTTAAACTGATAAACAACATGGTAATCAGATTAATTTGTCTTCATAAATGAATTATCATAGGCTACTGGAATGTCCAATAAGCTTTCCTTTCAGAAGACTCTCGGATGGGAGAGTTGAAATTTGAAGATACTTGTGTATCAAGTGAGGGAGATAGAAAACCATCGGTTTCTTTGGCTCAAAATTTCCTTCCCAACAAACAGCACGATGGTACCGATCAACAAGTGTTTCAAATTATAATAATTAATTGAACCAGACAGGATTAGTTCTTATAAACCAGACAAGACAATATTGAGTTACATGAGTCTGATGAAATATAAGGCAATTTCATTTGTTTAATATGTTCACACAGAGCCTATAATGCAAAACTAAATTTAACTAAAATCCACTTGTCCAAATAGGTCAATCAGAAGGAAATATCTGATATGAATATGCAGCTTCAGAAGTTTTTTTAAAACTCATACAAGAAGCAAAACAAGCAAATGCCATGATGAGATGGGTAGATAGGTAGACAGGTAAGTAAGTAGGTAGATAGATGATAGATAAAACAACCTTATTCCACAGTGATTCTTGATGGAAGTTCACTTTAACTTAATTTATCTTACCAAAATACATTATATACATTGTGGCGTGAATACAAATGGAGTGAACCTAATAATACGGTTCAGTGCAAAGTTGATGACAAGACAGGGTTTGATGAATACATTGTTAATACATTCATTTTTGGCTATTAGATTGATTATTTCTGGATCCATAAAACATCAAGAAGCCTCATGCATTGTTCATTTTATACTTATGGTCACCCTTTCAAATAGAGAGTGATATGATTGCCAACTGAAATCACAACTGAGAGAACTGGACATCAATTTTATAAATTAAAATTTACAAGAGAAAGAGTATAGCTCCCTCCAAAGAAAACACTTCCCTTTTCAATAGAAATTGTTTTCTGTACACATGCTGTTTATCTAGGAAATGTTGAAACATGTTGACAATATTCAATCAGATACAGTACATTGGAACAATTTCTTACACAACACTGCTGCCCTCTTCTGGGCTGAAATTCTCCCCAACCTAAATACTTCTAACATTTTAATATTAAGCTCGGGGGGGGGGGGGGGGGTGTCAGTACAAACCACCACATGCTCAAAGCTACTGAATTAAAACTAAATTTTCTGGAACAGTGTGCGCCGTATGGTTTAAAAAGTTGTTAGGAGCCATAACTCACGAGTAGCGAAATACATTGCTGAATGATTGTGATTTTACCAAACACTAAGAAATATGGCTTGAAAGAAGTTTGATGCAAATAAAATCAGCAAGAAAACATCTGGAATAAATTGGAAACATCTCTAAAGAAAGTATTTCTGTGACTGCTCCCTCCCCATTCATGCATCCATCCACACACACACACACAAAGATACAGACTGACGTAGAAGAACTTAAAAACCCCTATCTCTCAGGTCTGGGTGCGATCCTAAGAGATCATAGTTCCACATCCAATTGACATTCAGAAGCAAAGAAAAGCTGTACCACATGGAAATCTAAATGAAAATGCATTAATGCAAAATAAATCCCTCTTTCTCCTCTTTTGGAGCCACCAACAGCTTGTTTACAAATCCAGTGCAAGTTCATGCAATGTTCAAGAGCTCCAGCGATTCACTACATGCTGTTTTCATGGTGCATGGACCATTCTCTTCCTTCTCCCACACAAAGCTTGCCTCCAACTGATTTGGCATGCATATGTTAACCTTTCACCTTTCCCCAATGACAATTAAAGCTCCCAACAGCAAGCTTATTCAGAATTTGCTCAAGCTTCTTATAGATATGCAACTTAAAGGGAGGGGCAGGTCCTTCTCAGAATAAAGGTCATTTTTGTCCTTGGGACTTGCACTTTGCTCTTAAATAGAAATGGAAAAGGCCAACCAAAATCTTTAAAAATCCCCAAGGAAAACATGAAATTTCTGAAATGATCTACACACTTCCTTTCATCTGGAAAAAGAAATGTACTGTTAAAAATAGTGTTTAAAAAAATTGGACTAGGTCCAAGAGATGACCACACTGCACTTAATGGGTATGGGCTACAAAATAAATTACATTTCTAAGGCTTGGAAGTGGCAAAAGTACTCTCAAAGGTTGCAGTTGAGTATCTTTGATATTTTGATGGAGGAATGTTATCTCAGAATGATGTCAAATGTACTTCAAATACAGTCGGAAGCCATTTTTGTTTTTTGTTTTGCACAGGCCACCTTCAACTTCAGCTGCTTTGCCTAGTGATATCAACTGATTATCTGAGTGCTTCTCCTCCCCACAGACCCATACCGTTAAAAAATAATTAATGTATGAAAGTACTGAGTTTTTTTCTTTCTTTCTGAAATTCATACAAATCATTCTTTGCCAGAAGTCCATGAAACTTCAGTATGAAAAGTTAAGGACTGGTCAAAACCCTGTTCTCTGATTAAATAAATAAACTTTCACTGAGCAAGTTTTTCAAGTTTAGATACTGGCATGGGCAAGTATGTTCTGTAAATAAAATGAGCATAAATTCAGGGTAGCTGATTCAATTTACTATTACCACTGAAAACTACCCTCTAGGACTAAAGCCAGCTTATTTACAGAACATGCTTGCCCATGCAAGCAAAATACATCTTTCTAAAATAGATCTAATAAAAATTTAATACCTAGAATTGATTCATGTGTTCACTTGTTTATCCCAGATTCATACGTTTCCAATGTTTGGAACTGACCATATTTAGAACACTGAGCAATTATTATAGGTAGTTTCTCAACATAGCTAATGGGAGTTTATTCATCATGATTTGGCCATTTGTAAAATTGTCATGAGCATAGTTGGTTGCAAAGCACCAAATTTATAAATTTAGTAACTTATCTTCCACAGGATCCTTTTCCTGCTTTCCTTTCTTGATTATCTTATGATAAGTAGTCATGCTTGACTCCCCCAAAAAAGCACTGAGCCAAACTTGCTCTTAGATTTTATTTTCAAAGAATACTTTCAGAGACCTGTTTGGAATCTTTTGTTTTTTGGAAATAAAAGTGACACTGAAGATTGGCAAGGGGACAAAAATTAAGGATTAGGAAAGTGTTCAGCAAGAAGCACAAAGAACTAAGTTGTGAATAATGTCATATATTGAAAACAGTTGGTGTTTGACTGGCTGTGTATTTCCTGTTAAATATCCTGTTAAAGCTAGACTTCCCTTCCTTTATTCATTTCAAGTCCCAATCATCTAATTTACTGAGTTTTCATTTTCCCCATTCCGAATACAGACCCATCATCCGCTTCATCTCAACTCTGCTTTCCCATTCTGTACTTTCTGCATAATGTGATAGATGTTTTCCTCAATCCAGAACACATCCAGCCTCCCACAAGGTTTCTGAGATTACCCTCAAGAATCCAGTCTGAATTGTGTCAAAGGGCCAGATGTTAATTGTAATTGTACTTCATATCCTCGGTGGATCCATGCTGCACGATGTTCTCAAATGCTGTGATGAAGCAAAAAATACACAGGATGTTTTCTACCAAGGTGTCCCCTTTAACAACATTCCTGAGTACAGTTTAAGATATTTGTATGTTCTTGCAAAAAACAAAAACAAAACATGTTTGCTACAATTGTTTCCAACTGCATGATTCTATATTTGTTCACTAATTAATGTTGTGCTTATTGTTCTTCTTTGTGTATATCACGCTCGGTTGCACAGCCCACTTGTTTTGCATTGTACTTGCTGTTTCATACAGCCCAACTATCAGTGCCCAACGTGATGAAAGATTTTGTTTTTCAAGCAGGTTTGTTTGCAGAGGATGACAATGATTAAAGAGGGAGTGACTGGCAGAATGTTATCCAGTGGTTTCCACAACTAAAGCAGCATTAGAACTGCTCCTGATCCAGCATCTTAATCAGTATGTTGGTTCTCAATTAATGTCAATGCATTCATGCAAAACCCAGTATCTGGGGCTACATGCTTTTAAGATGGAAGCCAATACACTTGTTGATACATATATTCTCTTCTATTGGAACAGTTATTAAAGGTCTTTGGTCAAGTGCAGAAGTGTCAAACTCACGGCCCGTGGCCAGGATGCGTCATGTGCTGGCCATACCCACCCCTGGTTTAGCAAAGGGGGAAGGTCATGATACATCACATGATACATCACGTGACACCGTGAATTTGACACCCCTGGTCTAGTGATTAAGCACCAGGCTAGAAACTGGGAGAAAGTAAGTTCTAGTCTCACCTTAGCCATGAAAGCCACTCTCTCTCTCTCTCTCTCTCTCTTTCTCCCCCCCCCCCCCCCCAATCCATCTCACAGGTCAGTTGTTGTGAAAAAAAGGAGAAGGAAGATGTGTTGGATATGCTCACCCCATTGAGTTATTTTAAAAAATAATAAAGGTAGGATATAAATAAATAAATACATTCACATCATTTGTCCTGTTGAGCTGCAAGGTCTGCTTGCTTTGCCCTGTAATTCATAGGGCAAAGCTATCAATGAATAATGCAGCAAAGAGTTTGTTCTTCAGCCAGCTTGTTACCAAGTTGGATGCCATTGAGGGCTGAGTGGGAGTGACTGGCACAAGGCCACTCAACCAGCTTCTGTGTCTAAGTGAGAACTAGAACTTCGGTCTCTTATTCTTAGTTGAAAACCATATCACTGTGATGGCTCTTAATTAATTCACAGCAATGCATTATTAATATTAAGTTCTTGTGCTACTGAGTGGCATATGTCAAAATAATTGGGTAAGTCTGATATCACACATCTTGGCAGGTATTATTTTCCATGTTCCTTCAAATAAAGAATCACAATGAAAATTCTTCTTATTAAAAGTTATAAATTGTATTATGATCAAATCTAAGGGTGCTATAAATCAACAGGGTCTCAAACGTGTCTCCTTTATTGGCACATACTACTACATTTTATACCGCCTCTTATTTGCAAATGGTTTAGATTTAATAAAAACCTGTTTTTCAATTTGGATCAGATAATGTTTAGTGAAATATATTTTCCTAGTTAAATTATACTGCTTACATTAAAAAGAAATATACTTTGATTTGAACTGGTAACTTCACTGACATATCCCTTTAGTTTTCCTGGCAGTATTTCAGGAGTCATTTGCCGCAAACTTTGAGGAAATGTTGTAGTTGTCTTGTTTCACAGTATAATCTACAACCTGGTGTACTCTGGAGAACTCTCATCCCTGTATTAAGCAGGCCTAACCCTGCTTAACTTCCATCCCATGCAAGATCAGCAAGATTGACCTGGAGATGGTGAATATAACCTGGCGATTCACTGTATTTTTGAATAGCTATGACTTACACTGGAAGAAAGATACTTTCTGCAGATTCAGGCTAGCAACTTAAGAGTAAAGCAAAACATACCACCGAAATCAGTTTAAAGACTTTTCCTGGAAAAGGGACATGGATTTTTAGGAAGTATACATAATTTACACAGCTTATGACATTCAGAGTGAAATGCATATACCACAATTACCAGTCTACCTTTGCTGTATTATGCTGGTCTAACAGAGATACGCTGGAAGCTGTTTTATACCTGAATTATTTGGAGAATTTATATTGAAGGTGGCTATATAAAATAGCAATCTGCGATTGCCTGGTTTTGTGTTTTGGTTTTGCTTTTGTGATTTAGTAAGATTAAATGGATGTGACAGATGAAAAAACAAGATTAAGGTCATTAGGTTTAAGAGGCTAAGAACAATGCACTTTTAAGATGTTTCATTTTTTTCTGAATTAAGTATTGCTGCTTATGACATTTTAAATATCCCAGCTACTTCCTTAATAGGTACTGCTCTGTAATAGGTACTGCTTTTTGCAAGTGGTATAGATTCAGCGGGTTTAGAAATTTTAACCACATCCTCATAACCTTTCTTTCATGCTGTTGGTATTTCTGCAGTGAATTCTAAATATATCACATTTGTGAAGATTGATGTTTATCTGCAGGTAAGGCAAATATAACAGGTAAATCAAACAAGCAGCCTACCACAAAGCTGTTTTCTTCCCTTCAACACACTTAATATATTTTATTTGGCCCCATAATTATACATGTGTGTGTGTGTGTGTTTGTGTGTGTGTAAAACAAACGAAGAGGCTATCTCTTTTGAGGACTGTTAAACTATCATTTCTTCCTCCCCTACTTCCTTCTTCCATTAATACAATTTGAAGAAATATGTTGAAAGTATGGATCCGATCACAGTGCTGAGATTTTTGTAAATATTCACTACCAGATGAGGAAGTGTAACAGTGACCACTGAAACCACAGATATGTTAATGAAGCAGTGCCTCAAGGCAACCCAATCAAGGAACACTTATCCCTGAACACAACATTTACAAGAATAGTTACAAGATCCAGAATTTAAGAGTCTCTGCAGAAAGGAAAACACAAGTTGCAGCACTGTGGTACAATGAAGGACAAGGGGTACATATAATTAAAGTCCTCTCTTTTGCAGTTCCGAAAACATCTAGCAGCCTTGCTGCCTTCCTAATTTCTATTAGGGCTGAGCTGACGTCTGATATTTAGAAACAATTTGGATTAACAGAAAACTGAATGAGAAAAATAACAGATGGTATTGCAATAGGTCTCCCCTTGCATGTGATCTCTCGGATGGGTTCTACATATTGTGAAGCACCGGGTTTCATTACTATGTACATTGCGATAACATAAGATCAGTCTTTTTTTCAGTTTCCTGCATCTTCACAATTCAGTCACTTTTGAGAGCTGGATAAATTTTCTCTGCCTCTAAAACAAGGCATATGTTCCATTGGGAAGGGAGTGAGGGGTATTAGCAGGCAAATGATTTGTCAGCCTATCAGATGCCAATTGAGCTACATAACGATGACATCACTCTCATTTTGCCAGCGACAATGGCACTAACAAGAGGGTATAATCAACAAACCACACAGTTAGACTAGCAAGGGCAGGTGCAATGCCACCCCTCCTTTTTTTTTTTTTTTTTGCTACAAGTCAGTCAACATTCGTTTCCAGCACAAAACTATTCCTTTCATTACAGCGTTAGCAGAAGTTGGCTTCCAGAAGGCACTGCAGCTGCTGTTGCCACTTCTTATCAAGGACACCACTGAACTAAGTGCTTATTCAGCACAATGGCTGCTTGGAAGCAGCTGGAGACATAAAACAAACTCTTTGGAAGGCGCTGCAACTAAGTGCAACATGTAGATTAAAAGAAATTAAAGGGAGGGGGGAGACCCTGGGAGGTCTTAAAAAAATTGAAAGACGAAGACTAATAAAGAAGCCAAGGTTACCATTTTTAGATTTTGAAAGGATCATAAAGAACGGTGCCATGTGTTACTTATTGGTAGGAGTTCTGGTAGCTTTGGTTGATGTTCTTAAGAGAGGATTGTGCAAGTCATCAAACAAGGACCTCACATGACCAGTTTCTCTTCTGAATTCATGCATGTTTGACAGATATATTAGTCACAAATACTATTTTTCATATTCATTTCTAATAATTTCCACCTGGAGCAGCTGCCTGGGATGCCAATTTCTCCCCACCCCACAAGTCTTTTGTAAATATTTGAAATAGCTATTCATTAACAGTTGCATGTTTATTCAGCACCGTTGTTCAGCTTGAGAACTGGAATTAGCTTTTATGCCTCATTCCTCTTTTCCATCTCTCTTTGGCTGAGCCTAGAAAGCCTCCTGCTTAGGGTTCAATCTGTCAAGATTCAAAATTATGCTCCAGCTGAGACCTAATCAAAGGCATCCTACCCGGTTTGCAAGTAAACCAGAAACAAGAGTGGATTCCTCCCCCCACAACCCCTGGGGCACTTGGTCTGGAAGTGAAAGCCAAATAAGCATCTTACAACTTCTACTTTTGTATGAATGGCAACGCTGCCCCATCGAACTTCCCCTCAAATCACAGGCTATATTTGCCATAGATGATATGCGCATGGTAGTATTTTACACATAAAGGACTAACTGTAAAATCTCATCCGACACTACGTGGAATAGAATTTAATCATAACTTCCCTTTCATTTTTATTATCTCCCATGTGGCTTTCAGCTCTATTGCAATGCATTGCATTTTCTAAACCTAACCATTTTTTATTTTGCAGGTTGTTACAGTGGATGGACTCTGAACGTACCAGCAGTCCTCACTTAACCACAGTAACTGGGACCAGAATTTCTGTGAATAATAATTTAATAATGCATTCGTAAAGTGTACATGATATGACCGCATCACTTACTGATAACAATTCCGGCAGTCCCTGTAGCCATTGTTAAGCAAGGATCAAAGGTCACTGAATGAGGACCTCCACTTGATGGGACTTGTAACTTCCTGCCAGCTTCTAACGAGCAAAGTCAATGTGGAAGCCAACAGGAAGTTGTAAATCCTGGTCACAACAAGCTTTATTTAGGCATCTCTCAAGCAGGCCAGCAAGTAAGTGATTGCTGAAGAGAATGTCAGGTGAGGGATTGGGACTCTGTGGCATGGTGCAAAAGGAGCAAGGCTTGGGATGTTCAGTGCAAGTGTGGCAAGGCGGTGTGGGTAGGCAATATGGTGTGAGTGCAATTATGTGAACATCACCTGATTGCTCCAGGCCAGGGCTGTCAAACTCGTGGCCCGTGGGCCAGATGTGTCACACGCTTGCCATGCCCGGTTTAGCAAAGGGGAAAAAAAGTCCCAATAAATCATGTGACGACATAAGTTTGACACTCCTGCTCCAATCCGACACTTGGGTGGCTGCTGGGGACTCCTCAACCAAAAAAAACGTCAGGAGTGGGAGTGACATACCAGACTGACTTTTGACCTTCCTTGTGAGTTTCTCCACTGACTTTGCTTGTGTGAAGCTGGCAGAAAAGATTGCAAGTGGTGATCACATGATCACTGGATACTGTAACCATCGTAAATGCAAGTCAGATGTTCAAAAGTGATTTACTGAGAGGAGGAAAAGCCGATTAACCTTCAAAATATCCTTTTAATACTTTCCTTTGAAATTCAAAAATAGAAACACTAAATGCAGATTTCTTAAAATAAATAAATTAGAAATAGGCAACAGATTCTGACAGCACCTTGCAAGCAGGTAGGTAGGTACCTCGCACAGTAATATACAAGTAGGAGCAATTCCAGAATCAGGTAGAAAGCACTGTAAAAAAAAAAGTTTATAAATGGCACAATCAAAGGCTGCAAGTTAAGTAAACTGAGGAGCAGTAAAATAAATCAGAAATATAATGAACATAAACATAGCCAGTTTAGTGTAGTGATTAAGACTCCAGGTTAGAAACCAGAAGACTGTGAATTCTAGTCCTGGCCTTGGACATGAAAGCCACCTTAGTGATTTTGGGCCAGCCATTCCTCTCAGCCCAACACACCTCAGGATTGTTGAAGTGGGGAAAATAGGAGGAAGGAGAATGCTTGCCACTTTGAGTTATTTATAAGTGATAAAGGTGGGATTAAAAAATATCTAATGAAAGTATTAAAAATAACTGAAGGGGAAAAAAAAAGGAAAATAAAAACAACACTGCACATAAGACTCTTGCTTAGTGAACCTCACTTCACTAAACCAAATCATAGGTAGATGCTAAACAGGGATACATGATATTTTGTGGCTAGAAACAATCTAGAATAGAGATAGTAACTTGGTGATATTTTAAAATGGAGGGAAGTTTTGGCCTGTTTGGGCAATGTGATGGAAATGGAAAATAAATGCTTCCGTAAGGCATAGGGAAGGCTTAATCACACACACAATACCCCCTCAAAATCATAGCATCGAAAATAGCTGTATAAATGGATCAAGAATTTGGTCCCATTCCTTACATAGATATACATTCTCTTTTGATTAGAATCACACTACTGCTAGTTGAGATAAGTAAGGACTGATTAACCAAACAATGCTTGAATCAATACAGGCAAGACTACTCTTTTGACCCATTCTAGGAATTTGAGAAAGATAGCCTTTCCCTTTTGCTTAAGAGAAAATGTCAGTTCTCCACCAAATTAATCTGGTCATCAGATAAAAATGCCTTGGTTTCTGCTGGTCACACCAGTACTCAGTAATCAGTACTGGTCAGACAAAACAGAGCAAAAAATATGTTCACATTTACCACAAAAGTACATTTTTCAGACTCAGAAATAGTTCAAAGAAAGTTAAAAGTAACATGAAGGAGTAACTTCTTCTACAACTAATTAGATCTGACTAGAATCCCAATTTCTGTTGAGACAGCTTAAATGTTAGTGAATCAGATGCCACAGAAACTATGCTGCATACTCTCAGACACAGCTTTTATTTGCAATGCTGTCTGCATAGTTATCCTTCTAATGGTAATGTCTTGTTTGGGGTATGGCAGTTCACTATGCGTGGGTTAAGAGTTTGAAGGCAGTTCAGAAACTGCAGCAAATGTAAAATACATTGGCACACATTTTAACTGGATTTGACTGCATGGAACATAGTATGCCAGTCACCTAGTTCACTGTATGACCTCTGAAGATGCCATACACCAAATAAAATCTAGTTCATTTTCAAGTACAGTGGAACCTCAGGTCATGACCATAATTTGTCCCAGGACTACGGTCGCAATCCGATTTGGTCGTGACCAAAGCACAACCGACTGGGCATACATGGACAAAAATTTGTGCACATTGCACATGCACAGAAGGGGAAAACGGCACAGAAGAGAATCTGCCGTGGCCGGGTTTGTTTGCCACCCGATTTTTGAATTGTGACCTGGTTCAAAAATTGGGTGGATTTTTTGGTTGGAACCCGATTTGGTCGCAAACAGAAGCATTTGCGACCCGAGGTTCCACTGAATTGTGCAGCAACATTTTTTTTAAAAGAACATGTATTCATAGATGGCCTGGGATCAGCATAAATCCTGTCCTCAGTAATCAAATATGTTTTGTGATTTTCAATGCTGGAATTCCTGCAGAGTGGAGCATTTGCTTGAGGTTTACCTGGCTTTCCGTAATCCAAATTAGGACCCTAAGAGACTTGATATGTAGTTTTATTAAGGAGTCTGATCTTTATCTTCTTATCAGTCTCTACTCAATTTCAAAATCCCTATTAGAGAATTGCTGGGCCTAATTCTCCCTCTGATAGCTTTGGGGGTAGAAGGTGGGTGTAGGATTACCAATACATGGCTACTTTATTTTGGCTCTGTCCTATTGGTCAGTTTGGTTGTTGCTGTTCTCAATAGTCCCAGGAGTAAATTAAGATTTGAAGATATTAAAATGCCATTAAATTATATCTTAAACATCTGGAATTTTACAGTTTATGAAGAATTTATCAGGTTTTGTTTTGTTTTGCTTTGACCGACTCCCAGAGTTTCTAGGTGATTCACAGATAAAACAAAATAATGATAAAAACAAAGCCCAAAAGATGGATTAAAGGAGACAACAACAGTGTATGGTGATTGAACTGCAGCAAAGATTATCTTGTTATTTTGGAAGAATATGTATTACCTATTATCTTAATAGTTGGCTTAAAGAAATGTGTTAACTTTGACTTTTGAATTTGCTTTGTACAGGTAAGAAGGAGGAATCAAACAATAGGGATAACACGTTGTCAAGACTTTTTTTCTTCTTACATATTCTTCTTCATATCTACTCTCCTTATTTATTATGCACAGAATCTGTTTCTATTGTTGAACTGTAAATTTTTCCTTGGTCATGTGTAGAAAATCAGTAAATTATTACTGAAAAGGTGAAAAAGACAATTGCATGGCCAACTTTAAAAAGTCTCGGAGATGTGGAACGAAAATCATTGCATATGGAAATATCCATTGAAATAGGCAGATAAAACTGTTAGCACCCCAACTTTGTTAACTCCACATGAGCAATCTTTGACATTAATTCATCCATCTGGATACCCTCCTGACGTGGAGACCAGTTCCCAGAATTCCCAGCAATAGTTCTGAAGGCTACCAATTCTGGGTATTGAAAAAAAGGGCCCAGGCCAAGAACCACTGTTCTATATTACAATATCTTTCATTAATACTATAATAAAGTTTTTAACATTTCTCTCACAAATGGGATGGAATGAAAAATTGCCTTCCCAGAAGACTAAGTGTAAGACTTAGCAAGATTTTGTCCCACTTCGTGGCTTGCCATACTTTAAATCAGTGTTTCTCAACCTGGACAATTTGATGATGTAAGGACTTCAACTCTCAGAATTTCCTGGCCAGCATGTGGTAGATAAATAAATGTAGGTTTAATCCCTATTTTAAATTGTATTCAAGAGTAGCAGTATTAGAATTGCTCTTCTTTTTCTTTTTCTGTTTTTGGACAGGATTTTCTTGCACATGACACCAAGGACATATCCTCAGCTCTATGTATTCCTCATCTGAGAAAGACTGAAGCTCAAATGCATTTGATGCGACATTAACATATTTATGGAACAACATGAATAGGATAGTTATATTTTTGTTCATTTCCTAAATTGTGCCTGGCTCTCTGCAATCCCATGGACCACAGCAGGCCAGACTTCCCTGTCCTCCAGTATCTTCCTAAATCTGCCCAAACCCATGCCTACTGTGTGTGTGTCAATGGCACTATCTAGCCATCTCATCCTCTGCCATCCCCTTCTCCTTTTGCCTTCAATCTTTCCCACTCATTTCCAATGAGTCCTCCCTTCTCATTTGGTGGCCAAAGTAATTAAGCTCCAACTTCAGTATCTGTCCTTCCGGAGAACAGTCAGGGTTGATTTCCTTAAGTGAGCTATTGGGAACCTTAATGAAAATATTAATCTCTACTGATCAGGGAAAACAGCAGTCTTATTATATTCAAATTAAACTTACAAGTCTGTTTTACTTACATAAAATACATTTTTATCATTTTCTTTAAAAAATAGTAAGATGAGCAGTTCACTGAAGAAAACTCTTTCATTTTCATCATGCCATGGCACAATTTCTTTTCCTTTTTGAACAGTGGTAGAACTGGAAGGGGGGGAAAGCCATGGTTTTCTTGTGCAAGATTTGAAACTGGCCTAGGAGGGAAGAATTGTGATAGGAGAAGGATAGCTAAAGCAGCCACCAGAAGCATGTGCTATTTAAAACCACTAAACACATATTTAATTTACCTGTTTAATCTCCATTCACTATCCTCTTACTGGGAATTTTCTACACACTAGAGATAGTGTTTGGAAGACCCTAGATCCATTCTTGATTTGTTTCAGGTTTTTGGTGTAATTTTCTGTGCTTTTAGCTTACTGTTCTCCATTGAAATAAACCCCAAACCTTTTGGAAAAAAACTAAAACTTTCATAAATTAGTATCCCTTTCTTACTCACTGATAGATAGATATTGACAGAGAAGGCATTGGCCATGTGCTTGGATGGTTTTCTACTAAATGCTATTGATAAAATAGCCAACCATAAGTAGCATAAATTTGATAGCTTTCTCAAAGTCAAAAGAAGTATTTTAGACTTTAAAACGACAAAGAATTATGGGAAGAAAGAAATGGTACAAATCCAGTTTTAGTAATGTGCAATTAAAGCAACAATACATTTAAAAAATTGGTTTCCAAAGTAAAAATAAAATTATTTTCCATTTCTCTCTGACCTATGAGCTACATTTGATCCTCCAGAAAGTTCCTTCTGGCCTGTCAGCTCCTCCCATGTGCTGTGCTCCCTTGAACTGCCTCCCACCATACAAAAAAAGCCCCATCCATCTCGTGGGGCACACGAGAAAGAGGAAACTGGCTGGAGGGCCATGTCATTTGCCTGTTGGGGGGGAAGACCCAATTTTATTTGCTTTTTTTAAAAACTGATTCCCCCCCCGCCCCCCCATCCTCAAATGTCCAATCTGGCCCTCGGACGGAAAAGTTCGGAGAAACCCGCTCTACAAAAAAAGGCAGTTGAGAATGCAACTTATTATAAAATCATTCTCTTCTATTCCTTATTTCTTTATTAAGAACAACATATTAAAAACAAACCCAGATTAATATGCCCGAGATAGTTTTTTTAACCACAAACTAGAGCATTTTTTACATTAGATATAGACAGACAATAAACTAGGATAAAATCCTAGTTTATTGTAGGAAAAAACAATAGGAAAAAATCCTATTTGACAAAGAAAAAGGCATTCTCAAGCAACATTCCTCCTTTGTTTGCCACAATGTAGCTCCATGGTTACTATCCTATATACAGTAATTTTCTACAATATAAACAGGAATATTGCATAAAACCCAGAAGCACGCCTCAGTTTCTGATCTATACTTCTGGGAAAGATTTATTATGGTTAACTGATGAGCAATTCTTTTTTAAAAAATATTTATCTTTATGATTGTTGTGGGCACTCAGCATCACACAGCATCAATTTCTCTTGCTTTTACTCATTAAATCTAGTTATGCCAGCAATGCATCGTGAAGTTCCCGCAGTATGAGAGACAGGGTAATATAAATAAAGGCATCTAAAGGACTCACTACAGTCTTGAAAAATTGCTTTCCTCAGTTATACAATTAATGTATATCTTTTCTCCAATCTCTCACATCAAGGAACTTCTTCAATGAAGATTCTGATCTAATTCATTAGAAGTCATCCCAAACCAAACAGAAGCTAAATATAGATTTTTTACAGTGTTTGGGAGAACTACTTGCTGATGTTGTTGAACAATCTTGTCAATTCAATATTTAATGCTGGTTTATTCTACAAGCTGGAGTTTATTGTACACAAGCCTCTTGATCCAGCTGAGAATGCCTATAACCAAACATTCAGATATCTATAAAATACCTGGGCACTTGATCAGTATGTATTTTTCAGATACTGCACTTAAGAGGCATAATATAACAGGAAATTATGCTATGGAAATAACCTGTTATCTTAAGCTTTGGCTTGTGTCTTTCCCCTTACTATAAATCTACCACTTCCAATCTCCTTTGGAATTTTTAATCTGACTACTGTGATCAGAACAGTGGTAGGATTCAAATAATTTAACAACCAGTTTTCTGCCCTTCCAACAACCAGTTCAACAAACCGCTCAGAAAGTTAACAACCAGTTCTCCTGAACTGGTGTGAACTGGCTGAATCCCACTACTGGTTCAGCTTCTTCAGCCCTTCGATAATAAAGTTATTCATATCTTCCAAATCTGGATTCTTCACAGACAAAGATGGTGAGACTCTAGAAAGAGTGCAGAGAAAAAGCAACAAAAATGATTAGAGGACTGGAGGCTAAAACAATACGATGAACGGTTGCAGGAACTGGGCCTGGTTAGCTTGATAAAGAAAAGGACCAGGGGTGACATGATTAGCAATATTCCAATATCTAAGGGGCTACCACAGAGAAGAGAGAGTCAACCTATTTCCCAAAGCACCTGAAAGCAGGACAAGGAGCAATGGATGGACACTCATCAAGGAGAGAAACAACCTAGAACTAAGGAGAAATTTCATGGCAGTTAAAAACAATTAATCAATGGAACAGCTTGCTTTCAGAAGTTGGGAGTGCTCCAACAATGGAGGTTTTTAATTTAGAGCCTGGACAACCATTTGCCTGAAATGGTTTAGGGTCTCCTGTTTCCACAGCGGGTTGGACTAGAAGGCCTCCAAAGTCCCTTCTTCTGTTAATTCTTTGGGGTCAGCTGGAAGATTCATATTACAAAAAGCCTGGGGCAAAGAGTCCACTGTGGGTGACTAGGTCTTGCTTTCCACGTCATCTGTGACACTATTCTTCGCTTGTGGACTTCCATGAAGTTTGTCACTGCATAGGTCTCTACAGATTGGATCATCAACACTACAAATGACTTAAGTTTGACATGGTATGAGAAAAACTGGGGAAGTATAATTGAAAGTAATTGGTTCCCAATTGGACTAATCCAAAGCAGCAAGCTTTAATATAGGGAATGGAACCTTTTAGGAAGAGGTTAACAAACCTATTTAAAGGTACTAGGATGAAAAGAAACCAAAAAGGAGGAGGAGAAGGAGGAGGAGGAGGAAAAGAGGAAGAGGAAGAAGGAGAAGAAGAGGAGGAGGAAGAAAAAGACCCTGACCTCTCCAAAATCTTAGGTTCTTTGGGGAAATACTATATGTTCGAGGCAATGACATTAAAAAAAAAGGGGGTAAAATGCAATGTGCAAAAACAAAGGAGCTCGTTTTTCAGAAAATGGGCGTCACCTGATACGCCTCTTCTCGTGGAACTGCGTAGAGCATCCAGAGAGTGGGAGGTGCTTCAGTCTTCACTTCTCACAGGCTGAGCTGAAATTGAGGAACGCCCTCCTCCTCCACGTGACTCCTCCATGCGTTCCCCCAGTTTTAACGAAGACGAGAGAACCACAACAACCCTCTAATCTTAAGTATTATACAACTTGAACTACAACACTAGAGATCATTGGCCGAAACAGGATTCCCCCCCCCCCCCAGACGGACCAATCAGGGTGGGGCTGGATGCTCTACGCAGTTCCACGAGAAGAGGCATATCAGGTAAGAACCAACGCCCATTCTCCGTAGAACTGCTGCGAGCATCCAGAGAGTGGGACATACCAAAGCAAGTCTGTCCTACGGGTGGGAGTCCGTCTGGATTGGAACTTCCCCAGGATCTCTCACCACTTGCTGCAAGACTCGCCTGCCAAAAGTTGCCTCAGCTGAGGCGTAAATATCAATCTTATAATGTCGTATAAAGGGAGACGGGGAAGCCCAGGTGGCCGCCCGGCAAATATCAAGAATAGAAGCCTGAGTAGCCCAGGCTGCCGAAGTAGCTGCACTTCTGGTGGAGTGGGCGGTAACCCCACTGGGAACTGGAATAGCTTGAACTAAATAGGCCTTGGATATGGTAGCCCTAATCCATCGGCCCACCGTGGACAGAGAGACCTTACAGCCTAGTGTCTTCGGCTGAAAGGACAAAAATAGAGACTCTGTTTTCCTGATGGACTGCGTGCGGGAGATGTAAATACGCAAAGCCCTTCGAACATCAAGGGTGTGCCACTGCCTCTCTTGCTCGCGCAGAGGCTTTGGACAGAAATTAGGCAGGACCAACTCCTGTGTCCTGTGGAATGCTGAATTGATCTTCGGCATAAAGGCTGGGTCTGGTCTCAGAACCACCCGATCAGAATGAAAAATACACAGGTCCTTTCTCACTGATAGAGCTGCAATTTCAGATATCCTTCTAGCTGAAGTAATAGCCACAAGAAATACTGTTTTAAATGTAAGAAATTGAGGTGATGCCTCTCTGAGAGGCTCAAAGGGAGATCTAGTCAAGGCCAGGAAAACTTTGTTAAGGTCCCATGTCGGGTATCTGTGCACTACTGAAGGGCGCAAGTTAGAAGCCCCTTTAAGAAAAGCCTTGATTCGAGGATGGTGGGAAAGGGGACCGAAAGGGCCGCCAGCAACCACCGTTGAGAGAGCCCTGACCTGCCTCCTTAAAGTGTTAGGTGATAAGCCTCCATCTAGGCCATCTTGTAAAAAGGCCAGGATCTGTGCAACTGAAGGAGAGCGTGGATTGATGAATGATTTGTGGCACCAGTTACAGAAACTGCTCCAGGTCGCATCATAAATGCAAGTAGTAGAAGGCCTCCTAGCCGCCAAAATGGTGTTAATGACCTGGGCTGGTAAGCCTTCCTCAATCAGCCTTTCCCGCTCAACCTCCAAACGGCCAACTGCAGCCACTGTGGTTCTGGACAAAGCAGCGGGCCCTGTGACAGCGAGATCTGATCTAACGGGATCCTCCATGGCGGAGTTACCGACAGATTGTGAAGGTCCGCAAACCACAGCCTCCTGGGCCAATATGGTGCCACCATGAGGACTTCTGCTCTCTCGGATATCAATTTCCGAATCAACCTGGGGATCAACGGAAGTGGAGGGAAGGCATACAGAAGCCCGGGAGGCCACGGGCAACGCAGGGCATCGTGATTCTCTGCTCCGTTGGAGGGATAACGGGAGAAGAACCTTGGTGTTTGCGCGTTGAGTGGAGATGCAAAAAGGTTTACTAGGGGCTGACCGAACCTGGCTGTTCCCTCTCTGAACAGATGTGGGTGCAGACGCCACTCTGCTTGGTCCAGTGTTGCCCTGCTCAGCCAGTCTGCTTGGATGTTGGAGGCTCCGGAAATGTGCTCCGCTCTGATGGATGAAAGATGCGCCTCCGCCCATCGACACAGCCGCTCGGCCTCTCTCATGAGAATGATGGAATGGGTGCCCCCTTGCCGATTGATGTGGGCTTTGATTGTAGTATTGTCCGTTAGGACCAGGACATGGTGCTCTCTCACCCAATGAAGGAATGCAGGGCCAGGTACACTGCGCGAAGCTCCAACCAGTTGATGCTCCGACCTCGCTCCGCAGGAGTCCAGGCTCCCTGTGCCGAGAGAGACTGCAGGTGGGTCTCCCATCCAGAAAAACTTGCATCTGTCGTGAGAGTGACCCTTTGAGGCTCCTTGAATAAATGTCCTCTGTTGACAGATGGTCGTGTCCACCATAGGAGGGAGGCGAGGACTTTCGGCGGGACCCTCACCACAAGCCTTGATGTGTTCCTTCCTGAACGCTGATACGGCAAGAGGAACCATTGCAAAGATCTGGAATGCAAGCGAGCCCATGGAATAATAGAAATACAAGAAACTAGCTTCCCAAGCAGTTTGGATAAATTGAGCAAGGATGCTTTCCCAGTTCGCTGGATATCCCTGATAGTTGTGCGGATACTAATAAGTCTCTCCTGAGAGAGGGAAACCTTCCCTTCAATAGAGTCAATCACAGCCCCCAGATGGGCTATACGAGTGGAGGGGCTAAGCTGACTCTTCTCCCAGTTCACTAAGAAGCCGTGCGACTGAAGTACCGAGAGGGTAGCGCTAGTATCACTCTCGGCCTGATGTCGGGAAGGGGATACAACCAGGATATCGACAAGGTAACAGTGGATCCGGATAGGAATTTGCCTAAGGCGAGCCGCCAGAACTGCCAACACCTTAGTGAAAGATCTCGGAGCCAAGGCGAGACCAAAGGGAAGGGCTACATACTGGAAATGTTGATTATTATAACAAAACCTGAGATATTTGGAATACGAGGAATGAATGGGGATATGGAGATAAGCCTCGGAGAGGTCAACCGATGTAAGCCAGTCCCCTTCTCTGATGCCCTGTAAAATAGACTGGAGAGTCTGCATTTTGAACTTATGGCGTATCATAAAGCGATTTAACCTTTTAAGATCTAAAATGGGTCTCCAACCCCCGGAATGTTTAGGCACCAAAAATAAAAGGGAATAGAAACCCCTTCCCCATTGGGAGGAAGGTACAGGTTGGATGGCCCTAGTATCAGACAGATGTTTGATGGCGGAGACCATAAGGGCCTGCTTAGCAGGATCCTTAGAGATGGGTGAAAGCTTGAAATGCTCAGGAGGGGGAGTGTGAAACTGCAGGGTCAAGCCAAAGCACACTGAATTTCTGACCCAAGTGTCTGAGGTAGATTTCTCCCACTTGTCGGCAAAATGCCTGAGGCGGCCGCCTATGGGAGGAGAACCTGCAATCCTACCTGGGTCGGCGGGCCGCCCTGCTCCCGGCACCCCTGAAGGGCCTTCTGTAACTGCCCCCTCTCCTGCTTCTGTCTCCCGAGTCACCCCAGTCCTGGTAAGACGACCGGAATGATGGGGAGCCCTGAAACCTAGGGGTGAATGATGACTGGAAAAGGGGATGAAAGGAGCCCCTCCGAAAGGGCTGGGAACCCTTGGTTTCCTGCCTACGAAAAAGCGAAGGCAGAAACTTTTTCTTATTTCGAGTTTCCAGGAGCAATGGCTCGAGAGCGGGCCCGAACAATTTCCCCTTTGATATGGGGGCTGAAGCCAACTTAGACTTATTTTTAATGTCATCCTGCCAGTGCCGAAGCCAAAGTAATCGTCTGGCAGTTACGTGGGAAGATATAGCCCAGGATGAGAACTTAACCGAATGAAAAGTGGCGTCGGCTGCAAATTCTGCCGCTGCCGTGATTTTTGCAATATCTTGATGGGCTCTGGTGTCAGCTGGGGGGATATGTTGCTTCAGCTGTCTGAGCCATCTGATGGAGGACCGGGTGAAGAAGGAAGCGGCCGTGGCCGACCGGATGGCCCAAGCATCAGCGTAGTGATATCCTCCGGCTTTAGCGCCTCCAGTGCATCGGTAGGATTGGAAGAGGAGGCTAGTCTTACAATCGGATCATCTATGTGTCTAACATAGCGGAGAAATCCAGGTCCAGGTTAAACAACCTCTTGTCCTGACTAGAGGGGGCAGGAGAAGGACCCACCGAAGCCAACTGCTTTGCAACCAGATCCGAGAAGATTGGGGGGACCGGAATAATGTCCGCTGCTACTGCTGGCTGTCTGAACATAAGGTCATCTGGACCTTCTGGGCTCGATGGAGGAGGATCAGAGGGAGACTGCGAGGCCAGACCTGAAACGTTCCTTGCCTTAAATAATAAGGACTTAAATAAATGGGGTTTAAAAAGACCCACAACAGCAGGTTGCTCAGGGAAAAGGCCCTCATCTTCCGACATTTCTCCCTCCATGGGATCTACCTCCAGAAAGGGTTCAGAATACTGCAAGGATCCTCTATCAGAATCTTCGTACTCTCCGAACGGTTCAAGGCCCACTACCTCTTCTTCTTGGGTATCCTTCCCCTCTGGGAATGGGGCATCCATGTGAGGAGGTACCTGACCATGCTGAGATGCTGGTCCAGAGAGAGACCTTCCGGATAAAGATTCGACCTCGGGAGTCCTCCCTTGGGAGTTTGGTCTAGACAGCTGCTGCATTCCTTTGGCTATTCCTTGACGGATGACAGACTGCATCCATTCTCTAATGTTATCAGGTATAATGGTTGGAGTAGGATCTCCAGAATGTAGGCCTGCAGCGGTTGGCGTGAAGGTCGCCTCGGGCACACGGGTGGGCTGGCGGCCTCGGGTGGCGGTACCGCACCTAGAGGGAGAGGATTGGCTTGGCAGGGGGGGTGTAGAAGGTGAAGCAGGTGTTATAGAGTGTGACTCTTTAGCCCGCTTGCTAAACTCCCTTTCTAGGACCTTATGGTGCCGTAAAGCATCTCTTTGAGAAGCACTGGAAGATTCCTTGTCCCTTTTGCGAAGGTAGTGTGTCTTTGATTTGGCCTTCAGAGAAGAGCCAGTAGGATTAGTCTCTGCCATGGTATTGAAACAAGGAATGGCAGTTGGCACGCCTAGGAGTTCGGCCTACTTACGTAAACCGGTTTTCCTAAGATTGGGTCACGTCCCCCTTTTTGAAAGAAATTTTATTCTCTGAATAGTAATTAATTAATCTAACTATCTATCTATTTAATGTTTGTTTGTTTATTTATTTATTTATTTATTTATTTATTTATTTATTTATTTATTTATTTTGAACTCTATGCAATAAAAAAGGAAAAATCTATCTAAAGCTATTAAATATATACACTAAATATATACACTAACAATTATTATTATTAATTTGTGGGTCGGGCCCATGTAAGGAAGACCAAACAGACCCAAGAGAATAACAGCAAGAACCCACTAGCAAAAAACCTAGATTCCAAATGAACCAAGTGAACGCTGAGGCCAAGCAATTATGCAAAAAAACAAGACAAAATGGGCCTCTGTAGGCAGCCCCCCAACAACAATGGGGAGTACGTGCCTGCGCCTCTGAGCGAGCTGCGGGCAAAGGAAGAAAGCCAACAATGTCTGACCAGGAGGGACAACAGGGCACGGAGCCACAGTGCCCTCCAGGTAGAAACAGGGGCTCCACGCAGCCTGACGGTGCCGCTAAGGGCCTACAAAGGCCTCGCAGCTCACAATTAAATTGAAACAATAATAGCTTTACTTGTTGAAAGGAACAAAATGGCACCGGCCACGAGACGCGCCCAAAATGGCTGCCCGGCTCAGAGCGCACAGCTCAGAGACGCACCAGCCCAATCGCAACTTCAAGGCACAAAAAAGAGAAAAAGGGCTGGGAGAGGAAGCGCTGCTTCCCCTGAGGCGTTCTAGGGGGGAAGACGCAATTGCGCGCTAAAATAATAGCGCGGAGCCAAGCGGCTGAGCCCAGTGCGCTTGGAGCGGCAGAGGAAGAATGAGGAGGGGTGGGGGAGGCGAAAAGGCTCCAAACCCCTTACCTCCCTCCTGAGAGCGAAATCGCTCTGTAAATAAATTTGGGACCACACTACAGTAGCAGGGACAAGGAGGAAAGGAAGAAATCAAACCTGAACCTAAAATGCAACAACACCTGAAACGGTCAAGGAACAGAAGAAAAGCTGCCTGTCTTTCTCGAAGGCTGAGCTAAAACTGGGGGAACGCATGGAGGAGTCACGTGGAGGAGGAGGGCGTTCCTCAATTTCAGCTCAGCCTGTGAGAAGAGAAGACTGAAGCACCTCCCACTCTCTGGATGCTCGCAGCAGTTCTACGGAGAATCTGGTATGCACAAAACACTGAATGGAACTCCCTTAACTTTAAGAGTGCTAATAACTGAAGGGTTGTTTTCCTGCCATGAATGCTGCTTTAATCTTCAGCTCTCCAACTGGCTGATTCAATTCAAACATGTGTGTACCTAGGAATGTCTGGGCGCAGAAGGTGATAGGCTTAGAGTAAGACATTAGCATACATCCTTCTCGCTTATCTGCAAGTGAACAGGGACTGCACATGGTATGGTTACCATGGAAAGCTTACCCCGTCTCTTTGTGTTCATACTTTACATATCAAGCCTCCATAATACATCACCTAAATATGTGGGATTCTTTCAGAATCAAAGTACTAAGTGCATATTTAAAAACTGCAGTGATGCTAGATTTTTTTGGTAACTAAGGTAAGAGGATTTGAAACAAGAAAGAGCTTACATCTAGTAAGCTATCCTCTCAACCAGAGGATTATTTAAAATGTTGAACAAAGATTAACTCTTAAAATATTTTTATTTAGAATCGTACTAATAATTCAAAATCCATATTAGAGCAATACCTGAATTTTGTTAATTTGCATTAAAAAGAACCTTCCCTTCCCTTCTCTGATTTTTCTTTTTCAGTCACTTTCTTTTGGATGTTTTATTCTTGCTTACTTCACATATTAGGGAAATACCTTTGAAGCTGAGGTATACAAAGGAGACCTTGCATAGAAACAATGGTTTAAACATGTAGGAATACTCAGAAACTATTTTCCCTAGCATTAATAGCTTGTGTAGTAGCAAAATGCAAACATACCTTATTTTTTAAAAAAATAATGTTACATAAAACCCATCATTTTTTAAAAAGAAAAATAAGGCATGGAAAATTACATTTTTGTATTGCTACATACAATAGCTTTTATAGCTACTCAACTGACAATAAATATGTTCACTTTTCTTGAGCCTTTAGGAAGAATTACATGGGATAATGAAAAAACACCTAATTATTCATGCTGTCCTGAATAGCTTTTAAAATGACAGACTGGTATCAAAATATTTATGTTGGCATTATATTGTTTCTACATTAGCAGAGTCAGCAACTGAGACTGGAACATTCTTAACATAAAAAGGGAAGAAACAAGGCAAATGCAAGGCTGGACTACTCAAGAGAAGAATTTCTCCTTTAGTTGGTATCTTTCTTCTTTGGGGTTCAAAACGATGACAAGAAAAAACATTGAGAAAGGAAGAAAATCTTGTGTGTTGCCAAACTAACTGAAGCTATGTGTCAAAATCAGGTGTAATCAGAAGTCTTTAAGTACAGATATGTGTGAATTGGTATATCTATATACTTGTGTTCCACCCTGCCCCAAATACACATACACACAACCGAAGACAAACACACTGGGAAAACTCTTTGCATGAAGAGAATTTATTTACATTTTTATCTTCAATTCACTTCTTTTTGCATCAACACCCTTTTCTCCCATTCTATTGAAAACCCAGAATTGCTTATTGATATTTAGATGAATGGGTTTCTTTTGAGACATGCTGGAGAAAGTCAAACATAAATTTTATATTCTAAACTAGAAAACCTAGAACTATGCCCCCTTTGGTCCGATCTAAGTATAGTATATAAAATCATACATTGCAATGTCCTACCTGTCAATGGTACTTCAGCTTCAATCATAACAATACAAGAGCACACAATAGATACAAATTCAAGGTTAACCGCACCAAACATGATTGCAGGAAATACGACTTCAGCAACAAAGTGGTCAATGTCTGGAATACTCTACCTGACTCTGTGGTTTCTTCCCCAAACCCCAAAAACTTTAACCTTAGACTGTTCTACTATTGACTTTACTTCTTTCCTAAGAGGTCTGTAGGGGGAGTGCATAAGCGCACCAACGTGCCTACTGTCCCTGTCCTATTGTTTCCTTTTATTTTCTTATATGTATCCATTTCATGTATTCATAACTATGTTTATACTTATACTTATTATCTTGTAAGCAATTGACAAATCAAATAAATAAATAAAAATAAATAAACTCAACACTTAAGTTAGAAACACATACAGGATAATTTACTATACAAACATTGCTTTGACAAGCAAGTAATGTCTACTGGTGTTAGTCTTGTATTACGTCACAGTGTTATATTTTTACAAACTATTGGTATTGCAAACACTATTCCAACTGCAAATACTACCTCTCAAAAATCCAATCCTAGTAGTTCATAGATCCGGCAAAGAATTTTTAGGACAGAAGGTTAATTTCAATATATCTTTTCTCTATGGAAGGCCACAGAGTTTCAGGAGGATGCAAAGGAATTTAGGAAGGATTAATAGGCTACTTGCCCGCCATGATCAGAGTGGAAGAATTTAATTCAGAAGATGGAATTCCAGGGAGAATGAAATCTGAATTGTAGCTATCTATTTACAAGATCAGAAGGAGTCTGGTTACACCTTTTCCAACAAACAAATATCATTAAAGGGATAAACTATCATGAACTATAGCTAACTTAATCAAATACCTGGAGCGGCTATGCAAGCTTTTATTCTACCATTCATACAGACAATACATAAAGTATTCTTTTGTCCCTACATAAAATCCATGCTTTGCTGCTTTATAAGATCTGCTCAGTTCTACTATATCCAAATCAGCTTATTTCAAGAACTGTTTCTTTTAGTTAGGTTTTTTTTTTCTGTTGAGGTTTCTGTTCAATGTTTCTGTTTTCTTATTTTGTACTGAAATGTAGAATACAAAAGTCAGATATATGTTTTAAGTATAAATCATTTTTAGGAACAACAATAGTCTCTTATTCTACTCCTATAAATCTATCTGCATGTGCCAATCAGATCTTCTATGTTTAATAAATGGAGAATGATATTTATTTATTAAGCAAAGGCACTAAAAGGGTCTTAGCAAACACTACAGTAAAAATGGATTGGGGGGGATTTAATCAAAAGCAAATACTTGCACAGCAAAGAACAAACAATCTCTCTCTGTTGACCTTCCTTCCATTATGCCTACCAACATGTCACTTAAAGTCTTAGGGGACTTCAACAAAAGACAGTGAAACAATGTCATGGTACACAAAATTGTTTAATGTTGAGCCAGTTTAAAAAATGAGCCCAAGCCAAAAAGGATTGCTATATGTATAAAAACAAAAACTCAAGCAAGTTTTAAACAATACTAGAGAATGAAAAAGCAATATATCAAAGCAAGAGGATAAAGCATTAAATATAACAAATGTTTTCAGGAAATTCCTAATATAACATTTAAAATAGGAATTAAAGCTAACACCTTGTCTGTATTTCTCCAGAAGGAAGCAGCAAAGATCTGACACCAAAGGATTTCTTTATTGATATTCTGTGAATGCAACCTAACTTGAAATTAAAAATTCCTAGATCATCACATGTTGCAACAATTTCACCATTATGCCATTCATGAGCTACTTGAAATGAAGCCAAGTGAAGAAGTCCCTTTCTGGGTTTCAACCTTGGGTATATAGTGACGATCTGTCTGGATCACAATTAAAACAAATCTTGATTGGTAGATTTTCCTGCCTATTTATGGTTCCCACCTAGGCCAGAAACCAATCATCAGACGCTTTCTTTTCCATGGGTAGGTTTCAGGATATGTACTTCCAGCTGGTACTTTGAGGATATGTATGCTACACAAAACCAGCACTGGCATTCCAACTTCTGACAATAGAGATTATCACCATTGTGTCAAAAAGAGTTCATTGATATATGAATGATTTACAAACATCCTTGATTTACAAACACAATGGAATTTCAGTTGCTAAGTGATTTGTTCACACCACTGGATTCGATTTCACAACCATCTTACCATGGTCATTAAGTGAATCACCACAGTGGTTTAGTGCATCATGTAGCCATTTAAGTTAATCCGACTTCCTCAGTTGACCTTCCTTATCAGGAACTAGCTCAGAAGATCACAAACTGCAATCACGTGGCCACAGGATACTATAATCAGTTGTAAATACGAGCCAGTTGTCATGTGCCCAAATTATGATCATGTGACCATAGGAGTGGTGCAATAATCAAAACTTTGAGAACACGTTATAAGTTACTTTTTTCAGGGCTGCCGTAACTTTGAACCATTGTTAAACAAACAGCTGTAAGTTGCTGACTACCTGACTACCTGTAGTTGAAAATACATAATACTAAACAACCCTATGACCTGTTAGGTCATCCTCAGAGAGGAAAGTAGTATAGTCCAATATGATCAGAATAAATATTAAATTTTAGGCTGAACATCAATTTTCACCTCATTGGTGGATGATCCCAGGATCATCTAAGAAGATATTATATGTTATACATAGAAAAATAATTATAGTGGCAGATGAACTTTAATAATAAGTTAATGCTTAATTACCTAAAAAAGATAACCAGAAAGATCATGGGAGGACAAAAAAAGCAGTGGAAGTGACTTCCGACTTCCTGCTGGCTTCCCCATTGACTTTGCCTGTGGGAAGCTGGCAAGGAGCATTAGAAGTCACAATCATATGACCATGGGAACACTGAAACAGTCACAGCTTTATGGATAAAAGTAGTCCGAACATCTTGGAAATTTGATTTCACAAAAGTAATGGGACCCGGATTTTTTTTACGCATCCTTAAGTTAGCAGATTTTTCAAAAACTGTTGCAATACAAAGCACAATTTGGCCAAACTTGAGTGTAGAAACAGAGAAACAGGTAAACACAATGAGAGTTTTAGTAGTATATAAATATATATAATTTTCCAGATTTGAAAAAAATACACAGATTAAAAAAGAGAATTTCTTGTTTAAACCTATATTAAAGGTGGGCTTTTTTTTTTTTTTAGTAAATTCTGCTGCATTTAACACACTATCATTTATATAGTCTACTGCAATCAATCAAGTGATAGTATATCACATTAGTAGACATTTTGAAAAGTATAATAACTTGTATGTTTGGAATACAAAGTTAAACAAATAAATAAAACCTACCTTGAAAGGACTGTTTGCCTCTGTTTACCAGTTCTTCAATAGGATAACTTGCTAATTCTCCACGGGCATGCTTAGTTTTGCAATAAGTACATGCATTCAGACACCTAGAGAAAAAGCATATATATTATTTCATTTTAAAAGAATACATCCACACAAATCCAGATTTTGAAACCTGTTGCTCTGCTCTTCAAGATGTATTTATAGGCAGCTATTGTACTTATACACAACAGCACATTACTGACAAATTGATCCTTTCAAAATCATGTTTAATCAAGGAATATATCTCAAAAATGATTTTCTTAATAACTGTGCAAACTTTTATCATCTTTGTGCTACTCAATCATTTGCTTGCATGGTGGATAATTTAAAATTAGTACAGAGCTGCAAAAATCAGAGCAATCACTGAATGGCAGTAGAAGTTAATATTTTTTTCTTTGTAAGTCTAGTCGCCATCTGGATTTTTGCCTCCCAGATCAGATGAACCCAGACAGAGTAAAAATATAATAATAATAGTAAAACTAAGATAAATATTTTATATTTCTTTAAACAGTTTATTACATGGGATATTAACTCATAATTAGTCAATGTTAAATATGTATGGTCAGTTGCCTAAGAATCTTAAGTACTGAATGAGGCAGAACAAGTAGTAGATGCTAAAAATACAGTTTTGACATACTATGTAGACAAAAATTAAGTATCCTCAATTTAAATCAACTTCCAATGCCCACTTAATTCTTACCAACGAGCACCAGTCCTATCGCTTTAAAAAATAGGCTTAGAAATTTCAAGTGTCAAAATGTTTATGTGTTACATGCTTTAATAAAATTAGAAAATAGTGGAGATGGATCACTGAAATCTAACAGGAGCATAGGTCTTATAAGGAGGAAATGAGCAAATAAGAGGCAGTGAAACTGCAAGAGATGCATTGTTCCTCGCTGCTTAAAGATGAGTTGTTTTTGAGCAGTTTATTTCCAGCCCAGTTTCATTATCATTATTAATTATCAAAGTTGACTGGCATAATGGGGATATGACAATGCAAAACAGAAACATTTACTTTCACAGTTCTGATTTATGTTTACCTGGTCTGCTTCCTTCTGTACTTTAAAAGCATTATGCATGCAGGATTGGCTCAAGCAGAGGTGGGCAACAAAAGCAACTTTACTACAGCAACTTCAATCAGCATGCTCAGGAATTCTGGGAGCTGAAGTCCACAATCATAAAGTTGCCATAGTTGTCCATCCCTAGGCTCAACTTTTGTTGTCTCAATCAGCTGCTGACATAGCAGTTTACTATTGCCAAAACCATGAATAAAATGCTTTCAATTCTGCCTCCTTGTACTTGTAATGTTAAAAGAAGTAGGGAAAAGACCGCTTTCTTTTAGAAGCCAAGGTACAAATGGGCTTTCCTGCTGGAAGTTATAGTGATAACAGAAGTTATATACTGTATAAAGTCTGGCAACTCTATCCTAAAAGGAAATAAAGAAAAAATAGAATAACAGAGAGGTCTTCTAGTCCAGGGGTCTCCAACCTTGGCCCCTGGAAGCCTGGCGGACTTCAACTCCCAGAATTCCACAGCCAGCTTTGCTGGCTGTGGAACTCTGGGAGTTGAAGTCCGCCAGGCTTCCAGGAGCCAAGGTTGGAGACCCCTGTTCTAGTCCTATCCTTTGCACAAGCAGGAAACCTTATACTATTTCAGACAAATGGTTGTCCAATCTCTTCTGAAAAACCTCCAGTGTTTTATCCACAACTTCTTGGAGGTAAGTTGTTCTACTGATTAATTGTTCTGTCAGGAAATTTCTCCTTAATTGTAGGTTGAGTCTCTCCTTGATTAGTTTCTGTCCATTGCTTCTTGTTCTGCCTTCAGCTGCTTTGTAGATTATCATCATAGTAATTCAAATAATCATCAATGTAGTTCAAATGCAAACTTTATGGTTAGGAAGACAAATAAAAACAGTGGCTGAAGCCAGGAAGAGTACAAAAGGGATAAGAATAAGGAAGAGAAAGCATGAAAATGTAAAATGAAGAAGTTATGAGAATCTAAATTCCAAATTCCATCTTTGGAAAAGGATTTCCTCTCCCTGTGACGGAAAGATCATTTCAGCCAAAGCTATCAAGAATATAACAACTGTAAGAAGCTCACTTCAACTTTCTTAGCCACAAACTATTCTGCTCTAGGAAGATATATCTACCTCAAAGGCTTACATATTTCATGTGCATTATAAGACTTCCTGCCTTCTGTTGTGTTTCCTGCCTTTTAATTTTATGCAGGGAAGCTAGTTAACATGCAGCTTGGAAACAGAAAATACTAATACAAATTATGTCACTGGTGTGGTCTCCTTCATGCACTGTTATGAGGTGAGTAGGTCTGATTCTAAATCAAGCAAACCAAATTCTCTAGGCCTAGAAATTTAAAACTGCAATGTGATCGAGAAAGTATTCCGGACTTCTGATCCAGCTCTTAGTCACTGTGGAAGATAGGTGGATACAGTAATCTTATCAGTGGCTTTGTCTAGGCTTGATGACCTCTTTTAATGATGATATTTGGTCATCCCTGTTCAGTGCCATAAAAACTTGTAACATTCATTTACCTAATTATGACATTCCATAACTCACTTTAAATAACTAAACAAACAAAATACTTACTATTTTAAGTTTCTAAAGTTCACAGATTTCATAATGTTGAAAATGCTTAAATCATTAAGGCCAACTTACTCATTATATTAAAAATCTAGAAAAAATGTAAACCATAGCACTGAATATTATTCTGATAAACTTGGATTGGTTGAAACCATGATATTCTTACAAGAGTTCACTGCAATTATGTAAAACTCCTGAAAACAGCTAATATACTATGAACACCAAGTTTTTAAGATTGGGATAAAAATCATGTATTTTAATGCACAAATTTTACAATGACTGTTCTGCTCAGGGCTTAATATAATTCTTAATATAATTACTGAGAAATGTATTTCCCAATAATTAGTTATGCATATTATATTTATTACAAATATAATAACTATACAAAGAGCCACTTTTGTAAAATGTTTAACACTTCAGTTATTGCATTAATTATTAATTGGATGAATTATTAATGTTTAAAATATTAAATGTAATAAAAGTTATGCGCCAATTTGGTCTAATGGTTAAGGAACCAGGCTAGAAATCAGAGGATTGAGAATTCTAGTCCCTCCTTAGGCACAAAGCCACTGGGTGGCTCCAGGCCAATCACTCTTGGTGAGCCCACAATGTCAGACTTAGGTGACAAGCCAGTCTGCCAATTCCTGTCACAACCAATTGATCAACACTTGATTGATAGGAAAAAAAATGGATTTTGATTGCAGGAAACTACTAAGAAGAAAAAAAATATTACAAAAAACACTCCATTTTATTACCAGGCATTTTGGTTCATAACATAATAATATTCAAAAATGTAGCATTCTTTTCATGATTGACATTCAGATAGCAATACCAGTCAATTGTAAAGTCTAAATCTTATGAAATTTTCTGCAACATTTTAACATAACAATGCCATCAAGTGCTCAGTATAAATAGTTATTTGGCAACTGAAGCTATAAAAGATATGTGAATAAGCATGTATTTAAAACTGGCATGTATGAATATCTGATACTCAAATCCAATTTTTTTAGATTTATGGAGCAAAAAACTTTTGAAGAGATTGAGAAGAAATCCAGCTGCAGTTAGAAAGTACTTTTAATGTTTTGTTTCATTGCCATGAAAATCGGTAATGGGGCCAAATAATAACTTTTGTAAAATAATTTGCATCCAGTCATCCATTTCATATCAAACTGGGGGTTCCATTATACTATACATCTGCAGAAATAGGCAGAACAGTAACCTCTTCTACTTCCTTCTATCTCTAATTTGTGTGTCTTTCAGGGGGAAAAAAAGTAGGCCTTCTTGGCAACATTTGTCAACCAAATGCACATATTAAACTTACAAGGATGCTGAACTGAAAATAATTACAAAAGGATTTCATGTCCAGACTGATACAGCAAGAACATGTTAAACAGTGAGGTTCTTCTGGAATGACAATTTCTGCTAATGATTTAAAAAAAATCTATTCTTGGCCTTTGTGTTTATAATTTTAGGGCTTACAAAGTCCTCTTATTTTTTTAATTGTGAGGGAAACCAATTGCCTGGAGTGGCCTTGATCACATTATACTACTGTTAACAGCTACTTCCCTGCCTGGTCCTCTTTACTGTTCCATGTTTTTTCAAACAAAAATTCATTTGAATTTTAGAGGGGAGGGGGGAGAGGAGAGGAGAGGAGAGGAGGCATGGACTGGCTGAATCCACCCAGTGAATATACTTTCACATATAGGTTGCCTCATCCCATTTGTGGTATTCCCTTGGGAGAGAAAACCTCTCTATTTCACTTGGTTTTCAGCCTGCTAGTTAGCATACTGGGAGTCGGTCTGCTGCATCACTGATTGACATTGTCTTTTTGTTTTCAACATTTTTTATTTACATTATATATTATTATTTGCATTATGCAATATTTTAGAGTTATCTATTTAAATGATGACATCTTAAAAAGTATCATCAACCGTGCCATGAGAGAGGCTGAACGCAGGACAGATCCTAGGCTAGTCCACTTGGTTCTCAATCTACACACAGCCCCTTTACCTTGTAAGAAACCAAGGATGGTCAGAAACATTGGCAGACTATAAGACCTAGTCCTAAACAAAGTACAATGCTTCAAAGTTCTACTTAATGAAAAACTCACTGGCAATTTAGCAATTTAGCAATAACATTTTCCTAGCTTACTTTATGGGTTTTCCAACTGACCTCACCAACTGAATGATATCTTACAGCAGATTCCTCAGCTCTCAGTCTTGGATCTCCTAGACTTGCCTCTCTCTATAATGATGAGATCAGGAAAGTGATCTTACAGATGACCTCATATAAAGCAACTGGGCAGCATAGCATTATCACCTTACAGACCTTTCTTGGAAGACATTTGGTCCACAGATGTCTGATGATTTCCATGATGTTCTCACTGCCACTCTCTTTAAAAATAAGGGAAGCAAATCAGACTTTAGAAATTACAAAGATACCTCACTGCTGTTCATTGCAGGCAAAATATTTGCCTGCATTTTTCTGAACAGACTTCTTCTCATTGTCTTGGAAAGGAACTGTCCTGCCCCTGGTGGAGTTTGACTCTGAGGAAGAGGAGGAACAGCCAACAGGGAGTGGGAGTGTGGCTCCAGAGGTGGTGGAGAGGCTGGGGAAGGGCAGAGGCCGGCTGAGCAGTCAGAGGAGGATCCAGGCCTATCCCCTATCCATCCTAGGTCACGCAGGGAGGAAAGGATCAGGGAAAAGCGAGATCTACTCAAGAGGAGATTACCATGATCCTCCTCGTGGCTTGCAGGTGGGAGCTAAGTATATAAGTTTCCAACTGCGCAGTTAGAATTGCTGAAGTCAATTAATGTTCCCCTTGAAAGAGGCTTATCTTTGCTGGCATTCTTCCCATGGATTTTTCTTGGCTATTTTCCTGAAGTTTATAATTAGTTATCTTGGCTTGCTTCATAACTCTCATCAATGAGGTTTGTTTTGGTTTTCTGTTTGCCTCCTTATTTACTTCTGTGACTTTAAACTGTGCCTAATAAAACAGTGAAGTTAAGTTGAAGGCTTTACTGGACTTTAATATATGTTTTGGGTTATTTTGAGAGACTATGGGTCATCACAGGAACTCTCAGAGACAGGGGGTTGCTTTCAGCCACAGAGAAATATAGCAGACATGATATTTGCTGGGAGGCAAGTCCAGGAAAAGTGCATCAAGCAAAATAAGCCCTATTACTCTGTCTTGACTAAAGCAGTTTGCACTGAGACATTATGGATGCCCAGGGAAATTTGTGATGTTGATTCAGCTACTCCACAACAGAATGACAGGGCAGGTTCCTTACAATGGTGATACATCAACTACATTTGCCCACCTTGACTAGGTTGGTTGAAGCTATAGAGACAAGGAATGACTTATTTAGCAGCTTCTTTTGCAAGGTTGCCCCAAATTTTACTCTGCTGTCCTGCCTGCCATAAATAATTTATATTGATTTGTGAAGACCAAAAATTGGTTCTGGTCTTCTCCAAATTGGCTTCCAAATCAGACCTCCCCTGAATGGCCGATAAGTAGTGTGCATTACATTTGATGCATTGGTATGTTATGTTTGATTATATTTTAATGTTTTTCTGGTTATTATATGCTGTTAATATTGTGCATGCTGCCCAGTTGGAAGGCTATATAAGTTAATTACATACATACATGCATGCATGCATGCTAATTAAGGGATACATTTCTTGGCAGAACTAGAGTACAACATGTTGGGGCCAGCTGTGAATGGAATATTTACCAGCTGAAATCCACTAGGTGTCTAGATGAATAATCGATCTATACAGATTTAATGAGATGATAAATGTGATTAGAATGCGACTGCGATATGCTCCAGCATAGATCAAGAGGCCATATCTTAGTGTTAAGACACTGTATATGCATGCAGTTGTTCCAGTTCAACTGAAAAAAAACAAAAACAGAAACTGGGAAGGAGCAGGCCACATTTTTCCAATTGCTAATTAGAGTTGGCTATTTTGAGTTTTGTTTCAATTCGATCAAAATGTTAATACATGAACTGCAACATAAGTAAAGGCATGGGTTATCTTATTTTTTTGCACATATATACAAGTTGAAAATACATTTTTTAATACATTTTTCCCTGTTCCTTTTATTGATACTCCCCTCTCCCCTTTTATCTGACATTCTCAAAATTCACCTGTCTCCTTTCATCATCAACACCCTGCTTTGTTTATTGATTTCTTCCTTTGTAGAAGCTAAATGTTGTGACTTCACAATCCTAGCTGAACACTGCTCCATTTCCTCACCTTAGCAATTTTTTTTTTTTTAAACAAACAACCTCGTATTTATTTGGATGAGAACTTTTAACGATTGGTGCTACCTGAGAGGGGTGAATAGTAATTAAAAAAAAAAGTTTCAGGGTGACCAATTGATAGGAGGGATTGGGGCATCATTTTCAACACAGAATAAATCCATCATTTATAAATAGTACCTGGATGTTAGTGCAACAATTATTCAAGCTCAGGTTTTTTGTATTTGTATTTTACTTCCCAACCTTCTCCATTCCTTTTTTAACTCCATTCTCCTTGAGTGAAGAAAATCCTACATTTTTGATATGCTATTGGTTTAAAAAAAAAGTCACATATACGGTAACACCTTTTAAAGCTAATAATGAAACAAAGAAAGCTATGGTTGGCCACACTTTTGCTGTTGAGCAATGTACTTAATAAAACAAGGAGGCCTTTGAGACATCTATAATAGTGTTACCAAAAACTCAGCTGAACAGTAGACCTTTGCCTGCGATAAGACCCATTGTTTTCACTTCCTCAATGGCTTATGGAAGAAGGCCAGTTAAAGTGGTGAAGTCTGGCAGGAAACATTAGGCTACAGTGATTTCAGAAACATGTAACAGGTTCTTGGGATAAAAGGTATTGTTTTAAGACTGGTCAAAACATCCGGGGGAGAAAGAGAGGTGAAGAGTTTTGTGTGAGTGGGCAGAAGTTAGCAAGCTTAATTTAGACAATCAAAGATAGCTATCAGGCTTGCTTTAAACAAACAAACATATAAATAATTGCATAAAAGGTTTATGGTAATGGCCTTTGTGGGAACACAACTTCTGAGTTGTAAAGGAGAAGCGATGGCAAAAAGAATAGCACTAAGTAATCAAGAACACAGCACTAAGACTATTAAAGCAAGCTACCTTACAGTGAGAAAAATATCTAGAATTTGCACTAGTCTCTCCTCCAGCAGTGAGAATGCGAAATGATTCCAGGCTGGTAGCACACTAATAATACAGGAGAGTTACTAATGTTATATTTTATAAAATAAAATGAGACAAGTGTTCCCAATAACTTGGTTTTCATGATTTAATCTAAATTCGTAATAGGTTAGCAAATCTACAATTCAGTTTCATATGGAAAAGAATATTGACGCCTATTCTAAAAACAGGTCTTGTGGGAAGATGCATGCTGAACAATTATATTCTTGAGAAATCATGCATAACTCCAGAAAAACATGTATTGCTTTAAAAAGCATGCTTCAAGCTTGAATGATTAGGCTCCGCATCAAGGTTTAATCACACTCTCCAGACAGTTAATCCTGAATTTAGCTCACGGCTAGATTTGATGGAAAGTTTCCAGATATGACTTAGGTAGTCTAGAATCATTATTGAAAACAAGAATAGTGCTTTGGTGCAACAACTTGCCTGGTTTTTGCAATAGTGGCAAATATCTGTAGCCCGGGTGTAGGATGAGGGTAAAGCTTCATTCTCCAAGCTTGTGTGTTGGTTTCCAAATGTTTTGTTACCAAGCTAGGTAACATCTTCAGCAGAGTTTATGGGGGTGTCAGTGTTCTTCGGTTTTTTAAGTGCTTCAGGTGTGGGTGTATCAAGTGAAGGTCTCGTGATGAGTCAGCTGTGAGTCATCAGTGAGTCTTGTGATGGGTCTCCTGATAAGATTATCTCAGGTCAGGGACATTGGGAGGTAAACTGCTGGTATGAGAGGGAATTGCATGGGTTGGTTGAGGCTCGGTGTTTTTCTCCGGTTGGCTGTGCGGTTGATTTGGATTCTGAGGGGTTCATAGGCTGGTTGTACAGTAGGTTCATGTGCCTGTTGATGGAATTGCTTGTGGAGTGACAGGCTTACCCCCTCCCCCCCTTATCAATAGTTCACTTCCCAATGACCCTGACCTGAGGTAATCTCCTTATCACAAGACCTATCACAAGACTCACTGATGGCTCACAGCTGACACATCACAAGACCTATCACAAGACCCTCACTTGACACACCCACACCTGAAGCCCTGATATACAGGGCACTGATATCCACTAAAGTAAACTGAAGATGTTACTTAGCCTCCACAAGCTTGGAGAATGAACTTTTACCCTCAACTTTCCTGGTTTCTATAGTGAGAAGAATTGAGAGCCTTAAAATATCTGGGGTGTGGCTTACTCTCCATCAGTTAGATGGTGGCCTTGAACAGTTCAGACATGTTAATATTATATTTCTTTCTAGCTGGGATCAACTGATTCTCAAGTCATTAGTTTTGGCCTTTACATCTTTCCTCTTTAATTCTTCCCTTCTCTCTCTGATTCTGAAGTATCGGAAGGAGGTGCTTCTCTCCTAACTTTTTCTGATTAGGGGAAAATGAAAGGTATTGTATTCTATTTCCCAGTTTGCTGTAGTTGATGATACCTTCTCCCTTTCAAGATTTTCCATTCCTCTCTCCTGCCTGAAAGAGGTGAATTTCTATTTCTTTTACACTTGGAAAAAAATATTATCTAGGCAAACCTTCCAAAGAATCACATATTGCAATCTCCTTCTCCTGCATTGAGAGATTACAGTAGACTCTATCTCAATTTCTTCCTCCACCCAAGATGTGATGACAGGACAGAGGTCTATAGGGGGATATTCCAGAAAAGGGCAAAAATGGATGTACTGTCAGTGTGGTTTAAAGATACAAGTAAAAAGATCACAGGACCTTCTGTGCAATTACAGTGAATAGGCCAATAAACTTGGCATTCTTTCTTCTTAAATGGCTGTGTGGAGGAAATCAATTGATAAAAAGCTAGTTATATGTTTAATACCAAAGCAGGGAATTCCCCACAACACAGTGAACAGAGCCTACATAGACTTGGCATGGTTCAAGACTGGCAGCTTACTTGGTGGCCTTGGGTGCATCCTTCATGTTTATATTATGTGCATCCTTTGTGTTTACATTACAGTCCTCTAACTTGGATGCCTTTAACTATCAGTTCCCAGCTCATCAACTTCAGCCCTTACCACAATGATTATAATCCACCTTTCTAGAAGCATGACATTAGCCAAGAATAAACTAGATAAATATTCCAAAAAGCTTACAATGTTATGTGGTACTCTGCCTTCCAATTTATGCTTGGTTCCTGTAGAGCAGGGGTCTCTAAACTTGACAACTTTTAAGATTTGTGGACTTCAATTCCCAGAATTCCCCAACCAGCTGGCTAGATAATTCTGGGGGCTGAAATCCACAAGTCTTAAAGTTGCCAAGTTTGGAGTCCCCTGCTGTAGAGGAAGCAAGACTTAAATAAAGTACTGCACAAGACTTGTCCATTCCACTTAAATGCATTACTGGCATTAGGAGCAGGAAGCCAAACATCTAATCCCAACCGACAATCCTAAACTAGCAATCTGTTCCAACAAACCAGTTGTTCATATTATTAAACAGTTGGTCAGCAGCTTCAGAAAAGATCCAGGAAGATATCTTTTTTTTTTCTTGAACCACAAATATCTAAGTTTCAAATCTTTAAAAAAACATCGTACTGTATTTTCAGTCCTCTTAAGCCATCCCCACTCTGAGTTTAGAGCTGCCTTTTTAGGAATAAGTGGATAGAAAATTTGGCATAAATACTGACAGAACAGATCAGTGCGGAGTAATATATAACTAACTTCAGTCCTTGGGAAGACAAATGTGAGTCATGTAAAAATTTTTAAAAAAGAAAATAAACTTCAAAGTTACTTTATTGATCCTGACATCGAATAACTATGATACTTTTTGTTTGCACCTGTCTTGTCATATATTTTTATGCAGTTGCTGAACTCTCTGTCCAACTGGTTTCAAACACCTTGGCCTATTTTCAATTTCTCTGTTAAGTTATTTAAGTCTGGAAACATCCCAGGTCACCTACTAATAAAATTTCCAAAAATAATTGCATACACATGTTCACATTGATTCCTGGGACATGGAGGAGAAATATTCTTACATACATATAATTGGCCAAATCAAGCTTCCAACTAGTAAGATAAATAATATATTTCAGAAAATGCTTTAGTTTAGGGTGTTACTTTCCAGCCAATAGTCTAAAAATAACAAAATACTACAATGAAGTTTTGAATAACAATGGACAAAAATCAGCCTCAGTTATTTTAATATACTATATTAGACCATATTACTTGAATCCACTTGATTCTGACTCCGGATATTAATTTAAAACAGATGACACTGGTCACTTTGTGAATTAAGTTATGCTGGGTTAGGGTTAGGGTTAGAAATTGGGTGGGAGAATATGTAAGTTTATTTAAATGATGGAGGAGGAGGTGGAGGAGGAGGAGAGGAGGAGGTGGAGGTGGAGGTGGAGGAGGAGGAGGAGGAGGAGGAGGAGGAGGAGGAGGAAAAAGAAGGAGGAGGAGGAGGGGGAGGAGAAAGATTTAGGAGAGCAATGGCATTATAATGATGGGTGAAAAGATGGAATTTGTTTCATTCCTATTTTGGCTTATTTTTATGTCAGAAAGAGATCTGTGTTCCATTAGGCAAGTGATCCCTGGGGAACTTCCAAGACACTCAGAGGTTCACAAAATCAAATTATTTGCCAAATATTGAAGTTATTTACAAAATTTAAAACGTTACTCTTCTCATCTATTTTTGTTAAAAATATATGTGTTTTCCTAAAAAATATCTATGTTAGTATCCAGTGGGGTTGAAATTGTTATTTTTATGATTCAACAAATATTTCACAAATATGCCACTTTTAATTTTTAATATGCTAAAAATCAATGCAACCTGAAAAACAAAATCTCCTTTGTGGTCCTCCATAATTTTTCAAAGTAGGAGGGGTCCTAAGAGCAAAATGTTTACGAAATTACGTGTTAGGCAAATGTGACCAGCACATTAATAAGGAAAGATTTAAACCTGAAACTGACAGATCAGGGAACCCAGAAACATGTATAATAAATTATATAATTTGCTATTTATCTATGGTACCTACCTGAGATTCAGTCTTGCCATTTTAAGCTAATGGGCTTTTGGCTATTCCTTTCTACTGTCCTGAAGCTCGCTGCCATATGTCCTGATTTATAAAATGACTTTCTCTGGAAAGAGAATCCTGCTTTATCTTTAAAATAATCTTTGAATCTTCAATGAACCAATTTCTTTGGAATCTTCAATGAACCAATTTCTTGGTTAAAAACTATTTTCACATTCAAATACTACTTAGCTTAAAAATTATTTTACTAACTGTCTATATATGTGAGATAAAATACATGTGAGATAAAATAATAAAAGCAACATTTTCCGTTGTATTTTTTAAAATAGTTAATTTCACATTTTTAATATAAAGTAATCCAATAAATTAAAAAAAAAAAAAACCCACCAAAGCCATTTAAAATTTTGCGTTCCAAAAAGTAAGCAGACCCCACACAACTTTTATGGAACAATGCAGTTTTTCTAGCAAGCAGTTCTTTGTAAGCCCAACAACAGCTGATAGAGGCTTATCTTCCTGTGTGCGAGATCCAAACATGGTCCCAATTACAACAGCTGTTTTATACTTTCAGCTTCCATTCAAGCTATTCTTATCCTGTAAAATGATACCACTGACATACTTTGGATTTTACATGCAAAAGGTCCACTTTGACTTCAGGCCAGGACCAACTAACTTAATTTTAGGTGTATTTATTTTTGTAACTCCGTTCTCTTGAATGTTTTACTTGAATGTTTTACTATATCATTGAGCCAAGGAGTCAAAAACTATATAATAATAATTAGTTATGCTGCTAACGTCTAATTACTTTTCTTTTGCTTAAGAAAGCTCCTAATCCATTCCCCAATATTTTACCTCTCTATTTTGACAGCCTGTTTTGTAAACAGTTATAATTCCTACCGCCATCCTGGATCATCAAAAGTTTATATGGGCTGTCTTGTTGCCACAATGTCTGGTTGGAGGTACAGAGAGAGTTCAACATAACCAATATGTAAGGATTAGACATGCAAAGAGGAATAATCTTCTCAGTGTCCTCAAGCCTCTTCAACCCATAGTGAACATGGGTTTCAAAAGTCTGGCTTAATTTATTTCTATTTATAGAAACCAAGTGCTTGCTTTTCTAGATTAAACTGGTCTCTTCTCCCTTTTGACATATTTTGGGAATAAAGTTAAATGGATACGAATATCAAACAAGAGGGGATGGATCATTTATTCTCAAACTCTGGAAAGTAGTACAATGAATCAAACACAATCCAATTTGCGGAAGATGAAGTATATGCCAGCAAATTAGGGCAGTTTATCAAACGAAGAAGGAAAACAGACTGGCAGGGGCAGCCCAAAGGAGATGACTAAGCAAATGTTTTTTTGTAAACACATTCCCAGCTGTACTCTCGGTCTACCAGGAACTCTCGTTCTTGAGCAAGAAGCTACCTTGCTCCGAGATAGCTAAGCACTTTAAACATAGCACACAAACACGTATGACTCACATACTAACCCCAAAGCATAAGAATATTAGACATTCTGGGACACAGAAAAGACATCAAGTCTGGCTCCAGTCTGCAGTGTAAAAAGTTTCTGGAGCTGCCAAATGTGTGCAATTTGTTAAAAAGTGGATAAAAGTATTGAGTGCTACATGCTTGGTCTTTGCAGGAACAGTTCTACCTCCCCCAGTATCTTCAAAATGACTTTAAAAAATATTTTTTCAGGTCACCCCTGTATATAAATATATGTCAATATTTCCTTCACTTTTGGGAAACTGTACACTAAGGCATGTATGCATCTGCCTCAACATAAAAGAAGTCCGTAAATCATGTTTCCCCTTAAAGGAGCAGAATCACTTCAACATATAATAAGTTCTACATATGTGACTTTCACCCTTAAAGGAAAACAACTGCCTGCAAGCTGAAATGAATCATCATCAGAGGAAAATAGAGAAGAACGGTGCGACTTAGAATAACTTTATTGTCACTTTGAATGTACACTAATCGGCATACATTAAAATGAAATCTACTGGCGTACAGCTCTCAAAACATGACAAAATAAATAAATAAATACAAAAGTATGCATATGCCATGTATATTATACAACACAGAGAAACAACACAGTCTAGTTCGGATGTATTCACGTACATGGGAAGAAAAACGAATCTTGTGAGTTTATCAGGCGGATGGCATAGGGAATAAAGCTATTGTAGAATCTGGTAGTCTTGTCCAACAACTCAGACCAAGGAAGGGACTCCAAAAACATTACTTATTCTTTTCACTTTTTGGAAACCCACAACCCAGGCATCAAATTCAGAAGCCTCTGTGGGTAGTATCATTAAGAAATAAGACTAATAGGAGAACAATTATAATCACACAGACGTGCAAGGTTTCAAGGCACTTTCTTGAGAGAGCCATACTATGTTAATGGCATCTTCTCCAAGCTTTGGCTGAGTTCAGCATCCACTGTCACCTCTGTATAAACAGCTGGATTAAATGGAAATGAAATTCCAGAAACAAGTTATTGCCTTTCCTTGTGACTAACCTAACTCTTGCTTATGTTCTATGCACATAAGGAGGTACAAGTAAAGAATGTCATTATATATCTAGATTTCTGAGTGATGTGACTTAAGGCAGCCTAATTTATAAGATTTAAATTTAAATGACATACTATAAATATGATCTCCAATAGTAGTGAGTAGGTGTAATCTCCAAACGCGCGCACACAAACACACTTCCCTCCTTTCTCTACATATTTAATGGCAGTTTCTCTCTCCCTCAGATTCCAGGCAATCTGAGTATTTAACTGTATATGCTTTAGGCTCAAGAAATTCTGAAGTCAAATCAGATTGCTGAGGTTCAGCGGGTCAAAGAGATGAGGAAAAAGGAGGCACGAACAATTACCTGCAACTCATTTTTAAAAATGTATTGTTGTTATGTCTTACCTATGTTGGCACACACATAAAAAGCTATTTGACTTAACTAAAATGCAGTGTGAATTGATATCAGCTAAGTTTGATACCAAATTTTGGGCACATGCACAGTTACAACCCAGAATTGAGGTCTATTTTTTATCAAATAAGGTTTTTTTTTTTAAACAAAATAAAAACAATACAAATTTAAAGAAAAAACAGCATAAAGTTATAATAGGGAATAAAAGAGGAAAGAAAAGAAGAAGCAAAAAGGATATAAAGGAATAGTTTCCATTCTTTTCAGCATTAGAAATGCATTTATGCTCTGTCCTCTCTGAGGTTACATCAAGCCTTTATTTTTTTCCTATTCTACCCTTTCTAATAATGAAACTGATAAATCAGATATTTATTGTTTTCCATTGTCAACAAAAAATCTGGAAAGAGTTTCCAGCCACTAACAAATACAGCTATTTGCTATCTCTATAAACTCTGCTATCTTTGCTAACCACTCCTCCATAGTGAGTATTTCAAACTCTTTCTATCTTTGTGCATATAATAATCTAGCTGCAGTTGCCATGTATAAGAACAATCATCCTTAAGTATTTTCTAGTTAAAAATTGAGATATTTTCTTAAAATAGCCATTTAGATTAATTTTAAGGCAGGTCATGATTTGTAATAGTTTTTTCATGAATGAAGGAAAATATACAAGTTTTTCCACTTTTCAATTGCTATTTATCTTTGACTACCATGAATATTGATACCCATTACTGATGCTACAGCATGGTTCAAAATATCACACTTCTAAGAATTAGAGACAGATAGGAACATTCACTTCCCTATTTGAAATTTTTAAGGATGAATAAAGAAGGGAACTGCAGTAAATAATTTTACAGCATGGATAAGTCATAGTTAGGGTAGATCCCTTAAGGCCAATGTGACTAGGGAAGCCTAATTTATGAGATTTAAATTTAAATGATTAACTCTCATCAAATATTATGAAGTTCAGGTTTTTCATGTTTTAATCAAAACCTACATTCAAAGTTTGTGTTTGGGGTGAAATAAATATGTTAATTACTAAAATGCTACTGTAATACTGCATATTTATCATCCCAGATGAGTACTTGATTGATTGCTTACGAATGTCAGAATCTTAACCAGCCATGAATCCTTTCATCTAAAATGTGGGCTGCTCTTTCCAGGCAATCTTGAGATACAGATTGAGTTTTGGTGCTGCTATTTACTTAGAATCTTTCAGTCATTTAAGCAGTGGTGCCCCAGGGTTGCTTTTTGCAAACTCCAAAGCTGCATTGCAATGGAAGATGTCAAATTATTTTTAGTGTCTGGAGGAAAAGCAAGGTTGATTCTATTCCAGGCTTTTGGAGGGAAAAAAAATGGGTCTCAAAAGTGAAGCTATATTTTTCTCATGGAAAGATTAAAGGCACCCCTTTTGCTGTCTTCAAAAGAGGTTTAAATCTTAGGTCCAACTTCTGTAGGACTGGATAGCCCATGACCCTGTGACAGAGTGAATTGCTTTGATGGAGATGGGATTGCAATTTACTCTCAATTTGGGTAGGGTTTTGTTTTTGTTTTTTTGGTCTGTTTTCCATGTCATGTAGGTAGTGAGAATGTCTGAACAGGCAGGTCTGCTTTTTAGTGAAGTTTTATAAAGGACAGATCTGTTAAGCCAGGGGTTTCTAAACCTGGCAACATCAAGACTTGTGGACTTCAACACCCAGAATTCCTCAGCGAACTACGCTGGCTGCAGAATTCTGGGAATTGAAATCCACATGTCTTAAAGCTGCCAAATTTGGAGACACATGTGTTGGGCAATGGAGGTGGTTGTGTTTGTGCTACATAAACTGGAAATGCTGCATATAAATCAAGGACAAGGACAGAAGCTGATGGAGGAAAGCAGGAAAGATCCCTGCAGGAAGAACAAAGGGCCAGTTGAAGGCCCAGAAGCATCAGAATGAGAGATTTGTGAAGCATAGCTGGCTTTCCACAGGCCTCAAGGAAGATTTATTTTTCCCTCTTGCCCTCCTCTTCTCTAAGTCACACAAGACTAAGAGAAAGTGGAAGTATAGCAGAGCTACTTAAAGGAGTTAATAAGAGCATTAACAAAGAGAGCGCAAGTTAAAAATAGCTACTACTGGTTATGGCTCTATATCCATAAAGGTGTTGGTGTTGACTGATTTCATACCTAAGTCAAGTCATATTGTATTATCTAGTCAGTTTGCTCAAGTTCATGCGGACTGGTTGTTTGAAAAATTTAGTAAAATCATACCATGTTTCCTAGAAAATAAGACGAGGACTTATTTTTTTCTGCAAAGGATGCATTAGGTCTTATTTTCCAGTTAGGTCTTATTTTGGGGAAAATATGGTACTAAATCCATCAGTCTGGCTGACGATCTTAACTAGGCCTTATTTTGGGGGTAGGGCTTATATGACGAACATCCGACAAACATCTTGAAAAATCATGCTAGGACTTATTTTCTGGTTGGTTCTTATTTTCGGGGAAATACAATAGTCAAGGGAAAACCTAAACCTGGCAATGCACCAATTCCAGAAATGAAGAACAAAATTTCCTTCTCTCAGTTAACTACACCACTTTGGTAAGCACTGAGACCTCCCCTCCGCCCCCCAGATACAATGCATGAACGGCTTCATTTTTCATTTGAGGAGAGTAAATTCCATGGCATCTCATGGACTAGTCTCTGGAGGTTCACACAGCTCAGAAGTATTGTCAGGACCAGTTGCTACTTAATTTAGACAACAGTCCTGACTGATGTAACTCTTTTATTTACTTTTATTCAGTACTCCGTAATTGGCTATGATTCACTAACCAATACAAGAAGGTTCATAAATCATGTTTAGCCACAACCCCAAAAACCACATTATAGTTTAATATGTTTAGTGAATCCAACCACACAGTTTAACATTCATTTTACCAAAATATCCATAAGAAAGTCTGGCAAATAAAAAGGTAACAACCAAAAAAATATTTTATTAAAAATTATTTTGAACAGTCTTCCCCAGCTTGGTGCCCACTAGATGCCTTCATCTACAAATCTAAAAATGCATTGGGAAGGGACTAGTTTAGAAAGATCGATCTTGAACACTGAATGGGAGCAGGAGAAAACCACAGAAATAATCAGCTTTTGTTTAAACTAAACAGTCAGCATTTGCTGCAGTCCTTGAAAGTTCTGTTTTACACTAACAAAGAGAGTTTTCTACTAGGAAAATAAAGGTCAATTCTAGTGCAGCACTTTACGTCACTAGATAAATTTTATCCATGAGTTTCATTCCAAGTATGAAATTCGTTTGTCATACAAGCAAGATTTAAGAAAACATAATTACCAAAAATATTCATTTTCAAAATGAGTGAGTATAAAATGAAGTCCATGTTACTGTGGGTGCAATCCTTCGCATATTTATCTAAGAATGAGTTCCGCCATAAACAATAAGCATGATGTCTAAGTAAATCTGCAATGTAATAGTGTGTAAAATGATTAACAACTTTTCTTAGATACGGATTAAAGTATTAGTTTATTTTTATATGCAAATGTTAAGAACACAAACACTCTTAAAAAACATTCTGTTTGAACAAGTTCGAATTAACATGGCTTGCAGCACAAGGCAGCCTGCTGTATAGCTTTCAGTTTGTTCTTCAAATAGGTCAAGGTAAAGAGAGAAGAGAGAAAGAATGCATTGAGGAGTGGCTATTAATAAGCTCAACCACCCAGTACACTTTTGTACTATTGTGTTGCAATCTGGTTTGCAAGAACAGGATTAAGAAAGAAGTCTAATCATGTAATTACCACGATCCCATAAATGTCTGTACTTAGAATGGCAAATAATTAAGCTATGTTTTGGACAAGTTCCTTGTACAGGACTGCTGGATCATTTGGCAATTACATAAGAATGCTTTGAAGTCTTCGGTAGAGAGGACAGCCCATCAAAATTGAAATATCCCTAAGTTATTATCAATGCCATCTTGTCATGACTCTTCACACTCCGTGACAACAAACAATGCAGTAATGAACTTGCACAGATATGAACTTGCAACATGAGCCCAATGCCACAGGTTAAGAGTAAACTCAAAGCAGAAATATATTCATGGTCTGCTGCTGGAGATCAGGAAATTAAACTTTGACATTTATTTGTGCAAAGCATCAATGCAAAAAAGAAATTAACAGACCCTTAATTCTAATCCTTGTAACAAAGCACCTGTTTCATTATCTGTAAATTATTCTCAGTTATCAGTTGTTGTGGAATAAGGCAAATCCAGTGAGACCACATAATTTTCTTTCTAGAAAGTGAGACCAGGATCCCACTGAGTTCTGTTTGGAAAAAAACCAAGGGGGCAATCTGTACATTTTCTTTCACTTCCAGCAGAATAAGAACAAATCAAATCACCAGAGCATGAGGATAATTATTAGATTTTAATCCCACCTTTATTACTTTTTAAGTAACTCAAGGTGACAATGTATACAGTATAATATTCCTTCCTCCTGTTTTCCTGACAACAACCCTAGGATATGGGTTGGGCTGAGAGGGAGCGACTGGCCCAGAGTTACCCTGCTGGCAAGAATTAATCTAGAATATTCCATTCAGTTACAAATCAAGGTTGTCCAAGATGTTCGAAATTCAGATATTGTGTATTTTTTTTCAGCATCCAAAAGGAGAAAAAAATTTTCTGCTTCAGTATCTGCTAAGCTAAGGCTGAAATCAGATCAACTGTAACACCCAGAAGTTCTCCAAAGATGGGCTCCAGCAGGAGTCCGAAAACTTGGAACACAAAACCTCTGGTCCCGATGATCAATCAAGATTGGATCTTGCAACATTAACCTGGGACACGTATATTCACCTAAATTCATCACAATAATACTGTCACCACTGGCTTAGGTTGGATGGGGCTGTCAGGAAGGGTAGAGAGCTGGAGCAAAGCAGCAGGAAGGATACAGAAAGGAAAATCAAATCTACAACTGGCCACAAAATCATTCTGCTGCAATCAGTGAATACTTATCTTGTTGCCCATTCTGGAGATTGGGAGATTGTAAATTCCAAAACTGTCAATAAAATCTGTGTTCTGATTTATCTTGAGCTTCACCACGCCTTTAAAACTGAGGCAAATCCACTAGAATACAGGCAACTCCAAAGATTATAAATGAAGCTTATTTGTTCCAAAAAACATCTTATGTAGATCCCAATATATTACATTTTGTTTCTATTTTGTAATGTACTCATCTGCTGTAAATGTTTCAGTCATGTGCAGAACAAGACATGGTTTAAAACATTTGGTGTTCTCTTAAAGTTGCTATACCTTGACTCATGGTATTTCATTTCCAAGGTGATCTGATCATTCCCCGTTGTGTAAAATCTTTTCTCTTAGGTAGATCCTAGACTACTTGTGATTACTGAAGCCAAAACGGTTCCTCTAATTTCAAAATGGTAATGGGATCTGGATTTTAAAAGCTAGGAAAGAAACATTTGTTTGCACACTGAAAAGACGCAGTGCAGCATTGCATATGTTTTCAAGGAAGCCAACCCCCAAGAACAAAAAAAATATATATACAAGTATCTTCAATGTTTAAGACTCCAAAATCTAAGCAAACAATCAGCACTTTAAAGTATTATAATGTTGCCACTGGCATTTTCAACGTTTTATTGTAAACTGTGCCTGATGGTATCATTTGGGCAGCACTGCATTATGAACTAACAAAAATCAAATTGAATTTCTAGGCAGTATTGAATATTTTATGTCAGTTTGAATGATGCTTACCCTGTATTGATGGAAATGATTTCTATCAGGGGGTTCTTTCTAATCTTTGGCAAATCCAGTCGCGCTCCTCCTAGCCGTTTCCCATTATCCTTTTTCTGTCCCAGCAATCTCACAGAATGACCTTCAAATAAAGGAAAATGCCATTATTATACATATAATCCTTCGGTTTTAGAAAATTCTAGTCCGACCTACTGAATTTGTTAATAAAAACACATTTTAAAAAAACTTACAACACCCAAATACTTACTAGGTAAAAAGTCGATAAATGAAACAGTCCTGTACTTTTAAAAATATATTAGGGGATTTCTTAACAATGTTTAAATTAACAATATCTTTAACTTTGCCTTGATCATTTCTGTTCATTATTGGAAATCAGAATAAAGTTAGGCATACGAATAATAATATTTCAACTATAATAAAATGAACAACGTTTCTAAGTTTATAGAAATAGTTTAAAGCTTCTATTTAAACTAAGAGTATTTCATAGTCAGGCAAAGATGCCCAGGAAACTCATTAATCAAGTAATGTATCCAGTAAAGTTCTAAAACATGGTTGATCTTATAACTGAGGACTAATAACTCAAATATTGTTTTTCAAGCTGAGCTCTCTGTTTTTGGTTACATGGACTAATACGCTGTCCATGCATGGGTGCTTATTTCAAAGTTTAAAATCTTGAATTAGAAGTAACAGTCTGGCTGTAATTAAAATCAAAAGGCTTCTTGATTAGCCTTTGTGAAACACTTTAAAACAAGGTAATCAAATAAAAAATGTAAACATTTTGTTTTTCTTTTATCTACAACTATGTTAATAAAGCTTTAAAAAATACAGCAAGTATTAATGCCAGTAATGGTTGGATAAGTTTTGGAATGAGCTAAAATCTTACTTCGTAGCTGGGTTTATATATGACAATACTGAACAATTTTTAATTTGGGTTTAGACAATATAGCTTAGCAAAATAGATCAAGGTTGTCAAACTGGCAGCCCATGGGCCAGGTGTATCACATGGGGCCATGCCCACCCCAGCTCTGCAAAGGGGAAAAACATTGTAAAATGTCACATGACAGCAACATGACATGGCAAGTTTGACACCCGTGGAATAGATGAATCCAACTTCACAGATAGAGAAAACAATAAATGGAAAACTTCCACTCTTTCCTTGCATCACAAAGAGGAGGGGAAAAAGCCTGCCTGTGTGGACATGGTCACAGAAACCCATAACAGAGAAACCAGTTTTCAGACTAAAATACCATATATTTCGGACAATAAAATGCTCCAGACTATAAGACGCACCTAGGTTTTGGAGAGAAAAACAAGAAAAAAAATCTTCCCCTTTTTATTATTACTAATATAAAAAGAAAGAGCAAGATGCTCAAAATCCATATAGACAGAATGTTGCCTGGATTTTGAACATGTTGCTCTTTCTATTTATATTAATAAAAAAAAAAAATCTGCCTCTGCCTCCCAGCATATATCCGGTATTCATCTGGCCCGTTCACTGCCATCTGTTTGCCACCATCTATTGCTGCCACTGCCGTGGCCCATTCTAGAGTAGCACCAACCCCCGCTACCCACTGCCGCAATATTCACTGTATGACGCACAGACGTTTCTACTCACTATCATGAGACAAATTTACTGAATTCTTCACTGAAGAATTTGCTCAAGCAAAGTAGAAGAATTAACACACTAGCCTTTTCAGAGCAAAGCTAAAATTTACAGTTCAGAACCCAGCTTTATTAAAAAGATAAAGAATTGTAAAATACAAGAGTACAGTAAAAGAAATTAAAGAGTACTGCATTTAGATTTTTTTTAACAATACTGTAAAGGTTTGTTATTTTCGTATCATGATACAGTATTCCAAGAAATCCATTATAGAATACTGGAATGTACAGTATCTGCATCTGTAGTATTCACTGATTATTCTTTCTTGCTATATCACATTAATGATTATTAAATAAATAAATAAATAAATAAATAAATAAATAAATAAATAAATATCAATAAATAATAAGCTAATTAAATAACTATTTTCTAATGCTATTATTTACAAAAGATTCTTGAATTTAACAATATGCACCATGCTTGTTAATTAAAATAAATGTAAAGTCTTCACACTGTTGGAAATATCTGAGTCATCATAAAGCTAAAAATACATTATGAAAATTAATGTGCAAAGAATATTAAAGAAACAAAGTTTTCTTTTTATAAAGTTTCTTATCATAAACAAGCAAACAAATCAACAATCAGAAACCCATACATTTCAATAAATTAAAATATATCAAGTACCACAAAGGATTGTGTCCAGGCACTTTGGAAATTGGGAAATGTTAACTACTGAATGGGTAAAGTACCGAAGCAATCTCTTTGCAACTATTAATTAATCCAACAAAGCTGGATTAATAATAGTATTAATTAAAATTCATAAATATGTAAAGTATAGTCTCATTTTATTAATTTCCTGATGAAACAAAGAAGATAGAAAATATTTTATGTAAATATATGATTTCACATTATAGGAAAAACATTGCATGCTTGTTTTCAATTATATCCATTAAACCAATGCAGTCATTTCCACATTTTAACAAAACCAAACCAATGAAATTGAGTTTAACAGACTTTTTATACTATTAGTTAATTTTTCTTTTTACAAATATTGAAGCTAGTATTTTAAAAAGTTTCCTTTTGTAATGTTTCTATGCTGCACAATTTTCTGAAGGAAAGCTATTTATTTATTTATTTAAATTTATTTATTTTTTAATTTATTTGTTTATATTTATTAAATTCATATGCTGCCCATCTCACCAATAAGGTGACTCTGGGCACCTTGCAAATGTAAAAAGGTAAATATAAATATAATTAAAACTCTTTGGGATTTAACCCTTTTATTTTTTAGTTAAATAGGAAAAAATGAGACCTAATTGATACAATTAGCTTCATATGTTAACTAATAGCTGATTAAGCAATTAAGCAGTGCAGAGTTTTTCTACATCCTTCACTTGAAAAAGAACTCTCTTTTCAATATAGCCAAAATACAATTTTCACCAACATCAAGAGTCTCACATTCTTTTTCATTAAAAAAGACTCAATAAAAATTAAGATAAGGTCTGGTTTTCATTTGCTGTTTGGTCAATAACTATGTCAAATTAACATAGTATAAACAGTATTTTTAAAAAGTGATTTCTATATTATGAGCTGTGAATGAAACAAAGTAAAACTACTCAAGTATCACATAAGAAATTATAAAGTTTGCTCTGAAAGAGTGGAAAGAAGGAAGAATACAGGAAACAGGTATAATTTGATTATTCAAATACATGTTCATGGAGAACCAAAAGCTAGTAGATATATTAATTTTCTGTCTTGCCAGACAAAGCAAATAAATATAGAATCAATGAATTGTACGAGGAATGGTAACAAAACTGAAACAATTACTTCATATTACAATTTATATTACCATATAAGAAAAATTGTCTATCTGCGCATGTACAGTAGGTTGTCCTCAACTTAGAACTGTAATTGAGTTTGAAATTATAGTTGTAAGTTATTGTGGTTGTAAGTCAAGGCATCACAAGTTTTTGACATTTTTTGTAGCAATTATTAAACACTGCAGTAGTTCAGCGAAATTGAGTTCATTTGTTTAGCTGATAATTAATTTCAAACTGCTGTTTACTACTACAGCTTAATAAAAATCAATAGCCTTAGTTTCTTGGTTCATTCATCAGAGAACTAAAGCTAGTCTATATGGGAAATATATTGTCATATCTCAGTTTATTATGGTGATATAATTTTTTTTAAAAGTTATATTCAAAGTTACTCCGGGAAAACACAGGTGGTATGTATGTAACTTCAGTATCTGAATATTTACAAATTGAGTGTTGGGAATATCAATATGGACAGCAGACACCTTAAAGTAATATTCTATTGCTAAAAGGTATTATCAGATTAAGAATTCACTTATTCATTAGCTGTTTTCAATTACTCAAGCCATACATACTATATTGATACTTCCTAATATGACACATGAACCTACACATGAACACACAAGTTTTGTGTAAACCAAAGCAATATGGGGGTTTTCAACAAATTACATTTTAAACAACTCCATCTTAATCTTATCTACAAATACACATTTATTCTACTTTTCCAAGTTAAAAGTTCCAGATTAATGGTGAGTTTTATTAAAACATTTTCAAGACTTTTCACACTTCTTTTTTAGAGTTTATTCTATTAGTTTAACTCTCATCAGGCAGCTTAATTTCCTGTGATTCATGTGCCTTTGTTTAGATTGGAAAGGGGAAAGGTGCTTCAAATCCAGCATGGGTATTTGGTATACCTGTCAACAGCTCCTCAAACAAGCTGTGTCTTTTCCTGAATAGCTGCACCTTTCTTTCTTACAATGATTTGCAACACTGATGAGTAATTAGCACTGTTAATTAGCACCATGCTAATTTATATCCATGCTGTTACAAAAAAGCAATAGCATGTACAGAATTAAAGTATCCATTAATTATTTTACCCCAGAAAGTAAGGTTGTTGAATTTATAATATTTTCTGTACACAGGTTTTATTATCATATCTAAAGAAATATCAACCGCAATAGTAAAAATATTTTCTGCCCTGGGTACATGGCACTAGGAAACTGCTGTCAGCCATCGTTTCCAGCGCATGCAAAAAAATATCTGTATGCTTCTCACAAATTGATGACTTTTTCCCACCCCAAAAGGGCAGTGAACTTATGGGGAGGGAAAATGTCACATTTAATACGGTTCAAGGAGAATTCAGGAGAGCTCTTTTGTGCTTATGCTGGTGTCTAGACCGACAGACATGTTGTCAATAAACATTCTCCACTTTAGCCTACACAATGTACATACAGATATCTTGTGAGCTTTTAGTGGCCCACCAATAACAACAGATTGATTGGTATGGTAGCTAAACTGTTGGCAAATATTAGTTAATATTTAGACTAGAAACGGATAGACCATATTAACCAGACAGGTTAATGCGATTGAGATTTAGAGGGTGAGACGAAGTCTGAAAAAGTTCAAAACTGAAGTAATTTCCTTTTACTTGTTTACAGTAATCCTGTCCAGTGACCCATTTCACAAAGTCTTCTGTGAAACTCAGGACCAGTGTAGGTTTTATTCAACCGGAAAGTCTAGTCTTCTCTTAATCCAATATGGATACACTTGACAAAATGCAGCTGTTTTGACATTTTGCAGGAAGCTTTATGATCTCAAGAAAAGTGTTCAAGTGGCTAATATTCACAGCATTACAATAGCAAGAGCACAAATACTGTAAAAACCAGTTTAAGATAGTATTATATTTCTAATGTCCACTCTGTTTTATAAATCCAGCAGATGGGCTAAAAGATATATATTTTAAATCCCAGGCAAGCTGTAAAACTTGATTTTTGTCTCATTCAAGAAGGAATATTAGAACAAGAATGCTAAACTCCTCCTTCACCTATCAAGCAAATTTTGAATTGGACGGAGAAGGATTTGTGTAGAAAAGCAACAAGTTACCCTGAGGAATACATGTCTGGTGCATCTCTACATGTTTTCTCCCTCCTCCCAATTCAGCCTGCTACAATAATTTGTCAGCCAGATGTTAAGCAAATCTACAATCCACTCACAAGTCAAAACTCTAAATGATAAAGTTTAACATATGTAACTTTAATTTTTTTTAATAAATTGAGTCTGCCATTATTATCTACATATTTCAAAAAGGAGCATGGAAACTGAGAGGCTGTGAATTGTGCCATACCTGCCAGGGAACTCAATTACTGACATGTCTAAGAGGAATAGGAAGAGTGAAATATGCCAAGAATACTCAGGTTGCTACTATCTAGTTCTCCTAAGATACTGGGGTCCAAAATCCTTGTTACTGTGCTTCCTCCGCCTCCCAGCAGTCCACACCACATGGCTAATAGTGAAAGGCACTAAGAGATACACTTTGATAAGCTCCAAAAAAGCAACATTTTTTGTACCAATGTTTCTTGGTAGATAAGCTCTCGTAGTTCTTCATGGAGAACACAGAAAATGCAGAAATTTGACTTTAGATATAGAAGCCGTTTACACACAACACACAAAAATTATTTAAGAGTGGATTTACACTCATCCCCTTCCCCATATGTACGTATGTTCAATTTGCAGGTGGCTCTAGTTTTAAGGAGGTATCTTTCAGGTCATTTATGAAGTTACCACTATGGCATTTGCTCTGTTCCTCTTTCCTTTTGTATTTGTTATCTTTCATCTTTTTCTCTTTCTTCTTTGTTCTGCTTCAGAGCAATGATGGGCATCAGAAGTTTTAATATTAATGACTGAGTTGGAAGGCCTCTTGGAGTTTTCTAGTCCAACCCCTTGGTCAAAGAAGAAACTTTTGTACCATTTCAAACAAAGGGTTATCCAATAAAAGACGTTGCTGCTTTTAAGCCATCCTTTCATTACATTACGTTCTATTAACTTGGCTACACTTAAAAAATTTAAAATCCTGCATTTCTGATTTACATTCTGTTTTTTTAAAACAGGCTGTAGAACAGGGGTCTCCAACCTTGGCTCCTGGAAGCCTGGCGGACTTCAATTCCCAGAATTCCACAGCCAGCTGGCTGTGGAACTCTGGGAGTTGAAGTCTGCCAGGCTTCCAGGAGCCAAGGTTGGAGACCCCTGCTGTAGAAGATATTTTTCTGGTTTAAAGAACTCTGTATAGATGTTTCAAATACCTATATTCTCCCAAATATACAGCCTTTGTGTGCATTCTGCACAAAGTCATTTTCACTGGACTCCTCTCTCCCATTTCATAAAGCCTTGAGGTTAACCTCAAGGTCACTTACAGTCTCTCATAAGTACTTTCACATTTTTCTCTCTTTCTGTATATTTATCTTATATGGACTATATGTATATTGCCAAAACTCTAATTTAATATTTTTATCTAACATCTTCTGATCACCATCCCAAAGGTAAATTGTTACATTACAGTTTAATGATCTTGGCAAAGTTTGCATAGATTTTATTGGAAGTTAAGATTTTGTAACAATTGGATCCAAACGACAAACAGGATGCAATATCAAGAACTTAGGTCAGCTGCCATTAAGAAGCTATAGTTTCAGTGAGAGTATTAATAAAACACATCACTTGTTATTTAATAAAAGTTGGCCAAACCAGTTATTTTTGATATAAAGGTGAAGGTAAAGTGACTCACATACGTGCGAGTCATTTCTGGCTCTAGGGGGCAGTGCTCATCTCCATTACAAAGCTGAAGAGCCAGCGCTGTCCGAAGACGTCTCCGTGGTCATGTGGTCGGCAGGGCCGAAGGCGCACAGAATGTTGTTACCTTCCCACCAAAGTGGTCCCTATTTTTCTATTTGCATTTTTACATTCTTTAGAACTGTTGGCAGCAGTTGGGACAAGTAATGGGAGCTCACTCTGTTGCATGGTGCTAGGGATTCGAACCGCCGAACTGCTGATCTTTCTGATCAACAAGCTCAGCGTCTTAGCCACTGAGCCACCGTGTCCCCTATTTTCAGTATAGGAACATTTAAATATTTTTTTCTATTCAAGTTATGTCTTGTGAGTCTTCTCTACAAGCTATGTGAACTCGTAGAATATAAAGGCACTCTATGCTCTATAAAATTCATACCACATTCTTCAGTATTCTAAAACCCCAGTATCTTTGATGCAACACTTGATATCTGATACAATTAAATATTGCAATAAATGAACATCTGTCTGAAATACATCATGATCTGTACACTATAAAAAGGAACACTGAAATTCAAATTTTTAAGACGTATTAAATATTAAAAAACCAATTACTGAGCAAAGCAGCTAGAGTGATCTATATTAATTTGGGTCAGCTTTCTGTATATTTTTTGTGAAGTATATGGCACTTGCTAAATATTTACATTTCAGTCAGTATTTGGAATGTGCATGGAGCATATTCCAACAGGAGATTCCTTAGGGATATACTGTATGGGATCAAAGCAACATCAGGAATGAGCACTGAGAAGAATGAATGCATGCATTATTTCAGCTGAATAACTTACCCTTAATAGTTTCCTCAACAACTTCCACTACACGATCTATCTGTTGAACCTGAAACGCAATAGATTAATAAATCAAGCTGTGAATATTCAGATGACCTTTGAAAGACCCTTCTTCAAATACACTCTTGAATGTATTTCATCCACATAAAAAAAGCCCTTGCACTTTTTTGCAATATGCTTTCTACTTACAGGTTTCTGCTTGCAAGACAGATTGAAAAGGGAATCAAATAAAAGTCAATGCTTATGTTTTACTGCACTCATATTGTGCTTTTAAAATATAAAAGCCATCTTACAACAAAGTTTAGCACCAATTTCATGCCAGCAAAAAGAATTACTCAATGCAGTAAGAACCAATTATAAAGGAAAGATCACTGCAGGCTTTTTTTTTTTAAAAAAAAGAAAGACAGCTTACATAAATCTATAAAGTAGAGAATTTGTATAATTATGAATGGTGGCCCATAAGCGTACTATTAGCAAGAATTGACAGCATCCTTGAAGAAAAGAATAGTGGAAGAAAATCTGGAAGACATTCAAATTCTGCACTCCAGTCTCTTTCTACAAAACGTGATAAGCAATTTTATAGCTCAGTCACTTAAAATGTCTACAGAGAAAAAGCTGCATATATGATGTTTGGAAATTCAGAGTTTACAAGGATCAGCAACATTAGCTAAGAATCTCAATGAAAATATTTCCTCTTCAAGCCATGGAATTAAGTAGCATGTTATTCACATGCTGTGCCTGACTATAAATAACCCAGCGGAGAACATCCTTATACATATATACAACCAGTGTTCTTGTATGAGATTGGTTAATATAAACTGAAATTAAAACAACAACAACAACAACAACAACAACAACCCCAAACCCTAGGAATATCAAAAAGCTTCAAACTGCTTTTTAAAAAAATGTAATGCTGTGGGTACAACTACTCCATTGTGTGAAATAGCTAAAGTGCCTTTTGCTGCCTGAAAAGATTACTAACACCTGTACTGAATAACCAAAAAAAAAAAAAAAAGGGGGGGGGGAGATAAAGTTTTCCCTCTCCAGTTGTGTCCTAACTTTATTGGGTGGGCTCATCTGTTTCTTAGCTGAGGGACCCAGCATTGTCCAAAGACATTTCCGTGGTCATATGGCTAGCATGACTGTACGCCAAAGCACACAGAATGCTGTTCATAGTGGTATCTATTTATCTTCTTGAATTTTCATGCTTTCAAACTAGGGTAAGAATAGGGTCTCGAACTGCCAACCTTCCCATTGACAAGCTCAACATTTTAACCACTAGGCTACCATGCCCCATAGATAAACATGTTTTATGCATTCGCATGTTGTTGAATCCAATCTTTATCAGTGAATACTTTTTAAAACAAAAAAAAAACATGGTTTAATGTGAAGCAGAAATCTTGGTCATATCCGGAAGTAACATGTGTTGTGCTTCATGAGATTAGCAAATGCATTTGGGAATGCTAGTTTCAGACAGCCAGAATATATAACCATGTTCTGAATATAAAATGAACTCAGAATAAGCATACTGTATTTGCATTTTACACTAATTTTTTTAAAAAGGCACACTATAATGTAACATTAGATGAAACAGGCTAAATTAACAATTTACTTTTTTGTGCAATGGCCTGTAATTCTAATCCAGGCTTACCTTTACTGTAGTTTCCGTGATACTTTACTTCCCTGCACATGTTATGTCTGACGTATGATATAAATATCTTTATGAGCACACTATTTTAATCATATATTAAATGATTCCAATGCACCATTCCACGTTTTGCTTCAGGTGGCTTCCTATGACATTCAGATCAGGAAACTGGTATCAAAACATCCTCCAAACTAGTGTGCAAAACCTTTATTTAAAGTGGAAGGTGATTACCTGTTTATGTTAACATCTGGATAAACTGCCTTTTCAGTGCGACCATTTTAAAAAAAATTCAATCCAATATAAAAAAACTCTAGAAAAAATTATACAGGTTTGAGACAACCTGCATATAAAAACAGAAAACAAAACTCCAGAGCTTTTTTGCGAGAGCTCTATCTCTTATTTCTCCTAATGTGGGATGTGTTCAAGAAATGTTCAAATTCCAATACTGTCAAACAAAGCTAAATGAAGTCGCTGTTCTAGAACCTCCTTGATGTCAATTTAGCTTAGAAACATCAGTTATTTGACTGGTGAGGAACAAACCAAGAGGATTCGGCAGTTCCATCAGCAAGATCAGTATAAATATTACCTTGAGGCGTGTATAATTCTGTTCTCTACAATTCATCATTTTCCAGATTTTTGGTATACTGTAGGACATGATAAAATCTTACACAGAGGTTCAGAAACAACTTTTTGAAATTAGACTACCAAAATGTATAGCCAGGATAACATTTTAGGTTCTTAAAACTTCCCAGGATCATGTTCTGAGAGAATTTCAACGCAAACCATAACATTCTCACCCCAATAATGCTCAGGCCTTGCAGATATTCTTGTCGGGGCTGGGCTTGTGGAACACATCCCGCTAGAACAACTTTCTTTTTTCCTTCTTGTGCTTTCCTAAAACGAACAAATAATCCTTCAGTGGCAGAACACATTTGTTTAATTAACATTCATTAACTTTGCGTCATAGTATGAAAAGATTGAAAAAACCAAGAAGGTTGCCTAATTGTGTCATTCTGCCAGCAAACAGATACTTAATTGCACTTCTATCCCACGCACATCCTTCAAATCTTCCCTGGAGGGTTGGAAGATTCTCCAGAGTTGATTTGGAGTACAGGTAAGGTTTGGGGGTGAAGGGAGTAATAATAATGGCATATGCTGTTGCACTTGTAGAAATCTGTTTGCATAATATTAAATCCAAGTCAAAACTTCATCTGGTGTGATATGAATTTCCACATATAAAATTATTCATATACATCCCAAGGGGAAAAAAATAACTTTTTAATGCTTTAGTTTCTGGCTGTCATGAAGATGAAGGAAACAACCTAACACATTCATCTTTTTATGAATTGCTCCATAATCCTTAGAGCATTTGATTCCAGGTATGGAATGTCTCAGATAATGACAATAACAAAACACTTCCATTTATTGGCAAGAAAACTAAATAAACATGTCCACAATATCATTAGAGTGAGATTCAACCAGATTTTAACTTTATCACTACTTGGGTGATATAAGATTGTAGGATTTTTTTTAAAAAAATCATATTCCAAACATTAATTGGTAGCTTTATGTTGTAGCTCTACAATCCTTTCTCCCAGTGGTGGGATTAATTTTTTTTTAATACCGCTTCTGTGGACATGGCTAGGTGGGCGTGGCTAGGTGGGCATGTGACAGGGGTCAAAAGTCCTTTTTTTCTTTTGTCACCCCCCCCGTGCCCCATTTTTGGCCTAGTCGGCCTCAGGGAAGCCTCCTGTGCGCTAAAAAGAGAAGCATTTTGAAGCCTTCCAAGGTAAGTACAACAGCTGAGGGAGGTCAGATGTGCTGCACAATTTAGAATAGCTAGAAAGCAAGAAATCTGACGATTTCCTGCTCTCCAGCTAATCTAAATAGCATAACACAGCTGATTGTCACCCAGCTGATCATCGGAAATACTGGTAAGGCCAAACTGTTAGCATTTTTTTACTACTGGTTCGGCCAAACTGTTAGCATTTTTTTACTACTGGTTCGGCCAAACTGTTAGCATTTTTTTATTACTGGTTTGGCCGAACTGGTAGCCTTTTTTACTACCAGTTCAGGTGAACCAGGCCAAACCGGTAACATTTCACCTCTGCTTTCTCCTGAAAAAGCTGGAAATGTTGCATTAAATATGCAAACTTTTCAATTAAATTGCCATAAAATGTGACAAAAGATAATAGAATTTACAATAAACTGCATTAATCCAATAAAAATTCTCTACATAGACTTCTGTACATATGAACCAAATTTTAATTATATTTTCTCTCATTCTCATTCAAGATTTCTTTTTAATACCATCTAATGGTTCTTCTCAGTTTAATAAAAATACTAATGTTATTTGTTTATTTTATGAAAAAAAGGCTATACTGTACTGGAATGTTACAAATGCCTTTCTTTAATCCTGGTGGAAAGATGGGAGTAGGAAAGATAAGTCTTACAGAATATATTTCTACTTTCAGAACCTTCCTACACTGTAGTTAAATTTCAGCATTCAGTTTTAAATTGGCTCTTAATTTATACAATAATTTATATGCTTCTGACTCCTACTTCAACTTCAACCTGATTTGCACAATACCTTATTTGCACAATCTCACTGCAATGAAGTTTAATTAGAACAACAGATATTTTTAAAAAAGAAACCTCTACAATATATTAATGTTTCATTATAATCTTCCCTTGTAAGGCCACTTTAATAGAATAAGCAAACTGACCCAATGTGGGTGAAAATTTCCTCCCAAAGCCCAGTAAGATAAAGGATGAATCTTCAATGTTCTAATCGGCCTAACAAGTCTGTATTGCTACTTGTGAATTTATCAGGAATAGAAAATAATGCTTAATTGAACCTTTAGGAATCTGCTACATGAAGTATAGGGCTTGCAGTGAATTATATCTGTGAACCGGTAAGTTATTTATTACTAGAGATTTAAGGACAAGGTTGCAGATTGCATTCCCTAATAAGGGAAGAGATGGGGGAGTAGTCTGGGCCATTGTTTCTTCTAACATTTTCTTTTTCCTACCTTGGGGGACATGTAGGGAAGAAGCAACCCTTAATGACAATTCCATAACAAGCTTTGTCCAAAAACCCAAAGATTTGGACAGCAACTTCAGGAGAAAAGAATGTCAAAGAATAAAATTGGGACTAATAACATGGTTTGCCAGATGTTCCTCTTATCAAACCTTTGTGTACACTACAGTTATTTTTAAAAAAGCTAGGTAGTTAATGTTTCCTTTAAACTTTAAAACATCACACAGTAAAAAACATTCCAAGTTTCACATTTAAAGGCCTAGAGAGACATAGTGGAGTTGATTGACTGCTCCTTTTAGCTGGGTTTTGCATCAAGTAATTTCTATGTTTGTGATGTAGTATACTGCACGAACCTAACCACTGAGGTTTGTGTTGTATAAACTCTAACTAGTGTGGTTTATTCAAGAAGCTGTAGTTCAGCAAATCCATGGTATAATACAATGCCTCAAGCAAAGGAATCTTCAGGCAAAAGAAAAGCCAGCTTGATGAACAGAAAATTATATGTACAGGGAGCAGTAGATTGTGATTCACAAAGGACAGGAGCCTTCTATCATGAAAAAAACTTGTTGACTGGTACAAATTTAGGATTAATAAAGAGAATGTCATTTTCAAGAATGGCAACTCTCATCGCAGCAGAAGACAATCTGATAGCAGTCCAGCAAATATCCCCAATTTGGCATCTTCTACAAGTTTTAGATCAATATTTTTAAGATCTGTGGACCTCAACTCGCAGAATTCCCCAGTCAGCAAGAGAAGTCTACACATCTTAAAAGTTGCCAAGTTTGAGAAATATTGTTTTAGATTTCAACTACTAGAATTCCAAGTTCCTGAGAATAATGGGAATTGAAGACCAACACACCCAGGCTGTAGTATAATATACTCATTTAATTGCATGGGATAATCCACATTGTCTTGCTGATAGCTACCCGTGTTTTTTGGACTATAAGACGCACATTAGCTTTGGAAGAGGAAAAAAAGAAAACAAAAATCTGCCTCTGCCTCCCAGCAGCCATCCGCTATTCATCTGGCTAGCGTTCTTGCAGCAAACAGCCTGGTCAGCTTCAACACGTTATCAAAGCCCCAGCATGTGGCTCTTCAGGGCTCCACTCCATTGCACCCACCACTGGTCAGCTGAGCTGAGTTGCCGCCACTGCCGGGGAACCCTGGAGCCTTCGCTACTGATCAGCTGTTTGCAGGTTGGATTGGCCTCCTGGAATACTGCCGATCAGCTGTCCTAGGCAGTGGGAATTGCCTCTACCATTTGCCACCTTTGCCACCACCGCTGCCATTCGGCAGTGGCAAACAATAGTAAATGGCAATCGACGGTGGCAGCAATCGGCAGCAATCTCCGCCACCTAGAACAGCTGATCGGAGGTATTCTGGGAGGCCAATCCAACTGCCAATCAGCTGCTTGACAGTGAAGGCTCCAGCATTCCCCAGCTGCTGTGAATGGTGACAGCAGTGACAGGCGGCAGCAATGATCCTTCCCTCCCTCACTGCAATATTCGTTCTAAAAGACACAGACATTTCCACCCCCTTTTTTTTGAGGAAGGGGAAGTGTGTCTTATAGTGCAAAAAATACGGTATATAGTCCTTTTCCATTTTAACGTTTACTTCAACTAAGTTAGTACTGCTCACTATGTCCTTTTAAAACAATTATGTGGTTTAATATGAAAAACAACTTCATGCAAGAACACAATTTTTCTGATCACGCCTTTAAATTGCAAATTCAAAATAAAGGAGGTCAATTAAGTGCTCAAAACACCTGCAAACACTATATAAGTAGTCCTTGACTTATGATCACAATTGAGTCTCAAACTTCTGTTGCTAAGCAAGGCAGATGTTAAGTGAATTCTGCCCCATTTTACGTTTTTTCTGTCCAAATCTCAGTTGTTAAGTGAATCACTGCAGTTGTGAAGTTAGTAGCCTGGTTGTTGAGTGAATCTGTCGTCCCCATTGATTTTACTGGTCAGAAGGCCACAAAAGGGGGTCAGTCAGGTGACCGTGGGACACTGCAGCTATCATAAATATGACTCAGTTGCCAAGCATCTGAATTTTGATCGTGGGACCATGGGCATGCTAGAACAGTCTTAAGTGTGAAAAATGGTTATATGTCACTTTGTTCAGTGCCATGGTAACTTTGAACAGACACTAAATGCACTTTCCCGTAAAATAATTAAGATGCCGGAGGAACCAACAGAAATTCTTTTCCAAATGGAACACTAGCGGAAATGAATTTCTAATAATTAACAACCTCAACTCTGTAATGATATTCCCACATGCTCAAATTTCTTTTCATTTCTTTAATTGCTTTCTGTACTTCTAGCATGACTTTACAGTAGAATTTGGCTCTACTTTTATGCTGACTAACTAAACTGATGCGTTTCAATTTATTGTTGATCTAGAAACTTCTAATATCTGTTTTTGCTGATTCAGATTTCTGCAGCAGAAAAGTTCAAAAGCTGAGAAGAAGCATTATTACTTAAAACACAGGGGAAGCCAACTTAAAGCAGAGAACCTTTCATATATATAGTAAGTGTATGTGTGTGTCTGTCCATCTGTCCGTCCATCCAGTGGGTGCAATCAATGTATAACAGGGGTGTCAAACACGGGTTACTTAAATCTGGCCCACAGGGCTGCTCTGGAAACAGCAAAGGACCAGCCTGCAGTGCCTCTGACAGCCAAAGTGGGCTCCCGAGCTCCGTTTTCAATTGTGATAGCCTCCTGCAATCCTCTGTCAGTGAAAACAGAGCTTGGGAACCTGTTTTGGCTGGCAGGGTGGTCAGGCCACCACAGGCACCCCCGACATGAATGACATCAAGCTGGTCATACCAATCCTGGCCACACACCCCAGCCTCCCCAAGATCAAACACAACCCTGATGCAGCTCTCAATGAAATAGAGTCTTACACCACTAATGTATAACGTAGCCAGAACAACTGCACACAAAAAATCTCATTAGATTTTAATTCTCCAGTTTCCTCAGCCTTCGCCTATCAAAACTATCTGCTGAAAGTGACTGTGATCCAAAGAACCCTGAGGCAGAAAGCAAGTACATCTAATTCTAAGGAACCAGAGACAAGAACAAAAGAATGAGGATGGCAGCCAAGTTCCAGAGAAAGCAATTAAACAGAACAAGTCTAGTGTAATCCTATTTAATCTAATCCTTGAGTAGAATCCTATTTCTACTCATGAGGTGCTCAAACTTATAGCCATTGGTGAGGTTCATAAAGTTTATATAAGCAAGGATTGGCCTTCAAATAACTTAGAATCACCCATGTTGTGTTCTTACTCTGCGACTGTTAGTCAAAATGGAATATAAGTGGATGAGGAGGGCAGAATCTCTTTCATAATGATAATGGTTCAATTTCTCCCCTCTTACTCTTGCTTGCCTGTGAAACCATGTAATGAGACACTGTGGATAACGGATATTGAGCACACCTCACCAATTCTCAAGTTAAGTTTTCATTTCACGTAAGATTCTCCTTTTAATGCAAGTGAAGCAACACTTGAAGTGGAAGAACTGGATAAAAATGAAAATAACTTACAGGCTTTTCTATTCTTATGACATCTCATCACACTGTTTGCACATGGAGTGCGACGCAGGACAGACAGAAACAGAACTCTTAAATTCTAGGCCACATTTCTGGGCGACGAGAGAAAGTGATTCCATGCTGTAAATGTTTACTTCTTAATGTCTTGTTTCTTCATTAATTCTACATTCTGTAGACTTTCCCAATTATAGCTCCATTTTTTTCCCTTTCACTCACTAATTCAGTTCAGTCTGTCTGTCCTGGCTGTTTGCCATCTTCTTATATTGCTGGCTTATTTTTTCCACCCTTTTCTTGTTTATATTAAGCATTTTCTGTAGATATATCTGCCTAATTTCATTTACTCACCCATATCTCCCATTTGCTATTGATTTCCCCCCAAAGCCTTTTCTCCTGCTTCTACAAGCTTGATTGCAGGCAATCCTTTAGAAATAAAACTGGAAGAAGAGAGAGAATTCTACTTTATTCTTTATAGCCTGAATAAGCCTGGAAAGCAATGGCAGCTGCATGTGTATTCTCTCTACTCTCTCTCTCTCTCTTTCCCTCTCTCTCTCCCTCCTTCCCTCCCTCTCTCTCTCTCACACACACAAACACACTCCTCAGGTCCTTTAAAAGCAAGAAGAGAGGGCACACAGCTGCCACAGTATTGTATTTCCCCATCTAGTAACAGTACAATCTTGGCTGCCAGTCTCAGTGAGTGTGTGTGCATGCGTGTGCGCGCGTGCACACACACACACACACACACACACACACACACACACACGGGAGGAAAAGAAAGACAGAATAGAAAAAAAGGAAAGAAAAGGAGGTACAAGACAGGTCACTGAAATAACCCTGAAAAAGGCAGCTTAAAGGAAAAACAGGACTATCCATTTTTTTAAAAAAAAAAAATCCTAATAAGAGAAGTGGAAATTAATTCAGAAATAGATATTTTAAAAAGAAAGCATGTTTCTAATCTAAAGCAGTGGTAAATCCTCCTATGGTCCCTTCATGGCCTCTGTGATTCAGACCTAAGGAGAGAAACCAGTAAGATGATTTTTCTAGGAAGGAAGGGTTTCTTATCTGAAAAAAGACCAGAGCCAAGAGATTGTGGTTGCAAGAAAAGGTAAGAGGTTGGGGAAAACCTGTCATCTTTGTAGTCCTTCTTATCAATTGCTGCATATGCCTCTGGCAAATACAGCAAAACTACAAAAAGCCAACCTAATGATGCGATTTTACCAAGCTCTGGTGTTTATAGAATTCACATTTATTGCCTTGCTGTCAATTAATCCATTAATTAACCGATTATTTATTGATCGACTACTGCTGACCAAAAACAAACCTCTGATTGAACAGACAGTTCAACTACATTCTTAAAATAGGTTATTACCAAAAAGGAAAGAAAAAAGAAAAAAAGCCATCTTCTCCGTTAAACAGGTTTTTTCTTTCACAGCCATTCCTGCTAAAAGTTATTTCCATCAGCTAAACATAAAATATTTTTTCCTGATTTTATTTGCTTGCAGTTTAATATAATTTGATTACGCAAAATTCATGCTAAGATTTCTCATCTCAGGTGCCCACTGTAATTTCAACCCTCTCTATTTTTTTGCCCTCCTTCATTCAATTCAATTTAAGACTATTCCAAGCAGTCTTAAGTCATTCCAGACTTAAGAGCTCAAATTATTTCCAAATCCAGTTGCCCATCAACTAGTAAGTTAGATTCAAATATGCTGAATGCGCTAAACAGTTTTTATAAAGTAGTACATTATGGGTAAGAGAATGCCACTTAGGACACAGAATTGAGAATTTTCTTTTGTAAATCAAGTGATCCTTAAACAGTACATTTCAGCAGAGTAACACTGCCCCCTACTGATATCAACAAAGCAGGCATGTAATTTAATTTTTAAAAAAACTTCCAGTATATTAATTAAATTTTCTTTTTTAAAAAGTCTTTTACCATGAGTCTAATGTAAGAATTATATTGCATAGAATTTATTCCAGCTGACAGTGTTTTTCTTAAAAATGGATGTTAATCCTTGCTTGCTTGAAATCAAATAAGCTAATCAGCCATTAGCAGCTGTTGAGCAAACAGGCATGATGGTGCCAATTATAAGCAAATTCCTAGTCCACTGGAGGGATCAATGAGGGATCAATAAAAGCAGTCAAATCAGTTCTTTGGAAGGGACAACTCCAACAGATACATTTTGGAATGGAAGAGCTTTGTGTAATTAATATCCCGCCTTAGAATTCACAAATGTGATAGTGTTGTTTGAAATATTCCCAAATATTTCCACTTGTGGCTTGCTCTCCTTAATTGTACAGAATGGTACGAAGGTGAGATTCATGAATGCCAATTTAACTTAAATATTATTTATTCAAAATATACTTTAATTGGTTGAGTTGTTTAGACTTTTTTCTATGAGTTATTTTCAGATTCTTCTTTCTAATTAAACCTCTTCAGAGAAATTCTTATTGTAATCAAATACTACTACCTTTAGATTATGATCTGTTGAACTCATACTTTTTGGATGGCTTGTTGTCTTTGTAAAGCCTTCATCAAACATCTCATTTTCTTCCTGGCTAATTGTCTATAAATCAGTGGCTCATAAACAGGGGTGGGATTCTACCAGTTCGCACCTATTCGCTAGAACCAGTTGTTAACATTCTAAGCAGTTCGGAGAACCGGTTGTTAGAAGAAATTACTGGACTAATCCTGTAAGGAAGGCAGAAAGGAAACATTCTGGTGTTGCTTATATAAACTGCCTCTCTGTTAACACTTATTCTTGGAAGGATTAGACTTCCTGTCTCAGGAACGTCTCTGGAGTTTTCCCCCCTCCTTTGCTGGTACTTTGCTTGTGTGGAGTTACCATTCAAAGACGCTGAAAAAAGTGACTTATGACCATTTTTCACACTTACGACTGTTGCAGCATCCCCACAATCATGAGAGGCCAGGTGAGGAGATGCGTGCCTCGATGTGAGTGATATTGAGTTGGCCACGCCCAACCAATAACATCACCACCAAGCCATGTCCACCCAGTCACATAACCACCAAGCCATGCCCACCACCTAAGCTATGCCCACAGAACCATTGTTAAAAAATTTGAATTCCACACCTGCTGATGAATCTTGGGTTGTCTCTACCTCTCCATACATACTCAAATAAAAAACTACTATAATATTACAAACCCTTTAATGAGTATTGAGTAATTTCATTCCAGGTTGTCACAAGCTGTTCAGAACATTGAAATATGAGATCTGTTACAAGGTTTCAGCATTCTCATGAAAAATCACTAAAATTTTATGAAATCTAGTAATCTCATGTGATTTTGGAATCTATGTACGAGTTCCAAATTAAATTAAGACTTTAATGGTGCCTTTTACATAGCTGCAGTTCTGCTGTCCTTTGTTATAAACTTTTTTTTTCAAAACCTGTATCAATTATTTGTTCTTCAAAGTAAAATTGCGGCAAAATCCAAGTGGCCATTTTATATATTTAAAAAGTCCTTAATAAATCCTCCAATCCATTTTATGCTTTTTAAAACATAAAACTCAACAAAAAAGGCAACACCACTCCTATAATTGTATATTACATGTATCCATGCAGTGTAATTATAACTGTATCATCACTTTAATATCGCTTCTATTATTCAATTAAATTGTTTTACAAATTGTTTTACAAAGCCACACCATCCTGATCTCCGCTTTCGCTGGCCGAGGGTTGCAGGAGGCTGTCACAGCCAAAAACACAGCTTGGGAGCCCGTTTTCGCTGTCAGAGCACTTGTGCCACCACAGGCACCCCAATACAAGTGACATTGAACTGGCCACATCCACCCTGGCAATGCCCCCCACCCCGAAGGTCAAACACAACCCTGATGCGGCCCTCAATGAAATCAAGTTTGACACCCCTGAAGGTTTTTATAATAATAAATTGTCAGAATTGACAAATTTGACAGAAGAACATTTTTGATTTTTATTAAAATAACACTTGTTTTTGCTATGCTAGCTATTGTAATGCTTTCACAGACTGACTAAGATTTGTATTTTATCAACAGGATTTTCTCCCTAATTTCATCATATATCTTTATAAGGAAGCAGAGATCATAGAAGCAAATGCCAGAGAAGGTTTTAAAAGCAGAAAACTATGGAGAGGATGATAATGTAGATATCTAAGCATTCGTAAATCAGTTCCAAGTTCAGGATAACAAAAGGTGTCCGTGTAATGCAAAGTCAGTTTTTGGAATTTGGACTGCAGATGGAAAAAAGGAAGGAGGAAGTAGATTAATAGCTTTGGAAAGTGTCCAGGCTTTAATCAATGGAGGTTTTCATTATTCAAATCTACTGATAAAATGTTGTATGCACTAGCTTTTAAAAAAAATAATAATCCCAAAATACTGCAACACATTCCTGGAAGTAGTAAGATTATTTTCAAGGTTGTTTAACACTATATGCATGTCAGACCTTACAAACAAAATGAGTTAATGAACTTAAATAAAATGTGACAATCATTTTAACAACTCAAATCACAAGGTAAACTCATTAAAAAGCCACACACTTTAAAATGAAATTAGAAAAACCAAATATATATCCAATGACATGGATATAATTCACAGGTAATTCAAGGAAGAAATAAAAGGAATGCGTTAACTATCAAAATATAGGTTTAGTTTTTATGACTCATGGCTTGGCCAAACAAAATTAATGCGACTTCCTATAACCCTCAGGATCTAGAAAGAATATAATGTCTGGAAATACATGAGTATTCTGAGGAAAAGGGAACCACAAGCCTTGAAACCCTTGCAGTTTGCTAACTTCAAAAATATAAATTTCCTGATTAGCAAAGCTATGAGAATTGTGATGCTGGGAAAAATTAAAATGGAAAAATTACACTGCTGCAGCACAGGCAGGATAAAATTTCTAAGAATGAAAATCTTCCAGTTCTGCTAGAACACCTAAACTCAACCAATCTGACATTTTAGGCAAACTATCCTATCGCACTGACTGCAAAGCTTTAAAAACTGTTTAAACAGAAATGCTTTTCAAACTTGGCAAATTTAAGATGCATGGACTTCAACTTCCAGAATTCCTCTGCCAGCATTGGACAAGGCCAGAGTTTTTGACATCCTTCTATCTTTGGCATATGGAATTTGGGCCTAAATTGTCAGAAACATTTGTACTATTTATGCTGACAGAAAAGTTGGCGGAAGATTAATAAAAGTTTGGAGGAAGTACAGCCCTTGTAAATACACACTGGTTGCCAAGCACACCAATTTTGAACATTTGCGGGGAGGCTGTGACGGTCATGAATACAAGGATCAGGTTGTGGGTCCCTTTTTGTAGCGGTGTCATAACTTTGAACAGTTGATAATTAAATCATCATAATTTGATGACTACCTGTATAAACCTGTAGCCTGTTGGTGGCATATCACCTGTCCTAAAAGCCTTAATGTTCTCTTTCCTCAAAATGAAATACTTTTGAGTCTCCAACTATTTTCAGTGAGCAATGACAGGGTACTTCACGTAATCCTGAAGGGAAAAATTAAAGGCAAATGAGGTCTAGGAAGAAGAACAACATAATGGCTTCAAAATCTAAGGGACTGGTTTTGACAAAACTCAGTAGCACTTTTTCATGCGGGGCTGTTGATAAAAATAGGGTTGCTAAAGTCCAATGATGGATATGGCACAAGAAGAGGAAGAATGACGGGGTAAGGGACAAGCCATTTTGAAGAAGCAGCCTCTCTCTGGGGCTCTGATTCCCCATATATCCCTATAGCTGACCTTACTGTTTCCTAAGGCAATGACTCATAGCCTTACGCTTCCTTTTTTAATCAGATCTGGAAAGGTGAGGAGCAATGTATCACCACTTAAAACTAGGGCTGTCACTTTGAAAGGTTGTTTTCCCTTAAAGCATATGGCCTGTATAATCACTGAGGTTATGAGATGTTTCTGATAGCAATCCAGACCTTGGTCAAAAAGAGCTATGGCGGTTGAGGTGACTTCCCCCATTTCCCATTTTGCATTACAGGTAGGTCCTCAACTTATGGACACAATTGACCCCAGAATTGATATGGCCAAGCGAGACATTTGTTAGGTGAGTTTTGCTCCGTTTTATAACCTTTATTGCCACAACTGTTAAGTGAATCGCTGCAGTTATTCAGTTAGTAACAAGATTGTGAAGTAAAACGGGCTTCTCCTTTGACATTATTTTTCAGAAGTTCACAAAAGGTGATCACGACACCCGGGGACACTGTAATTGTCATTAAATATGAACCAGTTGCCAAGCATCTAGAGTACTGCATCCAGTTTTGGTCACCACACTATAAAAAAGATGTGGAGACTCTAGAAAGAATAGAGAGAAAAGCAACCAAGATGATGAGGGGCAGCGGTGGGATTCAAAAGTTCCCACCACCGGTTCTGTGGGTGTGGCTTTGTGGGCGTGGCTGAAGGGGTGGGATCCCACAATTCACACCCGCGTTAAAACAGTAAAAACTAAGCTACTACGCCTCTCAGCTGTTTAGCAGAGCAATCGGCTCTCTCGCGCCAAACAGCTGAGAGGTTAAAAAGGATCTAGGAGCAAGGGCAGGCGGCCCCAACTGTAGAGCATCGGAGAGACTCAAAATGAACCAGTTCTTTGCCAGCTGATCTTCGGTGCTACCAAAACTACCAGAACTGGGGCGGAATTGGTAGAATACCACCACTGATTAGGGGACTGGAGACTAAAACATACGATGAACAGTTGCAGGAATTGGGCATGGCTAGTCTAGTGAAGAGAAGGACCAGGGATAGGAACATGATAGCAGCCTTCCAATATCTGACGAGTTGCCACAGAGAAGAGGGGGTCAAGCTATTTTCCAAGGCACCCGGAAGGCCAGACAAGGAATAATGGATGGAAACTGATCAACCTGGAAATAGAGATTTTCTGACAGTGAGAACAATCAACCAATGGAACAGAAGTTGCCTTCAGAAGCTCTGGGAGGTTTTCAAGCTCACTAGAGGCTTTCAAGAAAAGACTGGACTACCATCTGTCAGAAATGGTGTAGGGTCTGCTTGGGCGGGGGATTGCACTAGATGACCTACAAGGTGCCTTCCAACTCTGTTAATCTGTATAATCTGAATTTTGAACAGATGACCATGAGGATGCTGCAACAGTCATAAATGTGAAAAACTGTCATGTTACATTTTCAGTGACATTGTAACTTCACACAGACACTAAACAAATGGTTGTAAGTCGAGTTCTGCTTGTAATTCCCAGTATAGTCTTAAAACAACCCTCAATAAGAAAGCAATAAAACTCAACCATCCTTTTTAGAGGATCTCTTGGACATGGAGATCCTTTACCTTGTATAGTGGTCTTGTTTCAGAAGAAACTCTGTTACCATAACATCCCAAAATCTTAATCCTGCTTGAATATCTTTTAATGTTTTAGCTCAGCCATGGCCTTTTGGCAAGAGCTGAGCCAGACTATCCATTGCTAAACCCATAATTGCTTTATGCTCAAGTCAAGCACTAGATGTACTAAGATATTCTGCATGCAGAAAAACATAACTCTTTTGTAAGGAATGAAAACATTTATACTGCAATTAACATGGAATCTGTAATTGTGAAAGTATCATTGAATATCATAATGCTTGCAATGGGAAGATGGAAAGGAAAACATTGCCTCATTGCAAACAGCCAAGAACTGATAACATTAAAATAAAATGTTCACTGGAAATAAGAACTATTTCTACATGGTCCTAGTATTTTTATATCATTCTTCAATAAAAGAAATATTCCAAGGGCATTTCACGCAAGCGTCATCTGTATCAGTAAGCACCATTCATCATGAGACACAAAGTTCTAACCTAAATGGTAATTAAGCTCTCCAAAACAGAAGCATACTGAATTCAGGATTTTGAGTGCACTGTGGGGTTCCCAGTTTACAAAACTGGGAACGAAAGATATTAACATGTGAAGCATTAACAATGTATGAACTATGTAAGGACCGAAAAATTAAATTAAAAAGAACACAATGCTATGTGTATAAATCTACAGATGACATAACTTTAAGGAAAAAATATATATTCTTTAACTCCAATTCATTTAAGAATAGGAAAGAAGAATTAGGAGGCCAGAGTTAATCTGAATGACATAAAAGCATGATCTTAGTCGTTTGGTATTGAAGAATACCAAACCACTCAACCAATCTAGAAATAAGTAACCAGCAGTTTGCTTTGTTTGATATCAAAACAATTCTAACATAGAGCAGGCAAGAGATCAAATATTTTTGTTTTCTTATGCACAACTCAGATTGCAACATATCTACCTGATTTGCCATGATGAAAAAGAAACCAGTTCAAAATTTGGATTTTCTGTCAGAATTACTTTAAACTTAGACTACTTATTTATGGCCCAACCTTTTGGCTCAGATTTGATACTAAGCTAAAGTTGAGTGGGAACTTTTAATATTTGCTCAAAAACTGTATTCATTCATATGCAATTTCATTGGTCACCGTTGGTCATTTAGCAAACTTCAAATACACAACCTTCTCCACCTGATTTTTGTAATGATCTATTTTTTAAAATAAACATGGTAGCTCAAAAATAATTCCAGTGCATGAAAGAATCAATGGATAAAACAGCATTCAGTCACTTCTGGCAAAGTAAGGATTGAGCCACACAAGTTCCCAAAATTGCTATAGAATTTTGCACTCAAAATTCAGTGGAAAAGATATAACATAATGCAGAAAAGGTACAGGTAATTTTTGACTTACAACAGTTCATTTAGTGACTGAAGTTATAACAGCATTGATAAAAGTGTTTTTCACACTTATGACCATTGCAGCATCTCATAGTCACATGATCAAAATTCAGATGCTCAGCAAGTCAATGGGGAAGCCAGATTCATTAAGCAACCATGTTACTAACTTAACAACTGCAGTGATTCACTTAACAACTGTGGCAAGAAAGGTCACAAAATAGGCTAAAACACACTTAACAAATGTTTTATATTAGCAACATAAATTTTGCACTCAACTGTGCTTGTAAGTTGAGGTCTACCTCTATATCATTCTAATATACGATGAGCATTATATCACTAACACCCCACTGCTGACTGCTTTTCTTTTCATGAAAAGCACTCCAGGCTGTCGTATTCCATTCCTGCTAAGTTTAACTTTATCTGAAATCTTCAAAATCACAAGTAGACAGTTTTCTTCCTGCTGTTATAGGATATAGAGAGTTCAAGCCGTTTTAAAGAGACAAAAAGTGATTAAATGTACACATTTACACACACATACACACATTTATCTAAAATGAAACAGCATTTACATTACTGTGTAGAAAATAGATTTTATTTTTAAAACATTCATCCAATTCATTCATTCTGATTTAAAGCTAATTAGAAGGGGAAAACTTCTCATACAGACATGTCTGAATGATGTTTATGAATGCTTCCTTGAGTTGTTTTCCAAATTATATTGTTTTTCAACTTCCCTATTAACCAATTAAAGAAAAAATGTGTAATTAACCTGTTACAATATGTAAAACTAAAAACTGTATAAAGGGTATCCAATAAGAGAAGACGCTTGCATTTTGTGCTCTCTTCTGATTTACTAACTATATTGCAAAATTTTCTAAGTACAATTTAAAAAGAAAACTTGAACTCTATTTGTTATACTTAATGAATATCTATGTATTCCTGGTTCTTTCTACAGTTCCCAAGACTTCTGAAACTCTCTGAGATATCATTAATATTGATCAGTAATTTCAAAATGACAAATTTACCATGTTTGCTGGAGAATCAGTCATAGCACAGGCCTCTCCAAAAAGTTTCAAGTGTGCCTGGCACAGAAAATAAATGTAGGTTTAATTAGTCAAATTTTATTTTACTGTTCCTTTATTATTTGTAAAAAAAAAAAAAAAAAAAACTAAACTAAACAGTTTTTTATAAGACAGAAATGCAGTTCAGAAGAAGCAGGTTTGCATTTTTGAGTTTGTAAATAAAAGAATAATGGGAGATAATCTGAAGCATGTTATATAATTGAGTATAACCACAACTGAAATATGCTCAACCAAATACAATTCTGAAATGGTTATTCTGACAATAATTTAAAAAGCCGCATTCTTCTTTCAGATGTCTGGACTTCTCCCTCCAGTAATTGCAAAGCAAAAAACAACCATTACCACAACTGTCTTCACCTAAAGTCATGCTTGAATATTAGCTCACAATATTTCCATTTCTAATGGAAGATCTGAATGCAAGTCAAATTCCAAAGAACTTATTATAGATCAAATTATGCTCAAAGGACAGTACTGATATATTTTACTAGTGATCCTACCTTCCATATTTCCATCTACCAGGAAGCTTGGCAGATAGACTGGAGTAAAAAGGCAGTACTAGCTGTTATGACCATTTCCAGTCCTGCATGTCCCAAAAGTGCTTTTTCAAGAGGCAACTAGAATTTCTTGTTTTTCTTTGAAGACGTTTCGCTTCTCATCCAAGAAACTTCTTCAGCTTCTGTCAGAGCTGAAGATGCTCTTTGGGTGTGAAGTGAAACATCTTCAAAGAAAAACAAGAAAGTCCAGTGGCCTTTTAAAAAAGCACTTTTGGGACAACCATGACCTGGATGACTGAGAATCTCCATAGACACACCCAGTCCTGCACTTAGCCACAAAACTACCTGTATTCCAGATCTTAAATGCATACACATACATAAAAAGCCCAATGGGGTCCTTTCTAATCATAGCTTTTCATAAATTATGTGAAACTGATAGTCTGGATGCCAGAGATCATCCATTTAGTATTAAACCAATGTTGTGCAACCAGGGGCATAAATTTACAGCAGAAATAACAACAGCAATAGTCCTTAGACTTACACACTGCTTCACAGTGCTTTACAGCTCTCTCTAAATGGTTTTACAGAGTCAGTATTTTGCCCCCAACAATCTGCGTCCTCATTTTACTGACCTTGGAAGGATGGAAGGCTGAGTCAACCTTGAGTCAGTGAGAATCAGTGCTGGTAGCCAGCAGTCAGCAGAAGTAACTTGCTGTATTGTATTCTAGCCACGGCAGTGACAAATGCAATTTATCTAAGTTATCTTGCTTTTACAGCCCGTTTGTTCCTTTCTTCTATATGATAAAGGTTTGACACTGCAGACTAATACCAGTAGCCCTCAATTTAGGACAATTGAGACCAAAATTTCTGTCGTTAAGTGACTTTGGCCCCATTTTAGGTCCTTTCTTGCCGTAGTTGTTTAGTGAATCATTGCAGTTGTGAAATTAGTAACACGGTTGTTTAATGACCCTGCCTTCTCCATTGACTTTGCTCAGAGGTCCCCAAACTTGGCAACTTTAAGACTTGTGGACTTCAACTCCTAGAACTATGCTGGCTGAGGAATTCTGGGAGTTGAAGTCCACAAGTCTTAAAGTTGCCAAGTTTGGAGACCCCATCTTTGCTTTTCAGGTCGCAAAAGATGATCATATGACCTTGGGACACTGCAACTGTCATAAATAAATTTTAATCACGTGACCAAGGGGATGCTGCAATGGTCGTATAAATGTGAAAAATGGTCCTGTCGCTTTTTTCAGTGCCATTATAACTTTGAACGGTCACTAAATTAACTGTTGTAAGTGGAAGACAATCTTTATCCTGCCTGGGAGAGTGGCTAGCAGCCCCAGAACAGTGCAGTACTTTTAAGGGTGGGCAGCTGCCAAGCATCCATGACTGGGAACACTGCACTTTTTGGTTGTTCTTCCCAGTCAGCTACTTTTACACCGACAGGATGATGAAGGTGTTGATTTCTTCCATTTCTATCCTGCCTTCAATATTCAGTCCATTCCCATCTTCCATTGGTATGGTTTATTGGTAATTTGACCAGTGATGGGATTCAAATTTTTTTACTGCCGGTTCTGTGGGCGTGGCTTGGTGGATGTGACAGGGGAGGGATACTGCAAAATTTCCATTCTCTCCCCACCCCACTAACCTGCTTTCCAGTTCTGTTCTCCTGTGCAAAGCAACAAAAGGAAACCAAGCCGATCAGCTGGGACTCGGGAGGCAGGGAATAGATTGGGGCGGGGCCAGTCAGAGGTGGGATTCTGAACTACTCAAAATTTCTGCTACAGTTTTTCCAGAACTGTTCAGAACCTGCTGAGTACCACCTCTGAATTTGACCTTGAGCCATCTGATTCTGTCCTACCTTCTTTGCGCCCACTGCAAACCAGTTATGAATTCAGACTGTCCCAATTTTGCTTTCCCTGCCTTCAACCAGCACGTCTGATTGGCTAGCCTTTGGGTCATCTGTTTTCCCCTTGTCCATGTAGTGTTTTTTTGTCCAAAGCAAAGCATTGTGACTTATTTGACATAAGGCTCAATTAGCACCTGGAGTCTTTCCTCTACCGTCTGATATCCTAGATAAGATCCTTTTGAGGTTTTTTTTCTAGTAAATGCATGACACAGACTAAACATGCTCCAAATTGCCTTGAAAATGTAGCAATGCCTGACAAATCCTTATGGTCATTGGCCTGTTTTGGCTGAAAGGAGACTCTGACTCTGATTGTACATCATATCAAACCAGGATTTGTTTAATCACAGTAGGCCGGAAATATCCAGTATGCTAAACTACAAGCATAGTGTACAAATAAACATTTACTATCCATAATATGGCTTGATTCACATGCAAATAAACCACTTTATGGGTTAGCACTATGTGTAAACCAGGTTTGCATCTTGATCATCTTGAAGAAAACAAACCATGGACAGTTGGCTATCTTAGAAGGAAAGCTAGCTATTGTAAAAAAATAAAAAAAAGTATGTTTACGCTAATTGGACCTTAAGGCTTAGTGAATTATACTAATTAACTCAAGACTGGTTCAACAAATCCAGATTGAAAAAAACTGGCTGAGTTTATGTATGGAAAAGTCTCGTCTGAATTGAGTTTAACTCCTGGTGATTACATGGGCACATATATTGCTTTCATGACAACACTTTGGATTACCTAAAGATCTCTTATTTACAAACTAATTATCTGGAATCTCATTTCGTTTTCTCAAAATCAGCAGGTTGGCTCTGATGTATCTCTATTCTTCACAGAAATTTGGAACAGTCATGTTGGCGCAGTGGTTAGAATGCAGCATTGCAGGCTAACTTTGCTGATTGCCAGCAGTTCAATCCTCACGGGCTCAAGGTTGATTCAGCCTTCCATCCTTCCAAGGTGATAAAATGAGGACCCAGATTGTTGGAGGCAAGATGCTGTCTTTGTAAACTGCATAGAGAAGGCTGTAAAACACTGTGAAGCAGTATATAAGTCAAAGTGCTATTGTTATTATTATTATACTTACTGAGACCAATGCCCCTTAGCAGAGGTGGTATTCAGCAGGTTCTGACCAGTTTTGGAGAACCGGTAGTGGACATTTTGAATAGTTCAGAGAACCAGCAAATACCACCTCTGACTGGAGATTTTACAGTATCCTTCCCCTGGCACGCCCACCAAGCCATGCCCCCAGAACCGGTAGTAAAAGAAATGGAATCCCACCACTGACCCTTAGTGACAGAGTACATGCATTGCATGTAACATTCCCCAAAGAAAACTGGATAGGAGCTGCTGCTGAACAATATAGTCAGTTGGCCCAGATTGCTCATTTTGTTCACACCTATGAAATCCAGTTTAACACCAGCATTTTTTTCTTTAGAATCTCTTTGCAATTATCTTTATCTTGAAACTGTGATTATTTTGCTACATTACTATTTGGACTTTAATGTGCTTATCACGAACACATTCTCAGTTCTGATCATTTAAGGTATCTTGCCATTGACCTAAATTGTTATGGAACATATTTTTTGTAAACCCTACCCCTGTAACTTTAGCTTAATGATGGACCACACATTTATTTAAAATGGAAGAGGGAGCTTCTCAAGCCCATATCTGTAATCACAATCTGCAACAGTAACAGAATCCTCTCCTCTCTTTTTCTTTCAGAGATTTAGGGAACAACTTGGCAAGCTAGTTCTTGATAAAAGTTATAGTGTTGTAGCAATATGCTTAAAAGCATTTTACGATAGTGCAAAACAAAAAGAAACACCTTGGTTTGATTTGTATAAACACCCAGTAGCTAAGCACTTGATCACTCAGAGCCCAGCTGGGTCAGATGGTTCCAACGATATGACAAATAAAAAAAAGAAGCCAAATGGCCCTGGCTTTCTTGCCAGATTACTGTTCAGACAAAAGTACAGCAGGTGGCTATCTACTGCTCCAAATTAAATCATATACTGCATCGAACCTTATACTAATCATTGTGAGATTCTTTTTGTTCAACATTACTCATCATCTTCCATTTTGGAAGCAAGAAGAAAATTGCTTTAATGACAGATGAACCACAAAAGGAGAGCAGGGATAGTCTGAACATTAGGATCTAAACTTTTTTTTTTTTTGGGGAAACAAGAGGAAAAAGCTTTGGTCTCTGTTTTCTACCCTTTACTCCCTTAATATTATTGTTTGTTAAGTAAACTCGGGCTTATCTGGAAGAAATCCATTCTGAAACACCAGGTGGCTCATTGAAAACATTCTTTTCGCAACAGATGGCCAAAACGTCTTTATTAAATACAACTTTCGTGCAGACGTTGCTATGTGAGCCCGTGTTTCACTCCAAAATGAAATCATGACCACAGCCAATCAACAGAGGCACAAGAGGGCAACCAAGTAACTTACAGAGCCAACGCGTCACCCCATTTTTAAAATGTACACTTATGGGATGAGAGAGAAAATGTTCTGCCTCCAGTCAGAATGTCAAATTTCATGAGAACAGATAGTCCTCTTTTAACTATCACTTATTCAATAACCATTCTAACGACGGTGCAAAGTTGCTGAATGAGCGGCAGTTACGACTGGTCCTCAAAGCTCTGGCCATTGCAAGTCCCTCGCAAATCATAGGATTGTGATCTGGGGCACCTGGCAACTGGAATGGATTTCTGACCATCACACCATCAGGTGGCATGATTTGTGACCTTCGCTTCCCACTTACTAGAAGCAAACTCAGTGGGGAAAGCATCAGGAAGAGGGAAGTTGTGATTGTGTGATGTTTTCATATAACCACCCATGCAGCCCTCATTTAAACAAGGGACTGCAGAAACTGCCATCACTAAGTAGTTTTTTACTACTGTTCTGTGGGTGTGGCTTGGTGGGCGTGGCAGAGGAAGGATACTGTAAAATCTACAGTCTGAGGTGGTATTTGCCAGTTCTCCAAATTACTCAAAATTTCCAGTACCGGTTCTCCAGAACTGGTCAGAACCAGCTTATATACCACCTCTGTACTTGTAATAATAAATTAACTGGCATTCTGAAAGTGGGATTTACAATGGTGTCTACTGCACACAAAATAAACTAACAGAATACAAAGTAAATCACTAGGTTTTAACAATTATTTTCTACTTCCCTTTGGCATTGTATGTCTAGAATCTAGACATTTCACTAGCTCTATACTTCCTGAGAAGCCAACCACTGTGACATGTTCTGCATGCTCCAACTTTCACCTTAAAAATAATTTTGATATTCCAGAAGGCCCCCATACCTGGTTATGTCTCCAGGCTGGGGTCCCCTGGAACCAGAGACTTGGATAGATAGAACCCGCGAAGAACCATTTTTAGTCTCCCTTCATTTTAATTGTATTTTGAGTTTTTAGGATATTTACTACTGCTGTTTTTTATATTTGCATTCACTGTTTTTATAACTTTTTAAAACTTTGTTATTGTCATGGCTGCTCAGAATCACCGTTGGTGGGATGGGTGGCTATATACATTTGATTGATAGATAGATAGATAGATAGATAGATAGATAGATAGATAGATAGATAGATATCCATAAATAGGAATATTCCCAAAATTAAAATACACACAGTAATAAAATCCAGATAAAACCGGGATATATTTCGGGGGCGACTATTTAACCCCCTTGTTCACCCGCGAAGTACAAAAAGGCAATGTTAAAAATGTTAAAAGCGTTAAGCCATTATAAAACCAGAGTAATCCAATTGGCTCATTAGGATAAGCCGCTGGCTGATCGTCACGTAACCAACTCTCCTTCCTCATTACCACGCAGTTTAGTCCGTTGACCCTGCCCCCTGGTTAATCTTAATTGAGCTATTAGGGGCTTCCAAATTGCGCTTAAATGAGCAGCATCGGCTCGATTACATACATTATCCGTTGCGGCAATTAATAATTGCTCGCTTACTCGTCGTTCCCGAAAGTTATTTTGATGTCTTAGTAACACCATCGGTTGATTAAAATTTACAATATGCCCTGTTGATAGGGCATGCGCGGCAATCGCCGAAGAGGATTGCAGCTGTTCTCGTTCTGTCGCTGACTTGACTATTTTTTGACTTAATCTTCGATGTTCATCACATCTAACCGCTAACGCCCTTGATGTCTCTCCAATATACGACACTTGACATTCTGAACAACAGATTTGGTAAACCACATCTTCCATCATAGTAACAGGTTGTTTGTCTTTAAGACGTGTTAACTGCGATCCTAGTTTATTTGGTGCTGAAAACACCACCCGGATCCCAACCCGGTTCATAATGCGTCGTATAGCTTCACTTGTATTATGTTCATAGGGGATGACAATGGTTTTAGGGCGGTCCTGTTGATTTTGGCTAGCACTCTCCGTTTGGATGTTAAGTCGGGGTGCTGTCTCCCTCAGGCGCACTTTTTTTGCTTGTTTAATCAGGAGATGTTTGGGGTAACCATTTTTTTGCAGTGTTGAGATGATTTCCCTTTCTTCAGCCTTGCGATCAGCCTCCTCCGTACATAGTCGTGATGCTCTTGTAAACAGGGAATTTGCGATTCCTAGTTTAACTTCCACACTATGCCCAGACTCATAGTTTAGATAGCGGTCTGTATGAGTAGGCTTTTTAAAAACTGTTGTTATTAATCGCCCTGAATCCACCTTTTTTACAAGGCAATCCAGGAAGGGGAGGGTATGCTCTTCTGACTCCCCTTCGCAGGTGAAATTTATCGATTGCTCACATGTATTAAGGTGGTTCAGAAAGGCATCTCTGTCTAGATTACGTAAAATTACGAAAGTATCGTCCACGTAACGTAGCCAGATTTTTGGGGGATGGCTAAAACTCTGCAGTGCCTCTTTTTCAAAGTGCTCCATAAATGCGTTAGCTAAGATTGCTGAGATTGGTGAACCCATTGGTAAACCGTCTATTTGTCTGTACAGTTCCTCACTAAAGGTGAAGAACGTTGCATTAACGCATAAACGTACCAACGAGACAATATCCCCCACCCCCAGCGTCGTTCTTTGGTGCAACGTGGGGTCCTCTTCTAATCGAGCCGCGACGACCTCTAAGGTTTTATTAATAGGGACATTTGTGAATAATGCGGTCACGTCGTAACTGACCATACCTTCCTCTTCAGTCATCTCCACCCCCCTCAGCACATCCACAAAATGCTTTGAGTTTTTTACATTGTGTTCCGTTTTTCCTACAAGTGGGGCCAGCAGCGTTGATAAGAACTTCGCCAATCCGTATGTTGGCGACCCTATGAAGTCGACAATGGGTCTGAGTGGGGCGTTCTGCTTATGTATTTTTGGTAGTCCGTAAATTCTTGGGCATCTGTTATTCTTAGGTTTTATACGAAACCAAACGTTCTCCCCCAGTTTTGACTTCAACCGGAAGAGCGCTTGACAAGCTTCCTTTTTTAAGCCATTCATCACCGTAGAAGCCGATTTTTTCTCGATCTTTTCATACGGACCTTCAAAAAGATGCTGTTTCATCTTGTTGGTGTAGTCGTCTTTATCCATTACCACTGTACAATTTCCTTTGTCCGCTCTCATAATGACAATGGAATCGTCAGTGCGCAAGTCTTTCAACGCCTTCCACTCCTCTTTTGTCAAGTTCGACCCATTTTTTGTTCTTCTATACAATACCCCTGCCACCTGGGTTCGCACCATATCGGCTTCTTCTGAAGGTAATTCTCCTAGCGCTGCTTCAACCTGTGGAATGACTTCCAGTGGCGATATGTGCTCTTTCATGATATTAAAGTTGTGTCCCTTTGCCAACAATCGTATCTGTGCCGCAGAAAGCTCCTTAGCTGAGAGATTCTTTACTCCCAAGTTGTTTGTGGTCGGTGGCGGTGGATGCTGGGCCAGGTTCAACCGGTCAAATTTGGCCACTTGTCTTGTCCTACACAATCTGTCAGTTCGGGTGCGCCAAGTCTCTGCAGTGGTCAATAGAATCTCCATATCTTCCTCTGCCAATATGCTGCGCAAAACCTCAATCATGTGAACCTTTCTTTGTCTAATACCTTTCAATTTCTCACAAATCTCGTGAAATCGTACTTTTAACAATTTACGTTGGGCATTTTTGACGATATCCTGAAAGGCCTGCCCTCCCGGTGGTGTTTTCAGGTGTAAAGACATTGGGATAATGTGTGCGAGTAAGCAGCGGCGGTTAAAAATCCTATGATTGGCATAACGCGCCTCCAACTTTGCCTGGTTGATTAGACCTCCGGCGAGTCTCCGGACAGTCAATCCGTAACGTTCACATAACCGAGAGAAGAAGTTTGTGACTGTGGAATTTGAATCCATAAATAGGAATATTCCCAAAATTAAAATACACACAGTAATAAAATCCAGATAAAACCGGGATATATTTCGGGGGCGACTATTTAACCCCCTTGTTCACCCGCGAAGTACAAAAAGGCAATGTTAAAAATGTTAAAAGCGTTAAGCCATTATAAAACCAGAGTAATCCAATTGGCTCATTAGGATAAGCCGCTGGCTGATCGTCACGTAACCAACTCTCCTTCCTCATTACCACGCAGTTTAGTCCGTTGACCCTGCCCCCTGGTTAATCTTAATTGAGCTATTAGGGGCTTCCAAATTGCGCTTAAATGAGCAGCATCGGCTCGATTACATACATTATCCGTTGCGGCAATTAATAATTGCTCGCTTACTCGTCGTTCCCGAAAGTTATTTTGATGTCTTAGTAACACCATCGGTTGATTAAAATTTACAATATGCCCTGTTGATAGGGCGTGCGCGGCAATCGCCGAAGAGGATTGCAGCTGTTCTCGTTCTGTCGCTGACTTGACTATTTTTTGACTTAATCTTCGATGTTCATCACATCTAACCGCTAACGCCCTTGATGTCTCTCCAATATACGACACTTGACATTCTGAACAACAGATTTGGTAAACCACATCTTCCATCATAGTAACAGGTTGTTTGTCTTTAAGACGTGTTAACTGCGATCCTAGTTTATTTGGTGCTGAAAACACCACCCGGATCCCAACCCGGTTCATAATGCGTCGTATAGCTTCACTTGTATTATGTTCATAGGGGATGACAATGGTTTTAGGGCGGTCCTGTTGATTTTGGCTAGCACTCTCCGTTTGGATGTTAAGTCGGGGTGCTGTCTCCCTCAGGCGCACTTTTTTTGCTTGTTTAATCAGGAGATGTTTGGGGTAACCATTTTTTTGCAGTGTTGAGATGATTTCCCTTTCTTCAGCCTTGCGATCAGCCTCCTCCGTACATAGTCGTGATGCTCTTGTAAACAGGGAATTTGCGATTCCTAGTTTAACTTCCACACTATGCCCAGACTCATAGTTTAGATAGCGGTCTGTATGAGTAGGCTTTTTAAAAACTGTTGTTATTAATCGCCCTGAATCCACCTTTTTTACAAGGCAATCCAGGAAGGGGAGGGTATGCTCTTCTGACTCCCCTTCGCAGGTGAAATTTATCGATTGCTCACATGTATTAAGGTGGTTCAGAAAGGCATCTCTGTCTAGATTACGTAAAATTACGAAAGTATCGTCCACGTAACGTAGCCAGATTTTTGGGGGATGGCTAAAACTCTGCAGTGCCTCTTTTTCAAAGTGCTCCATAAATGCGTTAGCTAAGATTGCTGAGATTGGTGAACCCATTGGTAAACCGTCTATTTGTCTGTACAGTTCCTCACTAAAGGTGAAGAACGTTGCATTAACGCATAAACGTACCAACGAGACAATATCCCCCACCCCCAGCGTCGTTCTTTGGTGCAACGTGGGGTCCTCTTCTAATCGAGCCGCGACGACCTCTAAGGTTTTATTAATAGGGACATTTGTGAATAATGCGGTCACGTCGTAACTGACCATACCTTCCTCTTCAGTCATCTCCACCCCCCTCAGCACATCCACAAAATGCTTTGAGTTTTTTACATTGTGTTCCGTTTTTCCTACAAGTGGGGCCAGCAGCGTTGATAAGAACTTCGCCAATCCGTATGTTGGCGACCCTATGAAGTCGACAATGGGTCTGAGTGGGGCGTTCTGCTTATGTATTTTTGGTAGTCCGTAAATTCTTGGGCATCTGTTATTCTTAGGTTTTATACGAAACCAAACGTTCTCCCCCAGTTTTGACTTCAACCGGAAGAGCGCTTGACAAGCTTCCTTTTTTAAGCCATTCATCACCGTAGAAGCCGATTTTTTCTCGATCTTTTCATACGGACCTTCAAAAAGATGCTGTTTCATCTTGTTGGTGTAGTCGTCTTTATCCATTACCACTGTACAATTTCCTTTGTCCGCTCTCATAATGACAATGGAATCGTCAGTGCGCAAGTCTTTCAACGCCTTCCACTCCTCTTTTGTCAAGTTCGACCCATTTTTTGTTCTTCTATACAATACCCCTGCCACCTGGGTTCGCACCATATCGGCTTCTTCTGAAGGTAATTCTCCTAGCGCTGCTTCAACCTGTGGAATGACTTCCAGTGGCGATATGTGCTCTTTCATGATATTAAAGTTGTGTCCCTTTGCCAACAATCGTATCTGTGCCGCAGAAAGCTCCTTAGCTGAGAGATTCTTTACTCCCAAGTTGTTTGTGGTCGGTGGCGGTGGATGCTGGGCCAGGTTCAACCGGTCAAATTTGGCCACTTGTCTTGTCCTACACAATCTGTCAGTTCGGGTGCGCCAAGTCTCTGCAGTGGTCAATAGAATCTCCATATCTTCCTCTGCCAATATGCTGCGCAAAACCTCAATCATGTGAACCTTTCTTTGTCTAATACCTTTCAATTTCTCACAAATCTCGTGAAATCGTACTTTTAACAATTTACGTTGGGCATTTTTGACGATATCCTGAAAGGCCTGCCCTCCCGGTGGTGTTTTCAGGTGTAAAGACATTGGGATAATGTGTGCGAGTAAGCAGCGGCGGTTAAAAATCCTATGATTGGCATAACGCGCCTCCAACTTTGCCTGGTTGATTAGACCTCCGGCGAGTCTCCGGACAGTCAATCCGTAACGTTCACATAACCGAGAGAAGAAGTTTGTGACTGTGGAATTTGAATCCATAAATAGGAATATTCCCAAAATTAAAATACACACAGTAATAAAATCCAGATAAAACCGGGATATATTTCGGGGGCGACTATTTAACCCCCTTGTTCACCCGCGAAGTACAAAAAGGCAATGTTAAAAATGTTAAAAGCGTTAAGCCATTATAAAACCAGAGTAATCCAATTGGCTCATTAGGATAAGCCGCTGGCTGATCGTCACGTAACCAACTCTCCTTCCTCATTACCACGCAGTTTAGTCCGTTGACCCTGCCCCCTGGTTAATCTTAATTGAGCTATTAGGGGCTTCCAAATTGCGCTTAAATGAGCAGCATCGGCTCGATTACATACATTATCCGTTGCGGCAATTAATAATTGCTCGCTTACTCGTCGTTCCCGAAAGTTATTTTGATGTCTTAGTAACACCATCGGTTGATTAAAATTTACAATATGCCCTGTTGATAGGGCATGCGCGGCAATCGCCGAAGAGGATTGCAGCTGTTCTCGTTCTGTCGCTGACTTGACTATTTTTTGACTTAATCTTCGATGTTCATCACATCTAACCGCTAACGCCCTTGATGTCTCTCCAATATACGACACTTGACATTCTGAACAACAGATTTGGTAAACCACATCTTCCATCATAGTAACAGGTTGTTTGTCTTTAAGACGTGTTAACTGCGATCCTAGTTTATTTGGTGCTGAAAACACCACCCGGATCCCAACCCGGTTCATAATGCGTCGTATAGCTTCACTTGTATTATGTTCATAGGGGATGACAATGGTTTTAGGGCGGTCCTGTTGATTTTGGCTAGCACTCTCCGTTTGGATGTTAAGTCGGGGTGCTGTCTCCCTCAGGCGCACTTTTTTTGCTTGTTTAATCAGGAGATGTTTGGGGTAACCATTTTTTTGCAGTGTTGAGATGATTTCCCTTTCTTCAGCCTTGCGATCAGCCTCCTCCGTACATAGTCGTGATGCTCTTGTAAACAGGGAATTTGCGATTCCTAGTTTAACTTCCACACTATGCCCAGACTCATAGTTTAGATAGCGGTCTGTATGAGTAGGCTTTTTAAAAACTGTTGTTATTAATCGCCCTGAATCCACCTTTTTTACAAGGCAATCCAGGAAGGGGAGGGTATGCTCTTCTGACTCCCCTTCGCAGGTGAAATTTATCGATTGCTCACATGTATTAAGGTGGTTCAGAAAGGCATCTCTGTCTAGATTACGTAAAATTACGAAAGTATCGTCCACGTAACGTAGCCAGATTTTTGGGGGATGGCTAAAACTCTGCAGTGCCTCTTTTTCAAAGTGCTCCATAAATGCGTTAGCTAAGATTGCTGAGATTGGTGAACCCATTGGTAAACCGTCTATTTGTCTGTACAGTTCCTCACTAAAGGTGAAGAACGTTGCATTAACGCATAAACGTACCAACGAGACAATATCCCCCACCCCCAGCGTCGTTCTTTGGTGCAACGTGGGGTCCTCTTCTAATCGAGCCGCGACGACCTCTAAGGTTTTATTAATAGGGACATTTGTGAATAATGCGGTCACGTCGTAACTTCACCTTTAGTGAGGAACTGTACAGACAAATAGACGGTTTACCAATGGGTTCACCAATCTCAGCAATCTTAGCTAACGCATTTATGGAGCACTTTGAAAAAGAGGCACTGCAGAGTTTTAGCCATCCCCCAAAAATCTGGCTACGTTACGTGGACGATACTTTCGTAATTTTACGTAATCTAGACAGAGATGCCTTTCTGAACCACCTTAATACATGTGAGCAATCGATAAATTTCACCTGCGAAGGGGAGTCAGAAGAGCATACCCTCCCCTTCCTGGATTGCCTTGTAAAAAAGGTGGATTCAGGGCGATTAATAACAACAGTTTTTAAAAAGCCTACTCATACAGACCGCTATCTAAACTATGAGTCTGGGCATAGTGTGGAAGTTAAACTAGGAATCGCAAATTCCCTGTTTACAAGAGCATCACGACTATGTACGGAGGAGGCTGATCGCAAGGCTGAAGAAAGGGAAATCATCTCAACACTGCAAAAAAATGGTTACCCCAAACATCTCCTGATTAAACAAGCAAAAAAAGTGCGCCTGAGGGAGACAGCACCCCGACTTAACATCCAAACGGAGAGTGCTAGCCAAAATCAACAGGACCGCCCTAAAACCATTGTCATCCCCTATGAACATAATACAAGTGAAGCTATACGACGCATTATGAACCGGGTTGGGATCCGGGTGGTGTTTTCAGCACCAAATAAACTAGGATCGCAGTTAACACGTCTTAAAGACAAACAACCTGTTACTATGATGGAAGATGTGGTTTACCAAATCTGTTGTTCAGAATGTCAAGTGTCGTATATTGGAGAGACATCAAGGGCGTTAGCGGTTAGATGTGATGAACATCGAAGATTAAGTCAAAAAATAGTCAAGTCAGCGACAGAACGAGAACAGCTGCAATCCTCTTCGGCGATTGCCGCGCATGCCCTATCAACAGGGCATATTGTAAATTTTAATCAACCGATGGTGTTACTAAGACATCAAAATAACTTTCGGGAACGACGAGTAAGCGAGCAATTATTAATTGCCGCAACGGATAATGTATGTAATCGAGCCGATGCTGCTCATTTAAGCGCAATTTGGAAGCCCCTAATAGCTCAATTAAGATTAACCAGGGGGCAGGGTCAACGGACTAAACTGCGTGGTAATGAGGAAGGAGAGTTGGTTACGTGACGATCAGCCAGCGGCTTATCCTAATGAGCCAATTGGATTACTCTGGTTTTATAATGGCTTAACGCTTTTAACATTTTTAACATTGCCTTTTTGTACTTCGCGGGTGAACAAGGGGGTTAAATAGTCGCCCCCGAAATATATCCCGGTTTTATCTGGATTTTATTACTGTGTGTATTTTAATTTTGGGAATATTCCTATTTATGGATTCAAATTCCACAGTCACAAACTTCTTCTCTCGGTTATGTGAACGTTACGGATTGACTGTCCGGAGACTCGCCGGAGGTCTAATCAACCAGGCAAAGTTGGAGGCGCGTTATGCCAATCATAGGATTTTTAACCGCCGCTGCTTACTCGCACACATTATCCCAATGTCTTTACACCTGAAAACACCACCGGGAGGGCAGGCCTTTCAGGATATCGTCAAAAATGCCCAACGTAAATTGTTAAAAGTACGATTTCACGAGATTTGTGAGAAATTGAAAGGTATTAGACAAAGAAAGGTTCACATGATTGAGGTTTTGCGCAGCATATTGGCAGAGGAAGATATGGAGATTCTATTGACCACTGCAGAGACTTGGCGCACCCGAACTGACAGATTGTGTAGGACAAGACAAGTGGCCAAATTTGACCGGTTGAACCTGGCCCAGCATCCACCGCCACCGACCACAAACAACTTGGGAGTAAAGAATCTCTCAGCTAAGGAGCTTTCTGCGGCACAGATACGATTGTTGGCAAAGGGACACAACTTTAATATCATGAAAGAGCACATATCGCCACTGGAAGTCATTCCACAGGTTGAAGCAGCGCTAGGAGAATTACCTTCAGAAGAAGCCGATATGGTGCGAACCCAGGTGGCAGGGGTATTGTATAGAAGAACAAAAAATGGGTCGAACTTGACAAAAGAGGAGTGGAAGGCGTTGAAAGACTTGCGCACTGACGATTCCATTGTCATTATGAGAGCGGACAAAGGAAATTGTACAGTGGTAATGGATAAAGACGACTACACCAACAAGATGAAACAGCATCTTTTTGAAGGTCCGTATGAAAAGATCGAGAAAAAATCGGCTTCTACGGTGATGAATGGCTTAAAAAAGGAAGCTTGTCAAGCGCTCTTCCGGTTGAAGTCAAAACTGGGGGAGAACGTTTGGTTTCGTATAAAACCTAAGAATAACAGATGCCCAAGAATTTACGGACTACCAAAAATACATAAGCAGAACGCCCCACTCAGACCCATTGTCGACTTCATAGGGTCGCCAACATACGGATTGGCGAAGTTCTTATCAACGCTGCTGGCCCCACTTGTAGGAAAAACGGAACACAATGTAAAAAACTCAAAGCATTTTGTGGATGTGCTGAGGGGGGTGGAGATGACTGAAGAGGAAGGTATGGTCAGTTACGACGTGACCGCATTATTCACAAATGTCCCTATTAATAAAACCTTAGAGGTCGTCGCGGCTCGATTAGAAGAGGACCCCACGTTGCACCAAAGAACGACGCTGGGGGTGGGGGATATTGTCTCGTTGGTACGTTTATGCGTTAATGCAACGTTCTTCACCTTTAGTGAGGAACTGTACAGACAAATAGACGGTTTACCAATGGGTTCACCAATCTCAGCAATCTTAGCTAACGCATTTATGGAGCACTTTGAAAAAGAGGCACTGCAGAGTTTTAGCCATCCCCCAAAAATCTGGCTACGTTACGTGGACGATACTTTCGTAATTTTACGTAATCTAGACAGAGATGCCTTTCTGAACCACCTTAATACATGTGAGCAATCGATAAATTTCACCTGCGAAGGGGAGTCAGAAGAGCATACCCTCCCCTTCCTGGATTGCCTTGTAAAAAAGGTGGATTCAGGGCGATTAATAACAACAGTTTTTAAAAAGCCTACTCATACAGACCGCTATCTAAACTATGAGTCTGGGCATAGTGTGGAAGTTAAACTAGGAATCGCAAATTCCCTGTTTACAAGAGCATCACGACTATGTACGGAGGAGGCTGATCGCAAGGCTGAAGAAAGGGAAATCATCTCAACACTGCAAAAAAATGGTTACCCCAAACATCTCCTGATTAAACAAGCAAAAAAAGTGCGCCTGAGGGAGACAGCACCCCGACTTAACATCCAAACGGAGAGTGCTAGCCAAAATCAACAGGACCGCCCTAAAACCATTGTCATCCCCTATGAACATAATACAAGTGAAGCTATACGACGCATTATGAACCGGGTTGGGATCCGGGTGGTGTTTTCAGCACCAAATAAACTAGGATCGCAGTTAACACGTCTTAAAGACAAACAACCTGTTACTATGATGGAAGATGTGGTTTACCAAATCTGTTGTTCAGAATGTCAAGTGTCGTATATTGGAGAGACATCAAGGGCGTTAGCGGTTAGATGTGATGAACATCGAAGATTAAGTCAAAAAATAGTCAAGTCAGCGACAGAACGAGAACAGCTGCAATCCTCTTCGGCGATTGCCGCGCATGCCCTATCAACAGGGCATATTGTAAATTTTAATCAACCGATGGTGTTACTAAGACATCAAAATAACTTTCGGGAACGACGAGTAAGCGAGCAATTATTAATTGCCGCAACGGATAATGTATGTAATCGAGCCGATGCTGCTCATTTAAGCGCAATTTGGAAGCCCCTAATAGCTCAATTAAGATTAACCAGGGGGCAGGGTCAACGGACTAAACTGCGTGGTAATGAGGAAGGAGAGTTGGTTACGTGACGATCAGCCAGCGGCTTATCCTAATGAGCCAATTGGATTACTCTGGTTTTATAATGGCTTAACGCTTTTAACATTTTTAACATTGCCTTTTTGTACTTCGCGGGTGAACAAGGGGGTTAAATAGTCGCCCCCGAAATATATCCCGGTTTTATCTGGATTTTATTACTGTGTGTATTTTAATTTTGGGAATATTCCTATTTATGGATTCAAATTCCACAGTCACAAACTTCTTCTCTCGGTTATGTGAACGTTACGGATTGACTGTCCGGAGACTCGCCGGAGGTCTAATCAACCAGGCAAAGTTGGAGGCGCGTTATGCCAATCATAGGATTTTTAACCGCCGCTGCTTACTCGCACACATTATCCCAATGTCTTTACACCTGAAAACACCACCGGGAGGGCAGGCCTTTCAGGATATCGTCAAAAATGCCCAACGTAAATTGTTAAAAGTACGATTTCACGAGATTTGTGAGAAATTGAAAGGTATTAGACAAAGAAAGGTTCACATGATTGAGGTTTTGCGCAGCATATTGGCAGAGGAAGATATGGAGATTCTATTGACCACTGCAGAGACTTGGCGCACCCGAACTGACAGATTGTGTAGGACAAGACAAGTGGCCAAATTTGACCGGTTGAACCTGGCCCAGCATCCACCGCCACCGACCACAAACAACTTGGGAGTAAAGAATCTCTCAGCTAAGGAGCTTTCTGCGGCACAGATACGATTGTTGGCAAAGGGACACAACTTTAATATCATGAAAGAGCACATATCGCCACTGGAAGTCATTCCACAGGTTGAAGCAGCGCTAGGAGAATTACCTTCAGAAGAAGCCGATATGGTGCGAACCCAGGTGGCAGGGGTATTGTATAGAAGAACAAAAAATGGGTCGAGCTTGACAAAAGAGGAGTGGAAGGCGTTGAAAGACTTGCGCACTGACGATTCCATTGTCATTATGAGAGCGGACAAAGGAAATTGTACAGTGGTAATGGATAAAGACGACTACACCAACAAGATGAAACAGCATCTTTTTGAAGGTCCGTATGAAAAGATCGAGAAAAAATCGGCTTCTACGGTGATGAATGGCTTAAAAAAGGAAGCTTGTCAAGCGCTCTTCCGGTTGAAGTCAAAACTGGGGGAGAACGTTTGGTTTCGTATAAAACCTAAGAATAACAGATGCCCAAGAATTTACGGACTACCAAAAATACATAAGCAGAACGCCCCACTCAGACCCATTGTCGACTTCATAGGGTCGCCAACATACGGATTGGCGAAGTTCTTATCAACGCTGCTGGCCCCACTTGTAGGAAAAACGGAACACAATGTAAAAAACTCAAAGCATTTTGTGGATGTGCTGAGGGGGGTGGAGATGACTGAAGAGGAAGGTATGGTCAGTTACGACGTGACCGCATTATTCACAAATGTCCCTATTAATAAAACCTTAGAGGTCGTCGCGGCTCGATTAGAAGAGGACCCCACGTTGCACCAAAGAACGACGCTGGGGGTGGGGGATATTGTCTCGTTGGTACGTTTATGCGTTAATGCAACGTTCTTCACCTTTAGTGAGGAACTGTACAGACAAATAGACGGTTTACCAATGGGTTCACCAATCTCAGCAATCTTAGCTAACGCATTTATGGAGCACTTTGAAAAAGAGGCACTGCAGAGTTTTAGCCATCCCCCAAAAATCTGGCTACGTTACGTGGACGATACTTTCGTAATTTTACGTAATCTAGACAGAGATGCCTTTCTGAACCACCTTAATACATGTGAGCAATCGATAAATTTCACCTGCGAAGGGGAGTCAGAAGAGCATACCCTCCCCTTCCTGGATTGCCTTGTAAAAAAGGTGGATTCAGGGCGATTAATAACAACAGTTTTTAAAAAGCCTACTCATACAGACCGCTATCTAAACTATGAGTCTGGGCATAGTGTGGAAGTTAAACTAGGAATCGCAAATTCCCTGTTTACAAGAGCATCACGACTATGTACGGAGGAGGCTGATCGCAAGGCTGAAGAAAGGGAAATCATCTCAACACTGCAAAAAAATGGTTACCCCAAACATCTCCTGATTAAACAAGCAAAAAAAGTGCGCCTGAGGGAGACAGCACCCCGACTTAACATCCAAACGGAGAGTGCTAGCCAAAATCAACAGGACCGCCCTAAAACCATTGTCATCCCCTATGAACATAATACAAGTGAAGCTATACGACGCATTATGAACCGGGTTGGGATCCGGGTGGTGTTTTCAGCACCAAATAAACTAGGATCGCAGTTAACACGTCTTAAAGACAAACAACCTGTTACTATGATGGAAGATGTGGTTTACCAAATCTGTTGTTCAGAATGTCAAGTGTCGTATATTGGAGAGACATCAAGGGCGTTAGCGGTTAGATGTGATGAACATCGAAGATTAAGTCAAAAAATAGTCAAGTCAGCGACAGAACGAGAACAGCTGCAATCCTCTTCGGCGATTGCCGCGCATGCCCTATCAACAGGGCATATTGTAAATTTTAATCAACCGATGGTGTTACTAAGACATCAAAATAACTTTCGGGAACGACGAGTAAGCGAGCAATTATTAATTGCCGCAACGGATAATGTATGTAATCGAGCCGATGCTGCTCATTTAAGCGCAATTTGGAAGCCCCTAATAGCTCAATTAAGATTAACCAGGGGGCAGGGTCAACGGACTAAACTGCGTGGTAATGAGGAAGGAGAGTTGGTTACGTGACGATCAGCCAGCGGCTTATCCTAATGAGCCAATTGGATTACTCTGGTTTTATAATGGCTTAACGCTTTTAACATTTTTAACATTGCCTTTTTGTACTTCGCGGGTGAACAAGGGGGTTAAATAGTCGCCCCCGAAATATATCCCGGTTTTATCTGGATTTTATTACTGTGTGTATTTTAATTTTGGGAATATTCCTATTTATGGATTCAAATTCCACAGTCACAAACTTCTTCTCTCGGTTATGTGAACGTTACGGATTGACTGTCCGGAGACTCGCCGGAGGTCTAATCAACCAGGCAAAGTTGGAGGCGCGTTATGCCAATCATAGGATTTTTAACCGCCGCTGCTTACTCGCACACATTATCCCAATGTCTTTACACCTGAAAACACCACCGGGAGGGCAGGCCTTTCAGGATATCGTCAAAAATGCCCAACGTAAATTGTTAAAAGTACGATTTCACGAGATTTGTGAGAAATTGAAAGGTATTAGACAAAGAAAGGTTCACATGATTGAGGTTTTGCGCAGCATATTGGCAGAGGAAGATATGGAGATTCTATTGACCACTGCAGAGACTTGGCGCACCCGAACTGACAGATTGTGTAGGACAAGACAAGTGGCCAAATTTGACCGGTTGAACCTGGCCCAGCATCCACCGCCACCGACCACAAACAACTTGGGAGTAAAGAATCTCTCAGCTAAGGAGCTTTCTGCGGCACAGATACGATTGTTGGCAAAGGGACACAACTTTAATATCATGAAAGAGCACATATCGCCACTGGAAGTCATTCCACAGGTTGAAGCAGCGCTAGGAGAATTACCTTCAGAAGAAGCCGATATGGTGCGAACCCAGGTGGCAGGGGTATTGTATAGAAGAACAAAAAATGGGTCGAACTTGACAAAAGAGGAGTGGAAGGCGTTGAAAGACTTGCGCACTGACGATTCCATTGTCATTATGAGAGCGGACAAAGGAAATTGTACAGTGGTAATGGATAAAGACGACTACACCAACAAGATGAAACAGCATCTTTTTGAAGGTCCGTATGAAAAGATCGAGAAAAAATCGGCTTCTACGGTGATGAATGGCTTAAAAAAGGAAGCTTGTCAAGCGCTCTTCCGGTTGAAGTCAAAACTGGGGGAGAACGTTTGGTTTCGTATAAAACCTAAGAATAACAGATGCCCAAGAATTTACGGACTACCAAAAATACATAAGCAGAACGCCCCACTCAGACCCATTGTCGACTTCATAGGGTCGCCAACATACGGATTGGCGAAGTTCTTATCAACGCTGCTGGCCCCACTTGTAGGAAAAACGGAACACAATGTAAAAAACTCAAAGCATTTTGTGGATGTGCTGAGGGGGGTGGAGATGACTGAAGAGGAAGGTATGGTCAGTTACGACGTGACCGCATTATTCACAAATGTCCCTATTAATAAAACCTTAGAGGTCGTCGCGGCTCGATTAGAAGAGGACCCCACGTTGCACCAAAGAACGACGCTGGGGGTGGGGGATATTGTCTCGTTGGTACGTTTATGCGTTAATGCAACGTTCTTCACCTTTAGTGAGGAACTGTACAGACAAATAGACGGTTTACCAATGGGTTCACCAATCTCAGCAATCTTAGCTAACGCATTTATGGAGCACTTTGAAAAAGAGGCACTGCAGAGTTTTAGCCATCCCCCAAAAATCTGGCTACGTTACGTGGACGATACTTTCGTAATTTTACGTAATCTAGACAGAGATGCCTTTCTGAACCACCTTAATACATGTGAGCAATCGATAAATTTCACCTGCGAAGGGGAGTCAGAAGAGCATACCCTCCCCTTCCTGGATTGCCTTGTAAAAAAGGTGGATTCAGGGCGATTAATAACAACAGTTTTTAAAAAGCCTACTCATACAGACCGCTATCTAAACTATGAGTCTGGGCATAGTGTGGAAGTTAAACTAGGAATCGCAAATTCCCTGTTTACAAGAGCATCACGACTATGTACGGAGGAGGCTGATCGCAAGGCTGAAGAAAGGGAAATCATCTCAACACTGCAAAAAAATGGTTACCCCAAACATCTCCTGATTAAACAAGCAAAAAAAGTGCGCCTGAGGGAGACAGCACCCCGACTTAACATCCAAACGGAGAGTGCTAGCCAAAATCAACAGGACCGCCCTAAAACCATTGTCATCCCCTATGAACATAATACAAGTGAAGCTATACGACGCATTATGAACCGGGTTGGGATCCGGGTGGTGTTTTCAGCACCAAATAAACTAGGATCGCAGTTAACACGTCTTAAAGACAAACAACCTGTTACTATGATGGAAGATGTGGTTTACCAAATCTGTTGTTCAGAATGTCAAGTGTCGTATATTGGAGAGACATCAAGGGCGTTAGCGGTTAGATGTGATGAACATCGAAGATTAAGTCAAAAAATAGTCAAGTCAGCGACAGAACGAGAACAGCTGCAATCCTCTTCGGCGATTGCCGCGCATGCCCTATCAACAGGGCATATTGTAAATTTTAATCAACCGATGGTGTTACTAAGACATCAAAATAACTTTCGGGAACGACGAGTAAGCGAGCAATTATTAATTGCCGCAACGGATAATGTATGTAATCGAGCCGATGCTGCTCATTTAAGCGCAATTTGGAAGCCCCTAATAGCTCAATTAAGATTAACCAGGGGGCAGGGTCAACGGACTAAACTGCGTGGTAATGAGGAAGGAGAGTTGGTTACGTGACGATCAGCCAGCGGCTTATCCTAATGAGCCAATTGGATTACTCTGGTTTTATAATGGCTTAACGCTTTTAACATTTTTAACATTGCCTTTTTGTACTTCGCGGGTGAACAAGGGGGTTAAATAGTCGCCCCCGAAATATATCCCGGTTTTATCTGGATTTTATTACTGTGTGTATTTTAATTTTGGGAATATTCCTATTTATGGATTCAAATTCCACAGTCACAAACTTCTTCTCTCGGTTATGTGAACGTTACGGATTGACTGTCCGGAGACTCGCCGGAGGTCTAATCAACCAGGCAAAGTTGGAGGCGCGTTATGCCAATCATAGGATTTTTAACCGCCGCTGCTTACTCGCACACATTATCCCAATGTCTTTACACCTGAAAACACCACCGGGAGGGCAGGCCTTTCAGGATATCGTCAAAAATGCCCAACGTAAATTGTTAAAAGTACGATTTCACGAGATTTGTGAGAAATTGAAAGGTATTAGACAAAGAAAGGTTCACATGATTGAGGTTTTGCGCAGCATATTGGCAGAGGAAGATATGGAGATTCTATTGACCACTGCAGAGACTTGGCGCACCCGAACTGACAGATTGTGTAGGACAAGACAAGTGGCCAAATTTGACCGGTTGAACCTGGCCCAGCATCCACCGCCACCGACCACAAACAACTTGGGAGTAAAGAATCTCTCAGCTAAGGAGCTTTCTGCGGCACAGATACGATTGTTGGCAAAGGGACACAACTTTAATATCATGAAAGAGCACATATCGCCACTGGAAGTCATTCCACAGGTTGAAGCAGCGCTAGGAGAATTACCTTCAGAAGAAGCCGATATGGTGCGAACCCAGGTGGCAGGGGTATTGTATAGAAGAACAAAAAATGGGTCGAACTTGACAAAAGAGGAGTGGAAGGCGTTGAAAGACTTGCGCACTGACGATTCCATTGTCATTATGAGAGCGGACAAAGGAAATTGTACAGTGGTAATGGATAAAGACGACTACACCAACAAGATGAAACAGCATCTTTTTGAAGGTCCGTATGAAAAGATCGAGAAAAAATCGGCTTCTACGGTGATGAATGGCTTAAAAAAGGAAGCTTGTCAAGCGCTCTTCCGGTTGAAGTCAAAACTGGGGGAGAACGTTTGGTTTCGTATAAAACCTAAGAATAACAGATGCCCAAGAATTTACGGACTACCAAAAATACATAAGCAGAACGCCCCACTCAGACCCATTGTCGACTTCATAGGGTCGCCAACATACGGATTGGCGAAGTTCTTATCAACGCTGCTGGCCCCACTTGTAGGAAAAACGGAACACAATGTAAAAAACTCAAAGCATTTTGTGGATGTGCTGAGGGGGGTGGAGATGACTGAAGAGGAAGGTATGGTCAGTTACGACGTGACCGCATTATTCACAAATGTCCCTATTAATAAAACCTTAGAGGTCGTCGCGGCTCGATTAGAAGAGGACCCCACGTTGCACCAAAGAACGACGCTGGGGGTGGGGGATATTGTCTCGTTGGTACGTTTATGCGTTAATGCAACGTTCTTCACCTTTAGTGAGGAACTGTACAGACAAATAGACGGTTTACCAATGGGTTCACCAATCTCAGCAATCTTAGCTAACGCATTTATGGAGCACTTTGAAAAAGAGGCACTGCAGAGTTTTAGCCATCCCCCAAAAATCTGGCTACGTTACGTGGACGATACTTTCGTAATTTTACGTAATCTAGACAGAGATGCCTTTCTGAACCACCTTAATACATGTGAGCAATCGATAAATTTCACCTGCGAAGGGGAGTCAGAAGAGCATACCCTCCCCTTCCTGGATTGCCTTGTAAAAAAGGTGGATTCAGGGCGATTAATAACAACAGTTTTTAAAAAGCCTACTCATACAGACCGCTATCTAAACTATGAGTCTGGGCATAGTGTGGAAGTTAAACTAGGAATCGCAAATTCCCTGTTTACAAGAGCATCACGACTATGTACGGAGGAGGCTGATCGCAAGGCTGAAGAAAGGGAAATCATCTCAACACTGCAAAAAAATGGTTACCCCAAACATCTCCTGATTAAACAAGCAAAAAAAGTGCGCCTGAGGGAGACAGCACCCCGACTTAACATCCAAACGGAGAGTGCTAGCCAAAATCAACAGGACCGCCCTAAAACCATTGTCATCCCCTATGAACATAATACAAGTGAAGCTATACGACGCATTATGAACCGGGTTGGGATCCGGGTGGTGTTTTCAGCACCAAATAAACTAGGATCGCAGTTAACACGTCTTAAAGACAAACAACCTGTTACTATGATGGAAGATGTGGTTTACCAAATCTGTTGTTCAGAATGTCAAGTGTCGTATATTGGAGAGACATCAAGGGCGTTAGCGGTTAGATGTGATGAACATCGAAGATTAAGTCAAAAAATAGTCAAGTCAGCGACAGAACGAGAACAGCTGCAATCCTCTTCGGCGATTGCCGCGCATGCCCTATCAACAGGGCATATTGTAAATTTTAATCAACCGATGGTGTTACTAAGACATCAAAATAACTTTCGGGAACGACGAGTAAGCGAGCAATTATTAATTGCCGCAACGGATAATGTATGTAATCGAGCCGATGCTGCTCATTTAAGCGCAATTTGGAAGCCCCTAATAGCTCAATTAAGATTAACCAGGGGGCAGGGTCAACGGACTAAACTGCGTGGTAATGAGGAAGGAGAGTTGGTTACGTGACGATCAGCCAGCGGCTTATCCTAATGAGCCAATTGGATTACTCTGGTTTTATAATGGCTTAACGCTTTTAACATTTTTAACATTGCCTTTTTGTACTTCGCGGGTGAACAAGGGGGTTAAATAGTCGCCCCCGAAATATATCCCGGTTTTATCTGGATTTTATTACTGTGTGTATTTTAATTTTGGGAATATTCCTATTTATGGATTCAAATTCCACAGTCACAAACTTCTTCTCTCAGATAGATAGATAGATAGATAGATAGATAGATAGATAAATAAATAAATAAAATTTACCAGCTTTTCCTGCAGACGGTTTTTAAAACCCAGACAAGCCTTCACGCACAATACCCCACAACATTCCAAACATCATCACTCGCACTGATAGATGCCCATCACAGGTAAATCTGCCAGCTGCTTAACAACTGTTGTGTTTTTGACTAAGCCAGATCTATCATTATTTGCTTTTTCACACCTCTTTCATTCTTTGTCCCCCCCCGCCCCCCGCTTTTACTAAAGTTAGCGCTTAAGGCTTTCACTTAAAGGTATATTTAGATTGTTATTGATAGGGTTTCTCCCTTCTTTTAGATTAACATCTATCGGACCTCTACAAATATACAGCTTACCCAAACAAAGGTAAAAGCAGGAAGAAGGGGACATCGGGCATATGTCCTCTGTAACACAGATAAAATCCTAAATCAGATTAAAAACCTGGAATATAATAGTGCCCCCCCAAAAAACCATATTGTCCCATACATTCAATAACTGCACCGTCAGTTTTTAAAAGCCACTTCATGGTTTTGAAACTTAAACAGGGAGAAAGGAACACAGGGTAAAGGTAAATGTTTCCATTGTCCTTTGTGAAAATTTAAAATCCCACCCATTATTCACCAATCCAAATTAGTCATCCCCATTAATTAGTCATAAATGAGCCGAGGGAACAGCAGTTTGAGGAAAGGCACTGTGTACAGGTTCAACTGCATTGCTTCCAGTTATGGCTTTCTAATCCAGATGGCCTGAGTCTTTTCCTTTAAAGAAATCTAGTAACTCTTGGTAAACAAAGTACATATGGTAAGCGCAACTTTATCTGCAAATAAAACTCATACACACACAATTCCTTTGGTTACCTACCTGCCTGCACCACCTGTCAAGCAGATGGTTCAGGTTTCATTCATAATATTAGGTAGGGGAAGATAGCTGAAAGACAGACCCTCGGGATAACATTTGATTCCCGGCATCAGCCTGCAACAGAGACACTCTGAAACAAGCAACATTGGGATGAAAGACATTGGAGCTCCTTGTTCCTAAGAATATTTTCTACTTGCTGCTCTTCAAGATACAGATTTCACAATGCTCATATATAAAACGGAATGCAATGCTTGTCTTTTTAAAAAAAAAAAAGGGGGGGGGGAATTTTTCAATGATTTGGGTCATGTCAGAAATATATTGTGAAACCAGCAGACCAAACTAATGTGATGTTAAGGGTTTATCTGTCAAGACTGCAAAAGATTAACAGTTGGGGAAAAAAAAAAACATTCCGGGAGGTTTAGATGCAATGCTGCTTGGAGATAGTCTATATTTTAAATTTTTTAAAGTAATGTTAAAGAAAATTGTTATATAAAAGTGATTTTAAAAAGTTCATCTACCAAAGCAGAGTTGGTTAGGCAGTGCTTATGTTTGTCATGTGACTTCCTATCCAATAAATCTGCCATTTTTTTTAAAAAATTAATTAACAGACCTTTCTCACCGATATGTGAACTAGAGGTAAAGCAGTAAAGATTAACTAGTTGGTCACCTCTTTCCATATAACAACTGACATTAAAGCAACTAAGTAAGTATTGCAGTTGGAAGTGCAGAAATAAAAATAAATAAATGTATCCATACATATACTGAGGAAAATATTCTGTTCAAGTCATCCAGTTAAGCTAAGAAGTCCCTTTGTGATCTCAGTAGAAGGAGAAATACATATAATTTTAGCAACAACAACAAAAATCCATAACAGAAAGCATAATTTTTGAGTACCACATTTAAAAAAAAAACCTCGTGATATGAATCAGTGATTCAGCCACACTGGTAAGTAAAAAAAAATTACTGGTACGGCCGAACTGGTTCCTCCAACAGTCAGCTAAGAGGGAAAAAGAAGTGAAAAGCACATGGGCAGGTGGGAGGGTCACACCTAGCTTTTCATTTCTTCATCCTCTCAGTTGATTGGTGCGTTAGGAGGGTGCCTGCATGCATGTTAGGGGGGTACACGCACACAATCACCCACCAAACCAGTAGTGACCAAGGTAGGAACACAGTACTGGTGTGAATCTGCTCATGATACAAGTTTATAAACACATTTCATAGATTCCACGTAAGGAAAAATGAAGATCGTCTACTCAGAGTTTATTGTTCAATGTATTTCCTACTTTTAAATACTAACCCAAAGTAAGAGTGTTTTTAAAAATGTTAGCAGAAAGCCGAGGGAAATACAAGTATAGCAAGAATCTTCTCAAGGAGATTTGTTATATTAATTACTTTCTAAAGATCTGTGAATGTAGACTTCAATATTCATTTCAATTTTCCTTTTGTTGCACTCCCACAATATTGTTCAGAATATTTTTATACAGTCATTCTGTCAAATTAATAAAAATAATAATAATTAAGATCTGTTCACCAATGGAACTTTTAAGTATCTTTGACCAGAGGTTATATTAAAATCTTCCATCTCCCAGTGAAACTTTAACAGTGTGTGTGTGTGTGTGTGTGTGTGTGTGTGTGTTTATGTGTATATCATTAGAATTTGTAATAGTTTTTATCCTTTTTCCACACAGCATGCACACTATTGGGGGGGGGGGTACAAAATTACAAAAACTACACCAACTAGGATTTATGGCTAATCTTAGACATAAAGCTAAACCGTGTCTTTCATTCTGTAGAAATTCTCAGTCATCCAGGTCATAGTTATCACAAAGATGCTTTTTCAGGAGACAACTGGACTTTCTTTCTTTTTTTTTTCTTTTGAAGTAAAGAATCGCCTGAGGAATTCTGGGAGTTGAAGTCCACAAGTCGTAAAGTTGCCAAGGTTGGGGACCCCTGATTTAGAGGGTCGCTGAAGCACTTGGAGATTAATCTGTGTCCACAGTAGTGCTCCTGGTTCCTGTAGTCAGCAATTTTTCCTCTGGAAATCCTACTCCCACACCATTCAAATTGTATAACTAAAAGTCTGTAGAGATTCTCAGTCATCCAGGTCAGGGTTGTCCCAAAGGTGCTTTTTGAGGAGGCAACTGGACTTTCTTGTTATTTCTTTTGCACCTTCCCCTGGGACTCAGTTTTAGGGGTGCACGATGCTTTAGACTTTAGACAAGACTCCTTCTACAGCCCTGGAAATAAATACTGCTTTTATGTCTGAAGCTCAGACTAACACTGATGAATTTTAGCTTAACATGTCTTCCAAACTTTAAAATTTGCAATTTTCACTATTGTTATTTTTAACATTGCAACTTGATTTATTTTTCCTTCCATTCAATCATGTTCAATTCTTGAAGACTGCCTGAACAAGTCCATGCAGTTTTCTTGGTAAGATTTTCCAGAAGTGTTTAACACTGCCTGCTTTCTAAGGCTGGGAGAAGTGACTGACCCAAAACCAGTCAGTGACCTTGGGCTAAACAAACTATAACTCATGGTCTCCCAGTTTCTAACCTTAACCACTGCACCAAACTGGCTCTCCAATTTTAACTATTATTATTTATAACATTCTAACTTCATAAGACAAGTTAAAAGCAGGCTATTTTATGTCATCTGTAGAATTACACATATCTCTGTGTTCAGAACCACTGAAAGATGGTTTATTCTCCAGTTCTGTGAAAAATACAGGTGGAACTTAAGCCAGAAAAACAGAATTGCATCTCTATTATTTTCCTATAGAGCTAACAATACAAACCATTTCTTGGGTTTTCCGGAATTCACATGTCTCTTGTTGAGATCAGGATGAGTGATCTCTGGCTTGCTTCGCCAGCTCTTTCTTTAAATCAGGGGGAAAATGCCCCACCTTGTTTTGCTTGGGGGGGAGGGGAGAGCCAATTTCTAGTTTGAAAATGATTTGTTCTGAAAATATTTAAAACATCAGGGGCAGGAGCAGCTGGTAAAGAGCTAAGCGAACTAAATGAAGAAATGTAGTTGTGAACAGAAATGGCAGCTTGCTTCAGCACAATACAGTATGAGGCAGGGATGTATCAGCTGTGTTATGAAAGAAAAACTCAAATGTTTTATCTGGTCTGGAACAGAATTGATGCTTGGAAAAGCAGTCCAGGATTTGGACAAGTAATTCAGTCTAATATCTAATTGGAAAACAAAGCATGGATCTATCAGCTAGATTTACCGTATGAACTAATAAAAAAAGCTAACCAGTTTCACTTTATGCAGCCATATCCATCAGCAGATGTTCTGCCTGGGAGCTAGGGTGACATCAGTTCAAACAGACCAGTCTCTGTATGCTTTATGAAGTTTGGAAAACGGATTTCTTTTATGAAATTACATTTTAAGAGGCAGTGGGTAATGTTTCCACGGTACATCAAGAAACCAGCCCCTCCAAATATGAAATAATAGATTAGGTTTTATGTCATTAGTGTTTTATTTTTGTGTCTGCAATTAAGGGGGAGGAAAAAAAACCTTCTTGATGAGATAAGACTTTCTGCCAAATAAGTTACATTTTTGAAGAATTTTTTTTTTTTTCACATTAGTGGTACAGTACTGCTCAGGGGACAAAGAAAAGCAGTATTGGATAGTAACATCCCTTAAGAAAAGAACCAGAAAATACTCTACATAGCAGTCTCTGTAAAAGGTCCATCGCCTTTTAAGAAACTGAGTGAGAATTCTCCAGTCTTGCTGTCAATAATTTCATGAGTCTCTCATTATGTACCACATGGGTCAAACTCGATCATGTCATGTGACATATCACAACATTTTTTACCTTCGCAGAGCCAGGAGTGTATGGCTTGGGTGTGACGCATCTGGCCGGCGGGCTGCCAGTTTGACACCCCTGATGTACTAAATTCAGGAGAAGTACTTCAACAAAAATCAAAACTGTACAAAATATAAAAGGACATGCACCGAAAATTTATAGGAACATTATTAAATAGAAAAAGAAAAAGAAAGGCTAAGCACCTGGACTATATTTTCTAAGAATAATGTTACTTCTATAATAAAAGTTCACAGATCTTATCATGGGCAAACCTAAAGATAACATAGATGGTCCTTGTGAAAATTGGTTCTCACATTGATAAAAACTAGTAACTACTACCAGAACTATAAAGAGATTCAGGCAACTCTGCCTTCACAAGAGTGACAGCCTTCTATCCACTGTAAGGCCATGAAAAAATGTTAAGAGATTTGCCAACATAAATTGTCTATACCTTGGCACCTCACCTGAAAGTAATTGCTGGGCATAAGGTTAAAACTTTAACCTTCTTTCTAATAAATACGACTAGTCAGAATTCTGAAAGGCTTATTTTGGAATTAAAACACTTCATTTCCTGATTATTAGGAGGAAAATATGGCAGAGTTTTCCAAAGTCAACCAAATTAAATTTAACACACTAGTGACAAATTTAATCAGAACCAATCAGAATGTAACCAGAGGTTTAGACTGAGATGGTATCAAAAGTGGGAGCAGGAGCACCTTCTAACTTCCCATTGGCTTGACTGCAGCTGACTACTCTCTAGCAGCCAATGGCAAGACCAGTCGACCCAGCCTCTGAAGGGCTAGGGAAGGACTGCTCTACTAAGTCTACAGGTGATAGCACAGCAGCACTGAAGTGACCACAAATTTTCCAAATTTCCATGGAAGCCATAGGTCATGGGTTTTGAAAGCTTTCCGTAAATTAGTCCATTTGAGATAATTTGATTCAAAAATGGGTGCTCTTTGATACACCATTTCACCCAGTTCAAGGTCATGAAAATAAAGAGTTTTTGTAGTAATGTACACTGCTCTCAATAAAGGGAACACTTAAACAACACAACGTAGCTCCAAGTCAATCACACTTCTGTGAAATCAAACTGTCCACTTAGGTAGCAACACTGATTGACAATCAATTTCACATGCTGTTGTGCAAATGGAATAGACAACAGGTGGAAAGCATAGGCAGTTAGCAAGACATCCCCAATAAAGGAGTGGTTCTGCAGGCGGTGACCACAGACCACTTCTCAGTTCCTATGCTTTCTGGCTGATGGTTTGGTCACTTTTGAATGCTGGCAGTGCTTTCACTCTAACGGTAGCATGAGACAGAGTCTACAACCCACACAAGTGGCTCAGGTAGTGCAGCTCATCAATGCGAGCTGTGGCAGGAAGGTTTGCTGCGTCTGTCAGTGTAGTGTCCAGAGCATGGAGGCGCTACCAGGAGACAGGCCAGTACATCAGGAGATGTGGAGGAGGCCGTAGGAAGGCAACAACCCAGCATCAGGACCGCTACCTCCGCCTTTGTGCAAGGAGGGACAGGAGGAACATTGCCAGAGCCCTGCAAAATGACCTCCAGAGGGCCACAAATGTGCATGTGGCTGCTCAAACTGTCAGAAACAGACTCCATGAGGGTGGTATGAGAGCCTGACATCCACAGGTGGGGGTTGTGCTTACAGCCCAACACCGTGCAGGACGTTTGGCATTTGCCAGAGAACACCAAGATTGGCAAATTTGCCACTGGCGCCCTGTGCTCTTCACAGATGAAAGCAGGTTCACACTGAGCACATGTGACAGATGTGACAGGGTCTGGAGATGCCGTGGAGAACATTCTGCTGCCTGCAACATCCTCCAGCATGACCGGTTTGGCAGTGGATCAGTAATGGTGTGGGGTGGCATTTCTTTAGGGGGCCGCACAGTCCTCCATGTGCTCGCCAGAGATAGCCTGACTGCCATTAGGTACCAAGATGAGATCCTCAGACCCTTTGTGAGACCATATGCTGGTGCGGTTGGCCCTGGGTACCTCCTAATGCAAGACAATGCTAGACCTCATGTGGCTGGAGTGTGTCAGCAGTTCCTGCAAGACGAAGGCATTGATATTATGTATTGGCCTACCCATTCCCCAGACCTGAATCCAATTGAGTACATCTGGGACATCACATTTCGCTTCACCCACCAATGCCACGTTGCACCACAGACTGTCCAGGACTATCCAATATTTCATTCATTCAGATCTAGGATGTCTCATTTTTGTGTTCCCTTTATTTTTTTGAGCAGTGTATGTAGATTGATTGTTATTAAAATGTATGTGCCTCCCAACTCCCAGTGATTCTTGTTTGATGAGTTTCAGTTAGTAATAAAATACCTTACATCCAAAAAAGAAATCAGAAAAAGATAGGTGTTTTTTTTAAACATAATCAGCCAAGTATGTAATTATCAATATAACTGATATCAATATTTCTAATGATATCAACACAAGTGAAATGCATACTGATCATGTACACTGCAGTGAAGTGGACAAATTAGACCATTTTAATTCTTCTACAGATTTCACATTCATGACAGAAATTCAAAAATCCATAGAAGGCAATAAAAGTTTTAATTTTAAGAATTTCATCTGGTGAAGAGATACATACTGTAAGAATTTGCTGAACAAAATCACAATTTACCAGACTTGTAAAAGCTACTCACATGAGTAAGAAATCTCTGTAAAAATGTTTACAAATGACTCACACTTCAGCTAATAATGTTTTTATGATCTAGTGGTAACACCTGGCCAGCCTTGGCCAATTTCAGAAAAAAAGTTAATCACCTACCACCTTTGGCCTCTTTTTGCTATTTTAACTTCTAATCCAACTGTTCTTATTTTTTTCCAATTTCATTAGGAGGACTTATTAGACTTGGAAACAACTTATATCTGATTTAGTTGCAAATTCACTGTACGTGGGAAGTCTCAAACAATCCAGGTATCTTTAAATGCATTTAATAAGAATTTAGACCAGGGGTATCAAGTTAGGCCAGGGGTGTCAATGTCTGTGGGGTGCTTAAACCTGGCCTGCGGGGCCACCCTGGAAACAGCAAAGGACCAGCCCGCGGTGCCTCTGCCAGTGAAAATGGAGCTCCGTTTTTGCTGACAGAGAGCTTGGGCCACCATAGGCGCCCCCAACATAAATGACATCGAACTGCCCCCCTGGCCATGCCCCCCCAAGGTCAAACACAACCTTGATGTGGTCCTCAATGAAATCGAGTTTGACACCCCTGTTTAAAACTTGGACCTTATTGGTCTTTCCACGATAAACTCTTTTTAAAGTATTCCTTTGAGATGTAGTGCTTTTTTTAAATCACTGGTCTAAGAAAAATGTGTTGTTAGATATTGTCCAAATATTTAGAGTGCACGAAGTTAGATTCCAAAAGGCAGATGTGGCGTCTCAAGACTTGGATGGAGCCCACAAGGAATTCCCTTAGTGATTGGTCACTAAACTTTAATTTTAATGTGATGGAAGAAAAAAATATTAATATATGATGCAAAAGTAATAGTATTACTTATATTTAATTTTAATTAAAGGTAAATATGAGTAAAATTCAGTTCAGCTTAGTTTTCATTCTGAGGCAATTTGGTTTTGGTCATCAGCACGTGTAGCTTCTGGCACAGAAAAAAATTAGCAGAAGCATATTCAGCAAGCGTGATATTTTGCATACCAATTTGCATAACCATTAGTTATTGGACCATCCATCTTTCTTGGACAGTTTAGATTGTGTAACTGAAGTGGGAAGATTTACCCTCTTACTAATATGCCTGCAATTATCACCAAGAAGATAATATAAATAGTTATAAAACAAATTAGAATTGAATCCAAATTAGGATGCCAGTCCACAAGACTATTCATCTAGAACACAGGATATTCTTTTCTCTGGCTACACTGTCCTTTCAATTACAGATGGACAATTTCCAGTTAAAAGAAAAAACTGTATCAAGACATATCAGGTGATGGGGTATACATAATCTGGAGTCATCCAACTCTTTCAAATTGAGCAGATCAGTTTGTGAGCACATTCAGTGCTATCTATACATTGAATCGAACCTCCTTTAGAGATAGAGTTCCAGTTGAAAAATTGTCTAGGTAGACATGAATATTCTGTTGCCAGAATTGATTTGAAATGACTAATGTTTATGAAAGAGAGAGGAAGGAGCCATCAAACAAGGGATGATAACGTATGTGTTGAAAAAAAGCTGAAGAAGCTTTATGTGGGATGACCAGATCATTACATGTAATTATGTCTCTGTTAGCTCTAATGACGCTATATAATTGCTCAGACTACCCTCTATGGTTATGGATGACAAAATATTCATATGAAAGGTTCAGTTTGTACAGATTTGTTTGAATGCTTGTGGTTGAAAATGAATTTTGCTTATGGTAGAAATGTGGGAAATTGTGAAATGTCGCCAGTAACCTACAAGTCAAAAAGAGCCAGCTCTATTGCTTAAAAGGTGATAAATATCTTCTTCCAGCAACGATTTCATCATTGGAGTATGAGAGACAAATAAACTCTGCCAACATTGATTCCCAAACTAGAAGCCAGCTCTCCTCTCTGAGTTATTTAAAATTTATGTTCTCTCAGGCACTAGAAAACTCTGACTAATGGATAATAAAGTATAAACACACAATGGCCAGAAATATGTGTTTTTCCCAATCATGGACAATGAAGACCTCAAGACTTTAAACGTTTAGAGTCATAAGGTAACTCTGTGATTAGAAAAAATGTGGCTCTCAAAATTACCAGGAAGATAAAACTAATTAGTGCTTCAAATTTTTTATTTGTTAATTATCAAGCTTATGTTTTGACTGAATTTCAAAAAAAAACCCACGCTGTCATGATTTTAATGTTTTATTTAAAATATGATCATCCTACCATTCTACAATACACACTTAAGGTAAAATAGTGCAAACTAAAATAGAAAATAATAACAACTACTATAGTGTCAAGAAATGGTATCAAAATTACTCTGACAGTTGATTATACAGATAGTTCTTGACTTATGACCACAATTGAGCCCAAAATTGTTGTTGCTAAGTGAAACATCTGTTAAGTGAATTTTACCCCATTTTACAACTTTTCTTGCCACAGTTGTTAAATGAATCACTGCAGTTGTTAAGTTAGTAACATGGTTCTTAAGAGAATCTGGTTTCCCTATTGACTTTGCTTGTCAGAAGGTCGCAAAAACATGACCCCGGGACACTGCAACTGTCACAAAAATGACTCGGTTGCTAAGCGGCTGAATTTTGATCACATGACCATTGAGATGCTACAATGGTTGTGTGAAAAATGTTCATAAGTCCATTTTTTCAGTGCTGTTGTAACTTTCAACAGTCACTGAATGAGCTGTTGTAGGTTCAGAAAAAAAATTGGTTTGGTATAAACAACAAAGAAATAGAATATGAAATCTATTTTACAAAGACTTCTCAGAGAAGATCATGCAAAGTGTGATTCATGACTGAATTAATCTTCAACTTTAGAGGTTTGAAAAAAGGAGCTCAATCATGACTTGCTCTGACTGAATAATCACTTTGATGAAAAGAGACAAAGCATACCTGGGTGCGTTGGAAGCTTTACAGGACAAAAGCAACACTCTGAGTTATGTTTTGAAACATACTGGAAACCCCTACATATGTTTCAACCCAGACAAAATATCTCCTCTGTAACCACAACAAAAAGGCCATTAGATAATTCTGTGAAGAACAATATTTCAGTTTTAATTAAAATAATATTCGGTTATATTTTGGACACAAAGAGGCCCTCCGATAACTGAGAACATGTTATTTTCACCGTTCTGCTTCAGTGCCATGCGCCTACTATTGTCCAAAATTACCACTTGTAACAGTTGGAACCAAGTAAGTAATTCTGTTACCAAGATAATTGGCTAGCCCCAATTCATTATTGTTGCCTAACATCGTATTAACCAGCGGGTGTTTAGGAAACTCAGTTTTTCTTGGCCAGAAAAACATGAACTTTCTGCCAGGCTCCCAATGCTTCAATTTAAAGTAGGCACACAACCTAAAGGAAAGACAGGAATCACAGGCTGTTCATCTTTTAGCCCCACCCTCTCCTTTATTCTTCAGAGTACACCAGCTGCCTAACTCGAATTAAAATACAGCTCATGTTCGCTCTCAATAGAAGCCCATCTGCACATGGCACCGATCATCTGATTCCATAAAATCCATTTGACTGTTTACTTAACAAGCAAGATTTTAAGTTTACAAGAGACATGCTACTGAAATGAGGTTTCCATCTATTCTTATTACTAACTGTGGATAAATCAAAACAAGCAGCAACTTTCTATTGGAATCATAATAAGTTTGTTCCACAGGGCAAAAGGAAGCTGCGCTTAAAAAAATAGTACTATAACAATTATGAGGGAAGTATAGCATTTTATAAATTTTATAAATAAAATTTAGATAGTTACAGATCATTATATTAATTCACCTGGAAACCATTGTTGGGGCTTTCTTAAAAAAAAAAAAAAGATAAAGTCTTCAAATAAAAATGACTTTCCGGATATATCCCTGTAATTTTTTACACAAGAGGAGCGAAGTAGCATTTGCCATGGTCTTTAGGGATTTCCTCCCCAATTTGCTAGTTTAGCCTACAAACTTGGGAATTACCAATTACCTCCCAGTCAACCTAACGAGGTCCTACTTGTATTAATTTTTTAAGACCAGGCAAGGTTTATTAGCTGTCTTGGCTTTTATTACTATAAGCTGAGGTCACAAACCCATCCCAAAAGTTATGAAAATAGAAGTTATCAGGATGTCAAGTTAGAGAACTAAAAGACATCCTATTCCTAAAAAGCCATAGATTATGGAGGTAAAGAATTTCAAGTTACTAGTTCTCTGCCTCACCAGATATTCAACTTCTGGGTTTAAAATCACCTTACTGGTCATACCAATGAAAACTATTCTTGGTTTCAGGAGCCTTTCACAATGACCATGTACAGACACACACTCTGCCACACAGAAACAAATACATGATATCTCTTGGATCTCTGGTGCGCAGTGCAGTGACATGATGAAGTGTTTTATTAAACTTATTTGTACCTAACTTTGTTCCATTCTCTGTATATTTTATTCACTGTATATTTTATTCACAGTAGACTTAGCCAAACTTAACTCATCCTGTTATTGTTAAGAAATAAATACAGATTAGCATCTGTGCTTGTGTTCAGGAAAAGAGAGAAAGATGAATTTATGATATTATATGTCCTTTAAATATTCAAATCAATTAGGGTAGACTAAATACAAAAAGGGCGATGCCTTCACTTCATTTTCTTAAAATGTAAGCAAAATAAACATGAAGACATTTGTACACAATCAAAGCAGGTCAGTTCAAGGCTTGTGTAAAGAATAGAAGGGTTGGGACTATGTAAACCTCGTAATTATTCCAGAGGGCGAGCACCACGAGAGGCAAGGCAATTTCCTAGGAAGAGATAATACTGCTTTAAAGATGAGATATAGAGCAGGCTCACTATGTTGATCCTACCAGTTGGACAGAAACAATGGGACAAAGTCAGTCCCTTAGATAAGTGGGATTCATTCATTCATTCATTCATTCATTCATTCATTCAATTTGTGTAGCTACCCATCTTAAACCAGTGACTCTGGGCAGCAAACAATCATAAAACTAATCAAAACATGATACAAAAAGAAATTAAACACAAACTGCAGCCAAGAGATATTATAACCCAGAGAGGTCAATATAACCAGGAAACGGGGCTCTCCATACATTTAGGACCCCAGGCCCAGCCACATAACCAGGTTTTCAAGGCCTTCCAAAAACTAGTGGGGTCGGGGCAATCCTAATCTCAAGAGTTACGATGTTCCAGAGGGCAGGTGCTAAGACAGAAAAAGCTTGCCTCTGACCAGCTGACAGGGCCTCAGTACCAGCTGACAGGGCCCAGAACATGCCTATCTTGCCATAACAGATTGGATAAGTAAAAACTGGAAGATGGTCCCTCAGGTAACCCATGAAAGGGCTCTAAAGATAACAACCAACAACAACCTTGATTATACACAGAAATTTACTGGCAACCATAGTGGCTCACATAGTTTGTTTATAATCATAACTCAACCTCAAATGTTTCATGCCACCATATTATGAGCCAACTGCAGTTTCTGAGGGATCTTCAAAGATAGTCCATTTTGTGGAATCCACTAGCTTTTATGGCATGACTAATTGTGAGAAGGACCTCCCAGTTCAGAAAAGGTCTTAATTGACACATCAAGCACTTAACTACTGATCTTCCTGGCCATAATTGCTACCTACTTTCTGAATCAAAGAGAACTTCCAACTTACACTAGTTCTGCCTGGTGAAATATAACCCCATTCAGAATTAAAGGTGGAAAAGTTACGATATCAGAAGAACCAGGAACTGACAGCCACAGAGTCTTGAGTCAAGGTTGAGCTTAAGCTTGGTCCTCCCAATCCAGAACCAAACCACCTCCAGGTATTGTGACAAGATCTCTGTGACATCATGTGGTTGTCCTGGTGTTGAGAGATATAACTGGATATTATCTGAGATTGGCAGTTTCTGCTGAAGCAGCACATGGAAGCAACAGCAGGAGATTCTTTTATGAGTTTGGCTGGATCTAATAGTTGCACCTAGACCAAAGGTATTGAGGATGGTAATTTTTGTTTTCGTCATTTCTCAGTTAGATTCGTGCAATTTGCTATAAGTTGCAATGCATCCAAAAAAACACTGAAGTTCTATCTGGCACAGAGCAGAACTGCTTGTCCACTGACCAGCTCAAACTGGTTCAGCAGATTAATATCTCTTATTTGAGACCAGCACTGATTGAGTCATTGATTGATTCATGCCAACCTAGCAGTTCGAAAGTATGCAAATGCAAGTAGATAAATAGATACCACTTCTGTGGGAAGATAATAAGTGTTCCATGTGCCTTGGCGTATAGTCATGCGAGCCACATCACCTTGGAAGTGTCTTCAGACAAAGCTAGTTCCCTTGGCTAAGAAACGGAGATGAGCATCACTCCCTAGAGTCAAACATGACTGCACAGGAGAAATCTTTACTTTTATTGATTGCTGTAGATTTCCATCTAAGCTGCTGGATGTAAACTAATAAGGCTCTCTATGGCTTGGGCCCTCCTTAACTATTTTCCTCAGGTAACAAAGTCACAATCTGGGCAGCACAGTATGCTGCAAGTATCCATCCTTGGAGTAATTAGGGGTTGAGGTAGGGATCTAGAAAATGACATTTGCAGTAACAGACCCCTCACTTTAGAGCAGCTTATCCCCTGAAGTCATATTAGTCTCCAGCACTTTATCTTTCAGGAAACAAATATAAAACATTATCTTCTACAAGGCTTTTAGAGAGTGATAGTTAGTGGAGGACAGCAGTAGATTTTTTAAAATATTGAAATGATTATAATATTTATAGATTCTAAGTAACTGTTAAGCTGCCTAGAGTAGTTTCAATAGACAGCATACAAATAACTGTAATCAATTAAAGTCAATATAATTATTCTTCAGGAATGTATTTAATAATGGTCCCATATTGTTACATTACAATTACAAGTTGGTGGCATTTTTGGAATTTCTGGGGTCATATCCCAGACTTTTTAGCAAGGGAATTAAAGGATTTTATTAAAGAAAACAATTTAATGAACCTTCAAGTACTGAATAATGTCCATATTTTGGTACAATTGCCACCAAATTATACCTTTGTTTGGTATTTTCCACTTCTGCTTTGAACAAGAATGGACATTATGCAAGGAAAGAGTTTTCAATCATCTCTACTAATTCAAGAGCGCTTATCAAAGGATAACAACTTACTTAATTGAGTTCCGAAAATGGTCTTCAGCAGGGCTTTTTACTGTACAACTGTTCAATAGCCAGAGATCTGCTTCTGCTGCATTTTCTGAAATATAAATACATACATGTTAGGTAATCAAACTTTATTCTATACGACATCACACAGAAGTGATTGTGATTCAACACTTTATCAAAGGAGTGAAGTTTGCATAAGAATATGTGATTATGTGGCAACGCTGAAGTGTTGAAAATGGTTAAAAATGAAAATGGCTAAATGGTTAAAAATGAAAAAAGATATAAATACTATGAGGAAAATCATATAGTTTATATGATTTTCCTCATAGTATTTATACCTTTTTTCATTTTTAAAATGGTAATTTGAGCATTGACCTGAATCAGCAACAATGCTTCTGGCAATAGGTCTTCATTTACATAGATCGGATCATATAAAGTTTACTTTTTTTATCACCAAGCTGCGTCCCTTCATCTACCATTGATATAGTGCAGGTAACATAGACCGATCTTTTCTATTGAGAGCTAGGGTTTCCTGTTTTATGCATCTAGACAACCTGAACTTAGCTTAGTTCCTGGTAACTGCAGCACTCATGCAGGTTCCTTGACAGAGGTACACAAGTGGTTTGCCATTATCATCTTCCAGGATACCTTTTTGACATCCCAGGCCAGCCAAGCCTGGAATTCCCAGAAGGCACAAGTATTAACTAGGCCCAGTCCTACTTGGTTTCCAAGATTCATCAAGAGCAGCCAGGTGCTACAATCTACTGAAGCTTTCCTACCTAAGTAAGCCATTTACTTACATATAGCACCAGCAAAGAGTATATGGCAACACTGCTCAATAACTTCTTCTCATGGTTAGACTGTTTATATATTACCATAGCCTTTTTGGCTCTCTCTGCAGCAGAGATACCAAAAGCATGGATAGTAAGGCTGTATCCCCTTGGGATTAACTGTCCAAAGATGCATGCCAACATAAATGGGGACCAAAATTACATACACGACTCATTCTCACCTAGTGAAAGCATTTTTATAAGGCTACCTGGGAAAAATCAAGGAGAAACCATATCCCAGTTCGGGGGGCTCCAGACAGATCAAGTTACAGCTTTATAATTTACCAGGTTATTTTAAATGTTTAGCTCAGTTTTGGCAGTTGTTTTTAAAACAAAGATGTGCCCTTTCCTTAGCTGTCAATCAAAGCAAGGAGAAAACCATGTATAAAACACAATGCTGACAACAGTTTTTAAAGCTTTATCTACAAACAAAATTGTGGGTGTTGGTGTAATGGCACATAAACAAATGCAAATGTTGAAAAACAGTCACATGCAACCCTTTAAATTTTTCAGAAGAATTTTTAACGCTAAGCAATACTGATGGTTGATTTGTTACAACTGAAATGAAGTCGAGCAAACACATAGTAGCATCAAGCCATCACATTAATGTGAAAAAAAGCTGTCTGTTCAAGATATATTCAGATCAGGATCTTTTACAGCCTTCTACAATCTGGCTTTTCAGTATGTTTGAGGAATGCAAATCCTAAACCCCTAAGCAGCTCATCATATAAAATCAGGTTGTTTGCAGCATTGTGTATAGCCAAATATATAAGGATTTAAACCCCAAACAGTCATATTTCCAGAATTCAAAAGCAGTTAAAAATTTGCTTGAAAGAGAGCTAACAATGTTTAGTGACATGTGGAGAATGTATCTGTAGGAATCAGATGCTTTCAAAACAGTGGTTATAAAGGATGCTTTCAAGACAGTGGTTATAAAGGTTATAAAGGTATATGTGCTAATTGTTTCCAGCTCTAGATTCATCTCCGTTACAAAGCCGAAGAGCCAGTGCTGTCCGAAGACGTCTCCGTGGTCATGTGGCCAGCATGGCTAAATGCCGAAGGCGCATGGAACGTTGTTACCTTCCCACCAAAGTGGTTCCTATTTTTCTACTTGCATTTTTACGTGCTTTCAAACTGCTAGGGTGGCAGAAACTGGGACAAGTAAAGGGAGCTCACTCCATTATGCGGTGCTAGGGATTCGAACGTGGTGCTAGGGATTCGAAATAGGTTACACAGTCGAAATACTTTATAAAGAACAATGTTTTTACCTTGGGAGCAGCAAACTTTTGCAGCCCAGGATATATTTATTTATTTATAATCCATAGCCCCGACAGGGAATGTAGCCTGTCGGGGTCTTGAAAGGGGAAGGGTCAGACTTCGAGTTTTAAAAGGTTGCTTTCGCTGTGTTTTAATTGTAATTTTTAAAGTTAACAAGCATTAACTTTAACACTTTTAAGTGCTCTTTATTTTATTAGAAAATAAAAACCAGCAGCAATCTGGAACCATTCCAGAAGCCACAAAAAGAAGGCTGGGTTGCACCCTTGGTTGCGAAGTCCTGGTCTGTGTAGAATTCACACGTCTTGCATTTTAAAGATTAGAATGAGAACGTTTAGTTGCTCATAAATATGCCTGAGAAATGCTTGAGCCTCAATATATTGGCTACCACAGATAACAGCATTTATGCAAGGTATACTGGAATACAAGCAATTGAACAACATTACTAAATCAACATTGTTTAGACAATGCAAAGCAGTGACTTTTATCTTTAGGCTCCCCTTTCCAAAACATAAATACTGCACAAACCACAAGTTCTATGAGGTTTTTAAGACACTAGCAACACCAAAGAAATTCAAAGGTCATGGAAATTTCTGAATAATCTAAACATAACATGAGGTTCTGGACAGCACTAATTGTCAGAATTATGCAATAAAAAACAGGAAAACTTGGTAAAACTCTGAGTAAGCAGTACAGATAGCCACAGAAAAGACCAAAATATTTACACTTTGGTTTTCTTGCTGGTGTTTCTGTTTATATCATTGCTCCTTAAAAGTTTTACATGTCACTCTGAATGCCCATAAATAGCAATCTTAACATCACTTGGGAAAGAGCAAGGAGTCAGTAAAAGCTAGGTGCATTTGAGCTGATGAAGGCAAAACTGACAATATCTGAAAGATTCTGAAACTATCACAAAGTGACATTTAACACACACACACACACACACACACACACAGAGAGAGAGAGAGAGAGAGAGAGAGAGAGAGAGAGAGAGAGAGAGAGAGAGAGAGAGAAACTATTAGTTTTATTTCAGTGAGTTAAAACATGTATAGCATCTCTTTTTTTCTTCATTGCTACCAACTTCATCGTATCATTCCAGTATGAATCGGATGGACTGTTACTATGGAATATATAATTCTGTTCTTGAAAGCTATAATGCCTCCCTTCGATAGGGCAATTCTCCTCTGTGTTTAGGATTTGGACCCACCAATTTTTGCCCAGTTTTCCTTCATTTCAGCTCTTTACTCCAAAAGTTTCTACCTCATGTTCAACTATCTATTTTGCTTCTCCATGATTCTATTCCATGCCATACCAATGAGCTCAATATACAAAAAAGAAAAAGAAAGAAAAGAAAGAGAAAGAAGAAAAAGAAGAAAAAGAGAAACCAATAGTATCACTTTCAAGGAAGGATAAAAAGAGAGTAAGAGACAAAAAAAATGTTTATTATTGCATAATTGTGATATATATATGGATGGATGGATGGATGGATGGATGGATAGACAGACAGACAGGCAGATAGTCATTTTGACTAGGAGCACAGAACTGTAGAAAACTGGAGTTCACAACATCTGTAAGATATCAGGTTGTTTATTCCAAAAGGACTCCACTTACTGGACTCTGATCCAGAAACTAGGAAAACATTTTAGAGTCAATAGTTGAATCTAACCAACATTTTTCAATATATCTTCTCAACTGTGTTATGAAAGGAAAGGTTTAATTTCCAATCAACCTTCTCTAAACTGTTGATTGATTAACTCCAAGTCTAGGTGGCTATGTTGATTCAGATGATAATACTGGCTTTTCTTGATTCATTCATATTCTTGAACATATTAGATCAAGAATGGTTAACTAACTTCCATGTTCTCAAATGTAGGTTTTCCAAACAAAGGATGTGGTTCAAAGTAATCCCCATTCAAATCCCTACTCAAGCACTGCATAATTTAGGCTATCACTTATTCTCAGCTCAAGCTATTCACAAGTAAATTGTTATGGGAATAAAATTAGGAAAGATCGTCTTCTTAAGAAATATGCCCTCTCTTGATCTCTCAGGGAAGAGCTGAAATATACAAACAAAAAAAGAAATAATATGCATTTTACCACACAAGCTAGTTATCTTCAGAGACGTTTGTGCTGTAACAGAGATAATATGGTACACAGTCCCTCTGGATCTCATACACTCTGGGCAGCAAGGCTGAAGAGATATTTACTTGTAGCGTGGATATTTGCTGCTTGCCTCAAAAGGCTAAACTGATGGACCCAGACTTAAAATATAGGAAGCTAGACTAAAACAGCTAACAAACACATAACAGAATAACAGAGTAACAGAGTTCGAAGGGACCTTGGAGGTCTTCTAGTCTGACCACCTGCTTAAGTGTTTACTATTCCAGACAAATGGCTGTCCAATCTCTTCTTAAAAACGGACTCAGGTAAAATTCTACACATGCTATCTGTCTGAACCCGGGATGTTGCCCTACAAGATATGAGCAATGATACCTCCATGAGCAAAACTGCACAGCTGTCCTGTGAATAAACCTGAAATCCCATCTATTGGCTACATGCTGCTCTACTAATTCATGAACCCATCGAGATAGTCCTTTCATAAATTTAACATTAAGGAAAAACATTCTCTATATCATCCATGTGACTGAATATTCCAAAGACTACGTCAGACATATTCCACACTTAAAAAATCAGTGCCAGACTGAGAAGCAACCCTGTGCAGAAAATCAAAAGGCTGTGTAAGATGAAACTATTCATGACCCTGGGCATTATAATTTCTCATATATGTGCTGTTATGAACAATCAATGATCAGGACTAGTTTTTCACTAAGTGGATTAATGACAGAACTAGAAATAACATTACTAGATAGGAATGCAACATACAGTTTCCCTTTTCTATCAGAAGTTTTATTCAGCCTGATTGCTGTTGGCTTCCAGATCACCATGCTTGCTGGGAAATCTGGAAGCAGCATGTCCAGATAACTAATAGGCAGAAAGTTAGGAAAGATTCATGATTTTATATATATATTTCCCTTCTCAAGGAGCCAAAGGTTCCCGAGGGTGTCAGCCCTAGTGGGTCTTTGATGGATGGGTTTTGCCCTTTAGCTGGCCCAAAAGAAAACAAAGACAGAATGTCAGAGACCACATCACTACTTTAAGAAACAATTTAATCATGGAAAAACTTAGCACCAAAAACTCTTGCCTTACAAGTTTTCTGTAAAGCAAAGTGCAGATTAATCAAAAGGGACATCCTCAAATGGAAACTGGATTTGAAAAAAAAAGTAATAACTATTTCAGATATTTTTCCATTCCAACGTAAATAACGTGAAGTTTCAAACAGAACTGCTGTTTCGGTTCTTAAAATTCAGATTTTTGTTGCAGCTACTCTGTGCTGTGACGCTGACTTGTAGTTTTTAAAACCTCTTGCTGCTTTTCATTCATATGTTTTCATAAGAGCCAAGGTCAGTTTATAAACTGAAACATATTCTGTTCCCATATTTCTTTCCCAGCTTATATTTCTTTAAGTTCTGGCTGTATTATGTTGCACCCAGAGGCAATATATTGATTTCAAATGCCTTGCTTCCACTTATTTCCCCTGACATCTAATCCCATATGGAGCCTGGATGTAAACTACATCTATCACTTTTAACACAGAAAAAAATAGGGAAATGTAGGGAGCCTATCTGAGGTAGATATGCCAAAGTACTTATTAAATTGTAGCTTCCAGCTAGTTACTGACTTTCACAGAATTATCTTCATACTTTATCCATTTGTTAGTGTGTCATTCTTCTGAAAATTCAAGAGATGCAGCACAGAAGGCCTCACACCCAGGAGCCACATTAAATCCTTACAAGCCGTAGTTATATTTTGGATTAGGATACTGTATTGAGTGAGCAAAATTGCTGTGTTAATACAGTTTCAAAATGACCGTGTCAGAAGTTAAGTTACCGTAAGTCTTAATGGACCAAAGTTTCTAATAACAGACACAAAAGCTTGTTTCTTTGATACCTGTGATTAATCTCTTTTTCTACAACATCCATTAAATAGGAAGGCTCCAAGATCAGCTACCAAAACTGCAATGAAGGGGCTGGAGTGACATAGAGGGATCGTACTGAGGAGGGAAGAAACAACGCAGTACTTGCCTTCCTCTTGTTTCACTTCTACTGCATTTGAAACTGTTCTGCCATTTTGTATCATTGGATCATTTATATTTTTCTATGCTCGTAGATGTGTTACATCAAGATGTGTTACATCGTAGATGTGTTACATCAAGATGTGTTACATCGTAGATGTGTTACATCAGTTCTTTCAAGTTTAGAACATGTAAGTCTGCACCTGGAAAAGTGATCCATTTAATTGTTTTATGACAAGCCTTTTGAAAGCTTGGAGCAAACCCTCAGTAGTGGATATTCAAACTTTTGGATAAAAGGTCAACTGTTGTGGAGAATGGGCGTTGGTACTTACCTGATACGCCCTTTCTCGTCGAGCTGCGTAGAGCATCCAGAGTGGGAGGTGCTCCAGTCTCCGCTCTTACAGGCTGAGCTATAATTGAGGAACGCTCCTCCTCCTCCATGTGACACCTCCGTAGCGTTCCCCAGTTTTACAAAGACGAGAAGACAAACACTATTATCTCCTCTAAACTATTGTAGCAGTTCACAACTACTCAACTGATTGAATCATTGGCTGAAACAGGATTCCCCACCAGAGGACAATTTAGGGTGGAGCTGGATGCTCTACGCAGCTCGATGAGAAAGGGCGTATCAGGTAAGCACCAACGCCCATTCTCCATAGAGCTGCTGTGAGCATCCAGAGTGGGACATACCAAAGCATGGCCTGTCCTATGGGTGGGACTCCGTCTGAGTTGGAATATCCTCTGGCTCTCTTGCCACTTGTTGAAGGACTTGCCTGCCAAAGGATGCTTCTGCTGAAGCAAAAAAACACATTGATTTACCAATGACGAATAAAGGATGATGGAGACGCCCAGGTGATCGCTCGGCGGATATCATGTATCGAAGCCTGGGTAGCCCAGGCTGCCGAGGTAGCCGCACTCCCTGTAGAATGTGCGATTATTCCACTGAGAACAGGAAGCGCCTGAGTTAGATAGGCCTTGGAGATTGTCGCTCTGATCCAAGGGCCTACAGTAGACGGGGATACCCAGCGTCTTTGGTTGGAATGACAGGAACAATGCTTCTGACTTCCTGAGAGGCCGAGTGCGATTGATATAAATACGTAACGCATGTTTGACAACAATGGAATGCCACTGCCTTTCCCTCTCGGAGAAGGCCTGGGGCAAAAGTTAGGAAGAATGAATTCCTGTGATCTGCGAAAGGCTGAGTTAACCTTGGGCAGGAGGAAGGGTCTGGTCGCAGGACCACCCGATCAGCATGGGAAAACACAGAGATCCTTTCTAACGGACAGAGCTGCTATTTCAGATGTCTGTCGTGCAGATGGAACTGGTATGAGAGGCACTACCTTGAATGTAGGGAATTGAAGTGATGTCTCTCTTAGGGGTTCGAAAGGCGGTTTAGACAGTGCCGTGAGAACCCTGTTAACGTCCCCAGTTGGATATCTCTGTATCACTGGAGGATGCAAATTGGTGGCTCCTCTACAGGACGCCCAGATACGAGAGTGGTGTGAAAATGGTTCATAGGATCACCAGAAGTGACCGTTGATCAGTCAGCCACCTGCCTTCGCAAGGTATTGAGGGAGAGGCCCTTGTCCAGTCCTTCTTGCCAGAAGACCAAAATTTGAGCAGCCGCTGGGGGTAGTGGATTAATGCGTGATTTGTGGCACCATTTACAGAAAATGATCTGGGTAACGTTATATATCTGGGTAGCTGAGACTGTGTCGCTGCCGAGATGGTCTCAATGACCTGATTGGAAAACCCTCCCTTCTTAGACGGTCCTGCTCGACCTCCAGTCGGCTAACTAAAGCCACCGAGGATTTGGATGCTGAAGAGGTCCCTGGGATAGCAAGATCCTGCCTGGTGGGAACCTCCAGGGAGGGGCCACTGAAAGGTTACGAAGGTGTGCAAAACCACAGTCTCCTGGGCCAGTACGGGTTAACCAAGAGGAGTTCCGCCCTCTCGTGGATCAGCTTTAGGATCACTTTGGGGATTAACGGTAGTGGGGAAAATGCGTATAAGAGCCCGGTGGGCCAGGGCCAACATAGGGCGTTGTGATTCTCTGCCCCTTGGGGGGTACCTGGAGAAGAATCTCGGTACCTGGCCATTGAGCAGAAACGTGAATAGGTCCACTAGGGGATGGCCTAATATCGCTGAGGCCTCCTCTGCAGTATTATTTTGAACCGGGAGGGATGAAGGCGCCATCCTGCCTAGTCTAAGGTGGCCCTGCTCAACCAGTCTGCCTGAATGTTGAGACTCCCGAGATGTGATTGCCCTGATAGACAATAGGCTGGTCTCCGCCCAGCAACAGAGACACTCGGCCTCCCTCATGAGACAGATGTCATGTCTGCCCCCCGTCAGTTGATATGCGCCTTGGTCAAAATGTCTGTCCGGACCAGTACGAGGCGCCCGCATACTTAAGGAAGGAAAGTGCGTAGGGCCGGGTATACTGTGTGAAGCCTCCGCCAGTTTAAACTGCACCTTTGCTCGGTTGCTGACCAGGTGCCCTGAGCTGAGAGTGAGTGGATATGGGCCCCCCATCCAGGTAGGCTGGTGTCTGTCATGAGGGTAACCCCTTGGGGGCTCCTGGAGAGATGCCCTTGTTGATCGCGGGTCTGGTCTGCCAAAGAAGCGATGCAAGAACCCTTGAGGGAACCTTCACCCCGGCTCTTGAATTGCTCCTTCCGGAGTGGTGAGTTAGCAGGAACCACTGTATAGATCTGGAATGGAGCCGGGCCCAGGGAACAATGGATATGCATGAAACCAATTTGCCAAGTAATTTTGATAAGAACAGTAATGGCATCTTTCTTGTTCGCCTAATGTTCCTGACTGATTTCTGGATACTGAAAAATCTTTCAGGGGAAAGGAAGACCGTCCCTTCAACTGAATCAATCACTGCTCCTAAGTGAGTTATTCAAGTGGGAGGGGTAAGTTGACTCTACTCCCAATGTACAAGAAGATCATGGGCCTGAAGAACCAAGAGGATGGATCTAGTGTCTCCTTCGGCATGGCATTGGTAGGAGAGAAGATGAGGATATCATCCAGATAACAGAGACTGCGGATGGGGAAGTCTCTGAGGTGAACTGATAGGACTGCCAGAACCTTGGTAAAGATCGAGGCCGAGGCTAGACCAAAGGGAAGGGCCACGTACTGAAAAAGTTGACCAGTGTAGCCAAGTCTCAGAAATTTGAAAAATGAGGTATGAATGGGAATGTGAAGATATGCTTCTGAGAGGCCAAAGGAGGTGAGCCAGTCTCCCCTTCTGGTGCCCTGCAGAATGGACTGAAGTGTAAGCAACTTGAACTTATGATGTACCACATTAAGCCTCTTCAATCTAGGGTGGACCTCCAGCCTCCGGAGTGTTTAGGAACTAGGAAAGGTGGGAGTAGAACCCCATTCCTCGGTGCGAGGATGGTACGGGCTGTATGGCTTCGATTTCAGTGAGGTGTTGGTAGTGGCTTCTATGAGAACACGCTTGGTGTGGCCTCTGGAAAGAGGGGAAACCATGAAATGCTCCAGAGGGGGGGACTGAAACTCAAGGGAGAGGCCAAGTCTAACAGTGTCCCTAACCCAAATATCCAAAATAGATGATCCCCATTGGTCGGCAAACTATGTGAGTTGACCACCAATGGGGTAGGTGGCTGGAAGCCTTATCTAGGGCGCCGGGACAATCTACTTCCTGCGCCCCAGCAGGGTCTCCCATAGTTGACCCCCTCCTGTTCCTGACACCCGTGTTGCTCCGGTCCTGAAAGGCCGGCCGAAAGAGCAGAGTTATCTGAAATCTGGGGGAAAAGGGAGTCTGATAGGAGATACGAAAGGATCCCCTTCGAAAGAGTTGGGACACTCTGGACTCCTGTCTGTGAAAGGGAGATGGGAGAAAATTCTTTTTACTTAGGCTCTCCATGAACAATGGTTCTGGAGCCAGACCAAATACTTTGCCTCCCGAGATGGGAGCAGAAGCCAATTCGGCTTTAGTCTTAATGTCTGCCTGCCAGTGTTTAAGCCAAAGCAGCCGCCGGGCTGTAACGTGAGAGGAGATAGCCCAGGAGGAAAATCTCGCGGAGTGGAAGGTAGTGTTGGCCGCAAATTCCGCTGCAGCCATAAGCGTGGCAATGTCCTGGTCCGCTCTGATGTTAGAGGGGGGGACATGCTGCTTCAACTGACGGAGCCATCTAATAGAGGATCGAGTGAAAAGGATGCGGCCGTGGCTGATCGAACAGCTCAAGCATTGGATTGATGCGCCCGACATAACGCTGTCTGGTCCCGCTTGTCCTCTGGCTTTTGGGCTTCCAGAGTGTCAGTTAGAGTAGAGGACGATGTTAATCTCACTATGGGGTCATCCACCTCTGGGGTGTCTAGCAAGGAAGAGAAAACCGCATCAAGATTAAAAAATCTCATGTCCTGACTGGAGGAAGCGGAATGGGGCCCTGATGAGGCCAACTGTTTTGCTACTAAGCCGGAGAAAATGAGTGGAGTAGGAATGACCTCGGTCTCCACGACCGGCTGCTGGAAAATAGGATTCTCTGGGACTCCAGAGGCTGCTGGGGAGGTATTAGAGGGTAACTGGGACATCAGGCCCGAAATATTGTTCGCCTTGATTAGCAAGGACTTGAACAAATGGGGATCAAACAGGCTTATGAATGAGGGCTGGTCAGGGGCGATACCCTTATCTTCTGACATTTCTCCTTCCATCTCCAACAGGGGTTCAGAGTAGTGTAAGGACCCCCCCATTCGATCCTTCCACTTCTCGGAAGGGCACGAGGCCCATTTCCTCTTCCTCCACCCCTTCTGGAAAGGGGATCTCCCTTTGGGGAAGTACCTGACCATGGTGAGGTTCCGGTTTCATGAGGGATCTGCCAGAAACTGATTCAACATCAGGAGCCATCGCTTGAGGACCTGGTCTGGTCCTCTGTTGGATACCCTCCACGATCCCTTGGAGAATGGCCAGCTGCCTCCATTCTCTAATGCTGTCTGGAATAAGGACCGCGGATGGTTCCTCTGATCGCAGGCCAGCAGTGGTCGTGAATGTAGCCTCAGTGTCCGGGAGACCTGGAGGCTCCGAGCAGGTGAACTGCACCTGGAAGAAGAAAGTTGTTCTGGCAGAGGGGTGGGTTTGTGGGAGCAGAAGGGATGGGAAAATTAGGAATTGGGGTTACAGATTGAGAGCCCCTTGAAAGTTTATCAAACTCCTTCTCCAAAGCCTTTTGTTGCCTTAGGGCATCTCTTTAAGAGGCTTTGGATGTTTCCTCGGTCCGCTTGCGCAGACTTAGCCTTCAAAGAAGGACTTCTGGGATTATCTTCTGCAATAATAAAGTCTGTATAGGACAATATTGTGTACAAAGGCAGTTGGCACTCCTAGGAGTTCGGCCTAATGTGGGCTGGATACCCTATCGTTGGGCCGCGTCCTTCTTTTGGTAAAAAAATTTTTTTTTGATTGTATCTAATTATATATGACTAATTGTTCTATTTTCTATTATTTTTTATTTTTTTATTTATTTTTAAACAAAAAACCAAAAAGGGACCTAACTGAACTGTAGAGGCATAAAAAAGAATATGCAAAAGCCAATAGATCGAATGAACGCCGAGGCCAGACAAAAAACCAACAATGAAAAAACAGAAAAAGGAAAAATTAGGAGAAAAATGTATATAATATAATATTTTATATATATTTGTTTTCTTAAGTTTTCGCGGGTACTTACATGTATGGCATTCAGCTTTGTTCGGGTATTTTCCCACATCATAGTAGTGGTGCTTTTAAAGTTGTAGCAACATTTCAGCAGAATCTCATCTGCCATCATCAGGCTTCTGTATAGTGTTCGTCTGTGAGTTAGACTTTTACAGTGGTTTCAGATTTAAATTTGGGGCAGCCTATTGCTGTGACAGAATGGTTTTTTCTTCATCCTGATTGGTTGAGAGTCTTGGTCTGTGTTTATTGGTCTTGGAGTGTGCTGTGTTCTGCTTCTAATATCTTTTGTCTGTTTTTTTTGGCTCTTTTTGTATCTTGATTCTCAGAAGCACAGAGCTGAAGACCAAGCCTGAAGATGATGAGACTTCATCGAAACGTTGCCTAGATACTTCCTATCTTAGTCGGGAGAAAACCCAAATAACCAAAGATAGATATATATATATAGGCCTCCTGAGACAGCCTCCCAAACACCATGGGAAGTAGGTGCCTCTCCTTTGTCTCTGAGTGAGCCGCGGTAACCAACCAACAGATATTAAATGGAGCAACAGGGCACGGAGCCACAGTACCCCTTCAACAATAAAAAAAACTCCAAACAGGCCTGCCAGTCCTGTTATAAGACTCCCAGAATCGTCGCAGCAAATTGAAGGCAAAACAAAATGGTGGGGCGCAACCAAAATGGCCGCCGGAACCAGTGCAAGGCTCAGAGAGAAGGAAAGCCTCTCGATAACAACAAAAGCTGCCAAAACGCAGGCAGAACGAGGGGCCGGAGAGGGGGGAACTTGCCCTCTCTCTATGGCGTTTGTGGAGGGAAGGCACAACGAGCGCGTTATCCAACGTGCGAGCACCAGCCGCTGCTAGAGCAGAACGGCTTAAAAGCGGCAGGCACCAGAGTGGGGGGGTGGAGGCGAAAAGCTCTAAACCCCCCAATCTCCCCCCTGAGGAGCGAAAATAAACGTCCCCTTCGTTATTCCAAGATTAGCCAACTGTGCAGGGACCAAGGAAATAAAGAAAATCAAACCTGATATGCTATCAATAAGGAATCCTAAATCGGCCAAGGAGAAAACTGTTAAAGCTGCCTGTCTCTGCGAGGCTGAGCTAAAACTGGGGAACGCTATGGAGGTGTCACGTGGAGGAGGAGGAGCGTTCCTCAATTATAGTTCAGCCTGTAAGAGTGGAGATTGGAGCACCTCCCACTCCGGATGCTCGCAGCAGCTCTATGGAGAACTTGGTAAAATGAGCATTTTAGAATCTGATTCACTACTAGATCATAGCAGACATTTATGTTTCTGTCAGTGTGAAAATCCTGAAATTTGCACAGCTTTGATCCCTGTGTTTTACCAAGATCTTATTTAAATCCATATCTTAGGAAAATAGATTTAAGACAGTTTCTCCAAAATGAGTTTTTGTTAAAATAGATGTCATCATCAGAAACACCAGGTATAAACATTTTCAATATGTCTTTTGCTATCTATTCAGAAAATAAGTTTTTGCACTCTAATTTATTTTCTTATTCAAAATAATTAAAGTAATATATTGAAAGTAATTAATTTCTGAATTGTTTTCTGAATTGTTTTTTAAAAATTCTTCCACAATATGAGAAGTAGAGGTGTAATATAAACAGAATTAAAACTAAATTAAATTAAAACTTTTAAGGAGAATTACATTGCTAACTATTTCTCATTAATATTTTACCAGTTTATATAATGTTGTTTCAAAGTGTCTGCAATACTTTATTTCTGTTCAGAATTGAATGATTTTCCTGAATACATTTATCTGCCTTTGTGAACAAGTAAACATATCCTGAATGCATCAAATTCTGTAATTTTGGACTTTTTTATACAGGTTCCTTGGATATATATAAAAATAAATTACTTTCCTCAAATGCCCTCTTCTTATATTTTGACTTATCCACCTGCATGTTTCCTTATATGGGTATCATGCAATTACTAAATATAAAAGTTTTCCTTTTTTATGAAAATATACGATTATGTGACAGATCATTTTCATCTAAGAATTTACTTTATGCAAACATTCACCAACTTTCTTGATATATAGTACCCTTAGTGTAACGAAGATGTGACGCTGTAAATGGATATTACTGTAAAATCCAGCTTTACAAATAGACATTGCAAAGATCCTCTGGCACTCCTGTGAGTTCACTGTGACTCTGGACAAAACATGAAGAAAATGCTTTCTATGTGCACAAGACAAGGAAAAAACATGTTTGAGTAACTTACTCATTTGATTGTTAAAGAATAAAACAAATTGTAAAAAATTATGACAAATCTGTAAAAAATTATGAGTCCATTTGTCACTGCCTTTGGGGTAAAAAAAATAACATCATACCTCACACCACTTTTTATTCTGGTTCAGCAAATTCTCTTATGCAAAGTTTTTGGGAACCTAGCATAAAATGAAAGAAGTCCTTATTTTTTTTCCAGAAAAAAGTAAAAGTGGGAAAAGCCATTCACATTACCAATTCCATCGATCTGATCAGTGCAGGTACAAAAATTAAAGCACACTTGAGAGATTTTTTTTAAATGAATGCATAGATTGTTTTAAACAACCAAATCTAAGCAGTATGTAAGAGTTGCCTTCCTTCCCTTGAAGAAAAAATCATCTTTACCCCGAGTAACCTGATTCCCATTGAAAAAACTGTTATTAATTTTTGAGCAGTCAATCAAAATCTGCCTTCCTCTAACTTAAAGCCATTATTCTTTGACTAGAGAACATAACATGACCTTCTATTACATGGCATTCCATCACCTGCTTGGAGAAGACCTCTCAGTCTTTCTTTGCTAGCTAATATACCCAGGTCATTCAATATTTTCTCCGAATCAGAATCTTTTCTCCATGCCATGGAAATGCAAATGCTCCGTTGGATACCTGGCATCTCCCTTCTTGACCACATCACAAATGACAACATTTGACAACATGTTGGTGTGGCACCAATTATAGAGAAGATGAGAAAAGGCCGGTTTCTCAGGTATGGACATGTCCTGAAAGCAGCACCTTTTCCCCATTGCCAAGACTACCTACCAAATAGAAGTCAATGACTGGCGACCTCACCGGCGCCTAAAACAGAGATGGCAAGACACCATCAACAAAGATATGCCAGTCCTGGAGACGCAGATGATTGTGCTAAGTGGTATTTAGTGATCCAAAAAGCAGACCCTGCATTTGTGAAAATCTGCTTGGAAAAAAAAGAAAATTCAATCTTTTCCCAGAAGAGATCTCCCTAATTGTCCTTCTCTTGACCTGAATCTTTCTTAAGGCATGGTTCCAAGACTGGACCTAGTACTCACAACAAGGTCTGAATTTTATCCAGAGGACTTTTACTAAATAAGCTTTATAATATATGTTGAATTTCTATTTCTTGATAAAAATCTTTATAATAATCTCGGGTAAATTTCAATGTTAGTTTTGTCCTGTCTCTGGCATATCAAGATCTCTTCCAACCTTAAGTGATTACCTTCCCAATTAATTTTGTGTCAACAAATCTGACAAGTACTTTTCTTCACTTTTTCATTAAAAGTGATTAATAAATAATATTAAGGAATATAAAATCCATGACTGAATCTTTCTCCAATCAAAGCATCCAATCAGTTACCCTTCAGATTAATCAGGAATCCTTGACCAGCACTTTTTCCATACTTTTGTGATTTGGCTATGAATTACTGTAATTAATTTGTCATGCCATCCAATTCACCCTTAACAATCTTACTGGGACTTCCAGTTGAGCTTCTTCAGCGACGGACCAAACTCCGCGATCGTGCGTGGTTTGGATTCATGCTCGCTGCCAGAGCGCCCTGAGCTGGCTGGATTCGGAGCTAAGCCACCCTGTAGAGGTGGTGAAGAGGGGGAAGACCACCAGCAGGATCAAGGAGAGCCACATCTCTCCTCCCCAGCTGGCCATTACTCCCTTTCCCGAAGGAGGTTGCAGTGGTGGTCAGAAATAGCCACCTCAAAGAAGAACTCGACCGGAAAAGAACATGCAGGAGGAAGATAAGAAGATAAATTTTTGGTTGACCGGGTTGAACTGAAACAGCAATAACATAAAGTACCCTGGAATTTGAACTATTAAGAATAACATTGTTCCCAAAGAAGATTTTGAAGCGGCGAAGGAGAGAGGAAAGGGAAAGAATGTAGCTTTTTTTTTCTTTCCTTCCTCATATTGACAGCTAAGAGATTTAAGTAAGAAACTGACAAAAATCCACTTTGACATCAATAGACATTCAAGCTGAAAATAAAATGTCAAAGGGATAACAAATATTCAAAACCCTTTTGAACATTCAAAAACCTTTAAAAAAAGGAAAGGAGAGAAAAGGAAAGAATAAAAGGGCGGGATCTGGAAAAATGGAGGAAACTGCCTGCAAGTAAAAGGAATTTACAGCAAAACTTCAACAAGATTCCTGAAAGATACATTCTAACTGAAACTTTGTAACAAGATAATAGAACCACAGGAAGAGAAAGTGGAAAAAAGAAGCAAGAAGAAACAACTTTGGATTATTTGGATTACTTGGTGATTTTTGGATATTGGATTTAAATGACTAAAATTAATCGGGTGGTTGTTTAAAAGTGTTTAAAATGGCATCACTCTTGGAAGAACTGAAAATGGAACTTTAAAAACAGAAAGAAGAGTCACAAGAAGGAAGAGGCTTTTTTGGTTTCATATTTCAATTTTCAGAAATGGAGATCTGGAACTATGAGAAACAACAAGAAATGCTTGTAGAACAAGAAGGGCGGGACAAAGAAGAAGCCATCTTTAATGACCAAGTAATTTTAAGTGGGGGGGGAGGAAAGGGGGGGAAAGAGAGTGAAAAGTTTAAGATTTGAAAAAACAACCAAAGAAAAAGAATAGTCTGAAAAGTAATTACAATAATAGGAAGAAACAGAAGAGTGGATGGATTATAGAAGAGAGAATTAGAATTAGAGAGGCAAGGGGTTAAAAATGGAGGGAGAAGAAGGGGGGGAAAGGAAAGGAAAAGAAGTTATAAAGGACAGAAACAAGATATAGAGAAACAGGGAAAACATACAGGGATTAAAGGTATAAGCCCATTTAGAAGACATAGAGATAATGGGTGAAATTTAATTGAAAGAGGGATTCTGCAATGGTACATAAGATAGTATTGTTATATTAGAAATAGAAATAAACTTAGAAAATATGAAACAAGTGTGATTAAAATGATAGATAAAATACTGTAATGTAATGGAATGTTTGTTAATAAATAAGAGAGAATGAAATTGAAAGGATGGGAACATTTTAATTATTATTAATGATTTATAAAAACTTAAGTGAAGAGAAATATGAAAAAAAATTATGGAAATATTATAAGTGTTCCTAAGGAAGTATGATATTCAATTGAAAAGAAATGTTAAAGATGTTAAAGATTGTAACTAACATTAATGATAGAACTGAATTGGAATAAGTGTTTTATTTACTATTGTTATACATTTTTTCTCTTTAAGAACATAGTGTGTATTTTTAGAATGTACCAAGCAGAATTTGATTGGAAGTTATGTGTTATATTGAATGTTATAAATTGTAAAGGCATAAATTGAAGTTTAAATAAGAGTTGAATGGACAAAATTAAAAGATACAAAAGGTGTCATATTCCAATTAGTAACTTCAGGGGAAAACTTGTTTAATGAGAAAACAAAATATGAAATTGAAACAGGACAGACAAAAGTATAAATATAATGATTAGAAAGACATTGAAACTTAGAAAAAGATATATAATTGAATTTAGATAGGTATGAGATAATTAAAAACAAAGTTGAGAAAACTAAGGGGGGGGAAATTATGGAGAAAATGTTAAAATAGTAATAAGATAAGGAATAGAACACAAAGACGAATATGAAACTGAGTTTGTGTCTGTAGGGAGAAGCGATAACCCAGGATCATGCTATTCTCAAAAAAAAAGATGTTTTATTTGTATTATGTTTTGTGAAAAAATAAAATTTATTTTTTAAAAAAACAAGTTTGCTGATCAGATCGTCTATTTTTGTTAAATGTTTTGCCAAAATGACATGAGTTACGTTAACAATATTCCTACAATTTAACAAAGAAGTTACTTGAAGAAGAAAAAAATCCGATAACATCAGTCTTTCAAGACTTGACAAATTTTACTGTCTTTTGATAAATATTGCATTGTTTTGAAGATATTTATTGTAAATGAAAACACAGACAACACTGACAAATATAGCAACCACTATCAGATAAAAGAGACAGTCAATAACATCTCAGCCCAGAGAAAGGAGGGAGAGTGATAAAGAGACTCAAAATAACTCTGCTTTGATTCTGCATACCCTGTTTCTCCAACAATACGGCCTCCCCCAATCGGCCTCCTCTCCCAGCATGTTTTATAGGCATGAAATGAAATTAAGCCCCTCCCCCCAAATTAAAGCCTATATTAAAACATGCGAAATGGGGGGGGTGGGGGGGGGCTTGCCGTTAGGAAGTACTTTTGTTGCACACCAGGATATGGTGCTGCCTGTGTTGACCCCGATACGAAGTGCCCCACCAATGCCGAGGTCAACATCCAAGCCGTCGCCGCTCGCCTGAAGATGCAAGGGGGGGAATTAAGTCACCCCCGAAAAGACGGCCTAGCCATTTTTTCGGGGCTCAAAAAAAAAAAAAAGACCCAGCCTTATTATATGAGAAACACAGTAGTATAAAGAGGGCAGAGGGAATCTCTGGGAGGCTTTTAAGATTCTCTTATCACAAGAGAGTTCCTACAGCGTGTTTTGCAATTTGTTCTACCTCGAAGGACTTGATATTTACAGATCAATCTATTTATGATCTAGTTCAGCAAATTCCCGGGCAAAGATGTCAGGCTGACTGGACCTTCTTTCTCTGCTCCCCTCCGGCCCCAATTTTTTAAAGACAGGATCATTTGCTGTCTTGTGTATCTCTGGACCTTCATCTCTTCTTCAAGACCTTCTGTTTTAGTGTGTTTCTGAATCATTTTTTTAAATCTATAAAATGGGAAGCTTAATTGAATGTTCCTAAATGGATCCAGCTTGGCTGGATGTTAGGTTTCCCTGGATCTTCTTCTCCTGTCCCTCTTGTTCCTGTAAAGACAGGAACATTTGCTCTCTGTGAACTTCTGGACCTTCACCTCTTCTTAAAGATATTTGCTTTAATACGCTTTAATAAATTGCCCAGCAAGTCTCTTAACATCATTTGAACTCTGTAATAGGCATTGTAAGCTTCTAGAACTTTCCCTTGGAAAACAGATGTTTATTTTTGTTTTTACTTGCCTCTTTCTTGAAACGTTGACGAGGCAAGAGGATCATTTATCTAAACAATACTAAAAAAAACAGTGTTATAGATTCTCAGAAACAACACGAGTAGAAACTGATGTGCCTTTACAAGAATTAGTCTGAGATCACAGCTGTAATTTTGGTTTCACAGAATGCTACTCTTATTAACATCCAGATTCTGTCAACAGTGTGGCATTTCTCCTTTCATCTCTACAGCAAATGACCTTAATGTTGTTGGCAGTGATAACCCTATGTTGTTGGCAGTGATAACCCTGTACTCTATCAGGTACAGTAAGAAAAATGCTGATCTCATACACTGTGGTGGCATCCCACTGCAAGATGTTAAGAGGTCTGAGTAGGAATTCATAAGTTTTAACAGTACAAAGCAAAACAAATGTCAAGCAGAATGTCAAACATATCCTCTGACTTATTCTTCATGGTCACACAATTGCATAAGTATTCCATTTTTCATTCTGAGCAGGCATTTCTCATTTCAGGTTTTTCCATAGGACATCTGATTTGTCCGTCAAGATGAAATGATGCATTATTTTATCTATTTTATGGAGAGTACGCTGGATTTAGAAGATGTGTGTTTCAATGTTAGAGGTCTTCTGACTTTACTATCAAAGTTTTCCACTGCTACATATACACGACAATATATACTTGCTAATATCAATGCAGTTCTCAACACTAAACAGAGAGGAGGAAAATTCTAGAAAATTTTCCAATGTTCCAAAACAGGGGTGGGCAACCATGGCAACTTTGCCATTTGTGGACTTCAATTCCCAGAATTCCTGAGTCAGCCAGGCTGTAAAATTGGCTTAATTGCCTGCCCGTTCTAGAATGTTTCTACAATGTAAAAGGAAGCAGTCTTTTAAGGTATTTGTATTTATCAATGAAGAATGTGAGGCAAGCAAATCATTAGAAAAAGTGAAAGCTGAAGTTGTTTTGGGATATTTTTAAATATTGTTGTTCCAGGGCATAAACCAAAAAGAACATGTCATGGTCATATATTAAGAACTGATATTTTTAATGGGTGTTTTCCACAAAAAAATAAAAGAATACTGCACAAGTACAGATTAAGCCCTGATTTAATTCAAAGCCATCTACGATAAGCTTTTGATCTCATTGCAATATAATGCAAACCCATGACCTATTACTATGTGAACCAAGTTGTGTAAGCCAAAATCAAGCCTTGAACTGACATATACCAGCAATTTTTCCCCCTTCCAGCAACCCTTATTAAGGCTTTGTTTTTGTTTTCTGGCAGCTCACTTTTTCCCTCAAAAATCTTGTTTACACTCTGGACTGTTGTTAACTAAATAAAAAAAGCCTACATAATTAAGAAGCACAGCTTTACGAAGTAGACTGATCCAACAGATTGGCCAAGCCCTTGAAGAACAGAAGCAAATCCTGGTTAAATTCTTCATCCAACTGCATAGGAAGTTGTCTTATCAAACACAATTTTTTTACAATTTAGTAGTTTTTAAGCTGCATTCTAAAACAGATAAATAAGCAGTTACCTCATGCATTTATTTGCTTTGTAATGCTAATTTTGCACTCATGAGCAGCACATCCAAAACACAGTTGGATTAAAGATACATCCATGTGAATTGAAAACTTCTTTTCTGTCAAAGAAAACTAGTATTTAACTTGATAGAACGGCACTGTGCAAAGAAAAGAAAAGAAACAATTGAAGAACTATTGTATTCATGTGGGAATATTTCAGGAATATTCTATGACTCCTAGAAATACTGAAATGTCTTAGTTTGCGGCAAGTGGGTCAGTTACCCACCAATATAAACCCATGTCAGAAATCTGTTCAGAAAGATTTTACCACCCAAAAAGCAATATTAAAAGCTTTTTATTATTTTATCTGAAAATAAAAACAGCAAAAAAATTATGAGGATGTTATCAACAGATATAGCTGAGAGAAGCTAACTGTAAGCAATTCATATTGGAAGTAGAACTTTCCTGTTGCGTCCATTAGAGTCTTCAAGGGGGGTGGGTTGTAAAAATGGTGATGGACAGCACACAAGTCCCTCTTTAACTAAGACCCTGCTCCTTTCACCTCTATGGATTCAGTTGCTAATGATCCTGGGTCTGACTCCTATGGAATTTCAGTGTCACCAAAAATAAAGCAACATATTGAAAAATGCAGCAGGAGTCCAAAGTTATTGGACCAAACAGCCTTATTCAGGTTATTGCTAAGAGCCAGCCAGGTCCGGCTGGAGCTTAGGTTGGCAAAAATAAAGTAGAACACATGGGAAGTTAATCTACTTGTTGGATTTGTTAGAAACAGGAGGCTGTAGTTGAAACCTCCTCAACTCTGTCTTGCTCACACACATTTCTCATCCTCTGATTCCACTTCAGATACATTTTTTTCACCCAAATCTCCACAAATATGACATTATAGTTTCGGCTGTTGGATTAGTTGGATCATTCTTTTGCCCATAATTTGTGGAGGCTGAAATATTTGAAAAATATTGTATCTCCCCTCAGTCACTTTGGTTCTCATAAGGTTTGTATCTTGCTAGGCCTGTTCTGAATGCATTCCAATTTATTATTAATCTTTGATGGTGCCCAAAACTGCACAAGTACAATCAGTGATGCCTCACTAGGGCACATTAACTTGGAATGGTTGTTTTCAGTGCTCCTGATAATGCTTCACTGGTTACCATTTGCCTTTTTAGCATCTGCATCAGTCTTCAGCTGCAGCAGTGAATTAATGAGAAAGAGACTACGGTAATGAGGAAGAGACTACGGTAATATCAGGGGCGTCCAACCTTGGCAACTTTAAGACTTGTAGACTTCAACTCCCAGAATTCCTCAGCCAGCAAAGCTTTGCGTGTTCTGTGTTTCTGCCTAAGGCTAATCTCTTTGTACATATTGTCAGTCGGTATCACATTAGGAACAAGAAAGCATCTTCTACATGTCAAATTTTCCTTGTCAATGCTCGTACTTTTTTTTTCTAGTTACAAAGACAAAACTGTTTAAAACTTAGATGAGGCAACACATAAAAAGCCTATTTTATTTTACTTTATTTTTTTGCAGACAGCAGACAAAACACAGCTTAATTACCTGTTCACACACTCACCACACTGTTACAGAAAATAGAACCATAAGAACTCTTATTCCATCTCCAGGTAATCCTCGACTTACAGCAGATCATTTAGTGACTGTTGAAAGTTACAACAGTACTGAGAAAAGTGACTTATGACCGTTTTTCACACTTACGACCATCGCAGCATCCCCATGGTCACGTGATCCAAACTGGCAACTGACTCATATTTATGAAGGTTGCAATGTCCCATCCTCTTTTGCGACCTTCTGACAAGCAAAGTCAATGGGGAAGACAGACTGGTTGCTTTCATGGTGTGGAGACAATAACTTGGTCCTCAACACCAATAAGACCAAGGAGCTTATAGTAGACTATAGAAGGAACAGATCAGACATCCAGCCCTTGCTTATCAAAGGAGACCGAGTGGAGCAAGTGGCCAGTTTTAAGTTTCTGGGTGTTACCCTAAAAGAGGACCTGACCTGGGGTGCCCACATTGCAGCCCTGGTCAAAAGGGAGATTATACTACCTGAGGCTTCTCAGAAAACAACAACTGAATGAGAAACTGCTGGTGACCTTCTACCGCTGCACAATAGAGAGTATCTTAACTTACTGAACCTCTGCATGGTTTGCCAATTGCACAGTGGCAGATAGGAAACCACTCCAGAGAATTAATGTCATTGCCCAAAAGATCATTGGTTTCCCTCTCCCCTCTTTGGAAGAGTTTTAAAGCTCCCGCTGCCTTAAGAAAGTTCAAAACATTCTCAAAAATCCATCTCATCCTGGGAACCCTTTTTTTTTAAATTATTACCATCTGGCAGATGGTACAGAATAATAAAAACAAGGACAAATAGGCTGAAAAACAGCTTCTATCCCAGGGCAGTAGCTCTTTTGAATTCTACTGTATAGTGTAGTGTTGGTGCGGTGTCGGGAGCTTTCGGTTCAATGTGTGGAGTGTGAAGGATATGTGTTTGTGTTTATTTTCATGATCATGATGTGCCCTGATGATGGTGTTTGATTTCGTTGTACGATGTGCAATGACAATAAAGTAAAGTAAACTAAACTCACTTAACAACCCTTCAACTAACTTAATAATTGCAGTGGTTCACTGAACAACTGTGGCAAGAAACAGGGCAAAACTCACTTAACAGATGTTTCACTTAACAACAGGAATGTTGGGCTCAATTGTGGTTGTAAGTCAAGGACTACCTGTATTTACAAAAAATGGGGGATAAAGCTTTCTTGTCTTAAGTGAAAATGCACTCAGCGTAAGCAAGGAAACTTTTACACTGAAAAGAAAACAGACAATCCTCAGCTACTTCCAGTGCAAAGGCGGTATTCAGCAGGTTCTGACCAGTTCTGGAGAACCGGTAGCGGAAATTTTGAGTAGTGTGGAGAACCGGAAAATCCCACCTCTGACTGGAGATTTTACAGTATCCTTCCCCTGCCACACCCACCAAGCCACGCCCACAGAACTGGTAGTAAAAAAAAATTGAATCTCACCACTGTTTCAGTGGTCAAGAACTATGTTGTATTTCTCATTTGCACAGAACAAAATAATATCTTACCACCCTATTAACTACATGGCAGAGCATAAATCAGTATCTAATAATAAAATAAACTCTTAACTCAAGACTTACGATCCTTTCTAACACATGATACCAGATTATCTTTATCTTTGAGACTACATCAACTGAAATTTTCTTTTCCTTGTTTAAATAGAGCCCATCCTAAATCCTTAAAAGGAATCTCCCAAACTAAACACTCCAAAGTGAAGTGAATAACCTTGATACAAACCTAGATTATGACTGTTAAGGCTATGAAAGAGCAAAGCATTGTCAACTGATGTACGATTAATTTAAAGGATGTTGACTTTATATATCTGGATGATACTATTAAAGCTAAATTGTATAAATGGGCAAATAAAAGAAAGTACACGTGAGTTGGCCCATGGGGTAAATTTTCTTCCTGCTTTATAATTTTGCCTGATTTTTGCCAGACTTAATTAAACAAACTTAGATATGTGCTCGTATGGCAGAAAGCAAAGCCTTTCTTTTTTGAAGAAAAATAGCATTTTAAGGTAACATCTCTTTGTCTACATGGTTAGAAAAAAAATTTACTCTTTTAAAATTAGAATGAATTTATAGTCACAGGCTATAAAAAGGCTAGGATCCTGCCTTTAACCTCTAGAGCAGGTGTGCCCAATTTTGACAACTTTAAGACTTGTGGAGTTGAAGTCCACAAGTCTTAAAGTTGCCAAAATTGGACACTATTGAACTAGAACACTACTTTGATTTGTGTATCTATAGAATGCAATGTCTCCCAACACAGATATTCTGGAAGATTCCACCTATCAGCCAGTAAAGCCGATGGTTAGGAACAATAGGAATCCTTTGAGGCTGCTGCAGAGCTCAGCTCAGTGGTTTCAATCTCCATGTCATAAATTCTGGCTGTTAAGTTTCATCAGTATTTCTAATTACCAAATGCTCTTATCTCTTAGCTACATACTAAGGGTGATTTAATATTCTAAGTCTTATTAAATTCTGTTGACACATAAGTAGAAACAGAACCTGATATCCAGTCCTGCGACGGCAACCCCAAAGTTTTAAAAATATACTCAGTTGCTCCATTCACTTGATTAAATTGAATATATTCAGGGACAGATCTGTCAAGCTACAAAGCGGTTTTCTAACTACAGTATTAGAGAAGAGAACTGTCCAAGATAAGCTGTTGCTTTTCTACAATACTTAGGTTTTAAAATAAAAAGCTATATACACTTGTATTTCTTGCATAGTATATTGTAGTCTTGTTTATCTTGTAGCTGCAGTTTGATTCTTTCCAGATAATACTCTATGCTAATTGTAAGGCAAATATATTTAGTTAATACTAGTAATTACCTAATCTACATATACAGATTCCTACTACACTGAATTAGCGAAGAGCAAAAGGCTATAGAAGTGATGTAGCTATCTAACATCAAACAAACTCAAGCGCAGATGTCAGCTATGGAATCTCAATGGAGCACTCTTGGGTAGCCATTCCCTTAAACCCTAACCTCACAGGACTGTCTTTGTGGAGGAAAACTGATTTTTGTATGCATTGCCAATGGTCCTGGAAGAATAGCATTAGCAATAGCATGTTGGCTTATATAGTAAACCATAGCATTTTACAGCACTCTATGAGAGGTTTACGATATAGGAGCATTATTTGCATTTTGCCCCCAACAATCTGGGTTCTCATTTTATCGACTTTGAAAGGATGGAAGGTTGAGTCCACCTTGAGCCTTATCAGGATCGAACTCCAGGCTATGAGCAGAGTTTGCCAGCAATATGGCACTTTAAAAACTGTGCCACTGTAAAGGCAGCAAAACAGAAAAAGCAACAAGGCCTCAGATATGAATTCAACTTTTTTCCTTGAAGAACATGGGGCAGTGAAGACTGACACTGTAAAAAAAAAATTCAATGCCTAGAACTGCAGGTGCTTGATCTATGTTGTCATTCCTTACGGCCAGCAAGGAAAAACGTATCCAAAATACTAAAAAAAAAAGTACAATAATAAAAAGTTATGCAAAATATATTTGAGTCATTACTCAATTTGCATTAACAGGATCTAGCTTTTTCCAGTGATAAACTGGGTTTCTAAGAAGCAATGTTTTTTTTTTTTAAATCAACAATCACAGCATTAATTATAGCAGTACAAAAACCAGGTTAACTTTTTAAGAAGTGGCACCCTCTGTAAATTACTATTAGTAATTCTAGGAATCTGTTTTAAAATACTTTTAAACTTGAGAGTTAGACTGCTGTTACCTGCACAATGTAGTTACTTTATGATTATACAAGGGGGACAAAAAATTCAAGAATGCTTTTTTCCCCAATTGCAAAAGGATTTTTTTGTGAAGTAAGATAACCCAACACTTGTAATGTATCAAGGCAGATTTTAATCCATATTCAAGCCATTCCAGCTGAATGATTTAGCAATCTGGAAACACACACACACACACACACACAGGTTTGAGTCTAATTAATAATCCAATTAAAATTGCTAATGCAGCTATTACTTAATCAAAAGGAAAACCAACTATAATTTTGTTCTAAGATTTCCAAAGGACCATTGTACAATTCAGTGTGCTTTTTAGACCTTATTGTCCCATCCAACTATGAACAAAACTTGATACCTGCCTCCATCCCCATCTAGATCTTCTTTTATATGAATGAAAAGCACATTTTTCATGAAATTGGTCAGGCAGACATTGGTCTTCAAACAAAGGGGCACCTCTGATTTAAAAAATAGTTGATGCTATCTTCCTAAATAGGGGAGCCAATATTTGAAGAATCAGACTGAAAATCTGCTTTAAGAGAGGATAATTTTAAAAAATCACTATGTGTGCACATATCAATAGATAATATGAAGGCATTATTCAAGGGTTACCTGTCTGAATTCCCTGCTTTCCTGTCCGGACAGGCACAGGAGATATCAACTGTTGCCTATTGTGCTGTATTTTCTGCCATGTAAATATGTAACTGGAAAAAAAAGTCTCTGCTCCAATAACCTTTCTGTGGAGTTTAAAAGAAGGGTGACCTTGCTGAGAGATTGTCTCCAGCTGTCACAGTTATCCTTCCACTTCCTAAAAGGTCTGCAGAAGAAGTAGGTGACTCATGAACTTGCTATGCCTGGGGGTGGGGGTGGGTTTTGATCTGACACACTTAGCTGAGAATAAGCTGCAACTTATATTTTGGGTATAAAATTTCTTGAACAAATTAGTCAGGGCCAGGCCAGTGAGTTTCCTCTGGCTTCTTCCTCTTTCACATTAAGGCATTTTACCCAAGCAAGCAATAAATACAGAGTGATACCACTGCTGTGTGCTGGTTCTTGATGAATATTAAACTGAGAATAAGATCTCAAATTGATTCTGTATGGGTTCTGGCTTCACTCTGACTCAGCACCAACTCAGCTGAGGTTAAACAATTGTAATATCAGCTAACTGGAAGCTCATGGGATGCCTGCGAATTCAATAACCAGGGATGGAATTCAATAACCAGTCATTTCAGTATGCAAAGATGTCTGACTCCCACGTAGTGTTTATTACTTTTATACTATTTTTTACAAGCAAGGAAAAGTAACATAGATACAGCATTTGGAATGGAGAATAGATACAGCATTAGGATTGGTGAAACCTCCCCACCAATCCTTAAGAATAGTGGTGATTTGAGATCACATACAAGTCCAGGACTTTCCAGCTCAGGACAGGGAGTGAGATCATGCAGAAGCCCCTGTATTAGACACAGCAGTATGCACGCGCCATCTACAGGATCTCTTTTGTTACTACATGCACCCAGGGGTGGGATTCAAAAATCCCAGCAATGGGTTCTCTGCCCAGTTGCTGGGTGGGCGTGGGCATGGTGAGCGTGGCCTATCAGAACTCCCGGGAGGGCCATTTTTTGCCTTCCCCAGAGTCTTCTGGGAAGGCAAAAATGACCTCCCCTGGGTTCCGGAGGGCTTCCGGAAGCCGGAAACAGGCCTGTTTCTGAACTTCCAGAATTTCCAGTTCTGGTTTTTGCCCTCCCAGAGCCTCTGTGCAGACCCCGCACGTACCTGCATCCAAAATGGGCTGCTTGGGCACTCTGGGGAGGGGAAGGGAGTGGTGGGCGGGGCCAGCTGGTCAGCTCAACTATCTGTTGGGCGAACCAGGTGTAAATTTAATATCCGGTTCACCTGAACCAGGCAGAACTCGCTGAATCCCAACCCTGCCTGCACCCTTCCATATAATTTTCTTAGCTTGCAACAATACTTTGAGCAGACTATCCACAAAGTCAAGGTCACAGGTAATGCTTCAGAAAATGGCTAGTGGCAGTCTGGCAACTCACTTTGGGCCAATCTACCAGATCTCCCAGAAACTGTAGGATCGGATCTGCTGAGCCACACGGAGTTGACATGCTTCCATGACATGTGGTGGACATTGCTTCTGAACTCTTCATTGCCTGACTCTTCAGGCAGGAATACCTGAGAGGAAAGGCCAGAAGACTTGGGCTGTCCACAGGAGAGTGCTAGAACTAGGCTAGTAGGAAGACTAAAATATCAATTTACCTTGAGGGGGATGGGAAAGGAATTCAAAAAATTGCAAAGAAGTAAGTCTTTTGTGCCAGGCAGAGTAAAAAGAAAAAGGATATGAGAAAAAGATGAAGGGAAGAAGGCCTTTCTGCTCTGCAAGGAGGAGGAAGAAAGGCAAGATTTGGGCAGCTCTGGGATGGAAGTTGGGAAAAAATATGTATCAACCAAGTATTAAAACCAAATAGTATTTTGCTGAAACAAAAAATGTATCTGGCCAAATAGTGAAAGTGAATTAGCTTTGTTTTGTAGCTCTGTTGTACAATTAGTTCTATTTCACAACAGTATTTTGTAAAATATGGTCTTTTGTGATTTACTAGCTTTTAATTTAGACTCGTTATATTCTTTTGTATCACAGAATGAAAATGTTGCAACTCTCAAATAATCAACTAGGTCTTGCACAATATTCCAAACAGTTGGTGTTTGAGATCCCTTAATTTAACTAAGGGAGTGATCAAGATGATGCAAAGCCTGGACAAAGTTCTCTGGAGAGTCAAATATGTTCAGACTAGGACTGTGAAAAGCTCTTATGACAACCATTTTCTAACATCTTCTGCCTTGGCATATTGTTGAATTAGGTGTTATAGTGATATGGAAGTCCATCTTTAATTCACCTCAGACCTAGGGAAACCCTAAAATTATCCTTGTGAGAAAGAGACAGTGAGAAAACTGATCCAAACAAATAAGGCAATGCTAAAAATGATACTTGGGTGAGAAAATTAGTAGTCATTCATAGTGGTTTTTTCTATCTGAAGTTACTTTATTTGGTTTAAAAAAGACGTAGCAGACTCACAGATGGTTCCACTGTTGCAATTTTTCAACCACTAAGATGGTACCACTGAAATTTGCTGATGCCTTTCCCCCTCCAATTTTGGCACTGTATCTTTTGAACTCACCCCACCTCCCTCCATTGTCCCACACACAAAAAGAGTTTACTTGTCTTAGTTAGGTCTCTGGGAGGTTTGACCAACCTATTTAACATTTTTAAAAATCTGTTCTTCTCACAAAAGAAACAATTAAGGACAGACATCTTTAGACACTGAAGCTGCCATCAGACACATATTTCACAGAACCCAAATAATGACTCGGGCCAACAAAAAAACCCTGGGCAATAAGCAAGAAAATAGCACATTCTGGGCTATTGTTGAAGGCTCCTCTTATTGTATAAGCCAAGTGTTACGTTAAGGGCCTTTGTACAGTTGCCACCTAACCAATCTACCCTGGCAATCTCTTTTTCCTGCCAAGTCTCTATGACATTGCCTGCATCTCATCTCCAATCCCTGAGTGAGACCACTTCCAATTGTCCTTAGATGTACTGCTATTAGAACATGGTTCCACCTTTGAGCCATCTTATTATCCCTGAAGCTGAAAAGTATATAAAATGTGTTACAATTCACTACCCATACAATAGAGTCAAGTAACCAGCACTGAATCAATTAAATTTACATTTACTAGCATTTCAGTGCTCAAGAAAGAGGACATCGATATTTTTAAAAATCACATGATGCTCTGGTCAGTAAACTTGACAACACCGTTTTGGCGGGGAGAAATGCTACAGAGACATCAAATTTCATGGCACTATAGTTTGCTGCTGAGTCAAGAATGCATGAGTAGCACTGCAGCTAAGCTGCTAGGAAAGATTGTAAGTACTTTAAAAACAATGGGTTTGATTTATCATCTCAAAAGCAATAACAAATCACAACAACGTGATTCTTGCTTATTTATTTAAAAGATAATGGTTTTGCTTTCTAGACTTCAGAAAAGGAGAATACCTACCAAGAGCTGTGAGCCAGATTTTATTTTCTGCAGCTTTCAATCATTTGCTAGGTTTATTTCTGTTTACCAAATAAATATAAATGTTTTTTAAAGTCCATGAAGTTGTTTCCAAAGAATACAATTCCACTTCTCATAATTATTCTTTTGTGCCATAAAACTCCACAGGATCAAAAGCCAACACCAAGTTCTTTCTTTCTTTTCCATTAGTATGTTTTCCTGCTTCTTTCCTTTAAGGTTTTTTTTTTTTCAAGAATAACACAGCTAGCGAAATACACGGAGTCATGTTAAGGAATACAGGATGCTAGGCATGCAAAAGGCCCAGACCTGAATTTCTTTGTCTTCACAGATTTGGGCTCAAGAAATCCATTTCTTATTTAGGCCTAGATCTTTAAACAGTTCATGGAAAAAGCATTTTGGTTAAGTATATGTTCATGTCTGTAAGTAGATACACGCGTATAGATATATACATGTATGGAAAGCTGAGGAAAAACAATCCAATTTGGGATATTATTTCTGGAACTAGGATTATTAGTGATCATGAGCTATATTACATACATACATGTGTGTGTGTGTGTGTGTGTGTGTGTGTGTGTGTTTTCTTTTATTTGTCACATTTCTACACTACCCATTACACCAAATGACCTTCAAGTGAATATACCTCTCCCATCAAAGTAGAGTTAATTTTTCCAAATGCAGAAGAGGTTTATTATCATCACCCTCTTGTTTGGATGTCTGTGGGATATTCTCTACAACACTACACGTAGTCCTCGCTTACCAACCTCATTTAACAACCCTTGAAGTTTACCATGGTGTTAAAAATGAGCTTTGCAGCCATTGCAGTATCCTATGGTCATGGGACCGCCCTTTGGGTGCTTCGCAACAAGCATCCTTTTAGGACCATCACAGTACCCTGCAGTCACACCATCACCACTTTTGTGCTTCGCATCTGGCTTGTGAAAAGCAGTATGAAGAGACAAGGTGGAAGTAAACTCATAAGTTGTGGATACATGATTTTTCCCTTAAAGACTGTTAAATCTTCGATCGGCAGGAAAAGAACTGAAGCTAACAGTGGCTAACAAGGTTTATTTCTAACAGTGGGTTGCCAACGGGCATTCAACTAACTGCCCCCTGCACTAACAGCAACCTGAGGTGGCTTCATCTGATAGCTCTTTTATACTCCCAGCTGTCAGACGGCCAGCCAATCAGATAGCTGTATTCCACTCCCTAGCTTGCGGACCGGAGTGAAGACTCCAGACACAAAAAAGACTGTGGCGATTCCCTTTATAACTGAAGGGGAAGTGAGGTCATAAGCCTGTCAAGTCACATGACTTAACCACTGCAGCACTTTAGCAACAGTTGCCAGCCTCAATTATGGTTACTAAGCTCCCTGTACTGACTAACAAGCAAGTCCAGCCTGACAAACTGTGTCACTATAAGCTTAAAATGATGGCTGTATAATGCTGGGAATAATTAATAGTAAGTAGCAATGCAAGTAAACAAGAGGGTGAGAAGGAAAAGGGAGAAAAGGAACATACAAGGAAAATGGTAACCTATGGCTTTTCTCTATCCCTACCATAAAACGTGAATATTTCAAAAATCATATCCTCTGGAGGATATAGATGTTACTTTTGGAAAGTTGCCGTCCACCCAATACTTTCGTAATCAAAAGTTGGAAAAACTGAAGACTTTTATTCTTTCTGAATCTTAAAAACATTATGATAGCATAAAAGAAAAAAGAAAGAAAGAAAACTGGGGTCATTTACATCTTTTGTTTTGTAAGCACTGGCAAATCCACAAGTCTATATACAAACAGCTCTCTTTTTTTATGTTCAACCCAGATTACCTTCCTCGAAGCAAGAAAGCAAATATTATGCAAATTTCAACTCTTGATTGCAAATATAGAGAAGGGTTACACTAAGTGCAAGGCCACATTTAGCATGCAAAGTGCATGGAAAGGTTTTTATCCTGAGAACCAGACTTTTCAACCTCCCTTTTTGCATTGTATGCATGCTAATCCTTTTCATATCAAGGTTGGATTGCTTGACAAAAGATAGCCAACATATTATGCAAATAGTGTGAAAGAATCCTTGCCGGTTATTTTTTTTTAATAAAAAAATACAGAGCAGGGTATGCGTGTAAAGGACTAGATGTTTGCATAAGACATTTGCAAAGGTTGGGTCAAAGAGAAACCATTATGGTGTAACGGAAGGTTCTTGAGAAGCTCAAGGTCCATTGTGTAGAAAGTATGCTTGAGGAGCCGGTAGACTTAACAGGAACAAAGAAGTCAGCAAGGACAAAAACAAATAGGACATTGGGAGACCTTTCTTGACAGGAATAGCTAATAAAGTTATCGAAAATAATTATTACTTATTGGTGGTCATGTGACTGGGTGGACATGGCTATATATTCATGAATCACCTTTCCATTAAATGTTATTGGCTGGCCATGGCCAACTCAATATCACTCATATCGAGGCACACATCTCCTCGCCTGGCCTCTCATGACTGTCGGGATGTTGCACCAGTTTTGTGTGAAAAATGGTCATAAGTCACTTTTTTCAGTGCCATTGTAACTTTGAATGGTCACTCCACACAAGCAAAGTACCAGCAAAAGAGGGAAAGAAAACTCCAGAGACTTTCCTGAGGCAGGAAGTCTAGTCCTGCCAAGAATGTAATGAGGGGTAACGGAGAGGCAGTTTCTGTAAGCAACACCAGAATGTTTCCTTCCTGCCTTCCTTACAGGATTAGGCCAGTAATTTCTTCTAACAACTGGTTCTCCAAACTGCTTAGAATGTTAACAACTGGTTCTAGCGAATAGGCACGAACTTGTAGAATTCCACCCCTGGTTACAGCTCTTAAAATTATCAAACAAAAGCCATCTTGATCTGAGGTTTTGGGGGATTAAACCTGCTCATGCTTTTAACACAAGCATACAGCACACTGCATTGCATATGAAGGTCCAACTTCTGAGGGAAAAATTGTGCTTATACTTTTTAAAAACATAACTTATACGCCAGGTACCTTTCTCCTATTTTCCTTGGACAAATATTACATTACTGACTTGTCTGGGTGATGTTAAAATTCCCCACTAATTCCTTCCATCTGACAGCTTAGTATGCATGTAGCTTACTGCCATCTCTGCAGACATAACAACTAAAATCTTCCTTGATTCAAGCTTGATTACTGGCCATTATGCGTACATAACCAAACTGAAATGAAAATTCCAATGCATTTGAAATATTTAGCTAAGATAATGTGTTAACCATATTTTTCGATCTCTCTCTCAGACACACACACACTTTTCATTCATTCCCTGAATTCAGATATTTTTAATCTTTTAATCTGAAATTCTTTGAACGTGAAGAAGCATCAAAATAAGAGTACCTTAAGTTCATAACTTTTCTCCCTTCCAATGAATAAATAAATAAGTAAATAAATCTCAAAGAGATCAAAGAGACCTGTGCTAATTGGTTGAATTCAGAAATAAAGCTTTATGTCCTAAAATTCTGACAAAATTTAAGAGACTGCACACATCCCACATGATGTCTCTTGATATTGGGGCACTCAATATTCAGAGGAAAAACAAGTTAACAATTATCTAGATTGAAATAAGGGATGTTTTGGTTGAAACTGCTACATTGAAACTTTCCCTGTACAACAGATCATGCTTAAAAGAATTCTAGTTTTATAAGTGACCTAGGCCAGCTCTCAATCTGAACAGAAGTGGTTTTACATCTAAGATATCACCTTGTATCCTGGCAGACATTAAGCTGAGTCAGATGACTGTTGGCAGCTGTGTTCCACCTAAATCATTGGTATAATCCAGCCCATCACTCATATACACAAAGATCCATCTTGTTGTGGTACTATTGCTGAAGCTGCTTATTTCTTATCATTCTGACAACACGGAGAAATACAGCAGATGGTCTGCTTCAAACATAATTCTATCTTTTGTGCAAAGATCTGATAACAAAGGCAATAGCAATAATCTACTTAATACTTAAAGTGAAAATCTACGAAACACAAGCTGCTTCGTTTTTACTATTTGAACTGCTTCCTACTTTTTAAATCTATCCTGCAATCCCTATGAAATAAATCTGTTCAACACCAGGTAAATAAACGAATGGTAAAACAGAGGGAGTTCAATTATAAGACAGCTGTCAGGGAAGCAGGAGGAAGATAAGTTTTTAAAAACTTAAGTGTGTATGCAGCAACATAATTTTCAAAATCAGAGTAAATATGTTGTTCCTTTCAGTTTCCTAAAATGTGAAATAAGTTTATCAAAAGACTATAAATTCTCATTAGATAAGTCAGAATCTCCCTGTCTCCAATCCTGCAGTTATGTTTTTAAATTTTTTTTTTTTAAATAGTACCTTGATTAAGCCAAGAACTGATACAGAATGACCTGTTCTGGAACCATAATTTGCTCAAAACTTATAGTTGTGAAACTGCAATTTGTCTTCTTAATTGGACCAAGGTAAAAAAAAAAAAATTCAGTGTGAAATAGTTCACATTTGCTATACAGTGGTACCATGGTACTTATTGTTAATTGATTCCAGGAGGCACAGTGAGTATCAAAAACAATGAATACCAAACAAATGTTTCCCATAAAGAATAATGTAGTGAATCACAAGGCAGCCAACACCGACGAGTTCTAACTTGTGCATTGAGCACCAAACAAATGATGAGTAGCGGGATAAATTTTTCATGTAAAAATGCACTGAGTGCCAAATTCAATGAGTTTTAAAGCAGTTGAATAGCAAAATACCATTGTACAGTGATTTGTGCAACTTTGATTTGTATGCACAGTCTTTGACAAAAATCCATTTAGAGTTTTACCTATCATACAAATGTCCCTTTTGGGTCAAGCAATGTTTTGCATTATACAGAAGGGTCAGAAATAGTAGGGCAAATAAACACATGGGAAAAAGCAACAAAATTATGGGGACTAATTAATACCCATATCATTTACTTCTCTGTCCACATTTTTCACTCCTCATTGCTCCAACCACAACTATATCCCCTTCATACACTGCTTTTTTTTTTCTATAAGACATTACTCATTGGATGGGTAGACTTATTATGTAAGCCCAGCCAACTTTGATTTTATTTAATAAGCCACAATTGGTTATTTACACAGACTACATTTTTAGATAGAGAAGTACTAGGTATTTTTTACTACGGATCATCTAGCTAAACTTCAGAGAAACTAAAATCAAGGTAACAAAAGGCTACATATATTTTACATGAGCTCTTGAAGTTGTTTGTATGTCTGAATACCAACTTCAGAAAATTTTCAATATTAAAGTAAACTATCATTTTATTGTGTTGGAGTCATATATTTAAAAACTATTATTTTACCCAAGGATTCCCAAAATGTGTGTCCGGCCAAGATATATCCAAACAACTGCAAGACATCCAAAGAGACATTAAAGCACCAGACATATCCACATTGATCTTTCAATATGTCATGTTTATTTCACTGTTGGAAAAATATACAATGGCTTTTTAAAAAAAGTAACTTATTGAATGGGAGTACAAGGGTCACTTCTTAGTTACTATTTAGTTGAAGTCACCCTTTAACTAAGACCCAATCAACAGAATGACAGTGGCAAGCAATGAAGGTCTTTGCATTCCATGGCTATTGCATTGATCCAAACTAAGTTGCTATTTTCAACTGCATGGTTGTCCACTATTTTTAATTCCCATTATAGCAAACATGAAAATTAGAATCTGTTTCTGAACTAGGTTTAAAAGATCAAAATCACATTGCAGAACAATTTCAAGTAGACCTAATAAATACATATTTGAAGCAAGAACTATTATGATATTTAAATCAAATATTTCCCTTTATCATGCAATGAAAGATACCAACGTATTTGTCACATATGGCCAAGGCTATTCAGGTAAACAATATAAAGAACAATTAAAGCCACAAATTTAATTTAGCTCACATCTCATTACTACATTAGATCATCATCAGCCAAAAGTGCAGAAAAAAAGAATACAAAGAAAGCTCTGTTCTCTCTTTTATTTTTAATTTTAATTTTAATTTTTATTTTTAATTTTTATTTTAGATTTTATTTTTCTTGTTTAAATTTTAATAAAGTTATTATTGAAATGCCACCAGTCATTTTTATTCTTAGACTGTATTATTGTACATTGCATAATATTGAGCCATGTGTTAACTATATTTTAGAGAAAACCATAATTAATTATCTTTATTTGTTTTCAAATACAATGGCCAAATTCATAATATTTACACATTATGGCTCAGGCTGCAGTAGATGATCCAAAATATATCAATTTCCATTAAACTGAGGCAGTTAAGGGAAAGAAGGCAACTCTGAGATTTACAGGCCAAGAGCAAGCAAATCTGGCCTTTTGAAAAAGAAATTTAATAAAAGATGTGTCTAGCAATAGCACTTAGACTTATATACTGCTTTATAGTGCTTTACAGCCCTCTCTAAGCAGTTTACAGAGTCAGCCTCTTGCTCCCAACAATCTGGGTCCTCATTTTACCCACCTCAGAAGGATGGAAGGCTGAGTCAACCTTGAGCATGGTGAGATTCGATCTGACAAATTGGAGGCAGCTGGCTGCAGCAGAAGTCTTTGCAATACTGCACTCTAACCACTGCACCACTGAGGCTCTAATGCCATTTCACACAGGACTAACTCCCAGATTACTACATTAGACCAGTAACTACTCTACCTTTCAAACTGATGTTTAGGTGCTGCCAAACCTCTTTAAAGTTATAAGGAGTTACTCAAAATCAATATAATTCATAATACTTAGATGGATTCAAAAATGGCATATGATACACAGGTTATTACTGGTTCACTTTAGACATTCTGACAGTTAATATAGAGAAATGTTGTAGAACAGAACAATTTATAAATGAAACATACTAGTACTGTAAGTATTCAATTGTGTCCATCTACTGGTCTAATAGCATCCACCAAAGGAATGGATTCTTCCTCACACAAACCCTTTACGTACTCACAAATGATCTGTTCAAAGGAATGAAGGCACAAAGATGTTCTTTAATTGTTAAATTTATGCCATATATTTTGCCGTGGGGCTACTCTAGATTGTTTACAATGATAAAAAGGAAGAAATGAAGAGTGTGAACAGAAGTAAGACAATAGAATTCCCTTTGTATGACCTTGTAGTTCCTATTATGTGGAGAATCAGGGTGACTGGATGCAGCTGAGCATTTACTGGCCAGATGCCCTTCCTGACACACCATGTGGAATACTCAGCAGATATTTTTTCTCTGCACTCTGAGAGAAAACATTTGCTGCTACCTAGGTCTGAACTTTCAATCTTCTGAGTGGGAAGCAAGCATCTTCATCACTAGGCCATCACCCCCTGACCTCCGTTGTTGCCCTGACCTAACCATACAGCAACGTGCCCACTCCCACATACTCCGCACTGAACTCAAAAAACGTTTAGACAATGGAGAGAAGGACCTGTACATTGACTACTATGCTGACTGTATCAAAAGTAAGTCACACAACCTGCAACTCAGCTTTAACCTTCAACCACAACCCTACCTCAACCAATCCACCATCACCCAAGACTAGGCACGCACGCCCCTAACTACCTCAATTCCAACTACTGCTGGCCTTAAATGCAAGCTACTCAATGCAAGAAGCCTTGTGAATAAAACACCTGAATTTCTCCTCTTACTAAATATGGCTAAATTTGACATCATATTTGTCTGTGAAACATGGCTCAACGCATCTCTCCCTGACTCCATTACCACAGTAATAGATGATCATGTTTACTGATCAGATCGTGAAATTCGTTGAGGAGGTGGTGTTGCTATCTTCTATAAAAATTCCTCACATCTAAAAAACATCCAAGTTACCCAGGAGCTTGCTCTCCTGAGACCATCATCTGTGAACTATCCTTAAATATCACATTTCGATTCTTACTATGTTACAGAGCACCTGATTATGACATCGAACATGTAAACAAGCTAAATTCACTGCTAACATGGGAAGCATCCTGCCCACATGCTTTTATCTTTCTTGGTGACTTCAATCTATCTACTAGACCTTAAATGAATTTAAAACTAAACCCATACACGCAACCTTCTACAATGATGTAACAAATCTGAGACTGGAACAACTAGTAACCAACAACACTAGACTAAAAAACTGCCTTGATCTCATCTTCTGCAATAGTTTGAATTTAATTTACAGAATACAAACTAAAGAACCCTTTTCCAGCAGTGACCACAATATGATTGACTTTTGTCTCAACATACGCCCACACAAAAATCATCACAATGACATAATCCCCAATTATAACTTCAAAAAAGGCAACTATGATCTTATAGACAATGATCTCTCATCCCTTGATTGGCAATCTCTATTCACTGGATGCAATACTGTTGAAGACCATTACAACATATTTTTACTTGAAGTCAAAAGAGTCATCAAATTATATGTAGCAACAACAACTCCCAAAACAAAAACAAAAAACAGATTACCCATAACAATAAGGAAACTTCAATCCAAAAAGAGATCACTCTGGCGGAAAAACAAATCTGGTCATGTTGCCAATTTCAAAAGCCGATAAAAAAATTTATGCCACCAGATAAAGACTGAATGCACCAATTATCACATTAAACAAGAGAAAAACCTTCTATGCACCAATTCCACCCGCGCTTTTTACAATTTTGTAAACAACAAACTAAAAGACTCAAGGTCCATCCCACCCCTGATAGGACCTAATGGTAAAGATTGCAACAATGACACCATTGAAGCCAACATGTTTAACACATTTTTTGGCTCAGTATTTGTAAACAGCAATGGATCATGCTCAGTATTTCCTAGCCGAACCACAGACAACTGCAATGATCTAATACATATTGATTTTACAGAATGTTGAAAAAGCACTATGCAATCTAAAACCATCTCTACCTATTGGACCAGACGGAATATGTGCCTACTTCTTAAAAAAGCTACCCGCTGCCAGAGCCGAACCTCTAAGCATAATCTTTGAAAAATCTTTCAGGACCATCTCCTTGCCAAAATTATGGTCATAAGCCACGGTCATCCCCATCTTCAAAAAGGGAGAGCCCAGCCTAGTTGAAAATTACAGACCAATCTCCTTATGCTTGGAATCAATTATTAACTAATCTATTATCCTCCACTTAGAGACAACGACCTATTCTCCAATAAACAATTTGGTTTCAGGAAAAAACTATCCTGTAATCTGCAACTCTTACATTGCAAAAACATATGGACTCCACAACTCAATCAGGGCAAAGCAATAGACGCAATCTACATAGACTTCTGTAAAGCCTTTGATTCAGTGGTATATGACAAACTACTCCTAAAACTAAAATCTTATGGTATCTCTGGGCAACTGCATAACTGGATAGAAGCATTCCTGTCAAACAGACAACAAATGGTCAAAATTGGGAGTGTCCTATCAAATTCTGTACCTGTTGATAGTGGTGTCCCCCAAGGCAGTGTTCTAGGACCAACTCTCTTCATACTCTACATAAATGACCTCTGTGATCATATTAAGAGCAACTGCGTTCTCTTCACTGATTACGTAAAGCTATTCAACACCAGAGACAATACTGCTACCCTTCAAAAAGACCTCGACTATGTATCAGAATGGTCAAACATATGGCAACTTCAAATCTCAACAAATAAATGCTCTATCCTACATATTGGCAAAAAATATATATCAGAAAATAAAATACAAGCTGAATAGTTTGTTGTTGATGATCCAAACTCTGTCAATGATCATGGAATACTCATCTCTAATGATCTAAGTGCTAGAACCTACTGTAACTACATAGCCAAAAAGGCATTAAGAGTTGTTAACCTAATCCTACGTAGCTTTTTCTCTGGTAATATCACACCACTAACTAGAGCATACAAAACATTTGCTAGACCAATCCTTGAATACAGCTCATCAGTCTGGAACCCACATTACGTATCTGATATTAGCACAGTTGAGAAAGTCCAGAAATATTTCACAAGAAGAGTTCTCCACTCCTCTACTCGTTGTAGAATACCTTACGCCACCAGACTTGAAATTCTAGACCTAGAAAACCTTGAATTACGCCGTCTTTGGTCTGATCTAAATATGGTGTATTAAATCATACATTGCAATGTCCTGCCTGTCAATGACTACTTCAGCTTCAACCATAACAACAAAAGAGCACACAACAGATACAAACTCAAGGTTAACTGCACGAAACTTAATTGCAGGAAATACAACTTCAGCAACAGAGTGGTCAATGTCTGGAATACTCTACCTGACTCTGTAGTTTCTTCCCCAAATCCCAAAAACTTTAACCTTAGATTGTCTACTATTGACCTTACCCCTTTCCTAAGAGGTCTGTAGGGGGCGTGCATAAGCGCACCAACGTGCCTACTGTTAGGGATAACATTGTGTACCCTAACTGGTTTAGGTAAAATAATAAATATGTTATCATAGTTTGTTAGTTAAAGTGTCTGCAAATTTAACTGTAGGAATGTAATTAAGGGAGTGGTTGTAAAAGCACCATAAAAGAAGCAAAGCACGGTAGCTTGCTCCCTCTGGCTTTATGATCCCTAATTACTGGATGGATTCAAGACTGTGTTTTTCCCCTACTGGAACGGGAGAGAGAAAGGACTGATTTATTGTAAGTGAACTGACATTGGATATTCTACACGGACTTTGCTAATTGAATATCCTTGAATGGACTGACTAAAACGATACATGACTAATGGACTGTTATTTTGACTGTGCTATAATCTCTAAATGGAATAAACCATATTTTTGATAGCACAAGCGTATCTGTTATTTTTACTGTATGTTAACAAACATACAAACTTATCTCACTCATTTATCTGTGTGCCTATCTGACTAACGCTGCACATTCTATTTAGCTTGTCTCTTTAACCCTGGTTGGGGAACACAGGCTAAACACTGGTTATGGGCCCAGGCTTAACACTGGTTATGGGCCCAGAGGCTGCAAAGTCAGTTTAACTAGGATAAAACAGATTTATGTAAAAAGTGAGAGTTTGTGTTGTTAAACGTTACAGTAAACAGACAGCTGTGTTTTATTAATTATAGTTTTATATCCATATATAAGAAAACATGGCACAAGTCAATCTACAAAGTTTGTCCCTTATATCCAACCTGGATGGAACAAACTATGTATCATGGTCTATGAAATGTAGTCTACTTCTACATAGAGAATGTCTGTGGAACATAATTGAAAACCCACCAAACGTAGAGGAATGGGATCCAGAGATAGAGGGAGATAGACAAAAAATAAAGACTTTAAACTAAAGAATGAACAAGCTCTTTGCATAATAGGACTAACACTGTCTGACCAGCAACTTGTTCATATCCATGGAGAGCAAACGGCTGTTGGGTGTTGGCAGAAGCTGAAGAGGATTTATGTCCGAGATAACGTTGGTGCTCACATAAATCTAACACAGAAGCTTTTCAGCACGCATCTCCAGATGAATGGTGATATGCTGAGTCATTTGAATTCTATAAAAAGCATTTTTCAAGAACTGCACGACAAAGAGCTTATTTTCTCTGAACTACACCAAGTCTACATAATTCTATCATCACTAAACGAAAGTTATGATAACTACGTCACTTCCCTTGAAATTTTGCCTAAGGAAAGTTTAACTTTAACTGATATAACTGGCAGATTGATTGAAGAGGCAAGAAGAAGACTTGAAAGAGATCAGTAAAGGAGGGAGCAACCTCAAAAAGAAGATAATGAATCTCCTACTGCATACGCAATTAAAAAGTGTTTTAATTGTGGAGGAAGAGGACATTTGGCAAGATTTTGTAAAAAAGCAAAGCGCCAGAACGCTGGCCAGAATACTAAAAGTAACCAAAAGATAAATAAAAATTTAGAGTTAGCCATGTATATTAACGGAGCTGTAAAAAATAATTTATGGGTGGTTAACAGTGGAGCATCCCACTGTATAACAAATGATAACAAAAATTTTATTAAAATGTCCCAGAGTACACAGCAGATATCGTTAGCCAATGGCTGGAAACTGAAAGCTAAAGGTCAAGGTATAGCATATTGTTCTTTCATAAAAGAGAATGTAAAAATGTTATATGTACCACAACTTAAATTTAATTTAATTTCAGTTAAAATTTTGGTTAAACTAGGATATGTAGTTACCTTTAAAGGAGATAACTGCATAATTGAAAAAGAAGATAAGAAAATTACTGCATCTTTAAGAGGTGAATTATATGTGTTAAATGATGGTGGTTTAGAGGTGGCTAACAAGGTTTATGATAATAAGAAACCTCATGATGAATGTATTCACTTGTTACACCGACGGCTAGGGCATTTAAATTTTAAAATGCTTAAGAGAACTGTCCAATTATCTAAAGGAATAAGTTTGAAACCTTGTAATAAGTATTTGCAATGTTATGCTTGTAATCAAAGCAAAAGCAGGGTCATACCGGCTAATAGAGTTGATGGATTTACTACCAAAGAGCCTTTAGAAGTAGTATTTGCCGATTTAATAGGTCCGAAAAAACCAAGTGTAGGAGGAGCTCGATACATATTAAGTATAATGGACCACTATTCTAGATATGGGTTTTGCTATTTAATGAAGAGCAAAACTGAAACGTATCTAAATCGATTTAATTGGATTAAATTTGCAGAAAGGAAAACTAAAAAGAAATTAGTAACTCTTATAACAGATAATGGTGCGGAATTTACAAATAATAAATTCCAGAATAGACTTAGAATGTTAGGTATTCAACATAAAAAGTCTGCACTATATAGGCTACAACATAATGCCTTTATAGAGAGACGAGGCCAAACACTGCAGTCAATGGCACGTACAATGTTGTCTGATTCAGGATTACCTGACAATTTGTGGGGAGAAGCAATAATGTGTGGTAATCATATATTGAATAATGTTGTTAATTCAACAACAGGTGAATTACTATTCACACTGTGGCATGGTACAAAACCTGATTTAAGTTACATGCACACATTTGGAGCACCAGCATGGATGCATATCCCTACACAACTGAGACAAAAATGACAGCATAGAGCTAAAAGATTATCTTTTGTAGGATATGAATCTAATCACAGATCTTATAGATTCTGGGAACCAGGTACATCTAGAGTTTACACCAGTGCTAGTGCAAAATTCCTAGAACATGGAGGATGGAATAGATTAGAGCAAGATTTAAATAATGAAGTAATTATTGAACCCTACAAAAGGCAGAAAGAACAAATTAGTTATAAGAAGAGTCCAATTAAAGAAGAAGTCCACGAAGAGCAAATAGGACCAGAACAAGAGGAAACAATTGATCAGGAAGAGTTAGATAATCAAGAACAGTTAATAAATGAAAGTTCCACCTGTAAGTCCTGTAATACCTAGACGTACTACACGTATAACTAGACCACCTGATAGGTATCAAGCAAGTATAGTTTGCCAAGTAACTAAAGTTCCAACTAGTGTAGATGAACTTAAGATGTATCCTGCTGAGGATCAGGAGAATTGGCAAAAGGCAATGGAAAAAGAACTAAATTCATTAAAGGTAATGAAAGTGTATGAAGATGCCAAATTACCTCCAGGAGAAAAATGCATTGGGTGCAAATGGATATTTAAAGTAAAAACTGGAAATGATGGGACTGTTACCCATAAAGCTAGGTTGGTAGCTCAAGGATTTAATCAAACTGCATCTGATTACGATGAAGTTTTTGCACCAAGTCTTAAAGCAACATCTTTGAGAGCAGCTTTAGTGTGGGCAGCTAAGAAAAACTATATCATTGACCATTTAGATGTAGAAACTGCTTATCTACATGCACCTTTGCAGCACACTATATTTTACAAAAGCCAATTATTATAAAAGACAATAAAGTAAATAGTAATGATTGTTGGAAACTAAAAAGAAGTCTTTATGGATTGAAACAATCTGGCTATGAATGGAACCAATATATTGTGAATGAGTTAAACAATATAGGTTTTAAATCTGGTTTTGCAGATCCATGTGTGTTTAAAAGAGAAAATAATGAAACGGTATCATTATTGTAATTATTTACAGATGATATTGCTTTGATAACTAAGACAAATAATGAAGCTAATGAGATTATATCATTATTAGCCAAAAAGATAAAATTAAAGCATGTAGGTGAAATTAAAAAGTATCTAGGATTGACAATTAACAAAACAAAAAATGGATTTAAGATATCTCAAGAAGATAAAATTTGCCAATTAATTAAAACGTATAAAATGGAACTTTGTAAATCAGCAAAAACTCCAATGAGTCAGGAGGTTTGCCAAATTGATGATCAAACTCCCAAATTTGATAAGTCTATATATCAATCTTTGATTGGTAGCTTATCATATATAAGCAATTGGTCAAGGCCTGATATAGCTTATAGTGTTAATCAGCTGGCACGTTTTAATTCAGATCCACATCAATGTCATTGTCAATCATTAAAGAGAATTTTAAGATATCTTAAAGGAACAATGAACCATGCATTGTATATAGAACTAAAGGGTGATTTGAGTCTTAGTGCCTATGCAGATGCAAGTTTTGCAACTGACATAAACACTAGAAAATCAACATCTGGGATGACTATATTATTTGGTAAGACACTGATAGGGTGGAGGTCAATCAGACAACAGCATATCAGCTTGTCCATTTTCATGTCTGTCATTACTATGCACTGACTTAATTTTGTACAAACAGTTATTATTAGACATGGGTATAACTGTTAAAGATTCCATTATTGTGTACGAGGACAACCAAGCAGCCATAAAGTTAGCTACTAATATTGCTGTAAAAACTAGATCAAAGCATACTGATTTAAGATACTTAAATGTTAGAGAATCTGTAAAGAACGGGCTAATTAAATTGGAACACTGCATAACGGAAGAAAACATTGCAGACCAATTTACAAAAGCTCAAGGAGTAATTAAGTTTAAAGAGAGTTGTAACAAATATGATTTAAAGATGTAAATAGTTATATTATTATATTTACCTAAAAGGGGAGAATGTTAGGGATAACATTGTTTACTCTAACTGGTTTAGGTAAAATAATAAATATATTATCATAGTTTGTTAGTTAGTGTCTGCAACTTTAACTGTAGGAATGTAATTAAGGGAGTGGTTGTACTAGCACCATAAAAGAAGCAAGACAATGGCAGCTTGCTCTCTCTGGCTTTATGATCCCTAATTACTGGATGGATTCAAGACTGCGTTTTTCCCCTACTGGAACGGGAGAGAGAAAGGACTGATTTATTGTAAGTGAACTGACATTGGATATTCTACATGGACTTTGCTATTTGAATATCCTTGAATGGACTGACTAAAACGATACATGACTAATGGACTGTTATTTTGACTATGCTATAAACTCTAAATGGAATAAACTATATTTTTGATAGCACAAGCGTATCTGTTATTTTTACTGTATGTTAACAAACATACAAACTTATCTCACTCATTTATCTGTGTGCCTATCTGACTAACGCTGCACATTCTGTTTAGCTTGTCTCCTTAACCCTGGTTGGGGAACACAGGCTTAACAGGCTTAACGTCCCTGTCCTATTGTTTCTTTTATTTTTCTTGTATGTACCCATTTCATGTATTCATAAGTATGTATATACTTATACCTATTATCATGTAAGCAATTGACAAATCAAATAAATCAATAAATAAATTCAAGGGAGACAACAAACATAAAATAAACCAAAAAAGAGAACACAACAAAAAATATAACTATATTATTACAAATAAAAAAATAAAGATATAGAGAGCAGAGAAGATAAGAAGGTAAGCACAGAAGGAGGGTAAACAAGGAACAGTTTGATGGTATCTTTTCATATGGCAGATTCAATCCACACACTCTGTGAAATGAATACAGCGGGACATTATTCACATTAAAATAGAATAGAATACCCACTTTTGAAGCATTACTTGAAAATTAAGCACTTCCAATTTTGAACAAAAATGTACTGAATCTATCTTTTTTTAAAAAAACCCAAAGGCAGCTTTACAGTAATGGATGTTTACATTAACCTAAGAAAACATAGGGGACGCAGTGGCTCAGTGGCTGACACTGAGCTTGTCGATCAGAAAGGTCAGCAGTTCAGCAGTTCGAATCCCTAGCATCGTCTAAAGGAGTGAGCTCCTGTTACTTGTCCCAGCTTCTGCCAACCTAGCAATTCGAAAGCATGTAAAAATGCAACTGGAAAAATAGAGACCACTTTAGTGGGAAGGTAACAGCATTCTATGCACCCTTGGCATTTATGCCGGCCACATGACCACGGAGACATCTTTGGACAGCGCTGCCTCTTTGGCTTTGTAACGGAGATGAGCACTGCCTCCTAGATCTGGAAACAACTATCACGTATGTTTAACTCCTTTACCTTTAAGAAAAATTTATTTTTCAATATTTAGAAATCCTCCCAAATCTCTTCGTTTAATTTGGTATTATCAAAGATTGGATATAAAGCATTTATTAAAGCTGCTTTGTCTCATATGATGAGTATTAATTGCAACTTTAACCTTTTTATTTTTAAAATACAATATTTTTAAAAAAACTAGTGGATGAAACGTCCCAATAACTCAAGTTATTCAGTAAGTATTTCCTTCTACAATTAAGATATTTAGCATACAGTGCACACACACTTTATTTAACACGAATAATTCATTAAACTGTATTGATTAGAATTTTCTATGTCTACCAAATATGTCCATTAGAGTATTTCAGGAGCTGTAAAAATGATATTGACAGTTTAAATTAAGTGAGGTTATCTAGCACTGCCAACCCTACCTGTACACTTGGTACCTCAAGGATAAAGAAAATTCAGCAATTTTGCTTAAATAGCTTCTCTGGGATTACTGCAAATGTTGCAGACTTTCGCTGTACCTAAAATATCTTGGCTTTAAAGATTAATTTACTTTGACCATGAGCACGTCAAACCAACAAAATGTCTGGCTGGATTGAAAGATGCAGTGTTAATACTAAAATATACATTCATTATAGGTCAATAGTCATTCCAGCTTCTACTTGGTGGTAAAAATAATGTATGCATTAAAATGCCTGTTATAAATGTCAGCATGCTATCTGCCAAAAGCAGTTCTCAGAAGGAAAATGGGATTGCGGACTACACATTAGATAAGCCAGTATTAAACTTTTAATTGCCCCATATCTAGAGAACATAAGAACCAACACATTTCAATGAGATTCTAAAATATTATTACTCTGCCTCATCCAACATTCATAAATTCTCATCAAACAAGGCAACTGAATAATTGTTCCACTATTTGGGATGAAAAATTCTGAAGATAGAGAAAAGAAGGATGAGAACAAAGCAGATTGCAATTTTGCATGTCTGTCTATAACTCTTTCACTACTATATGAGGGGAAAGTGAAGTAAGGATAAATTGGCTGAGTACATAAGTAAAGGAAATGTAGATAACATATAGCAGTAATGAGCTGCTTTGAGGGAGACATCTTCTTGCTCAATGTCCCACAAACTGGAGGTGCCACCTTAAGTCTTCCAGTTTTGAGTTTCTTTGTCCCTATTTTAATAAATCCACCAAAGAGGAGGACAATATTGAAGTACTCCAACAACATGCCTCTGGCTTCTTAGGTAATGGAATTATACTTTATAAGAATTGAAAATGAGAAGAAGAAGCAAGTGCTAATACAATAGAAACGTTTGAAACATGTATTACTCTGGTAATTTCTAATTAATTTAATGTATGTTAATGTATATTAATAATACAGTACCTGTAATAAGTTTTCTGGCTCCTGTAAGATTACACTGATCGATGGGACCTGAAGCATGCTAATCCTGTCAGATCTTGAAGCATAAATACAGTTAGAGAAAGGTAGCCCCATTAAAATAAATCTGGGTATTATACAATCTATAAACTCAACCATGTTTTTAAAAAAGTGCTCCTCCTGCAGGACCAACATGGTACAGAGGGTTAAAGAAAAATAGCAATATTCATTATCATCATCTTTTAATGACCCCATAATCCCTTGAGGGTTGGAGTCTAGGCAACTGAATGGAACTAGCAGAGTGTTGAAAGGCTGGATGCCCTTCCGGTCACCAATGTGGAGTTTTCTTCAGCAGATATATTCTCAGTGTGCCCAGAGAGAGAAATATCTGCCTCTATCTAGGATCGAGCTCACAGCCACTTGATTGTGAGGCGAGAGTTCCACCTCTAGGCCATTGCACCACTCCTAAAAATAGTAATATTGTAAGCATGAAAATTTGATCAATCACAGAAACGTTATGATCAAGTGAATACAAAATAGGAAGGGAAAATCTTCTAACCCTCCAATCCAACAGGATTTTGCAAAGATACCAAGTACTCTGAACTCTGTGGATATCTGATGCACAAATTCCACTGTTCTCATATGGTGGGGCACTCTAATAAGCCACAAGGGGGAAAAAACTATGTGATACAGGGAACAATTCAACAGTTCCCCAAACCATCAATGTATATTCCTTGCCACAAACAAGTTATTTTTCATGGCATATCACTGTATGTGAACATCTAACTCAATTTGCACACCAACTCACAGGTGGTCTCTTGATACGATTTATTATCCTGAAACCACTTGTCCCTATCACATGATACGTGGAAGAGACTGAATGCTTCGGAATGTCTCAAATACAAGTAGTCCTTGACTTACAACAGTTCACTTAGTGACTGTTCAAAGTTACAACGGCCCTGAAGGGACATGACCGTTTTTCAGAGTTACGACTTTTGCAGCATTTCCATGATCACGTGATCAAAATTTGGATGCTTGGCAACCGATTCATATTTATGACCGTTGCTGTGTCCCAAGGTCATGGGATCCGTTTTTGTGACTTCCCGACAAGCAAAATCAATGGGGAAGCCAGATTCTCTTCACAATTCGGGTTGCTAACTTATCAACTGCTGTGATTCACTTAACAACTGAGGCAAGAAAGATCCTAAAATGGGACAAAAACTCACTTAACAACAGAAATATTAAGCTCAACTGGAATCATAAGTCGAGGACTACCTTTATTTCAATTCTGGGCTACATTTCAGTTGATCTCTTGATCTTGCGTTTCTTGCCAGGCGTGTTGGGGATGGGGGGGATGTTTGACTCCAGGGAGATCTGCATCAAACTACACATCATGTTTTGCAGGTGTTTTGTTATGTTTTATCAAAGCAATGGCCCTAAAAGGCCATTGGGGGTTGCTGCCTTGTTGCGTTCTTTGCATAAGTCTGAATTCTATGGATGACTGGCTGGTTCTTGGGAAGAATCCATTGCTTGGTTCGGTTGACTGATCTGTCTTGTCAGTCAACTGTGAACGGCTTGGAACCTGCGCTTAATTAAGTGGTAAATGGTATCCAATTCTATTGTTCTCTTGATGGACATTTGATTGCCTGGCTTCCAGGAATTCTCCACTCTTCGGCTGTTTTGTCCATTGTTTCTGCATTATCCCAGTCAAATGTGTGGTTCATTCTGAGGGCATGAATAGCTGCTAGGTATTTCAGGTCAAAAGTTCTTCCTGGTGGGCCTGGATTTTTTGCTGTAATTAGCGTTCAATTTGCCCTATGTTAAGTTGCAATTCTGGGCACTTCGCTCTGAAGATAATGGTGAGGCGTCCAATCTTTGGGTCTACACAAAAATTTTTGTAGAATTTTTTGTGGGTTTGTGAGGCCTAGTGGTCAGAGTGATTTGCTGGCATGCTCTGATACATTTCTTATATATGGATGTTATTCAGGAAATGTTTAGCTTGTTGGAAGTGTTATTATGGCAATGTTCCTTTAGTTCTTTGAGTCATGTTTAAATTGTTTCTTTGTGCATCTATCTTTGAATGAGTTCTAATGGAATATGGAAAGGTAATAGATTCTGCTGGCATTATTACTTGAATGTTATGTTGCATAAGGATGATTTGCCTAAATATTTAACTGATATATTGACTGAATTACATATCTCAAGAATTACATATCTTTATTCCAGTAAGTTTTTGCATAGTCAAAACAGTCCATATATCATTCATTAATTCAGTCCGTCCGGGGATTATTCAGTTGCAAAGTCCAGTGTCGAAAAAGAGGTCAGTAAACTTACAAATATCAGTCCAGTAAATATATCTCCTCGCAGCTGAGATACAAAGAAGTCAAACCTCCTTTCTTCCTCCAGCAGCAGCAGCAGGGAACACGCAGTTATCAAATCATCAATCCATCATAGTCAGCAAGCAATTCAGTAATACAGTAAGCCAGCAGGTTCTCTTGCTCCCTCTTATGGCGGTTTTACAACCGCACCCAAAATTACATGCTTTGCAGTTTAAAGTGACACACACTTAAATTCACTATCATAGTTTATATATATATTATTTTATGCTGCAAACCATCTTTATGCAACATAACATTCAAGTAATAATGCCAGCAGAATCTATTACCTTTCCATATTCCATTAGAACTCATTCAAAGATAGATGCACAAAGAAACAATTTAAACATGACTCAAAGCTATGCTGGCTGAGGAATTCTGGGAGTTGAAGTCCACAAGTCTTAAAGTTGCCAAGTTTGGGGACCCCTGCTTTAACAAGACAATCGTCAAGTTTCATTTTTTTAAACTGATTTCCCATTTTTTAAATTAGAAATAAGAACAGTCTTCTCAGTTTTCTTTCCACATAATGCATGCATTTATAATACACTTAGCCAAACAAATTACATTTAACGCACCTAATGTGATATCAAACACTGAATGAAATATATTTCTGGCAACAACAGTCTTGGATATAGCCTTGAGTCTGAACTATTCCAAGCTTCAATGAAGAGAAATCATTTTTCTGGCAGATGATGTTCAATTTGGGAGGCTGGAGCCAGGAATTAAACAAGTGAACTGTAAATGAGAAAAAGTGCTGTCTCCACTAGAGATTTTTTTCCTCGCTCAAAAATAAATGTATTTTTTTCTTTTCATTTTCTCTTTAAAATCAAAGTGGTACAATAAGCTGAAATTAGAAAAATAAAGGTAGAACTAGTAATGCAGTAACTAAGCTTTTTGGATTGCAATACTTATTAAATAAATAAATCTTACTATTAATCATCCAGACACTGTATTATACTAAAGTTCACTTATCAACTATAATACCTAACAAGTTAAATCAAGTTAAATCATGTTTTCCTACAAAAAACACTTAACAAACTTTCAAATAGTCCTAAATGAAATCGCATGAAGCAAAGTTTATTCTAGGCTCGTAATCATAAGAACACATTTAAGCTTTAAATCTTAAAAGCCTAAGAAAATAAGGGAGGAATTACAGAGTTATTTCAAAGTAAATACAGCATATAGTGCAACAGAGTTATTTAAAACAGAATTATGCAGGAATTAGAATGTTGTCCTTCATAAGCACATTAAAGAAAATATGTTACTTTAAAAAGCATGCAGTCTGCTTACTTATCTGTTCATGTTTATCTCCTACTAAAGTGTAACAAGGAAAAGGGAGACAGGAAACTGTTACAAATATGTTTGTTTTTGACTGCCTTTGGGTCTTTTTCTAAAATCTTTCAATACTCGGCAAAGATACATCTACAACTTAAGCATACGAACATTACAAAAATACATAGGAGGCCTAGAATTTCTAGTAACATCTAGTCTTTATGATAAGCGCAATTGTTTAATATTCTCTGTTTCTAGGCTTACAAATAAGAATCACTGGTTAAAAAGGACTAAAATTTAAAAAATAAAACAAAAACAAAATTCAGAGCATATGGTACTTTAACTGGACAGTGAAAGTCCAATTTGTAGCACATCACTAACTTCAAAACAAAACAAAAAAAACCCTTATTGGTATACAGCTTGATTTCATAATATTTCCAGAGACAGCTGATAATATAATGCAGCACCCTTACTTTCTATGCTTCATACAGAAGCCAGTATTAAAAAATATCTTTAAGAATCTTGATTTCATAAAATACTTGAAATTTAGTTAAGAGTGTTTTAAGAAGATGTTTCATTACTACACAAAATAAATATATTAATGAAGTGTCTCATAGTTCAATTTAAAACAGGGTTGCTAAAGAATGTTATATACTAACTGGTATGGAAACAAAATTATCTCTCCTATGATATTACACACCTTGAAGATATTCAGTTTTTTTCAAAATAATTCTAACAAATTCAGTACCACCCTTTAACATTGACCATATTTTTTTAAAAAAAATTATAATCCAACCTTAGTAACAAAAATGCCTGATCATAGCATTATTCCTAATTAGATCTACAACATAACTAAAAAAAATTAAATATAAAAATTATTTTAAAAAAAACAACAGTATCACTTCAGTGTTTCTGAAGAAGCTCTGGTACAGGTTATTCACTGCAAACATAAACAGTGCCATCTTCTGGCAAATGTATTGTTTTGCAGGTCTAAATTAATAAGGAAACATATGTTATGCTCCCAATTCTTAAAAATGGCCAAAGTAAAAATGAACACAATTTTTTTCCAGTTGCCCTTCTTATTGTTGATAGTGTGACTATGAAATACACCTCATCTTCAATAAGACAGATGCCTGATGTATGATCTAACTATAATTAGCACTCATTGTTATTAATTCTGACAGCAGTTTTCACCCTTATGGTCAGTAAAATAAATTTGCATGGAAGACTGGGATTCCTCCCAGCCTTAGGGTATGCTTGTGACAAGAAGCAAATGAAGGATTGCTATAATTAAAACTTGCATAGGAACTCAAAACCTTCCTCAAAAGAATCCAATAAGGAAAAGAATCCAATAGGTGGGGCCATCTTGTGGTAGTTTTGCTCTCCTTCCCCCACCCTTTCTCCTTCCCAGTGCTAAGCCAACCTTCATGCAAGTATTCTTGGATTCCTTCTTCAAGGTTATCTCTTTACTCCTCTGCAGCTCATTTATTATGGTTTATTCATCATTTTAGACCGTCCATTCAAAATACGCTTTATTGATGTAGAATAAAAAATTAACTGAAAGAGGAACCATAAACAGCAGCATTAATAAAAGTGTAATTAAACTCTGACAAAACTAGCTAAAAATACATTGACCAACTGAGTGCCCATTTGGAAAGAAAATTATTTTCAGGATCTTCCTGACTGTCAAGAGTGAAGGAGTTGAGCATCTGCCTGAGGGCAGTGTGGTCCATAAAGTGAAGGCAACCACAAAGAAGGCCTGACTTCAAGTCTAGGGGTCTCCAAACCTGGCAGCTATAAGATTTGTGGACTTCAACTTCCAGAATTTGTGTGGCTGGCTGAGGAATTCAGACAGTTGAAGTCCACAAGTCATAAAGTTGTCAAGTTTGGAGACACCTCTTCTAGTCCATGGCTCTGTCATCTCTTGAGGGGAATCTTATGAGGGGAACATATATAGTTTTTATAGGAAATGATTAGTACTCTGAATTAGGTCCAGAAGTCTACTGACTACTACAAAACAGAAGCTATTTCTACAGGGGTTCCCTCATCAGTATTCTGAGCACATTGTTATTACCATCATGGTTAAACATATGAATTCATCCTAGTCCTAAAACACATCAGTCTGCTAAGAGCTAATCAGCTACATGAATAAGAAATATGAAATGCCACGCGCATGAAGTCCTTTCCATAGAAATGGTTAGTCGTATAAGACATGGAACTCGGACTTTTCATACTTATCTTAGAGAAGTTTTCAGTCAAAACAAACTAAAATCTGATTTCTTCAGGTATGTTTTCACATACCTCTTTTTCCAATGGTTTTGTGTGAAAAATACATTATAGGAAATACTTTGTTTCCTATAGTTGAACACTATGATTTATGTGAAAGCAAGTCTTCGAAATCTCCCTGAAGTTTCTATTACTGGTATATTTTCTCATGCTTTGTTTTGAAACATTTGTTAGATCCACTTTGAATCTGTTTGGCGCAGAGAAGTACATAGATAAGGAAAATTCTCAACTCAGATTGTGAAAAACTCATCTCTTATAGAATGTTTATTTAGACTTAAACTGTCACAATATTCAGCATAGCTTAATCCAATAACCAAGCAGAAGTTTCCAATTATAAAGCTCTTTCCAAGACTCCAAATCTATTCTAAAAGTAAGTTAAATTCTTTTCTATTCATACCAATTAAGACAAGTGTGTAACTAAAACTTGGGAAACTTACACATCTATATAGTGCAAATTCTATTCCTTTCTTTTTTTGCATGTTAGATTAGATCTTAGGTACTTTGTGAAGGACAAAACAATACCACTCATCAATAAGGAGTTACTTTTTGCAGATCGAAAAATAATTAGTTTCCCAGTTTTGCAAACAGAACCAATGAGCAAGCATGTTTTTCATCTGAAATAAAGCCAATGAACTCTCAAGGTCTGAAAAGTCTTACAAATATATAAGCAGCCAAGAAATCTGTCATATATTTAAAGCTGAGCCAAAAAGCCCACTCTTCTATATTGCAATACCTTTTACTAATCAACAGCTATTCACTTTTGGCTGGATGAAGTCAAAAAGCTATTTATAATCATCCAAGACAAAGTTGCTCTGCATTGTAAGTAAATCCCAGCGCCAAGGATTTTGACATGTAAGACAAATGTCAGTGTCTTCTACTCAGTGGGAGTCTCTCCCTTTGCTTTTATACCCAATAATGTTTCATTGTGGTGGGCCAGAAATGCCAAAAAATATTCACAAGCATGCCATTGACTGCATATCTCTAACTACATTCATCTCAGGTTGGCAGCTCAACCATTTTAGTCTTTGAGAAGACATCCAAGTCAGTCCTTCTGCGATAGCACTTAGCTGACTTTTCATCTGTATGTTAAGGAAAGAGGGAAAGACTCCAGATGCATCTTAGGTGAACAAGTTAAGAAGTAAATAAAATAAAGAACATTCTTTGACAGAAATATGGCATCTACCACGTTAATTCTGGCAGGCTCCTAGGGGAAGAAATTTGAAAAAAATCAAAACAAAAAATGAAGGCATAGAAAAATATCTTTGTTTTGATGTACTTCACTTTCTGAATTAGATACCAATAAAAAGTTTAAGCTGAGGATGTCTGAAAGATTCTGAAACATTATACAAACCATGTGTGTTGATCTGAAATCTACATCTAGCAACATGACAATTAGATTTGCAAGTTATATCAACGGTTTGTTGTTTAAACCACCATTGGCTGGATTCAGTTATCACGCTACGCCACAGATTGGTGGTTCCAAACCATAATGACTGGATTTATATAACATGCCCAACCAAAACCAAATAAGCCAAATTTTAAACTGGCATGCTGTATGAACCATACCAGTGGTTGTTGATCAAATCACAATGGCGTTCATAAATTACACTATACTTAAAGTTGGTAATCTACAACTCCCAGCAGCCCAGTTAGCATAGTCAGTATTTAATACTATGAACTGCAGTTCACCAACACCTTGTAGGCCACAGACTGCACAGATACGCCCTATGTTAAAATGTCAACATTCAGTTACCAGTAGCGGCAGTACCTTAACATCCATTTATTGTTTGTTCCTTCCAAGCAATTAACATTTAGAAGCATATTATCAACAAACCCGAAGATACGATTTAAGCATTGTGGCTGAGTTCAATTATCTCATCCTTTAAAATATATATATATGATCTCTGACTATCATAGGATTGGGTGGCAATTGACTGTTGCCTACACTCTGAAGGTCAAGACAGACAATGCTTGGAAGTGTGTATGTGGGTGTCTGGGTGTGGGTGGGTGTGTTTTCCTGTGGTAGTCCAAGGGCCCTTTAGAATGGTCTCCTGCTTGAGATTAGATATGCTCCTATGCTACATAAGGTACGTTCTTCAAGAAGGTGTTTGGGTCATTGACAGCTCTTTTGTTTATTATTGTACGCTTTATAATTTTTAGGCCTTTTCTGAATTTTTGCATTTGGTTTCTGTTGCATTTGTAAGCCTCCAAAAACGAGTGTGTCAGATTGCTGGGAGAGTGGGGGACAAATGCCTAAGAACATATATAAACTGACTATTCCACACTGATGATTTTTTTAAATGTTCTGATCCAATCAACTGAGAAAGAAAAAACATCAGTTCTTTCTATAAACCATTTTATAAAGTACCTCTTTGCTGTTATTGACTTACGATCACAATCAAGCCCAGAACTTCTATTGCTAAGGCAGACATTTATTAAATGAGGTTTGCCCCATTTTACAACCTTTCTTGCCACACTTGTTAAGGGAGTAACACTACTGTTAAGTCAATCTGGCTTCCCTTTGACTTTGCTTCTCAGTAAATTGCAAAAGGGGATCATATGACCCAGGGTACTGCAACCTTCATAATACATGCCAGTTGTCACATGTCTGAATTTTGAACATGTGACTGAGGGGTGGTAAGTGTGAAAAAGAGTCATGTCACTTTTTCAGGGCCATTGTAATTTTTAAATGTCACTAAATGAAAAGCTGAGTGTCATGGACCAACTGTAGAAGATTCTTCTTAAAATTCTTTTCACTGTGAGCTTTTGTGTAAGCTTACAATCGTGAAATCTTATTTTTGAGGGTAATTAAAACTGTACTATAGATTTGTACAAGAGTCTTTTAAAATATTTTTAATTCCAATATATTTTCACTTTTCAGCACTACAATACAAAAAAGTACATTCTGAATCAATATCCACCAGTATTTTAAAATCCAAACAATCACTGCCAATTTAAATCAAATGCTACAATAAAGCCATTGTTTTAATAACCAATAGATCATGTATGTATAAATATACATATATATGTAATGTATGTATAGTTGGTTGGATAGATGGACGGGCGGATAGACAGACATAACTGCAATATCTTGATGAATATCATTTATATTGTGCTGCTCTGAAACTTACAAAGCAATTAGTACCAAAATGTTAGATCTTTAAGCTTTTTCAAACAGGATAGTGCAAGCATTACTGTACATGACATATGTAAAATTAATATCTTAAATATTGTGTAGGTACAAGTTTAAGAATGAAGAATCATATTTTTAAAAAATATGCATCTGGACTTTAAAATTCAAAGAGCTAAAATTTGTTAATAGAAAATTTAACATTGAATCCATAAATATGCCAAAAGTTAGCGATATGATTTTGATAATCTATCAATTAGTAAATAGACAGAAATCTATTAATTCCATTATTGTAGCCAGAAAATTAAACAAAGACCAAAATATTTAATACCATTCTATCAATAGTTCTTTGAATTACAATTTCAACTGAAGAAATAGATCAAAATCATAAGTATGGCTTAAAAATAATTAGAAAGCATGACAGATTAATTTCAAAATTTAATAAGTCAACTCAAAAAGCTATTTAATACTGCCACCTAGTGTATGTTAAACATACATCAATTATACAAACATTATTATTCACTGTCATTATTTTATCCTATTAGTGGACAGCCATTTTTAAACACAATCTATAAATTAAACAATTATGTTGTCAAAACACAAATTAAAATCTGTAAAGCATGAAACAGGATAGATAAAAAGTATTTCTGATGACAGTTGGAAATTAAGGAACATCAAATAATATCTAAATGCAGCATGTAAAGTATTATATCAAATATTGGCAATGGCTAGAAATTCAATGATATATATGGCAAAAACATTGTAGAAATTATGGAAGGCATTATTTATGCATTATAGTCTCCTTCTGAGAAAGCAAGCATGCTTTAACTCTACCCTGACATCTTCCTGACATCCAACTTGGTATTCTGAATGTAGCTGTCTGAAAAGCAATCTTAATGAACATCCGTTTGTAACATTTTATTTACTGTAATGCATTTAACTCCTTATTTTCTCTTAGGAGGCCAAGGCAGTTATAAAATTCATGTTTTTAACCCTTAGAAGCTTCCTCGTGATTTGAAGCCAAAAGTTTTAAATATAAAAATAGGAACAACAATAAAATATTTCAAACATATTGAAAATAAATTTAAACAGGAAATTATACAATACATGTTTGATCAGTGAATAGATAACCTCCATTTTTTCCCCAAACCTTTCATCCAGTCTATGACATGAAGATTTTCCTTAGTAATCTAGGCTTGTATTCTCCAATAAGACTTTACTATAACACCTGTAAATTAAGCAAGTCTACTTGATCTATGTAATAGAATGACTAAAATAAACAACTGGAAATGGGATTTATAAAGGAAACCTCAAAATCTGCCCCACTGGAACTACTCAACATGTGTATTAGCTAACCAATGAAAATGATTCCAATTACTCAAGGCACTGCTTTATTTTGATTTAATTTTTAAATAAGCACAGAAGAATCTACATCCTGAACAGAATATAAATAAAGAGCAAACACAAAGAAAACAGCATATTTAAATCTCATTTTGAAAATAAAACCTTTGAAAGAAATATAACATGTTCAACTCATTTACCTGTTATACTGTATCCATAAGCAGCTAGCTGTCCAGCCATGTATTCGCCATCTGAACTATTATGGGAACATCCCCATGTACGTACCCAGATTTTCTGTATACCAGGAATCACACTGTCAAGTTAAAAGACACATAATAAATTTCCCCACACTAGAAAAATTTGTCCAGCAGTGATTACAGATACCGAGGAGACTCACAAACCCTAAAATATTCCCTGAGAGGGAAAGTACTGCAATGCTTAGACAATATGCATAAAGTAAAAAAATATTAATAACATTAGATAATAACAAAAAACATTTGCTCTTGATTTTGACAAAATGATAACACAGTGAAAGAAAATGAAAAATAGAGGATGGCTGAAATCAGGGATTTGGGGAATGGTGCATACGCATTTTCTGTTCCATGCAGCATTCTAATATTCTCTGGATCAGGGGTCTCCAACCTTGGCAACTTTAAGACTTGTGGACTTCAACTCCCAGAGTCCCTCAGCCAGCAAAGCTGGCTGAGGGACTCTGGGAGTTGAAGTCAAGTCTTAAAGTTGCCAAGGTTGGAGACCCCTGGTCTTGATGACCCTAAACCTTATTTTGATAGCAAATGAAATTAAAGACAATGTGCAATGGTTTGTGAACTTTGTTAAGACTCATTTCTTTGACCTTGGCATGTAATGCATGTCTTTGCAGGTTTCTTTTTATAAATTTCTTTTTATAAACAGTCATCAGCAACTAGGTGTCCTGAAGTATTTATTCTTCATAAACACTATGAGTACTCTGAAATGTCCTCGGCTCTTTCCCAGTAGCATGTGGGCTCTCATCTGACCTGAAGGTCCTGTCATCTGACATGATATTGCCAATATCTTGTCTGGCCATGTAGTTTTCTTGATAAAATATAGGAACAGTTTACCATTGCAGTACGAAGTGATGCCTCTTGTCATTGTCACTAAATTGCCCCCAGGACCTTTCTGATACAGGTACCTGCTTCTGCTTGCTTTAGTTGAGAAGCTAGCTGATCTTCACACCTTGGGTAACTCTGCTGAGAGTATACACTCCTAGTATACACTCCTGGCATTTTTCACTCATCCTTCCCAGGAAGGTTCCCTACCCCGAAAAAAAGGCAGTATAGCAAGATTTGTAGGCGGAGAGAATTTTTAACATTTGGTTTTGCTTTTAAGTCTCCCACTCAACAGAATAATCTCTATCACTATGTACAGTAGGTGCTTTATGAGTTTCTATCTAAGGTTCAGTATTTCAGATTCCTTATTCCCACGTCTTCCATCACCTGAAAAAGCAGAATTATCTGTGCTAAACACAAATCAATCTAATACAATTTAAAGGTAATGTACTTTGAAGGGTCCTTGGTGCTCTCTGAGCTTGGTTGCTTTCTTGCAAACATCTCATTACCCTAACTAGGTAACAACATCAGCGCTAGTGACATTACTAGCACTGATCATGTTACCTAGTTTGGGCAATGAACTGCTTGCAAGAAAACAAACAAGCTCAGAGAGCACCAAGGACTCCCTCATTTCAACCCTGAGTTACAGATATTCTCCTTTATTGGTACTGTACTTTATACGGCAAAATCTTACTTATAATTATAAATTATAAGAAAATTACCGTGTTTCTCATATAATAAGGCCGGGTCTTTTTTTTTTTTTTTTTTGAGCCCCGTAAAAATGGCTAGGCTGTCTTTTCAGGGGTGATTTAATCCCCCCCACTTGCATCTTCGGGCAGGCGGGCAGCAATGGTTTGGATGTTGACCTCGGCATTGATGGGACACTTCATATCGGGGTCAACGCAAGCAGCACCATATCCGGGTGTGCAACAAAAGTACTTCCTAGCAGCAAGCCCCCCACACCATTCCCCCCCATTTCGCATGTTTTAATATAGGCCTTAATTTGGGTGGAAGGGCTTAATTTAATTTCATGCCTATAAAACATGCTGGGACTTCCTATTGGGGGAGGCTATATTGTTGGAGAAACAGGGTATAAGAAAGCTAAATATGTACCTATCTCTAGGGGGAGGATCATCCACTTCCACATTCTTCTGCGACTGGCGTTTTCGCACTTTAGGAATAATGTTTTTTCTACTGAACTGACGATCAAAGGGCTTTGGATCTTGTGCCGACACAATATCTTCAATGTCTTCAAGGCAAAGATCATCAGCCGCAATCATTTTCTCTGGGAGATAGAAATATAGGAAAAGCATAAAGCAAGGACCCTTATCCCTATAGCAGTAGCGCACAATTATTCACACACCCCGCCCACAAACTCTGCAAGGATAACAGATCATTTCAAAGAGCAAAGAGTGGCAACCGCTTGTAGGTCTCCAGCAAAAGCCGCAATAACGTCACCTGTGCATCACGATATCATTGCCCAAATGGTACAAATTATGCAATTCGGATCAACCGAGCCATAATGCAAATTACAGATAGTACCTGGTGACCTGCCATGTCCCCTCCCTCCAGCAAACCCCCTGCTCATTCATGTCAGAAAGTTGAGCTTTAAAATAAGAATGAAACCACGGCTTCAGTTAACAAGATCACTTAGGAAAAGCCAAACTAATCTCAAAATAATAGAAAAAGCACCAATACTGAAACTCGGCACCACATTTTAAGAATATGAAGATTTATAACATGTTATTTTTCCGGAATAGCTAGGAACAATACATTTCAAAGCACTGCTTGCTTCTACCATATAGCTGTCAGAAATGGTTTTACAAATACTCAGCGAGTGCTTTTGCCCCATACGCATGCAAAAAATGGTGGCCGAGCCACATTTCCTCAGGCAGGGCTTTCTTAATCCGCTGACAAGATTGATAGCCAGCCCTGCTGGGCCAGACCTAGTTAGGATACTCCCTTCCATGGTATCAGGTTGGCCAGACCACGAAACCAAAGTCATGCAGGACAATACTAGGGGCAGTTCTCGACTTACGATCACAATTGAAAATTTCTCTTGCTGAGCAAGATAGTTAAGTGAGTTTTGCCCCTCCTTGCAATCTTTTTTTCTGTCACAGTTGTTAAGTGAATCACAGCAATGTGATTAAGTGAGTAACACAGTTAGGTGAATCTGGCTTCTCCATTGACTCTGCTTGTCGGAAGCTCACAAAAGGTGGTCACATGATGCAGGAACTCTGTAACCGTCATAAATATGAACCAGTTGCCAAGCGTACAAATTTTGATCCCATGACCATGGGGATGCTGCAGTGCTTATCAGTGTAAAAATGGTCATCCGTCACGTTTTTCAGTGCTGTTGTAACACTGAACGGTCATAAAATGAATATTTGTAAGTTGAGGGCTATCTGTACTTTTATTCTAAGATCACAATGTATTTTCCTTCTCCCTCCCTTTATCTACATGAGAACTAGAGAGGGGCTTGCCTGAGATGCTTTCTCAGGTTACAGTTCTGTCCCAGACTCAGGTTTCTTTTATCTGACCCACTGTCTTGGTATAAGCGGCTCTTCTTCTTGTTCCTTAAGGGCATTATTTCTGCCCATTACACATGGTGATCCATCAGAGACATCTAAGAAGCCCACTAATTGGGTTATACCACAAGAATTTGGAAGTGTGATTTTCAAGCTGATTGATTTTTTTGGGGGGAAAAAAGCAAAATATTCTTAATGCATCTAATATCAATATTACAGAAAAGCACTCCGTCTTGAAATCCCAAATACATGACATTGCCATCACTGTCATGCTCTCTACAACATTCAGACAGACTAAAATAATTAGAAATTGCCACTGCCTACACTTACATTTAACAAAGTTATTATCATCCAAACTGCAGCAAGCCCAAGGTTCTTATCTCAATCACAATCTGAACTCATGGTTTGTAAAAAGGCAATAATTCTATCAGCCACAATTTCAGAAGCCACCTGACAGGGAAATTAAACAATAATTACTCTGCTGAATTATATAGTTACCAAGAGTAACCCCACAGTGAGATGGGCAATAAATAAATTTAACAAATAAATTAAATAGATGGTCAGATGGCAGGAACCACCTCTAAACAAGACTCTTACTACAAAATCTTCGCAACTCTCAGCAAAACTCCATACCCCTTCAGGAATCCAGGTCTTCTTTTAAAAAAAGAAGAAAAAGAAAATTGGCTTGATTAAAAACTAGAATTTCTCGCTTCTTAGAAGTTGACTATAATCCAAATTAATCTACCAGCTGAGGAGGTCTAAGTAACTTTTATTCAGGAGAAACCCTATTACCCAAGATTAACCTAAACCATACATAGGTGCATTCTACAAACTTGTTCAATAGCAAGGGTAACTGCATAGGTAAGAATGACATCACACCAAATGTCATGTGTTAGAAATCCTGAGACAAGTACCTAATCATTGTATTTATGTAATGATGTCACAATATGAACGCAATTTTGTTTTAATTCAAAAGTTAGGGGATTCAGTATTTATAATCCTAGCTAAATGAGCAACTGTACTTGCCAACAGGTATTAGATACAGTCAGGTGGCGTAGAAATTTAAAAATAAAAATAAAAACAGCAGCTGCAAGTAAGAAAATAAATGATACTGCTGAATTGTTGTTCAGGACAAGAATCAAATATTTCTTTCGAAATAGCTAAATGACACTCATATGGAAACAAAATACAATACTGCAGATAATATCTTCTAATCAAACCTTACCTCAATATTGCTAGGTATTGGGATCTTTCTGCATTTTTTCCTGAAAGGAAATGGAAATTTGTTAGCAGTGATCACATGCATCACCAAAGAGAAATAAACAGAAGCTTCATTTTGACATTATTGGCAAAGGAAACCATCTCTAGAGAATGCTATTCCTTGGCCTCTATAGCCTCCCAAAACTGTGTGAGATCATAGCCCTCTCAAACAGCTTCTGGAAGGCCCAGAGGCCATGCAAGAATACAGCCCATTCTTCCACAGACTCTGCAGTTTCTGAAAATCAACTAAAATGGGGAACACTTTCAAAAATGGTTGTTTGGGTGTTGGTGAATACTGGTGTGACACCCAAAATACTGTAGTATGGCACCATGTGTGACAGATTCACCATCACTGGCCTATTATGTGAATACTTTACTTTTAAAAAGTACTTTTAAGTACTTTATTCAAAGTGCACTTTCATGTCCTGAGAACCTTTTGCTTTTTGGAAATTCAAAATTCAAACCTCAGATAAATCCAAATCAACGGGTACTTTATCCTTTAAATTGGGTTATAAGAATTAAGGTAACAAAAACTGAAAGTAAATTTTGAATAAAAATTGTATGAACACAAAATATGCTCTTAAAAACACTTTAAGATACTGTAAATATGTGCTCCTAGACATATTTTAGGTGCAACTTCCTGAAACATTATTCTGTGTCTGGCTTCAATCAGCATTGCTTGATTTTTTTAGAGGAAAATACATTTGATTCTGAAGCTTAATGTTTAATCATTGTGTTAGATATGTTATTATCAATGTTTTTATTTTATGTACTGTATTGGATTATTTTGAATTTTTTGGAAAAAAACTTTCCTTTCTAAAAAAATCAATTGGTTTAATAAATGTTTTAAAATTACAAAATAATTACACTGCAAGTAGACACGAATAATATAATGTCTCAGTATGTGGAGGTTATCTTTAACTACTGCATCAGTGCACTTTGAATGTGCTGTCTTAAAAACATACATTCATTGTTTTCTTTTTCATACAAATATTTCCCCCCCCTTCATGTCTGATTCTCAGAAATTGCTTGGGCACACATCCCTGAAGTTTTCTTGACAAGGTTTATCAGAAGTGCTTTGCCATTGCTTCCTTCCTGAGAGAAAATAATTGGCCCAAGCCAGAATTAATTTAAGTGTCTTCAGTGACTTCCATTTTGAGACATTTTAAAACAAATCACATCATTGACTACCTCCCCTTTTCACATTATTACTTTGTCTATCTGCTTCTCTAGAACAAAGGAACAGAAAGATATACAGTTGGTCTTCAGTTGGTTTAATATATAGCTTTTAAAAGGATTTGTGATTCACTTTCCCAAAGTTATTTATTTATTTGTTTATTCACTCTATTTATAAATCAATGAATCAATAGAAGTATACAAAACAGTCAACAAACCTAATATCTAAAACTACAGTAATTATCAGTAGCCTTTAGACTGTTAAAGGGATGGAACAAGTCTTAGACCCATATTAGACTTTAGCTCCATCACATTTAGCATGCAACGGCACCAACTAAAAAAAAAAATTATAACTCACAGCCTGCAACTTGGGCAAACTCCCCTTTACTCTACCGTAACTCCTGCATCCCAGGCATATAGGTGAAACTTGAAAAATTAGAATATCATGCAAAAGTTCATTTATTTCAGTAATGCAACTTAAAAGGTGAACCTAATGTATGAGATAGACTCATTACATGCAAAGCAAGATAGTTCAAGCTGCAATTTGTCATAATTGTGATGATTATGGCTTACAGCTCATGAAAACCCCAAATCCACAATCTCAGAAAATTAGAATATTACATGCAATCAATAAAACAAGGATTGTACATAGAACAATATCGGACCTCTGAAAAGTATAAGCATGCAGATGTATTCAGTACTTGGTTTGGGCCCCTTTTGCAGCAATTACTGCCTCAATGCGGCGTGGCATGGAAGCTATCAGCCTGTGGCACTGCTGAGGTGTTATGGAAGACCAGGATGCTTCAATAGCGGCCTTTAGCTCTTCTGCATTGTTTGGTCTCATGTCTCTCATCTTTCTCTTGGCAATGTCCCATAGAGAACTATCAAGTGAGTTTGCTGGCCAATCAAACACAGTAATCCCACGGTCATTGAACCAGGTTTTGGTGCTTTTGGCAGTATAGGCAGGTGCCAAGTCTTGCTGGAAAATGAAGGCAGCATCCCCATAAAGCTCATCTGTGGAGGGAAGCATGAAGTGCTCCAAAATCTCCCGGTAGATGGCTGCGTTGACCCTGGACTTAATGAAGCACAGTGGACCAACACCAGCAGATGACATGGCTCCCCAAATCAACACAGACTGTGGAAACTTCACACTGGACTTCAAGCATTTTGCAGTGTGTGCCTCTGCATTCTTCCTCCAGACTCTGGGTCCTTGGTTGCCAAATGAGATGCAAAAGTTGCTCTCATCAGAAAAGAGGACTTTGGACCACTGAGCAACAGACTGTTTTTCTTCAGCCCAGGTAAGATACTTCTGACATTGTTTGTTATTCAGGAGCAGCTTGACAAGAGGATTACGACATTTGAAGCCCATGTCCAGGATCCGTCTGTATGTGGTGGCTCTTGATACACTGACTCCAGCCTCAGTCCACTCCTTGTGAAAGTCCCCAACACTTTTGAATGGCCTTTTCCTGACAATCCTCTCCAGTCTACGGTCATCCCTGCTGCTTGTGCACCTTTTTCTTCCACACTTTTCCCTTCCACATAACTTTCTATTAATGTGCTTTGATACAGCACTTTGGGAACATCCAACTTCTTTTGCAATTACCTTTTGAGGCTTTCCCTCTTTATGGAAGGTGTCAATGATGGTTTTCTGCACAACTGTCAGGTCAGCAGTCTTTCCCATGATTGTGATTCCTACTGAACCAGACTGAGAGACCATTTAAAGGCTCAGGAACCCTTTTTAGGTGTTATAATTTAATTAGCTGATTACAGCGGGACACTCTGAGCCAAAAAGACTCATTACATGCAAAGCAAGATAGTTCAAGCCGTGATGCGTCATAATTGAGATGATTATGGCTTACAGCTCGAGAACCCCAAATCCACAATCTCAGAAAATTAGAATATTGTGAAAAGGTGCAATATATCTCATATATTAGGTTCACCTTTTAAGTTGCATTACTGAAATAAATGAACTTTTTCATAATATTCTAATTTTTTGTTTCACGTGTACATAGTACAGAAAAACCACATTCACCAACCTGTCAAAAACATGGGGAAGGAGTATACACCAATATGTTATGGTGGATGCATTTTGCACAAACATGTCATAATCCCACAGCTCATATCATGAGCCTGACATCAGTTGACACAACAAACGGAGCCAATTATTTTTTCTGATAAACTCTTTGACTGATTGGGGTAGTTGACAGTTTCTGGGTTTTTGTTGACCATTTCAATACAAACTATAGTGACTTGACCAGAATTAGAGTCAATGAGAACAAAAGTGGGGGGAAAGCTGATTCCACCTCTTTGTATCCACTGGATGACAAAAAGTGAAGAAAAACAAAAAGGAAATTAAAGATATGCAGTACTGCAAGCTACTTCTGCAGACTGCAGTTTGAATCTTACCAGGCTCAAGGTTGACTCAACCTTCCATCCTTTACCAGGTGAGTAAAATGAGGACCCAGATTGTTGGGGGCAATATGCAGACTCTGTAAATCGCTTGGAGAGGGCTGTAAAAGCACTGGGAAGCGGTATATAAGTCTAAGTCCTCTTGCTATGTTGCAGCTACTCTAATCTTTCTGTCTTATGGCTACAATAGTGATTGCATGCTAACCGGGAAATTTGAGAGTTGAAATCCTTGTTGTCCTTGTTGCTCAGGGTAACAAACACCGGTTTAAAGTGCTGAGACCCACCTGTCGCAGTTAGAGTGTTATTTTAGAAAAAAAATTAATTGCCTTCGCTCCAACCCTGATTTCATCCACTTCAATTGTCTGATATATCTGATCAGGTGCCATCAAGTCGATTGGGATGCCTGGCGACCTCCTAAGGTAGATTTTCTCCACCTGCTTGAGATACGGAATCACGCTTCGCAACCGATCGGGTGAGATCCCAGAAAGGGATTCCCTCCCTCCCCCAAACGACAAGAAACCAGCGCATCTCATCCACCGGTGGACCGGACGGAAACACAACACAATACCGGGCTAAGCTATTCTTCCGCCCACGGAAGACGAAACCTCGCTCTCCTCCCCGACCGGCAACGCGCTGACAGCGACGACAACCCTTCATTAAGCAAACCGCTTACCTGGAAGCGCCTTAGCTCAGCTCCGAGCAGCCGCACATGCACTGCGCCATGATGTGGCCACGCCCTTTCACGCGTCACAGGAAGACGTTGCGACGGTACGACGGAGGGGACAAACTCGGCTCGTTTTTCGCTTGGCGAAAGTCAGCCTTCCAAGTCGGGAGTGGTTAACTCTTTCCTCGGACATCTTGCGCGGCGCTCCAGGACTGTGAATTAAATGTCAAGGATGGAAAAGGCATCCTCGGAAAACAAACAAGCTCAGAGCTAAAGAAGCTTCTTGGATGAGAAGCGAAACGTCTTCAAAAGAAAAAAGAAAGTCCTCTGGAAAAAGCATCTTTGGGAAAACCGTGACCTGGATTGATTGAGAATCTCCATAGACGATCAAGTCTCAGGGAAAGACTTGATTTTTAGGCAGTATTTATCCCTGAGATACTGGATTTATCTACACAGTACCTGCATATGTTGAATGAGAGACAATAGAACAATTAAGAGGATTTCAGGGGAATGACCATGAAGAACGAAGTCCCAAAGGTGCTTTTTTCAAAAGGCCACTGGACATACTCGACTGGATTTTCCCCCCTTGAAAACGTTTCGCTTCTCAACCAAGAAGCTTCCTCAGTTCTGAAAAAGCTTCTTGGATGAGAAGCGAAACGTTTTCAAAATGGGAGTTGCCTTTTGAAACATTCTGAAACAACCATGACCTGGATGATTGAGAATCTCCATAGACATCAAGTTTCAGGGGAAGTCTTGATTTTTAGGCAGTATTTATTCCTGAGATACTGGATTTATTTGCAGTATCTGTGTATGTGGAGACAATAGAACAATCAAGAGGATTTCAGCTGTCATTTATAAACTCTGGGGGGAATGACCATGAAAAATTAAGTCCCAAAGTTGCATTTTCAAAAGGCAACTGGACTGGGTTTTTTTTTCCCTTGAAAACATTTCATTTCTCACCCAAGAAGGTTTTCTGGTTCTTGGATGAACTGAAGATGAGAAGTGAATGAGAAGTGAAACATTTTCAAGGGCGAAGAGGAGGGCGAATAGTCCAGTTGCCTTTTGAAAACATTTTAGAACAACCATGACCTGGATAGTTGAGAATCTCCATAGACACAAAGACTGAAGGTTAAGTTAGCTGCACGTTAGTTGGTTTGTGATTTATCCTGCTATACGGAGCCTTGGATTCCCCTCCAAAATGTGCTTTTGGGGATGCAGGTGTGGGAACTTAGCATGTGTTGGCAACATTTTAAAAGAGTTGCCTTCCCCACCCAAAGGCTGCTTTGAAGTAATAATACACAACATCTTGCTCTTCCTCAGAAGCACTTAAAGGTTTAAGCCTGTAGAACTGAACAACAAAATCACAACAATTTCTTTTCTGGCTTTCTGGGTTAAGAGATCATGCAGTGGCTGTTTTAAGGAAAGGACACGTGCATAATGAATATTTTCAGCATTTGCAAAGGTAAGTTGCGAATGTATTTATTTGTTCAAAAGACTGACTTTTTGAGGAGATGTTGGTGATTTTGCATGGATCAAATCACTAGGCTGAGTTTCATCGATAAATCAGCTTACTGATCTTTGGAAAAGCTTGAGCTGCATTTTTACTTTGGACAGGCAATGCAATTTGATACAGGTAGTCCTCAACTTACAACAGTCCATTTAGTGATTGTGTGAAGTTACAACAGCAGTGAAAAAAGTGACATGATCATTTTTCACACTTGTGACTGCTTGGAGCCTCCCCGTGGCCATGTGATTTACATTGGGATGCTTGGCAACTGGTTCCTACTGATGACGGTTGCAGTGTCCTGGGGTCATGTGATCCCCTTTTGCAAACTTCTGACAAGCAAAGTCAAGAGGGATGCCAGATTCATGTAACAACCATGTTAACTAATTTAACCATTTCAGTGATTTGCTTAACAAATGTGGCAAGAAAAGTTGTAAAGCGAGACAAAGCTTGTTCAGAGTATTGTAGTGCAAATTCAGCACCAGAAAAGTAAACAAAGATGGCTGAGGCTTCATTTAATTTCTTTATACACAGTAAAGTAAATTTTACAATACCAGTTGTAGATTTTTCCAACATGGAGCAAACTCTAACAGAAGCAGACATGTTACAGAGGTTCAGAGCAGAGTTAGTTTCTCTTTCACTTTAGAGCTGAGCACAGAACAGAGATAAACTATGTCCAGATTCTCCCTTTAAGTCTCTATGTTTCAGCCCTCAGTTCCGCTCTTACTGGCTGATCTTGTTACTAAGCTCTATTCCAGTTCATGAATATACTCTGACAAAGCTCACTTAATACGTTCCTCATTTAACAACATAAATATTGGGCTCAGTTGTGGTTGTTGAGGACTACCTGTATTTGGTTCTACAATAGTTTCTTCCTTGTAGAACGTTCGTGCTTTTTTCTTCTACATTTGGATAGGTTGTGGCTGTTGTCAGACAATTAGGAATTGGAATTTTAGCATAGCTCCTTTGGCCTCAAGCTAGGTAGAAATAAAGTTTTAGGAGCCCATCAAAGCACACTTTATTCTTACTTTATATCTTTTCTCTCTAAGACAGGAGTAGAATGCCACACGACTGGATTCAAGGTCATATTGACTCAGAATGACTCAGAACGAAGAGGTGGACGGAATACAGGTAGTCCTTGACTTACAATCACAACTGAGTCCACAATTTCTGCTGTTAAGCAAGCCAATTATGTGAGTTTTCCTCCTTTTATGATCTTTCTTACCACAGTGAATCACTGCAGTTAAGTTCCCTGTTGACTTTGCCTGTCAGTTGCAAAACGTGATGACATGACACCCCCCCCCCCGGATACTGCAACCGTTATGCGAGTCAGTTGCCAAGGGCTCAGAATTTTTGATCACATGACCCTAGGGATGCTGCAATGGTTATTAAGCTGTAACTTCAAATAGTCACTGAACAAACTTGTAAGTCGAGGACTACCTGTACTTATCAGATCCGTGGATGATGCAGAGCTATGGTAGAATCAATGCTCAGCATGATTCAAAAAGATCTTGATAGGCTGAAGCAAACTGAAAGCAATGGAAATTAAACAGAGACAAAGGGAAGATAACCTGTGGACCTTAGGAAGCTGCTGAACTGCAGCATGCTGCAGTTTTCGCTAGAAGGGCTAATAATCTTGGATTTCCAAGTCCACGTAGAGGCAAGTTCAAGGTTCTTCACTTACAAAAAGGAAACTAAATGCATTTATCTACAGTAGTGACCATCAAACTGGGTCATAGCAGACGTGAAAAGAATATTGGAATGGTTGCTGATCACAAGTCAAATGCAAGTCAGCAGTCTACCATTGTAGAAGCACACTAAAAACAGAAATAGATCTTGTTTCCCAATCAGAGAGAATATTTAATTCAATCTGGGATTTTCATAACTCAGTCAGCTATAAACTGCAGGGAATCCCCGACTTAGGACCACAATGGGGACCAGAATCACTGTTGCTAAGCAGAATTACTCTTGCTATGTCAACTGAGTCTTACCCAATTTTACTGTGTTTTTGGTCACAGTTAAGCAAATCATTGCAGTTGTGAAGTGTATCACACAATCTTTTAAGCATATCCAGCTACCCCATTGGCTTGTTTGTTGGAAGCTGGTTGGGAAGGTTACAAATTTTGATCCCATGGCACTGGGACATTGCAGTTGTCCTTAATATATACCAGTTGGCAAATGCCTGGGTTTCTTAATCATGTGGTTGGTGGGGATTTCACAACTATCGTAAGTTCGAGGACCAGTCATTGGTCACTTTTTTCATTGCAACTGTATCTTCAAATGGTCATTAAATTAATGGTTATGTCAAGGACTACCTGCAATTGAATAGACTGAGTTTTGAGCAAGCTACGTGATTCACTAATTTGTGTTGTATGAATGTAGGCAGTAATAAAAGTTACAGAATTTATTATTTGTTTATTCAGCAAATGGCCAAAGGTACAGAAGAGCAAGTCTTATTGTTGTCAACACCAGCTGGAATGGGTGGTCAACTTCTATATGACTAGGATATGTTGCTTATCACTTTGAGGGTAAAATGCATTTGAAATAATTTGAAGATGAAAAAAAACCTCAAGAAAAAAACTAATACAGTATGTACTGATATAAAGCTTTATTGATTACCATTTAAAAAGTCAGTTACGTTTAATAAGGCAAGGTCCCAGCTATAGAACAGGCTGCCTTTACAAATGAAAATTTATTTTTGCTTTTTTTTACATTATTTTACACATTTTGGAACTAACATACTAATCAAAGTATATTAAGGTTAGTATTTTGCTGATACACTGGGGAAAGTATGTAATTGTACAAAATGGCATTTTATTTTCTTCCCTTTCATTTTATTCTACCCAGAGATCCTCCTCATATAATAAAAGTATTCATGCGTACACAAACTCCTGTTTCTTCATATGACATACTTAAATACTACATTTTTTATTTACAGATTTAAGGTTTTATGGGTTTTTTTAAAAGAAATAAAAAGCTAACTATAAAATACTCTGCAGGCTTTACAAATTCATTCCTATTGTACAAAACAGTTATATGACTATAGTTTAAGAACATACAACTTAAATAACCAATTAACTATGCACATGTTTGTATACATATAAAACACATTTAATACTGTTTAACAGTTCTGAATGCGTTGCCTTTTTTTACACAATTATTTTCCAAGGCTCAATCGTACAACTTTCATACCATTACTCAGCCATTTCATTTGTGAGTGTCTGTAGCAGCATTTCAATGGTACCAGAAAAACTGAACATATATTATTTAAAACAAACATTTTAGAAATGTTTTAAGCATCATGTAGAAAAAGTAATGTATACTGCTTAAACTATTCAACTAATTAACCAAAGTGACATTTCATACAACTATGTTTACATGTATGAATTCTATCTATTTTCAGAAAGCACATTATGTCATCAAAGAGATATCAATTAAAATTCAGCGAAGACAATCTTGACAAGTATATTATTTACACTTTGGGTGAAATGTCAGCTTTGTAGCAACTTCCAAAATGGGAAGTAAAAGCAACTAACCTTCTCAAATAAACACAGAGTACTGAAAAAGTGAAGCTTGGCTTAAATAGTATTTCTCAGCAAAAAAATAAAATAAAATAAAGCCTACAGTGCAATTCTGGTAGGCACTTAACACAGAGCCCCACTTCGTACCACAAACTTCACGTGCCAGTCCTGTTGCACTTTGCAGACAGTGAAATTGAACTGTGCACCTTTGCTTTATATTATAGCAAGGGACTTCCTCATTACAAGATTTCTTTCTAGTGGGGAAGATAATCACCTTCAGTGATCTGAAGGTGAAACCGGGTTGACAACTACATGCAGAAACTGATACTGCGTGCAACTCACCAGCCAAATACAACGATGGGCTGTATAAATCTAGCTCTTTGGAAAGAAGGTAAAATCCACTGGACTATTCTACAGACAGTGATAGAAGCTAGAATCAATCCACCCTGCCTACTCTCTCTTTCTAAAGCAGCCAATATGCACAACTTTTCAGTTTTTTAAAAGGTTACTTAGAGGCTACCCAGATACACTGTATTGACTGGGGTCACCCCTTCTCTTTCACCTTGGACAGCAATATCTTTAAAACCTATTCATATTAACAATTATTTGAGGCTTATTAATATCCTCAGTGATAAGTGAATGCTCAAAAATGGAGCACAGATAAGAATTTAAATATTTCTAGATAACTTTGGAAGAAGTCTATTTCACATTTTTGTTTGTGTATCTCAGACATACTTCTCTGCAGTTACTCTTCGAATGAAAAAATTGAACAGACATGTTTTACAGAAGGCACAGCTTGAAATCGTAAAGAAAAAAATGCTATTTTTGGCTAAAACAGTTCTTTAGCTCTTTATGAAACTTACAGACACAGTATACCAGAATAAAATAGGCATAGCCATTTCCTCCAATTCTCTGTGCACTGTTTTATAATTACTAAATCAGTAGCTGCCTGAATTTGAGGTTAAGGTAACTCTGATAAGAAAGTCTGCCATTCTGTGTTTGTACGATTCTATGAAGTATTTCCATATAAATATGAAATACTATAATTTCTAATCTTTGAAATGGAATAAGGGTTAGGAGATAAGAGGAGAGATAGTGTGGAATGTCAGCAGGTGTTCTGGTTTCATTTTTAAAAAGAAAATAGAAACAAAAATCAGCTGCATAAAAATCCATCCATCAAGGCAGGTACTTTTTCAAAGTCATAAGCATCAAAGAGGTCACTAATCCCTTCTTCTTCATCAAGCCCAAGCAGATAGTCTTCATGAAGTAAAGGTGGCAACAAGTTTACAAATGGGCCATCAAGACTTGAAGTAATTTGGTCCTCTGTCTGTTGCAAAAGGTTAGTGGTAGAAACTAATGGGGAGATGGCCGTGGCATTTTCTGAACAGTCAGGACCTCCTGAGTTATCAGAGTTCAGATCTGTATAAGTAAGAGAACAAAATATCAAAACTTGGATACAGAAACCTTTCACAACCATACTACATATAAATGCTTTGCCTTCTATCCAGCTTATTGTAAAAGTTAACTTTGCTACTATGGAATGAGACAGCAGCCTAACACCTCCCAGCTTCAGGAATTGCTTAAATCCGAAGGACTAGTAGTTTTGTGACATAAGTAGGATTTACACAATTCAGTGACAGTGCTAATTACAAAGGGAGATTCTCTGAAATCACCTCTTCTGTTCTGTATAGACCTGCTTAAGCAAGACACTGTGGCTCTTTCATTCTTTAGCCATGAACTACCATACATGGACTTCAAAAATGCAGAACAATCACCACATGGCAGGAAAAAGATAAATTGTACTTCTTTAGCAGCCACTTGGAATTTGGACCTTTATCTGACAACCCTAACCAATATGCATATTTTATGGGTATAAACTATAAATCAAACTGAAATTCAAACATCCCATGTTGCTTTCTATATTAAAGTGCACACAATATATATGTGCCACATATACAAGGAAACATATTCTTTATCAGAAATGCTATACCCAACTTTCTTAATCACCAAATGAGACATCCAATTTCTGAAACCTGAGAGAAAATATTTACTGAAATAGGAACCATACTGATTTTACTTTATTAAACTTCTATTTAGAATATATAAGTATTTATAAAACATCAGGATAAATATTAATCATGAAATTTCAATCTTCCAGCCATCCTCCTCCTGGATTTCAGGTTAAAAGAGAAAAACTAGAAAGAGGCTAACTGAATGAGAAAGAAACTATTAGTGTGTGCTCTGTCAACACAAAATAAATCACCAAATTTAGTCTGCCTTCCCCCTTTGGGGGAAATCAGAGTATTTGAGGGTATATTGAGAGAAATGAAGACATACTGGCTACTAGATAGCAATAAGCACTTAGACTTATATATTGCTTTACAGAGCTTCACAGCCCTCTCTAAGCGGTTTACAGAGTGAGCATTTTGCCCCCAACAATCTGAGTCCTCATTTCACCAACCTTGGAAGGATGGAAGTCTAAATCAACCCTGAGCTGGTCAGAATCGAACTGCTGGCAGAATTAGCCTGCAATACTGCATTCTAACCACTGCACCACTACGACTCTTTGAGATACCCTCAAAACATACAATTAATTTCCTGCAAGGAAACCTTCTGTATAATTCATATAAAATGGAAAGCATTCAGTAAATTCTAGCAGAATCTCATGGAAAGGAGGCTTTAGGACTTTCACCCTCACTCACATATCTGCCCACTGTCATTTACATAGCATATCCATCTGGGGAACAAAGGTTTCAGGAAAAGCAATGTCAAGCTTGGCTTTTGAAGAAGCAGTGCCTGCAATGCATTGTTAGAAGTGCAGAGAGTGCCAAAACCCTGCTCCTTTTCCTTCAGTTGCTCAAAGGTAGCTCTTAGGCTGCATGTGAAAGTGCTAGATGCTTCCACCTCCTTTCTGCCCTCCGCAGATAAGCTCTTCTGCTTTGGCCAGAGAGTAGTGACTTTCCAAGTGAGTGGATGCTTTAAGGGAAACGTATTCCATATAGATAAATTCTGCCTCCTGTGACAAAATAGAAACTATTTTTTAATGTGACAATTTAACTAATACATTCCATGGCTAACATTAATGTTTAGGTATTGCCAAAATTAAATTATTAATTCACTCACTCCTTATTTAGTGATTATGCAGTTATTGATCATTTGCAAATATGATCACCAAAAAATCATTTTCCAAGCAATGCACGCATTTATGACCAAATTTTGTGTGTCTGACAACGCATGCCAGAGTGGGAGTAGTACTGGTATTGTTGCAAATTAGGAATGTACACATCGCTATTAAACACAAGTAAAATAGTAAAACATAATAATCTGTACTCAAGAATAATGAATTAGGAAAAAAAAGTTATTTAGTTTACTTTAAAGTTTAGCACTTAAAATATTATACAACAGATTATACGTTGATTTTAAGCTCTGCATATATTTGGTTGTCGCCAGTGTTACCTTTGGAAATGTTTCTTGAGATATTTCCATTGTGATCCTGATCCTGAGTTTTTATACGAGTGGAGTAGTTGGTTTCTTCTGGACACAAGTATACTTCAATAGGTCCTTGAGTACTACATAAGTGTATCAGCTTATTCTGCAACAAGAAAGAATTTCAGTTTTCTGCATCCCTTTTGCCAGTAGTACAAATAACTACTGGAACATTTTTCATTCTTAATGTGCTGATCTGCAAAAAAAAAAAAAAAGCCCAATGCAGGCTGAAAGTTTGCAAAATGATAATAATCGGCCTAACAGAAGATACAAATTCTGCCCTTTCTAATCAATGTAATTTTGCAAGATTATGTTCTAAGCCTTTCATCATCATACGGTTAAGGGACAGAGAAGTGATTTTGCTTGGAGCTTATTTTCTGACCAGACTATTTTGGTTTTCTGATGGCTCAACTTATCAGTTGTTTCTTGAAGCTTACTCCTAAGCAACGGAACGAAAAGATGCTGGCCAAAATCCAATTTTAAATCAACAGGATGGGACAAGGTTACATTCATGTGCCTGGTTGGGCTAATGGGATAACCCTGTCTTCCTTAAAACAAGGTCTTCTCATGTTCTCTGTCATGTTCTTGACCTTCATAGAAAGTAAGTTGCTTTCAGGTTTCTTTTCCGAGGTTTATTGAAAAAGGTACCATACATTTATAGGAATTCAAATTACACATTGCCCTTCCCCCCCCTCAATGCAATATATCTAAATTGGAGTTTCCTAAGGTGGAGATTTTGTCAGCCTCTTATTTATAGTACTTGTACAAACTGCTGAGAAAGCCCTTCTCTTAACTAATAAGGGAGGACAGTCCGGTGAGTAAAAAAATATGAAAATTTCTCCATTTCTAAACCGATCAATATAAAGCAAGGGTGTCAAACTCACAGCCCGTGGGCTGGATACCTCACATGCTGGCCCCGCCCCCGACCAGTTTAGCAAAGGGGAAAAAGTCCCGATATGTTTCGTGATGCTGCCGTGATGACGTGAGTTTGACACCCCTAATGTAAGGCCTTACATTCTCTTACAACTCTTTTTTTTTAAAAAACAAATTTTATTAATTTTTTACAGAAAACACAATACACAAACATACAAAACACAAAACATAAACAAAACTAAAAGATCTTTTCTGAAGTTTGTCTGATCCCGGGTTAAAACTCTTCACACAGACATAAATTCAAACATCATATTCACTTTGTATATCCTTCCATATCTTATTATCATTTTCATTTTTTTATATATATATATAATCCATTTTTATCAATTTTATAAAAACAATGCACAAAAAATCAAGGCATAACAGCTTATAAATTCTTTTCTAGGAAAAAATAATAATAAAAAACCAATAGAACATAACAATTCCAAATTATAGTATCAATACTTTATCTATTTAACTTCATATCTTATCCCTACTTCTCCTTTTCATCCAAATTATTTCTTGTTAATTAAAATTTTATTGCCTTTTATCAATATACAAAATCCAAAAAAAAAAAAAAAACCATAACAAAACCTTTATATATCCTTTCATATCTTATTACCATTTTCAATAACATTCTTTGTCTGTTCTATTTCCAACTATCCATTCATCTTTTTTCTTTTACTATACTTCTCCTATACACCAATTGGAGTAACGTCTATAACTCATTACCCTAACTTAAAAGTACTTCGTATAAAATTTTTTCTTGGGATTCTGTTTAAAAGATTCTAAAATTACATAATAAATTTTATACTCTAAATACACATATAAAAACACAATCTTATATACCCTCCAGAATCCCTCTTTTATCCTAAATTAAATTCACCCATTGTCTCTAAATAAACTTTTTTTCTTTAGATCTTGCTTCCCCCCATTGAGGCTTCTCCTCCCCCCCTTTCTCTCTTGCTTATTCTTCTCCTTGCCCTTTTTACCCCTTTGTTTTTCCTCCTCCCTTTTCTTACTCCTTTTCCTTTGCTTTCTAACCTTGCCTCCACCTTTTCGCTCATTTTTCTCTTCTTTGATTGTTTTTATAATTCTTAAAATCCCCCTTTCCTTATCCTTTTTCTCCTCCTCTCCGGAAAGGACCCATTGTTCATCAAAGATGGCTTCTTCTTCCTCTTCTTCCTTGTCCCAGTCCTTCTGCTGCGTAATCAACTTTTCATAAGTACATAACGCCATTTCTAAAAATTGAAACAAAGTGCCCAAAGTATCTTCCTTTTTATATTTTTGATATTCAGCCTTTAGTTCATCCACAAGCGATGCCATTATGAAAAGAGAAACTTTTCCCAAAACAACCACAAGTATTTTTAATCAAAAACAATTCAAAAAAAAGTTCCAAAAGTTAATACTTTTCTTCCTTCTTCTCTTTCTCTTTCTGGGGTTAATGTTTAATCAAAGAGGTCCAATTACCATATATCTTTCTTTGGGATTCTAGGCAATCTCCTTTTTCAGCTTCTGCTCCAATTTTTTCTCCTCTCCCTTCCCACTTGCGATATCAATTTTAAATAATCAGAAATCCATACCTCCAACAAGGGTTTTCCAATTTCTTAAATTTTTCAATGTCCAAAAATCTTTTTGTCCCTTAGCTTCAACTCTCAAAACAATTCACTTTCAATGTCCAATATATCCAAACATTTCTGCTGTTTCCATGGGGTGGGAGAGTGAAGAAAAAAAAAAGTTCCCTTTAACAGCTTCTCCGCCGCTTTCGCTCTTCTTAGGGATACAATGTATCCTCCAGCAATTCAAACAGCTCAGTTCCAGGCAATTTAAAGGATGTTACTTGACCCGGCTCAGACATCACTTTCACTCTTCTCCTCCAGCGCAATCTTACCCGGTTGCTGGCTTCTTCGTGGCGGCCATTGCTGACCGCCGCTCTACCGCCTTGGGAAAAAGGGGTTTTTCCGGCGAAGGGGGGGGTCTGCGACACCCCCACCCCCCTATCCGACTCCCCTCTCTCTTCAGCTGTCCCTACAGGGCAGCCATATCCCCCTGACCCATCTGGATCGGGGGTACCTCGACGGCTAGCACAGCAGGAATCGCGAGCTGTCGCGAATTCCTGCTGCCCCGAAGCCACGCGAAACCGGAAGTCCCTGATCCCATTCTCTTACATCTCTTGTAGTTGCTGGAAAAGATTTCTGTGCATGTGTTCCATGTGCATATAAGCACATCCGAATAATACAAGAATTAAAGAAAACAGCATGGCTGCTTTATTCTTAGAAGTAAGGGGACCACATTGCTTTGTGAAATAAGGGAGATGCTTCCCTTAAAGATTTGCACAGCCCAACTAATACTAAGCTTGGATGACTTAGCTATGCTGACAGAGAAGATGCCCTGAATACAGCATGAGGACTCAAAATGATAAAGTGCGGGCCCAGATTCTCATGCCAGAGGCAGCCATCTAGTGAATAGAACTGATGATGGAAAGCTTCAAGGCTGAGAGAAGAAAAATCTATTTCTTCAAAAAGGCAGAAGATGCAGAATTTAAATGTTTGGGTGGACATGCAGGTATAAAATAGGTTTCCAACGTGTTGCTGGACGCAGCACTTCTTTGAAAGTGTGGTTTCCTCATAAAACTACTTTTCTAACCTTCTCATGTTTGCTCAGGAATGTGGAACTGAGAAGGAGTGTTCTTGCTATATCTAGCAGCACAGTGTGCATCTGACTTCTAAATACAATGGTTCCACCTCAGAGTATTTATAATCTACTGCATGTTGCGGGAAGACAGAAAGAAAGAGAGAGAGAGAGAGGGAGGGAGAGAGGGAGGGAGGGAGAGAGAAATGAGCAGCAGAGACTGCCAAAGAAAAAGTCAAATGGCAGTGGTGCTGCTAGCAATGAAAGGCATAGCTGTTTAACATGGATCACATGTGGCATAGATGTTACAGAGCTGGTCTTGGACTAGAGAGATCCAGCTTAAAATCCGCCTCAGCCAGAAAGCTTCACCGGTAACCTTGGGCTGTGTATCATCTCTCAGCACCCCTGCCCCCTTCAAAAGATAGTTAAGGAGAAAGGAAAGAACATGAGTAACTGCGATTTGATGCAGAGTCAGTAGGCATAACAAGAAGCTAAGCTGAGATATAAAAAAGCCTAATACTAGCTATAGAAAGAAGACCAATCCCAGCTATTTGAAAATAATACAATGGGACAGTTGTAGATCAGCATTCTCAGGGAATGGAATGTATAAAACAGAGCCTAATATGAGAAGAAATTCCCATAGGTTGACAGTATCCAGAAAACTGGCTGATTTACCTTTTTAGTGCATAGCTTCTGAAAAAGCAAAACTGAACAGTCATTCCTGAAGAAAAAAACTGCAAAGCTACTTTTATATTCCTGCCAAGAAAGCACCATGGAGGCCTCCATGCAATCCCCAGAAATGGTGTTCAAGTAGCGAGAAACTTTATTATGAGTTCCATCTTTCATTTAGGCATAAAAGCTAATTGGGTAGCTGATTTTGGTAGGTCAATTGTTCTCACAGCCCAACCCACCTCACTGGGCTGTTATTGTGGGGAAAGTAGGGGAGAGTAGCATTAGTTGTATATGCTGCCTTGACTTGAACAAAAAGGAAGGCAGATAAAAATAAAGAAAAATCAATCAGTCAATAAGCAAAAGATATAACAAAAAATAATTGCAAACCAAGTTACATAGAAGTTTTGAAAGTTTTTGTCACCCATAAAAACTTATTTCATTAAATCACTCCTACAAATAAACATTAGTTTTAAAATGTAGAAAAGAAAAAACAACTGTGCTATGTGATAAAATAAGTTTTTACCTTTTCTGGGTCAAGCATTTCAAGTTTTGTTTCTGGAGGAGCTTTGACAAGTATGACAGTTTGGTCTTTAAGGCTCCTAATTTCTTGAATATCTTCATACCTAACATACGCTAATGTAATTAGTGTTAAAGAATTGTTGAGCAGCTGTTGAGAACTAGAAAACTAAAGTTGATATTTTAGTAGGTGTTTTTATATTATTTCTCCTACCTTCATTAACGTGGGGAAGTTGTTGTTGTTGTTTTTAATTATGGCTGTCTATGTAGAAATTATAGTGAAGAGTGAACAAATTACAATCTGCAATGTCACTGCCAGGCTCAATCACAAAAATGCAGGAATGGTTACTGGATTTGGGACAGCTTGAAAAGACTCTTGGACTCAAACTAAGCAACAGACTCTGTTGATAGTCTTTTGAAAGACATTTTTGCTTATATTTTGCAATGTTAAAAAAGCTAAGGATATGTGGGCTATAGTTCACTATCTTATGAAATATGCCAAATACCAGCCCTATAGCCTAGGCCAGTGTTTTTCAATTTAGATAATATTAAGAAAGCACAATGGTTGAGGAATTCTGGAAGTTGAAGTACACACGTTTTAGAATTGTAAGGTTGAAAAACACTGTCCTTAACCAACAACAATAAATTAAGAGCACAAAGTATATTTATTAAAAGAGTGTATCTTCATTCACTATAAAAGGATATCTCCGATCTTCAGAATCCTTTAGCAGTTTGAGGTCATGAGAGCAGCTTTGGATTAACTCATCCAACTTCTTTTCTTCCTGGCTGAGTTCTGCTACCTCTTTTGACAAGCCTTGACAGTGTGCCAACATGCCCCCGAAATCAGATAGACTGCAGCCCCTTCAAAACAAATGAGCAAACAGTTCATGGAACAGAGTTCCAATCTGAGGAATGGTGTGTCTCATTCCTGAATCCAGCTGTTCTTTATCTTGGAAGAACTACTGGTAATTTATTAACATGAAGAGCAGAAGTGGAACATTTGGAGTTGCACAACATTCTTTGAAAATGATATAAAAGGCCAATAATGTAAACCTTTACTGCTAAGAAGGACATAATTAAATACAATATTTTATCAATATAAAATTTATTATCTTTATAGCCTTTAAGGCATGAGCCCAATTTATCTGAGGAACCATCTCATCCCAATGAGATTGATTGGCCTATCCCACTTCATCTGACAGAGGAGGCAAGCTCTGGATTTCTTAGGCCAAGAAATTGTAACTGCAGGAAAAGAGGCTTTTCTGCCATGGATCCCACCCTCTGGAGCATCAGGCCCCTTGGGATGAAATCTGCCCTCCATCCTATTGGTTTTTCAAAAGGGTCCAAAAATCTCACTTGTCTTGAGCCCGAGGGGAGCATCTCATTCTGGAGGTGACTATGGTAGAAGATCCCAACTCCTCCCTATTTACGTATTTTTCATTGTTATCCAGTTTGTTAATTTTAACTTTTAATGCCCAATGTTTTGGTATTTTAACTTTCTAATTTTTTAATATTGTTATTTTATGTCATTATAAGCTGCCCAAAGTTGCTCGATAGTGAGATGGATGGCATATAAATTTAATCAATATATACAAACATGTATAAAGAGTTACAGCTGGCTTGGTCTAGTGGTTAAGGCACCAGTATAGAAACACTGTGAGTTCTAAGCCAAACTAAGGCAATGAAAGCCAGTTCTGTGAATTTGGGCCAATCACTCTCTCTGAGCTCAACACATCTCACAAGGTTGTTGTGGGGAAATAGGAGGAGGAAAAGTATTAGGTATCTTTGTCTCCTTGAGTTATTTATACAAATGATAAAGGAAGAAAATAAAAATAAATAAATAATACAATGGCTGGATTCATACACTGTACCCAATCAAGCCTTGCTTGACCATTATTTTTGTTGAAGAAGACAAAATGGGAGAGTACAGTACTTAAATCATCTAAAGCCATTAACCACGATTAACAAAGCATGAACCTAGTATGAAAGCCAGTTTGGTTCAGTGGTTTAGATGCTGGTGAAGAACCAGGAGACTGCAGATTCTAAGTTTTCTTTAGGTATGGAAGCTGATTGGGTGACCTTGGAGCAGATACACTCTCTCGGCCTAACTCTCCTCAAAAAGTTGTTGTTGTGGGGAAAATAGAAGGTAACAGTATTAGGCACAATATATTCACTATCTTGAGTTATATATAGAAAAGGTAGGATAGGACTTCCGGTTTGCAAGGCTTCGGCAGCGGCAGGGATTCGCAATTTCGTGCAATCCCTGCTGCGCTCGCTGCCAAGGTGACCCCGATCCATTTGGATTTGGGGGATATAGCTACCCCGTAGAGGCAGCTGAAGATAGGGGGGATCTAGATAGGGCTTTGGGGCTATCGCAGACCCCCTCCCCAGCCAGCAAAACCTCCCTTTTCCCAAGGCGAAGGAGCGGCGTTCAGCAATGGCCGCCACAAAGAAACCTGTAACCGGACAAGATTGTGCAGGAGAAAGAAAGTCGGAAAAGTGGTTTTTGACCAGGATAAAGCAAGAGAAAGTAACCTGGAATTTGAAAGTTGTCAAAGATAAATTGTTTCCAGAGAGAGTTACAAGCAGCGCATGGAATTCTAAAAGGGAAAGGTTTTTTTTTCTTTTTTTATTCTCCTTCCTAACATGACAGCGGATGGAACTATAAGAGAAATTGGAAAATCTTCTTTTGAGGTAATTAAATGCTGAAGGGATAAGGATTTCTGAACATTTAAAAAAAATCTTTTTTGCTGTGAGTGGGAAGGGAGAGGAAAAAAAATTGGAGCAGAATTTGAAAATAAGGAGAAGATTGCCTAGAACTCTAGAGTTATTAAACATTAATAAGACTTCTAAAAGATATATCTTAAATGGAGCTTTGTGACTAAACTTTAACCTCAGAGAGAGAAAGTGAAGAAGGAGAAAATATTTAAAAGAAACAGCTTGTTTGGATTGCTTGGTGATTTTGGAACTTCTAAGAATTATCTCTGATTAAAAGCACTTGGGTGGTTGTTTGGAAAAACTTTTTCTCTCTACAATGGCATCACTTGTGGATGGATTGAAACTCGTATACCAAAAATATGAAAAAGAAAAGCAAGAAGGGAAGGATTCTCTTGGCACTCTTTTTCAATTTTTAGAAATGGTGGTTTGTACTTATATAAAGCTGACTGCGCAACAGGGTGACTGGGACAAAGAAGAAGCCATTTTTGATGAACAAGTGACTGATTGGGGAAGGAAAGGAGAAAGAGAAAAAGGAAAAGAAGACTTTAAGACTTGGAAAAACAACCAAAAAAGAGAAGAATAAGGTGAAAAGGGGATATTATGTTAGAAGACAACAGAAAGGAGGAAAGCAGAACAAAAGAGAGGTGGAGAGACAAGGGGGTAAAGAGGACAAGGAGAAGAATAAGCAAGGGAGAAAGAAAGGGACAAGAAGCCTCAATGGTGGGGAGCAAGATGCAAAGAAACAAAAGTTTTTTAGAGATAATGGATAAATTTTATTGAAAATAAATTCTGGATTCTGGAAAGATACATAAGATTGTATTTTTACATTTGTACTTAGAAATAATCTTAGAAAATTGGAAACAATATGCAATTTAAAATGTGATAAAATATTTAGTATAATTTAGTGAAATTTTTGTCAAGAAAAGGGGAATACCGAGAGAAGAAGTTTGTGACTGTGGAATTTGAATCCATAAATTGGAATATTCCCAAAATTAAAATACACACAGTAATAAAATCCAGATAAAACCGGGATATATTTCGGGGGCGACTATTTAACCCCCTTGTTCACCCGCGAAGTACAAAAAGGCAATGTTAAAAATGTTAAAAGCGTTAAGCCATTATAAAACCAGAGTAATCCAATTGGCTCATTAGGATAAGCCGCTGGCTGATCGTCACGTAACCAACTCTCCTTCCTCATTACCACGCAGTTTAGTCCGTTGACCCTGCCCCCTGGTTAATCTTAATTGAGCTATTAATACCCTAATAGCTCAATTAAGATTAACCAGGGGGCAGGGTCAACGGACTAAACTGCGTGGTAATGAGGAAGGAGAGTTGGTTACGTGACGATCAGCCAGCGGCTTATCCTAATGAGCCAATTGGATTACTCTGGTTTTATAATGGCTTAACGCTTTTAACATTTTTAACATTGCCTTTTTGTACTTCGCGGGTGAACAAGGGGGTTAAATAGTCGCCCCCGAAGTATATCCCGGTTTTATCTGGATTTTATTACTGTGTGTATTTTAATTTTGGGAATATTCCAATTTATGGATAAAAGGGGAATACTTTAATGAAACAATGATTTAAGATATGTGATGGGGGGGGGGAATAATTATGGAAAGCATAAGTGTTCCCATAAAGACATGATATTTAACTGAAGTGGTTAAAATGTTTAAGATATAAATGAATGTTAATATTAATGACTAGACTATGTCATCCCAGTGAATTTTTTTGTGAAATGAGAGATTTGAAGTAGGAGAAGGGGGAACATTCTAATGAAATAATGATTTAAAATATGTGATGTGGGGGGGGGGGAATAACTATGGAAAGTAGGTGCTCCCATAAAAGTATGTGATTTAACTCAAAAGTAATGTGCTAAGTGTTTAAGATATAAATGAATATTAATATTAATGAATAGATTTGTATTGGTATTGATTATATTGTATAATTTTAGAATGTACCAAACAGAATCCCAATGTAAGCTATGTATTCTATATTAAGTAATTTAAATGTAGGGGAAAGAGATAAAGGCGTCATACTCCAATTAGTGTACAGGAGAAGTTTTCTTCAAAGAAGAAAGATAAATGGATAGCTGGAAATAGAACAGACAAAGAATAATAAATATTATGATTTGAATTGAGATGAGATAAATAAAATAAAACTAAGAAAATTTAAAAGAGAGGAGAAGCTATATAGAAAATTGAAAATGCTAATAAGATATGGAATGGTATACAAAATGAATATGAATTTGAGTTTGTGTCTGTACGAAGAGTTTTAACTGGGGACTAAGCAACTTTCAGAAAAGATGTTTTTTATGTTTCTATGTTTTGTGTTTTTGTGTGTTTATGTTTGATTGAGCTAATAAAACCTTGGAGGAATGTTAGAAAAGAACAATGGTGAATAAAAGATAGAAGAGAATAAAGCAAGTTCGAAAGGAAAAATAAGTACAGTGAATAAAATCATATAAAATAGATAAATATAGAAAAGAAATATAATTGAATAAAAGTATAGGGAGACATAATGAGGAATTTGAAAGGATATCTATGTGTTCATAAGGAGATGTGTCAATGATGTATAAAATGTTTTATTTGTTTAAAATTTACAAATAACTTTCAGAAAAGAGGTTTTATATTCTTATATTTTATGTTTTGTATGTCTTTAAAAATTAATAAAATTTGTTCAAAAAGAAAAGAAAAAAGAAAAGGTGGGATTAAATATCTAATAATATAGTTCACACGTATAAACAAGTTATAAACAAAGAACCACACTATGGCTCCGTAGGATATCCAAGCCCAGCCCCATGTATTAAGAGCAGGAACTATGAAGTAAATTTTGTGTTACCTACAATGTATTCAGCAAAGGAACAGCCTTATGGGAATAATGTTAAATTGCTGTTGGATGTTGATAAATATCTAAAGGGCCACAGAAAAGTGTGTGTGTGTGTGGGGGGAATAGCAGAAAAATATGTAATAGTCTATATGCATGAAGGTTTCTTTCTATATCCCATTCTTAATCACAGAAGAGTTTAGTGCCCTAAACTATAATGCGTAACAACACATACAGAAAAGGCTCTTCTGCCTTAGGTTTCTGCAACTTTGAATAAACCATCAACATATATATGAAACATCTCAGACACATTATTAATTTCCTTAGTCTAGTGCCCTGGGAAGCACAGAACAAAGTCTGCTATGCATGGTCAGCCAATATGTTTTAAAAGTTTTACAAGTAGTGGACCTTTCTCCTGAATAAAATATTTTGTTAAGTGTAATAGATTGCGTTCTCAAATTATGTGTATCTGTGGAAACTGTCACCTTCCCCATCCCGCATGTTGGAATGCCCTGCATAAAATGACTGCTAAGTTTAGTTTTATCTCTTCCTTCTTGAAAACAACTTCCTTCTTAATTCAAAAGTAAGCGAAATGTAGTTTTACCATCATAATTAAAAAACTGAAAACTAGCATCAGATAACTTTTTCTAGAATGCAAGAAAAATACAGAAATGTGATACGTACATCCACTGAATGTTGTTCTTGGATTTTTTCTTAATGAGATGAATGCCTTCCAGAACATTGGTAATATCATAAATCCTCCTTTTCTGTACCTTAAGGACCTCTGCTGCTTTGTTCAGATCTACCACACCATCAGGAGACTGGCTTAATAATTGAATAAACTTCTTTGTGAGAAGGCCAAGTGATGTATCATACCGTGTCTTTTCTGAAGGAGATTTGGGAGCTGGAAATAAAAAGCATTTAATGCCAATTTTGAAAACATGGCATAACATTTTGTTTAAAAAAAAAATTCTAAGGCACCATATGAGTTGTATTAAAGAACACTCCTAGACAGTTTCACTTCAGCGGTAGAAAGGTAGTCATCGACTGATGACCATAATCGAGTCCAAAATTTCTATTGCTAAGCAAGACAGTTGTTAAGTGAATTTTGCTCCATTCCGTGAAATTTCTTGCCACAGTTCTTAAGTGAATCACTGCAGTTGTTATGTTAGTCACACGGTTGTTAAGTGACTCTAGTTTCCCCATTGACTTTGCTTGTCAGAAGGTAGCAAAAGATGACCACGTGACCCTGTCATAAATATGAGTCAGTTGCCTAGCATCAGAATTTTCGTCATGTGGCCATGGGGATGCTGCAATGGTTGTTAAGTGTGAAAAAGAGTTGTAACTATTTTTTTCAATACCACTGTAATTTTGAATGATCATTAAACAAATGACTGTAAATCAAGGATTACCTGTAATTAACTTGGTTAATTTTCATGGCTAAAACCTCAGTGTGTGTTAGGGTTTTGATCCAGCCTCTGCAAGCATAATTAACTACATTTCACCCACAATTTACCCAGGAAGAACATGTAAGAGATTGAATGTACTTCATATAGCTATGCACAGATTTTCTTACTTTTTGGACTCTCTGGACTTCTTGTTGCAGCTCTGCCTTTCCCCTTTGGAGTTCTCAATCCTTCAGGTAGAAATTGCTGTCCAGGTTCTTCTAGTTCCAATCTTCGTTTTGCCTGCCAAAATCAGAGCAAATCCAAGTTCAGTTTTGCATCATTTACAAATTTAAAAAGACACTAACTGACTCAAATAATTAACAAGACTTTATTTATTTTGTTGCACAGTAGTTGTAGAAAAGATATTTTCAGTGGTCCGTCTGTGGTATAGAAAATTACTATACAATTAGCACTAGCACTTAGACTTATATACCACTTTATAATGCTTTACAGCCCTCTCTAAACGGTTTACAGAGTCAGCATATTGTCCCCAACAATTTGGGTCCTAATTTTACCCACCTCGGAAGGATGGAAGGCTGAATCAACCTTGAGCCTGGTGGGATTTGAACTGCCAAATTGTAGGCAGCTGGCTACAGAAATAGCTTGCAGCACTGCATTCTAACCACTGCACCACAGATGCTCCTCGGATAGGATTGGATAGGCTCCGATCTCCTATCAGATTGCAACTATTAAGCAATATTCCACTTGCACAGGATTTTGAGCACAACTTCCAGACCCTAAAGGCATCATGAGCACTGGGAATTAATTGATTTAGTTGTAGTCTAAATCAACTGATAAATCAATCTATCTATCCATCCATCCATCTATCCAAGAGCAGTAAATTCACATTTAGATAAAGATTGGGAAATGCTAAATTAAGGCATGCAGCAGACAGCTTGAAATCATGCAAAGCCTTTCTCCCAAAAAATTACTGTTAACTTTATAAACTTACATATATATTTTTTTTGAAACAAATTTTATTAATTTTTAAAAAAACAAAACATTTTTAAAAAAACAAAACATTGAACACATAAAACCTCTTTCCATTATAAATTTTTACAAGACAGATAAAACATTATTTTATTTTATACAACATAATTCTAATATATCCCATTTCCACTTAAATATCTTTTAGCAGATTTCTAATTATTTCTCTTTACTCTTATTCAATTACGTTTCTTTTCTATATTTATCCATTTTATAATCATCATATTCATATTTCCCTGTTTTGTTTATAATTATCCTCATCTAGCTTTCCTCCAAGGTTTTATTAAATCTCAAACAAACATAAACACACAAAACACAAAAACATAAAACTTCTTTTTAGAAAGTAGCTTGGCCCCGGATTACCTCTCTTTATATGGACTTCAATTAAATTTATGCTCATCTTATATACCATTTCCTATCTTATTTACCATTCTATGTCTTCATTATAACTTCTCCCCGCTTTCCACTCTTCTTAATTATATTTTATTCATTTCATCTTAATTTACATCATTATACTTGTATCTTTTGTCCATTCTTTTCCAATTACCCATTTATCTCATACCCTATAGTAGAAAAAAAAAAAAGGATTTCTCCTGAAATCACTAATCGAAGTATGATGCCTTTCCATCGCTCCCCTAAATTAACATTTAAGGTAACACCTGGTTCCCCATCTGATTCTGCTTAGTACATTCTATCTACTAATTTTTTAAAAGAAAAAGAAAATAGTAAATCTATAAAGTAATTAAATACATAATTAAACATTAAATCTTTTAACATTCCAATTATCTATTTCAAAGTCAAATGCTGCCATAATAAATTTATACTAACATAGTCAATTAAACTCTATACTTAAACTAAGTATTTTAAACATTCTTTTTAATAATTTATTAAATCTTAAAATCTATCATTGTTAAACCTTTAATATTTTAATCTTTACTTAATTCTTATAAAATTCTAATTTTCTATTTCTAATACAAATACTACAATACTATCTTATGTACCTTGCAGAATCCTTTTAAGAAAAATTTTACATTACCCTTTATCCCTAAAAAAAAATTTCTTTTTCCCATCTTGTTTCATACCTTTGTGGCTTTTTTCCCCCTTTTCCCTTCCTTTTTTATCCCACCTGGTCTTTTTACTCCCCCCTTCTCCAAACCTCCGCCTTTTTAGCTTCCCCTCTCTGTTGTATTTCTCTTTTCTTTTGCTTTCTAACATTATATTGATTTTGCATCTTATTTTTCTCTTTCTTGGATGTTTTTTTAAGTCTTAAGTCCTTTTTCCTTCCTCTCTTTCTCTTTCCTTTCTTAATCAACTTTTTGGATTCATTAAAGATGGCTTCTCCTTCTTCTTCTTCTTCCTCTGCTTCCTCCTTCAATTGTTGTATTTGCTGGTAAGTAGCAAGCACCATTTCTAAAAAGCAAATAGTTTCTCTCCAAGTGTCCTTGCCTTCTTTTTTTATTTTTTCATATTCCTCTCTTAGTTCATCAACAGATAAAGCCATTATAAACCTTTTCTTCTTTTCTTCTTCTTCAGACAACCAAGATATTTTGAAGCTTAGAACAATTCTCCAAAATCCCAAAGTCATCAAACAGTCTAAACAGAGCACAAGATTCTTCCCTTTGCACTTTTTCTTCCTGGGGTAATATCAATTGGAAAGGGAAGAAAAAGCCCAATCTGTATTTAAAAGTCTTATTGCAATTAACTTCCAATCTCAAAGTCTTCCAGGCATCTCCTCCAACAAAATCTTAATATAAATTTCTCCTTTGTCCTCTCCATCCCCACTTGGCACAAAGAGCTTTAAATTTTTACCTTCTATAAAAAAGCAGACTTTTCAATGTCCATTTGTTGATTCCATAGGGAAGGAGAGTAAACTTTCTCTTTCAGCACTTTCACTCGCCGCTTATAAATCTCTTCTGGAAACAAAGTATCGTTCAACAATCCAGGTTTTCAGGATATTAAATGCATCTTATGCTCCCGGTTCAACCAAAAAACTTTCGCTTCAAAACTTTCTCCTTCCTCCAGCACAATCTTGTCCAGCTGCCGGCTTCTTTGTGGTGGCCATTGCCGACCGCCGCTCCACCGCCTTGAGAAAAGGGGGTTATGCCAGGTGGGGAGGGGGTCTGCGAAACCCCCAAACCCCTGTCCGGATCCCCCCTATCTTCGGCTGCCTCTATGGGGCAGCCTTATCCTCCAGACCCGTCAGGATCGGAAGCACCAAGATGGCTAGCGCAGCAGGGATCGCGCAGAGTCGCGAAACCCCGCCGCCGCTGAAGCCTGGCAAACCGGAAGTTTTCAGCTTACATATATTTTTCATACCAGCCAAGACAAAATATCTCATTGCTTCTTCTTTTGTGTATAGAATAGAAAATCACAGTTTAAAAATGCCTTCTAATCTTATTGTGTTTTTCAGAAGCTTGTTCCTGGTTTCCTATTTGGACTTTGAATAAAGGTGTATAAATACAAAAACTCTATCACAGTATTGCTACCACTCTTTCAAACAGGGTTACTTAATAAAAACTTGAATAGAATAATCCTTTTTTATAAATGCTCAAGTAACTTCTGCTGAATTCATTATTCATTTTTTATTTCCTGATATCCCCATATGGCTTTCTCTGCTGTGAGATAGTAGGCTTTAATGTGACTGTTATAGATAAAGTTCTGGATATAACCACCAATACTAGTGTTAATTCCAAATCCTTAAAAAGTGGTTTCTTTTTAGGCACCATTCTTAAATTCAAAAAGAATATCTATGTATATCATAAGCTTAATGGCAGTCTTATTGCAAACATTGCCCAATACAACATCCAGTTTTACACGTAAAATCATAAAATTATAAACTCCAAGTGAGAATAGAAAAAACGTTTTTCTAAAATGACTGTAGATAAAGATAAAATACCGTTATTCATTTATTCAGTGATATAGCCACACGTATCAAATACATGACTCTAGGCAGATAAAAATTAATAAAATGGGTGTTGGTTCTTACCTGATACGCCTCTTCTTGTTGAACTGTGTAGAGCATCCAGAGAGTGGGAGGTGCTCCAGTCTCGTGTCATACAGGCTGAGCTATAATTGAAGGAACGCCCTCCTCCTCCACGTGACTCCTGCAGGCGTTCCCCCAGTTTTACGAAGACGAGAGGACAGCAACAATCCTCTAACGGAACTGGAAAAAACAACTCTCAACAACCATAAACAGTATCATTGGCCGAAACAGAATGCCCTACCAGATGGAATAAAAAGGGTGGGGCTGGATGCTCTACGCAGTTCAACGAGAAGAGGCGTATCAGATAAGAACCAACGCCCATTCTCCGTCGAACTGCTGCGAGCATCCAGAGAGTGGGACATACCAAAGCATGTTGTCCTACGGGCAGGACTCCGTCTGGGTCGGAATTTCCTCTGGCTCTCTCGCCACCTGTTGAAGGACTCGCCTACCAAAGGAAGCCTCAGTGGAGGCATAAGTGTAAATTCTATAGTGTCGTATAAATGGAGATGGAGAGGCCCAAGTGGCCGCCCTACAGATGTCATGAATGGAAGCTTGAGTAGCCCAGGCTACCGAAGTAGCCGCACTCCTGGTAGAGTGGGTGGTTACCCCACTAGGAACTGGTAGGGCTTGAGCCAGATAGGCCTTAGAAATGGTAGCCCTAATCCAGCGACCTACAGTAGACGGGGAGACTTTGCATCCCATTGTCTTTGGCTGAAAGGAGAGGAAAAGAGACTCAGACTTTCTGATAGGCTGAGCTCGATGGATGTATATACGGAGAGCTCTGCACACATCGAGGGTGTGCCGCTGCTGTTCCTTCTCCCACACGGGCTTTGGACAAAAATTAGGCAGGACCAATTCCTGTGCTCTGTGAAAGGCCAAATTGATTTTAGGCATAAAGACAGGATCAGGCCGTAAAATCACTCGATCAGGATGGAAAACGCACAGGTCCTTTCTGACGGATAGAGCTGCAATTTCAGATATCCTTCTAGCTGAAGTTATTGCTACGAGAAAGACCACTTTAAGGGTGAGATACTGAAGTGAAGTTTCCCTGAGAGGCTTGAAGGGAGATTTAGTCAGCACCATAAGGACTTTACTAAGGTCCCAAGTCGGGTATCTGTGAACCATCGGGGGCGCAGGTTAGAAGCCCCCCTGAGAAAGGCTCTGATACGAGGATGGTGGGATAGTGGCGCAGACGAGTCACCGGAAACCACCGTCGAAAGAGCCGAAGCCTGTCTTCTCAGAGTGTTAGGGGAAAGACCCCTGTCTAGGCCATCTTGCAGGAAAGCCAGAACCTGCGCAACGGAAGGGGAGAGCGGGTCGATAGAAGATTGACGACACAATTTGGAAAAACAGTCCCAGGTTGCATTATAAATGCGAGTGGTGGAAGGGCGTCTCACTACCATGATGGTAGTGATGACCTGGGCCGATAGACCCTCCGATCTTAGCTTTTCCCGCTCAACCTCCAGACGGCCAACTGAAGCCACTGCGGATCCGGATGGATGAGAAGGCCCGGGGACAGGGAGATCTTGTCCCGTGGAATCCTCCATGGTGGGGCCACCGACAGATCGCGAAGGCCTGCGAACCACAGTCTCCTGGGCCAATACGGAGCCACCAGGAGAATCTCTACCCTTTCTAGAACCAGTTTCCAAATCACCCTTGGGATCAAAGGGAAAGGAGGAAAGGCATACAAACCAGAAGGCCAAGGGCAACGCAGGGCATCGTAATTCTCTGCTCCGTTGGTGGGGTAGCGAGAGAAAAACCTTGGTGTCTGGGCATTGTGCAGAGATGCGAATAGGTCTACCAGAGGCAGGCCGAAGATCATTGCTGCTTGCTTGAACAGAAGAGGATGAAGGCGCCATTCCGCTTGGTCCAACGCGGCTCTGCTGAGCCAATCTGTGTGAACATTGGAGGCTCCCAAAATGTGTTCCGCTCTGATGGATAGAAGGTGTGTTTCTGACCATCGACATAGCCTCTCGGCCTCTCGCATGAGACGAAGAGAATGAGTGCCCCCTTGGTGATTGATATGCGCCTTGGTTGTGGTGTTGTCGGTTAGAACCGGTATGTGATTCCTTTGTACCTGAGGGAGGAAAGCCTTCAGGGCCAAGTACACTGCGTGGAGCTCCAGCCAATTGATGCTGCAACGCCGCTCGGCGACCGACCAAACGCCCTGGGCTGAAAGGGAGTGCAGATGGGCTCCCCATCTGGAGAGACTTGCATCTGTAGTGAGCGTGACTCTTGGAGGATCCTTGAACAGATGGCCCCTGTTGATAGAAGGTCTTGTCCACCATAGAAGAGAGGCAAGGACTCTTGGAGGGACCTTCACCACGATGTTGGAGTTGCTCTGACCGGAGCATTGATACGGCAGAAGGAACCACTGCAACGATCTAGAATGCAAACGTGCCCATGGAATAATAGATATACAGGAAACTAGTTTCCCCAGTAGCTTGGATAAATCAAGTAAAGAGGCTTTACCAGACCGCCTAATGGACTTGACAGAAGTCTGTATGCTGACGAATCTATCGTGAGAAAGGAAAACCTTTTCCATCACCGAATCAATGATAGCTCCTAAATGGGCTATACGGGTGGAAGGGATAAGTTGACTCTTTTCCCAGTTAACAAGGAAACCGTAAGCCTGCAACACCGAAAGGGTGGTGGCAGTGTCACGTGTAGCCTGAGTTTGGTTGGGCAAAACAATCAAAATGTCATCAAGGTAACAATGAAGCCGGATTGGAAAATGCCTGAGGTGAGCCGCTAGAGCTGCTGGCACCTTAGTAAATGTCCTTGGGGCTGAAACAAGGCCAAAGGGAAGGGCCACGTACTGAAAATGCTGATTATTATAACAAAACTTCAAGTATTTTGAATGCGAGGGGAGGGATATGGAGATAAGCCTCGGATAGATCTACTGAAGTCATCCAGTCTCCCTTTCTGATGCTCTGCAAAATGGATTGAAGGGTATGCATTTTAAATCTATGTCGGACAATATACCGATTAAGCCTCTTCAAATCCAAAATGGGCCTCCAGCCTCCAGAATGCTTAGGGACTAGAAAGAAGAGGGAGTAGAACCCCTCTCCCCGCTGTGAGGCAGGTACGGGCTGGATCACCCTAATATCTGCGAGATGTTTGATAGCTGATGACATGAGCTCCCGCTTGGTTGGGTCCCTGGAGAGGGGAGAAACCATGAAATGTTCTGGTGCTGAAGAATGAAACTGGAGAGAAAGACCAAATCTAACAGTGTCTCTGACCCAAATATCCGAAGTGGATGTTTCCCATTGGTTAGCAAAACGTCTAAGGCGACCGCCAATGGGATAGGGGGCGGGAGATCTATCTGGGTCTCCGGGACGCCCTATTTTCTGAACCTCTGAAGGGCCTCCTGTAGCTTCCTCCCCTCCTGCCTCTATCACCTGAGTCGCTTCTGTCTTGATAGGCCGGCCGAAAGGACGACGAGGCCTGATATCTAGGGGAGAAGGAATGTGGGATGAAGGGACGAAAGAAGCCCCTCCAAAATGGCTGGGACCCTCTGGCTTCTGGTTTACGAAAAAGGGACAGTAGAAATTTCTTCTTATTACGTGTGTCCATTAATAACGGTTCTAAGGCAGGGCCGAAAAGCTTCCCTCCCGATATGGGAGCTGAGGCTAGCTTGGATTTATTTCTGACATCTGCGGGCCATTGTCGGAGCCAGAGCAGCCGACGGGCAGCTATATGTGAGGATATAGCCCGGGCCGAGAACTTCACGGAGTAAAAAGTGGCATCGGCCGCAAATTCAGCCGCGGCCATGAGCTTGGCGATGTCCTGCAGGGCTCTGGTGTTGGAAGCGGGGACATGTTGCTTTAGTTGTTTAAGTCACCTTATGGAAGAGCGGGTAAAAAAGGAGGCAGCTGTGGCCAATTTTATGGCCCAGGCATCTGACTGATGTGCCCGCCGGAGCGCCAATTCCATATGCTTATCTTCAGGTTTAAGTGCCTCCAGAGCGTCAGTGGGATTGAAAGAAGAAGAAGCCAATCTAACAATAGGGTCGTCTACCTCCGGAGTAGCCAGCAAGGCTGAGAATTCCGGATCGAGATTGAACAGCCTCTTATCCTGGTTAGAAGGGGCAGGAGAGGGGCCTGTCGATGCCAGTTGTCTTGCTACAAGATCGGAGAATATTGGGAGGGTAGGAATTACCTCAGTCTCAATGACTGGATGAGTGAATATGGAGTCTTCTTGAACCCCCAGGGCAGCTGGAGGCGGCTCAGAAGCAGACGGAGAAAGAAGACCTGAAATGTTTTTAGCTTTAAATAATAAAGATTTAAACAACTGAGGTTTGAACAGGCCCACCATAGTCGGTTGCTCAGGGGAAATGCCTTCGTCTTCAGACATTTCCTCCTCCATGGGGTCCAGTGCAAATAGGGGCTCTGAATAATGCAGTGACCCTCTATCAGAACCTTCCTCTTCCCCTACAGACTGAAAGTCCCTTTCCTCCTCCACCAGGGCCTCCACACCCTCCAGACATGGAACTTCCAATTGGAGAGGTACCTGTCCCGGCTGGGAAGCCGACCCGGCAATAGGTCTAGTAGACACGGATGTAATTCCAGGTGCCATCCCCTGAGGCTCCATCCTTGAGAGTTGCTGCATGTCTTCAGCGATCCCTTGACAGATGGCGAGCTGCATCCACTCCTTGATACTGTCTGGGATAATAGAAGAAGCTGGGTCTTGGCATAGGCCCGCTGCGGTTGGTATAAAAGTTGTCTCGGGGACACGAGGGGAATGGAGACTCCGTGTTGAACTACACCTGGAGGGGGAAAACTGTCCGGGCGGGGGGGGGGAATGCACAGAAAGAGAGGGAGGAGCAAGAGCAAGTCCTTTGAACGTTTGCTAAATTCTTTCTCCAGAGCCTTATGACGGCTGATAAATAAAGCTGAACGAAAGGGCTGCTCCTGGGAGCGCAATTTAAAGGCTGGCAGAAGGAGAAGGAGGGGGGCAAAGGCTCCAACTCCCCCTTATTCCCCCCTAAAGGCGAAAACCTCGCTTGACAGAAATTTGGGACCACACAATTAAGGCAAGGAACAAGGATTAAAAGAAAAGCAAACCTGATACAAGAATTCTAAGCAAGAAATCTGAAACGGCCAAGACACGAATATAGCTGCCTGTCTGTCGAAGGCTGAGCTAAAACTGGGGGAACGCCTGCAGGAGTTACGTGGAGGAGGAGGGCGTTCCTTCAATTATAGCTCAGCCTGTATGACACGAGACTGGAGCACCTCCCACCCTCTGGATGCTCTACGCAGTTCAATGAGAAGAGGTGTATCAGGTAAGAACCAACGCTCATTTTAGCCACACGTATCAAATACATGACTCTAGGCAGGTAAAAATTAATAAAAACATGTTAAGAAACAACATACTATGAAAAAAGGTTGACTCATAAAGAATAGGAGCTAAAATATTTATGTGATCTTAGGAACCCCAAATCATGTAAACTAATTGGATAAAATACCATATCTATAAAATGCTTTTGAAAAAATACTGTATCGCATAAAATGCTTCCAAAAGTACTATAATATTTTAACACATCTGTATTTTAACATACCATAATATTAATGTTTAAAGCACTAGAATATTTAGGCCTAAATTTTACCAAAACAGATATCAAATTCTTTATTAAGATAACAAGTCAGTGCCACAATCTAAATGTTATTATCACAATGCTAATCAACTTCCATAAGATCTGTAATATAATAAAAATCCTAAAATATTTATCCCGTTAAGTTTGGTGCACTTTAAGAGAACTCCATATTCAGCATACTATTAGGTAGAATGTTGGTACTTGCCAAGTAATTTTTCAAATAGATATTTTACATGATTACTAATATGGGACATTTCAGAGTTTTTTGCATCAAGTGGGCTAGCAAAGCTGAATTTGCATTTCTAACGAAAATACAATAAACTTACTACAAGAGATAGCAGCACAAAAGAACACGGGCAAGAGTTTCTATGTCCCATATCCACATGGACAGGATCTTTCCTTATGAGGGAATCTTCCAAGATATGCCTTCAAGGATTGCTGAGGGGAAATCATCAAAATGAATACTCTTCTATACTTTGAGAAAATATATGAGATACTGGGTTGCTTGCAGGATAAACTCTAAGTAAGACCTGCAAAACTTCTTGGATCTTTTTGCCTGCCCATATTGATTACTTAGTCTTAATTCACAGTCTTTCTTATGTTGTACTATTTTATTCTCAAGAGAATTGGGAGGGATTAGAATAGCTACGCTGCTTCTGTGTGTCTTCTGAGAGGCATAAAACATTGGGAGCTTTCCAACTTCTATTTGATTGAAAGATCATCACAGTGTAATTTAAAAAGCCAAACTGATCAAATTTCTGCCCATTGATGGTGAAGGCATCATCATCTTGAATAAACTTTACATTGTGCTACCTAGACCAGAACACCATGTTACAACAAGACAACTCTGACAACTCAATCCTACCTACTCGACTTTAGTACATTTTACTTTTCTGACTTCATAGACACATCCATGCAGTTTCTTGGCAATAGCCAGAAGTTGTTTGCCACTGTCTTCTTCTGGGATGTTTTTCAACTTCCCAGTCTGTACTATAGTCCTGGGTTTCCCTGGAAGTATTCTATCCAAGTACTAACCAGGTCCAATCCTATTTAGTTTACATGCACCGGCAAGACAGCCACATATTGCAAGCTTTGAGATGTACACAGTAGATATAAATACATTATTAATATAAAAATAATATTAATCATGTATTAACATTACAGTGACTAGTAAGAAGATACTTGGTCTACACTAGGCCATATATTACTTTAAAAGGTTACACTAAAGATGTGACCAAGAGAATACTAAATATTGATGGCCAAAAATAAAACCATATGTTTAATAATAAGATATCCTAGAGTTTAATTTATTCATAAATGTATTATCTCAAATATCTCCATGTGTCTTATAATATAGACATTGCGCTTTTGCGAATATGTATACACAGAACACACACATACAACCCCCCAAAAAATTGGCACCAAAATTGCTAAATTGACATATTTCTAAGAAATACCCTATTAATCATATTAATCATGCCCAGTATTTCCTAGTTGAACCACAGACAATTACAATGATCTAATACATATCAATTTTACTGAAGACAATGTTGAAAAAGCACCATGCAATCTAAAACCATCTCTATCTATTGCACCGGAGGGAATATGTGCCTACTTCTTAAAAAAGCTACCCACTGCCATAGCCGAACCTCTGAGCATAATCTTTGAAAAATCTTTCAGGACCAGCTCCTTGCCAAAACTATGGTCACAAGCCACGGTCATTCCCATCTTCAAAAAGGGAGACCCCAGCCTACTTGAAAATTACACACCAATCTCTTTATGCTGCATCACCTGTAAAGTCATGGAATCAATTATTAACCAATCCATCTTCCTCCACTTAGAAAGATACAACCTACTCTCTAATAAACAATTTGGTTTCAGGAAAAAACTATCATATAATCTGCAACTCCTACACTGCAAAACCATATGGACTCCACAACTCAATCAGGGCAAAGCAATAGATGCAATTTATATAGACTTCTGTAAAGCCTTTGATTCAGTAGTACACGGCAAACTACTCCTAAAACTAAACTCTTATGGTATCTCTGGACACCTGCATAACTGGATAGAAGCATTCCTGTCAAACAGACAACAAATGGTCAAAATTGGAAGCGTCCTATCAAATTCTGTACCTGTCAACAGTGGTGTCCCCCAAGGCAGTGTTCTAGGACCAACTCTTTTCATACTCTACATAAATGACCTCTGTGATCATATCAAGAGCAACTGCGTTCTCTTCGCTGATGATGTAAAGCTATTCAACATCACTGACAATACTGCTACCCTTCAAAAAGACCTTGACTATGTATCAGAATGGTCAAACAAATGGCAACTTCAAATCTCAATAAATAAATGCTCTGTCCTACATATTGGCAAAAAATAATAATCAGAAAATAAAACACAGGCTGAATAGTCAAGACTTTGTTGACGATCCAAACTCTGTCAAGGATCTTGGAATATTCATCTCAAATGACCTAAGTGCTAGAGCCCACTGTAACTACATAGCCAAAAAGGTGCTAAGAGTTGTTAACCTAATCTTACGTAGCTTTTTCTCTGGTCATATTATACTAATAACTACAGCATACAAAACATTTGCTAGACCAATCCTCGAATACAGCTCATCAGTCTGGAACCACATTACATATCTGATATTAACACAGTTGAGAAAGTCCAGAAATATTTCACAAGAAGAGTTCTCCACTCCTCTACTCGTTGCAAAATACCTTATGTCACCAGACTCGAAATTCTAGACCTAGAAAACGTAGAACTACGCTGCCTTCAGTCCAATCTAAGTATAGCATATAAAATTATGCATTGCAATGTCCTTCCAGTCAATGAATACTTCAGCTTCAACCATAACAACACAAGAGCAAACAATAGATACAAACTCAAGGTTAATCCAGGAAATACGACTTCAGCAACAGTGTGGTCAATGTCTGGAATACTCTACCTGACTCTGTGGTTTTTTTCCCCAAACCCCAAAAACTTTAACCTTAGACTGTCTACTATTAACCTCACCCCTTTCCTAAGAAATCTGTAGGGGGCGTGCATAAGTGCACCAACATGCCTACTATCCCTGTCCTATTGTTTCTTTTATATATTTTTTATTTTTCTTATATGTATCCATGTATTCATAACTATGTTTTTACTTATACCTATTATCTTGCAAGCAATTGACAAATAAAAAAATAAATAAAATAAAATAAACTCAGCTATTTGTAGCAAGAGCATTGCTTGATACATTACCAAAACTTTTACAGTTGCTTAATGTTTAGATCTTTGGCTGTCAAACATTTTCTCACAAGACAGCTCCAGTCTGGCTACTACGCTTTGTTTTAAAAAATCAAACTTCCGTATATACTCGAGTATAAGTCGAGTTTTTCAGCCCATTTTTTGTGCTGAAAAAACCGCCCTCGACTTATACTCGAGTCAGCCGCTAAGGCACCATGCCTAGCCTGTGCTGGCGTGGCTGCAACCGATCGCGCCTCCAGGGCAGCATCGCCGCCGCGGCTGTCTACCCGCTGAGGGCCTCACAGGCGACCCCAAGCGGCCTCTCCTTCCCCATTAACGGGCGCCTGGGGCCCCCGCGAGCTCCTGCGTTGCGCGCTTCCAGCTTCGCCAACAAACTGCCAGGCTCAGGCAGCCTCCTCTGCCCCCTACCCTAGCAGCGAAGAGCTGCTCCAGGGGCTCCCGCCACGGCGCAGCCAGGCACTCCAAAAGTCTTTTCACCGTTGAGGACTGAACAGGAGAACCGCAAACGCCGCACTCCCCAGGAAAGGGTGGCCCTCTTCCTCTCGGCGGCTCCCGCCACGGCGCAGCCAGGCACTTTGTCTCGCTGCCCCCGGAGCAGCTCTTTGCTGCTAGGGGAGGGGGCGGAGGAGGCTGCCTGAGCCTGGCGGTTTCTTGGCGAAGCTGGAAGCGCGCCCGTTAATGGGGAAGGAGAGCCCGCAGCTCCGAAAGTCTTTTCACCGTTGGGGACTGAACAGGAGAACCGCAAACGCCGCACTCCCCAGGAAACAAACTGCCAGGCTCAGCCAGCCTCCTCCGCCCCCCCCCCCCCAGCAGCGAAGAGCTGCTCCGGGGGCAGCGAGACAAAGTGCCTGGCTGCGCCATGGCGGGAGCCCCCGGAGCAGCTCTTCGCTGCTGGGGGGGGGAGGCTGCTTGAGCCTGGCGACCCCAAGCGGCCTCTCCTTCCCCATTAACGGGCGCCCGGGGCCCCCGCGAGCTCCTGCGTTGCGCGCTTCCAGCTTTGCAAAGAAACTGCCAGGCTCAGCCAGCCTCCCCCACCCCCTAGCCTAGCAGCGAAGAGCTGCTTCGGGGGCAGTGAGACAAAGTGCCTGGCTGCGCCGTGGCGGGAGCCCCCGGAGCAGCTCTTCGCTGCTGGGGGGGGGAGGCTGCCTGAGCCTGGCGACCCCAAGCGGCCTCTTCTTCCCCATTAACGGGCGCCCGGGGTCCCCGCGAGCTCCTGTGTTGCGCGCTTCCAGCTTCGCAAAGAAACTGCCAGGCTCAGCCAGCCTCCCCCACCCCCTAGCCTAGCAGCGAAGAGCTGCTTCGGGGGCAGCGAGACAAAGTGCCTGGCTGCGCCGTGGCGGGAGCCCCCGGAGCAGCTCTTCGCTGCTGGGGGGGGAGGCTGCCTGAGCCTGGCGACCCCAAGCGGCCTCTCCTTCCCCATTAACGGGCGCCCGGGGCCCCCGCGAGCTCCTGCGTTGCGCGCTTCCAGCTTCACCAACAAACGGAGCTGCAAATCTGGTAATCGCTTGCGGAGCCTCGGCACGAACCCCCTTTCCCCGCACTCCCCCCCCCGCACTCCTCTGGCGGCAGCAGGCGGAGAAAGCCCCACTTCCCCCTGGCTTTGATGGCACGCATGAGTTGGCTTCCCACTCTTTTTTTTTTAACTCTCCTCTTCCTCCTCCTCCTCTCCTCTCCCCTTGTTGTCTGGTCTTCCCTAAGGAAACTCGAGGGCTCACACTTCCAGGTGTTTCTCCCTGTCTTTCTCCCTGTCAATGATCTTTTCTTCCCTTCCCTTCTCTCAGCCCCATCCTCCTTCACCTTTGTCACCACAATCCTGAACAGATGAAGTTTGTACTTCTCAAGAAAGGTTGGATGTTCCTTTTGAGGAGGGAAACTAGTGTGACATCTGTATGTTGACCTACTACTGAGCCGTGGCATGTGTGCACATGCAATGGAGGCATGAGGGAGAGCTGTGAAAGAGATGGTGGCTCTCCAAAACAGGATGTACATGCAGCACATGCACATGCTTTTTTCTTGCAAGGGAGAGAGTGACTCTGTTTGGACATACAGAGGAGGAGGAGGAATCCAGTTTTGAAGGATTTTAACTCTTGTGTTTTAGCTTGGTTGCTGATTGAGCTAAGGTTTTTGTACTTTTAAAGTTATTGTTGATACCATATTGGTTTTGTTGGCTCACTTTTCCACTTACAGAGCTAGTTTACTTTATCGTAGCCAAGCAAGTAGTACCGCGTAACTGACTGCAAAGACAATTCATACGGCTGTACATAGAGTCTGTGCACGTGCGCGCGCTCGATCGTGCGCGCGCTGGACCCCGGCCTAAGGGACTTCGCGCTTCGCGCTCGTGATGTGCACTTTGCGCACATGCGCTTCGCGCACCTTATTCACTTCAGATTTTTTCAGACTTTTTTTTTAACCAGCTCTCACACCCCTGTTCATAGCTGACAGTGATGTTTTAAAAGTGATGAGTCATTATAAAAGCTGCATACACCTCTCTCAGAATAGGCTACAACAGTTCTGAAGTTAAACTTTGTGAATTTTAAAAGCACATAGAAAACACTATATTCCATAACTGAAATTCTTCCACTGCTTTTCATCATTCCCACTCTGAAATATCACCTGAACTGCAAACCAACAAAAAACTAAGTCTTGCATCAATTCTGGAAGAAACAAAAACTGTAACCGTTTGAATTATAATTTTATTAGAATTAAAGGATAATAGTAATGTACATATCTGGGGGAAAACAAATTTGTTAAATAGCATGTTTAGAATTGTCTGTGAGTAAAGTCTTCAGAAATTCACAAATGGTAAACATTTTTTGACTTATGAAATAATTAAACCAATGTATCAGTGGGTGTATGACCAGAAAGACGTTTACTGACAAGTTGATTAGTGCGGAAATTGAGTTTGTACTTGTATATTTGAAGTGCTTAGCATGATCATGTTTTCCAGATGACTGTTGGTATGTTTTTCATTTCTACAGTCTTTGTTTTAGATGTACAATTGGACCACCTTGAAAAGGATTCAGTGAAGCATTTTTAGTTTGCTGTCTTTACTGTAGAATACTCTTGCAGCATATGTCACTGCTTGAGTATGCTTGAATAAAATCTTAAGGCTTTACTATTATTTGTAAATAACTGTACGAAAAGGAATTTTAAGGGATGTGGTTAGGTCAGGATATTTGACATTGAAATCTGTCATCCCTTAGAATATTCATAGACCTTTTATATTGCATCTAGCAATTGTTTGGTATAGCAGTGGCTTGTCAGTCAATATGTCTTGCAAGCCTATAATCTGTCTTTGTTTTAACCAGATGTCTAAGAACAATATTCCAGGCAAAGAAATTCAGGAGTATTCTTTCCATGTTTTACACAATTACCGTATATACTCGAGTATAAGTCGACCCGAATATAAGTCGAGGCACCCAATTTTACCACAAAAAACTGGGAAAACTTATTGACTCGAGTATAAGTCGAGGGTGGGAAATGCAGCAGCTACTGGTAAATTTCAAAAATAAAAATAGATACCAATAAAATTACATTAATTGAGGCATCAGTAGGTTAAATGTTTTTGAATATTTATTTCAAAGAAAAACAGTAAACTAGCTCTGTAAGTGGAAAAGAGAGCCAACAAAACCAATATGGCATCAACAATAACTTTAAAAGTACAAAAACCTTAGCTCAATCAGCAACCAAGCTAAAACACAAGAGTTAAAATCCTTCAAAACTGGATTCCTCCTCCTCATCTGTATGTTATATTTATGGACAAAAGTGGATATTCATTCAGGCTAGAGTGCTTTAAAATGTAAGTGAGGTTAGTTTCACACACACATGCACACCGTTTCGCTTTCCATAAACTAATTTTTTAGTGCATGACAGATGAAGTGCCTGACAGATGAAAGTCCTCTTAGGAAACTTCAGATCTTAACTGGCATTACATTTAAAATCAAACATGTTCACATTCTTAACATTTTTCCATGGCAAAGTGTTTCTCAAATAATCCATAATAATGCCGTGGGAGGGAATTATTGTCTAATTAAAACTTTCACTAGGACAGTTGAGAATAAGTTTGATGTTCACAATTTCCTCTTTGAAAGAGACCAGTAAATAGGGACCAAGAAGATGAAGAAAAAGAAGTGTGTTTTTTCACATTTTTCACACTGCAGTGAACAAAAATGGCATCATAGGAACAGGCTTATTCTCAGTCCAAAGGTTTGTTTCTGATTTCTTCCCTGATTTAAGGGAAATTTGGGAAACGATCTCACTATCATGAAAGGTTTAATTGATTCACTAACCCAAAAGATGATGATGATGACAGTGGGAGGCAGGAGTCATTCTCTCCCTTGCAAGAAAAAAGCATGTGTATGGGCTGCATGCACATCCTGTTTTGGAGAGCCACCATCTCTTTCACAGCTCTCCCTCATGCCTCCATTGCATGTGCACACATGCCATGGCTCAATAGTAGGTCAACATACAGATGTCACACTAGGTTCCCTCCTCAAAAGGAACATCCAACCTTTCTTGAGAAGTACAAACTTCATCTGTTCAGGATTGTGGTGACAAAGGTGAAGGAGGATGGGGCTGAGAGAAAGGAAGGGAAGAAAAGATCATTGACAGGGAGAAAGACAGGGAGAAACACCTGGAAGTGTGAGCCCTCGAGTTTCCTTAGGGAAGACCAGACAACAAGGGGAGAGGAGAGGAGGAGGAGGAGGAAGAGAGTTAAAAAAAAAAGAGTGGGAAGCCAACTCACGCGTGCCATCAAAGCCAGGGGGAAGTGGGGCTTTCTCCGCCTGCTGCCGCCAGAGGAGTGCGGGGGGGGGTGTGGGGAAAGGGGGTTCGTGCCGAGGCTCCGCAAGCGATTACCAGATTTGCAGCTCCGTTTGTTGGTGAAGCTGGAAGCGCGCAACGCAGGAGCTCGCGGGGGCCCCGGGCGCCCGTTAATGGGGAAGGAGAGGCCGCTTGGGGTCGCCAGGCTCAGGCAGCCTCCCCCCCCCAGCAGCGAAGAGCTGCTCCGGGGGCTCCCGCCACGGCGCAGCCAGGCACTTTGTCTCGCTGCCCCCGAAGCAGCTCTTCGCTGCTAGGCTAGGGGGTGGGGGAGGCTGGCTGAGCCTGGCAGTTTCTTTGCGAAGCTGGAAGCGCGCAACGCAGGAGCTCGCGGGGGCCCCGGGCGCCCGTTAATGGGGAAGGAGAGGCCGCTTGGGGTCGCCAGGCTCAGGCAGCCTCCCCCCCCAGCAGCGAAGAGCTGCTCCGGGGGCTCCCGCCACGGCGCAGCCAGGCACTTTGTCTTGCTGCCCCCGAAGCAGCTCTTCGCTGCTAGGCTAGGGGGTGGGGGAGGCTGGCTGAGCCTGGCAGTTTCTTTGCGAAGCTGGAAGCGCGCAACGCAGGAGCTCGCGGGGGCCCCGGGCGCCCGTTAATGGGGAAGGAGAGGCCGCTTGGGGTCGCCAGGCTCAGGCAGCCTCCCCCCCCCAGCAGCGAAGAGCTGCTCCGGGGGCTCCCGCCACGGCGCAGCCAGGCACTTTGTCTCACTGCCCCCGGAGCAGCTCTTCACTGCTGGGGGGGGGCGGAGGAGGCTGGCTGAGCCTGGCAGTTTGTTTCCTGGGGAGTGAGGCGTTTGCGGTTCTCCTGTTCAGTCCCCAACGGTGAAAAGACTTTCGGAGCTGCGGGCTCTCCTTCCCCATTAACAGGCGCGTTTCCAGCTTCGCCAAGAAACCGCCAGGCTCAGGCAGCCTCCCCCCCCCAGCAGCGAAGAGCTGCTCCGGGGGCTCCCGCCACAGCGCAGCCAGGCACTTTGTCTCGCTGCCCCCGGAGCAGCTCTTCGCTGCTAGGCTAGGGGGTGGGGGAGGCTGCCTGAACCTGGCAGTTTCTTTGCGAAGCTGGAAGCGCGCAACACAGGAGCTCGCGGGGGCCCCAGGCGCCCGTTAATGGGGAAGAAGAGGCCGCTTGGGGTCGCCTGTGTAGTACCTCAGTGGGTAGACAGCCGCGGCGGCGATGCTGCCATGGAGGCGCAATCAGTTGCAGCCACGCCACTGCAGGCCAGGCATGGTGCCGTAGCGGCTGACTCGAGTATAAGCCGAGGGCGGTTTTTTCAGCACAAAAAATGGGCTGAAAAACTCGGCTTATACTCGAGTATATACGGTATGCCTGAGCTGAGAAAAAAAACGCGGAAAATGTAGATTGGTGTTTGAGGGAAAAAATCGGAATTCCGCGTAAAATCGGAGATTTCACAGCCCTGTATGAACTGAAAATGCAAGCACTTAATTACCACAGATAGCAGAAATCTAAGCAGCAACATCTGTAGTCAAAGATTTTACTTCTTGCAGCTCAAACATTCAACATTTTAAAATAACCATCCATCCCCACTGGGATGTCTTCCATATAAATTGACACCGATTCAACCGGGATTCAGCTGGTGTAACAACCGGTCCAGTGAGCGTGCCTTTTGCGTGCATGTGCAGCATTTGCAACTCATCTTCTGCTGCAAGCCCTGTGTAAAACAGTTGATGCACGGCAATCCGCTGTGTCGTGCAAAACAGCTGAGCTGAAAAACCTGGAAATAGAGCACAGACTAGGTGCTGGGTGGGCCAAACAGCTGATCGTCTGAGAAAACTGGTTTTCTCCCAGCTGATCTTTGGACCTACTGGTTCACTCGAACTGGCCCAAACCAGCAGAATCCCATCCATGAAGTATAGCTGCTATCATTAGAGACATTTATGCCTTCCACAATAGCCAATAAGCATTTTCATTATAATTTCATATTTAAAACAGTTGCAGACCGACACTATATGCAAACTGAATAAATACAGTATATGTTATGAAAATAAAATCTGCCTTACACACTAATCACCTAAGGAATATTTTGCTAAACTGATACATTTTCAGCCAAATGCTTTTATATATATAGGTTTCAGAATCACATGTTTTCAGATAATACATATCAGCCAATTCTAAAACTTATATGTGGATTTATTGTTCAGATATAAATTACAGTGAAGTGCCTTTAAAAAAAATGTTTCTTTATGAAAGTGAAAGGCAGTATCTCTCCCCCCCATACCCTTTAATTGAACAGCTATATTTCAGTGGTTCACAGGCCTAAAATACTATAGTCAGTCATGTGAAAACAAAACCGAAAAACAAAATAACTAGTACCATTGCAGAATTTATCTCTTAAATTTGAAGTGGTGCATAAAAGCACCCTAAGGATTTAAAGGCAAAAACCCATTCTACTTTATGCCTTCTAGTGTCAAGAAATGTTGGCTGTTTTTCAAAGATTTTAGATTCCTGAAAATTAAGTATCACTTGAATTCATTTGAAACAGTAAAATATACTGTCCAATAGGTGCTTGTGATATTCCAGCATCATCATCAATGTAGAGGAGTATGGGGAATTTAGGAGTACAAAAATATGGGGCCATTATTGAACTTGACATATAAAGTGTGAAGGGAAAATAATATTTTCTGAACAATTACAATATTGTGTCAGAGGAAACCCTGAGACTTGTACTTCACTCATAAAATTGTGTTGGAATATAACTTCATTATTAGTAAAAGAAGGTGCAGTGTTATTACTGTAGTTATAGTTGGTCACATAGCCAGATATTTAGATTGGATTTGGCATTTTTGTTCAACCTATTAAGACCTATTATTATATTATGCACAATGTGAAATCACAGCTTTTAAGTAGTGTTGACCATGCCTCTTTTAATGTTCACTACACATTTCATGTACATCTACCAATTGTCTTCCACTGCTTATTTTTTCTATAAAGATTGTAATGTTTTACTGCCAGCTGTTGTTTCCAAACATTTGATGATCCAACTATGTGGTAGTGAATCAAACATCTTTTTTATAATCAATTCAGACATGTAAATTGGGTTTTGCAATTCTCCAAAACCATTTTATCAGTTTTATTTTTGTATCTTTGCTTTTCCTTTTATTTCCTTTCTATAGTACTGGAAGGATGTATTTTTCCAAGATTATTTAGAACAATCTTAATCTTGGATTATGTATTATTCCTGCATGTAATTTAAAAACAGTAGGCAAGCATGTTGTTTCCTGATTTTGTTCCTTTCACTGATTCTTTTAGAACCAGTTATGTTTTGTCAGTTATTAACCAGTTGCTGTCTTTATTAAACTATCTAGCTATAATTGGATGTACATTAGTCAGATATCTGAGCCATGCAATGGATATTTCCAGGAAATGTCAGTTTTAATCACCTCCACTCAGTTAACCATTTTTGCTGTAATTAATACTTGCATTTGATTTTTACTAAACTCATCTTCACATTCTTCTATCTATCCAGTATTTTCCTCATAGCATTTTTGAAATGTCCATAAATCTATTTGAAACTGAATTCTTTTTGCTTGGTTTTCTATTTTCAGAATTTTATTGCCATTTATACTTTGGTTGAATTACCTGGTTTGACTGAACTTGTTGAATTTGATTAACTTGGATTATTTGTGCCTGATAGTGTTTGATTTTCCCAGCTATTGCTGTTATTTGCTTTATGGTTTTCCCGAAAATTGGTGCTAAATTAATTTTTTTAAACTTGTCTTGATTCTTATATTCTTGAATTTTTGCTTCTCTATACAATTTAAACTATTTGTGTCATATCTTAATTTCTTTATCTTGTCCTTTAGTCTGATCTTCCACTTAAATATGATTTTGTTTTTGGTTTTCTAATTTCAGTAGTGATTTCTTCGGTAACTGCCACTGTTGTACTTATTCATACCCATCGTTATGGGTGCTAGATCTCTTTTGGGAGACTACTTTCAATACTGGAAGTCTTGTCTTTCTATTAATAATTCTGCAAATGCCATAATCTTCCATTTTTTTCCCCTTGTGGATGAGTCAGTTCATAGGTTGTTAGTGTAGACCCTATCTGTTGTGTCCGCGAAATGATGCCAGGAGTCGGTGACTTTAGGGCAAGCTCTTTATTAGTAAGTTGGAACCGAACTGGCGAAAGGAAAAAAGCCCGCGGCTTTTATTCCTTTCGCCGCTGCGGCCGCGGCCAATGGCACCACTTTGAATCTCCCGCGATCCGAATGGACCAATCGTGGGAGATTCCTAGCGAGCCAATCGGCGCGGCTCGCCTGACCAATCGGAGAGCCCCGCGCTTTGGCCAATCAAAGCGCGGGGATCTCGAGTATGTTAATTAAGGACAGAACACCCCTCCCCTCTTGGTTCAGTCCTTACGTTTCGTAGTCACGTAGGTAGGCGGGGCTCCGTCTGGGCCTACTTGACCTGCGCAACTCAGTTGTAGGCTGGATCCCGGCCGGTTCGGTCGGGATCTCTGCTGCTCCTGCTGCCGTCATGGGAACCGGCTGGTCGATCGGGCCGGTCCTTTCTCCGTAGCTCCCTCCTGGGCCTTCCGGGTTGGTTGAGCTGCGGGTTTCGCCGCTCCCGCTCGGTCTTTCCGGGTCGGTCGAGCTGGCCTGGCTGTTTCTTCCTGGCGCGGGGTCGTGATGGCTGCTTTCCGGTGAGTACTGCTGGTTTATTCTTCTTTGGTTTTGGTCCCCTGGGTATTCCCTCCCCCCTTGGTTTGTGTTGTGGGGGTTGGTTTCGCTTGTTTGTGCGTCGGTGGTTTGTTGGTTGGTAGTTCTCGACCTTAGTTGGTCGATGTGGTGTTTCTACACTCGTCCATCTGCTCTTTGTAGCCGGTACGAGTGTGGGCCTGTTGTTTGTGTGATGACAGCTGGAATCCATAGTGGGTCTCCCGTCAGGTTCTTTGTGTATACGGGGTCGCCGGGTGCGAAGGTTCGGTGTTTGCTGTTTGAGTCTGGGGGCCTCTCCGGGTTATACGTGGGGTGTAACCTGTCGAGTGGGGACCTTAGTTTTCTGCCCATTAATAGTTCAGCTGGGCTTTTATTGGTTGTGGTATTTGGGGTTATGTGTTGGGTGAAGAGTAGTTTGTTTATTTTCTCCTGGATCTCCCCGTGGTCTATTTTCCGGATGGTCTTTTTATTGAATTGGACCATCCGTTCCGCCCTACCGTTTGCCGCCGGGTGCGCCGGTGCTGTCAGCGCGTGGCGGATGTCCCTTTCTGCTAGGAATTTTTCGAATTCCAGCGAGATGAACTGGGGCCCGTTGTCGGAGACGACGACGTCTGGGAGGCCGTGTGTTGCAAAGAGTTTGCAGAGTTCCTTGATCACGGCCTCCGTGGTTGTCGTCTTCATGTTGCTTACCTCCAGCCAGTTGGAGTCAGCGTCAACTGTTATGAGGAAGGTGTGTCCTTTTGTGGGCCCGGCGAAGTCTATATGGATCCTAGACCAAGGTCCCCTTGGGGTTTCCCACTCTAGGACGGGTGCTGTGGGTGGGCTTGGCCTAGTTTCCTGGCATCGTTGGCACCTAGCTACCCAGGCCTCTATTTGTTTGTCCATCCCTGGCCACCAAGCGTAACTTCTGGCCAGGGCTTTAGTCCTAACGATGCCAGGGTGCCCCTCGTGTAGCAGTTCCAAAACCTTCCCCTGTAGCTTTTCCGGAATGACCACCCTATCCCCCCATAGTATGCAACCTTTTAATAAGGAGAGTTCCGTTTGGCGGTTCCGGAACGTTTTGACAGACTCGTCATTGTCCCTTTCCGGCCACCCTTTCTCCACCCAATGCAACACCCGCGCCAGACGTTTGTCTTTATTAGTCTCTCGGGCAATGTCTGACGCGGTTATGGGCAGGTTGGGTAGAGTCTTTATGCTGAGGGTGGTCGTCGTGGGTGCTGGGTCGGTGTCGGGTTCCGGTAGCGGCGAGCGGCTTAAGGCGTCTGCATGGGAGATCGTCTTACCCGGTCTGTGTATGAGTTCGTAGTTGTAGGCTGCCAGGAACTCGGACTACCTTGTCATTCGGGGAGACAGAATGTTCGGGGTGGCCCGGTTTCCTGCAAGGATTCCCAGCAGCGGCTTGTGATCCGTTATGATGGTGAAAGTCCAGCCGTAGAGATACTCGTGGAATCGTTTTACGGCGGCAACGATAGCCAGAGCCTCTTTGTCCAGTTGGCTATAGTTCCGCTCCGGTTTGGTGAGGGTCCTTGAAAAGAACGCGATGGGCGCTTCTTTTCCGTCGGGGAGGGTATGGCTGAGGACAGCGCCGACGCCAAAGGGTGATGCGTCGCATGTGACGGCCAGAGGTAGGGTCTCGTTGAATTGTATAAGGACGGCGTCCGAGGTGAGGAGGTCCTTCGTTCTTTGGAAGGCGGCTTGCTCGCGTTTCCCCCAAGTCCAGGTCGCCGCCTTGTCCAGGAGCCTATGCAGAGGCTCCGCCGCCGTCGCCTTTTGGGGCAGGAAAACATTGTAAAAGTTCAGTAACCCCAAGAATGCCTGTAGTTCCGTCTTTGACTTGGGTGTGGGGGCTTCTTTGATGGCCTTGATTTTTTTGTTTGTGGGGTGAATGCCGTGACGGTCCTAGGAGGTAGCCTAGGAATTCTACTCGTTCCGTGCATAGCTGGCATTTCTCCCTCTTGACTTTCAGTCCGGTCTCTTTAAATTTGGTTAGGACCTCCCTTAGTCGACCCTCTAGTTCAGCTTGGTTGGCTGCTGACACTAGGACGTCGTCGAAGTAAGGTACCACCCCCTTGATACCTTGCAATAGTCTCTCCATTAGGCTTTGGAATATGCCCGGTGCCACGCTGACTCCGAATTGGAGTCGGTTGCATTTGAATGCCCCCCGGTGGGTGACTATGGTCTGCGCTTCTGCCGTTTGCTCGTCGACCGGCAACTGTTGGTATGCCTGGGCGAGGTCGAGCTTGGCGAAAACCTTGCCCCCTCCCAGTGAGTGCAGTAGGTGTTGCACTACTGGGACGGGGTAGGCGCTTTGTTGCAGCGCGCCATTTAGGGTGGCCTTATAGTCCCCACAGATCCTCACCGACCCATCAGGCTTGATCGGGGTGACTATGGGGGTCTCCCACCGGGCATGGTCTATGGGCTGTAGAACCCCTTGTTTGACGAGCTTGTCAATTTGCTCGTCTATCTTGGGTTTCAGTGCGAATGGCACCCGCCTTGGTTTCAGGCGTTTTGGGGGGAAGTTAGGGTCTAGATCGAAAGATATAAGGGGCCCTCGGTACTTGCCTAGGTTTCCATCGAAGACCTCTTGGAACTCCCGGGCCAGTTGCTGCTCCCAGCTGTCGTCGGTGACGTGGTCGACTCCCGTGAGAGCGATGTCGAGCGGGGCGAACCATTGCAGTCCCAGTAGGCTTGGGTGGTCGCGGTCGACGATTGTCAGGGGAAGTCTTTCGGTGTGCCCCTTATACGTGATGTTGAAGTGTTTGGTTCTGACTACCGGGATGCGGTTTCCCTGGTAGTCTTTTACAATGAGTCTCTGGCTGTCTACGTTCCTCCTTTGGAGGGTAGGCACCAAGCGCTTTATTTCATGCCATGCAATCATGGAGAGGTAGGACCCGGAATCCACCTCCATTTTGCATGGCTGGCCCTCGATGCCTACCTCCACGTGGACCTTCCGGGCGTCGTTGGTGATGGCGTGGCCGATGGTGACCGTCTGGTGGGTCTCCTCTCTCCGCCGGTTGTCGACGCCTCACGAGGATCGCCCGTTCCGGTCCCATCGGTTGTCCGAGGGGCGATCTTTGGTCCGGGATGGTGTGCCTTCTCTCCTCCGGTCGTTCTGGTCCCATCGTGCCGGTCTGCGATTTTTCTTCAGGCGGCAGACACGGGCGATGTGTCCCTTCTTGTCGCAATGCCGGCAGGTCGATTCGAGAAACCGGCATTCCGACCTGGGGTGGTCGCCACCGCAACCGGCACAGTTGGTCCTCGACTTACGACCTCGCCGGCTTCGTGGGTCGCAGCCTGTCTGGAGGCGATGGATGTCCTCCTCGTCATCGGAAGTGCCCGATGTCGAGTGGAGCTCGCCCTGGTGGGTGGTCGTCTCGGGTCGGGTCTCGGTCGACCTCGCCGGGTTGTTGTTTCCACTGCGGTCCCCAGTGTTTGGTCTGCGCATGCGGTCGGCGGAAGTTCGGGTTGCTTCGGCGGCGGCGGCTGCGGTGAGGGTGTCTGCTAGGCTGATGTTACCCTTGGCCATCAGCCGGCTCTGGAGGACGGGGTCCCACAAACCGAGCACGATCCGGTCTCGCAGGGCGTCGTTTAGGTTGTTGAATTCGCAAAGCCCCCCTAGACGCCGCAGCTCGACGACGAAGTCGCTGAAACTCTCCCCCGACCTCTGGTCCCGCCGGTAGAACTCGTTGCGCCGGATCAGGATGGGTACCTCTGGAGCGAAGTGCCGCCGAAGTATGGGTTCGAGGACATCCCAGTCCATCGCGGTCACATCAGCGGGTTTGGCGAGCGCCTTGGCCATCTGGAAGACCTCGGTCCTACAGTGGGTCAGGAAGACGGCGCGCTTCATGGGGCCGGTGGCGTCCTTCAAGCCGCTGCACTCGAGGTACATGCGGAATCGGTCGGAGAACGATTCCCAGTCCTCGGTGGCGGGGTTGAAGGGTGCGGGCGGTGCGATTTTCGCCATCTCGGTGGTTCGTCTGGCTTCCGTCGGACACGTGGTTCGGTTCAGGGTCTGGATCCCATCCTCGTCGCCAGTGTTGTGTCCGCGAAATGATGCCAGGAGTCGGTGACTTTAGGGCAAGCTCTTTATTAGTAAGTTGGAACCGAATTGGCAAAAGGAAAAAAGCCCGCGGCTTTTATTCCTTTCGCCGCGGCGGCCGCGGCCAATGGCACCACTTTGAATCTCCCGTGATCCGAATGGACCAATCGCGGGAGATTCCTAGCGAGCCAATCGGCGCGGCTCGCCTGACCAATCGGAGAGCCCCGCGCTTTGGCCAATCAAAGCGCGGGGATCTCGAGTATGTTAATTAAGGACAGAACACTATCTATTTTATTACTCCTTCTAAGTTATCATCTCTGTAATTCACAGTAGCTTTCTTCTATTTTTTGAATAGTTGTTACTGTATCTGGGTCTTCATTTTCACAATTTTTCACATTCTCTTCCTGTTCTGCATCCTTTAATATTTTATTTCTGTAATGAAACTCCTTTTATCTATTAAATGTTGTCCAATGGCATTTTAGTGTGGATAAATTCTTTTCCACAGTTCAAACATCTGCTTTAAGTAGGCCGGCTTAGTTGGTTCCAACTTATCATTGCCAAGCGATAATGGTGTATTTTTCAAATACAATATACTTTTGTTTGCACTTGTTCTGTCAATAATCGTACAAGGCTAAGCCCTGGTTGCTCAGCCATAGTTCCTGAGTCCCAATTCCCCCTTTTCAACAGATGTCCTGGTACTCTAACATCTGACACAGCAATAAGCAATCTGGTACAGGATTCTTTTTCTGGTTTCTTACTATTAAAAGTTCTTGGATATACTTAGTCTGGCTCTTCTGCCAATACTTGCCTGGGATGGGTGACTTTTCTGATAGAATACATTACCTGCCAGTATAGATCTCAACTTTGTCAGAACAAACCCCCCCTCCCCCATAACAAGTGGGGATCCATGGAGGGGTTATTTTATTTGCTTATATTATTCAGCCCAATTTTTTTGTGCTTAAACAAGGCATTTGTTAAGTAAGTTTTGCCCCATTTTATGATCTTTCTTGCCATAGTTGTCACTGCGGTTGTGAAGTTAGTAATATGATTGTTAAGTGAATTTGGCTTCCCCATTAACTTTCCTTGTCAGAAGGCCGCAAAAGGGGTTCACATGACCCTGGGACATTGCAACCATCACAAATACATGCCAGTTGCCAAGTGCCTGAATTTTGATCACACCGCCATGAGGACGCTGATGGGTATGTGAAAAATGGTCACGTCAGTTTTTCAGTGTCATTGTAACTTTGAATGGTTACTAAATGAATGGTTGTAAGTTGTACGGGGCCCTTCCCACAGACCAGGACTAGGTAGATTTTATTTGACGGTGTTAAAGATATTGTTGCAGGATATCTATTTTTGAGCTTCCTTACCTGAATCCTGCCTGTTCTGTTGTTGTCCAATATTGAGGCTTATGGTTCAAATGTTTAACATATAATTTGCTAACCTTCAGGAGAGACTCAGAGACCTGATTGCACAAATCATTCTATTTCCCTTTATATATATTTATATTATTGCCAGCCCCGCATATTGGAATATACCATTCTGATCAATAAATGTCAACAGATACTAGCTGAAGCCCCCTCTAGTTGGAATTCTGTATTATTATTTCAGGCAAAAAACAATCAACAACTACATCTTTGCTCATCTTAAGCAATTGGTTTACTTCTTGCACAGAGACAGGGCACCAATTTTACTCCTGTCCCAGATTGATCTAATTCTCATTTGTGTTACTACCAGAGTCTATGTAAAATACTCACAGATTTAAAATGCCACTTAATTGACAGACTGGAAGTAGGAGAGTGAGCGGTTTACCTACACTGGTAATTTGCTAGAAGTGAAGAAATCTCTCTTCTTGACACACTGAATTAATTTCTGCGTGTCTTTTTGCCAGTTTTTCTTTTTTCTTTAGGAGGGACTTACACTGAGCATTTAAGTCCAATAGGGAAAATATTGGTCCTCAGAAGATTATTTAATTTTTCTACTTGCAGTCTGACATAACATTTTCAGCTGTGCACAATCCTGATCAAACTATTTTTTGTTCTTTACATTCCAATTTAAGTGAGACATTTGCTAAACCATATACTGTATCTGAACATGCTTTTAGAGTTGCCTAGCAAGTGCGCTCAAATTTTCTAAGGTAACTGTGGCTGCCAGTCATTCTATGGCCATTTTTAAATTACTTTTGTTCCATCTATTCATATCTCTGCGGTTGATTTTTGCAACTATGGGGTGCCAATTGCATCTGTTCTTACAGATTGATAGAGGGATGACATAATTAGTATTAGGGGAGTGGTGATAACTGTATAATTGAGAATTACCTTTATCCACTGTAAGGCCTTTAGGAGATTACATGACAGATGGAAGGGTTGACTACTGATCTTCTCCCTGATCCTCCCCACCCCCAAAATAAGCATATTCTGCAGTGTGATCTCCATTTAGGGAGCCATTGAGTTTTATATTACATATTCTGACAATAAAACACAATTACACTGTTTAGCAAAAATATATATTCTTTTAAGGCATCTTACAGGTCAGTGATGTATAATTCCATTTCTGTTACCAGTATCAAATGACAGCTTCATTACCAATATTTATGAATGTGCCCTGACTTCATGTTCTCCTTGCCTCCCCCACCATGCTGTACTCTACGTGGAACAGAAATTTATGTTAATATTGTCAATGCAATTTCATCAGCAGAACTGGCATCAGTGGGATTGACTTTTTGGCAATAGTACATATAATCTGTTTAGGATTTAAATCTAAATGGCATATTCAGTATATTGAAGCAGTGCAATCCAAAGGCATTTGTATTCTTAGCAGTCCTTGTAATCAGTAATTTTTTCCTGAAACTTGGAGGAAATGTATGAGTAGAAGGATAGCATAAGTAAACTTATTGAACAAAGCTGAACTGCAAGTATGTATATTGAGTGATAGTGCCTAAATTCTAGGTATTATCCTTTCTGTGATGTTTAATACTGTCAATAACCAGGAGAATGATTCTTAACATTTTTGTTGGGCTTCTTCTATAGATTGTAAACAATTTAATAAATTTAAGTTATCTAAAATGGCTTCTGGAGTAAAACAGAAGCCTTTTGGTTTTCTGGATACTTACCAACTTAAAGAATTTTATTTCCTATGGACTTGTAACTTAAAAACTAGAGATATACATGTATTACTATGACTCATGTTGAAACTTTAATGTTACACTTCAAGTTTCAGAATATAATTTTATGCCTATATAGCAGTACTTTAAAATACATGTTCTGAGAGTACAGCTTTAGACAGTTTCTGGAGATTATAATATTTCAGAAAGAAGCAGAACCCTAATGAAATGGGAATCTCACAAACATAAACCTTGGAAAATAATACTGAATATTCTAATCTCCCTCTTCCATCTCCCTCTCTTCATTATACTGAAGTCACAAAACTGCATTCAACACAAAGAACTGAGAAGTTGCACCAAAAAGCAGGAATAGTGAGAAAAGGTAGCTTGGAATTTCTACGTCAAAACATTTAGTTGTAAATACTTATTTGGCAAAACATCCATGAAATTATTTCCAAACATGAAAAGATAGAACAAAGATAATTAAATAAAAGACACTTTAAAATTAAATTTTCCTTTCACTTAAATATATTTAACTTTCAATAATAATTTCATATTTTCTTTTGATAAATTTTGGCATAGCATATCTCTAGGTATCACAGACAAATACAAAATGCTCCTAGGGAAGATTTTTCATTTCAAAGCTAACGATTATCAACTTTTATTTAATTTGTTTCAATTGAATCTTTTACTTAAAAGAAAAATGTATTGTAATTAAACATAAGCATCACTACAGATGCTTTTAAGAAATGATGTCTATCATACTTAGCCAATAAAAAGGAGAATGGCCCTAGTGGAGTTAAATAGAACTAAATAAAACAGAACCTAAAAAAAGAATACTTATACCTTAAGTTTACTCATCTGTGATTTTGCAGTCATTTGTGTATGACTCATGGATGAATTTGATCATTTCATAAACTGGTTGCAATATGTATTTGTTCACCTATATCAATCTCAGTCACCTATAGATCAATGGTGGCCTTCAAATACCATGCAACTCCCCAGTCACCTATTTTCAGCTCTAATTCTCACATAATGGTACTGAAAGCAAATTTTTAGAAACACATTAGGTCTGTGTGCTCCAAAGAGGCAGAAATTAAAGTCACATAAAGACTATAGGGTAAAGCATTTCTGACCCACCCATTCATCCCAGAGCTCCTGCACCTGTTCATGGACAATTATTTTCTGCCAGTAAATAAGTCCTACTCTGTTTTCTTGACATACATCATAGACATATAGCTGAACTGTGTGGAAAGCCTGTAGGCTATATGTAGTATCTCAGGAAGAACTACAATTCGTCTTTCTTCTTCTTCTCTTATTTGAGGATTAGAGTTTTGGCAGGGGGTGAATTAGGCTTAAAAGTATTCATTATTCCCATTCTCATTCCCAAAATGCCAGTTTTTCAGATTTGGAGAAGTTTAAAAATTAATGCTGATTCTTGAATCCTTTACAATCTTTGTAAAAGAAAAGAGAAAATCCTGAAATAAACAAAAATTTCAGCCCTGCCAATCTGACTGAGATCACATCATTGCCCTGTCTACTTATCACTCTCAAATAGAAAAGATACGGGATAGCAGCATACTGAAAATAAAGGTGAAACTCGAAAAATTAGAATATTGTGCAAAAGTTCATTTATTTCAGTAATGCAACTTAAAAGGTGAAACTAATATATGAGACAGACTCATTACATGCAAAGCAAAATAGTTCAAGCCGTGATGTGTCATAATTGAGATGATGATGGTTTACAGCTCATGAAAACCCCAAATCCACAATCTTGGAAAATAAGAATATTGTGAAAAAGTTCAATATTCTAGGCTCAAAGTGTCCCACTCTAATCAGCTAATTAAGCTTGCAAAGGGTTCCTGAGCCTTTAAATAGTCTCTCAGTCTGGTTCAGTAGGAATCACTGACCTGACAGTTGTGCAGAAAACCATCATTGACACCCTCCATAAGGAGGGAAAGCCTCAAAAGGTAATTACAAAAGAAGTTGGATGTTCCCAAAGTGCTGTATCAAAGCACATTAGTAGAAAGTTATGTGGAAAAGTGTGGAAGAAAAAGGTGCACAAGCAGCAGGGATGACCGTAGACTGGAGAGGATTGTCAGGAAAGACCATTCAAAAGTGTTGGGGATTTTCACAAGGAGTGGACTGAGGCTGGAGTCAGTGCATCAAGAGCCACCACACACAGACGGATCCTGGACATGGGCTTCAAATGTCGTAATCCTCTTGTCAAGCCGATCCTGAACAACAAACAATGTCAGAAGCATCTTACCTGGGCTAAAGAAAAACAGAACTGGTCTGTTGCTCATGGTCCAAAGTCCTCTTTTCTGATGAGAGCAACTTTTGCATCTCATTTGGCAACCAAGGACCCACAGTCTGGAGGAAGAATGCAGAGGCACACACTGCAAAATGCTTGAAGTCCAGTGTGAAGTTTCCATAGTCTGTGTGGATTTGGGGAGCCATGTCATCTGCTGGTGTTGGTCCACTGTGCTTCATTAAGTCCAGGGTCAACGCAGCCATCTACCGGGAGATTTTGGAGCACTTCATGCTTCCTTCCGCAGATGAGCTTTATGGGGATGTTGACTTCATTTTCCAGCAAGACTTGGCACCTGCCCACATTGCCAAAAGCACCAAAACCTGGTTCAATGATCGTGGGATTACTGTGCTTGATTGGCCAGCAAACTCGCCTGATAGATTCTCTATGGGACATTGCCAAGAGAAAGATGAGAGACATGAGACCGAACAATGCAGAAGAGCTGAAGGCTGCTATTGAAGTATCCTGGTCTTCCATAACACCTCAGCAGTGCCACAGGCTGATAGCTTCCATGCCACACTGCATTGAGGCAGTAATTGCTGCAAAAGGGGCCCAAACCAAGTACTGAATACATCTGCATGCTTATACTTTTCAGAGGTCCGATATTGTTCTATGTACAATCCTTGTTTTATTGATTGCATGTAATATTCTAATTTTCTGAGATTGTGGATTTGGGGTTTTCATGAGTTATAAGTCATAATCATCACAATTATGAGAAATCACAGCTTGAACTATCTTGCTTTGCATGTAATGAGTCTATCTCATATATTAGTTTCACCTTTTAAGTTGCATTACTGAAATAAATGAACTTTTGCACGATATTCTAATTTTTTGAGTTTTACCTGTACAACTTTGAAACTGTATCAGTTGATTTGTATAGAGTTTTTAAAAAGTAGGAAGTGTGAGCCCTAAGGCAGCATCTTAATAATTTTTGGTGGTCTGGGCAGCAGCCCTCCCCCCCAAAAACAAAACTATTAAAAGTGGTGGTATAGTTTCATGATAGTCTATCATTTTGAAGAACAAATCATACTAATATTCTAGTAATAAATTCAAGACTCATTACATTTTCATGATTTGGAGCACAGGAAAAGTCTCACAAGCTTCAGAGCTTAATTCTCTTTCTAGCATCAATGCTACTTCCAGCAGCTGCCTTGATTTAAAATATTTTTTCTCCACCAAAATTCTTATATTTAGCAAAATTTACCGGAGTAATGGGAAGCTACTATAAAAATTTCAATAATGGAATTAATTCAAATTAAAATCAATATATCTCTGTATCCACTATAGCAAAGATTTCCTGATTTTCTAACAGCCTTCCTGTGCAATGGCACAAGGCAGTTTTCTTTTCTGATAACATAGAAGTTTGTTGCTGCTTGTTTACATAATCCAGCATTCCACTATTATATATATATAATCAAGATTCTGTCAAAATGACAAAATGTACATCATGTCATTATTCAAGTTCCATCCCTTATGTACAACACTGTATGATCTTTTTTTTTTTCCCATTCCCTACCCATCCTATTTTATTTCTTCAGCATCTCATCAAGATAAAATAGAAACCTTAATTTAAAGCAATACTGCATTATTTGTATGGGATTATTTCAATATCCATTTTCCCCTTCCAATTGACTTCTGCAATAAGTTAATTTTTAGAAATGGCATTTGGTTAAACCTACTAACTGTACTTTGTTTATAATCCTGAAAGAGAATTGCAAGCAGTAGATTGTGTTGCTAAATCCAGAAATAAGACTCACTTAAACAGAGTTAAATTAATCCTAAGTAATTTAGAGTTACATCAGGATTAAACACAACTTTCTCTGAACAGGTGGTTTTAGCATAAGTTGTAAGTTTTGTTCTAACTGTTTTATTCAATATATTCTACATGACCATTGGGGGTACTATCTAATGTGTTTTTGCCAAATGTATTGTTGCCAATCCTAGATCATATTTTTTTAAAAATTGGATTGTATCTCATTTCCATCACAATTACTAACACAAAAACAATTCCATCAGAAGCTTCAGGTTGTAATTTCTGGCATTACAACCACCTAGAGTTGCCCCTCCAAAGTAAGATATGCAGTATACAAATAATAAAATACATACCACTATTCTCTGATATATTTCAATGTGCAGTGTCCACAATATATATCTTGCCATTTTTTTTTACATTTCTGTTCTAATTACTGCCAGAAAAATCAAAGTCCCCAAAATAAAAATATTATTTGCCACTTTAGATCTTCTCAGGGAATCCTGTTATGATGGGATGACTTGGAAACTTTAATGACCTATGTGAATTCTTTACAGTGTGGGAAGCCCCTCCCACAAGAATGAAATATTTTGGGGAATATTAAAAAAGGCAGAATATTGTATTTCCCTAAAGGAGAAATGGAAGAGCATGTTTTTAATAGCAGGAAGCAGCCCCAAAGTCTTTCTTAATAGCCCACAGCAGATGCCCACACTTAAAAGAGATAAAGAGCTTATTGAAAGAGGAAGACAAGTATCCAGATAGCTGTATTCATAAGCAAAGCAAATACTGCAGCCAGAAATCCATTCAAGACAGGATATTTTGAAACTCCCTGCAGCTAAGTCTGAACAAAGGCAGAATGGTAGGATTAGAAGCAGCCCCTCACCCAAGAACCAACACAGGACGATAGTCATTAAACCACAATAGAAATTGCCCAACACCCTTTCAGAACACAAACCCCTTCATTGCACCATCCCAGAGCAGTCCAAATTTCACCCGGGAGCTCAGATAAACAATAAGGCAGAGGTTGACCAGATTAGCTCAGACAAACACCTAGGATTTGCATTCCCTCTTTTGCCTATAGAGCCAGCTATGACCCCTACATAACCACTACATGACCTCATAGGAATCTGACAACAGCCAATAGAATATTAAAGGACGTGTTCTTGCACAGGAACAGGAAGCTCAAATACAAAACCTGAAAAAGGTAACCCCCCCCCTCAACTTCATTTTGTAAGCTGCACCAGAACCATAAACGCTGGTAGTTCATTAAACCATCTTTCCAATCAGCCTCCATGTTTCCATTGTCTTTTTTCCCAGCTTGAAACTGAACCAGATGGATTTTCCTTCCAACAACAGTAAAGGGTCACCCTTGCAGGGAAGTTCAAAAGACAAGAAATGAAGTTAAGCGGTAATTCATAATGTGGATAAGAGAAAGCTAGGATCTACAAGGCATAAGAAAGGCCACCCATGTAGGAAAAGGAATTCCAGAATCAAATAAAGAAGCCAACTGTATGGACGTGGCAGAAACAATTACCCAAGTTTGGGTGCTAAAAGTTTAGCCTCTCAAATTGGACAGCAGTCCTCTAGTTACTATAAAGCATCCCTCTCACAGTACCCGGAGGCTGTTAGGGGCTGGATGGGGAGCAACGGGTTGAAACTAAACCCTTGCAAGTGGATCTGGGTTTGGGGTTCGTTGGCTCAGGGAGAATTGCCACCTTTAGTCTTGGATGGGATGGCACTACCCCAAACAGACCCTATGCATAATCTAGGGGTTATCCTAGACTCACAATTCCTGCTCAAAGAGCAGGTGGTAGTCATGGCCAGGAGGGCCTTTGCGCAACTGCGGGTTGTGTACCAGTTACGCCCTTTCCTGGACCAACACTCACAGTCACTCATGCTCTGGTCACTTCCCATCTTTATTGTTGCAACATGCTCTACACGGGGCTGCCCTTGAAGAACATCCAGAAGTTCCAGTTGGTGAAAAAGGCAGCAGCCCACATGGTTTTGTGCAGACCCCAGTATGCACATTTCACCTCTCCTGCGGGAGCTGCATTGGTTGCAGATTTGCTTCCAGGTACAATTCAGGGTGCTGGTTATCATCTTTAAAGCCCTTCATGGCTTGGGACTAGGTTATCTGAAGAACTATCTCTTGCTGGTCATATCTACCCAACCCATCAGAGCAGGAAGGCAGGGACTCTGCGAGTCCCATCGATATGAAATCAGATTATTAATGTAAGGTTATTGAAGAAAACAAAAATAGGTGGCTTCTCTTTGCTTTATAAACTACAGCAATGCCTTTGATAGTGTTAATCATGCCAAAATACAACTTGTCTATGTCCTAATTCTCCCTATATACCAATGACTGCATCTCAAATGATCCATCTGTTAAAATACTGAAGTTTGCAGATGATGCAACAGTTATTGGTCTCATTCGAGACAACAACGAATCCACATCCAGACGGGAGGTTGCATAACGTCTCATGGTGTAACTGGAACAATCTGGAACTGAACACACTCAAAACTGTAGAAATGGTGGTAGACTTTAGGGGAAACCCTCCCATACTACCACTTCTTACAATAACTAGACAACAAAGTATTAACAGTAGAGACCTTCAAATTTCTAGGTTCTGTTATATCACAACCCCTAAAATGGACACCCAACATTAAAAACATCATCAAAAAAAGCACAACAAAGAATGTTCTTTTTGTGTCAACTCAGAAAGCTCAAACTGCCCAAGGAGTTGCTGATACAATTCTACAGAGGAATTATTGAGTCTGTCATCTTACCTATTTTGTTTATGTGATGCTAGCAGATGATGGGCTAGAATATGACTATGCTTGGTAGATATAAGGGGAACAGAAAAGGGCTAATACAATGCATAAACAGACCAAAAATGTATAAAACTGTCCATGATTTAGATTATAACTTGAGGTAGGTCAAAACAGTATTTATCCATGCAGTCACAAAGTCACCTTTCATTTGATGGCACCTTACTAATTTTTGAAGGTGTAGTAAAACTATCCTTTCAAACTAGGCAATCACATTTTAGATTACTGTTATGCAAATACAAACATTGTGGTTAGTTTATGGTTACGTGCATAAGAAACAGACAATAAGTTTGAATAAATCATGGTTAAAGTATTCATAGGTAAACATGAGAAGCAAACTGAAATTGCTTTTATTTAGGTGATTAAACTTTTCCAGTGGTACTTACAACTACTTGACTCTCTGCCTGTAATCGTTTCAGATCTATCTGTATCTGTATATCAAGATTAGAAATGGGCAAAAATCCTGTTCCTTCTTTAATTTCTATGGGAAGCAACGACAGCATCAAGAACCTTTTTTATTGTGTATCTGCACCAATTTATTGCAAGCACAAACATAACCATCTGCTTGATGATCTGCAAATATGCACTTTAAATAGCCAAAGGAAGCTTCTGAAAAATATACAGTAGCTCTCCTCTTCACCCACTTTTAGGTTAGTGATGTATTACAGATGACTAATTTTGATATTGCTGATCTTCATGTATCTGTGTATTGTGCAACTGTCTGCAAAGCTGACATTTTAAAATCCTAAGCAGCATTTTTTGATGCCGAAAATTTCCTACCATATATCATTTAAATTAGAAAAATGCATATTATGAGACTGTAATCAGCACTTTTCTTGATCTGAGGAAATATAAGCTATTTTAACATTTGAAACTGTCATACCACTGCAGATGTTTGCTTTAATTAATCCATGTGAATTCTAACATACACCCTGAATGTCCCCTTTGTTCCTCATCTATCAAGTAATATACATAATCACATTTTTTCATGGATGTTTTGGCATTTATGTCCACATACATTTTTCCAGCATCTATTCATCTCTAGAGCAGAAAGTAAATCTGAAGCAATTGCTAAAATATGGAAGGTCCAAATATTCAGTTATTTTTCTTAGTGCATGTAAATACATACAACAAAGATGGCAAGATAGAAAAGTAATGCCCTAGTTAATATGCCAATAGTCTACAGATGTCAAATTGTCAGCCCATGGCACATGCAGGCCATGCCCACCCCAGCTGCACAAGGGGGGAAATGCCACGATATGTGACAGCAACATGATGCTGCGAGTTTGACACCTGTGAGTGAATTAAGATTTTAACTGAGCCAACAATTTTAGTCATAGGTCGTGACAATTGTAAAGTAGGTGATCACCTGACTGTGCCTAATTTTATAACCTTTTATGCAGCAGTTAAGTGGTCATTAAGCAAACCTACTGCTCATTATGGGGCAGTTTTTTGGGATGGGTGGGTCATTTTTGGGATATGTCATAACTTCGAACAGTTTTAAGTTGAGGGCTACCTGTACTTCATTTTAGTGAGGCTGTTCTTTTTTCCTTGGTGTAAAGGTAAAGATAAAAGTTTCCGCTGTCCAGTCATGTCCAATTCTAGGGGGCTATGCTCATCATCTCCATTTTTTAGCTGAGGAAGCCAATGTTTTCTGGAGGCACTTCTGCAATCATGGCCAGCATGACAGTATGCAGAGGCACACAGAATGTTTTATCTTCCCACCAAAGTGGTACCTATTTATCTACTTATATTTTAAACAGCTAGGTGGCAAGAGTTGGGACAAGTAACAGGAGTTCACCCTGTTGTGTGGTTCTTGGGTCTTGAACCAGGGCTGTCAGCTTTCCAGCCAACAAGACCACTGTTATAACTGCTGAGTCATTGGGCCTGATTTTTGGTATATGTAATTCAAACTCAGCTGTGTACAGATATTTCTTGACACTGACAGGGGTCCTTCAAGGGTACTTGAAAGCTGCAACTATAAACTATGACAAAAACTGCTCTATTTATCTGTGTGATTTATATGGTCACTGATCTCACATAGGTGACTCTGGATAGTGTACAAAAATTAAGAACAAAAATACCTCACAACATATAACCCTGAAGCCCAAGGATAAACAAACAAACAAACACACTAGCAGTAGCAGAGCTGATCTAAATTCCTGACCCAAAGGCCTGGAAAAACAGCCATGTATTCAATGCAAAACAGAGTGGAGGCCATCTGAATCTCTGGAGGGAGTGCTGTTCCATAGGGCAGGTGCTCCCACTGAGAAGGTATGACTTCAGGGTTCAAGATACTATTTGATAGAAGAGATTTAGAACATGCCCTGTCTGTTAGATCTGGTGAGATGAGCAGAAACCGAGAGAGATAATCCTGCAAATAATTTCTAGTATTTCCCATCTCATTCTAAACACACTGGAACTATAATGGGATTATGGGTATGAAAATCCCAATGTATATGGCAGTGGTGGCTAACCTTTTGGGGCTCCTGTGCCAAAAATTGTGCATGCGCTTGCACGCTAGCACTCAGAAGGCAATGCGTGCCCCTCACGCCCCCTATGCATGCGCGCACAATCCCCACCCCCCACAACCCCCTTACCTGCACTGCGCCTCACAGCTGATTTTCAGCAGGTTTGAGGCCTTTTTCGGCCAACCAGAGGCTTGAGGAAGGCTTCTGCAGGCTTTGCAAGCCGAAAACTAGGCCCGTTTTGTCACTTCCAGTATTTCCGAAAAAACAAAAAGTGATGAAACAGGCCTAGTTTTCCGCCTGCAAAAGCCTTCCTCAAGCCTCTGGGAGGCCGAAAATCAGCTGTGAGGCGCATGCATGCACAGTGAGGTAAGTTTGCCTGCAGTTCGCGTGCCAGCACAAATAGGTCTGAGTGCCACCTGTGGCACTCCTGCCATAGGTTCGCCCTCACCGGTATATGGAAAACATAAAGTTGGATAAGGATACTTGCTCTTCATTACGGGACCTAAATTATCATGGCGTTCATGATTAGAAATAGTGTTTCTGAACAGAAGGAACACTGCAACATAGGTTGTACACTTGCTTAATACTGTAATTTTAACAGCTATAATTTAGGACACTGCCATTAGAATATAAATTGACTGTTCTTTAATTTAAAAAAAGATCTGCACAAACCCCATTATTAGAAACAGATATCCTAAGCAGATGGTCATCTGTTATTCAACAGATTTAAGTTCATACATCCACTATGTCATGGGTTGTTTAAATCATAACTTGTGAATATAAAAGTGCATATCTCACACTAAACCATTCATGGATGCATAATGTGCATCCTTCCAGATGTTGCTGTAACTAGCACAGCCAGTAGAAAGTTTTGATTCAGTAACATCTGAAAGTCTCCATATTAGTAACCCATGCAACAGTTTATTATAAAAGTGGAACATGGATTAATACAAAGTACTTTTATTGAACCAAATAAATATTATTCAGAAAAAGAGTTGAGCAAACAATTTTCTAGTATTTCACACAATTTAGACATGCTTAGAATTATTTATTAGCATAACTCTGATTGTGCCATCAGGGTTTTCTTTCATATTACATTTCTAACCCATATACAGAAATGCTTATCATACTTTTTAGGAAAGAAATTTAAATCACCACTCTCTTGTTTTAATTTTTATATTTTTACTGTTTTATATTTTCATTCTTATTGCAAAAACATAAAACTGAATATGCACTTTTAAAAAAATGCTAATATAACCCTAATTGCTTTAATTGATTTTAAATAACAGGAGTTTCAATCAAGTGTCAACCCTGATTATCTATGACACAAAACAATGTATGATTTGTTTTTGCTCTTGCTCTATATAGTAGTCTGACTACAGCCTTCTCTGGAGTGAATATCCCTAGCCAAGACAAACCAAACAGATATAATAAAAACCAGTCATATGGGGACAGATATTGACCTTTTAGCTTCAAAGAAGGGCTCGAAAGATAAATTATATGAAATAGCTGATCATCTAAACATATACTAAGAGGGGAAAAAGAAAAAGGAATGCACAGGCCCACGACCAACAGCATATGCTTGTTGCGAAGAAGCTTGGCAGAATAAATCTGTGAAGCCTTCTGACTGTACCTGTGAAAGGCCTTGAAATCTAATAAGCCTCACCAGAAAAGGTATCTGAGTAAGGCCCAGGATGGGGTGGCTTAGAATTCAAGACCACAGCTATTCTCTTCATTTTATTTTGCTTACCTATATTGCCTCCCACTTGCCTAAAGGGGAAACCTTTATTTTCCTCCCGTCTTCCCCCATATCGCTCTTCTCTGCTTTTATCCAAATTTTCACTTCAATTTCTGAGCTACCAAGTTGGATGACAAATATATTTGTTATAACAAGCAGGAATTGAGAGGAAAAAGGGCGAGCCTCCAAGAACCATTTCAGAAAAGAGCAGGGAGTTAAAATTATTCCACAACACCCAAACATTCTCACACTTTTTAGTCTTATCCAGCAGGGTTTTCCAACTAAACCCCAACACACACACACAAAAATACCCCTCAGTTACCCTTTGCTCTCTCTTCAGGGTAGCAGCCAAGACATTATAATCAAATTATACTTAGCAGGAAAGGTGGGGGGGGGGGTGTTGAAAGTTGAGAAACAAGGAAGGGAAGGCTTCATTTGCCACCTCATCCCCCCCAAGACATTTCAAACATATAGCATAAGCAGGCAGGCAAAACGGTGGCTGGCCTGAAGCAGTTACTCGAACCGACCAACTTTGAGGGAGCCATCTCCAGTGACAGCAGAAACGCCAGAACTCAACTCCAGAGGAAAACATGAGGGGGGAGGGGGGAAATGCGGGGGTTTCCATAACGGTAATTTTAGCAGAAGGGATACCCAGGGCCACGAGGGGACACTTTGGGTGGGGTAACTTAGTACCCCAACTTCACATGCCCTCCCCGGAAACAGAAGAGGGAGCCTTCCCTTGAGGGGAATTTCTGTTGGGCGAGCGGAATCTGCTCACTTCGGGGAGCGACTGTTGCAGGCAGCACCTTAACTGCCCCCCCACCCGCCCCTCCCCTCACACGCTTCCCTAACCTACCTGCTGCAGGGGCATTTCCAAGCCTCACAATGCCCCCCCCCTCCCCGACAGCTCCAAGAGTTGAGGATCGGGAAGGGCCGCGTGTCTGTGGGCGAGAGAGGCGGCGAGTCGGGCACAGGCGCGCACCCTGTTGTGTTATGTGTGCAGTTCTGTGTGGTTGCTCAGGCCAAAGGAAGGCTCTGGTGTGTCCCCCCTCCCCCCCGCTCGGATCAGCGCCCCCTCCTTCCCTCTCTCTCTCTCCCTCCTTCGCCCGGCTCCCAGTCACAAACGCGGCCTCGGCGCACGTGTGCGAAACGTCACCACGGAGTCCGGGGGTGAAGCGAAAAAGCGACCAGCGGGGCAGAGTACCTTTCTCTTCCCCACGGCCATGCTGCCAGCTCAAGCCGTGAACCCCCACCCCACCCCACCCCACCCCCGGCGAGAGGGACGTCGAAACCCGGCCGGCCTTCTGGCGGCTTTCACACGAGCACGAGTTCTCCCGTGCCAGGGCGCTGCTTGCCAACGCCGGCCTCTTTGTTCCTGCCTTAAGGCAAGGCAAGGAGATTGCCCCCTCCCCCAGCAATCCCCACCCCCATCTCTTAATCAGAGGACGACTGCCACCCCCGAGGTTTACTTCGATTAGTTGGGGACGCCCTACTTGTCCCCAATCCCCCCTGTTGCCGGGCCATGGTGGCTTCCCGCCGGAGGAAAAGGAAAGAAAAAAAGATAAAAGTTTGCGGCGCTGGGGAGAGGCGTCCTGTACAAAAGCGGCCACAGCGCCCTTCTTTCAGGGAGCGCACCCCAGTCCCGCAGCGCAGAAAAAAAACGCAGCCCCCAGAGACCGGGAAGGAGGAATTACCAGGGATCGGCCTCCGCTTTCACTGGCGGGATGCACCAGCACCACCCGTCCGGCGGGCCCGTGCGGGGTGCAGCACAAGGAGGTGTCTCCTCCGCTCACGAGACTAGGCCGAGCGCCCTCCGCCGCGCCACAATCAGCCCCGGGAAAGCTGGAGCCCCAAGTCGCCCCCAGCGAGGATGCCCCGGAACTGCTGTGGAACTGAAGGAAAGAGCTGGCGGCGGCGGCGGCAGGAGCGAAACGAGCTGGGAGGCTGACGGCAACCGCGGGGCTCCCTCCGGAATCCATGGGAGCCGAAGCCGACCAAGGCGGGAGGCCGTGCGGGTGGAGTCCCCTCCGCATCCTTCTTGGGTGGATCTGCACCCGAAGCCGAGTCTCCTCCCACCACCCCTTTCGCTCGCCACCCCTTCCCCCGGGGCCTTCCCGAGTCTTCAGTTACTTAAGGCCCGGGCCCGGCCCGAAATGGTCCAGGTTGCAGATCCCGGGGAAGGGTCCAGCTTTAGTAGACGACGTTGCTAAGGCGAAGGAGCCCGCATTATGGGCAGATGCAGCGGATGGATTTTGCGGCCACTCCCGCTGTGTGGGGCTAGCTGGAAAATGGCTCCAGGAAGCGGCGGCAGCTGCCGCTGACAATGAATAAAGAGAAGGGAGAAGGGTTACGCGCCAAGAGCCTCCCGCGAAACTCAGATTTCCCGCTCACTTTTCAAACCAGATTTGCATTGCCCCGCCCTTTCAGCGTGCCAAGCCTGGATCGTGGACTCATTGGTCTACTCCCTCTGCCAGGTCTCCCAATCGCGAGAGTCTTGGACACTTTGCCAGTTTCTCATTGGATCGTAAAGGCACGGGGTTGCCCTGTTTTGCATTGTCTTCGCCGATTGGTTGATTAGTTGGGGGATTCCCTTTCGAGATGCCGGGATTCCGCACTTTTAAAGCCGAGCCCTTCCTCTTCATTCCGAAGTTTTCTTCTGGTTTGCCGGTTTGCACTTAAAACGAGTGCGCTCAAAACGACAAGGAATTGAACTCAGTGGGTTGCTGGGATATTAAAAACAAAATCGCCGATTCGGTTCGGAATAAATTAAATTGGAACGGCTGCATGAAGAATATTGTAATTTATGTCATAATTAAACGTTTAATAACCTACAAGACTTATCCTTTCCTTTGGTCATCTGACAGGTATCTGACTATTGTCGGTACATCGCTAAAAACTTTCGACTGCTAATAGCAGAAGCGAAATTATCCCTTGGAAGAACAAATTCAAATTAGGTTGCTTAAGTGACCTAAGCGTTTAAAAAACACCTCATTTTGTTTGGAAGATCTGTGGACAAATTGCTTTTTAGCATTCAAAGAGTTGGTGAACTCAGAATCAATGGCAACTTGCACTAGATTCTGTTTGATAGATTTCTGATTTAGACTGAAAAATATAAAGTGGAGCCCACATACCTGAATTGGATTTGTCATAGTTTGTGGCAGATATGTTTCAGGGCATATAAGTGACCCCAATCCTCTTCATGTTGTGTGCCTTTCCTTTGAAGTTTTCTTAGCTTGTTATCAAACTATTTGGAGTGCTGAAAGCCAAGAGCAATTGTGAAGAGCTCCAAAAAGATCCTTTTAAAATTGTAAATGTGAGCCATGTGCAGTTCAATAACATGGGGCAAACTCTTCCCCTCCTCCTTCACTTATACAGATGGAATCTGAGCTATCAGCAGCTAATCAGGAAAAAAAATCTTAGAGTCATATTGGATAGCCAATTTATATGTCAAATCAATGTCTTGGTAAATGTGAAAAAACATTGTATGGTAGGGTTTATTAGAAAATGGCTGTGCAAGTGCAGATATTTTTCTTCATAGATCAGGGATCATCAGTGAAGCTGATTGGGAGAAAATTTAGAGCAGAAAAATGAAGGCATTTCTTCACAAACTACAACTATCCCATGGAATTCATTGCGATAAGATATGTTGATAACCAATAATGGGGAAACTTAAAAAGAAAGGATAAATATATGGATGACAGCTGTATCAAGAATGATTAGTGTTGAAAATTCATGGCTTCAAATATCAATTGTAGAGAAGCATATATTTCCACCTGCCAAAGATATGTGGTTTGGCCTGTTTGAGAAACAAAATTATGGAATTTGCTGTGCCTTAACCTGACCCAGCACAGCTATTCATATGTTTACTATTATAAGACAGATAATCTATGTAAATGTAGCATTCCTAAAAGAATGTGTGAAAAACACACACCAATTCCTTCCCCCAAATAAGGGTGGCTTTAGGCTACAGCCAGATAGGCCTTGGACTAGGGCACCAAAACTTAAGGATGCCATTGCTGCCTTTTTTCCAACATTAAAAATGCAAATGTGCATCAGTAAGTGATGGGCCCATCAGTCATTGTGGCTTAGGCCCTACTGGCATAATATACCCTTGAGCTGGCACTGCCTCAAGAGAGAATAGATAATTGCAATATTGTACTTCATATGGACATAGCATGACTCAGTGGTCTACTATTGCCCCTTTCCTACCAAATACTACATTTTCTTCTTTATTAAGAGATGACCTACTCTTCCTTTATATAATTTATTAAAACTGGAAGTAACTGTTACCATTGTTGCTAGGAGATATGCAATTATTAATCTAAGCAGATATCAATTCAAATATTGATTGTATTTTAGATCAGTAATCCCCAACCTTTTGGACACCAGGGACAAATTCCATGGAGAAAGGTTTTTCCGTGGATCGAAGGGGTCATGGATTTATGTGCTGTCTGCATCCTGCATATGGTTTTGCTAGTTTGTGCGGCCCAGTTGCTGGCATGTCACGGCCCAGTGCCAGTCCATGGCCCAGGGGTTACAGACACCTATCTTAGATGATAAGTTAATTTTGAGTCCATTTTTAACATTTTGGTTTTATTTTCTCAGCTATTATTTTAATGTATTGTTGAAGTCAAACTTTCCTTCAGGATATTCAAGTGACATTTGTTTCCTCCTCTTCCTATCCTTCCACAACAATAATCCTATGAGGAAGGTTGGGCTGAGGCAGTTTGAGCTATCAGTGAGGGTAATAATCTATGAATAATTCAATTTGCATTATTTTATCACCAGGATTACTATTTTAATTTTTGATTTTAGGCAACCCTATCAGGTAGTTGAGACAAGACACAGTTACTCATTTGTCTAATTTGAGACTTAGAAGTCACAATCTCCTGATTTCTTAGTTGAATATCTTAACCATGATTTGGTTTTAGCATCTGGTCCACATGAAATTCATAGGTCGTGAAGCCTCCAATTCGGCTGGGAACAAGTTGCATACAATAGAAAGGGAAAAGATGGTTTGCGTGGCTTTCTTAGCAGGACCTTTTGGTTCAAAAGAATTACACCAAGTTTCTTTCTTTATATATTTCCGGCTTCATGCCATGGTATCATAATTGCCTTTCACTAATGAAAACAATATATCCAGTGCTTTCAAACTAACAGCCTCCTGTAAAATGTCCCAGTCACTAAACTGGGTTGTTCCTAATTAACTCAGAGGGACCACTAAAGAAAAACCTTTCATAAGGTTAAGCACACCAGTAAGGTTTAATATAAAGAACTTGCCCAACAGATGAGCATGAATCCTTGTTTTTGACCTTGATTTTCCTGCTTCTCAAATTTCCAAGTCATCCCGACCTCAAGTCATGTCTTCCTTGCATAATTTCAAAAATAGATCATAACGCAACAGAAAGGATCATCCAACAGATCTTGGATGAAGATCAATAAACTAGTCTTCAGCGCAGCAATGAGGGGTCTGCATGGAATGGGATAAAGGCATAAAGATTTAAAAGCTTAAGGCAGGGCAGGCATGTCCACTTGCCAGTCTCTGAGTCACCCTGGACAACTATCAGTAGTAATGCAGCCACACAAGATTTGTTTAAAAAGGAAGTTTCTTATATATTTTATACATGGCCCGACAATTCCTCTTCACTTAATGCAACCCAGGCAAGACAAAAGGTTGGAGACACATAGCTTAGGGGAGAAATTCCTAAAGGAGTAGCTCTTGTAATATTTTTTTGTGACTTTTCATAAGTCATCTCTATCCATCAAAGTTTCCTTCATGGTATAGAAGGGCAATTACCTACTGTCCTATTTTCCATCCCTATTTTATTATTTTTAAAGAAATTTAAGGCTGGAATAACCAAAGGCCATTCCCTTTGGGATTATCCATGCTAATTATCCACAAAAGTTTTTCCATTAGTCCTGGAAAGCACTGTCTGATTGTGTGTTGTGGTTTTTTTAATCTACATATATGAATTGTTGATATTAAGTCCCATTCCCTTTTTCCCACTCATCTGTTGTCTATATTTCTCTCTGTGTTACTTGATTGAACAAGTAACTGATTGATTGACTGGCACGGGTCATACTCTAATCTCAATATAGGATATGATTGGGAGAATGCTAAGAACAAACTATAAGTTGGGTCCTGGTTGCTGGATCCTACAAAATTAAATGATACCTGCACTATTTTTCCAGCAATGATTTGGGATTTTTCAATGCGGACCATTGAGTTATATAAATGCTAGATTTCCAAAACTAAAACAGGACCTTGTTAATTCTGCACACTTTGTCCTTAGTCTGGATGAGTTGGATTGCAATTCCCAAGTTCAGCAATTAGCACTGCCATTTGGAAGAGATTAACCATAATTCATGTTCCTCAGTACAGGTAGTCCTCGACTTACAACAGTTTTGTTTACTGACTGTTACAATAAGTTACAATAAGACTGAAAAAAGTGACCTACTATCACTGTGGATAAACGTATTAGGATCTATCCCCAATCAGAAACCCTGGATGACCAAGGAAGTCCAGCGCCTCTTGCATGACAGGACCAAGGCCTTTAGGTCCGGTGATGGGGCAAGATACAGTGTTGCCAGAGCTAATCTGAAGAAAGGTTTTCGGAAGGCCAAAACTGATTATAAGAGGAAGATTGAGGATAATTTTATAGCAATAACATGAGGCAGGTGTGGCGAGGGATTCAACAAATTACAAACCATCAACCAACCAATGTCATCCCTGCTGAGGGCGATGCTTCATTGGCAGAGGAATTGAATCATTTCTTTGCTCGCTTTGAAGTGGAGACATCAGAGACATATAAAACACAACTACCAGCCAATTGTAGCCCCCACCTCATTGTGGAGGAACAGGAGGTAAGGAGTATTCTGAGGGCTGTGGACCCTAGAAAGGCTGCTGGTCCTGATGGTATCTCTAGCTGAGTGCTTAAAGACTGTGCTGATCAGTTGGCTGAAGTCTTTACCAGGATCTTCAATTGGTCTTTATCCCAGTCCACTATTCCAACTTGTTTGAAGGCTTCCACCATTGTTCCGCTGCCAAAGAAGTTCTTTTTCAATAACTTCAATGATTACAGACCAGTGGCACTCCTATTATCATCAAATGCTTTGAGAAATTGGTCTGCTGGCACATCATTTCTGGTCTTCCACATACATTTGATAAACACCAGTTTGCATACAGAAAAAATAGATCTACCGAGGACGCTATAGCCATCACTCTTCACACTATTCTGACTCATCTAGAACAGTGGGAAGGCTATGTGAGGATGCTTTTTGTGGATTTTAGTTCTGTGTTTAACACAATTCTTCCATATAGACTAGTTTCTAAACTTCTGGACTTTGAGCTTTCTAATTCAATCTACCTTTGGATTATGCATTTCCTGTCTGGCTGCTCACAGAGGGTCAGATTAGGTAATCATACCTCTTATTCTTAACACTAGTACACCACAGGGTTGCATGTTGAGTCCCTTACTCTATACTCTTTATGTGCACTCTATACTCTTTATGTGCATGACTGCATTCCCACTCACATTAGTAATACTATTGCTAAATTTGCAGATGATACAACAATGGTGGGATTTATTTCCGGGGAGGATGAGTCTGCCTACCGAGATGAGGTGGACCGGTTGTTTTCATGGTGTGGAGACAACAACTTGGTCCTCAACACCAATAAGACCAAGGAGCTTATAGTGGATTATAGAAGGAACAGACCAGACATACAGCCCTTGCTTATTAATGGAGACCGAGTGGAGCAAGTGGCCAGTTTTAAGTTTCTGGGTGTTACCCTAAAAGAGGACATGACCTGGGGTGCCCACATTGCAGCCCTGGTCAAAAGGGCCCAGCAGAGATTATACTACCTGAGGCTTCTCAGAAAACAACTGAATGAGAAACTGCTGGTGACCTTCTACCACTACACCATAGAGAGCATTTTAACATACTGCACCTTTGTATGGTTTGCCAATTGCACAGTGGCAGACAGGAAAGCACTCCAAAAGGTTAATGTCATTGCCCAGAGGATCATTGGTTGCCCTCTCCCCTCTTTGGAAGAGCTTTATAGCTCCCACTGCCTTAAGAAAATTCAAAAGATCCATCTCATTCTGGGAACCCTTTTTTTGAACTATTACCATCTGGCAGATGGTACACAATAATAAAAACAAGGACAAATAGGCTGAAAAACAGCTTCTATCCCAAGGCAGTAGCTCTTTTGAATTCTGCTGTGTAGTGCAGTGTTGATGTGGTATCGGGGGTTTCTGGTTCAATGTGTGAAGGGTGAAGGATGTGTGTTTGTGTTTATTTTCATGGTCATGGTCATGATGTGCACTGAAGATGGTGTTTGATTTTGTAGTACGAGGTGCAATGACAATAAAGTAAACTAACTACAACCCTTTTTCACACTTATGACCGCTGCAGAATTCCCACGGTCATGTGATTTACACTCAGATGACACTTGACAGCAGGTTCATATTTATGACTGTTGCAGTGTCCTGGGGTCATATGATCACTTTCTATGACCTGACAAGCAAAGTCACTGGGAAAACCAGATTCACTTTACAAATGAATTACTAATTTAATAATTGCAGTGATTCACTTATCATATGTGGCAAAAAAGTCATAAAATGGAACAAAACTCACTTAACAAATTTCTTACTTAGCCACATAAATTTTGGGCTCCATTGTGATTGTAAGTCAAGGACTACCTGTACAGGATATGTCCACTAAGGTTTAGCTTACTACGTTAAGCAAACTTAGTCTGCGAGTTGCCCTATACTAGTGCAAACAATATATAACAAGCATAACAAAGGCAAGGCAAATAAATGAACAGTTCTCCTGTTTCTAAGAAAGGCACTGCAAAGGAAAAAGGCGGCTCTGAAAATGCAAACTATGTAATAAAGTTCCCAAGACACTGGCTGAAAAAAAAGAGACCATTTATTTGAACAGAAGATGAACAGCAGCAAAATGACTCAGTCATGATGGCGATGAGTACACGGTGGAAGAGGTGAAGAACCAGATTAGAAACAGGTTGTTGTTGAGTCAGTCTATTTCCTAAGCATCAGCAACTTGATGGCACATAATCAATTTTCTGATGTACAAAACTGTGCAATGACCACCTTGATAAGATGCTTATTTTTCTAACAGATTACCCAGGAAAATAAAGTGTTCTAAACTAATCCTAATAATTAGAACTTTTCACTTGAAAAGTTTCATGGTTCTTTGAGCATCTTTTCTTATTCCATCTTAAAAGATATTATATGCTTCCCCTACTATCATGCTTAAGAAGCAGTCTTGATCTGCTACTGAAAAGTTAATTAGCTTCATTTTATGTTTTAAAGTTGTATCTTGTATGTTAACCAGTAGGGGCCAGCTTCACAGCTAATTCTAAGTCATTCTATACTGAAAAGCTAATTAGCTTCATTTTATATGTTTTAAAGTTGTATCTTATGTATCAACCAGTAGGGGTCAGCTTCACAGCTAATTCTAAGAAGTCATTCTATACAGGGATAAAGAAAGATAGCATGATTGTAAAGTAGATCTTAGTATTTCTATCTTATTATTCTAAAAAAAGAAAAATAATGCTGATACAAATACACATTGGAAATATAAAATACTAAAAAAAAAAAAAGGGGGGGGGGGAACCTCCAACTACTACAAGCCACAAAAGAAAAGAGTTTCGAGTAGTGATTAAGGCATCAGGATAGAAACCAGGAGCTAGCTGGGTAACCTTGAGTGAATTAATCACTTTCTCTCAGTACTAGGAAGCAGGCAATAACAAACCACTTCTGAAATCTTGCCAAGAAAATTTCAGGAACTTGTCCAGGCAGTTACCAGGAGTCAACACTGACTCAAACCCAACAAAAGCAATAAAATAAAGGGAGATGACTAACAAGCTTCTCATAACCAGCAGCTTTGAAGTATCATGTGGCTAATATATGTATTAACAACTTAGTGTACTACAATGTATGTTTTTATATCCAATTTCTATCACATATTAAAATATAAAATTGGTAAGAAGAAAAAGTCAAAGCTATACATGAAAAAATCCTATGGGATTTCCTATGTGTAGGATTATTGTATACATTCTAGAATGGAAACTCGGAATTAGAGAAGTTGTGCTTGATTAATAACAGGTTCATTTGAAATTGCGAGGATGCTGAATGAGACTTACGTCCAGTTCTTGAAGTTGCAGCCACTGCAGCAGCACTAGGGTCACATGATTATAATTTGGGAGCTTGTCCACAGATGTGTACTTAAAAATGGTCCTATGGTCCTATGGTCACATAGCTGCCATTTGCAATTCACTGCCAGCATCTGACAAGCAAAGGAAGTCACAATCAGATAATGTTGCGCACAATTTACTTAACAACCACAATAGAATCCGCTAGAACTGTGATTTTAAATTGGTGCTATTATGTTTTTTTTTCCACTTTACAATTGCTTTTGGACTTCCCAATCTCAAATACGTCATTAACTGAGGATTACCTGTACAGTATAAAACTGCTATAAAAATAAATATCTGTAACAGGATTTTGTCTACCTGATGTTCCTTTTTAGGCTATATCATGGAGTTTGTACTAACCCCTTTCTTTAATCACAATTTTCTACTGTTTTTCAAAATTCAAAAATACTCCTTAGATATTTTCAGTTGAAATTTTTGTGTATTTTTTTTTTGCCTTTTTCATAAGGAGAAGCATGACCATGCAAAGTTACTTTTTGATAAGATGGCCAGCCAATGAATTTCATCAATAAAAATAAAACAGTAACAAAAAAGTTCATTTGTACTCTTCCCAATACTTTCCATCATTGCTCCTGTTTGTTGTTGTTGTTTTTTGACTACAGGACATCAATGAAGGAACAAAAACACACACACCACCCTGTTTTTGGATTGATGGCATCAGGAGTTAATTCTTATAGAAGCATCTCTTTTTGATGCACAGCTATCATTGAAAAAGATTAATGACACTGTTTAGCTTTAAAACAAAACACAAATATAAAATCCTCTGCACATCTGCAAAGTCCTTTGTAGCTTCAGCTTACTCTCTTACTCTTACTCTTTCTTGGTGGTTTTCACACAGCCACCAAGTTTGTCATTAATGGGAATCATTCATAGCCGATTATACAGGTGCTTCCAGTCCTTTCTTCAGGTGCTTCATCTTTGTAAAAAGAAATACTAGCTTCTGGTGAAAAAAAGCATCTATAATTTCCTAAACTGGGAACAAAAGCCCCTTTGACTTTCATTCCTGAGATATTTACTATTAATTTTATTATTTATTAATCAACAGAAAAAATAATTAACAAATCTGGAACAAATATAGCATTCCTTTCCAACAACTGTCAGAAAGAACCTATACATCACGTTTCTTGAAATCAAGAAAGTTTGTCATAGTAGTTCAAACTTGATGGTATCCAAAAGGCATACATGGTGTAAGACCTACATTTTGCACAATTACAAAAATGTGAAGCCTTGAAAATGTGCACTAATGAATTCCCTTTTAACACAAAAATAGGGAAGAAATGGGTAACAATGGATATTAATATATAATTTCATATCTCACCAGCCCATAGTTGGGTTGCCATGGGTCTTTAGATCCTATTTCAACTATTTCACGGTAAACTTCAAGAAATACCAGATTATATTTGTAAGAACAATAAGGATTGAGTTGTAAATCCATAATAGTCTATGAAATGTGAGGACATTTTACAAGTTATCTTGCATGGATGAGAAAACCTTGGGCCAACAGTTCAAGGATTGCTTATTCTCCTCTAGTAATCACTCTAAGACTAATAATGCCAGGAAATTTGATATGGATAGTATAAAGGTAAGTACAGACAGTCCCCATCATTTCCTTAGTTGCATAGTCTGCAGTTAAGGCACTATTTATTTCTCCTCTCTCATAAGGTTTGCAATCAGAGCCATCTTTTGCAGAAAATGTCCTATCCCTGCTCAGCTTGGGTTTCATGTGTAATGCAGGACTAGAACTCACACACACCTGGTTTCTAGGCCAGCACTTTGACTATTACATCAGACTGTCTCTGTAAAACTGTAAAAATATTTTTAGTATAAATACATCAAATGCAAATCTTACATGTCACGTGAGGTAGAATTAAAAGAAAAAAGAATTTCAACTGTCAGTGTAATATTCTAAATAGACCATAAGGTGGCACTGATCTATTAAAAAATATTAAAGTGGAAAACGAGATCATTTGAAACATGCCTGATATAGTTTCAAGGCTGCCATAAAAGAGTTATTTAGCTTGTACTGAAATATTTGAAAGAACTGATCTTAAGTGTACACAGCAAAGTAAATTAAATTTTGACATAGCTTTTGCTTAAAGCATTTTGCTGTTTCTTAGACATAGCCCAAATCCTGAAGCAAACTCTTCTGTTATCTAAACCACCCGGGTTAGCCACTTGGGTTAATTGGGTCATTTATCAGAGCTTTAGGTGAGGTAGTACACTCACTTTTCTTTTCCCAAATCAGGTACAGAAAAGTCATGCAGTCTCCTGGGTTATGTGCCAAAAACTGAAAAATAAAGAAAGACGTTATGAATTCTGACTCAACACTGTCATTTAGACTGACAGTGAGATTTGCAGTATTATGAATGCAAGCTGGCTATTCATGAAAGGGATCATAGCATGGATTCCTTTGTCCACTCCCCAGTAAAATCTACTAATACTCCCCATTACCATGAAGGAACAATGTTTCCCTGTTTAAAACTCTTATCCAACGACATTCCCCAAGTCAGATCAGCCCACACAGTGGTCTTCTGCAAAGCAGAAAAAGGCAAGTTTGTCTACAGTGCAGAATATCTGGGGGATAAAGAATGTGCACCATCCATGTTACTGTTACCTTGTATTAGTAATTATGTGCTTAATCAGGGCTGGTTGTAGGCCTGGGCAATGTAAACAGTCTCCACCTAGAGCACCAAATTCCAGGGGGTGCCAAAGTGAAAAAGATGTCTGAAGTACACAATATAAGTCTGATCATCTTTCCTTGTTGCTTTAGAATTTTTTTATAGTTTTTAAAAATCCTTTACCCACAAAGTCAGTTACATGGTTAATAGCCCACTAATCACAGGTTACAAGTCACACAAAAATTATTACAGCATTACAACTAAGGACTTCAGGAAGCTGATATTACTGAAGTAAGACAAAAAGTCTGATAAGGAGGTACTGAGCGAGTAAGTTGTTTGACTATGGAGCTTATCAAAGTTATACCCAAAAATGCAGTAATGGTGCACTCAGTGATACTCTGTTAAGCTCCAGTGATTTACAACCAGGAAAGCAAGACTCCCAATTTATGGAGATGAGGGTTCTTTGAAAGGAAAATAAATCTTGGAAACTCCTTGTGTTACTTTGCCCTCACTTCTCAGTGAGTTTAAGGCAATACTTTCATATTGCTCTGGTCTTCTTTACAGCTGAATGAACAAATCAATGCAAGGCCGATCTTCATTTTCAGGCTCAGAAAATTCCATCATATCTTCTTTATGAAAAAAATTATAAATTTGTCCCTAGCAAATTTAGGGGTTCCTGAAATACTGAGTAGCCAATAACTTGAGCTAGATGGGCCCATGACCTGCCTCTGAAAGCTCCTTCAGTCCCACAAATAAAAAAAAGGCGCTATACGAACAGCCTATTTACCTTTCACCTGCTTAGCAATCTTGTAATTTGGCATGCACTGTTGTCATTTGCACGCTAGGGTCACCAAAACCTGTGTCACCACTGCCTGGCCTGTGGAAAATGATCTGTAGATAAACGCAGCAGCAAAAAATACGGGTAGAAAACTGGCCTTAGGCAGCATTTCTGCTCATGAATGTTTTTGTATGGGAGGCACTCAAGACTCCTGGTGAGTCTCTAGTCATGTGCTGGCCATACCCACCCCAGCTCTGCGAAGGGGAAAAACATCACAAAACATCACGTGCAGCAACATGATGCACTGAGTTTGATACCCACGCGCCTGGACTATCTATCCCCTGCAGTTTTCCTGGCAAGATTGATCAGAAGTGGATTACCATTGCCTTCTTCCTAGGGCTTAAAGAGAGTGACTGGCCTAAGATCACCCAGCCATCTTTTTGCCTTAAAAGCAGCACTTGAACTATGGTCTCCCAGTTTCTATAGCCTGATGTCTTAACCAGTGCTCCCTTCAGATTCTCACAAAAAAGTTTAGTGAGGCATCAAATTTCATTTCATTAATGAAACAAAACACCAGACTTCAAAATCAGAACTGGGTTTCGTCCAGTGGCCTTCCGGCTCTCTGCAGGCCAGACATGGTAGCCCTACAAGCAGCCTCTCCTTATAACTTCTAAATTAAGCACCTAATCCAGGGGTTTCCATGGGAATTTTGGGAGTTGAAGTCCACAAGGCTTAAAGTTGCTAAGTTTGGAGACCCCTGACCTGCATGAAGAAAAAAAAAAAAAAGGCCACTGGAATTCCAGCTTCTCTAAATGCCACACCTCAGCCAGCTGTTGTTTGGCTTCGGTCTCAAGAGGAACTCCTCAGGCTCTCCATGTCCAAGAAGCGTGCGTGTGGAATAGAATAACAGAGTTGGAAGGGACCTTGGAGGTCTTCTAGTCCAACCCCCCTGCGTAGGCAGGAAACCCTCCACCACTTCAGACAAATGGTTATCCAACATTTTTTTAAAAACTTCCAGTGTTGGAGCATTCACAACTTCTGCAGGCAATTTGTTCCGCTGATTAATTGTTCCAATTGTCAGGAAATTTCTCCTAGGTTCCAAAGTTGCTTCTCTCCTTGTAGTCCATGAGCCAAGACCTGAATTTTCACATATTGGTACCACCCGAGGTGACTAATAATCTTAGGTGTTTTTGGCTTCTTTTATGTCTCTAGTTTATGTTTTGATGTGATAGCCCTTGTTAACTCGTAGCTTAATCGAGGTTATCACTCTTAGAATAGATGCACCCTATGTACACGGAAAGAAAGGGTGAACACATACTTTGACAATATTCTCTATTCTGAACATCACCACGTTTATGCTAATGACCAAATATACTATCCAAAATATCTCCAGAACCCTTTCATTGTTAGTATGCATGAACAGTCTAGTCATGGGCGTCCGGAGGGAGGGGGGGGGGCAAGGGGGGTCATTTGCCACCCCCCCCCACGTGGAAAATGAAAAAAATAATAAAAAGAAATACAAGATTTAAAAAAAAGATATGGACGATAATAAAAATTTATAAAATTTTTATCAATAATCAATATTCTCCGACGCAGCTGATGTAATTGAGCTTCTCCCTTTGATTGGTGAAATAATAACACCATTTTATTCTCAAAGCCACCTTCAAAGTCTAATTACAATCTCTAGAACAGCTAAATTCTACCTTTCAAATATGTGTTTACCGTGCTTAGAAAACGCACATTTCCTTCGCTCCATTGCACATATCCTCCAGTCCAACACCCAAAATATTTTTTTTGCCCCCCCCTGCATTTTTTTCTCAGGACGCCCATGACTCTAGTACAGTCATGTTCAATACCATACAAAGCAGCGTTCAGGCACTTTCAACAGTAAAAGTAATGTTCATATTACTTGCAATGGAAGTTCCAATTACATGTAGGGTTGATCTAGCTAATTTTTTTGGTTTAGGCCTACTTTTGTTTGATAATTCAATTTAATGTTAGCTGAAGAGCAGATTCGATTTGTATTAGCTACAGTGTTCCACAAGAATAACAGATCCTGAAATCAATACACTATAGCATACATACGTTATTCCCCACCATCATCTTGGTCAACATCAGAGCCTGTTAGTTCTGCTTGTGCCTCTTCGTCAGTTGCCTGGTTGCTGCAGGTTTGTAGTCTACACATGTCAGTGCACTTGAGACCATTGCTGAGGCAAGTGCACACTGGAAGTTTACATGAGCGCACACACTTGCAGGAGAGGAGCTGTAGCACAACATCAGGGGCAGGGGAGCCACGCATCCACTCAACAACGAGATTCCCATCTTCATCAGTTGTCCAGCCACAGTCCTTTGGGTTTGGGACAGATGGCAAAGGCTCAAGACATCTCCACCAGATGGCAGCCTGATAGTTTGCACGTAGCATATGCATGGACAGGCAGTCCTTGCAAGGAGGAAGTTGGCTTGAGTCCACTTCTCCACGCCTGGCACAGAAGATCTGGTAACGGAGCTTGTTCACCTCTGTTGTGTGAGTGGAAGGATGGTACAGCTGACAGGTGATCTCTTGCAGTTTCTCTGACAGCTCTTCAGATACGTTCCATGAACGCCCGAGTTCGGCGAAGGCTTCTTGTTGAGACCTGTCAGACTTCATCTGCTTTAGAGCCGTCATCTTGCCGCGACCAGCGAATGCACTGTTAGTGTCACAACCCGTGAAAGCATGCATACCAATCAGGGCCCTGCAGACACTTAACCCCAGTGCATTGCTGAGTTTGGTGATGTCAAGGAACCTTGTCCGGGCCTTTGTTCCACACTTCTGGTACATGTGGCAAGGTATTTTGTTGCACATCCCCAGGCACAGAACTAGGACATCTGTGTCCTCTGCTGTGACAACAACAGACTCATAGCCAGACTCTGCTGCATGGAGAGCATGGAGAAGTAACCTGGTGTCAGCTTCTTCCTGTGATGATCTCAATTCTGAGACCTCTTCCCAGTGTTCTTTGGTGATCTTGAAGCACAGATGCTCACAGGTAACAAAGAGAACCTTGTCTCGGAGCTTCTCCCTCAGCTGTGGATCCTTCCACTGCTCCACAAGAAACTTGATCAAGGCTGTCTTGTTAGCTGGACTGCATAGGATCTTCCGCCACTGCTGAATCTTGTGCCCAGGTGCAATGTCCTTGAACTGGATTCCTGTGCCTGCACCCCTGTTGGCTCGTTCGACATCTTTGATGGACATCTCCTTGTAGACGTCAAAGACAATATCTACACGATGGCTCTTAGAACCTTCATGGATGACATGGGACAAGGCTGATTCTGCCAGCTGCAAGAAGGTTTGGTCATTCCCTTTCAGCTTCTGGACCAGGCTCATCCCATCAATGATGGTCGCTGATGGCTCTGGGATCACTTCAGCTGGGGCGACATTCTTTTCCAACTCTCTTGCAAGGGCCGCTTTGTTGGTCTTGCGGAGTGACCCATCACCATTGGCCAGTGCCCACGGTAAAGGTCCCAGTGGATGGGCCAAGACTTCACCCATCTGCAGCTTTCTGGTCTCAGCAATCAGAACCATCTGGCCAAAGAGGTTTCTGTCAGCCTTTAGCACCAACTCTTTGCCACGGCCAAATTTGGTGTTCGTCTTCTTCCTGATGTCAGAGAAAGTGTGCAGCTTCTTCTTTTTCATCCTGTCATGGAACTGTGTAGATGGGATATCTTCTTGCAAGCGCTCTTGCTTGAAGGTTTCGTACGCTTCCTCTCCAATCTTGTAGGCTTCAAGAAGATCCCAGAGTTGGCAGCCCTTGCTTCGTGGAGTTCTTTCCCTAGTCTGTAGGCATGCTTGACAAGCTCATCAAATGACAAGCTCTCTGGATATATGAGAAGCTTCCCTTTCTCATCAGAAACGAAGCAAAGCGATCCTCCTATCTCACTTTCAAGTTTACGACGGACATGTTTCTTGGTTGATGGTCTGATCTGAGAAATTCCGCGAGAGTGCATGGCTTTCTCAAGTCTAGCTGTCAGATCTGTCATAGGCAGCACCTCAGGGTTGAGAATGAGTTCATTCCTGATATATAGGAATAGCTCTTCGTAGGATTGTTTCTCGGCTTCCTCGTACTGCCTGCTCAGACTGCTCCTGCTCATCGCATGCACCAGAACTGGTGGATGCCCCTTCCTTTGTATACACTTTGTAGCACGACTTGTGGTAGTGCCCCTCTGCGGCAACAAGGTCTCTGCTTAACAACGCGAGGATTCGCTGGTCCATTTTTTGGGTTGCTGCACTGCGGATTCTGTCATCTGCATGTAACTCAACACACTGGATGATAGGTTCCCTTGTCTGTCTTCCTTTCAGGTACTTGCTTGACTTGCAGCAGAAGATGCATGTCTTGTCATACACTCTTGATGTACTCGGTGCATCCCTAGATGATCTTCTGACACCATGGACACCAGTCTGTTCTTCTGCACTCGGCTGTCTTTAGAAAGGATGGAGTCGAGAGTCTTCTTCATGGTAAAGATGCTGCGACATTTGCGATGATACTGGATCTGCGGTATTTGGCCTTCTTCCAAGTCTTTTGCAATGTCCAGAAGTGGAGCATGTTGTCTAATCTCTGCTGCTCTTAGCAGTGTCTTCCATGAGTCCAAGTCTTTTAGTAACACGAAGGTAGACGTGTCTTCACCAGAACAGTGAATAATGCAGCCTGGCCGCACTCCTTTCTTTGGCAATGCAGTGGCCTTGTCTCCACTTGAATCCATCATGTGGGCCTTAGTAGTTTGTCACAATATAACAGAGAACTGCAATTATTCAACAGTAGTCCGCATTGAGAAATTGAGTTCAAAACTCTTTGTAACGATGTTGGAAGAGAAAAAAAAAACATATTAGCAATTTACGAAATACATTTTAATTTGCTATGATGCTCTACATTTACCACAAAAAGTCTCTGCACATGATTTTAATAAATTATCAACATCAATTAGGTTTAATTCTAATGATTTACAGCTTCATTTCGCAAATATATGTGTTATCATGTGATATCACAAGGCCGCTATTCAGTCAAATTGATGGTTTCTTAAAAAACATACAAAGCTACATATCTGAAAAGGCTATCACATCTTAATGTACTTGGTATGGACCCATAAACATTTTAGTACCATTAAGATTTGGTCACCCAAGATGGTACCGATATCTGGCCTGGCCCATGGACTATTGATTAGTTTCCACCCATTGCTTCTTGTCCTGCCCTCAGGAGCTTTCCATTCTTCTTTGTTGCAGCCCCTGAGATTCGGGTGAAACACCTATGATTCGGCTGGGCCGCCCCAGGCCTCACTGTTCACAGAGACCAGGGCTCTCTGTACGCACATACTTCCCCGTGAGGGGAAAAAACAAAACAAAACAAAACTCCAGCACTCCAACGTGCAGCCTTGCTGCCTCTGCACTGTCTGCTCCAAGCCAAAACCGGAAAGATGGCCTTTCCCGGGCGGTTGGTTGTAGCAGCATGCGCGCAGAGCGACCACAACCCCACGGTTTCCGAGCAAATTTCTCCTTTCCTGGGGTGGTGACTCGCTCGCAAAATCTGGACGGCGGCCCGGACCTCTCCCGCTGACGAGGCGCTGGCTTCCCTTTCTGGCCGAAAGTCCCTGGGACTCTCCCTCGCGTCGGGCTTTTAGCTGGCCTCCGAGCTGGGGAGGGGAAGCAAGGCGAGGAGCCGCAGCGGCCCAATCAGAAAGGCGGCGAAAGAGGCGCGCGGTTGCGTTGTGTATGGTGTATCTCTGTTTGTGTGTGAGTCTGTTCCAGCGTTGGGTTGGGTCCGGAGGAAGACGAGTTTAGCGGCCGCGCCGGGATGCAGGATGACCGAAGCAGGCAGAATGCCCCGTAAAACGACGGGTTCCACTTTCTTGCACCCCGTAAGCGACCTTTTCGGCATCCCCCTCGAGCAGGTGAGCTCACCGAGCGCGGCTTCCCTTTGCAATGAACGTCGGCGGAGATTCTCAGTCATGCAAGTCAGGGGTGTCCAACGTTAAAGTTGCTAACTTTGGACACCCCTGATCCAGGTCACGGTTGTTCCCCCCCCCCAAAGGTGCTTTCTCCCAAAGGCAAATGGACTTTCTTGAGGATTTCCCCCCCTTTCTTTGAAAAGGTGTCGCTTCTCATCCGAGAAACTTCTTCAGTTCGCTAAGCAAGAAAAATCTAAAGGAAGCCCCGTTGCCTTTGGGAGAAATTTAAAAAAAAAAGTATTTTTGGGATTTGCAATGAGTGGTCAAGGGCGTGCGAGGGGTAACGGCGAAAGCGGCCCTTTGCTGGCCGCCGGCGCGAGGGAATAGCAGGATGGTGGTGCTATCATTTGCTCTGCCTTTTGCTAGAAAGTAGTGGAGCTCAGTAGTTAGAGGGTTCTTAGGGCGAGGCAGCGTTTCTTTCCCGGCGCTTGATGGGAAACACCCGTGTCTGTTAGGGCCTTGAACACGTCGCTTTCCTGGAATCGGTTGTGCAAATATATCTTTTTAAAAAGCAACAAAACCTCATGTTTTTTTTCCTTCAAAAGTAAGTCCTGACTTCCAATCCTTATACCTGCAGGGAGGGTTAAAGATATGGGCTTCCACCTGCAAAGGTTGAAAGCTAATAATAGGGTAGGCTGTGATTTACTTTGGATCTAAGAACCAGGAGGAGGACAGAAGGGGAAAAAGGGAAAGACATTAAGAATTAAGTGCAGAAAATAGTAACAAAAAGGAGGAGAGAGGGAGAGTATGGCAGCGCAAGGCACTGCTGAAGATATTTTTTTATTGTGATTAATTGCATAAGTTCGGTTTTTCTTTGTAAAAGACTAGCAACATTTAAAAAAGAAAAAGAAAGAATAGTGGCAGTGCTGTAAATATATATTTTTCTCTCCTTTTCATGGCAAACTATCCAGATTCAGACTAATCTGACTGCTGCTCTGGGTTTTCTGGAGAGGACAAACTTCATTAAAACTGTCCTTACTTGTAATGAAGTCCCTTGTCCCAGGTTTATTTGTTTAAAATATTTTTAACCCTTCCTTTCCAGACTGTAGAGTTTATGCAAATATATATTTATAATTTATATTTATAATTTATATATATTTGGCAGGTAGGAAGCTTATCGATTCCACTGAGTATTATGAGAACTTGCTTCAAAATAAATGTGCACGGGACTGCAGTTGACTTTGTTATGAAACAAATGCTTCAATTGCCTTTCTTTCACTACAAAGGCAACATACAGTATCAAATATGCTTTCTAAAACTCCTCATTTTGTTTCTGTACTTAGCTAAAGTCGTGATTTGCAGTGTCACCATGTTGAGTGTTATATGACCAGCAGCAGAGGGAATGTTTGATATCTTAGGCTCTATTCATGTTACATTAATTCAGACATCTTGGTTAATATGATGTCTGCCTTTTCTTAGTATATGGTAAACTTTAATCAAGCTTTGTGGCTTTTTGTGTCTTCAGCGTCAACCGTACTAGATAGACCACACCAGGAAATCAACTCCACCAGAAGGCTGAAACTTCTTTTATTGGTATCAGCTGTAATTGCAGAATCTTCCAAGTTCGATTTTGTTGTGCCTCTTCCTTCTCTTTCTTATAGTTAAGTGAATTGAGGAGCAGAACGACTCCAAATGTTATCTCACTGTTGTGGAGTTAAAAAATGTTTCTGCCTCCTTTGCCTTGGCAACAGCTTCTGCATGCCTCCATCACTGTCATCTTCCTTCATGTTTACATCCAAATCTGAAATAGCCATTGTTTTTATTTTTGCCAAACAGGATTTTGTAATCAGACTTTCGAAGGCTACAAACTTTCATTTGTACAAAGCCAATATAGCAGGATTCTCAGGTGCAGAGAAAATACTAGGCCTCAATCCTTGCAGAAAATCCAGTGCATGATGAATTTGAGTAAATAATAGTGTTATTTGAATTTTTTTTTTTTTTGCTTAGTGGCCACTTCTACAGTAAAGCAGTTGTGAACTTGATTATAGTCCTCCTAATAGCTTAGTTTTCTTTAAAAAAACTTACTCCAACATAAAGGTATGCGTTTTTGTCATAATTCACACTCGTGATACACCATAGCATAGTTTGGCCTTGGCTTGTGACAGTTGTCAAATTTATTGTGCAACGATGTATGTGACAATTGCCTTGCAACAGTTTGTAAAATCTTGAAAAACAAGCTTTTAGTTCAGTTACAAGTATTTAATGAAATAGCTTTACCATATACTTACAAGTTTTAATTTTTAAAATTAATATATTAAACCTACCCACATCTTGGATATTTTCATGAACAGATTGTCTCAGAGTGTTATGCCAATTTTTCATGGATTCTTGGAATGTTCATTCTTGAGCTATTAGATCAAAGCAACTCTTGTGGAACAGCAGCATTGACAGTAGTGCTGTTCTGTTATAAATGCATATTCTCAGTTGGAGCAGTTGTTTTTGGCTATTTGCAACTCCTTGCAAATTCAACTCCTGTGAGAGTTTGCAGGAAATAAATTTATTTGGAGCAGTGTATTTGCTTGTGTGCACCATTGTAGTTGTCTTGTACAGACTAATACATTTGGGAGAGAAGAAGATAGTTGTAGTTGTGTTGGAATTCTGTTTAAAATGTTTTTTCTTAAAACTTGTTCAAAAACTGAACTTATCCTATGACCTCAAAGGAGACTCATTATCTGATGTTAGATTTTCTTTTTATCCTGGCACCTGTTGGCTTTTTTGCTTTCTTTGCACAAGGAAATGTGTATTTCTTCAGCAATGAGGAAGTATGTGCTATATTAACAGCAATTAGCTCACTAGATTGTATTGACAGATAAACCAGACAGAAGTGTAGATTTTTATAGGAGTTTTTAAAAAAAGACCATAACAAGAGTGAACTAGTTCAGGCAAGACTCGTTTTAGTCTTTTATAATAGGATCTTTTTTTATGAGTAGAATTTAATACACATCCACATCTTGTTTTCAAAATAAATAGTAATATGCATAAGAAGAGAAGTAAGAAGTAGTTAAGTAAAATAAAGGTAAGAAATAAAAGGCTTGGAAAGCTAACTATACATCTATTTTGTACCAATTCTACTCATTATACTTCTCTAAAACTTTTTATTGTGCTAAATATGGTCTTTGTGTAAACCACATCCATACACTGAATTTCAGGAATTTCAGTCTTGTGTAAGTGTCCTTTGTTCTTTTTCTGAGTTCCAGCTGTTGATAAATGTGTATTTTTACATAGAATCTCACGGTAGTTAATGTGTGTCTTTTAAGTAATTCATAGTATTTAAGGATAGTGAACATTCTTTTAACATTTATGTTTTAACAAGCATTTGTGGACTTGCCAGAGATGGGTTGATAGTTTTCCAATCAATGTTTATTTTTATCAGGTTCAATTATTTCACTGTGGCAGAAAGTCACTAAATGTTATCTTGGCAATATTATCTTATTTTTTCTCTCTTTTTCTGATTTTTTTGATTTAGAGAGAGCAAGATTACAGAGTTTGCTGAATCTTAATTTCCATCAGTCTTAAACAATATGGCCTGTAATGAGAAGATGAGATTTACCACCCATGAGCAGAATGTGGAATCACATGTTGTTGTTGTTTTAAGTAGAAGTCATTTCTTTGTTAAGTAGAAACTAACTATAACTAGTCCTTGCTTAACAATCATATATTTATTGACCATTCAAACTTATGACAGTGCTAAACAAAGGTACAGGTAGTCTTCGACTTAGGACCACAATTGAGCCCAAAATTTCTGTTGCTAAGTGAGAAAGTTGGTAAGTGAGTTTTGCTCCATTTTATGACATTTCTTGGCACATTTGTCAAGTGAATCATTGCAGTTGTTAAGCTAGCAGTTTCATTGTTAAATGGGCCTAGTGTCCTCATTGACTTTTTTTTTTGTTGCAATGATTGTGTGAAAAACGGTCATAAGTCACAAAACAATTGTTGTAAGTCAAGGACTACTTGTAGTTATTTATATAATTTATAGATCGCCCATATCATTGAGAACAATTTTGGGTGGTTTATGCTTGGTCCCCAAAGTTACAGTATTGCTGTTGCAGCGCCCATATGGTCATGTAATCAAAATTGAAGAGTTTGTCAGCCTACCTACCCTTATGGCCACAGGAGCACTTCAACTGTCTCCATCCGACTTTCTCCCCCATCGATCTGCCCTGTTGGCTGCCCTTTATAGCGACACTCTTTGGCCAGCGCCTTCAGCAATCTCAGCTGGCCATCACTAATCATGGGCTTCTACTTCAATCTAGTCCCAGTGCCACCAATGAGTAGTGTTATCTGGAAGAATGCCATAGTCAGCCACCCCAATACCACAGTGTGAAGCTCCAGCCTTTTCAAAATTGTGGTATGTTACAAATCAGATTATTACATATAGTTATATGTCAAAGCATTAATTGTATCTGACTTAATGGCATTATATAAGACTAGGTCATTTTGAAAAATAAGCAATTATTTTAGAGTGTAAAGCAGAGGTCTCCAAACTTGGCAACTTTAAGCCTTGTGGACTTCAACTCCCAAATTCTGGGAGTTGAAGTCCACAAGGCTTAAAGTTGCCAAGTTTGGGGACCCCTGGTGTAAAGTATAAGTTGTATGACAGCATTCACAAAATGGCAGTTTACTTGAATTATGTTAAAACAAGTTAGAGAAAGCATGCCAAGTAACAGAATAACAAAGTTGGAAGGGACCTTGGAGATCTTCTAGTCCAGGGGTCACCAACCTTTGGACCTCAGGGACCACCAAACTCATAATTTTAAATCCCGGGGACCACTAATACAAATTTTGACTGATGTTGATTTGCTGACGGTGGGAGAGAGAAAGAGAGAGAGATCTGATCTAACCTCTCTCTCTCCCCCCCCTCTCACACACACACACAGAGGCAGGGGTGGGATTCAGATTTCTTAACAACCAGTTTTTGAGTGTGGCCTAATTTGTGGGTGTGGCTTGGTGCTCATGTGACTGGCTGGGCATGGCTTGTATGTAAATATTATAAATATTTATGTAAATATTGGATTTTTTATTTAAAAAAGAGCAACTTTTACCCAAAATCAGGCAAAGCAGGCAGGCAGATTGAGTTGCTCACAGAATCACAGATTCACTTAAAGATCTGTGTTTCTGCCATTGGCTATCTGAGTCTGCAACTGAATAATAGAATTTTCAGTCTTAAGTGAGGTTCAGCTCTGCTTAAAAGCAGAGCCGAAGATCTGAAGATTAGCTAGAAAGCAAGAAATGCAATGATTTGCTGCTTTCTAGCTAATCTAAATCTCCCAGCACAGGGGGGAGTGGGGAAAGGAAAGGAAAATTAGCAACTTAGCAGGCGAGTTTGCCAGGTAAAGAGTGAGTGGGCGGGGAGGGTTCCCGCGGGCCATGTGGGGGGTGAGCCTTGTGTTTCTATACAGCCTGGATTCATTGCTTTGGGGGTGCTCTGAGGGTGACATTTCTCGTGGAATGGCAGTGGCCCACCGGTTGGCGACCTCTGTTCTAATCCAGTCTCCTGCTCAAGCAGGAGACCCAATACCATTTCAGACAAATGGTTGTCCAATCTCTTCTTAAAAACCTCCAATGTTGGAACACCCACAGCTTCTGAGGGCAAGCCATTCCATTGATTAATGGTTCTCTCTGTCAGGAAATGTCTCCTTAGTTTTAGGTTGGTTCTTTCCTCGATTAGTTTCCATCTTGTCCTGCCTTCAGATGCTTTAGAGCAGGGGTCTCCAACCTTGGCTCCTGGAAGCCTGGCGGACTTCAACTCCCAGAGTTCCACAGCCAGCAAAGCTGGCTGTGGAATTCTGGGAGTTGAAGTCCGCCAGGCTTCCAGGAGCCAAGGTTGGAGACCCCTGCTTTAGAGAATAGATTAACATCCTCTTCTTTGTGACAGCTCCTTAGATATTGGAACACAGATGTCATATCACCCCTAGTCCTTCCTTTTATTAGACTAGGCAAACCCAATTCCTGCAATCGTTCTGCATATGTTTTAGCCTCTAGCCCTCTAATCATCTTCGTTGTTCTTCTCTGCACTGTTTCCAGAGTAGGCCTTCTTTATTTCTTTACTAGGAGCTGATTCAAAATTCCGCAGCTTGTCACAATACAATTACGGTAGTTTTAATGTGTGGTGAGATTTTACCTACATATTCCAATAAGTTTGTTTGGACCAAGTAAGCTCTTATAATTGATGATAATTAATGCCCAGTCTCCCCATAAGATAATTATCTCCAAGAACACAAGGAATCCTTCCCATATGTTTGTGCCCCAGGAGGAGATTGATCCAAAGGTCAGAAGTAGAGTTTCTTTGTTTAGAATAGAATAATCAGAAATGTCTTAGTAGAGACACAGAGAAAAAGTCTGTATCAAAGCCACCGTTTTCTTCAACCCTCATAAAAAAGACGATAACAATGTCATGTGAAAAAAATCTTCAAATTTACTCTTAATTTGAAAGAGGTTAACTGAAATACTTTCCCATTTCATGTGCTGACTTATGGACTTTATAATCAGTCTTGTCTTCTCCTGGCAGGTCATTACTCCTTCATTTGTTTCACAGTAGGTGGTCTATGAAAAGGAGATGCTTCAGTGTTCAATTTGGAATATCGGGACCTTTGTAGGGTATTTAAAGTAGGAAAAGAGTAGAACTTATTGATAAAATCAGCGATGTAGTACAAAGCACAGACCATATACCCAAGATGAAATAATGCTTCCATCATCATCATTATCATTATTCTTTTTCTTTGCATGTGCACTGAACTGCATCTAAGACAAATTCCTTGTGGGTTTAAATGGCCAAATAAAGTATTCAATTTTAACTCAATTCAAATAAGATATATATTAATAAATACACGTTTTATTATTTTTGGGAAAAGTTTATGATTTTTTATTTCAGAATATAACCAACATTCTACAAAAAAAAAATTATTCGTCTTGTTGCTTTGCAGACAATTGTCATTTTCTAAAATAAGGCTCTTTAAATTATGTGTATCATAGCTATATATTATGATTTTAGCAAAGTTTAGTGCAAGGTATGGCTTCAAATGCCTATCATATTAAAACAAAGCCAACTGAAGTATATGTAGCCTTTTGAATTCTCAGAACTTTTCATTAAGCAAGATATTGCAAAAATGGCAAGAGGAAGAAGCAATGAAGTAACAAAGAAAGACATAATGCCTTGCTTATTTTGTCAGGGAACAGTTCTAGAGAACAGAAAAAGCTTGTGTATGTGTTTGTTGGTGATGACTATTTTAGCACATGAAAACCTCATGGGAAATTGCCCAAGTGGAATATGAATGTTTGTATTCCAGTCTTTAATTCTGCAAATTTGATTCTGTATTAGCAAGCCACAGCATGCTTCAATTAATTTGAGTAAATCTTTGGAATTAATTTGGATAATTTTCTTGTTTGCCTTTGAATTCAAAGAAATGTTTTTAGAAAGCAACTTTCCTTCCTCCTAAAAAGCTTGCAAACTCCACTAAACTCATTGGATCTGTGTGCAAATAAACATGTTTTTTTATTTTTTTATTTTATTTTTATTTGTCAGTTGCTTACAAGATAATAAGTAAAAACAGTAATGAATTCATGGATACATATAAGAAAAATGAAAAATATATATAAAAGAAACAATAGGACAGGGACTGTAGGCAGGTTGGTGCATTTATGCAAGCCCCCTACAGACCTCATAGAAGAACTGCACTGTGAGTCTGGATTTAACCTAAAAGTCTGGATTTTTAAAACCAAGCTGGATTGAAGTATCTTCTTTTGCTTGAAATAAATATCAAAGGCAATTTACTCATTTGGAGTGTTGCCAAGCTTTATATATAGTAAACATAGTGCTTCCTTTCTTCCCACTTCTTTAAAGGAGAATTGTGATGAGTAACTTCCTACACCATCTCCAGGATTTTGTCAATTTTTTCTTGCTAATGATTATGAGAGACTCCAATCTATTTTCATATTCCTTTAGGTCAATTTTGTTGCTTGTCAGCTTTGTGCACTCTTGGCTGCATTTTGGTTTCGTTTGCACTTAAGGCCTAGTCAAGTCAACTCTGCCGTTCGTCATGCATTTGCCACAATTTTGGGGATATATTTTGCCCTCTTCTGCTTTGGTTGGTGAGTCATTCTTGTCTAACTTTCTATTCACTGTGACTATGAATTGAGTAGCTTGTATGCTGGGAATTGTAAAACATTCTGTTGGGCAACCCTAACATTATGAAAACAATACGTCAAAGCTCTTTTATCAGCAGATACATTTTCCAGGAAAGAAGCATGTATTCAGTCTGTGATTTAAGAGGAAGATAGCAAGAGCAAAGGAGTTTACTTAAAAAAAAAAAGAAACATTGATTCAGATGGATTTTCACAACTGGATTCTTTCTACATAACTTTTAATTAATTTGAGGGTGATGCATGGCTCAGTGGTTAAGAAGCTGAGCTTCTCAGGTGGAAAGCTGGCAGCCCAGGTTTGAGACCCAAGTACCACATGATGAGGTGAGCTCGCGTTCTTGCCCATCTAACAGTTGAAAGTATACAAATGCGAGTAGATAGATAGGTACCACTTTGGTGGGAAGGTAATAGCGCTCCATGATGTCATGCTGGCCACATGACCATGTAAATATCTTCAGACAGTGCTGTCTCAATGGTCTTGAACCAGAGATGAGCACCACCCCCTGCGATGATTAATGGAATAAAAATCAGCAGGGACCTCTTCACTTTTAGTTAATTCAGAAATTAACTTGTTGTCTCTTAGCTATTATTGACTTTGGAAAATGGAATTTCTTTTTCTTCTTCTCTTCCAAGGTACTCCATCCATATTTTTACTTTAGTGATGATAAGTTATTTTATCATGAACATGGCCAATATTTCCAACATTCATAGGTAAGTTTGTATGTTTATTGTAAGTGTTAAAAACTGTAATATTTTAAAATGATGTTGTTCCTTTACTGATCTGATTAAAGGTTGCTTGTAGTCTTGCGGCACCTCAGAATGATGGGTTGAAATGCTGTATATTTTTACTTATTTATTAAATATACATGTGTCACACGTCTCCCCATAAGGAGACTCTTTAAGTCTACAACAGACAGAAAATACTCTGAAGCTTCTCAGACAGACACCCTCCTAATTCACTGAATTCTTTAAGGAGGGAGAGGTATAGCACAATCAGATTCACATGATTGGTGTCCGCCATACCAAATAGACCAAACCAAGGCATCAATTACACAGGATGGCTAAAACTATTTTTATTGATATTGGTTATATTTTAGCTATAGTTTATAGACCCAAAGATTATAAGTAAAGCCATAAGGAATTATGAAAATTTTCTGTTGAAACTTTTTGATAATAGATCAGAGGCAAGCAAACCTAAGCAAAATAAATATCTGGATTGGAAGCCAGGTTCTACTGTGCTTGCAGTTCTTTTTATTATAGTGTTTTGGCTAAAGTGTTTCATACTATCAATGCATATGATTCTAGGTATTCTTTTTTGGTAGCTATGGGATACCTCACACTGTGCCACATTAGCCGAATATATATATTCCAGTATGGTATTCTCACTACAGATTTCTCAGGGTAAGTAGTAATAATATATATTTTTATATTATAAGAAATAGAAATCAGAAGAATTCAGTATCATACAATTTATTTTAATTAATTGATAATGTGGCACAATAGACATATGGATGATGGAACTGGATGAATGTTAAACTGTTGCTAAGGGAAATAATCTTCCAGTCTTTTCCTAAATATTTACATTTCAAATGAATCAGGCCTTTTAATAGTGGTAAAAGTGAGAAGATGAATATTGGAACTACGTGTCACAATAGCAATAGCACTTAGATTTATATACTGCTTCACAGTGCTTTATCATGACCCTGGTGACATTCGAACTGCTAAATTGCAGGCAGTTCGCAGGAAGTCTAGAGGTAGCTTACAGTATTGGATTTTAACTACCACAGTTTCAAAAACTGCCCCGCCACAGTTTCAAAAATTAGAAATGTATTTTATATAATGTGTCTTTTGTGAGAAATAATACTTTGCTGTTTTATTCTTGTCCTTTTGCTGCAGCTCTTTTCTTGAAGTGTTATTTAGTCCATTTTTAAGTCTATACAATTTAATTGGCTCACCTGGAATAAGTAGAATTAGTAACCTTCTATTGAAAATAGTCTTTTAACCATTGCAGGATTACTTATACACAGTAACTAACCATGGCCAGTCTGAATATATTCAAACATCTTAATTAAAATACATGTTCATAAAGTGATTTTTTTCTATCTGCTTAAAGATTACAATGTTCAGACAATCTTGCATTTCATTAGCTGTCCTGGTTTTTCTTGTAATTTTTTAATGATTTTATACATTTATAACTATAGTTTTATATTTTTTATAATTTTTAATGTCTTACTTTTTTATATAAGAGGAAGTTTTATAAGTTTCTTTCTTTTTCCCCAGTTTTAACATCTGTTTATAATTCAGACAAAGAGAAGAGATTTGACGAGAGCTCTTTGTTTAGATATTTGACCAGTTGGAGCACTTCATCTTTTCCATTGTTCCAGACATACTTAATCAGCAAAATCCTACAACTTTAATGGTTGTACAGTAAAAATGGCATTCCAGTATGCATCTTCATCAGACCTACCAAAAGGATTCCTGGCCCTTTATTATTTGAATCTAGCCATTCCAGTGGCTTCTGTTGCAAATTTAGGGTAAACATACTTATTAAGGGTTGTGGGAAATAGACTCTGTACAAATGAGCCTAGTACCTTTCAGATAGGAGTTTTGGAAATGCTGTTGCCAGATATGGTAACATTTTCTTTAGATATTTTGGTTCACAAAACTTTTAATTCCATAGCAGCATAGGTGGATACATTTCAAGAATATTGGGTTGGGAAAGTGCCCCTAAATTGACAGAGATCTAAGACTAACAAATCATATAACAACACGTATTGGAAGTGTTACAACAAAAAAGATATTGTCACATGTGGTAATCACACAAATCTCAAAAGTATTGGAAAGGCATCAAAACTTTCATAAATAAATAAAGATAAAATTTGAACTGAAACTACAGATATTTCAGTTGGAATAATTCCATGGTTATGGAAAGCTTGAAGCTGCCCTTTTCACTGGTGCTATCAACCCTGGGGCTAAGTTGACACCTGGGGTCAGTGATAGTCAGTTGAAACGTCTAAAGGCCCTACTCCTCTACTTCAGCCCCAGTGCCACCACCAAGGAGCGCTGCTATGCAGGTTGGTAAAAGGGCAGAGATGAAGGACAAAAGAGCGGGTTGGGGGACTAGAAGTGCCCCTGCACTCAAAAATGCAGGTTGGCTGTAAAGCACCCAAACATTGATCGTGTGACTGCAGGTAGCACTTCAGGGATCAATGGTTGCCACTGGTTCAGCACTGCTATAATTTCAGTCACTGAATGAATGGCCATCACTCAAGCCCTGTCTGTATTCTCATCCAAGCTTTACCTGAAAATTATGTTTACAGGTAGTCCTCTGGTACAACGGCAATTGGGGCCAGGATTTCCATTGTTAAATGATGGGGTCATAAACTAACCTCATGTGACTATGTTGTTTAGCCACTGAAATTATGGCAATTCCAGTTGCTGTGGTAACCTCAGGACTGTGCATGTTGTTAAGTGAGGACCTTGCATGACCGCAATGTAGGAAAAGTTAGGAGTCCCAGGCAGGCCACAAGGGGAGAGATATGGTCTGCAGAGTGGGTGCCTTGGTAGGCACTAGGGAGTGAGGGCTTTTTTCTGGTGTAAGGCCTGAGGCAGCATTCCCTGACAGTTCTACCCTTCAGTAATTTCAACCCATTGCCATTGTCCCAGGGCATAGGCCAGTGCTGGCTGAGGTGCCACCACAAGTATCATACTTTAGCCAGCTCCATATCCCCTAGCTGCACCAGCCAGCCACAAGGCCTTGGATACTTGATTTGGCCAAGTGTGTTTAAACGCAGAAGGAATTGGTCTCCGGTGCGGAAGCATTCAGTATACTTGCAAGCCAACAGAGAAAATAATAATAAGATGATAAAAGGAATAAATAATAATACTACAACCACACATTATGGGTTGATATACCTACATATTAGAACTGTAAGAATTAGATGTTCAGCAGAGTGATGGCATGAGGGGAAAAAAACTCCTGTCTAGTTGTCTTGGCATGCAATAGCCCATAGTGCCATCCTGAGGGGAGAAGTTGAAACAGTTTGTGTTCAGGATGTGAGGAGTCTGTTAATATCTTCAGAGCCCTGACATCCTGGACACAAAAGTGTTTCAACGCCTTCCATCAGGACAGCACTATAGCACCATGATGTCGAACCTATGGCACGTGTGCCACAAGTGGCACCCAGAGCCATTTGTGCCAGCACGTGAGCCACAGGCAAACTTACCTCACTGTGCATGCACAAGCCTCACAGCTGATTTTTTGGTTGGTTTGAAGCCTTTTGCGGCCTCCCAGAGGCTTGGAAAAAAGCCTCTAAGGCTTTTCAGGCCGAATAGGCCCGTTTCGTCACTTCCTGTAATACCGGAAGTGATGAAACAGACATATTATTTGTCCTGAAAAGCCTTGCAGAGATTTTTTCCAAGCCTCTGGGAAGCCAAAAAAGGCCTCAAACCATCCGAAAAATAAGCTGTGAGGCGCAGTGCAGGTAAGGGAGTGATTGGGGGGGAATAGGGCATGCATGTGCAGAGGCCGTGAGTGCTGGCACCCAAATGCATGCACGCTAATGCGTGCGCAATTTTTGTCACAGGAGCCCAAAAAGATTAGCCACCACTGCTATAGAGTATTGTATGTATGCCAAGACATTAGATGCAAGGACAGCTTTTTCCCATCATTCTATCTCTCTGCTAAACACAGATTACTACAATAAGACCCACAGATAATCACTGAAATATAAGGGCTAAAAACTAACAATATTCTAATTTTAATTCATCTGAAAGAGCATGTGTGTATATATATATATATGTGCATGATAGAGAATCAGCATGAAATCTGAGCTGCCGAGTTTGAATTAGAATTATTCAGCATTTATTATTCTGCTACTAATTTTTGAAACCCATTGCTTCTAGTAGTAGAAAAAATACAGTAAATAAAAGTGATCACCCCACTCATAGTGTTAGGTGCTGTTAGCGTGGCTTCTTGTGTAATAGTTTCTTCTTCACAAAACATTCTTATCTTAGCTCACAGGTGAGAAATTAAAGTTAGGAATCACTGACATAGAGAATTGTCTAAGTTAAGCTTAACATCTTGGCTGTCATTTAGATTCTGGTGTTCAGCTGAAAGTGCACAGATTTAAGTTCATTACAATGTTTCTCTTCAAAGCAAGCTACAGTACTTGTTAATTATATAACTTAGGCATACACATTTGGAAATTTGGAAAGATACAATGTCGTTTGAACTATGTGTACCTAGAGATCAACTTGTAATGAATTTGCTACAAAATTGGTTTGGCTTGTAAGATGTGTGTTTAAACACAAAATGATCAAGAGGATGTGCTGACAAGAGAATGTGATCAAACTATTGCTGAACAACTGTTTCAAATACACAGCCTCGTAGTTTTGCCACCACTGGAATGTTACCATTCAAAACAAATTTCCTAAAGCAAGAAAGAGCATGCATTAAAATATAATTCTTTAAAATTGTATAAAGTGTACATTTATATTGTTTGTACATGTACGCTACCAACAAAATAGCAAGATATTATTCATTTGCCCTCCTTGCTATATAGCAAATACACACATTGTATGCAGCTTGTAATTTCTAAACAGTCTTCAGGGTAGCTTTGTAAGGTTTCCATTTCAGGTTTCCATTTCAGGTGAATCCTGATGTATAAAGGCCTCTTGCTATCATCAAACTATTGTTGCAGTCGTAAGCATGTTTGTATGTAAGGAAAGTCTTTGTGCACAAAATGATAGATTCCCAATGAATATTGCAGCTTGTGAAATTTCAAACCTATGTCAAATATCAGTTCTGAACAGGGAAAACACAAGTTTCACTTTTTCAGACATATATGAAGGCTGGTATGTGATATTGCCTAACCTAGATTATTGGTGTGATGCAAATAATTCTGTATAGAGGAGCTCATATAAGCTGCTAAATTGTTGTTGAGCTGGCTCAATTTCGCCTTACTACACGAGGTGAATCCATCTCTTGTAGTTTGTTAACTATGATTTATGATGGTTATATGAAATGCAAGTCATTGTGGTATAGTCAATAACCCAGGCTTAAGCAAATTACATTCTCCTGTTGTATGTGAACACAGCCTATATACTGGGTGGCCACAGGGAAACATTCTGATCATTTCTGGATACTCTGAACTTAAATTCTTATAATCCAGGGGTGTCAAACTCAAGGCCCTGGGGCTGGATCCAGGGTGCTTAGATCTGGCCTGCAGGCCCACCCTGGAAACAGGAAAGGACCAGCTTGAGGTGCCTCTGCCAGCGAAAAGGAGCTCTGGAGGCATGTCTGTGACCTCCCCGAGTTCTGTTTTCACTGGCAGAGGGCTGCAGGAAGCCGTCACGGTTAAACATGGAGTCCGGGAGGACTGATGTCGAAAATAGAGCCTCAATGAGTGACATCGAGCTGGCCACTCCCACCCTGGCCATGCCCCTTCCTGGCCCCCCAAGGTCAAACACAACCCTGATGTGGCCCTCAATGAAATCGAGTTTGACACTCTGTTATAATCCATTATCTTTGCCATGTTACCTGTGTTTGATGGGAATTGGTACAAAAATATTTGATCTGCAGCTTGTTTAAATCATAAAAATGCACTAAGGTGAAAAATCTAAACAATCTGCATTTTATTACAGCCCATTGATGATCGTTACACAAAAGATCACAACTCTTGCATTCCAGGTTCATGATGGTAAGGAAGATTATTTTTCCATTTTCCATCTTTCTGAATAGACATTGGCAGCCTTTGGGGAAAAAGTGGTCAGTATGTGTTGTCTCTGCCAAGATCTTGAAGTCATCTTGTTACATTTAAGGTTTAGTGACAATAATTTAAAAAACCCTGAAGTCTATGGACAGTTTTGCTTATTTAATCCTTATTTGTTCTGTTTTTTATAAATAGAATAGAACTGAAAACATGACAAATAATGTATATAAATCATAAGCAAGCTGTCAGAAATTGCATCCTTAATTGTTTGATGAACTGAGTCATATTTATGGAAGGATTTAAAGAAAGAAAGAAGAAAAAAGTGTGGTAGCTAATGACTCACCAGGATTCAGGCGTTCCAATTCCTAGTCAAACCTCAACCATGGAAACTATCTGAATGACTTTGGTGCACCCCATATAACTAACTCTTGGAGGAAAAGGTATAATTGTCAAACAAACAACTGATTCCTTAACCAATTAAATGATTTTGTTAGTTATAGAAGAGTTTAAAAGCTGCATAGACCCTTTCCACATAAATAGTTATCAATTTTATTTTCCCCTTGAGAGCAGAGGTATCAATATTTATTTTAGAATGAACATTTGTAGGTTTAACATTCTCTTAACAGTGTTTTGAAACATTGTGTTCTGCCTTACCTATATTACAAAGAAGAGCCTGGAATAAATGAGAGCATTTAGATCCTGGAATTCTTGTGGGGGGTTGGGGAAGGATTTAAATGATTACCTCTCTTCAGTGTCAGGTCAGTGATACACAACGTGAACTTTTGGCCCATCCTAAATTACTTAAACTAGATTGAGTCTAACTATTTTTTTAAATTTCCCTCAGATCAAGACTGGCTCCTGGGAGACAACATTACCACATTCATAAAGTTTTCTTAGTAATTGTATGGAAGGGTCTTGGAATTCTCTGCTTCCATTATATTATTTTTCAACTTCCTAGTCTACTCTGCAGCCTTGGATTTCCTGATAGACTTTTTGGAAAAAGGCCAATTCTAACTTCTGAATGCCTGAGGACATTGATGGACCAGGCAGTGTAGGTCCAAATAAGAATCAAACATTCTGTTTACATCACATATTTGTTCCATGCTCCTATTTTTGCTTAGAAGTCCATTAAATGAGACTTTCTTTTAATATGTTCATATCAAACTGTAGAGTTAATATCATCTCATTTTATAGGAACAGTAAAATTGCTTTTTATTACTTTATTACACTAATTAATTTATAATACGGTCTACCCTTACTGTTGGTAAGTTTCTAGCTATTGTTCACCTATTTATTCTTTTAAACAAAGGTCCCTGGCAGTGCTTAGCACCTTTGGCAGAAAAACACACATGCTACTAAGAGCTCTATTTCTTTACCTATTCTGAAATTAGAATCTGATAAGACTGTTGGGATAACGGGAGTCCCTTGCTGACTACAATTCCTAATCTGAAGAACTATGAAAGTTCATTTAATATAAGTTTATAATCAATGTATATAATCAAGTATTTCTTTATCCAAAAGCCACCATAATTTCTAGGAATCGTCTAAAGTAGTTTCAACAGCCCAGATCCCCTTTCTGAAGCCCTCAGAAAATAAATGTTAAATGCAGCATCTATTGATGTATGAATTTTGATTAGAATTGAATTTTATTGTCTATAGTTGCCTCTTTTTTGTTATGCCTTTTTGATAGGAATAGGTAGAAAAGCTGAAGATCTAACCTCTGAACAGAAGCAGCTTGCTATAAAGTAAGAAAATACAGCAGTGCTTAATAATTTTTAAAAATCTAATATCTGGTTTTCTTAGATGCTTACTTCTATTATGCAGTTTCTATTTAGTGTTAATGTAATGTAAATAATTATCCATGCACTTTTAAATTCTGGAATTATTTTATATTTTTGAGATCTATACTCTGAAAATTGCTCCTTATTAAGATTCCTTTCAATGATCTAAATATATAAAGAATAAGATAGATTTTTACTTGATTTTCTCCCATTACAACTATGATCCACATTCAAATATCTAAACTGAGTGTCATGTATTATAAGATTCTCAAAAGGATATTTTCAATTCTAGATTTATTTTTCTATATATGCATCTTATTTAAACAAATTGTAGGAGATCACCAGGCTGAGCCCAAAGGAGGGGTCAAGTATGTCATCAATTTGGAATTCCTTCATGTCCACAAGAGATCTAAGTCCAGCCCACTTTGAATTCCATTGATTCTTAACTACCACCAATTTGCCTTGGCTATTAATTGTTCAGATTCTTGTAGAAAGCTAAGTGTGGATTAAACTTATTTGAATCACCTTGGTTCCTGATTTTCTGTAATACTCCAGATGCAGAAAAGGCAGTTATAGATAAGGATTTCATGTCTACTCTAGCAAGAAGTGAAATAATACACAGAAATAATAGAAATTGCACATGTAATTGAAAATATTTGAATATACATACATCCTTATACAAATATATAAATCTATAACCTCATGGAGGAATTCTTTATGTGGTTTCTCTTGACTGCACAAATTGTTTTATTCATGAAATAATCAATCTCCAAATGTCATTGTAGGAGAATTTTCATTCTTAACAATACCTCTCAAACAATTGTATCTTGTAAATTTATTATATGTTTCACTAGTTTTTCTTTCTCAGATTTTTGAACTATGTTTACAATAAAACTGCCATTTATTTAAACAATATTTGCTTTTTTTGAAAAAAAATGTTTGAAGTATACATATATTCATGATTGTTTTGACAGGACGAGACCTTCCTTATTGGAGTATCTGAGCTATCATCTCAACTTCATGAGTATTATTGCTGGCCCATGCAGTAATTTTAAGGATTATATAGAGTTCATTGAAGGGAGACACATGCAGATGAAGTTATTAAAGGTCAGCTGGAAACAGAGGAATTGCAATAGATTTCCTGATCCTTCTCCAATGGTAAGCCACAAAATGCTAAGCTTTTATTCTGATATGCTGAAATTGTTTTGAGACAATAAACACAGGGCTGTGAAATCTCCGATTTTACGTGGAATTCCGATTTTTCCCCTCAAACACCAATCTACATTTTCCACGTTTTTTTTCCCCCATCGGATCGAGATCCGAGAGTCGGAAATTCGCTCTTCAGAAAAGCGGAACACTTCAGTTCTCAGCTCAGGCATAATTGTCCCTAGAAAAGCACATAAACTTCGCACGTGAGCCGCGCTAACGTTAACTGAAGTTAGCTAGTATTCTTACGACGGAAAACCACGGAAATAAACCTTTTTTCAGTAGCTTTACATTCGCACATGCCGACAAACCACCGCTCATCGTAGCCAAGCAAGTAGTACCGCGTAACTGACTGCAAAGACAATTCATACGGCTGTACATAGAGTCTGTGCACGTGCGCGCGCTCGATCGTGCGCGCGCTGGACCCCGGCCTAAGGGACTTCGCGCTTCGCGCTCGTGATGTGCGCTTTGCGCACATGCGCTTCGCACACCTTATTCGCTTCAGATTTTTTCAGACTTTTTTTTTAACCAGCTCTCACACCCCTGTAAACAGTATCAGTTATGATAAAAATATGAAAAGAGCTTTCCTGGTTTAGAAGAAAAACTTTCACATCCTGCAATCTGTTCCTCTTGTAGAGGGACCAGGAACCTATGAGAAGCTCACAAGGAGGACTTGCTTATGTATATATGTATGCTGTTAAGAAGGGTCACAGTGACTCAGGGGCTAAGGCACTGAGCTTGTCGATCAGAAAGGTTGGCAGTTCGGTGGTTCGAATCCCTAGCACTGTGTAATGAAATGAGCTCCCGTTACTTGTCCCAGCTTCTGCCAACCTAGTGTTTGAAAGCATGTAAAAATGCAAGTAGAAAAATAAGACCACTTTGGTGGGAAGGTAACAGCGTTCCATGTGCCTTCGGCATTTAGTCATGCCGGCCACATGACCATGGGGACATCTTCGGACAGCTCTGGCTCTTCGGCTTCATAACGGAGATGAGCACTGCCCCTAGAGCCAGAAACAACTAGCACGTATGTGCGAGGGGTACCTTTACCTATGCTGTTAAGAGGCAATGCTACTATCTCCACAGTTAGAGATCATATCATTTTTAATAGTAATAATCCAAAAGAAAATACCTTTTTTTTTCAATATTAGCAAGTGTAGACAATGTCATACTTTTAATAGTTCATTTCTTAAAACACTTCGTTTTTTAAAAAGGCTTTATTCTCTCAGATGTAATCATACCGATATTTTATTCTGTTTCCATTGTAGGGAGCCATCCTGCAGAAACTTGGTATCACACTTCTATCTCTGGTGGTGTTCTTGACGCTTACCAAGACCTTCCCAGCAACTTACATTGTTGACGATCAATTTATAAATCGGTCTTCCTTCTTGACGAGACTTGGTTTTCTATATGTTGTCATGCAAGCCTCAAAACCAAAATACTATTTTGCTTGGACACTTGGTAAGATTTGTTTAAGATTGTTTTGCAGGACATGTTTCTGCAGGTAGTCCTCAACTTACGACCACCCAAATTTTGTGTTACTAAATAAGACAGTTGTTAAGTGAATTTTGTCCCAAATTTTGACCTCGCTTGCCACCATTGTTAAGTGAATCACTGCATTTGTTAAGTTAGTAACACGGCTGTTAAATGAATCTGGTCTTCCCCATTGACTTTGCTTGTCACAAAATGGGATCACATGACCCTGCGACACTGCAACCATCATTATTTTGTGCCAGTTGCCAAGCATCTGTATTTTGATTTTGTGATCAGGGGTTGTTGCAACAGTCATAAAATGGTAATCAGTCACTTTTTCAAAGCCGTTGTAACTTTGAACAATCACTAAATGAAGTGTTGTAACTTGAGGACTACCTGCACTTAATGTGGATGTATCCATTTTATCCATTAAGGCATAAATGTGATATAAAAAATGGAATATTACTGTATTATATAGTTGACATTAAGCACATTATTTCTGATTCAGAATTATGGCTTTTCTAATGAGAAATGCACATCTATTTAGCAATCCGAATACATGTCAGAGGATATCAGACAAACTAAAATTCATATATGCATTAAATATCTGATAATATTTTTATGTAGAATTTCTTATTTTGTGTAGAACATGCCCTTGCAGTTCTATAACAGTTTTTAATGTAGTGTTAAACACACAGTCCAGGACATCAACAGTGTTTCAGTCAATTGTACTTACTAACATAGCAACACCCATATATATAGCATCACTAAGATTAAGTCTTAGTATCTGCCTGATACGTTGGATTATATTCCACAATCTTATCGTGGTTGTACTTGTTATAGGAATCAAAATCTAAATGCCCAAGTTAGCAAAGGCTGGTCTAAATTTTCCAGGACCAAGACAGTTTAGGCAAAGTAGAGCCCAGATCCTGCCACAAACTATGCAATATGCAGAGGATCATAATTTTAATGCTAATCAATTCTCGCTCAGGACAGAAGCCACCCAGAAAGCCTACTTTTAGGAATGAAAATATCTGATTTCAGGGTATCCATAGCTGCATGTTAGAAAGTGAAATCTTTATCAAATATGAGATGGGCTGAGAAAAGGCTGCTTCTACACACAACTGCTGGAAAGTGAAGCCTGTTTTGGAGAATGCTTGCACCCCTAAGTATTTTGATGTTATGGTTAACTTTCCTTTCCTGGATAACCTTTTGAAAGAGGATGATTTCTGCCTGCTTCTTGCCTGCTTCTCGCCTGCTGCGCTTTCCCAAAATAGTGTTTCTGAGAAGATCAGATAGAGATTTTCAGGGGGTGGGGAAGATTCCTGTCCTATTACCATATCACAAATTACTGCTGCTTCAAATACGGCTGTTTGCATTTTTGCAAGTGCCAAAGTTAAGCAGCCATTGTACTTTGGTGTTGCCTTCAAGCTCAGCTGGCTTAAAGTTCAGTGAATATTTTAAGGCTTAAAAACAATTCAGACAGAAACAGGATGGAACAGGCATACTGGATCAAGTCATGCTCTGTGAAGGGTACGAACAATCTTCTAAATCATATTATTGTTTGTTTAGTTTTGGCGTAGTGTGTTGAGCAAAGCCAATAAATTGTGACTGACGCAATTATCCAGTATGTGGACAGGTCATGATGAGAACTTGAGGCAAAGATGAGTCATATACTGACTCAGGTTCTAAAATGTCGAGAGTATAATGTTTCCAAAGAAGAGCTAGAACTGACTGCTTTTCTTACTTTGGAGGACAAACAAAGCTCAAAGAATTAAGTTTGTGTTTTCACTTCGTAATATTCTTGAAGGTGGTAGCAATCATATTGTGAATGTCCTGCACACAGCAACCTCCCTAGCAAAAGATTTTCCCTTAAGCATCAAAATGATAATACATATAAACATTAAAATGCATCAATAGAAGAATGAAAAAGAATACATTAGATCATTTGAATGTTGTTCCTCTGTTGTTAAAAACAAAATATAGAATTGAGATTGTGGAGCAATTGGGATAATAAATACCTTTCTGTATTGAGAAAAGAGAAAATCAAAATGCTTTTCTATAGCAGTAAATCCTAGAGTTTATCATTTTTCTTAACACCGAGTAGCATTAATGCCCCCTTTTTTTCTCTATACAATTTATCTACAGAATATAATATTTTGTCGATCATATCAAACTTTCTATTCTTGCTTTTAAATTGGACAGCCCCCTTTTTATAAGAGAAACAGTATGGATTTGCTACTGGAGAAAGTTGCAAAACAATGAAAGATCATTCTGTTCTAATGTTAACTAAAAAAAAATTTGGAAGTCAAATAAAAAAAATCAAAGTGTTTAAAATTCCAAAGCTGTTTTTTAAAGTTAAAATATTGTTTCAGGTCTGTTAGTTTTGGTCCACAATTATATAGTCCAAAATGTTACTTTAAAAATTGATTGATTTTATTTCATTTGATAATTCTGAATATAAACTTAACTGAATTGGAATTCTAAATAAAACACTTTTACATTCATTTAGAAGCAGTTGTTTTGTTAATTGAATACTAACATTTATACAGTATATTTACATACATTTGGCTTCTGCTTCCTTGAATTTGCTTTCTAAATCAGGCCTACTTCCAAAAATCAATGATGCCTTTCATATATACAAAGGGAATTTAGCTCATGGTTTCTAAAACAACTATTTTATAATTTCCCTACTAATAAATTCCCTTATAAAGTGGGAATTGAAAAATAGTTCTATTAGGACATAACATTGGATGGATCATTCTCAGAATTGTTAAACATATGTCAGTTTAATATTTCATCCTAAGCTTTTTTCTTTTTTTTTTGCAGCTGATGCAATTAATAATGCAGCCGGTTTTGGATTCAGTGGTGTGGATGAGAAAGGCAATTATCGCTGGGATCTACTGTCTAATTTGAATATCAGGAATATTGAGGTAAGTTGAAGTATGGGCAATCTTCTTTAGAGATAACACTGAAACTGGAAATTGTTCTAGATCCCATAGGGAGAAGAACTTGTCTAAAGAAAGTGGAGAAAGTCCAAACTTCATAAAATAGCTTATTGCAGGAAGATAATGCATTTGCTGCACTGGTACAATGTTCAGGCAAAGACAAAAGCCATTATTCTGGCTTTTAAATCTTCTTTTTCCTTCTCCTCCTTTTCCTCTCCTTTCCTCTCCGCCAAAGGAGAAAGCTCCTTATTCATATCCAAATATAGTAACCTGATATTTTTTCCAGAAAAGTTTTTTTGAACTGCAAAACCCCCAATATTGAACCTGTGAAATGGTACACTGCTCGAAAAAGTAACGCCAAGTCAATCACACTTCTGTGAAATCAAACTGTCCACTTAGGTAGCAACACTGATTGACAATCAATTTCACACGCTGTTGTGCAAATGGAATAGATAACAGGTGGAAAGCATAGGCAGTCAGCAAGACATCCCCAATAAAGGAGTGGTTCTGCAGGTGGTGACCACAGAGCACTTCTCAGTTCCTATGCTTTCTGGCTGATGGTTTGGTCACTTGAATGCTGGTGGTGCTTTCGCTCTAGTGGTAACATGAGACGGAGTCTACAACCCACACAAGTGGCTCAGGTAGTGCAGCTCATCCAGGATGGCACATCAATGCAAGCTGTGGCAAGAAGGTTTGCTGTGTCTGTCAGCGTAGTGTCCAGAGCATGGAGGCACTACCAGGAGACAGGCCAGTACATCAGGAGATGTGGAGGAGGCCATAGGAGGGCAACAACCCAGCATCAGGACCGCTACCTCCGCCTTTGTGCAAGGAGGGACAGGAGGAGCACTGCCAGAGCCCTGCAAAATGACCTCCAGGGAGCCACAAATGTGCATGTGACTGCTCAAACAGTCAGAAACAGACTCTGTGAGGGTGGTATGAAGACCCGACATCCACAGGTGGGGGTTGTGCTTACAGTCCAACACCGTGCAGAATGTTTGGCATTTGCCAAAGAACACCAAGATTGGCAAATTCGCCACAGGCGCCCTGTGCTCTTCACAGAGGAAAGCAGGTTCACACTGAGCACATGTGACAGACGTGACAGGATCTGGAGATGCCGTGGAGAACATTCTGCTGCCTGCAACATCCTCCAGCATGATCAGTTTGGCAGTGGGTCAGTAATGGTGTGGGGTGGCATTTCTTTAGGGGGCCGCACAGTCCTCCATGTGCTCGCCAGAGGTAGCCTGACTGCCATTAGGTACCGAGATGAGATCCTCAGACCCCTTGTGAGACCATATGCTGGTGCGGTTGGCCCTGGGTTCCTCCTAATGCAAGACAATGCTAGACCTCATGTGGCTGGAGTGTGTCAGCAGTTCCTGCAAGATGAAAGCATTGATGCTATGGACTGGCCCGCCCATTCCCCAGACCTGAATCCAGTTGAGCACATCTGGGACATCATGTCTCGCTCCATCCACCAATGCCATGTTGCACCACAGACTGTCCAGGAGTTGGGGGATGCTTTAGTCCAGGTGTGGGAGGAGATCTCTCAGGAGACCATCTGCCACCTCATCACAAGCTTGCCCAGGCGTTGTAGGGAGGTCATACAGGCATGTGGAGGCCACACACATTACTGAGCCTCATTTTGACTTGTTTTAAGGATATTACATCAAAGTTAAAGATAATTGTTGTGTGATTTTGTTGTCAGCATATTCAAGCATGTAATGAACAAAGTATTTAATAAGAATATTTCATTCATTCAGATCTAGGATGTCTTATGTTTGTGTTCCCTTTATTTTTTTGAGCAGTGTATATTTTTAGTTGACTTGCCAATTAAAAAGTTTATTATAGGGTGTAAAATAGCTGTAACGAAACATACAAAACGAATGTAACTTAAAATATGGGTGGAAACTGACATTTTTAGTATTAGGAAACCTAATAATGCATGCTTGTTTCACTCTTAGATGGCAACCAGTTTTAAAATGTATGTTGAAAACTGGAATATTCAAACAACGGCCTGGCTAAAACGGTAAAAAAAAATTAAGTGTTTTGTGGATTTCTTCAACAGCGGTTCAATCTTTATTTAAAATACAATGTTAGAGATACGGTGTTGCGTTCAGTCAAAATGAAAAATATTTTTTTCCCCTGGAATTCTCATCATTTTATAATGATAAAAGAAAAAAATATATTTTCACAATATATTCCTGGCCCTAAGATAAAACTTCAAATGATACTGCCTACTAATAATGGCACTCTGTGTATCCATTTCTAGAAGTTGGCCCACAACCTTAGACTAAAATGCTTCCGTTTAATTTTTGTATTATTCCGCTATAACCTCAGTTTATGTGTATGTGTGTGCTTGCAGAGCTTTTGATACAAAAATGTTCCTGAAGAACAGTCTTTTTCCTCATTTGCTGCATAAGAACAGTGACACTTTCTTAATTTACACCATTGACCCATTTTAATTCCACGTGTTACTGGAGGGGGGATGAGTATCCCTTTCCATAAATAAATAAACTATTAGATCATTGCCAGATGTATTTAGGAATTATAACAGTGATCTTTCTAAATATCAGCAAATGCAATAAAAGAATTGCTTCAAATATAAGATGCTTTGCACTTCTTACCGTAGCAACACTTCTACACATAACCATAACCATAAATGTTAAACTGAAATAGAAATAGAAATTATGTAAGCTTCTGATCAAAAGTAAGGTTATATACCATTTGTGGACTTTCTATGTGCTAAATATAATAACAGATGGTTAACAGAGGGATTTGGAGATTAGTGTAGCATATTTACATACATACATACATACATATAATATGTAAAAAGGGAGGAGAATTTATTGCTTTTTCATTTCTTTCAGCACACAGTCAGGGTGGATCCTACATATTAAATGTTAAATTTAATGGACTATTCTTCCCTCCTTTTCGTACACTATTTTTTTCCTTGTTAGGGTTGAATGCATGTTTTGCTTTGTTTCATTTTGTTTGTTTGTTTTGTATTTTATTTTCTATGATAAAACAATACATTTTTATATATATATATATATATATATATATATATATATATATATATATATATATATATATATATATATATATATATATATATATATATATAAAGTAAAGTTGTGTTCTGTAAGAGCTGCACAAATGCTGTGAGCTTTAGATACTTATTCTTTTAATATTACCTAGGTATGAAAGATCCAAGTTCAATTAATGATGGTATTTAAAATCCGAATTTTTTTGCCATTCCTTTTATGTGTAGTGAAATAGGGGAATAGTCTGTAAATGGTATCTAGTCCTTAGAAACTCTTCTAAGAACAGTTTTGATTGAAACAGAATCATTTCAAATATAATTGCATCTAACCTGCATATTTATATATTTTATTTTTCTAATTTTCTTTTTAGTGTATGTTATGATCGGACCTCTTGGTATCCTACAGCCTCAACATTTCTTCTCTCAGCTCTGTGGCATGGGGTTTATCCCGGATATTATTTTACATTTACCACTGGCATCTTTGTGACACTGGCAGCCAGAAGAGTATGTATCCCTGTTAATCTTCTTTTTGTCCTGTGGGTACAAGCCCAGACAAAATCAGTCATAGATTCCACAAGAGCTACTGATTTCCAAAGCAAAACATATTTTCTCTTCACTGTATTAAATTGTATCTATCTCAAATATCGTGTTTTTTGGAAGTAAGTACCATACACCCATTTCCTAGAGATTTCATTGAGTAGCATCACGTATTAGAATAATTAATACACGGAACAGTCTCTCCTATTGAATTCTGTAAAGATATACAAAAGTCAGAATTGGTTGTTTTTCTTGTCTATTCTGTTAATGCAGGGGTGTCAAACTGGCAGCCTCCGGGGCTGGATGCGTCACGCAGGCCACAGCTATCCTAGTTTTGCTCATGGCAGCATCACGTGACATATTTCCCCTTTGCTAAAGCGCCAGGGGCATGGACAGTGCATGATGCATCCAGCCCGCAGGCCAGGAATTTGACAGCCCTGGTATAGATAAATATGTGCCATTTCAGAAAAATCTTTACATGCTAATAATTATACCAGATTTTGCCCTTGGAGAAAAATTCTGATAAAATTTCTAACGTGTTTACTCAACTGAAATGAAGGGGCTTATTCATAGGGTTAGTATTTCTACCGTTTCTATTCAGCTTCTCATCTCACTAACTTTTCCTCATAGCTTTTGAAAGTTTTTTTTAATTAGTAGTAGGAAGAAGAAAGCAAATATTTTCATACATTGTAGCAAAACTATCAAAACCAGGCAGCATATACATAGACTAAAAATTGGTGAGAGGTGCACTATGTGAAAATTTCAATATTTTTTTTTTTTTTAAATTAGGTTAGGAACAATTGTCGACATGTCTTCATCTCATCCAAGCTGCTCAAGGTGGGTTATGACCTGGTCACCTGGTTGGCAACTCAGCTGTCGGTTTGCTACACTGTGGCACCATTTGTTCTTCTTGCTGTTGAGCCAACAATTAAATTATACAAGTAAGTTATTTTTACTATTAGTTCCAAATTGTGCACTAGAATGACTGGACAGATGTGTGGATCAGATGAACAGGAAATGTCCCATGTAAAGCCCCTTCAATTATCTGCTCAGAATATCACTTCAGCTGTCATGATGGGCTTTGGCTAAGATGTGGAACTTATTAAAGTGGTTTAATTAAAGCCACAGTTTTTGTATTGCAGTTGGTAACCGGTTTATATTATCTCTCATCACTTCCAGATCACTGTATTTCCATATGCACATTTTATGTATATTGGTATTATTGGTGCTACCAAAGAAATCTCAAAAACTCAGTGGAGGGAACCAGGCCATTGAAATGGAGGCACACAACTGTAATAAAAGCAAGAAACAAAAGTGAGACTCGACAAAAAAAAGCTTCCTCTTCAAAATCATCGAACAAAAGTTACAGAGAAGACATACTGTTGCTTCATTTAAAACACTTTTTAAAGGACTTAACAGAACTGGACTTTTTATCCAAATACAACTCTTACTTGGTCATGTTTACATACTTCAAGGATAAGATTTATAAATTTTTACAAATGAAAGAAGCTATTAAAGAAGGGTTCTACTGCATTTAAATATTCTTGTGTTTCATTTGTTGAAACTATATATTAACTATTGTTCAGACATGTTGGTTCACCTAACTTCTAAGGTTTTCCTTTTCTGGTTAACGTTTCAAATTGGTTAAGATAAAAAATGCTGGCAGTGTTGTTCCCAAGGAATAAGCTGTAAAATTTCATAAACAGTTTCTCATAACGTATCAAAAGGTCCTGGGGTTTATGATTTTTTCCCTCATCTTCGGCAAAAAGGAATATTCTCATCTTAAATAAAATATTTGGGATTTATTCACCTAGAACAATTGAAAAGCATGTGCTGTTTGGTTGGAAAATAATGATAAAGAACTGAAATATTGTGGTTCTAGTTTTCCTTATAGATATAAAACTAGATATCTCTGTTCTGTGTGATCTGAACTATGTATGGATTCGTCTTCATTCTAGGCTGAACAATGAAGGATACCAATCATGGAATCATCATTCCATTACAGCAGCTGTTACGTGGAAGCAAAATTTTCTTGGAAATATCTCAGGGACAATTTATATTAATGATTTCACTTGAACTGTACAGTTTATGCATCTTTAAAATTGTCTGATTTTAAAAATGTTTTTTAAACCATAGAATTTAGGAAGCTATTTTTGCATTTTTCTAAAAGAAATAAATGCTATGACGAAGCACAATAAATTAATAAGAATTAAGCAACTTGGTTTCTGAATAACTTTCAGCTTGTCTCGGTGTTTCTTGGTTGTTTGTTGAAGAGTTGCATTATTGGAAAAAAAACTTTCAGATTAAGTGGAAACCAACAAAGCCATGTATTTATATCAGAGTAAAAACAAATAAGTTCAAATATCTTTTCATAAAATCAGCAGCTTTTTTTTAAAAGAAAAACAATGACTGGTATGTTCAAAATCAACATTAGCAAGTAATGTAAACTTGGTTTATATGACTTCTATGTAATGCATTTCTCAAAACATACTGCTTGGGGAATTAATGTTATCAGTGTACGTTACTATGTCTTTATGAACTGTACCATTATGTCTATGCATTCTGGATAATTTCTCTGAGCCATATTTCAAATTCTTAATTAGATTTAAAAATGCAAGAAATATCAATAAAATATTGAAATGCAGTAATGAAATCATTGGAAAATAAATGTATGATTGATTGGGCAATTTTAAAAAGATTACCAATCCTACCAATTTTAACATTTCAACAAGCTCATATTAGAAACAAGAACACAGAAACCCTTGTTATTAAGTATCCTAGAATCTATTTGTCGTAATTTAGACCTGCAAATCATTATACTAATAGTACAAATCTTGACAATTTCAGGTGTGCCAGAAGTTCCTGAGTTTTATGAAATTTGAATTAATGGTTTAACAATCTCTATATGATTTTAATGTATGAAAAAGAAAATAAATTGATTTGTTCTGGATCTCAGGACTCATTCAGCAGCACAAGGAAACAAAAATATTAACATTTGAAAGGTATAAATCTTGTTTTCCCCTTTTTTCAGGTGCTCTGTCCCTAAATAAAAATAAATGTTCTTCCATGCTTATACAGTCCATCTTGATCTTCCCCAAGGCATAATAATTACTTTAAAACGATATAAATTTCAAATTTTCAGTCTTCATGGCAACGCAAGTTACGATGAATCAGAAGGAAGGAATCTTCAGTCAGTTAAAGAAGTATTTCTTACTGATACTCTTTTCTTTTTCACCTGGAAAACCAGTTTATCAACCTTGTGGACAGGAAATTTTTCCTTACCTCTGTCCCAGGCAATTGCCTTGGCAGTTGTTTTGTCCCTTCACCTCTAAAAGTTGTTTTGTCCCTCCACCTCTAAAAGTTTAGTAAATAATACATTTCCTTAACTTGGCCCTTAAATGCAAAATTGTCTTTATCTTTTGAATATAAGCTGCCTTGAGTGACAAATTTGAATAGAAAGATGAAATGGCCCAGCCAGTGATTTCACAGGGTTTCTGGGTGTTGCAACTTTATGGAATAGTAGTTTCTCCACTCCTTACTGGAACTGTTTTGACAATATTTTTAAAGGTAACTGCTTTCAAATGAGACATAGCAGTCGTGCCATCTAGTGGTCACAAACATATTAACTGTAAAAAAAAAAAAAAAAAGTTTGAAAAGCAATGGAGAACCTAAACATTTTTTGACACATCTTTGTACCTTTATTTTTTAGCTTTGTGCTGTAAATGGACATATATTGTGCAAATACATATGCATAGAAGAATCTCTAAAGGGGTTCATTGATATACAAGTAGTCATCCAGATAATCTCAGACTCAAGCTGTTTAAGTGTAATGTGACTACATACGTGGTACCTTGGTCTCAGTTTTCAAACAGCAGAATAAGGATATATAGATAATCTAGGATAACTACGTGCCATAGTTTTAGGCCAAAAACTACATTTGAGTGGGAAAGTCATTATTTTCCAAAAAAAGAGTAAAAAACCTAATTTAATTTTTACAATTGAATGTAATTAAAATTAAATTCATTATATATGCAGTTAACATCCATGTAAACACTTCCAAGACTGACAGCCAGGTGGGTTTCAGGCAGTGATAAATTCTTGACTGCAGGAAGGGGCCTTTTAAGGAGACCCTGTTTTGCCCTTCCTTAAAAAGAAAACACCTCTTAATCCTATCTGTCTGGACAATTTTTGTCTAGTTCTGCAGCTTAGAGAAAATGATATGGAAGATGATTGCTTGGCAGCTTTTGAAGATCTTAAATGAAACAGATTACCTAGACCAGTGATGGCTAACCTTTTCACCACCAAGTGCCCAAAACGCCCGTGCGCATCAAAATGCAATATGTGTGTGCTGCAATATGTGTGTGCTTCCCACGCATGCGTCCCACCCTCCATGCATGCATGCGCATTCCCACGCATGTCCCTTGCACATGCATATCACCCCTGTGCCTGCACACTTCCCTATGCATGTGCCCCATGTCCCACACATGCATGGCAGAAACCCGAAGACCAGCTGGCCAGCAGGAGGCACATTAGCGCATGCGCAACAGAGCTGAGCTGGGGTGACAGGTCATGTGCCCATAGAGAGGGCTCTGTGTGCCATCTCCAGCATGCGTGCCATAGGTTTGCCGTCATGGACCTAGACTCTTTCAAGCCAGGTTTCAGGCTCCATTATGGGACAGAAACAACAGTCACACTTGTGAATGGGTAAGACCATTCACTACCATTGTGAACAATCTCTGGCAAGAGCTGGATGGTGATTGTGCATCCATCTTTGTTTTCCTTGACCTTTCAGTGACTCTCAATACCACAATATTCTTTTGCGATGGCTACATGGTTTTGTTTTTAAGCACAGTCTTACCCCTGGTTTGGCTCCTTTCTCCAAGGCCGGTCCCAATTGGTGTTGATAGGGAATGAAAGGTCCAGTCTACAGCTTTGTAGGTTCAGTACTCTCTCCACTCTGTTCAAATTCAAACAAGTTCAAAGTTCAAACCTTTACTGTCAGAGTATAACATGTACAATGAGATTGGCAGAGCCTCCCTTCGTGCACCCCACCCTCAACACAATACAATTCGCAGTGAAGACAGAAAATCCCTAACCCAGTGAATTCTATTAACAAACACAATCCTATTGCACCATGTGAACTTATTGCACGTCGCCCTGGCCCCACAAGTCTTTTCTTTTCTTTTTATTATTATTATTATTATTATTATTATTATTATTATTATTATTATTATTATTATTATTATTATTATTTCTTTTATTTTTCTTATATGTATTCATGTATTCATAACTGTTTTTACTTATACCTATTATCCTGTGAGCAATTGACAAACCAAATAAAATAAAATAAATACTATGCTGTTGTAAAGTTATTTTACATTCAGTTAACACCTACACGAAGGTGCCGGGTGAGGATCATTCACCACCATGGTATCATTAGTACACTGATGATACTCAAGTTTACATCGCCATCCCAGGAAACCCAAGGGATGCTGTCACTGCCTTTTCATGGTGCCTGGAGGCTGTGGGGGGGAGGGTCTCAATGGGGCAACATACTTCAGCTGAATCCTGGTAAGATTGAGTGGCTTGGAGCTCCTGGTTCTGGGACTTTAATCTATTTAGTTCTGGAACCCAGAGTACCCCAGACATAAAAAAAAGTTTAAATAAGGGAAGAAGGGAGGGAGGGAGAAAAGAAAGAAAAAAAGAAGAAGAAAGAAAGAAAAAGGAAGAAAACGAAAGACAGATTGCAATCTGGCCTCTTCCAGAATATGAGACTTCTAAACCAGCAAATACTTTTTTTCTAAAACTTCTAGAATAATCCTTTCAGAGAGATTAAGAGACTTAAATAAAAACTCAGCCCTAGCAGCTGGGTGGAGTTCTACAATTCATTTTGTTAACTAAGAGTTGCAATAGTTTGTTTAGTGACTGTTCAAAGTTACAACACCACTGAAAATAGTGACTTATGGCCGTTTTTCACACTTACAGCCCTTGCAGCGTCTCTATGGTCATTTGATCAAAAATCAGTTGCTTGGCAATTGGTTCACATTTACGACGGTTGCAGTGTCCAGGGGTCATGTGATCACTTCTTGTGACCTTCTGACAAGCAAAGCCAATGGGGAAGCCAGATTCACTTAACAACCGTGTTGATAACTTTACAACTGCAGAAATTCACTTAATAATTGGAAAGAAAGGTCATAAAATGGGGCAAACAACCTTAACAAATGTTTCATTTAGCAACATCGCCCCTAACAGTGGTGGTATTCTATTGGTTCAGCCCGGTTCTGCCGAGCCGGTACCAGCTATAAGCAGCAGAGACCAAACCGGTTCTCTCCGCCACTCTGCTGGCTCTGCTGTTGGGTCCACCCGCCTGCTGGGGCTACCCTTTATCCTGGCTTGCAGGAGGTGAGTTAGAACGCTTCTGTGCCTGGCAAATGCCTCTGCATCTGCTCAAAGTATGCATTTGGCACGCACACGCTCACAAAGTGTGTGCACGTATGCAAAGCATGCCCATTAAGCCACGCCCACTGAACCATTGGTAAAAATATTTGAATCCCATCACTGACACCTAAAGGCTCAATTGGGGTCATTACTCGAGGTCTACATGTATCTATTGAGCCATGTTCAATGAGAAGCTTCTCTAGAAGTCCATTTGCATCCAATTTTAAATTTGTGTCTTCTACAAAGCCATTATTTCAACTATTTCTTCATCCTCTGTGAAACTACATGCCAAATGATAATAAGATTTCTATTTCAGGCATTCTGCAGAGAACCTGGGGTTGGGAGATCATCCTGTATATCTAATGAATGATAAAATGTTCTACCTTTTTTTTTTACTTTTATTTCTCAATACTTTAATGTTTCAGGGTAGCATTATAGAGAAAGGGCAACACTCAATTAATTAAATATAAATATGTATAACCCTGTTCTATATGTCAGTCAGAGAATCCTTCTTAATAAACCATCCCATTAGGATAGACTACTGACTCATCTCTCTGCTTTTGTAGTCATTTGGAGTTTAAATCCAATTAATCTGCTGTCATGAATTAATTATTGGAGTAGAGGAATGTTACATTCAGAACATAATGATGTCTATGCAGAGAGTAAAAAGGACTGAAAATATGTTGGTCACAGGAATATATATTAAATATATAAGTTCACTGTGTGTGTGAGAGAGAGAGAGAGAAAGAGAGAGAGAGAGAGACAAACAGCTAGATATCATAGCTTTCTGAGATAACTTACAAGTGGGTTACAAAAAATAATATACTAGTTTCTTTGATGTTTATCTGAATTTTAGGGAGAGGAATAAAACTGTAAAAATTGAAGACCTAGTAGCAAGACCACCCTTTCTTTGCCCCTTAAGATAGGAATCTCTCCAGGTTATCAGTTCTTTTTCTTTCTTTCTTCTACTTCTTTGATTTATTTGTTTGCTTTGGTCTGTGTGAAGTTTATTAATTGACTTCAGTATTTCTTTGCTTCATTTATTTTTCTGTCTCTTTGTATTCTTAATTTTTTTTTTGTAATCTTGCTATAAAACCAATCAAATTGGAAAGGGGAAAAAAATTAAAAGTTGACCTTATACTTTTAGTTCGCAAAAGGGTAAATAAAGAACTTGTCATAGGAGATAAAATAAAATAGGAATCTCTATTTGAGATGAGATTTGTTGCTGTCTGTAAGCATGGCAAAATGGACGGACAGATAGTCAAATCCACATGTCTGATGGATTCCTTGATAACTGACAGGAAGTCTACTGAATGCCTCATGGACTTCCAGAACCAGGAAACAAACTTAACACTTGACAAGAGGTCTCTCTATCTGTTGACTCAATTTATTCTAAGTCTAAAGTTTTCAATTTGTGCAAAATGCAGTTCTAGTCTTATTACCAGAATAAGATAGGGATCTTGATATACCTCCCCAGAGTCATTTCAATGTAAAATAGGCAGCAAATAAATTTAATAAATTAAATAAAAATATATATTCTGTAGATATTAGGTAGTCCTCATTTAACTACAGTAATTGGGATAAATTTCCATTACTAAACAATGTGATTGTGGAATGCAATACCATGTGACCTATATTGCTTAGCGATGGCACTGCCAATGCTTAACTGTTGTGAAGTGAAGATTACAAGTCATTAAATGAGGATCGCCTCGCAACTTCTTGCCAGCTTCCCACAAGAAAAAACTGTCAGGAAGTCACAAGTACCAGCCAGGCTGGAGGAGGGTAAGTGGCTGCTGTGTGGTGTGACTGCAGTGTGTGTGTGGGGGGGGGGCTGCCATGTGAGGGGGTGTGTATACTTGTGACTATTTTTCTCCAAGCAATAGGTTACTTACTTTGGGAGTAATGCGGTGGTCTAGAGGTGGAGCTCTCGCCTCATAATCAGGAAGCGAAGAGTTTGATCCTAATAGAGGCAGACATTTCTCTCTCTGGGCACAATGAGAATGTATCTGCTGAACAAAACTCCACATTAATGACAGGAAGGGCATCCGGCCCTTAAACACTCTGCTAGCTCCATTCAGTTGCCCAGATTCCATCCCGCAAGGGATTATGGGATCATTAAAAGATGATGATGATGATGATGAATGGGTTACTTACTTTCAAAGGTTCCATGTGGAACCACACCAAACAACTGTGAGAGGTAGGCCAGCTCAGGAAATGGACACTGCAATAATTGCTTGCTATTTTATTGTTGTAGGGCAGTGATGGCTAACCTTTTTGGGCTCCTGTGCCAAAAAGTGTGTGCACGCTTACATGCTCGCGCTCGCGTACCAGCATCCAGAAGGCAATGCGCACCTCCCTATGAACACGCCTGCAATCCCCACCTACCCACCCCACCACCACCCCCTTATGCCTCACAGCTGATTTTTGTCCGGTCTGAGGCATTTTTCAGCCTCCCAGAGGCTTGAGCAAGGCTTCTGCAAGCTTTGCAGGCCAAAAACTAGCCCCATTTCATCACTTCCATATTTTCGGAAAAACAAGAAGTTATGAAACGGGCCTAGTTTTCTGCAAAGCCTGCAGAAGCCTTCCTCAAGCCTTTGGGAGGCCAAAAAAGGCCTGAAATTGGCCGAAAATCAGCTGTGAGGCACATGCATGTGCAGTGAGGTAAGTTTGCCTGCAGCTCGTGTGCTGGCACAAATGGCTCTGCATGCCACCTGTGGCACACATGCCATAGGTTCGCCATCACGGTTGTAGGGGATTCTAATAGAATCTTGAAACCTTGCCCTTTCCCAAAACTCACTTGTCTCTCATTTTCCCTTACTAGTTTTTGGCTACATTCTTATTTCCACATTATTCATTAAGAACAGATGGACCTTCTTTTGTATTTCCTTAACCTTTCTCCTAAGTCAGAAGAGGTAAATATTTCGTTAGTCAGGTTTATTGCAAGTAGAAAGGTAAAACAATTTATTGGAAACTGGGCGTGCCTGATTTATCTCGCATTTGTCAACTAGTACATTAAAATGGATCCTCTTTCTAACTTGCAATAAACCTGGCTAGTGAGATTGTGACAATCTAACATTCTGTGGGCTGTGAAATGCTCTGTTAGGGCTTTAACAATCTCTTTGTTGGGCTTTTGACTGTTAATTTTAGTATTCATTTTAATGCTATTGAAATGTCATTAGCTGCCTTGAGTTCTTCCTGCAGAGTAGGAATAGAGAAAATAAATAATCATTTCAGTCCTTGCATTTAAAATCTGTACAATCTTAGCAGGCCTGCACATTCTCCATTAATTTTCCTTCGTTTGCCAGTTTTTCTGCAATATGGCACCTCTTTGGCAGGAACTATTATGTTATCTTCTCCTGGATGTTAAAAAGGATTCACCTATTGCTTTTAGTTTCCACCCGCTGGGCTAATATCCTGGTGCCTGAAATTTTCTTTCAAATCTGAATGTTTCTAAGTACCATCTGAGTCACCGAAGAGGGCTGTGAATTGCTTCTTTTATTTTCTGCTGTTTTTCCCTTGCTCTTTTAACATTTGGCTGCAAATGAAAATACCTTTTCAGCCCTGGTGTTATTATTACAGCTATAGATGATGGCACCTTTAATGTCTACTATTCATTGTGATAATGGCTGCACCTGTGTATAGCAGGCATACTGGAACTGCAGCAGCTGTGGACTGTAATTGCAAAAACATTATTTTCTGATTTTTCCCTGCAAGCATTGTGTGTGTGTGTGTGCCTGAGACAGAAATGCTGTGACGGTCCATATATAGAAAGGCTGTAGTTCTCCTTCCTGGTCCCATAAATATATAGAAGCAAGATCATTTATTCTCTACAGTCCTGGCTTGGCTCTTTCCTGATCCTGCTTCTCTTTAAGTCTATTTTTTTAAAATTCAAATACAAAAGACCAATTGATATTAACATATTCTGTCTTATTTGAACCGAACAATTACCAACTGGCAAGGGTGGGATTCAAAAATCCCAGCAACCGGTTTGCTGCCCAGTTGCTGGGTGAGCATGGCCATGGTGAGGGTAGACTACCGGAACTTCTGGGAGGGTTGTTTATCGCCTTCCTCAGGGTCTGCAAATTTTTCTCGGACCTCTGGGAGGGCAAAAATGGCTTCCCCTGTGTGAGAATTGAAACAATGTAACGCTATTTCTGCTTCTGTTAATCCGCTTACGCTTAGAATTGGTTACAAAAGCCTGCATCTTGTAACCTTTCGGGAGATAAGAATCAGGATAGAACGAACATTGTTACATGCATGTATGTTTCAAAAGCAGTGTCAAGACCTATAGAGGGACCATCAGCAAACAGCTGGAGGTCTAGGAAATACCAATAACTGAAACAATCAAAAAGCCACTTGATGGACCGGGGGAATGTTAATGGGCAATAAAGTATCCCCGGAAGGTATGAATTCCAATGACAAACCGCGAGTTAAGCCCTCATACAATGAGGCATTTAGGGTATAAATATACTGTGTAAAATATGCTCGGGGTTCCATCCTGCTGCCTTGGATGTGAACCCGCTTCTGCAGAACCGAAATAAACTCAGAGAGAAAACTCAGCTCCGTGTCGTGTCAGTCTCTCATGCGAACACCCATTGAACGCAATCTGACAGCTGGCGAGCCAGCCAGGAGATTCCACGGCGATCCTCGGTGTTTTGGGGACTGGTGAGTAGTGGCCACTCCGTCTCGTTTGGAGACAACCCCACTCCCCATTGATCGAGAGATCCCAGGAATCTCCGATCCAAAACGAAGCCTCAGAGAGAACGAGAGAGAGCGAACGGACTGAGTGAAGGTACCTTGCGAGTGATCTGGGATCACGGGAAAGCCTGAGTCGGGGACGCCCGCACATCCGCATACCTGGACTGACGACAGGTCCCCGGAGTGATCAGGTAAATTTGTTCCTTTTCCAAAAGAATAGGGTTTTTGATAGAAAGGTGTCCTTAAATTTTCTCTGGGAGAAAGTCCAGCGCCTGCTGGAGGACGGGTCTGGTGACGAGAATGGGGAAAGGGCAAAGTAAGAGGCTATTGGAAGCCTCAAGGGGAGAGAAGATAGAGGAGGAAGAAGGCAGAAAACCTATTCCGGTAGATTCGCCCTTGGGACAACTACTAAACCAGTGGTTCTCCCCGAATCTAAAGCATTTTACCCGGAATCTGGAGAAAAAGCACATGATTTTTTTGTGCAAATACAGGTGGCCAAAATACCCCCTTTCCGATCCAAAATTCCCTTATCATTGGGCACCGGAGGGAGAAACCAGTACATACTGGATGAACCAACTAAAAATTTACCAATTGGCTCACAAATTAACAGCAGAGATACCGTACCTGGAGGTATGGTATCACGTTGAATTTGAAGGACCCAGCCTGCCACCGGCTGATCAATTTGTGTCCAAACAAAAAAATCCGGAGTCTGACGATGAGTTCTATCGTCCTCCACCAACTGTTCCTCTGCATAATCAGCAAGATTTATTAGCAGCAGCGGCAGCGGCTCCATTGCCTCCCTCCCCGCCGCCTACATTCCATGCACGCTTGCGGAAAGAGTTAAGGGATTTAGAACAAAGCGTTCAGAACTTTCCCTTTCAGCCGGCTCAGCCGGCACACGCTTATCCTTTGCGCGAAGTGCCAAACGGTCTGAACGCTCAGGGACAGCCCGTGGCTATGTATGCCGTTCATCCTATGAGACCTGGGGAACTGAGAGAGTTAAAGCAATCACTTCCCCGGCTTCATGAGGATCCACAAAAAGTAAGCCTAGAATTAGAACTGTTTCTGGGACCAAATGATTATACGTATGAAGAGCTGATGTACGTTTTGGGGCATTTATTCAGCAGGGAGGAAAGAGATTTGATTAGGCAGGGAGCAATAGAACATTGGCGAGTGTTACAATTGGGAAATGACCAAGCAGTTGCTGGGGATGTTAAGTTCCCTTTGGCACCTCCCAATTGGAATATCCAAAATGCAGAACATAGACAAAATATGAGAGATCTAAAGACAATGATCATTGAGGGAATTAAAAGTGCAGTCCCTCAGGGTCGGAACCTAACAAGAGCTTTTGAGATAACCCAGGGAAAAGATGAATCCCCAGGGGATTATTGTGCCAGGCTAAGACAAAGCTTAGAAAAATATTCAGGAGTAAAATCAGACACTCCTGCATTTGAATTCATGTTAAAGATGCAGTTTGTGGCAGGAGCCTGGCCGGATATTCAGAAAAAGATCCAGAAGATAGATAACTGGGGGGCGCAGGGAATTACTGAATTAATCCGAAATGCCCAACAGACCTTTGTAAACAGGGATGAGATCAAGACCAGGCAGAAGTCTCAAATAATGCTGGCAGCGGCACAGAGCGCTGCTAAAAATGAAGTGAGGAAAACGGGAGAAAGTGATCAGTCAAGGAAAGAGACGTCTGGGGGAAGGGGGAGGGGATTCCCTCCCAGAGGGAGACCTTTTAGAGGGAGAGGGATGAGCACTAATAGAGTAGGTATAGATCGTAACTGTTTCAGGTGTGGCAAGCATGGTCACTTTGCGCGCGAGTGCCAGAACAGCCACCCTGAAAGAAGTTACGCTCTATATGAAGACTAGGGAATTTCCGGCTCCTTTAAGAGGACCTACGGGGAGCCACTGGTAAATATAAAAGTAGGTCCAGACCGTCAGGAGTTAACTTTCCTGATAGACACAGGGGCAAGTCGTACCTCAGTATGCGAGCCCATAAATCAAAGGATGAAGGGAAAGGAAACAATTTTGGTAGCTGGAGTGAGCAGAAAGCAGAATAGAGTGAGAGTTTTGGAAGAGGTAGAGATGAGTATGGATGGAATAGAAGTTTGTAGCAAGGTGCTGTATATACCAGAGTCAGGGGTAAATTTGTTGGGAAGGGATCTCATGCCAGCGTTTGGATTCCAGTTGAGGGATAATAGTGGGATAAGGATGTGTGTCCTGAAAAAAGAAGATATAAGACGGATTCATGATGATGTTTGGGCAGATGGACAAGGTGTGGGGAGGATGGAAATAAAACCCATCGAGATCAAGGTACAGCCAGGGATCGTTAAAAGTTGGACACCTCAATACCCAATGAGTAAGAAGGGTAGAGAGGGATTAAAGCCTGTAATTGATCAGTTGTTACAGCAAGGGTTATTGGAACCAACCATGTCCCCTTTTAACTCTCCTATCTTGGCTGTACAGAAGAAGGATGGAAAGCACCGGCTAGTAATTGATCTGAGGGGGATCAATCGCCTCGTAATACCATGTTTCCCGGTGGTGCCTGATCCCTATACCATTTTGGGTCAGATACCCCCCAAGGATGGGTGGTTTACAGTTATTGATCTAAAGGATGCTTTTTGGGCATGTCCGCTTGAAGAGGGGAGCAGAGATTTGTTTGCCTTTGAGTGGAGTGATCCTGAAAGTGGGAGGAAACAACAATTGAGATGGACTGTATTGCCCCAAGGGTATACAGAAAGTCCTTTGTTGTTTGGCCAGGCTTTGGAGGAAAAGTTGCAAGCTTTTCCAAAGGAGCCAGGGGTAAGTTTGATTCAGTATGTAGATGACCTGCTGTTGTCTGGAGAGAAGGAAGCGAGAGTTAGGGAAAGTTCAGTAGTTTTACTGAACTGGCTGAAGGAGCAAGGATTGAAGGTATCAAGGGAAAAGATTCAATTTGTAGAGAGAAAAGTGAAGTATTTAGGACATTACATCATGCAAGGAGTCAGGAGTTTGGATCCTGAAAGGGTGAAGGGGTTTAATGAGTTTAGCTCCACCCAGGAATAGGACTGAGGTTAGAAAAGCCTTGGGGTTAATTGGATACTGCAGAGCTTGGATAGATCAATATGCAGTGTTAGCCCAGTTCCTGAACCAGAAGTTGCAAGGAGAAAAGGAGACTATTGAATGGACAGAGGAGGATGAGGCAAGGTGGGAGGAAATCAAGAAGGCATTAGCCACAGCACCAGTGTTGGCTCTGCCTAATTTGAAACTTCCATTTCATCTATATGTTTCTGCAAAATCAGGAGTTGCAGTAGGAGTGCTTGCTCAGAAGAGGGGGGGGCGGTTTCAGCCCATTGCCTTTCTGAGTAAGACATTAGAACCTGTAGTGAGAGGTTGGCCCATCTGTGTGCAGGCAGTAGCTGCCACAGCTGTCTTGGTGGTAGAAAGCAGGAAATTGACATTTGGGGGAGCTATAGTAGTACATTCCCCACATCAAGTAACCTCAGTGTTGAGTCAGTTGACTTCCACTTGGATGACTGAGGGAAGGATTTTAAAATATGAAACTATTTTGAGAACAAGTCCAGATATCATTATCGGGACTGATAAAAATTTGAACCCAGCAGAGTTTTTGGAAGGGATCAGAAAAGAATGGGAAGCTGAAGATCATGATTGTCTGTTAGAAATTGAAATTATGACAAAAGTGAGAAAAGATTTAGAAGAGGTTCCACTGGAAAAAGGGGAGAAGTGGTTCGTGGATGGCTCCAGCAGAGTTGAGAATGGCATAAGGAAAGCTGGATATGCAATAGTTACTCAAACTGGGGAAGTAATTGAGAAAGGATCATTACAAAAAGGATGGTCAGCTCAAAAGTGTGAGCTATACGCTCTCAAAAGGGCTCTGGAATTGGCTGAGGAAATTGAGGTGACTATATGGACTGATTCTAAGTACGCTTGGGGGGTGGTTCACACTTTTGGGAAGATCTGGCAAGAAAGAGGGTTTATAAAATCAGATGGGAAACAGATAGAGCAACTCCAGTTAGTAGAAGAATTGTTGGAGGCTTTACAATTACCACAGCAAGTAGCCATTGTCCATGTGAACGCACACCAAAAGGGGAATAGCCTGGAAGTTGTTGGGAATAGATGGGCAGATAGGTGGGCAAAAGAGGCAGCTGGGGAGGTAACTCTGCAAATGGTATCAGTACCCATGTTGCCTGAAGAGCCCGAAGACAACTGGGAACCAGATGGAACTGTAATAGAAAGATTAGAGAAGGAGGGGTGCAGAAAAACCGAGAAGGGATGGGTGACTGGGAATGGAGAAAAAGTTTTGTCAGAAACACAAATGAGAAATGTCATGCAGTATTTACATGAGGGGAGTCATTGGGGGACTGAAGCATTGGTACAAGCTGTCAAACCAGTGTATTGGAGTCTAAACATGTGGACCATTGCCCATTCCATTTGCTGGAAGTGTTTAATATGTTTAAAGGTTAATAAAAGTGCATCCAGAAAAACAGAGAAGGGGGGGCGGCCTTTAGCAGCTTGGCCGTTCCAGAAGATACAAATTGATTACACTGAGCTGCCACCCAGTGGTGGATGGAAATACCTGTTAGTTGTTAAAGACCACTTGACAGGGTGGATGGAAGCTTTTCCCACTAAACAAGCCACCGCTTCCATTGTAACAAAAATTCTGTTGGAACAAATAATACCTAGATATGGCATGTTTGAAGTGATAGACTCTGATAGAGGCACACACTTTACACAGAAAATTCTTCAAGAAGTAATGAGGGCTATAGGGGTGAGATGGGACTTACACACCCCTTGGCATCCTCAGTCTTCAGGGAAGGTTGAAAGGGGCAACTCAGAGATTAAGAAACACTTAACAAAATTGCAGTTGGAAAATGGATTACCTTGGACTAAGAACTTACCCCTAGCTCTGTTAAGAGTTAGGACTTGTCCAAGAAAGGATGTGGGGGTTTCACCTTTTGAAATGTTAATGGGTCGCCCCTACTTGACAACTTTTGGGGGACCTATACCTGAATTCAGGGATATGTTTGTAAGGAAGTATTTGCAGACGCTGTCCAGATCTTTATTGTCTCTTCGCAAACAGGGACTGTTAGCACAACGACCACCACTAGTAGGAAGTCAACATCCCTATGAAGTTGGTGATTGGGTGCTTGTGAAAACTTGGAGGACTGAGAAACTGCAACCTAGCTGGGAAGGACCATACCAAGTACTTCTGACGACTGAGTCTGCTGTCCGGACAAAGGAAAGTGGATGGACTCATCATAGTCGTGTGAAAGCAACTCCAGAGCCTGAGAAGCCTTGGAGCAGCCACCCAGTGGAAGGACAACCTTTGAAACTGACTCTTAAAAGATAAAATCATGCGTCTGTTCCTGTGTACTTCAACTGTACTTGTAAATATTTTCATCTTACAACAGGTTAAAGAAGCAGGAACCGAACAATCTCGACATGTGCAGAGAGCAGGAGACCTTGGGGAAGAGCTCTGGACAGACAATTGCTACATCAAGAACATAAGGACAACGGCGAAAGATCTGAACATCACTAACTGTTGGTTATGTATGCATTTGCCTGGGAGAGCTGAAAGGGGGGTCAATTTACATGGTGTGCCTTTGACAAGACAAATGATGACATTTGGGGAAGGAAATAAAAGAGAGTTTGGGAGAAACATGACCGGGAGGGTATTCCTCCAATTGCGAGAGACAGCGCATGTTTGTTTTAAAAGGAATGTTACTGGGGGAGTCTTCCTGGGAGATTGGGAAAGGTGCAATAAAACATTTGTAACGCCTGCAACATGTTTCAATACCAGCAAACCAAATTCAGGTGACTGTACAAATGATCTTTTACCATTCCCTACATATTATTGTGAAATGTGTGTGTATTTTGAGGGGATAATCAATTGGACAAGGCTTTCTAATGCTACTTGGGCAATGGATGATGGCAGGTGGATGTTATGTGGAAAATATGCCTATAGAGAAGTACCAAAATTGTGGTCAGGGACTTGTACCATGGGGTTTGTGATACCAGTAATATATAAATTGGATAAACTACCCAACACCCGGATCAGAAATAAAAGAGAGCTCGATTCCAGAGTAAGTGAAGGAGCCTGGTGGGAAGGTATGGGAAGAGCCCTTGTCGCACCTATAGGTATTGGGTTAAATTACCAAGACATCAAACGATTGAATAATTTTACCATCACAATGTTTAATGACACCATAAAAAACATAAAAATGATTAACGAAGAATTGTCTGAAGTTAGACAAGTTGCATTACAGAATCGCTATGTTTTAGACATAGTGCTTGCCGCAAAAGGAGGTGTCTGTGCCTTAATTCATTCTCATTGCTGTACATATATTCACAATTATGAGCCAAATATAACCAAAACTGTACATGAAATGGAAACCAGGATAGATGAGTACCAGAAACAGTGGGATAGCGGTTCAGGATCATTGTGGGATATGTTATGGTCTTGGCTTCCTGATGGATCTTGGTGGAAATCGATAGTGACCACTCTAACAATCATCGCAGTAATTCTGATTAGTCTATGTTGTTGTATCCAATGTATTCCCAACGTAATCCATATTTGTATACAATTTTTAAGGAAAATTAGGTTCACAAACAAAAAGAAAGAACTTATTTTATACAATCAATCGGAGGAAATGTTAATACAAGTTAGTAAAGATCTTTGTGCTTTTGAAACAGAATGTAACCAGAAGAGGAGGGATTGTGAGAATTGAAACAATGTAACGCTATTTCTGCTTCTGTTAATCCGCTTACGCTTAGAATTGGTTACAAAAGCCTGCATCTTGTAACCTTTCGGGAGATAAGAATCAGGATAGAACGAACATTGTTACATGCATGTATGTTTCAAAAGCAGTGTCAAGACCTATAGAGGGACCATCAGCAAACAGCTGGAGGTCTAGGAAATACCAATAACTGAAACAATCAAAAAGCCACTTGATGGACCGGGGGAATGTTAATGGGCAATAAAGTATCCCCGGAAGGTATGAATTCCAATGACAAACCGCGAGTTAAGCCCTCATACAGTGAGGCATTTAGGGTATAAATATACTGTGTAAAATATGCTCGGGGTTCCATCCTGCTGCCTTGGATGTGAACCCGCTTCTGCAGAACCGAAATAAACTCAGAGAGAAAACTCAGCTCCGTGTCGTGTCAGTCTCTCATGCGAACACCCATTGAACGCAATCTGACACCTGGGATTCGGAGGCCCTCTGGAAGCCAGAAACAGGCCCATCTTCAGACTTCCAGAGGGCCCATTTTTTGCTCTCCCAGAACCTCCACACAGACCCTGCACTTTCCTGCTTCCAAAACAGGCTGCATGGAGACTCCTGGGAGGGTCGTGGTGGGTGCAGCCAGCCAGTCAGTTCAACTACCAGTTTGGCAAACCGGATGTCAATTTAACATCCGGTTCTCCTGAACTGGTAGAATCCCACCCTTGCCAAGGGGGTCCATCTTAATCCAGTCTACAATGGAGCCCAAAATTGGTACTGCTAAGGGAGACAGTTGTAAAGCGAGATTTGCCTCATTTTACAAACTTTCTTGACACAATTGTTAAGTGAATCACTTAACAATGAACTTAGTTGTGAAGCAAATCTGGATTTCCCATTGACTTTGCTTGTCCGAAGGTCACAAAAGGTGATTACATTGATCTTGCAACTGCCTTAAATATGAACCCATTCCCAAGCGTCTACATTCTGATCATGTGACTATGTTGGAGGGTGCAATGGGCCTAAGGATGAAAAAGTGTCATATGTCACAATTGTGTTGTAACTTTGAATGGCTACTAAACGAACTATTTTAAGTCAAGGACCACCTGTATCATTATCCCCATCCATAAACACCACCCGAGTCTTCATCCCACCTCATCTAATATTTTCACTAAAGATCTCTTAAAGAGAAACTCCTCCACAGAAAAATAAAAGCTGGAAATTCAATTCACTAAGAAAGCTATTCTTTGTGTGCTTGGTTTTCTCTTGATTGGAGCCTGAGTTTAGGTTTGAATGATTTGGCAGTCTGGCTTCGTGCTCTGTGTATATACATGGTTGATGAGTTCAATTGGCTATTTTCCATCTAATGACTTGTTCAATGTTTTCACAAGGGGATACTAGAGATGTCACATCATTTTGTAATGTTCTGCCATTTTGCCCTAGTAATGATCCAGAACAGTGCTACATTGCCAATATTTTGGAATTTTTCTTTTGAATGCCAGTTGCTACTAATTGGATGTTGAAATGTATTTTTTTTTAAAGAAATTTGTGGAGAAGCGGGAAATAAGACAACTGATATTTAAAAACAAGAGGAAAAAAAAAGAAATCAAGAAAGCCTTCCGGAATAAATTTGACATAATCCCAAAATATGGTGAGGGGGAAGGTATTTTTGCATATTATTTGTGCTTTGATTGTCAATCTGAAAGTACGGAAATGAAAATTAGAAAAATGATAGCTTGGTAGAAATATAATTACAGTTTTTAATGACTGCATCAATAAAGCTTTATTATTTGTCAAGATCCATGGGATTCTAAAAAATTAGGAAGAAAATGACTGAGTCTATGAAATGAACAGCTTGTTTAAAGGCTATTGCTGAAAGTAAATACAATTAGGCCTCAACTTACAACAGTTCATTTAGTAACTGTTCAAAGTTACAATGGTACTGAAAAAAGAGACCTATGGCCATTTTTTACACTTATGATTGTTTGTCACTTGGTATCAAGCATTTGGATGCTTGATAACTGACTCACATTTAGGATAGCTGCAGTGTCCCAGGGTCTCTTTTGTGACCCTTTGACAAGGAAAGTCAACCAGATTCACTTAACAACCATTCTACTAATTTAACAACTGCAGTGATTCACTTAACAAATGTGGCAAGGAAAGTCGTAAGATGAGGCTAAACTCACTTAGCAAGTTTCTCACTTAACAGCATAAATTTTGGGCTCAACTGTGGTCGTAAGTTGAGGATTACCTGTATCTACAGTCTAGAAGCTCGCAATTCATAGGGTTAAATTAAGCAAACGAGTAGAAGCTTTTAACAGCAAATCAAAGCTGCAACTTTCAAAAGGGTCATGACCATAATACATTCCAGGATTTCGGTTGCAACCTGATTTGGTTGTGACTGAAAGCATGACCGACTGCACATGCACGGACAAAAAAAATGGCAGCAAAGGGGAAATCGGCATGGAAAGGGAATCTTTCTGCATTGATTTTGTTCACCACCCGATTTTTGAATCGTAACCCGATTCAAAAATCGGGTGGATTTTTTGTTCACCACCTGATTTGGTCGCAAACAGGAGTATTCGCGACCTGAGTTTCCACTGTATTGATTAATTTTAAACCTCAGGTTTAATGACCTCTGTGAATTTCAAATTGGGGTCAATAGTGATTTGTTGAGAGTGAACAAACTGAAACTCAGTCTGGATGGGATGCGATGCAAATGAATAGAGTTCTCAATTCACCGTTACTCTTTTGGAAGGGCTCACATAACCATTTAGCATCCAAGCCTTCCCAGAATAGCTGTTCCTGAGATAGGGATGCTGTAACAGAAGATGGCAGTCTTTCCTCAGTCTTTGTAAGAGCTTTGTAGAAATTTCCGTTTAGATGGATAGATGGATATGGGTGTGTGTATGTGTGCATGGATTATTAAAATGGAAATGTATCTTAAGAGTTATTCTAAAACAAATATAGGAACAAATTATAATTAAAATGTGTTAAAATGACACCAAACTGTACACAAGCAGTAGTTTACTGGGAATCTTATTTCTAAATACTATTTTTCAGAAACAAGCATTTCAAGATAGATATGTGTGTCTCTGCATTTGTGTGTATGTAACATTCTAAGACTACATGCTGCATAGTACAAATTCTCAGTGGTACTGACATTTCCCTTATTCGGTATCTAATATGCTATCTACTTCAAGCAGCCTGAGAAAGCCCTACAAATCCTTTTTAAAATGATTGCACTGGTTATTTTTTTTATTTTATTTTTTTGACTGAGATAAATCAGTGACAGTGGCATTTCTTATATGCAAGATACATTTATCTGTTAAGGTTTACAGAAAAAAAAAACCCCAAGCTTTTATAAAACCATGAAGCATTGTAAGCACCATCATATAGACTGGGGATTGAAACCAAATCATTAACCTAAGGACCTGTAATAAGTTCATTACGGTATTTCTGTGGCATAATTTTTCCACAATTATTTGATATTCAGGGACACAATATAAAGCTAAATAAGCATTGAAGGCAGTGGTGGGATTCAAATAATTTAACAACTGGTTCATGATGGCCAACCTGACCCTGGGTGAACTGGTTGTTAAATTACACTCCCCCCTGCTGTCAAAGTGGATCCTGGGCACTGTGCTGCAATGGAGAAATGGGAAATGGAGCGGCTGGCATGAGGGAAGGAAGAAGAACTGGGAGAAAAAAGAGGAAAGCAGCCTTTTCCTTCCCTCATGCCAGCTGCTCCATTGCAGCAAAGCACCCAGGATCCACTTTGATAGCGGGGGTGGGTGGGTAATTTAACAACTGGTTCATGTGAACCGGTGTGAACCAGCTGAATCCCACCACTGCTGAAGAGTGTGAAAAACCAGCTTTCCCAAATTAGGAAAAAAAAATTGGCTTCCATTCTCCTTGCTCAGAGTTCTTGATGGGGGACGGGAAAGGAAAAATCATACGATTTTGAAATTCTACATCCATTTTTGAATGGAAATCATTCATAGGCAGCCTAGTGGACAAAGAAAAATGCATTTGTATAATTGTAAATTACAAGTTTTCCTTTAATGCTACACACAGTGACTCATTAATATGCATAAAGTATGTGTTTACAGGTAGTTTTCAACTTACGATTGTTCATTCAGTGACCATTTGAAGTTACAATGGTGCTGAACAAACAGTGGTTACAACTGGTCATCGGAATTTTGGATGTTCCAGCACCACCTCAGCAACATGTGAACATGATCTGGGCCCTTGGCAACCAGTTTGCACTTACCACCAGGTGCAGAGCCCTGCAACACATGATTTCCATTTGCAATTTTCTTTGCCAATGGAGGAAGCTGGCATGGAAGTCACAAGTCTGGGTAATCTCCCATATCCACATGTTGTGGCTCCGGGTTTGGATTCTGCTCCTGTGGCAGATATGAGTTCAAGTGATGAGGACATGGCAGCAAAATATGAGCCGGCATTGCTTAGTGATTAGGATAGTAACCAGGATGAGGAGATGGATGTAACAAGGGAAGATAGACCTGAAATAATAGAATTGTCAGGACCTTCGACCTCCTCTGGTTCTTTATCTGATCAGCAGCCGGGAATGGCTGACAGGGAAGGCAGGAGAGAGTTTTCCAGCAGAGATGAGAATCTGGAAAACTTATGGTTAGACGTAAGAAACAGAAGGAGGCTAAGAAGACAAACCCAGTTGGAAAGGAAGCGTAGAGCTAGTCAATAATTAGGGAAATTAGCACGCTTCATAAGTGAATAAAAGGACACGGCTGGGCTGGTGGAATTCGCCAGAAGCAAAGTGACTAATTGGGAGTGAAGACATGCAGCAAACTCTCTGAGGCTTGAGATTTATTGCCACACCAATGTTGCCGGACAGAGTGGGGATTTATTGCTGTATATTGGAATTTACTCCAGCTATTTTTTTGTGGGAGTTTGTTTTTGAGTTGAAGTAATTCTGAAACGGCTGCTTTTTGTTTTACTCACCTGAAATTAAAGGGGAGACATAACATCTACATGTCCTTTTTCTGCTCCTCTGTGCTTGCACAGTGCTGACCATGTAAACATCCCTCCCTTCCCTCCCTCACACTACTGTATTCCCCCCACTGGCAGCAGCCACTTGTGTGTAACTTCCTGCCACTGACTTTGGTTGTGGGAAGACAGCAGGAAGTTGCCTCACCTAATCAGATAATCTTGCCTAAAAATAATCTCTAGATAAAGATCTAGAATTCAAATTTCAATTCAGTTATGATTTTGCTTGGTTTGCTTTGCTAAATTTTATTGCATTTTTCCACACATGGGATATATAGCACAAGAAGACACATACACCTATGTACACATAAGAGTTCCAATGATATCTACCGCAGGTGGTCTTCGACTTACAAAATTCATTTAGTGTCCGTTTGCAGTTACAACGGCACTGAAAAAGTAACTTATGACAGTTTTTCACACTTATGACCATCAAAGTGTCCCCATGGTCAAGAGATCACAATTTGGACACTTGGCAACTGACTCTCATTTGTGTTGGTTGCAGTATCCTACTGTTTATACATGTGCTTTATTTAAAATAATGTACTGATACTACATTTATCACATGCATATTCTCTTCATGTAAACCTGCTATCCTGTAGATTTGGTAAATGTGGTCCTTTTTCCCAGAATGATGGAACATAACTGGTTTTAACTGGATGGGTGCCAACTAGGATATATAACTGAAGACAGGTAACATAATTTATCCCTGGTTCAATCACACATTGCCAAAAAAATTAGCTAGTTCTTAATAAAAACATATAACCTAACTCTAGTATGAATGCTAAAAAGTGTTCTCTATTCATGCAATTATATTCACCATTCATGAAAGGCTCAAGGTGGCATACTTGGTTTTCTCTGCCTCAGAACATTTCAATGCTAAGTCAGCCTACGTCTCCTCAGTAGATTTAAGTGCAAGATCTCAAGTAGTAGAAGGCAAATAGAAAACTAAAGAATTACTAAAATTGCTTCACATGATCAAAGAAAAGAAGTTACTACATGTCCTTCTTTGCTTCACAACACAAGATCCAATGTTTGTAAGGGAAAGAGGAGATGAAAACTCTAGAAAATGCAGGAATTTCCAAACAAATAGAAATATTATTTGTTTTCACTGCTACCATCTTTTTAAAAGCCTAAAATTCTGTATAAATATATACAGTAGAAGTATGTTGCCACCTTAACATTTTCTCCATATAATGCCTGGTCAATTAACAAAATCTTAAGTTTCTTATATTACCAGAAGTCCACATTTTAGATTCATGGAAACTATATTTTGGCTATTACAACTTGTTTTATGTCAACACCATTTCTAGACCTGTGGACTTCCAAAGCATTCATCTTTACTTTGGGCAACCTTGAAAGCTTAGATCATGTAGGAAATGCCACAAGGAAACCACTGCTGATCAACAGGAAAGTGAAAAAATATTATGGAATCGGCAATGACAAAGTTCACTTACCCATTCCATACAAAAAGGGAATAAAATAAATAAATTGCTGGTGCTTCGCTATCTGTTTTTATAGATCTGGTAAGATGCACATGATAGAGACATGAACCAGCAGGCTGACTGGGAAATTTTGGGAATTGAAGTCCACATATCTTAAAGTTGTTTTTTTTTTATTTTATTTATTTTATCAAGTGATTATAAGATAACATATAAGTATAAACATAGTTATGAATACAAAAAATGGATACATATAAGAAAAATAAAAAGAAACAATAGGACAGGGAGGGAAGGCAAGTTGGTGCGCTTATGCACGCCCCCTAAGATCTCTTAGGAAAGGGATGAGGTCAATAGTAAACAGTCTAAGGTTAAAGTTTTTGGGGTTTGGGGAAGAAACCACAAAGTCAGGTAGAGTATTCCAGACATTGACCACTCTGTTGCTGAAATCGTATTTTCTGCAATCAAGTTTGGTGCGGTTTACCTTGAGTTTGTATCTATTGTGTGCTCTTGTATTGTTATGGTTGAAGCTAAAGTATTCATTGACAGGTAGGACATTGCAATATGTAATTTTATATACATACTTAGATCAGACCGAAGGTGGCGTAGTTCTAGGTTTTCTAGGTCTAGACTTTCGAGTCTGGTGGCATAAGGTATTCTGCCATGAGTAGAGGAGTGGAGAATTCTTCTTGTGAAATATTTCTGGACTTTCTCAATTGTATTAATATCAGATAAGTAATGTGGGTTCCAGACTGATGAGCTGTATTCAAGTATTGGTCTAGCAAATGTTTTGTATGCTGTAGTTAGTAGTGTAATATTACCGGAGAAAAAGCTACGCAGGATTAGGTTAACAACTCTTAATGCCTTTTTGGCTATGTAGTTACAGTGGGCTCTAGCACTTAGATCATTAGAGATGAGTACTTCAAGGTCCTTGACAGAGTTTGGATCATCAACAAGGTCTTGACTATTCAGCTTGTGTTTTATTTTCGGATATATATATTTTTTTGCCAATATGTAAGACAGAGCATTTATTTGTTGAGATTTGAAGTTGGCCATTCTGATACATAGTCGAGGTCTTTTTGAAGGGTAGCAGAATTGTCGGTGGTGTTGAATAGCTTTACATAATCAGCGAAGAGAACGCAGTTGCTTTTAATATGATCACAGAGGTCATTTATGTAGAGTATGAAGAGAGTTGGTCCCATGTAAAAGTTGATAAATTTAAAATTTTAAAGTTGACAAATACCACTCTGAAATATCTTTCATTTTCTTCATTTCTCCATCCAACTACAGGGAATGGACAGAGGACAGCCAGAACTGAGTATCTGATAGCTAAAGCAGGGGTTTCCAATCTTGGCAACCTTAAGACCTGTGGACTTCAACTCCCAGAATTCCTTAGCCAACTGGCTGAGGAATTCTGGGAGTTGAAGTCCACAGATCTTAAGGTTGCCAAGGTTGGAGACCCCTGAGCTAAAGTAGACTTTCCCAAAATGCACTGTGAATTGCCTGAGCTAGAAATGGGAAGATGGAGCAAGCTGTGTTTTTAGAAAAGATGACCACTTTTAGGAACTTTTGGGAGGCTGTGACAGGAAACCAAATGAGCCCTGTTAGAAAAGAAGTCAACCTGCAACAATAAGTTCTATCTCAGTAATACAGTCCAAAGAAACGGTGTTCCAAGGCTTCTGAGTGGCTGAGTCTGGCTTTTTAAATGAAAGATGAGCATTTCAATCTAAACATACGTATGTGACATTTGTTTTAACATGAGAGCATCAGAAACCACAGATGTCTGCTGGCTGGCTGGCTGGCTGGCTGGCTGGCATCCACAACTGCAAAACTTTTTTCTTTAAGCAAGGAGGAACATATATCAAGTCATGGTGATTTTTCCCAGACCCAGGAATAGTGGAAGGGAAAAGGCAAGGAGTGCCTTTTATCTGAGCCAACATTTATATATCTTGCTCTTATTGAGTAGGTGTGCAATCAAGCGAGGAAGACGTTTTCTTGCTCACTTGATAGGGCATCCTTTCCTTCTTTTACTTTCTTTTCTTTTACTCATCTGGAGGTTTGAATGCCTCTGCTCAATCTCTACCTCGCGGTTCTGATTGTCCTGTGTTTGTTCTTGTCTCACAGCTTCTTTCTCTATAAAAGTTATAGCATGTTATAGCTTTGCAATTCGATGTTCCCTTCAGATATTCTAGTAGTTCTTCACATATCATCCCCACTGTTATCTAATCTGGAGGTCAAATTTGTGGTTTTGGATTCAAAGTTACTTGAAGATAGGTTGTTTTTTTTAAAAAATGACAAAATATCAGTGCTTTATATATATTTTTTCAGACAATGGGATGAAAATAGCAGGGAAGGTAGACACTTTAGAGCAGGAATGGGCAACTATGGCCCATTTACAACTTGTGGACTTCAACTCCCAGAATTCCTGAGCCAACATGGGAGTTGAATTCCACAGGTCATAAAGGCCCATAGTTGCCCACTCCTGTTTTACAGGATCTTCATTTGTCAACTTTTAGTCAGAGACACTGAAATATCACTCTTTTAAGGCAGAGATCTCAGGGATGGCACCAAGACCTCCAGGCTACCCAGCAAAGGTTCTGTGACCATCTTGCATGGAGCCAATGCAGAAAGGTCCTATTCCAACTTAAAATAAAAATATTTTCAAAGCTGTCTAATGTTTTATATAACAAAAAACTGGTTTGCTCCTGTGGGTGGCTGATACATCTGATCTCTGGATTTTGTCAGGAGAGGAAGGTTCTATAGCAGTCAAATTTGGCAACTTTTAAGATGTGTGGACTTCAATTCCCAGAATTCTTCAGCCAACATGGGTCATCGGAGAATTATGGGAGTTGAAGCCCACACATCTTAACGTTGCCAAATTTGAGAACAATTGGTCAACAGCTAGTGGTTGTACTTCACATTTTCCAGGAAGGACCAGTTCTCATAGACTTCAGGTAAACAACTTAGTTGTGTCAGCTTTGTGGTTTGCTGGCAATATTCTAAAGTTAGGAGAGGCAGCAGATGCCAGCTGGCACAGTGAGATACAATATTGTAAGATAAATATTGTAATATATAATATTGTATTCTAAAAGGCTGGCATTGAGAGAAAAGCATTTCAGGTAAACCTCTTTTACCAGTTGCCTTGATTAATGGCCATTCGCTGCTATGACAGTGTTAAAAAAGTAACCTTGCAATCAATGCTGATTTTTATGAGCCTCATAACAAAAGAAAGTCCAAAGAAACGGTGAAATAAGATCATAAGCACAGTCACAAATTCACTTAGCACACTGCTTTGCTTTATGACTGAGGTGCTGGTCTCAACTGTAGCCACTAAATGAGGACTGGCCTTATAGACACCCCCATTCTTAAAAGCAATCAATGTTTAGGCCATATGTTCACAAATGATTCACTTATTATTAAAGGATTTAAACTTGCTACAGTCCTGCAGAATTCAAAGGCTATGATTGATCACACACAAAAATATCCTAGATTGGTCAACTTTAAGGCTGAATTTTGAGGGCTAAGAGCTGAACCGAATGCCCAAGGCAAAACATGTAAACGAAGGACTGTGGCTGGCCACATGCAAGAAATTGACAAAATGATGAAATTCAGATTAATGTTTAAAAGCTCTAATAGGGAGTGTAATGGGGTGATAAAACCCATTGGCCATTGCTGTCATTGGCAAAGGACCCATTATATCACTCATCCCCTCCCCCAGCTCTCTCTGCAAGTTGCAACATAAATAATGTCTGTTTCTGCAAAGTATTTCAGTGCAATCAAATTCATTTCAATTCTACGGAGCAGAATCTATTTGGATTATCATGTTATATAGAACATGGTGATGTCATTGTGGCACTGGGCCACTATTGGGAAGATTTAGGCCTAATCTTCATTCAGCTATAAAAAAAAAAACACCTACTGAATAATTTGGGCCCAATATCTATGAAATAAATGAATTTGGTTGAATTGCCGTGCATTTAAACCAGGAGTCTCCAACGGGAACTTTAAGGCTTGTGGACTTCAACTCCCAGAATTCCTCAGCCAGCATGGCAGTTTCTGGAAGTTAGATCCTCCTAACTGGAAGCAAAGTTAGATTGGGATCAGTGCTTCAGGTTTGGGTCAAAGAGGTTATGTACACCTATGGAGCATGTTGTTGCTGTGGTGCTTTGAACCAAGGAAATGCCTGCAGACGTGTTCCATGAGTAGGAGTCTGAAGCTCAGAGCAGGAAATGGAGAGGGAATATAAGACCACCTCCAGCCTCTGTAGACCTATGCTACCGCAAAAAACAGCTTTAGTCCAATTTAGACATCTTCAGCAAATAGATAAATCAATACTCTGCACTTGCATAATGATGGAGATGCTGGGATTTTGAGCTGATTCTTAACTGGCACAAAAGGCTTTTCTGGAAGTATTATAGTTATAAACACAGGGTGACTAGGTAGCACATTAGACAATTTAGTTAGATAGTTTAGATAGTTTAGCTAAAGAGTTGCCGAGTTGGAGTGAAAGAGTTGTTGTTTTTTACTTAGCCTGTTGTGTGAGCAAAGTTATGTAAACAAGGCACAATATTATGGTTAATAGCACAAGGGAGTTTTAAATTAATAGGATTGGGAATTGGTTGCACCACTCATTGCACAAGGTAGTAGCAGTAAGCCTTCTAATTTCATTCTCCTGAAAGAGAAGTTGCATTCTCTTTCACTGTTTTGGAAAGTCATTTTTACTGCAATATGGCATATTTAAATAATTCCAGGAAAATATTCTCATGGAATGCCACCCTTTATGCATATAGGGGGCTTACTGGGAGCTCATGCGTTCAGTCACAAATACATGCAGTACACACACTGAACGCATTTCTCCAAAAGATCTTCAGTAGAGTTGCTGGAACAAAAAGGAAATTTCAAGATTTCCTTTCTTCTTCTGAGAGCCTGCTTACAAGGTGGTTGGCTTCCCATTGTCCCTAAAGAGAAGGAAACCTTGTCTCTTCTTCCCAGTGTTTCTGTTCAAAATGTCTACTTTTCAGCCAGCATTAGCATCAGGAAAACAGTAACGTATACATTTGCTGGACACCTAATCAGTCCCTAAATTTAAAAGGCTACCAAGGGACAACAGTATGCACGGGGTGGGAGTAAGGTGGGGAAACTCATTTATTTATCTTGTCGAGTTGTTGTAACTGCTAAATAACAAGCTTTTGAATGCTGCATAAAGGTTATGTATCGGTTTGATAACATGCCTTGAAGAATAGTTGACTAAATCTCATTAATTAAATATGGGTTTTAATGGCACGATGGGCTGTTCTTTTCCATCACTCTGTGTCATCTGTCTTGCAAACTTTAGAGATGTTTTCCAACAAGAGCTTTCTCCGGCTCACCAATGGGCTGTGTGGCAAAGATTTCTAGTCAGAGGAGGAAGAAATTACTGAATATAATGTGGATTAATTTTGAGTAAGCTGATTATATTTCCATTGTTTCAGTGATTTGTTTGCACTCGCTTCTTAGTATCTAGTGCTTGGAAGGGCCAGAATAGTTGCTTGTTTTTCAGAAAATTCCACATGGATTTGGTCGTGCAATAGAACAGTTTCCTTGAGGGATTGGCTTTGGATGACAAACAGAACATCTCACTGCACTCTTTATATTTGTTATTGCCTGAAAATTAGCCAGAGCCACTTTGCTTTTCACTCTGCTTAAGAAAACTGTGAGAAGCAGCAGCCTCATTAGAGATGCCCATATTTGGAATTAAAAAGAGAAAGCTGCAGTTGTCTTGATGCTTAAGCACTTGTCAAAGGTGTCTAAAGGAGGCTTGTTTAAACTACAGGGTTCAGACTTTCCCAAACACATCAGTGTTTACTTTTGACAGAGAATTAAAAAAATTATGCATGTAATGTGCATGTATACACACACACACACACATTTATTTATATAATTATATTTGCTGTGAGTGCGCACTTCGCAGGAGCATGCAGCATTCAAAATACAGCAATTTGAAGGTCACCTGCTTATTTTCTAGAGCGGTCCCGATAAGTAGAACAGCTGAGGCGTGGAAACCAGCTGTGCCATGGGAATCAACTGAGCCAGAAAGAAGGAAATATAGGACAGAATAGGGTGGGGCCAGGTGGGCAGGGACAGTTGATGGTTGCAACTCCGAACTGGTCTGAACCGGCATCATCCCACCACTGCTTGTGGTAAATATTAAAATGCAACAGCCCAGTATTGATGAGAGTTGCAATCCAACATATGGGAAGAGGATGCCAGGTTGGGAATGCTACTCTATCACAATTATTAAGCTCATGAGAAATCAATATTTGAGAAAGGAAATGAGCAGCCCATGACTTAATTATCAAGATTTGGTGCTTCCAAATCCAACAGGAAAGTGCGGTCACTAATTCAATGGTGACCGCTTTTTTTCCAAGGATCTACAGGAAAGACCGCTGCACTGTTTAAACAAGGAACAGGCAGTTCTTTATTTAAAAAAAAAGGCTACTTGGGATTGGATATGATGGTACTCTTCCATGCATTATATTCACTCTTGTATTTTACTTTGGAGATAATGATTGTATTTTCCAATCCAGCCTTGTGCTGCAGCAACCCTTTCATAATGGCTTTCTGTCTTACAGGCCACATAGTCCCAATGACAAAATTGATCATAAAGATAACGCTGCAATCCTGGTTTGTTTTCCAACTGACCAGCTTCCCATTTATTTATTAGCTTATTTTTAAAGCAAGGTGAAAATCACAAAATTGTGCCTCACTTATTTTGGCCATGTCACATGAGGGAATTCACTGGAGAAAACAGTTATGCTTGGAAGCTATAGAAGGAAACCGGGCCAACAGTGGCTGGACACCATCAAAGCTGACAATAGTCAGAGCACAGAACTACTCAAAGAAGTAGTGCAAGACTGGAAAATGTGGAGAGACCTGGCCCATAAAATCACCAAGAGTTGGACATCCCTGAATGGATAATGTCATCATGAAGAACTCAGGTTGGAATTAGGAAAGTTGCAGCTGACACAGCAAGTTGCAGCAGTGATGAATGTAACAAATGGTGGGACATTGCTGCCTAGCAACAAGAAAGTTAAAAGTTAGAAGGACACACTAGAACAGGGGTGTGTTAAACTGGTGGCCCGCAAGCTGGATATATCATGTGCAGGCCACACCCACCCCAACTCCAGAAGGGGAAAAACATCACGTAATGGCAACATGACGCTGTGAGTTTGACACCGGTGCACTAGAAGTTCAAATCAAAATATTCTCAAAGACCCATCTCATCCTTTTTTTTTTTTTGAACTATTACCATCTGGCAGATGGTACAGAATAATAAAAACAAAAACAAATAGGTTGAAAAACAGCTTCTATCCCAGGGCAGTAGCTCTTCTGAATTCTGCTATATAGTGCAGTATTGGTGCGGTGTCGAGGGTTTTCGGTTCAATGTGCGGAGGGTGAAGGGTGTGTGTTTGTGTTTATTTTCATGGTCATGGTCATGATGCGCACTGAAGATGGTGTTTGATTTTGTTGTACGAGGTGCAATGACAATAAACTAAACTAAACTAAACTAAACTAAACTAAACTAAACTAAACTAAACTAAACTAAACTAAACTAAACTAAACTAAACTAAACTAAACTAAAGGAAGCTAGATAAGGCATGTAGATATAAAACTTGGTAACCTCTAGCTTACTATAATAGTAAAAGATGCACCTCTTTTGATATAAAGGCTTAACGTAAACATGCAATGTATGAAGGAGGGTAAAATAGAAGAATCCAATCAAAAGGAACATATGTCAAGGAACCAACATGGGAATCTTAGGGTATTAAACTTCCTTAATCATAACTGTATACTTTTTTTTTTGTACTTGTGCATTATTCTTGGTTCCTTTAACTGCTGGTATACTCCAATAATGGAAGCTGGAAAAGCCATTCCTCATGTTTGGTGGCCTTTATTGGCTTTGGCACCAGGCTAGGACCCCTTTTGGGTACAACAGTCCAAGTGAAGTGAGGCAGAGAACCTGGTCAGAAGCCCAGGGTGGTGTTTGTAGGCATTTTGGACCCCATAGATGCAACGCTGGAGAACTTAGAGCATGGCCTAAGAGAGAGGGAGGGAGAGAGAGGGGGAGAGAGGGAGAGAGAGAGAAACATCAGACTCCCACAAATACCCATAATGCAAAACAACTTGCATTTTCCGGCCTCTGTGCCTTCTGGTGCAAGAAATGGCAAGATATCTTTCATACCTGGTGTGAAGTGGGAACAATATCTTTAGGCTCTGTATTTAATAAGCAGATAACAAAGCGCCTGTCAACCTACTCAGCATTTGAGAGGTGACTTCGATGGCATGGTTTATAGACTTATTTCCCATCAACGAACAGCCCTGGTGGCATTAATTCGTCCCATTGAAACAAATGAGTCTGTGGGTGGATCTGGCTGCATGGCTTTCTAGGGAATTCATTCTGTATCTTTCATGTTGGTGATATCTGAGAAAAACAGGAAACTGTTTTCTTATCTCATTCACATAATAGATAAGATGAGAAATTAGCTGCTGGATGAGCATCCTGGGGGCTGTTTATTTTGTCACAATAAATAAGGTTTGGCTGAGGCTGAGGCTAAGGCCGTGTGCATGTGTGTGTGCGTGTGTGTGTATGTGTGTCTGCTCACGTGCCGCACAAGCCCACCCAGCTAGATTTGCCATGAAAGCAGCTCATTTTTCTCAGTGCCAAGTCAAACTCTCTCTGTGAGTAGGGGCTGCTGGGTACATGCATATAAAGGGACATATTTGCTAAATGTAGCCATTAAAATTCCTTGAGGATCGTGAAACTATTTTAACCGGTTCCAATGAATGAAGACACTCAGGTCGTAAAACAAAATTATTAGATGTCAATTGGAAATAAGAAAGATGCCACCTACGTCCATCAGGACAGGATGATCTCAAGCACACATGGGCTATTTCATTTCTTCCAGCGCTACATGTCTATTTGAACTTAATTCTCATTTTCTGGGGCTTTTTAAAAAATGCATTATTTGTGAAATTCTCCAAATGCTCTGTTACCCTCCTCATCAAAGGTGGTGCTTGCTTGGTAGGTTTTGACCAGTTCTGGAAAACCTGTAGCAGAAATTTTGAGTTGTCCGAAGAACTGGCAAATACCACCTCTGACTGGCCCCGCCCCCATCTATTCCCTGCCTCCTGAGTCCCAGCTGATTGGCTGGGTCTTCTTTTGTTGCCCTGCACAGGAGAACAGAGCTGGAAAGCAGGTTAGTGGAGTGGGGAGGGAATGGGAGTTTGCAGTAACCTTCCCCTGCCACGTCCACCAAGCCACGTCCACCAAGCCACGTCCACCAAGCCACGCCCACTAAGCCACGCCACATTTACCAAGCCACGCCCACTAAGCCACACAACACTTACCAAGCCACACCCATAGAACCAGTAGTAGCAATTTTTGAATCCCACCACTCATCCTCATGGCCATGTGTGCTAAAGCAGATGGGATCTGATATCATGAGAGGCTGCATCACAGGTGGTATTCAGCAGGTCCTGACCAGTTCTGGAGAACCGGTAGCAGAAATTTTGAGTAGTTTGGAAGACCGGCAAATACCACCTCTGATTGGAGATTTTACAGGATCCTTCCCTGCCACGCTCACCAAGCCACGCCCACAGAACTGGTAGTAAAAATATTTGAATCCCACCACTGGGCTGCATATATTCTCTGCCTTCTTTGAGATCAGAAAAAAAGTGGTGAATGAAAGACAATAGCAGCTCCAGAACATAAAAACCCAACTGGATCTAAAGATCTACTTAGCTGAACATCCTCTTCCTTGTGATGTTCAAAGGCACTGTCCTTTTTCACCTCAACTACTGCAGTACAGGAAGTCCTTGACTTACAGCCATTCATTTATTGATTGTTCAAAGTTACAAAGGCACCAAAAAATAACTTATGACCTTTATTTGTACTTACTATCTCAGTAGCATCCCCATGGTCATGTGATCAAAGTTTGGACGCTTGGTACTTGACATGTATTTATGTCAGCTGCAGTATCCAGGGTCATATAATCACCTTTTGCAACCTTCTGACAAGCAAAGTCAATGGGGAAGCCAGTCTCACTTAACGACCATGTTATTAACTTAACAACTGTAGTGATTCACTTAAGATTTGTGGCAAGTAAGTCATAAAGTAGGGCAAAACTCACTTAACAACTGTCTTTCTTAGCAATGGATGTTTTTGGCTCTAGAAGCCTGGCACTCTGACAAATCAGCCATCAACAGACACATAGACATGAACAACATTTATAGACTATGAAAAGAGACTATCACCCAGCTCAAATGGGAACAAAAAGACCCCAGCATCTCTCCACCAACTATCAGCATCCAGATCAGCATAGATTAACTCCAAGGTAAACATCCGACCAACAATCAAGTAAACAAGACCCCAGTCAAGAAGCTGCCAAAGAAGTCAACAGCACACAGCCCAACCAAAGAATCTCTAAGGCCTCCCCCAGCAACACTGACAGGCAAGCCTCCAGACCAGTGGTTCCCAAACTTTTTCAGTCCACTGCTCCCTTGGTGCTACAAACTCATCCTCAATGCCCCCCACCTACCGGCTGGATTCAAATTTCTGTGGGCATGGCCTAATTTGAGGGTGTGGTTTGCTGGTCATGTGACTGGCTGGGCATGGCTTGCTGGTCACGTGACTGGCTGGGCATGGTTTGGTGACTGGCAAACCAAATACAAGTGGTCCTCACTTAATGACTGGTTGCTTAGCAAGTGTTCTAATTTATAACTGGCCTTCCCAGAATTACTTGACCTGTTTTTGGAGTTTTGACACCCATGCACGCACGCACACACACACACACACACACACACACCCTTCTAACCCTGATGGAGCAGGTCATTAGACTAGAATCGGCAAAGCATCTCTGATTAGATTCTAGAAGTGTATAGAATCTAATCAGAGATGCTTTGCCGATTCTTGTTGATTTGTTTTATTTGTATTTCTTTATTTTATGTTGCTGAATTGCATGTGTGTCCCTCCTTGTGCACAGCCCAGAAGCTTTTGTGATTCTTTGCAGCAAAAATTACTGACCTCTGGCTTTGTTCTACTTTTCAAAGGCACTGCCACTGCCGCATTCTAGGTACCGGCCCCGCAGGTCCACCCCATTGAGCCCTCTGCACTGGAGGGACCTGCCCAAGCAAGTCCGAGTGGAGCGATGCACCAAATCAATGGGGTGAGCCTGGGAGAGGGAAAGAGAGAGAGAGAAAGAAAGAAAAAAATAGAAAAGGGAAAGAAAGAAAAGGAGGGGGAGAGAGAGAGAGAGACCTGATGCATCAGATTGAAATGAGGCCTAGTTTAGAGGCCCTTTTCCACATTAAAACATCTTTGCCAGCATATTGAAACATCTTTGGCTTCTATTAATTAAAAGTTTTGTGGATGAAACATGGCCAAGACTCTCAAATTTGTTGAGGCTTTAAACAGGCTCCATTGGACCAGATCTCCACCCTAAAAAATTACTTTTCCCCAATGTATTACAGTGCCAATTCTGAAGAAGGCAAAATCAAAATGCATTGGTAAATTACAAGGAGAACACACACACACACACACACACACTCCCTTCTAACCCTGCTGGAGCAGGTGATTGGACTAGAATAGATATCTCATTATCTTTCTCCTCCCTCTCTCCTTCCTTCTATTTCTTTTTCTTTCTGTCCCTTCCTTCCATCCCCCCCCTCTTTCTTTGTCTGTCCCATTTTCTTTCTGACCCTTTTTTCTTTCTCTTCTTCCTTCTCTCTCTCTCTCTCCTCTCTCTTTCCCTCTCTCAGACTCACGGCGTTGACTTCGTGAAACTGCTCTGTTCGGACTTGCTTGGGCTGGTGCCTCTGGTGCAATGGGGTTATCCTGCAGGGCCTCATCCTGAAAGCAGCATTGGGAAAGGAGACCAAACCAGAGCAGCTTTGTTCTTCTTTTCAAACATCCCACCACCGCTCAAACGCAGCGGCGGTGGGATGTTTGAAAAGGAGAGCAAAGCCATTCTGGTTTGCTCTCCTTTCCCAACACTGCATTCGGGGCGAGGCCCAGCAGGATCACCCCATTGAGTCCCTTGCACCGGAGCATGCAAGTCAATGGGGTGATCCTGTGGGGCCTTGCCTCAAACGCGGTGGTGGCGGCCGAATTTTTTATCACCCCCTGAACTGTGCCCTGCAAGGGGCCCACCTCCAGTGCCCCTCTGCTGCCTCTTAGCGCCCCGCTGCCAGCCACCTTGCCTCTCAGCGCGCCCCTAAGGCATCCTACTGCCCCCTAGGGGGCAGTACCACCCACTTTGGGAACCACTGCTCTAGAATATAAACTGATAGCAAACAGCACTCCTTACTAGCACTGATGATGTTACCTAGTTGGGTAATGAAACATCTGCAAGGAAACAAGCAAGCTCAGAGAGCACCAAGGACCCCTCATTTCAACTCTGAGCTACAAATATTCTCCTTTATTTTTGGCTCAGTTATAGGTGAGGACTTCCTGAACTCTTCAAATAGATCCTGCCTTTGGATCAGGAAATTTCCTTTAAGACCTTTCAGGGACTTGTCCTCCAAGAATCAAAAAGATCTGTAAAGTCAACTGAGCTAGTAGATTGTCCCCTAATTACATATGGCGACAATCTGTGTAAGATAACTACCGTACAACAAGAGTTTCAAACCAACCTAGAGTCTGTTTAATAAAAGCTAGAGCCAGAACAGGAATCTCCTTAGAGAGTTATTTTTTTCAACAACCATCATGCAATTTCAGAAGTTTGTGACAGTTTTGCTACCCTGCATATCAGGATTAGAAATAGGATAATTTTTTAAACTCCTTTTTATTCCCTAGCCCATATTTTACTTTATTATTTGTCAAATTTATATACCACCTTTTGTTCAGGAGCTTAACCTATCTCTCCAGCCTTTATGGGCATGTCCAACAAGTCATAATAAGCAGTACTTGGCACTGTAGGTAGTTAGGAATGCTCTCTTGCTAAGTCCTTATCAACACACAGAGTGACTGGCTTTATGTATCTATTTCCTAGCTATTTCTCTGCCTGGAAACAACGAATCTTCCAGTTTATTGAAACTGTCATTGAAAGCAAATGACAAAGTGTTGTGCTGTAAACAACCTTGGGGGAAAAAAGTATCGCATTCATTGTTTGTCAGGAGATTGGATCAAAAACTCATCAGCACTTAGAAAAATCTTCTGACTTTCCATATTTGCCCTGTACTTGATAGTATCTGTATGTTTCTTTATATTGTCTCTTCCCCCTCACCCTGAAACAATGTGTTCTGATCTTGTATTTGGCTGTCGACCTTTAGCTCCTCAGACTCCAAAGCACCTAAAGGTTTTATTAATGCAACAGCAAAACATATGATTTTAACCTTAACTCTTGACCCTCGGTTGCAGGTCAAAAATCTCACATACGGAAAATGACTACAGTGTGTTGTTTAACAGTACAGCATCTCTTCTTTTTTTAGCTTTGAAATCCAGTGGTTCAAATTTATTTATTTTTGACAGATATTACTGTTAGTATAAGCCCTGTGGATACCAGCATTTAGGCCATGGTGGAATTCAGATTTTATCACTGGCCCATACAATAATCTTTATAGCATAATCTTGGGCAATCTTATAATTTATGCTTTCCAAGAACATTGCTCGATACCAATCACTTGCTATAATGTAAGGGGGCTGTCTTGACACTTGGAAGAGGAATAGGAAGATGAGTCCATCTATTTTTTTTCCCAGAGAGTCAAGCCCTGCTGATTTTATGGATGCTTGGCTGCATGTTCAAGAGTTGTCTTTCTTAGGTGTCTTGCTTTTTTCTGAAATGACTTCCATTAGGGTTGGCATTTCATATGACCATGGTTCATGAGAACTGGATGCCATTCTGCACATTTCTTTCTATATCCCCTTCTACTGTCTTTTCATCATAATGGTATCATTGCTTATCCTCATAAGCATTCCCTGTATGATAGCAGTAGTGGTGGGATTCAATTTTTTTTTACTACCGGTTCTATGGGCGTGGCTTGGTGGGCGTGGCATACTCTAAAATCTCCATTCCCTCCCGACCCCACTAACCTGCTTTCCAGCTCCATTCTCCTGTGCAGGGCAACCAAAGAAGACCCAGATGATCAGCTAGGACTCCGGAAGCAGATAATAGATGGGGGCAGGGCCAGTGAGAGGTGGTCTTTGCTGGTTCTCTGAATTACTCAAAATTTACACTACCAGTTCTCCAGAACTGGTCAGAACCTGCTGAATACCACCTCTGGATAGCAGGATATAAAAGACTGCTTGCAACAGGCAATGTGGGACTGGAATGGGTGAGTTTGATTTCCTACTGAATAGCAAAACTTCAATCATGCAGGTTGACAGGCCTGTGATCATTCAGCAACTCCCTAAATATATACATATACAATTTTGTATTTATTACAGAAACTATCATATGTCCCATATGCAGCAGTTCAGGGTCTTTTGAAAAGTAACCCACTACCAGTAACTATACACATCGACCAAACACAAGAAAGTGAACTGTAACTTTTGGAACTCAAGAATTTCATTGTTTCCTGTTGTTCAGTTTCAACAATTGTTCTCCCCCCCCCCCTCTACAAACTGGTCACTGGAGTATAGTTCTGGCTGAACTGTAGTTTGGGTAGCATAAACCTATTGATGAAGTTTTGTCATAGCAATCTATTGCCAAAATGCCAGAACGTTGTTTTTGTTTAGTTGCAGACAAAGAACAAGCAATGGGTTCGTCTATCATCTTGGAGGCATCTACTTACACTTCAAAATGTTCTTTGAAGTTAAAGAGCCACAGTACTAGAGCAGTAGTGAACTGCTTTTAATATCTCCCATAGTTTCAGGAGGTGCTCAGGGCCCACTTTCATTCAGTCTCAGGAGTGCCATTATGGAAGACTCATTAAGGAAACGTTGTACAGAATGGTATATCATTTTCTTTTCAAGTGCAGGCATCCTGGCTATAGTCTTATCTGGGTTCACACCATCGGTAATGATGGCATGTCCCACGTAGCTTACCTCGTAGATCATTAACTACATTTTGTCTTTGTGGAAGTGAACACCCAGCACATTTGCTCAAATGGCATCGACGTGTTTTCACTTTCTGCACGTCTATCTTGGAGGAACAAACAACTTTCCTGTCATGGCTTGTAGCTAAGCTTGTGTTGTGGTTTTGGTTCTACAGATATTCACAGCCTGACTGGCAATAAGCTTGGGATATTCCAGTTTTCCTTCAGTCTGCTGAATTTGATGCTGAACACAATTTTAACACATAGCATCAAGTCTTCCCTGCCTGTAGTTCAGCATCTCTTCTTTCTTTTTTTTGAAAATTTTATTTGGGCTTTCACAAAAACAAAATACAAATAAAACCTCTTTTTTGAAAATAGCATGGTCCCAGGTTATCACGTCTTCATACAGACACAAAACTCAATTTCATGCTCATTTTTATATTCTATTCCATATCTTATTACCATTTTATATTTACTACATAGTTTTTCCCCTCTTTTAATTTTCTCAACTTTGTTTTAATTATCTCATCTCAATTCAAATCATTATATTTATACTTTTGTCTGTCCTGTTTCAATTTCACATTATCTTTTCTTATTAAGCAAATTTTTCCCTGTGGTTACCAATTAGAGTATGACAGCTTTATATCCTTTAATTTTATCCATTCAAACTCTTATTTAAGCTTCAATGTATACTTTTAAGATTATAGCATTCAATATAATACATAACTTCAAATTGAGTTCTGCTTGGTACATTCTTAAAATAGAGATTATATTCTTAAAAAGAAAAAATTATATATATATATATGTAAATAAAACACACATTCCATTCCAATTCAATTCTATCATTAATATGCATTAAAATGTTAACATCTTGAACATTTTTTTTCAATTAAATATCATACTTCCTCCGGAACACTTATAAACTTTCCATAGTTAATTCTTTTTTTTCCATATTTCTCACTTATATTTTTATAAATCATTATTAATAATTAAAAAATGTTCCCTTTTAATTCTCTCAATCATTTTAATTCATTCATTTATTAACAAACATCCCACTACATTAAATATTTTATCCATCATCATATTTTCTAAAATTATTTCTATTTGTAATATAACAATGCTATCTTATGTCCCCTTTGCAATTAAATTTTCACCCATTATCTCTAAACAAACTTATGGTTACAATCCTTATATCTTTTCTCTGTTTCTCCGTTTCTTGTTTCTGTTTTTTACAACTTCTTTTCCTTGCCTTCTTCCCCCTCTTCTTCTCCCTCCCCTTTGTACCCCCTCGTCTCTCTACTTCTAACTCTCTCATCTGTAATCCCCTCTTCTGTTGCTTTCTAATATTATACTTATCTTTCAAATTGTTCTTTTTTTTGGTTGTTTTTTCTAATCTTAAACCTTTCACTCTCTTTCCCCCCTTTTCTTTTTTCTCCCCATTTAAAATTATTTGATCATTAAAAATGGCTTCTTCTTTGTCCCAATCTTCTTGTTCTGCAAGCGTTTCTTGTTGCTTCTCATAGTTCCAGATCTCCATTTCTAAGAATTGAAACACAAAGCCAAAAGAACTTCTCCTTTCTTGTGCATCTTCTTTCCATTTTTTAAGTTCCGTTTTCAGTTCTTCTAAGAGTGATACCATTTTAAAAACTTTTAAACAACCACCCGGTTAATTTTAGTCATCTAGATGCTAAAGCCAAAAATCACCAAATAATCCAAATAACCCAGGCCATTTCTACTTGCTTCTTTTTTGCACTTTCTCTTCCTAGGGTTCTATTATTTTGTTACCAAGTTTCAATTAAAATGTATCTTTGAGGAATCTTGTTAAAATTTCACTGTAAGTTCCTTTTAATTACAGTTCCATTCCTTAATTCCAGGCAGTCTCCTCCATTTTTCCAGATCCTGCCCTTTTATTCTTTTTTTTTCTCCTTTCCTGCTTTTAAAAACTTTTAAATGTCCAGAAATCTTTATTATCCCTTTGACTTTTATTTTCAGCTTAGATGCCTATTAATGTCAAAGTGGATTTTTTTTCAATTTCTTGCTTAAGTCTCTTAGCAATCAGTATAAGGAAGGGAAGAAAAAAAAAGCTAATCCTTTCCCTTCTCTCTTTCCTTCGCAGCTTCAAAATCTTATTTGGGAACAATGATGTTAAGTTTAAATTCCAGGGTACCTTATTTGTTGCTTTTGCTGTTTGACCCGGTCAACCAAAATTTTCTCTTCTTATCTTCCTCCTGCACATTCTTTTTTGGTCGAGTTCTTCTTTGTGGTGGCCATTTCTGACCACTACTACAACCACCTTCAAGAAAGGGAGTAATGGCCAGCTGGGGAGGAGAGATGCGGCTCTCCTCAACCCTGCTGGCAGTCTCCCCCTTCTTCACCACCTCTACGGGGTGGCTTAGCCCCAAAACCAGCTGGCTTGGGGCACTCCAGGGGCGAGCACAGATTGAAGCCTTGCAAAGACGAGGTTTCGGTCTCTCGCCGAAGAAGCTCAAACTGGAAGTCCCAGCATCTCTTATTTCTGTTACAAACTTATCTCAGACTATGCTCTCAGGACCAGAAGGAATGCCTTTTCAAGGGTTTGGTTTGTCTTTGGTTCAGAGTAGTTTCTGAACATCAGTATACTCTTTGTCAGAGTATCTCTGGTTAGGTATTTCTCGTACTGTTGTAGATTTATTAAACCTCTCACCTAACCCAAAGGTGCTTTTTCAAGAGGCAACTGGACTTTCTTGTTTTTCTTTGAAGATGTTTCACTTTTCATCCAAAAAGTTTCTTCAGCTCTCTCGCCTAACCCCAATCCTAATCCTTGTAACTTCAGCACATCGTGTTCTTTAGTCACAGGTAGAGCTGTAATTTCTGTTCCCTCTGGTACCATTTCCTTAGCCTGAGTTCTAAGGGAGGTTTAAATTCTTCCTTTTTTCCAAAACCTCCTCACCAATGGTGGGATTCCATTTTTTTTTACTACCAGTTCTGTGGGCATGGCTTGGTGGGCATGGCAGGGGAAGGATACTGTAAAATCTCCAGTCAGAGGTGTGGTATTTGCCGGGTCTCTGAACTATTCAAAATGTCTGCTGCCAGTTCTCCAGAACTGGTCAGAACCTACTGAATAGCACCTCTGCTCCTCACTGGAGAAACTAACTGGATAGGATGCAGGCTTCCTAATGCTCTGTTCCCAAAATGTGCTCCAGTTGGCTTGGTTTCCTCTCTTGACTCACTGGGGGCTGCCACTGCTAGAAGTCTCCCCTTTTTGACACCCAGTCACATTTCATCAGAAACAACCTGTTTTGATCTTGGGTTGTCCTGCCTACCTTTAATGCAGGAATCACTCCAAATGGAAGGAAGGCAAATTACCAGGGACTCCATTAGCACAAGAGCAAACCCAAGAACTGTAGCCTGGGCTGCAGCTCCTCACAGTTCAGAAATACAGATAATGTCTGCAAACTATTCTTCAAAAGTACAGTAACAAGCATCATATATGGATTGAATCCCTATCGTGGGTGGCTTTAGAAAAATCCCTGCTCTCTGCAGAATAGGACAAACTGAACACTGTTGCATGAGGTCTTTGGGTACAGCAAAGCAAAAAGGGTTGAAGATCCAGTACTGGTTTGGATAAAAAAGAATTGAAGCACTTATGGGGCCTCAATGGTTTTGTTATCAAAGCCACCCACTTATACCCCCATTCACTCTATCCCTGAAAATAATGTGATGTGAGTGACTATGGGAAGCACATATTCCCAGAGCTCACCCCCACCATTGGAAATCCACTGGGGTCTTTGGGTGGGGTGATTTGTTGCCCCGGTCAGAAAAGATTTCTGTACCTTAGAAAACTATGAATCAAGCAGCATGCTAGTTTTTGCCATTTCATCCTAAGGGGAATGCTGAGACCAACCCAGGGCCTCAACCTGTACCTTTAAGCAAGAACGATTCTTGACTTCCTTTGTTGAGAAAGGTATACTTTCCTAAAGGTCAAGTGAAATACAATAAAGCAAAGCCAGAACTGAAATCCATGTGCCAATATGTAAGTATAAGCCCTCCGAGGCACTTCTCCCTGTTGGTCTCTCATTGTCCAATTATATTTGAATGTGGTGTTTTGGGAATGGTCTCAACTTTGGGCTGGCCGGTATGCAGCTGCATGCCATTCCTAGCCATCTGACCTTGAAGTTGTGTCTCCAGAAGGTAAGGTGAATACTGAACTGTCCCTCCTCCCATCTACCTCCCCACCCCCAGAGTTCAGGGCAGGCTGGCATCAAGTGATAGCAAGCACAGGCATGAGATAGCAGTTCTAACACCTCACACCTTTGTGACTCTCATGCTAGCTTTTGGTACAAGTCCCTTGTTGCTTTTACTTCTCTTATCTTGGGTGTTTTACTGGCAGTCCTCCTTTGGCAGACATCGGGATGTCTATCACTGTCTCAATCAATGGAAAGAGTCCATAAGGCACTGCTACCTCTCTTCAGAGTAGACCCAAATTTTTGAGGAGTGGGTCTGGGTGAAGAGTAAGTTTGAGTAGCAAAGACTGCCTGGAACTTCACAGACTGTCCCACTTATTCAATGAGTCTGGGGTGCATATCAATGAGAGAGACAATGTTGGTTTGTACCAGATAAAGCTTAAAGAACCAAGCCAGATGTAAGCAGACATGGCACTTTGAGGACAATGCCACTACTATGTGCTATTGTTTGCTGGACACTATGGGGGCAGACATTAGATAGGTCAGAAGTAGCTCCATTGTATCCAGCCCTTGTCTGTCTAGAGAGGAGTTAGATGCTTCCATGCCACCTGAAAGCTTGCCTGCTAATGGGATTTGTATTCCTTTTTTCTCTTTTTTTTTTCTGGGGCCTGCGATAACATTCTTCCAAACCCACGAAGGAAAAGCCAGGTGATGTTTTCCTGAAGATGGAAACGTTTAATTCCACAGCAGGCCTGGGTTGTGTGAGGGCCCTGCCTCCTCTCACCTTCATCAGGGCCTTGAGAAGAAATGTGAGAACTTGTCTGGAAGAAAGGAACAGAGGAGAAAAGGAGGCCCATAGTCAAAACAGGATGTTTTCTGTTTGCTTGTTTAATGTGTATAAAACTAAAGAAAAGGGAAATCAATTATGACTCTTACCTGAATTTTATTTCCTCACCCAAAACCAAATTACTCAGCAAACTTATCGCTTGCTATTGCAGGCCTTGGTATTAAAGAAAACAATCAGGGAAGCAGGATTAATCTCTGACAGCTGCCTTATCTTTAACTTGCACCTTTGTTATTTTCTGATGAGCTTCTCTTTTTTCGCTGCCTCGTTGTACCATACCTCACTGGTTCCTTTCATTTTATCGTCAGGCAGGAGCGAAGGACCTTTCAGTTTATTAAAAAACCTTTATTTGTGAAGAACAAAGAGGCAGAGAGAAAAGGCAAACAATGAGGTCAGACAATCTCCTTCTTACCAGGAGTCACTCACCTGTTATTTAGAGCGTTATCAGGGTGGGGTGGGGGGGGAGTCTTGCACCATTGAAAAATGGGACACTGACAGGCTACTCTGTTAAAACGAAGACATGCAACACACCCCATACAAAACCAGCCACACTCTGATGGGCACAGATCACCCTCAAGACAATGACCTCGTCAGTTGTCAAAGCAGCTATATTTTCACTTGCTTCCTGGGGGGGCGGGATTTGTTTTACTGACTTTCCTGTAGTTAGGCAGTTAGAAAAGCCTCCCCCCCCAAAATACCCCCTGTTGATAGCTTCAGTGGCAAAATGTATGTGAAAATCACACCTGCAAGAAAGAAAATGGGTTAATCTGCCAATAAAAAGGGCTGTGTTGTGAGTAATGTTTTCTTACATGCTTTTCCTTTGCTTTCTTTTTCCATTTTGCTTTTGCCAAGGTACACAGCAAATGCATTGTGATTTATGCAGTCTGGCCTCTGCATGCTTATTCAGATGTAAGTCTAGTTGACACCAATTCCATTAGCCCAAAAGAGAACAAAGCCAATTATTCTAAATGTAAAAGGGATAATTGCACAAAGGACTGCAGTCTAAACCAACGGATCAAGAAAATATTTGCACTTCACTTGATTTTATATTACATTGTGATTATAATCATATCTCCTCACGTTTAAATGGGGTTGTTTTTGCAGCTGAAGGAACAGGGTTGGAAAAATTATCCAGTAATATGATGGCCAAATTTGGCTCTAGGTTCTGCCTCCGCTTACTTTTTCCAATAAGCAACCGAGTTGGAAGATAAGTTAAAAACAATAAACAATTTATTACAAGTCCTCTGATAAAAGTGGGGTCTCCCTATGAAAAGAGGGAATTTGAAAAAATGGCTTGTATTTACTCTTATAGTTAGCACAACAAAGAGTATCAAGGCAAAAGTTGATTAGTTTAGAAATAGTCTTCTGTCTAGTTACATCACAAGAATTAAAGCATCCATTAATATATGAGCATGGGCCATAGAAAAGAGCATTGTGTTCTGAATAAAAGTAAAATAAACATTTGCAAAAGAAAAAATATCAAAACAGATATGGATAAGATACGTTCTCAGTGCCTCCTAAAGTTGAGCTTGAATATTTGCTTTGTTCATGGAGGCTTAAGAACAGCTGAAAATGAAACTATTGTGGCCCTCCCTATCAAGAGTCAAATCCAAAACTTCTATGTTTGTGTGTATAAATATTATTCCATACCTCTTGAAGGCTGCAGATATATGAACGTTGACTTGACCATAAGTCCCACCAGGAGTTCTGAATTGGATTGTAGATTTAGAAGAATGCCAAGTATTTTGTACTTGAGATTCTCAGTTTGAATCCAACTGATGCTAAGATCATGAAAACGTGCATCTTGGATTTGAAACCTTCATTTGGGTTAATAAAGCTGGTCTTCAAACATTTGGATATGTATATAAATTTTTTTCGCCTTCCCATTTTCATCCTTGATACAGAAACATTGATCCCACATTCTCTGCGTATATTTGCCAATGGCAAAGTACAAATGCTGTAGTGGTAGCATCTTGCACGAGTCCAAGAATAATTAAATTGTTTGCAATATAACTCCAAAGATTGAAGGGCATGGTGTAAGAAAGCCTACAGAGGCAGGTGAAGAAAAATAGCCAGGAGAATGAGCAAATGAATGGGTGATTGTGAACAAGAAGAGAATGGTCTCAGGGTGGACACTTTTCCTCTTTAAGACACTGCCCAGTAGATAAAAATGATCCAGAGTCTGCTCCTGCTATAAAATGTGAGCCACCTTAGTCTATCATCTTGGACATTTTTAGGCCTAGAAATGAGTGCAAAGTCTCTTTAGCAAACTAGTTTTCTCTTCCTCCTAGTGATATAAAGCCCCATTTACACTGCTATAAGAAGTGATATAGAGGACTTCAAAGTTTGACATTTTTATTCAAGGAAAGTGATTACTGACCCAGGACTGTTTCTTGACTGGAAAGCAATTCCACATCTCCGAGCAGAGGCTTCCTTGATAGGTAGGTTTTAATAATGGCTATTAAAGGAGAGGGGTGATTTGATAATGCTAATTTGCATTTTAAACCTGGGGATATCGGACAGGTTTTCAGCTGCAAGAACTTGACGGGTTCTAGGAGAGACTAAATTTTCTACCACTACAGCTTTGCTTCTTGATCAAGAGTCCTGAAAATTAACAACAACAACAAAAATTCTCACAAATTCCATGGCTTAAAAAAGTGCAATGGTATCACAAAAACAAAAAAACCAGGAGGAGTTTCTCTTCTAGGGACCTAGGAACTTATATCAAGGGCTTTCACACTTTTTGTAATGATATGTGCAAATGACCTTGGGATATGGGAGAGAGAGTTGCAAAGTGGACAACCAGTATGTAAAAGATATTTCAATCTCCAGGAGAGAAGGGGTGGAAAATGTTTCAGAAGGAAAATTGGGAAAGATCCCTTCGAAAATATTTCTGATGCTTCTTCTCCTTCTGTGGCCTGAGATATATTTCAAACACCAGTTGTGCAGTTTAGAGCTTTCCCTCCTCTCTTCCATAGACATATCATTATAAAAAGTTTGAAAGTCCCTGATATTGATGATATAGTTCCTAAGTCCCTAAGAGAGAAGCTCCCACCAGTGGTGGGATTCACATTATTTTACTACCGGTTCTGTGGGTGTGACTTGTTGGGTGTGGCATGGCTTAGTGGGCGTGACTTGGGGGGGTGTCCCATCCCACTAACCTGCTTTCCAGCTCCGTTCTCCTGTACAGGGCAATAAAACAAGACCCGGCCAATCAGCTGGGACTCCGGAGGCAGAGAATAGATGGGGGCAGGGCCAGTCAGAGGTGGTATTTGCTGGTTCTTTGACCTACTCAAAATTTCCACTACCGGTCCTCTAGAACTGGTCAGAATTGTTGAATACCGCCTCTGGTGCCCACCCGTTTTTTTGTTTTTTTTGTCCCCAAAGTACCTATACATTTTTTTCTCATTTCTTCCTTCCACACATGGACAACAAGAGGGAAGGCAAAACAGACATGCCGAGGCACCAAAGAGAAACTAGTTTATTTCATTACTCATTCTTGGAAAAATAAGAAAGAAGTAGAGACAGTGGAAGGGTTATGAGATGGAAAGAATGTTTTTATGCACACTTCTGTTTCTGTTCTCTTCTGATTTAAAAAAAAAATCATTCAAAGGAAATAAAACGTGCCTGCTTTTAGATTGGTTGGTCTTGCCTTAAAGCTTTTTCATATGAAAAGCTAGCCTGACAGAGAAGTTATATAAAGGAAACTTAAAAAAATATAACCAGGCAAAACTTACTGTCAACACAATTAACAGAAAACGTCTATTGTGTACATCGGTGACAGAAGCAGCAATATATGGTTGATAGCAGTGGTGGTATGCTGCCGGTTTGCACCAGTTCTAGCGATCCGGTAGCACCGATCAGCAGTTGGCCTCACCCACCCATCCCTGCCTTTTCCTGTCCTATATTTCCTTTGCTTGCAGCTCAGATGTTGTGCGCAGCAGAGCAGATTGCCATACCTCAGCTGTTTTACTCACCAGCACTGATGGTAAGGTAAGCGTTCATACTTAAAATTGACCATTTTAGAATGCTCCGTGCACCCACAGAAGCGATAATAAAATATTTTGAATTCCACCACTGGTTGATAGGCAGAGGGTTTTCCCCAATTTAAACTGACAGACAGGACTAGACCTTTCCAAAGAGGCTTGTAATTTTCTTTTAGATACAGATCTAGAACAGTGAATCCATATTTAAAGGAACAAGTCTAGCACTCTTCTTATTAATAACCACATCAGCATCCACATTATGAATGAAGGATGGTCAAAATTATATCAGAAGAGAGAAAATACTACTTTAGAAAAGGGACTACATTAAATCACCTGAGTTGTGAACTGGGAATGAGAAGAAGAAAACTTCATGAGAACATCTATATACTACTAAAATTCTCATTATAATGGTCTTCATCTGGGTGAAGTGATGCATCATAGGCAACAATTTTTGAATCCAGGTGTTTGAAATGGGCTAACTAATAGAATATGTCCAAAATCTGGGAACCGTGACTCCCAAAGGAATGACATGTAGGAAAGTTATGGCTGCTTCAGTGCTACTGACTGCTACTGCAGCCACATGATCTTCATTTACCATGACAGTTTCCCAACCACTCTCACAATCCTTCACTCCTTCCACAACCCAGCAGTAAAGCAATTGACCCAACTTGTCACTCTTAAGGAAGCAATGAGTTTAAGGTGAATAAAGAAATGCCTGGATATTTTATTGCTTTTATTGCTCTTCCTTGGCAGACAAAGATGCATGCAAATTTATATTCCAACTTTCTTTATGAATTCAAAGTACACATATAGTGCTCCATCTTCCTATATTTCTTTACAACAATCCTGTGAGGTAGGTTGTGCCAAAAGTAACCATATAATATTAAAATATACATCACATTTAAACTAAGAGAAAAAGAAACTGTGACTCTTATTTGTTACAAAATGGATTTCACTTTTTCAAAAATTATGTGAATTTTTAGCAGACTTAACTGAAGAAGTAGGCTTAATTAGATCACTCATAGCTCTATTAACTGAATTGGGAAATAAAAACCTGTTAGGATTCCATTAAGTTAAATTTGGCTTGAATAGTAGAACCATTGAGTTGAAAGAGCCATTAGAAACCATATCGTTCAGGAGAAGGCGGAGCTTCGTTTTGGCGATACAGCTGCGATCTTGGGGCTCTGAGATCGCAGCCGATATTTTCGCCCCTGGTCGGTCCCGACGGACCTAAACCGTCCCGTAAACCATCCCGACGGGGATTGAGAAGGGTACTGTCCCAGGATCCCAGATATATCGCAAAATCTCTGGTTTGATCTGGGAGAAGCCCTTTTGCTGGCGGCAGAGAGGCAGCCCCCATAGCTGCTGAAGTCGGGACAGCTCCGGAAAGAAAGTGGCTGGAAAGAAGTGTGTCGGCTGGGTGAGAAATTCCTTTTGTGTTGTAAATTCGCTGAGGTTTGAAAGGGCATCCTGAACAAAGAAGAAACCTGTGAGACTTTTTTTTTTTGACCAAAACTGTTTGAGCGGCGTTTTTTAAAGTGATGTCAAATTGAGGCTTGGATTTTTTTTTCTTTTCCTTAATTTTTTTTGGGGAACTTAAGTGTGACTTTGTAGGTAACCGGATTGAATTTTCTCTTATATATATTTTTATGCTCCTTTTGATTTTTTAATTTTCTCTAGGATAGAGGCTCCCTTTAGCTATTTTCTTTTTCTTTTGTATACATTATTCATTTTTTCTGGCTGGGGGGGGGAAGAGCATTAAGATACATTGCAACACTGCCAACTAGAGGCTTGAAAATACTTTATTTGAAGTGGAAAGAATTGCAAGAAGACTCCTTCTCAAGGACATTTCAACGTGATAAGATAGAGGGAGAGCACAGCAAAATATTATTACAGGTGTTTTCCTGGACTCTTATCAATATTTCAACACTTGAGGCTTAGCTTTGAAGCTGCTGGAGAAGAGAGTCATAATAAGAGCCTTGGATAAATAAATAAAGTGCAGTGTGCTCATATATATATATATATATATATATATATATATATTTGTTTTCTTAAGTTTTCGCAGGTACTTACATGTCTGGCATTCAGCTTTGTTCGGGTATTTTCCCACGTCATAATAGTGGTGCTTTTAAAGTTGTAGCAACGTTTCAGCAGAACCTCATCTGCCATCATCTATACAGAAGCCTGATGATGGTAGATGAGGTTCTGCTGAAATGTTGCTACAACTTTAAAAGCACCACTATTATGACGTGGGAAAATACCCGAACAAAGCTGAATGCCAGACATATATATATATATATATATATATATATATATATATATATATATATATATCCCCCATTCGCCAGCCTTTTTGTAAATTTCAATTCTAGTAATATTCTTATTTTTGCCTTTTATTTTAAAGGGAAAGTCTCAGAGTTTTTTCTTTTTTTTTCTTTTTTTCTCTTTATTTTTATTGGGACTTCTTTGCTTTTTCTATCCATGTTTTTGGACCACTTTGTTTTTCTTTTTTGATTATTGAGATTAAGGTGTGAAGAACCTGAAGGAATTTCTTTTTTTCTTTTGTTTTTTATTTGCTCTTAATCAATAATATCATTTTTGGGTTTGTTTGTTTTTTTCCTTTCTATTTTTCCTTTTTTATGGTGGACTACTTTGTAATTGGATTAGGGTCAAGAAGAACCTGAAGATTTTTCTTCTTTCTTCTTTCCTTTTTCTTCTTTGGTTTTGGGTCTTTTACTATTGGATTTTTTCATTTTAGATTATAATTGACTATTCTACCAGTTGGATTAAAAGTCAAAAAGAATTTGAAGCTTTGGAGGCATTAAAATGAGCAGGAAACCAATACCAGTTGGCATTTCTACTTCTACCTCTGCTTCCCCACCAGCTGGAGGACAACGTTTAATTCAGACAATGTTGAAGCAAAATAAAGAACAAGAAATATAACTTTACAAATGATTATGCAAGGAATCCAAGATCTCAAGATAAAATCAGACATCATTGAACAAAGAATAGAGAAGACTGATGAAAAAGTGGAAAATATTAAACAAATGATGGGGAAGTATGAGGAGAGATTCCAAAAAATTGAGGAAGAAGGGAAACAAAGAGAGGAGAAGATTGGAAATATTGACAGTAGATTAACAGTGGTTGAACACGAAAAAATGGGATGTTGAGGTGGGAGATGGAAAGGTCAGAATTTTATCTCAGATTTCAAAATATAGAAGAGGAAAAAGGAGAAAATTTGGCTGCGATAATGATAGAAATTTTGGCAGATGCTTTGGAAATTACAGAGGAAAAGATGATGGATGGAGTAGATGAGGTATATCGAGTTTATACAAGATATGCGATGAGAAATAAATTACCAAAGGAAGTCCATATTAGATTTACCAAAAAATCCATCAAAACACAAATATTACAAGTGGTAAGAGAGAAAACATTGAAATACAAAGGTAAAGAGATTGTGGTTTTAAAACAAATACCCAGAAGAGTGAGAGAGATGAGAAGAGAATATCGATTTCTGACCAAAATGCTACTGGAAAACGAAGTGAATTATAGATGGTTGATTCCAGAAGGATTAATGTTTACGTGGCAAGAGCAGAGGCATAGAATTGATTCAACTGAGAAAGCAGAACTTTTCCATGCAGAATTTTTTGGAAGAAGAAGAGAGGAGGCAGAGAAAGAGGTCTCATTAATTGAGTTTCAAGAGGAACAACTGGAGACTGAAAAAGAGAAAGGAGCTGTAGGTGGACAGTAAAGAACAGCGTGAAGTGAGATCCACGAGAGCTGTTAGACCTAAATATAAAGCATAATCATGGAAGAAAGAAAACTGATTACAATGAACATAAATGGACTTAATTCAGCTGTTAAAAGAATGAAAACTTTTCATAAATTAGAGAAATTAAAATTTGATATAATTTGTCTACAAGAAGTTCATATTAAAAAACAACATGAACAATTGTTAGTACAGCCAAAATTGGGGAAAATATTTACTTCTTTGACTCAATGTAAGAAAAGAGGAGTGGTTCTATACATTAAAGAGGCTATCCCAGCAAAACTGATCTACAATGATGAAGATGGAAGAGTATTAATGGTGGAAATAATGGACAATAATATAAAAATACTCTTGATTGCAATTTATGCTCCGAATGAAAAACAAGAAGAGTTTTATAAAAAGCTACACATGAAAATAACTGGACTGGACTATGTTAATATAATTATGATGGGAGACTTTAATGGAATTGTGGACAATAAATTGGACTATATAGCAACAACAACCAAGCAAAATAGATAGGCTCTCCCTAAATCTCTTTTTAAAATGACAGACGAACTATTTTTAAAAGATATTTGGAGAGAAAGAAATGTTAAAGCTAAACAATATATTTTTTATTCAAATAGACATTTATCCTGGTCCAGATTAGATATGATTTGGATATCAACAGAATTAATATCCAATATTCAAGAAACAAATATTGAAACAAGTGCTTGGGCAGATCATAGCCCAATGACAATTAAATGGAAGGGACAAAAAAAAAGATCGAGATGGACATTAAATAATACTATTTTAAAGGAGAAAGATTTTATACAATGGATGGAGAAGGAATTGGCTTTTTTTTTCAGAGAAAATAAAAAAGAAGATACTTCAACGCAGAATGTTTGGGATACAATGAAGGCATATGCTAGAGGTCTGATAATAGATTATACAAGAAAAAAGAATATTAGGAAAAGACAAGCTTCTAAGGTCTTGGAAGATGAGTATAAAAGACTTGAAAAAGAATTACAGAAAATGCCACAGAAAAAAGATATTAAATTGAAGCTGGATGTAATTAAACATAAAATGGAATTAATAGAGAAAGAAGAATTGGCACAGAAAATCAGAAATTCTAAACAGAATTACTTCGAAGATGCGAATAAACCAAGTAGATGGCTAGCATATACATTGAGAAAGGAGAAGGAATCAAGAAAAATATTGAAGTTAATAGATGATCAAGGCCAAGTTTGTTATGGTAATAAGGAGAAAAAGGAAATTATTCGAGATTTTTATGGGCAACTATATAAACAAGAGAATATTGATGAGGAAAAAGTCAAACAATATTTACAGAATGCTAATTTACCGAAGATACCTAAAGAGACTGAAGAAATGTTAGAAAGCAATATAACAATGATGGAATTAAATGAAGCATTTAAGAGACAAAACAATGGGAAAGCACCAGGTCCAGATGGGCTTCTGGCAGAATTCTATAAAACATTTCAAGAATCATTGAGTATCCCATTGTTAGAAGTCATGAATGAAGTTATGTTAAAGAAGATGATACCCAAAACATGGTCAGAGGCTTATATCACACTTATTCCAAAAGAAGAGGCTGACCCACTGCAAATTAAGAACTACAGACCAATCTCCTTATTGAATGCAGACTATAAAATCTTTGCTTCAATTTTAGCAGAAAGACTTAAAAAATATTTAAATAATTTTATTCACCCAGATCAAAATGGATTTCTGCCAAAGAGACAAATCAGAGACAATATGAGAGTAATCTTGGATACTTTGGAATACTATGAGGCTCATCCTGAAAAGCAAATGGCTTTGATATTTTTAGATGCTCAAAAGGCATTTGACAACGTGAATTGGAGATTTATGTTATTACTATTGGAACAGATGGGTTTTGCTAAAAAATTTATTCAAGCAATCGAAGCCATATATAATAAACAGACAGCAAAGGTAATGATGGAGGGGGAACTTACAGATCTTATTAATATAAGAAAAGGCACAAGACAAGGGTGTCCCCTCTCCCCTTTGCTATTTGTGTTGACCTTGGAAGTGTTGAATAGAAATATTAGGGATGATAAAAGCATAAAAGGAATGAAAATTAAGAAGGAAGAATTTAAACTACAAGCTTTTGCTAATGATTTAGCTTTTATTCTGGAAGACCCGTTAGAATCAGCTCCAAGGTTATTGGAAAAGATAGAGACATATGGTGAAATGGCTGGTTTGAAAATAAATAAAGATAAAACAAAGATTTTGACAAAGAACATGCTATTGAGACAAAGAGAAGAACTGGCAGATCTTTTGAAAATCCAAATTACAAATAAGGTTAAGTATCTGGGGATATATTTGACAGCAAGATGCAGCACATTAAAAGAGAACAATTATATTAAACTCAAACAACAGATAGCTACAGATTTGAAGAAGTGGGAAAACTTGCAATTGTCATTAATAGAGAGAATTTCAACAATCAAGATGAATATTTTACCTAGAATTTTATTTTTGTTCCAAACAATACCAATTAGGCTTGGAAAAGACTATTTTGAATATTTAAATAAAATCATGTTGAAGTTTAAATGGCAAGGTAAAAAAGCGAGAATAAAGCTAAAGCTTTTGCAAGACGCTAGAATTAGAGAAGGTTTTGGCCTGCCTAATTGGGAATTGTATTATCAAGCTGCAAATTTGATGTGGGTCAAAGAATGGATAACATTAAGAAAGCATAGGTTGTTGACATTAAAAGGGCATGATTTGCTGTTGGGCTGGCATGCTTTTTTATGGTATAAGGGAACTAAAACACAGGGTTATTTTAGAAGACATTATATACGGGAGTCTTTGTGGTTAAATTGGGAGAAGATAAAAAGACAATGTTATTTGAAAATTCCAGTTTGGTTATTGACTATTGAAGCATTTTCCTATCCTATAATTTATAAGAAGGAACAAACAGTTAGATATGGGGAACTATTGGATGAAAAGGGTGAACTTAAATCGATCCAAAACTTAGAGGAACAAGGTATAAGGATGAATTGGTTTTCATATGCGCAAATACATTCAAGGTATGATGAAGATTCTAAAACGGAGGGATTCTATGATAAGCAGACTGATTTAGATAAGATCTTGATGGGTACTGATGAGAAGGTGATTAAAAAATTATATGGTTATTTACTGGGAATGAAATTAGAGGAAGAACAAGTCAAAGAAACTAAGATTGTTTGGGGGAAGAATTTTGGATATGGGATTGATCTAGAGAAATGGCAGAAATTGTGGTCTCAAAATTATAAAATGACAATGTCAACAGCATATAAAGAAAACTTGTATAAGATGTTTTACAGGTGGCACTTTCCCCCGACAAGAATAGCAAGAATGTTTAAGAACAAATCTGAAAAATGCTGGAAATGTCATCAGATACCCGGCTCGTATTACCATATGTGGTGGACTTGTGAGGACGCTAGAAAATATTGGACTATAATTCGCATGTGGTTGGAAAAAATGACAAAGAAACACATAGACTTGAAACCAGAGATCTTCTTATTGGGAATTTTACCTGATATATATAGTAAAGATTTGAAGTACCTGATAGTAAATGTATTAACAGCGGCTAGGATTGTATTTGCTAAAAATTGGAAGAATGAGAAAATACCATTACAGGAAGAAATTATTAAGAAAATATTGGAATGTGCTGAGATGAGTAGATTGACATTTGAAATTAGAGAGCAAGAGGATAAACACTTTTATGAAATTTGGGATCTTTTTTATCAATGGTTAGATGATAAAATACGATAATAGAATATTTAGAATGCTAGACAGTAAGAAATATCTTTATTTTGCTATTTTGCTATTATTTTGTTATTTGACATGATATTTATAAAGGGTTTTTTAGGATTGATTTGATATGATTATATGATTTGTTATAGAGTAAACTGGTTTAAAGTATTGTTAGCTCATAAAGCATGAATGATTAAAAATATAGTCAAAAACTTCTTTTTTAGTGATATTAGTATATATAAGTTTGGATTGACAATATGAGTTGTTATGTAACATAATTGTAATTGAGACTACAGAATGAATGCACAAAAATGATGAACCAACTGACACACTGGATGTACATATAAGAGTTGATGTTTTTATGTTTTGTTTGTCTTGTTTGTTTGTAGAAAATTAATAAAATCTTTTTCAAAAAAAAAAAAAGAAGAAACCATATCGTTCAGTATTTCTCAACCTTGGCAACTTTAAGCTGTCTGCATTTTAAGTCCAACAGCTTAAAGTTGGCAAAGTTGAGAAACACAAATTTAATTCATGCCTCTATCCTACAAGCTATTACATCAGGTACGCTTGATTACCTGGTCTGGACTTAAATATTTCTCATGAAGAAAAAGTCCTCATCTATCAAGGTAGTTCATTCTATTGTTAGGCTACTTTGTTAGAGAGATTCTTTCTGTTTTAACTTTCATAATAATTTACATCCATTGGTGTTGACAAAGAATGGAACAACTCGGCTTCATTTGGTCTGCCAGCTTGTATTCATTTGTGGGAAGTTAAGTAGTGTAAACCCTTTTCACTTGTATTACTGCTAAGTCATGTTGGTCTCATATGCTCTCTGTGCTGAGTTTTGATTAGCTTCTAAAAACTAATGCCAGTCTTTGTAGCCATCCATGTTGAATTTTGTCTTTTTATTTTTAATGTAACATTCAACTGTGTCAAAATCCTTTTTCAGTCTTCAGCTACTTTTCTCAGCTTTGTCTCACCTGCAAATCTATATCTTCATAGAAGAAGCTATTTGTAAGCATGTTAAATAAAATAAGATGTTTAGAAGATTCATTGAAGTTCATTCAAGAAGACTATTCTTGCCTCCTGGCTGATATGAAACCATTAAAGAAATCTCTACTTGTTCATATGTCTTTTATAACAATAATCAATTATTTTTCAGTACCTCAAGTTAGATTAAGTAGAAATAAATTAAACAGTATATAATTTTTCATATTTACACTGGAATATAGAACTACAGAATCTTTTAATGTTGGCTATCTGTAGTAAACAAATCCAAAGACAGCCAGTGGGTGATGGATATTCTAAATTTTATAGAGATAGCTTCTCCAAATCCATTCATCAGCTGATCAACATTTCAGGATATTTTTTGTATTTTAAAACTACATCATAAATTCTGATATTGTTGCAGAGAAATTATAGAGTAAGTATTTAATCTGGAACTAATTCATTTGTGTCAAAATACTGCAGGCTGTAATATATTTTGAAAGCAAGTGCATTTCACTGTTGGAATAGCAGCATATATAACTGTATAAATAACAGGAATGCTATTTTCATTTTTGTTAAAGGAACTCCATCTGTGTAATTGTGGGTCTTATTTTTTTCCCTGTTCCTTTCTGAATTCTTTCTAGACGACTTCAATTTCTTCTGTTCCTCAAGCAACATTCATGCCTCTAAATCCATATTAGGGTAAGCTAGTGAAAAGACATATGAGAAAATAAGTTGAGGCAACCAGATAAAAGGAGGCAGATGGGGTGGGGGGGAGGAGAAACAGCTTAACATGGGAAGAAAAGATAAGAAAATTTGGTGGATAACATCATTTTTTTGGAGCTAGCAATATTGCCATTTGTCATTATTTTTAAAATATTTTCTGGTCAGTGTTTACTTTCTTAGCCTATTATCTGACACATGCTACAGTGAACTGTTCATATAAATTTGAAAGCTTTGCATGACAATTGAAGTTTATGGATTGTGAAAGCAAACTGATCCTTTATCAGATATTCCAGGTTAATCTGGGATTAAGAGGTATTTTTAAGTTATTTATCAGCAACTTGTTCTCCACCGCCCCTTTTTAATGACCAAGTTCAAGAACATTCTTTCCTCCAAGTCATTTTTACACTTTCCATTAAGTAAATGTATTGTTTCTACACTGAAGTCCATCTTAATGCTTAGGAATAACTCCTGGACTCCACTTTGGGCTCTGTGAAGAATCTTTTGCATTGTTCCTAAAAGATAAAGGCAAATTTTATATTAGCAAAAAAAAAAAAGGTAGGGGATTAAGCACTTTCTGAAGGATTGAATAGTTCTGTGCATAGAGCACAAATATGCCAGCCATCTTTCCTGATCATTTGGCTCACCTTTATGAAATCCTACTATATTTGATTTCATAATTTGCTGGCTCTGTTTCCACTGCTCATTTTTCTCAGTCAGCCACTAATCCTGTCACATTTTATAAATGATTTTGGTACACCCCATAAAACCAGTCTGAAGAAAAACAATGAGGGGTGTGTGTAGAATTCCTCCCCATTTTCTCCCGGGAATATTTCCATTATTTTTTTCCTGACACAGCTTCTTGAGGAGAAGCTCCTTTAATGAATAGCTGGTGGTTGCGGTGCTTGCAAGGGACAGAGGCTGTCCTGGCACAAGAACCCTACTTGCTAAAGTTCATGCAATTCTTAAAATGGCAGTACCATGTGAGGAATCATACTGTCGGTTCTCATTAAAATGACAGAACTTTAGCTATGTGGCTGTCAGGTGCAAAGAATCACGACCACACATTAAATTTCAGTTATGAAGATTTATTGTTTATGCCTACATGCAAGAATCTAGTCAACTAATAGCATTATTAGAATTCTATTCTAATAATTATCTAGAATTCTATTTAGAATTCAAAGGGGTTTGGACTGGGATCTTTGGTGGCAATGTCTCCAGGCTGATTCCTCTCTTGACTCTACTCCCATACTCTGCCTCATATTCTTCTACAATAACTCATGTTTTCCATTGAACTCTGCAGGAAAACCTGCATAGCTTTGGGTCACTTTGGCAAGAGGTACCATAATAATGGACTTGGGACAAAGTTCAAGGATCAGTTATCTTGACATGTAGCTGCTGAATTTTAATTAAACCAAAGTGTCCAGAATTCTCCTTAAATTATATCAAGTAATCATTCTTCTTCTGCAGTTTGGAAAACAGATGGTCCTTCATATCTTGGTATCTGGATGAGTTTGTACAAATGATTATAAAAATAGGAAGTTTAAATGGAAACATTTGACTTCATTTTTTGGAATGTTTTGCTTCTTGCCCTTTAGAGAAATAGAAAAAGCACCGTTGTCTAACTAAATAGTTCCTCTTTTTTCTTATTGTGCCTTCACCTTAATGTCTAGGTGGGAGAAGCAAAATGTCGGGTACATATGAAGCTAGCATTAATTATTATTACTACTTATTTTATCTATTAGATTAAGATTTCACAACAAACTGAATATTTAGGAGACCACTGAGTTTAACTGGTGTTTGGAAAAGATATCTATTGGAATGCTGCTTACAGCATTTAATATTAGGTAATCCTAGAAAAGAAGATTAAAATTAAAGAAATTTGTGCAGTCCCTGTAAGTTAAAAAAGCAGAATTAAAGGCAACTCAGCCTCATCTAAATGTTTTCACTTGTTAGAAATGCATGTATTTAGAGTAAAAATAATGGGATTGATTTCTATTTCTATAAGCACTGAAAACCAATAAAATCCTTGGAGACATGGCTAGTTTGGATTTGGTAGGCTCTGTCCTCAATAGGATTATTAATTAGCATAGAATCACAAACTATTATTGTTCAAGCCAAATGGACCAGAAAGAATGCAATGTCTCTTTTGGAACTCTTGCTTCGACTGGCAAGCTGGTGACATAATTGAAGGAAGTATGCTCCTAACAATAAACAGAGCATGCTTAAATGACATATTTAAAGATGATATCTTTTTAGCATACCAATTTGATATTCACATCCTGGAATGTGTTTCCCTTTATGTTACATAAAGTGTATGATCGCCTCAGATTTTAGGGTTATGTCTAACTTTTCTCATTGATTTCAGTAGGTCTCCTCATAGACAAATGGCTAAAGTGGAATAACATTAATCTTATGACATTTTATAGATTTCTTTTTAAGGAGTGTTCTTGTAAAGAAAAAATTCTGTATTGCTGAAGAATTGGAACACATCATCCTGTATAAACCACAATTCCACAAGTGATGAAACATCACAGTGTTCCATTGCATTGGCACTGCATAGAAATATGCAAGCAGGCAACTATACTAGGCAGAAGAAAATGTTGGAAACAGATGGTCACTTTAAGGACAACAGTAAAAGCATCATTCTTGCTACATGGGAGAAGATTGTAATAAACCATTTCTGTGCTTTACCAAGAAAACCACCTGGATAGGCAGGATAAAATGATTGATGATAGAATGGCTCGAGTTAAATGGCATTCAATACGCTATTGAGAAAGAACTGGGGATATTTTGTAGTACTAAAATGGCATTTATGGTATATTTGGGACATCTAGTTGCTGATGTTACCAGGCAGGAGAAGGAAATCCAACATACAAAGACAGAATTGCAGTGGGAACAAGAAATGTTGAAGCACGAACATAGGAAAATTCAACATATCAAAATATGAAATGCATCAACTGCATTACACATCAACATCATGGGTACCCCCATGCTTTTTATTTGGGACTCTGTCCACTTAACAACAGCAATCACATAGAACAGGGCTGCCAAACTCTTGGCCCACAGACCAGATACGTCATGTGCTAGCTACACCCACACCTGGTTTAACAAAGGGGAAAAATGTTCCAATATGTCATGTGACGCCGCCCTGACGATGTGTGTTTGACACCCCTGACATAGACAGACATAACAACCACATTGCTCAATGACTGAGATTCTGGTCCCAATTGTAGTTATTAAGCAAGGACTACCTTCATTGATAGAATAGAGTAGAATTCTTTATTGGCCAAGTGTGATTGGACACACAAGGAATTTGTCTTTGCTGCATAAGCTCTCAGTATACATGAAAAGAAAAAAAATACATTCATCAAGAATCATAAGATACAACACTTAATGATAATCATAGGTTACTAAATAAGCAACCAAATCATACTAGGAAACAAATAAAACAATATAAATCATAGAGATACAAGCAACAAGGTTATAATAAATGGGAGGAGATAGGTAATAGGAAGGCTGAGAAGAATGATAGTAATACAGTCTTAGTAAATAATTTGACAGTGTTGTGGGAATTAGTTGTTTAGCAGAGTGATGGCATTCTTGAAAAAGCTGTCCTTGTGTCTAGTTGTTCTGGTGTGCAATGCCCTATACATTACACACACACACACACACACACACAAAACTTATTAGTACAAAGAGGTGGAAGAGGGGGCTGACTGTGGAATAGATAAACTTATCTACCGTATATACTCGAGTATAAGTCGACCCGAATATAAGGCGAGGCACCTAATTTTACCACAAAAACTGGGAAAACTTATTGACTCGAGTATAAACCGAGGATGGGAAATGCAGCAGCTACTGGTAAATTTCAAAAATAAAAATAGATACCAATAAAAACTTTCACTAGGACAGTTGAGAATAAGTTTTTTTTTTTGAAACAAATTTTATTAATTTTAAAGACAAACAACACATCATTAACCATTAAGTACATAAAACCTCTTAACATTATAAATTTTTACAAGTCGAATAAAACATTATTTTTATACAACATAATTCTAATTTATTTCCATATGGACACATAAATATCTTTCAGCAAATTTCTCATTATTTCTCTTTACTCTTATTCAATTTCATTTCTTTTCTATATTTATCCATTTTATAGTCATCATATTCATTTCTTTCTGGCTTGTTTACAATTATTCTCATCTAACATTCCTCCAAGGTTTTATTGATTCTTTTTTTTTTTTATAAAAAACAAATTTTATTAGTTTTACAAAAAACACAATACACAAACATACAAAACACAAAACATAAACAAAACTAAAAGATCTTTTCTGAAGGTTGTCTGTTCCCGGGTTAAAACTCTTCACACAGACACAAATTCAAACATCATATTCATCCCATATATCCTTCCATATCTTATTATCATTTTCTTTTATATATATATATATATATAAAAACCATTTTTATCAGTTTTATAAAAACAATGCACAAAGAATCAAGGCATAACAGCTTATAAATTCTTTTCTAGGAAAAAATAATAATAAAAGACCAATAAGGCATAACAATTCCAAATTATAGTATCAATACTTCATATAGTATTAACTTCATATCTTATCCCTACTTCTCCTTTTCATCCAAATTATTTCTTATTAATTAAAATTTTATTGCCTTTTATCAATATACAAAATCCAAAAAAAAAAAAAAAAAGCATATATATCCTTCCATATCTTATTACCATTTTCAACAACATTCTTTGTCTGTTCTATTTCCAACTATCCATTCATCTTTTTTCTTTTACTATACTTCTCCTATACACCAATTGGAGTAACGTCTATAACTCATTACCCTAACTTAAAAATACTTCGTATAGCAATTTTTCTTGGGATTCTGTTTAAAAGATTCTAAGATTACATAATGAATTTTATACTCTAAATACACATATAAAAACACAAACTTATGTACCCTCCAGAATCCCTCTTTTATCCTAAATTAAATTCACCCATTGTCTCTAAATAAACTTTTTTTCTTTAGGTCTTGCTTCCCCCCATTAAGGCTTCTCCTCCCCCCCTTTCTCTCTTGCTTATTCTTCTCCTTGCCCTTTTTACCCCTTTGCTTTTTCTCCTCGCTTTTCTTGCTCCTTTTCCTTTGCTTTCTAACCTTGCCTCCACCTTTTCGCTCATTTTTCTCTCTTTTGGTTGTTTTTATAATTCTTAAAATCCCCTTTTTCTTATCCTTTTTCTCCTCCTCTCCGGAAGGGACCCATTGTTCATCAAAGATGGCTTCTTCTTCCTCTTCTTCCTTGTCCCAGTCCTTCTGCTGCGTAATCAACTTTTCATAAGTACATAACGCCATTTCTAAGAATTGAAACAAAGTGCCCAAAGTATCTTCTTTTTTATATTTTTGATATTCAATCTCTAGTTCATCCACAAACGATGCCATTATGAAAAGGGAAACTTTTTCCAAAACAACCACAAGTATTTTTAATCAAAGACAATCAAAAACAATTAAAAAAAACTTCCAAAAGTTAATACTTTTCTTCCTTCTTCTCTTTCTCTTTCTGGGGTTAATTTTTAATCAAAGAGGTCCAATGACCATATATCTTCCTTTGGGATTCTAGGCAATCTCCTCCTTTTTCAGCTTCTGCTCCAATTTTTTTTTTCTCTCCCTTCCCACTTGCAATGTCAATTTTAAATAATCAGAAATCCATACCTCCAACAAGGGTTTTCCAATTTCTTAAATTTTTCAATGTCCAAGAATCCTTTTGTTTCTTAGCTTCAACTCTCAAAGCAATTCACTTTCAATGTCCAATATATCCAAATATTTCTGCTGTTTCCATGGGGTGGGAGAGTAAAGAAAAAAAAAAAAGTTCCCTTTAACAGCTTCTCCGCCGCTTTTCGCTCTTCTTAGGGATACAATGTATCCTCCAGCAACTCAAACAGCTCAGTTCCAGGCAATTTAAAAGATGTTACTTGACCCGGCTCAGACAAAACTTTCACTCTTCACACTTCCTCCAGCACAATCTTACCCGGTTGCTGGCTTCTTCGTGGCGGCCATTGCTGACCGCCGCTCCACCGCCTTGGGAAAAAGGGGTTTTTCCGGAGAAGGGGGGGTCTGTGACACCCCCACCTCCCTATCCGACTCCCCTCTCTCTTCAGCTGTCCCTACAGGGCAGCCATATCCCCCTGACCCATCTGGATCGGGGGTACCTCGACGGCTAGCACAGCAGGAATCGCGAGCTGTCGCGAATTCCTGCTGCCCCGAAGCCACGCGGAACCGGAAACCCTACAGTTGAGAATAAGTTTGATGTTCACAATTTCCTCTTTGAAAGAGACCAGTAAATAGGGAACAAGAAGATGAAGAAAAAGAAGTGTGTTTTTTCACACTTTTCACACTGCAGTGAACAAAAGTGGCATCATAGGAACAGGCTTATTCTCAGTCCAAAGGTTTGTTTCTGATTTCTTCCCTGATTTAAAGGAAATTTGGGAAACGATCTCACTATCATGAAAGGTTTAATTGATTCACTAACCCAAAAGAAGATGATGATGACAGTGGGAGGCAGGAGTCACTCTCTCCCTCACAAGTTTTGGTGTTGTGTATGCAATATAATTAATAAAGTGTGAGCTTGGAGTAAGTGCAGGGTTCTGGCCCTGCATTTCTGATTGGCTGTTAGGTGCCCGGACCGGATTGGCCCATTCCGGGGAATTCGATTGGCCCTTAACAGAGAGTTCTTATTGGTTGTAAAAGCTAGCATTCCTAGCTTGTTATTGGTTAAACGTTACAAGGTTTGCATATATAAGGCAAGTTTTACTGATATAAAAAGAGCAAGTCACGATGTAAATAAAGAGCTGAAGTTCACCGTTCAGAAACTTGTCTCCATTCTTTCTCGCCAATGCTCGAACTTAACACTGGCAACGAGGATGGGATTTGGAGACATCTGAACCAACGAAACTTTGAAGAACACTGAGCACATGACAGACGACGCCAACAATGGAACCATGTCCAGCGGCATCGTACCACCCGCTCTGTTCGATCCATCACAAAAAGACTGGGAGTCTTACATGGATCGTTTTCAAATGTTCCTAGAGAGGAACAACTTAAAGGATGCCACAGCCGGGAAGAAACGGGTGGTGTTCCTGACGCATTGCGGTCCAACCGTATTTAAGATGGCTAAGGCACCAGCCAAACCCCGAGAAGTGAAGGGCAAGGATTGGGATGACCTCGAACCTATCCTGTGAGACCACTACACCCCGACCATGCCTACGCTCGTGAGACGCCACGAGTTTTACCAAAGAAGCCAGCGAAAGGGAGAGAGCATAGCTGACTTCATAGCAGACCTCTGAAATTTGGGAGGCTTCTGCGGATTCACCGATCTAGAAGAAGCACAAAGAGATCGCATAGTTCTGGGATTAGATGCACCAGGCATTCAAAGCAAGCTGATGGCGAAAGGCGACATCAGCTTTGCCGATGCCATTGCCGATGCTACCACAGCGGAAGCAACCAAGAAGTCGGCTGCACAACAACGCCGAAACCACACTCCGGTACCACCAGCAGCCAGCGAAATCTCACCTAGTTCAGAAGGGCAGCTCGTGACAACGCACCACGAGGACCTCTCTTCGGTGTCAGAAAGCGACGAAGAAGGGGTCCATCGACTGCGGTCCGACCGGGACCCTCGGCCGAAGCCCTTACGCCTTTACGTTGGCTGTGGAGCCAACCATGCCAGATCCGAATGCAGATTCCGCAACTCACTCTGCCATGAGTGCGGGAAACGAGGCCACATCGGACGGGTCTGCCACAGCTTGCCAGGACCCAGCCAGGCTCAAAAGGGGCTAACTATCGCCAATCGACAGGAAACTGTCCTGTAAGGCGAGAGCCAGTGAACCACTCCTACAGAAATTGAGCTTTGCAGAGAGAAGAGGCTCACTATACTATCACTATCGGTCACGCCTCAGCCTTGGACACTAAGAAAATCCGAGTCACGGTAGCCATCGAGAACCAGCCTTGCCACATGGAGGTCGACTCGCGATTGTCCCTCTTGATGGTATCATGGAAGACACTCAAGCAACTCATCCCCACAATTCAATGCAAAGATCTCCGTTTCCAATGCCTCATCCTCAAGGATTACCAGGGGAATCGAATACCCGTCGTCGGGTCCTGCCGAGTCCGAGTCTCTTTCAAGAAGCACACAGCATACTTACCTTTAACAGTCATCGATAGAGATCGGCCTAGCCTACTGGGCCCCCAATGTTTCGTGCCACTTGGCATTGAAGTGGCCGGCGTAAACCGAGTTGGTGGCTGTGACTGGGAGGAAGACCTTATCTCTGAGTTCAGGGATGTCTTCGCGGACAGCTTAGGCGAGTACAAGGGGACCCCGATCTCATTCAGCTTAGATCCAAAAATAGTTCCCATTCGCCTAAAGCCCCATCGAGTTCCATTTGCCTTAAAATCGAAAATCGATGAACAACTCGACAAACTGATAGCTCAGGGGGTGTTGGAGCCCATCGATCACTCCCCGTGAGAAACCCCTATTGTAACACCCATTAAGCCAGACGGGTCAATCCGAATTTGTGGGGACTACTGGGCCACTTTGAACCACGCCCTGCAGCAGAACGCATATCCAGTTCCGGTGGTGCAGCACCTCCTCCATTCCCTGGGGGGCGGGAAAGTTTTCGCTAAATTGGATTTAGCTCAGGCATATCAGCAATTACCAGTAGATGAAAAAACGGCACAGGCCCAAACTATTGTGATGCACCGAGGTGCCTTTAAATGCACCCGGCTGCAATTCGGAGTAAGTGTAGCCCCGGGGATTTTTCAGAGCCTTATGGAAAGGTTATTGCAAGGGATTAAAGGCATGGTCCCCTATTTTGATGATGTATTAATTGCTGCCCCTACAAAAAAAATCTTACAGGACCAGTTAAAATTAGTCCTAAAAAAATTCCAAGAGGCCAGTCTTAAGGTTAAAAAAAACAAATGTAAATTGTGTACTGACAGTGTTGAGTTTTTAGGGTACCTGATTGATAGCCAGGGCATTCACCCAACCGAAAGTAAATTAAAAGTGATCAAAAATGCTCCCAGGCCAAGAAACAAGGCTGATCTCCAGGCATTCCTAGGCCTCATCAATTTTTATAATGTATTTTTACCGCACAAAGCAACTGTCGCTGAACCGTTACACTGATTGTTAGATAAAAAAGCAATTTGGTTATGGGGTTACTGTGAAGAACAGGCGTTCCGAAATGTTAAAAAACTCTCACTTCTGACTCTGTACTCATGCAGTATAACGAGACTTTGCCGTTAATTATAACCTGTGATTCATCGCCTTTTGGGGTGGGCACTATTTTGAGCCACGTACTGCCTAATGGGAACAAAGCCCCTGTTGCATATTTTTCAAAGACTCTGTCAAAAATGGAGCGGAACTATGGACAAATTGATAAAGAAGCCCTCGCAATTGTCTTAGCTGTGAAAAGATTTCACGAATACGTGTATGGTAGGGTTTTTACTATTGTGACTGACCACAAGCCGTTATTGGGGATAATAGCCGGAGATAAGCCAACTCCCTACATATTATCCCCTAGGATGACCCGATGGTCAGAATTCTTAGCTGCTTATAACTATCGGCTGCAATACCGCCCGGGGAAGGCCATTCCCCACGCTGACGCATTGAGCCGAGCACCACTTCCAGAGACTCTCGACGATCCGGCACCAACAATAACCACGTTGCAAATCGAAGCGCTCAACTCGTCGCCACTGACCGCCCGAGATATCGCGAGAGAAACCAAACGCGACCACACCCTAGCACGTGTCCTAGGCTGGGTAGAACGCAGATGGCCATTGGACCAGTTATCAGATGACTTCACACCATTCAAAACTCGATAGCCCGAACTGTTCTCCCAAAAAGGCTGTGTCATCTGGGGCGATAGAGTCATTATTCCAGAACGGCTCCGAAAAGCGCTGCTGAGAACTTTGCATGATGGCCATCCCGGCATCGTGCGAATGAAAGCCCTTGCACGAAGCTTCGCATGGTGGCCGGGCATTGATAAGCAAATCGAACAGTGGGTTAAAGCTTGTCCCAAATGCCAAGAAGTCAGCAACGCCCACCAAAAGCCATGCCTACTGAATGGGAGACACCACGTGGACCCTGGTCCTGAATTTACCTGGACTTCAAGGGGCCAATCAAGGGCCACACCTTCCTGCTTACCGTCGATGCCTACTCCAATTGGCTCGAAATTCATCGCATGACGACTACGACCTCTGAGGCGGTCATCAAGATTCTAAACAGACTCTTTGCAACCCACGGATTACCAGACATCCTGGTATCCGATAACGGCCCACAATTTACTGCACGAGCGTTTGAGCAGTACCTCGCTGACCGCGGCATCCGCCATGCGCTCACCTCGCCTGCGCACCCTGCGAGCAATAGCCGAGCAGAACGCATGGTTCAATTTGTGAAGAAAACCTTGCAAAAGGTAGACTACGACAACATTGACGACAAGGTCAACCAAATCCTCTTTTTGCAACACATCACCCCACATAGCGTCACCAACAAAACTCCCGCTGAACTGCTAATGGGACGAAAGCTCCGCTCCCACCTTGACCGGTTGCACCCTGTGTATGAACCAGAGAAACCACTAGGATCCAGCGGCCGCTGTCGCACCTTCCAGGTAGGAAACCTGGTTTATGCAAAAAAACTATCAGGCGACCCGTTGTGGGTGGAAGCGACAGTAGTACGTGCAACCGGCCCTAGATCCTACCTCGTGCAATGCCTTGACGATAAACTTTGGAAACGGCATATCGACCAATTAAGGTCGCGGCTTGCAGCGGCCAATTCACCACTCCCCTATGACCAAACTGAGGGGGGGGAGGTACGGAAGAAGATGAAGCCCTAGGAAACCCGTTCGAAGGAAACGACGATTTAAATGAAACTCAGGAAGCGGAGCCGGAGGGAGAAACGTTTGCACCTCAGGGAATCGAGGAAAATGTGGGCAACGATGTAGAAGTGAACTCTGAACCAGAGACAGCCCCACTGCCAGACAACGATCTTCCTCAGCGAGATTGCAACCAGCCGATACAACGAAAATCAAAGAGACTAAAAAGACAACCGTCCTATTTAAGGGACTATGTAACTGTGCCCTGAACTAAGGAACCAGGGGAAAGGGGTGTTGTGTATGCAATATAATTGATAAAGTGTGAGCTTGGAGTAAGTGCAGGGTTCTGGCCCTGCACTTCTGATTGGCTGTTAGGTGGCCAGACCGGATTGGCCCGTTCCGGGGAATTCGATTGGCCCTTAACAGAGAGTTCTTATTGGTTATAAAAGCTAGCGTTCCTAGCTTGTTCTTGGTTAAAAGTTACAGGGTTTGCCTATATAAGGTGGGTTTTACTGATATTAAAAGAGCAAGTCATGATGTAAATAAAGAGCTGAAGTTCACCGTTCAGAAACTTGTCTCCATTCTTTCTCGCCCATGCTCGAACTTAACAAAAAAAGCAAGAGCTGTTCTTATGATCTCTCTCTCTCTCTCCCTGTAATACAGTCAAGCCCTTTTCAGCACGTGCAATCCGCCGCCGCCGCTTTGCACCTTGCAAATGCAAAATCCCGGGGTTTTTGCATTTGCAAGGTGCAAAGCGGCGGGGGCGGATCCCGCGTGCTGGAAAGGGCTTGACTGTATTACGGGGAGAGAGAGAGAGAGATCATAAGAACGGCTCTTGCTTTTTTCTTGCAAGGGAGAGAGTGACTCCTGCCTCCCACTGTCATCAACATCTTCTTTTGGGTTAGTGAATCAATTAATTTGGGAAATGATCTCACTATCATGAAAGTCAGTGTTCTCTATCAGTGGGGCATTTGGAAGAAAATGCCCCGCGGCATATCCACGCGTGTGTAAGGGGAATCAGAAATCCCCGCGTTCAATGCCTAGCACAGCAGAAGAGAAAACGCAGCTGTGAGCAAATACTGGGAAAACCTGATTGATCAGAAGGAAGGAGGCAAAAGAGGGAGAGGTGGTGGTGGACGGAGGTCCCACTGGTATTTGTGAAACACTTGGTCGGCAGCGCTTAAAGTCAACATCCTCGCTCCCACCCACCCAAAGCCACGAAGTCCCCCAATTGCGCAGCCCAGAATTGCCCTCCCCTCGGGGCAGCAACGACGCCTGGTATTTCCCGAGACAAAGCTCCGCCGTGCAATGAAAGCGCCTTGGCTCTAGGCTCGCGGGCTCAGAAAACAACGTGAGCCGAGGTTGCTTCAGCTCCACTCAGCTTCGTTTCCTCAGCCCTAGGTACTTTCAGTCTGCTCAGGAGGAGGGGGAGGAGGTGGTGGTGGCAGCTTGCGTTGTTTTGTGAGCTCTAGGCTCTAGGCTCGCGGGCTCAGAAAACAACGTGAGGTGAGGTTGCTTCGGCTCTGCTCAGCTTCGTTTCCTCAGCCCTAGCTGCTTTCAGTCTGCTCGGGAGGAGGGGGAGGAGGTGGTGGCGGCGGCTTGAGTTGTTTTCTGAGCTCTAGGCTCGTGGGTTCAGAAAACAACACAAGCCGCCACCACCACCTACCCCTCCTCCCGAGTGGACTGAAAGCAGCTGGAGATGAGGAAACGAAGCTGAGCAGAGCCGAAGCAACCTCGCCTCACGTTGTTTTCTGAGCCTAGAGCCTAGAGCCAGGGTGCTTTCATTGCACGGCGGAGCTTCTTGTCTCGGGAAACACCGGGCGTTGTTGCTGCCCCCTGAGGGGAGGGCAATTCTGGGCTGCGCGATTGGAGGACTTCATCGCTTTGGGTGGGTGGGTGGGTGGGTGGGTGGGAGCGAGGATGGACGGAGTCCATGAAGTGGGGTTTGCTGGCTGCCTCTGCTTCCTTAGGGGCGGGGAAGGGGGCTCATCTGGACCAAGGGTGAGTCTCCCCCTCAGTTTCCCCTGAAGGATCTTCCGTCGCTTTTGCCTTCTCCCTACATCTTCCCTCTGTTAAAATCCCCCCCCCACACACACACACTTATTTTCGGTCAGATAGATTTCGTGTCTGAGCATTCTCACATGGCGGTGGGTCTTTCCCCCCCAAAAAAAAAAACAGTTAAAAAAAGAAAAAACAATATATCCTCATGCAAGAACTTTTCTGCTTCCGATTACCCCCATGCTTAAAAGTTGCAAAGGAAACACAGAAGCAGGGAAGCGGCTGCCCAGCTCCGGAACTCCACACCATTTTTTTTTCAGAGGGGAATCTGACTCTGAGGGCGGTTTTTTCAGCACAAAAAATGGGCTGAAAAACTCGGCTTATACTCGAGTATATACGGTACATTAATTTTTTTTAATACAAATTTATTGTTTGAAAATCTGCTCCTAAATTGAACTGGTCCCCTTACCCATATTTGTAGGCACTTATTTCTGCATGTGATGGCTAATACTTAGCTCAGGCATCAGTCTGACATTAATTCTTTTAACCAGAAAAACTCCATAGTCTGAGTGATATACATTTTGCAATTTGCAACAGAAAAACTGAACAATAAGGGGACAAAGGGCAAAAGAATTGTTTAAAGTGCTTTCTCAGCTACTTCTATCAGTTCATTTGAATGTTACATTCATTTGAGCCATTTGAGAATAAATATAATTCTCTGATAAGCCATATAAATTTTTAAAAAAAACCAGCCTAAGGCTATGATGCTGGATTCTAAGCAGAGAACTGGAGCTTGGCAAAGGTACTGTTCTAATATACCAAAGAAATAAAGCTAGAACAATTTGCAATATGGATGATGAAAAGATGAAAGTCACAGAATAACATAAAATAAAACATGGTAGAGACAATGCATTGTAAATATAGGAAGTGATCAAAATATGGCGTGTTATATTATTAAGAGTTTTTATGTTTTATGAACTTTTTCCCAGTCAAGATTCTTTTGAAACAAAATAAAGGTAGTCCTTGAGTTACGAATGTAATGGAGCCTGCCCATTCCAGTCGTAACCCATGGATTTGTGGGAGTGAATCTTATATCTTGAACTAATCAAATGAGCTAATTGAATGTGTGGTTTGTTAAGTGCATATGAAGTATTTCAGGGTGGAGAAGGCCATGGATGGGGCTAGTGATGGAACTGGCCACCTGCCTAAGACCACCCAAGACCTCCATGATCCACTGCAATATATCATGTTCCCTACAATTGCTTCCGCCTCCCACCTGCTGTGCCAAGTCACTTACTTTGTGAAGCTCTAGCAAGCAGTCTCTTCCCCAGCCTCTCAGCTACATGTGCCTCTCCAACCTTCGGTTTGGGCCTCCACAACAGAGATGGTATTCAGCAGGTTCTGACCAGTTCTGGAGAACCTGTAGTAGAAATTTTGAGTAGTTCGGAGAATTGTTGGTAACCTTCCCCCAGGAGTGGGGAGGGAATGGAAATTTTACAGTATCCTTCCCCTGCCATGCCCACCATGCCATGCCCACCAAGTCAGGCCCACAGAACTGGTAGCAATTTTTTTTGATCCCACCACTGCTCCACAGGCCTCAGCTGGCATGTTGCCATCCGAAATGGAGCTTCTGAGGGGTGGATCCGCCCCACAGAAGTTCCATTTTGGCCAGCAAGGTGCAAGATAACTGTTGCAGAACCTCTGCGGTTGTTTGTAAGGGTGGACAACTGCGGTGGTGCTACAAGATTCATAGTTTCAGGACTTGTTCATAAACGCCAGGGGGCACTTATTGTGTAACTTCATACGTTTACTAAGGGAGTGCTCGTAACCCAGGGATTACCTGTACCTTGTTTTCATTTTCATTTTAGTGAGTAGGGCCCTGTAGATAGTGAGAGGGGAAATATAATGTAGTGGTTAAGGGTATCAGACAGGATTGCCAAGACCCAGGTTAAAATCCATTCAGCGTTGAAATTCACGAGATATTTTGATCCAGTGGTTTTCTTCAGCCCTCTCAAAGTTGCTGTTAAAAGGGATTAAATGAAGGGAGATTCTATTTAAATCTCTTGATGGAAAGGAAGGATAGAATGTTAACAGGTTATAATATACACAATATGGAAACCTAGATTAAAGCTACGATATCTAGACCGCAAAAAAGTCAGGTGACCATTAAATTTTGGATTGAGTTGTGGTTGTAAGTGGAGGACTACCTCTAAGGGAGGTATTGGCCTGAGCCACTTCCTTATTTATTTTGTTCTCGAAGATAAATGTTTCGGTTCCTTTGGCGTAGCAGTTCCTCCATATCTCTGTCACAGTCATCTCTTTCTTACTCTCTTCCAAATGGCAGTGACTCTGCAGTTTTGGAATTATAACAATCTGATAGTTATTGTCAAATAAAATAAAAAATATATTATTTTTCCCATTTCCCATATTTAGAAGAGGAGCAGCAATTCTGTCTTGTGTTTTCTCTTAAAAAGAGGAATGGCCCATAGAACCCGTTGCAGAGATACACAACACACGCAGTGAAAAATATGTTCCGTTGCCCGGCTTTGTCTTGATAATGCATCATTTTGGAGCAAAACAAGAGAGTCCCCATTTTATCTCAGAAAATACTACAGCAAATTATAGTTAACATGGTTTCAGCAGAATTCCATAGCTTTGGAGTAGAGAAGGACTTTGGTTTTGTGGGCAGCTTCCCCCCCCCCCCACTTTTATTATGATTTTAAGAGTTCATTTACAGCAGTTTGTAAATCATTGTTTATTGAGACCTCAGCAACTGGGTTATAGAACCCCGGAAAAGCATTCAGCTTAAAGCCCTTTTAATGGGACTTAGGAAGAGCATTTAATGTGGGAAACGGGACCAGCAACCTCCTGGTTTTTAAAGGGAGCCTTGGGCTGGGCTGCCCTTACTCCTTGCCTACCCTTTGGTGAATGTAACAACTGTAGCTTGTCATTTTGCCCTTCCTTTTTGTGGGAAAAAAATGCCAGTGATTTCTTTTGACTTAAACTGGGCATTCAGAAAGCTGTGGGTTTTTTTTTTATATTATTAATGAATCATATTAAGCCACCAGTGAAAGGCTCTCTGACTCTGTTTAAATAACAGGCTATGATTCCTCCCACTCACCCTCCTCTCCGTTGGCTCCACTGCTATTAATTGAGGAGTTTCTTTGTTTCTTTCCTAATGAAGCTAACAGAGCACATCTGTCAGGTGCTTGTATTCTTCACCCGTCTATAGTATGTAATAGCCCAGCTGGAGGCTATAATGCTACACAATACCCCTGGCCGTTACAGCAACTATTTATTCCTGGGCTTTTCCTCAGATAGGGATTTGGAGAAAAAAAAAGGGGGGGGGAAAGAGTCTGAAATTTGGGCCTAATTGCTGTTTACAGAGCAATAGACACCTGTTCTAGCCGAGATCCTGGCTCATGAATCTACACCTCGGACCTTAGGGAAAGGAAAGAGGAATTTTTAATCAGCTGCCCGTTCAGCTTTGAGAAATCTGCCTTTGCACTTTATACAGGATGTTCTATGTCCAATAATTGCCCCAGCATCATGCTGGTGTGTGTGTGTGTGTGTGTGTGTGTGTATGTATTCATTGGGAGACCAAAAGGGTGGGTGAGGGGGGCTGCTTTCAAAGACAATCTGATGTTTGTGTTTCATAGCTTCTGCTCCTTTGAACCTTAGCTTAAAGCTGGCCAGTTGGTATGAAATATTAAAGGGCTTTTGATGAATCCTGCTTTTAAAAGGTTTCAGCTTGTAGGCTGCAAATAACATGAGTTTGGTGTAATGGACTACACTGGAGTCTTTGAAATAATTCTATTTGCAAAATAGAGTTAGAAGTGCTCAGGTTTGCTCTGTGAGCTATCGAGGCACTGCAAATATCAGCCCCAAATCCAAAATATGTTACAGCATTATAATGCAAGATAGAGTTAGAAATTTGCCCAATACCTCATGCCAATGTAACATTACAGTCCAAAGTAAAGGTCCTAACATTTGTGGCGGATGGAGAATCATGTCGTACATCCTTATAGTTCTTCAGGGGAAGAAATTTAGTTATGCTTTACTATTAGGTTTTTTTTTTGTTTTTTTTTTGCAAAATTCTAATGTATTGTGCTTAAAAAGTGGACCCAACAATCTTCAGGTTCCCTAATCTCTCCATGCTGCCCAAAGCAAAAAAATATGTCACAGACAGAACTGTACAGTGCTTTGAATTCATTTCCCAAAATGAGCTTTGCTTCAGAGTGCAAACAGAGTGCAAACCTACCTACAACTCTTTAAAGCAGAACTGCCTTTCTCCTGTTTGCCACTGCATCTTTCCGCCTAGTTCAAAACAAGGGAGTTTCCATCATGATGGATGATCATAGAGTGATGATCCTCCTAGTTAAGGCAATAGATGGTCTGTGATGACCTGGGGCAAGGCACGGAGACAACACAGTCAGCTGATAGTTCAAACTCCTCTTTAATCGCTCCAACTTTCCACCAAACGCTCCCACATTTATGGCAAGTCCCAGAGCAAAATGCTCGCACACACACCACCACCAGCCTTTGGTGGCGAATAGTCGGGGTGGGATTCAAATTTTTTAACAACCAGTTCTGTGGGCATGGCTAGGTGGGTGTGGTCATTTGAGTGGGTGGGCGTCGCTTCTTTTTTTTGGCAGCACCCCCACCCCCATTTTTTGGGCCTTCTGGGCCTCAGGGAAGCCTCCCGGAGGGGCGTTTTTGCTCCCAGAAGGCTTCCTTGGGGCCCAGGAAGGAAAAAAAACAGAATGGGGACATGCAGCAACCCCCTACACTCCATTTTGGGGAAATTTCTCTGGGGCCTGGGAAGGCAAAAAATGGAATAGGGGTGATAGGGGATGGGGCGATGTTGCCCCCTCCATTTTTTGCCTTCCTGGGCCTCAGGGAAGCCTCCTGGGAGAAGCAGTAAGACAACAAGGGGAATCCCAGCACAGCTTATGGTAGGAACAGCTGATCGTCGGGAGGGGAAAAAAGAGAACTACTTTAAGGCAGTGGTCCCCAACCTTTTTTGTACCACGGCCCGGTACCGGCATCACAAAATGATCCATGGACCGGTACCGGCATCAGTACGCACGACCAAGGCAAGGCGAGCCAAGCGACCGGCCAGCCAGCCGTCCCCTGCTTTTCCCCGCCACTTTCAACTCCTCCTTTGTACCTTCTTGCAGTCGATGGGCTTTTTGGGCGCTTTCTTAATCTACTCCTGAGTAACGCGAGACTCCACCACCATCGGGACGGCTCTTTATTCGAAGCCGCCCCCCACCTCTTTGATGAAACTAAGACGCGAGGATTCCTTCAGCACCCAAACACCGCTTTCCAACCAACAAGCACTTTCTCAAGCGCCGTCGAAACAAGATGGCAGTGCCCAAGCAAAGTAGGTGGCCTGGTACAAAATGATCCATGGACTGGTACCGGTCCGGGGCCCGGTGGTTGGGGACCCCTGCTTTAAGGAGTGACTGGGCAGGGAAGAACGCAGTCAGCAGCATGCATGCTTTTCCCATCCTCAATAAGGAAACTAAAATGGTATTAAACTAAAATAAATATTTATATATTATCTGGACACAGTACAACAACAAGTGGAAGACATTACAATTATAGCCATTAATGTCCATGGTTTTTTTTCATCCAAGCTTCATAATTAGTTCAGTAATGTACTAGACTGTTATTATGGTAGTATTGGTTGTCCTTGACTGATTACAAATCAAAATAATTATAATACTATAAGTTTGGAAGGTTTGTGAGCATTTCAGGGGATGCTTAAGATTCCCAAGAATACACCTTGCCCTTTATATTTTTTTTCCTTGGAATCCCTTCAAAAGTTTCTATTATGTTTATAATTTGTAATTTGACAGAATGAAATCTTTATTAAATATATGGCAGCAACCATGTGAAGTATATGATTTAAGACAAATTTAATTATATAGAGGTTTTGTGTTCCCCCTTTCCTCCTGACTGATTTAGTCCTACTAACATCGTCCCCTAATCCTTCCACTTAAGGGCCAAGTACAGATAGTCCTCAACTTACGACCACAATTGATCCCCAAAATTTATGTTGCTAAGTGAGACATTTTAAAGTGAGTTTTGTCTCATTTTACAACTTTTCTTGCCACTGTTGTTAAGCGAATCATTGCAGTTGTTAAGTTAGTAACCTGGTTGTTAAGTGAACCTGGCTTCCCCACTGTCTTTGCTTGTCAGAAAGTTTCAAAAAGTGATCACATGACCCCAGAAACTGTCATAAATATCAACCAATTGCCAAGCACCTGAATTTTGATCATGTGACCATGGAGATGCTGCAACAGTTGAAGGTGCAAAAAATGGCTATAAGTCACTTTTTTTCAGTGCCATTCATTGAATGATCACTAAATGGACTGTTTAAGTCAAAGACTACCTGTATAATGCTTGGCCTAAAAATGCTGTTTTTTTTTTTTTTAAAAAAACAAATTTTATTAATTTTACAAAAACACACAGAACATAAACTAAAACATCTTTTCTGAAGGCTGCCTGATCCCGGGTTAAAACTCTTCACACAGACACAAATTCAAACATCATATTCATTTTATATATCCTTCCATATCTTATTATCATTTTCTTTTCTTTTTTTATAAACCAATTTTATTAATTTTACAAAAACAGTGCACAAACAATCAAAGTATAACAGCTTATAACCATTTTCAATAACATTCTTTGTCTGTTCTATTTCCAACTATCCATTCATCTTTTTTCTTTTACTATATTTCTCCTATACACTATTTGGAGTGACGCCTTTACCCTAAATTAAAAGTACTTCATATAACACTTAATTTATCTTGGGATTCTGTTTAATAAATTCTAAATTTACACAATAAATTTTATACTCTAAATACACATATAAAAACACAATCTTATGTACCTTCCAGAATCCCCCTTTTATCCTTAATTAGATTCACCCATTGTCTCTAAATAAACTTTTTTTCTTTAGATCTTGCTTCCCACCATTGAGGCTTCTCCTCCCCCCCTTTCTCTCTTGCTTATTCTTCTCCTTGCCCTTTTTACCCCTTTGTCTCTCCTCTTCCCTTTTCTTACTCCCTTTCCTTTGCTTTCTAACTGTTGTGTCTTCGGAAATGATGCCAGGAGTCGGTGACTTCATATCAAGCTCTTTTATTGATGTAGGAACCGAACTGGCGCTATAGGAAAAGTTCGCGGTTTTTATTCCTTTAGCTGCGGCGGCCGCGGCCAATGGCACCGCTTTGAATCTCCCGCGATTTGAATAGACCAATCGCGGGAGATTCCTAGCGAGCCAATCGGCGCGGCTCGCCTAACCAATCAGAGTGCCCCGCGCTTTGGCCAATCAAAGCGCGGGGATCTCAAGAATGCTAATGAGGGGACAGAACACCCCTCCCCTCTTGGTTTAGTCCTTACGTCGCGTAGTCCCGTAGGTAGGCGGGGCTCCGTCTTAGCTTACTGGACCTGCGCAGCTCAGTCGTAGGTTGGATCCCAGCCGGTTCGGTCGGGGTCTCTGCTTCTCTGGATGCCGTCGTGGGAACCAGCTGGTCGGTCGGGCCGGGCCGCTCTCCGTAGCTCCCACCTGGGCTTCCCGGGTTGGTTGAGCTGCGGGTTTTGCCGCTCCCGCTCGGTCTCCCCGGGTCGGTCGAGCTGGCCTGGCTGTCTCTTCCTGGCGAGGGGTCGTGCTGGCTGCTTTCCGGTAAGTATGGTTGGTTTATTCTTCTTTGGTTTTGGTCCCCTGGGTATTCCCTCCCCCCTTGGTTTGTGTTGTGGGGGTTGGTTTTGCCTGCTTGTGCGTCGGTGGTTTCTTGGGTGGTCGTCCTCGATCTTAATTGGTCGATGTGGCGTTTCCATGCTCGTCTGTCTGTTGTTTGTAGCCAGTACGAGTGTGGGCCTGTTATTTGTGTGATGGTACCCATAACGGGTCTCCCGTCAGGTTTTTTGTGTACACGGGGTCGCCTGGTGCGAAGGTTTGGTGTTTGCTGGTTGAGTCTGGGGGCTTCTCTGGGTTATACGTGGGGTGTAATCTGTCGAATGGGGACCTTAATTTTCTCCCCATTAACAGTTCGGCTGGGCTCTTATTCGTTGTGGTATTTGGGGTTATGTGTTGGGTGAAGAGTAATTTATTTATTTTATCCTGGATCTCCCCGTGGTCTATTTTCCGGTTTCTGTCGAAGACCTCTTGGAATTCCCGGGCCAGTTGTTGCTCCCAGCTGTCGTCGGTGACGTGGTCGATTCCCGTGACTGCGATGCTGAGTGGGGCGAACCATTGCAGTCCCAGTAGGCTTGGGCGGTCGCAATCGACGATTGTCAGGGGAAGCCTTTTGGTGCGCCCTTTGTATGTTACGTTGAACTGTCCGGTTCCGACTACCAGGATGCGGTTTCCCTGGTAGTCCTTTACGATTAGTCTCTAGCTGTCTAGGCCTTTCCTTTGGATGGTAGGCACCAAGGGCTTTATTTCTTGCCATGCTATCATGGAGAGATAGGACCCGGAGTCCACCTCCATTTTGCATGGCTCGCCTTCGATGCCTACCTCCACGTAGACCTTCCGGGCGTCATTGGTTGTGGCGTGGCTGATGGTGACCGTCTGATGGGTCTCCTCTCTTCGCCGGGTCTCGCCGCCTCATAGGGATCGTCCGTTCTGGTCCCATCTGTTGTCCGAGGGGCGATCTCTGGTCCGGGGTGGTGTGCTCTCTCTCCTTCATTCGCTCTGGTCCCATCGGGGCGGGCTGCGGTTCTTTTTGAGGCGGCAGACGCGGGCGATGTGTCCCTTCTTGTCACAATGCCGGCAGATCGACTCAAAAAACCGGCATTCAGACCTAGGGTGGTCGCCTCCGCAACCGACACAGTTGGTCCTCGACTTACGACCCCGCCGGTTCCGTGGGTCGCGGCCTGCCTGGAGGCGAATTTCCTCCTCCTCGTCGGAAGTGCCCGATGCCGAGTGGAAATCGCCCTGGTGGGTGGTCGTCTCGGGTTGGGCCTTGGCCGATCTTGCAGGGTGGTTGTTCCCGCTGTGGTCCCTAGCGTTCGGTCGGCGCATGCGGTCGGCGGATGTTCGGGTTGCTTCGGCGGCTGCGGCGGCGGTGAGGGTATCTGCAAGGTTGATGTTGCCCTTGGCCATCAGCCGACTCTGGAGGACGGGGTCCCACAGGCCGAGCACGATTCGGTCTCGCAGGGCGTCATTCAGGTTGTCAAATTTGCACAGCCCCCCTAGGCGCCGTAGCTCGGCGACGAAGTCGCTGAAACTCTCACCTGACCGTTGGTCCCGATGGTAGAACTCGTTGCGTCGGATTAGGATGGGCACCTCTGGAGCGTAGTGCCGCCGAAGTATTGGCTCGAGGATGTCCCAGTCCATCGCGGTCGCGTCGGCGGGTTTGGCAAGTGCCTTGGCCATCTTAAATACCTCGGTCCCACAGTGCGTCAGGAAGACGGCTCGCTTCATGGGGCCGGTGGCGTCCTTCAGGTTGCTGCACTCGAGGAACATGCGGAATCTGTCGGAGTACGATTCCCAGTCCTCGCTGGCAGGGTTGAAGGGTGCGGGGAGTGCGATTTTCGCCATTGTGGAGATTCGTCTGGCTTCCGTCGGACACGTGGTTCGGTTCAGGATCTGGATCCCACCTTCGTCGCCAGTATTGTGTCTTCGGAAATGATGCCAGGAGTCGGTGACTTCGTATCAAGCTATTTTATTGATATAGGAACCGAACTGGCGCTATAGGAAAAGTTCGCGGCTTTTATTCCTTTAGCCGCGGCGGCCCCGGCCAATGGCACCTCTTTGAATCTCCCGCGATTCGAATAGACCAATCGCGGGAGATTCCTAGCGAGCCAATCGGCGCGGCTCGCCTAACGAATCAGAGTGCCCCGCGCTTTGGCCAATCAAAGCACGGGGATCTCAAGAATGCTAATGAGGGGACAGAACACTAACCTTGCATCCACCTTTCCTCTCATTTTTCTTTTCTTTGGTTGTTTTTTCAAACCTTAAAATCCCCTTTTTCTTATCCTCTTTCTCCTCCTCCCCGGAAAAAACCCATTGTTCATCAAAGATGGCTTCTTGTTCCTCTTCTTCTTTGTCCCAGTCATTCTGCTGCATAATCAACTTTTCATAAGTACATAACGCCATTTCTAAAAATTGAAATGAAGTGCCCAAAGTATCTTTTCCATCTTGTTCTTCCTTTTTATATTTTTGATATTCAATCTTTAGTTCATCCACAAGCGATGCCATCCTGAAAAGAGAAACTTTCCCCAAAACAACCACCCAAGTATTTTTAGTCAAAAGCAATTAAAAAAAAAGTTCCAAAAATTAATACTTTTCTTCCTTCTTCTATTTCTCTTTCTGGGGTTACTGTTTAATCAAAGAGGTCCAATTACCATATATCTTTTCTTTTTTTTTTAGTATTCTTGGCAATCTCCTTTTTTTTCCACTTCTGCTCCAATATTTTTCCTCTCCCTTCCCACTTGCAACATCAATTTTTAAATGATCAGAAATCCATACCTCTAATAAGGGTTTTCCAATTTCTTAAATTTTTAAGTCCAATGTCCAAGCAACTTTCAGAATATTTCACCTTCAGTGCCCAAACAAATTTCAAATCTTCTTCTGCTTTTTTCATGGGGTGGGAGAGTGAAGAAAAAAAAGTTCCCTTTAACAGCTTCTCCGCCGCTTTCGATCTTCTTAAGGATACAATGTATCCTCCAGCAATTCAGACAGCTCAGTTCCAGAGAATATAAAAGATGTTGATTGACCCGGCTCAGCCAGCACTTTCACTTTTCTTGCTTCCTCCAGCACAATCTTACCCGGTTGCAGGCTTCTTCGTGGCGGCCATTGCTAACTGCCGCTCCACTGCCTTGGGAAAAAGGGGTTTTTCAGGACAAGGAGGGGGTCTGCGACACCCCCAACCCCCTGTCCAGCTCCCCTCTCTCTTCGGCTGTCCCTACAGGGCAGCCATATCCCCCTGACCCATCTGGATCGGGGGTACCTCGGCGGCTAGCACAGCAGGAATCGCGAGCGGTCGCGAATTCCTGCTGCCCCGAAGCCACACGAAACCGGAAACCAAAAATGCTGTTTTTATTGGCTCTAGAGCTCTAGGGTTGCTGAGAGTTAAGCTCATTTGGATGTCGCTGTGTGCCAGGCCTGACCAATCGGCAAATCCCATCTACATGGAATAGGCTGTATTATTCAGTTTTAAAGAAAGAAACTTTCTGCATGATATCAGAACAATAAGTGTTACAGTGTTAAAAGTCTGCCTTTTTACTTTTCTTATGCTGACAGACATAATACTCTGGTTTTTCCTTTCCTCAATCAATTTAGCAGTTGGGACTAATAGCTGTTAGCTCCTTCTTTCAGATAGCTTTTATTTTCATATCGAGCCTCCAGAATGAGTAGCTCAGGTATCCCTGAGACCTTTTTATACTAAATGTACTAATGGAAGAAACTCGGTGCATTGAATCTATACAGGGTGTTAAGCCTGGTTTCTCCAACCAGGGTTAGGGAGACAAGCTAAACAGAATGTGCAGCGTTAGTCAGATAGGCACACAGATAAATGAGTGAGCTAAGCTTGTATGTTTATTAACATACAGTAAAAATAACAGATACGCTTGTGCTATCAAAAATATAGTTTATTCCATTATGAGTTCATAGCATAGTCAAAATAACAGTCCAATAGTCATGTATCATTTAGTCAGTCCATCCAGGGATATTCAGTTAGCAAAGTCCATGTAGAATATCCTATGTCAGTTCACTTACAAGTCAGTCCTTTGTTTTCTCTCCCGTTCGAGCAATGCAGTCATGAGTCCTTGCAGTAATCAGGGATCATCAAAGCCAGAGAGAGAGCAAGCTGTCATCTTGCTTCTTTTAAAGTGCTTTCACAACCACTCCCTTAATTACTGTCCCACAGTTAAAGTTGCAGACACTTTAACATACAAACTATGATTACATATTATTATTTACCTAAACCAGTTAGGGTAAACAATGTTATCCCTAACACAGGGTATTAATGCAAGTTAGCAGCTTTTGCAATAGAGTTTAGAGTGCAAATTGATCAAACTGCAATTAGGCCATACAAGTCCCCAGCTCTTTTGTCAAAAAACAGGCTAAAGGAAGAGTTTGATCTCTACCTATTACCATTACCACTCTTCTCTGTGCCTGAGTTTATTTCTGCTCAGTGCCAAAAGAGAGCCGTTAATCAGGCACAATGTAAAAATAAAATGTAATCACTCTGACGTTTATTCTTTTGTTTGTGGGGCAGGAATCTCTACTGTTAACGAGGAAAAATTGCACACAATTTCTAAAACTTTTCTCTCCACTCACTGTGAATATTTGTAACACTGACATGGTAATCTAATTGATTGTATTCTTGAAATATTTGGTTATTCCAAAACTGAATAAGAAAAGCCATTAAAGGAAGGGAGCAGAAAAAATGCAGGTAGTGGCTTTTTAACCATTAATTGGAAGGCAAAATATGTTTCACAAAAATGAGTGCAAATTTCCATGAAAAGTGTGCAAATACAGTGCTGGTAAACAGACAAGCTGAAGGGGATTTTCCTCCATGAAGCATGAATCAGTTTTAATGGCTGTAAAATACACACACACACACAAATATACCTTTCCTTAAATCTGGATGATTTCCTTAGGATATCTTGTGAGGTGAGTGAGACCAGCTGATATCTTTAAGTGGTGCAAATGGATCTAAGGATTGCTTTGCTACAAAACTATGTGATCGGGCAAGTTTTTGGGGAGGAAAATAAGATGTGTGTGGGGAGGGGGAATTGTGCCTCTGCCTACCAGCATCCATTGGTATTCATCTGGCTAGTGTCCTGTCAGTGTGTGAGAGAGTTCAGGCCTGTTTTGAAACTTAAACAGTATTTGCTGTGTGAGCAATAAGGACACAGCAAGGAGCCTGGGCGTGGCTTAGCTGAATTGCAGCTGGAAGAGATTTCTTTTCAGTTGGGGAGGAGAAATAGAACTCCTAGTATCGGAGCCTGTTAATAATAATATAGGAAATGCTAATGCTCTGATAGTCATTTCGAAAAATCCTTTCTTAGTGAGTACCTAGAAGCCAAGAGACACATATGTGCCAAATTTCAAGTTCGATATATATATATAATACAAAACTGACATGGAGGCTCCAGTGCACATTTTAAAATGTTGGCAATTTTGAGGGTAAGCCCTGCTGAAATCAAAAGAATATATGTTTGTGATTTTTTCTCCTCATAAACTTATATGAGCTATCATATGGCAAAATCACTCAGGGTTGGGCCTTCCTAATAAAAAGGGGGGGAAAGTAAGAGGTGATGTGACCATTCAATAGAAATCTCTTAAATCTTTAAGGACATGCATGTACAAACATATAAGACACATTTTTCTCTTCAAAAAAAACACGAATCCAAGACTCATCCAAGAAGCTGATGCTAGGCATTGAGGTTTGTGAAGGAGATGGGCAACAGCACTAACTTTATCACTCTGCCTCAGGGCTCACAAAGATGGATGGGTATAATCCAGAGAGTGAAATTAATTTCCTTTGGAAATCAACAGAAATTCAGTGGAAGGTTTGGGGTCACTTAAGGACAGGTAATAATGAAAATAGAGGTAATGAATATTGGAGAAGTCTGGGCCAGCTGAGCTCTTGCTAGGTTGACTGGGTTCAGAAAGTTTATTGGAAACAAAGGGCAGGTAACAGATTAAGAGTATCATCTGGTTCAAAAAAGGGGGGGAAGAAACAACCTGGAAAGATTTACACCTACCTTTTTGTATTTCAGAAGTGTGCAAATGTATCTTTTTCGTTCCCAGACCTATCGGCTGGTCCTTGCTAGAGATCTGCAAAGAGTCTCTAACGATGGAGTTTACAGTAATGTATTATAAAAATATCCTTGGCTTGTTTACTTGCAGTTGTTTCGTTGCCCAACGAGATAACCTCTTCTTTGCTATGAATAGTTGGGTTTGCCGTTTTCTTTTAACTAAAGGGTACCAGGCAATATGAAATTTCCTGTATATCTAAAAAGCAGGTGCCTAATTATGCTATTTAAAATATGTTACTTCTTTTTTTAAATTGTGCTTTGGCAACAACAACAAAAATCCTGACTGATTTTATTCAGCTCATGCCTTCTCATTTCAAGGTTCATACAATGGAAATGAAATCTTTGAAATCATTGCTCAAAATGTTATAGAGAACATATTTCATTTGCAGAAAGAAAACCTCTTTTTGCTTCTGATATGAGAAAGGTTATACATTGGACCTTTGAATTTCATTCTGTAAGTGGTAAAATTCTGCCTGGTGTTGAGATGCAGGATTCTTTCCCCTGTGTTGTGCTTCTTTTCAAAGCCATTGGTTTCAACTGATTTATGTGAAGGAAGAATAGACACTCTTGTTGCTAAGGGAAGAAGAGCAGATCCAAACATTCAGCTGGAATTTGGTGCTGAGTCCATTTTTGAATATTTTCAAAAACATTTTTGGAAATTACACTCACTTAGGATTATGATGACAACCGTAATATGACAATGATCAGAAAAGCAACAGGCCAGAAGTGGAAACGCCAATGGCACTGACTGAAGAAGCATTGGCATTTGTCAAAGCTCTGGCTGTTTATAGTTTATAGCTCAAGGCCCCATTTGATTCTGGTCCCACCAACGGGCCAGCAAACTCTCATTAAAATCCCTAGCATTGTCAGACATTTGGATAATGTGTGCAATGAGAATTCACAATGAGTTTCAAAGCCTGAAGACCTCATCAGCAAGGGTGTACAGACTGCCACCTTTGCAGAAGTTATGACCAATTTCACGGTGTTGCCTGGCTTGAGGAGTCAAGCCATATTAATTTTGACCCCAGTTGTTCTGAAATTGCAATAAAGCTGATTTCCCCCTTTGCAAAGCTTTAGCTCTGCACAACAGGTAGTTGGGCTGCTTTCTACTGGCGGGAACCATTCTCCTTGAGTTCTGGCTCAGGATTCAACACAACCATTATTCCTCCCGCTTCTTAAGTGTGAATATCTTGTTTAAACTGCACCTCTCCCTTTCCCTACTCCAGTCACCACGTCAATGTGCAGCTGTGATTAAAACTCCTGGAAAAATGTAGCAGGGTGACATGTCATCATTTCATCCTTACAAACTTTCACGAAACTTTTTAATACAAGAGAGGAATGATATTTTTTCAGCCAGCAACAACACAGATAGTGAGTGTTGTGAATTAATAAAGTACTTGAATAAAGATTATTAAGAGCTTGAAGTAAAGTGCAGGGTTCTGGCCCTGCACTTCTGATTGGCGATAATAGCGACATCAGATTGGTCTGTTCAGGAGAATCTGATTGGCTATTAACGAGCCTCTCCCATTGGTTAACGGAGCTAGCGCTCCCTGTGTTTTCATTGGTTAAATACTCAAGAGCTTGCCTATATAAAGGGGGCCGTTGCGGCCATAGAGCTGAGCTGCTACACATGTAAATAAAGAGTTTGAAGTTCACTGTTCACTGGCTCGTCTCCTCCTTAGCGCCCATGCACAGAACATAACAGTGAGGATAAGGTTTTACATCAGTATTTCTCAACCTGCAGTCCATGGACCCCTGGGGGGAAGGGGAGGGTGTGTGATGATGTTGTCTCAAGGGATCCGTGAGGGCTTGAAGAAATGTTACAATTTAAATCTTGAGTTAAGTCTTGGTGGTTCGTGGATTTAAAAGTGGATCTGTGTTGTAGAAAAGATTGAGAACCATTATTGTTCTACATAAGTGTGCAACATGCACTGAAAACAATAATGGCTCACTAGGCAATGATCATCTCCTCCTCCTCCTCCTTCTTCTCTCTCTCTCTCTCTCTCTCTCTCTCTCTCTCTCTCTCTCTCTCACACACACACACACACACACACATTATCTTGCTCTGAGGATAGTATCTTGAGAAAATAAATTTTTCCACTCTCTTATTAGTCTACTGAAAGATAGAAACTGACTCACAGTATCCCATGTGCATTCTCAATAGAACCTTCTAGTATTGACAATTCTCATATTTGTTCCCTGGGCTTCTTTGTCTGCAGGCCAAAACCTGAATCCGACCACTGAACCCAAAATCCTTTATTTAAAAAGCCCCTTTGCTCCCCCGTCTGTTCTATATCTCAAGCTACAGACAAGACCTAAAGGTAGTTTTTGGCTTACATCCACAATAGAGGATGTGAAAAATGGTAATAAGTCACTTTTTTCCAGGGCTGTTGTAACTTTGAACTGTCACTAAATGAATGATTTAGTGATACAGTAAGTCAAGGGCTATCTGTATATTGTTCCAGTGATTCTGACCTTCTACGTAATGCTAAGCTACAACTTCCAGTCTCCCACACCATTGGCTCTATAAGTTGAGGCTCCTGGAGTTCATTGACATTTAAAGTACCAAAGGTTTTCACTTCTGATTTATAGTGTGGGCCTGAGTGAGACAGCTGTAATGTGCCTCTATGAAGTGCCTGATGGTGCTGTGAAGCACTCCTGTTCTTCCTGCTGAGGCATACAGAGGCAGTGCACTTCATCTCCTTCAGATTTTTGCACTGCTCCAAAGCTTTGTGTAGCAATTGTGATATCTGGTAGAGGTTTCTGTGCCTGTACTGAGCATACACAGAAGACTCTTGCAGTGCTTCTACAGCGACAAGCGGATTTCTGCAAAATTCTGGCTACTGAAACAGCTCTGCTTTATCTTAAGATGTGGGACGGGGCTTAATTTTAAAAGCAAAATTTAAGGTTGGTTTGCATGAACCTCTGCTGGAGATTTGTCTTTCCCCAATATAACAGCAAATGATGAAAACAAAGGCAATAATGTAACCTATTAGTGCAGGGATGTTAAACTCACGGCCCACGGCCGGATGCATCATGGTGCTGGCCCCGCTTCCAACCTGGTTTAGCGAAGAGAAAAAAAAGTCCCAATACGTCACGTGATGATGTGAGTTTGACACCCCTGTGTTAGTGAGTTATATTAAATAATAATTGTTAAAACTTTCTGGCATTTTCCCCCACCCTAAAATGCTTTAAATATATTCAAATATATATTAAAATATTTAAACAAAAATTTAGGGTATACAAAACATCTTGGAGCTGGCTGACTAATTTTCCTGGCTTCTTGATGCTTTGCTTTGAGATTCCCAGATTTTTTCCCCCCCCTCTTCAAAGTGGAATCTTCAAATTAGTACAAAATGTATCTTTGCAGGAAATAGCACATTTTATCAATGGAATAAGGGTGCAGATATTTGTCCTGACCACAAAGCCTAGCAACAATCATAGCAAAGTATGGGTAGTTCCTGACCTATGACCACAATGGAGCCTAAATTTTCTGTGGTTAAGTGAAACATTTGTTAAGTGAATTTTGCCCCATTTTTACAACCTTTCTTGCTACAATTTTTAAGTGAATCACTGGCTAGTAACCCAGTTATCAAGTGAATCTGGCTTCTCCATTGACTTTGCTTGTCAAAAAGTTGCAAAAACATGACTTCGTGACACAGCAAACGTCGTAAATATGAACCAGTTTCCCAGCATCTGAATTTTGATCACATGATCATGAGGATGCTACAAAGATTATAACTGTGAAAAATTATCATGTCACTTTATTTCAATGCTATTGTAATTTTGCTCACTAAATGAACTGTTGTAAGTCAAGGGCTACCTGCAGAAAGCAGTTTCAGCAGGTGATTTTAAACCTTTCTTAATTTCAGGTTCTTCAAACATTAAGTAATATATTTTTGGCTTTCTCTCTTTGTTCTGACCCAAACCCTTTTCCAATAAAACAAAGGGAACAGAAACCTTTTAATGATTCTTACGAATCCCTGGTCTGCTGCAAACTAATTAACTTTGATAAGCACAAGCCTCACCAAAACTATGTGAGACTGCCAAGAATAACAGATAAGAAATATTTCACAACACAAAAGTCTTCAAATACCAACTTAAGATACTGCAATGTCCATGAGGCTGTTTCAAAACATCTTTGCTTCCTGCAAAGAACGTTCGCTTCACAGCTGGCTTTTATCTTCTTGAAGGAGGGGCCATTACCTTGCAACATTACACCTGAGTCGCCCTTGCTGCTGCAACTGCTTTTTCCTGAGAGCAACCCTGCGTGCCTGCACACTTGGCACAGGCTCCTCAGGAACCTCCTCATCGCTGCTGCCAGCCCCCACAATCTCTGAACGCAGCAGTCTACTCCCTAATGGTTCTGGCCCCTCATCTGAGTCCTCGCTCTCCTCAGCCATCCACACCTGCTGCCACAACACTCTTTCCTTTTAATGGTCTAGGGCTCAAGGTAATAAGTAAATCTGAAAGCCTATGTATCGGATACTGCTATAAGAGTAAGTTTTATTAAATCCAATGTACTTTTTCATATATAAGCTTGACTCTGAAATGATGAATAGAGTGTAATAACATTTCTTCTTCCCTTGTCTTTCCATTCCATTTGAAATATGATGTTCTCATAATCATTGGTCATTTGAGGCATAATTTCCACATTCAGGCATCAGAAATGATGAGAATAACCTAAGAGGTCTTTGTATAATGAAGGTTTTGAGGAGATAATGGAAAACTGTCCTGTCACTTTAAATATAAATATAGGATTATACTATATCTGTCATTTCTATGAGTAAGGATTTCATATATGTCAAAGGGATGGCGTTTTATGATACAGAACAATTTTCTCTTGACATAAGTAATAATATTGACATAAGTAAGTTTTATATTGTCATAAATAACATGCTATGAAAACGGTGTGTGTGTGTGTGTGTGTGTGTGTATGTATGTATGTATGTATATCTGTATGTATGTGTAGTTTTTAAACTTGTATGCTACCAAATGAATTCAGGTTTCTGTTATGGCATCTTCCAAGAAGAAAAATAGTTGAAATGTCCATAATATGACAAAACAATATACAGCAATAAAATGTCCATGGTGAATGGTTAATCAAACATTAAACAAAAGTAACTGAACATCCAGAATAATACTCCCATCAATTAGACCAATATATAATAATTAATTTTAGAGCGTACCATGATAAAGTATACAACAACAGTCATATAGTTGTTGTGTATTAAGATGACCCAAATGGCCATTTGGAATAACTTGACTATTACTGATTTCAAAAGTTCAAGTCCTAAAAGCATTGGACATTTCAATATTTATATTTATTTCTACAGGTAAAAGTGTTTATAACAAACAATAACCAGCCACGAATGTTTATATACTCAAAAAGAAAGATATAAATTCAGTAAAAACAATAAGTGTAGCAGAATAACAGAGTCATAAGTGACCTTGGAGGTCCTCTAGTCTAACCCCTGTTGAAGCAGGAGACTTTATACAGTGGTGTCAAACTCACTTTGTCACGGTGGCGTCACATGACATATCGGGACTTTTTCCTCTTTCGCTAAACCGGGAAGGGGGGGCATAGCCAGAGTGTGATGCATCCTGCCTGTGGGACGGGAGTTTGACAGCCCTGCCTTATACCATTTCAGACAAATAGTTGTCCAACCTCTTCTTAAAAATCTCCAGCTGACCTTCACCATCTTCTTCATTTTCCCCCTATTGCTGAGGTGTGCCTGGCTTGACTCTTCATGAAGCAGCTCCTAGCCACGTGAGGCCTTCTTCTCCAGGTTTCGCAAGGAAGCCATCATCATATTTGCTGTGTTCAGAGACTGACAGCAGTCCTTTCTCTGGTCCGCCGCCTACGTGGGAGCGCCGATCGTTCCCATTGGTTGATGCCGTTTGACAGCCAGCTATAAAAGGGAGCTGTCAAACGGCATCAGCTGTCGCCGCCAACTGGCTGTCAGTTAGCCCCGGCAGCCGCAGTGACCCTTTATTCAATAGGATAAAGTCTGTTAGCTACAGCATGGCTCCGTCTCATTCTGTAACTGCCACTCTACAACACTGGTGACGAGGGTGGGATGCAGTAAAGATGACCAGGCAAGACAACTGAGCTGAAGTCATAATAAAAAAGAGCTGAAGCCGCTGCGAGCTGAACAAAGTCACCACCACTGACGCTCTCCAAAGAGCGCGAATTTTAAAGCTCCCCAGCTGAGGAGCCAAACGACGCTTGACAGGCGCAGCCAAAAATGTTTTTCTAAAAGCGGAAATTCAAAGTTCCCTCAGCTGAGGAGACCGACGTTGCCACTTTAATGGCCTCAAACCCAACATTCCCCCACTTTCAGCCGGGGAATCATACATGAACAGATGTAGACATGGGAATCATACATGAACAGATTCGAATGCTTCCTAAACGCCATTGATCTCTCTGAAGCCACTGACCTGAGGAAAAGGTCCTATTTTTTAAGCTTCTATGGGGCTACAGTTTTCGATACAGCCTCTGCACTAGTGTCCCCACACTCTATAAAGGCTATTCCCTGGGATGAGTTGAAGGAAATCCTGTCAAATCACTATTCCCCCAGACCCTCTCAGATAGCTAGGAGATTGGCTTTTAGGAGGAGAGTTCAAGCTGAAGGGGAAACTGTGAGTCAGTACATGGCAGCCTTAAGGTCAGCTGCCATACACTGTGGGTTTAGGGATTACCTTGAGGACATGCTGCTTGACCAAATTGTGGGAGGAGTTAGGGACCTAAAGCTACAGAGGCATTTACTTGCTAAAAAAGATTTAACCCTGGCCTTAGCTATTGAGGAAGCTCAGGCTGCTGAGCTGTCAGAGATATCAGCAGCTGAGATTCAGGCGGACCCCTTAAGGCAAGGGCACTCTACCATTCACTATGATGAGGTCTCCCAAGAAGAGGAACCTCTTGAGGTAAACCGCCTCACACGTCCAAGACTCCCCCCCCCCAGAGCTACCTAAGAAAAACCACAACAAGACAGCCAGACAGCAACCCAATTGTATGAGCTGTGGGGTAACCACCCCAGATCAACTTGCAGATTCAGAAACATTATCCGTGCTACACATGTTACCACGCAGAAAATACCACCCCTAGGTCTAACAAAATAAGCATTTCTCTTTTTATAGAAGGTAAACCCTGCTGGATGGAGGTAGACACCGGGTCTGCCCTCTCCATTATCTCGTGGGCCACCCTGAAGAAGTTGCTACCTTCGTTCTCAAAGAAGAAGCTGCTCAACTGCCACCTGACTCTTTGAGACTACCAGGGAAAGACCATTCCAGTCCTGGGTAAGGGCAAATTCCTCATTCAATTCCAGAACTTTAGAGGCCACTTGCCACTGGTGGTTGTAGATGGTGCCCTTCCTAGCTTGCTAGGACTAGATTGGTTCCCTGCCCTAGGCCTTAACATCACAGGGATTCACTCTGTGGTAAATTCCGAAGTAGATTCCCTCTTCAGGGACTACTCTGATGTTTTCAGTAGTGAACTAGGTTGTTATTCTGGCACCCCTATCTCTTTCGATGTGGTCCCACAAGCCACCCCAATTCATTTAAAACTGTGAAGAGTACCTTTTGCCATTCGGCCTAAATTGGATGCTGAATTAGACAAACTTATTAAACAAGGAATGCTGGAGCAGGTAGATTTTGCAAAATGGGAAACGCCCATAATGATCCCCTTAAAAAAGGATGGCAGCGTGAGAATCTGCGCTGACTATAAAACGTCCCTGAACTGTTTTCTCCAAATTAGTGCATACCCAGTACCTGTAATCCAACACCTGCTACACTCCTTTGAGCTAGGTACAATTTTTTGCAAAGTTAGACATGTCCCAAGCATATCAGCTATTTCCTGTGGACCAACACACTGCTGACTTACAAACCATAGTTACACACAGGGGCGCCTTTAGATGTAAACGTTTACAATTTGGAGTTAGTTTGGCCCGAGGCATTTTTCAGTCCCTCATGGAGAGAATCCTCCAGGGTCTTCCGGGGGTAGTTCCATAATTTGATGACATTTTAGTTTCTGTCACCCACAAAACACAATTATTACTCAGAGTCAGGTCAATCCTTGACAGGTTTAGGCAAAACAGGCTTAAATTGAAAAAAGACAAATGCACCATTGCCACCAAGCAAGTGGACTTCCTTGGTTATCGAATTGACGCCTCTGGAATTCACCCCATAGAAACTAAGGTTATAGCCATCCACGAGGCACCCACACCCTCTAACAAAACTGAATTGCAGGCCTTTTTAGGGCTCCTGAATTTTTATGCAGCTTTCCTGCCTCACAAGGCCTCTGTAGCTGAACCCCTTCATAGGCTCTTAGATAAAAAGGCCCCCTGGCACTGGGGACAGAGAGAAGCCCACTTTCCAGGCAGTTAAGTCTCTTTTAACTTCAAATGCTGTGTTAATCCAATTTAACCAAAACCTGCCCCTGGTGTTAGCCTCAGATGCCTCACCCTTTGGCATAGGAGCAGTATTGAGCCATAGGCTCCCAAATGGATCTGAGGCACCCATTGCCTACTTTTCAAGAACTTTCTCTGCAGCAGAGAGGAACTATAGTCAAATTGATAAGGAAGTCCTAGCAGCTGTTGTTGCTGTAAAAAAATTCCACGAGTTTCTCTATGGCCATTGTTTTGAACTTGTAACGGATCACAAGCCACTTTTGGGACTTTTAGCTGGAGATAAGCAAACACCACAGGTACTATCCCCGTGAATGACCAGATGGACTCTGTTCCTGGCCGCCTACTCATACAAACTGGTACATCGCCCGGGGAAGAACCTGTGCCATGCAGATGCCCTCAGCAGATGCCCCCTGCCAACACCAGTCAAAGACCCAGCTCCCATCCATGCAATCTTCGACTGCAATGTACTTGACCTACCAGTCTCAGCCGGGAATATTGCTGCCCACTCCAGAAGGTACCAAGTGATTTCCCAAGTCCTGGACTGGGTGGGGAGGGGGTGGCCTGATATTCAGTACGCCCCTGAATTCATGCCATCTAAGACCCGCAGGCAAGAGTTGTCTTCACTTCAGGGCTGTCTGTTATGGGGGACAAGGGTGGTCATACCACCCACCTTGCAAGAACAAGTTTTAAAGGCATTGCACGAGGGTCACCCTGGCATCGTGAGGATGAAGGCCTTGGCCCGCAGCTACGTATGGTGGCTAGAATTGGATGCCCGGATTGCCAACTGGGTAAGCACATGCCAGCCCTGCCAGGCGACTAGAGCAGCCCCACCAACAGCTGCCCCAACCAGATGGGAAGATGCTGGGGCCCCTTGGTCCAGGCTACATATTGACCTGGCTGGCTTTGTGCAGGGGAAGACCTTTGTGGTTGTAGTAGACTCGTTCTCTAAATGGACTGATGTGGCTTTGCTCCCCTCCACCACTATAGGCTGTCACAAGGGCCTTGACCAGGCTGTTTGTTACACATGGACTCCCTGACACCTTGGTTTCAGATAATGGTCCCCAATTCAGTTCCAATGAGTTCGCAGTCTTCACAGCCAACCTGGGCATCAGACACGTCCTCACAGCCCCCTTTCACCCTGCAAGCAATGGGATGGCTGAGAGGGCTGTTAGGTCTGTGAAGGAAGTTTTGGCAAGGCTTGGCCAAGCAGACTGGCACTCCAAACTGTCCACTTACTTGCTCACGCAACACGCTACTCCATGCCCCACTACCAAGACCCCAGCAGAACTTTTGATGGGCAGATGTCTCAGGACCACCCTGGACAGGTTGCACCCCCACTACACTCCTAGCACAGCACTGGCTTCTGACAGCCATGCCAGGGAATTCGCCCTACAAGACCTGGTTTATGCCAGGAACTATGCGGGGCATCCCTTATGGCTGCCAGGGCAAATAGTCTCTATTACAGGACCCAAGTCCTACAGGATCCTCTTGGAGGATGGTTGAGTTTGGAGAAGACAGCCGCCGAAATCCCGGTCTACCAGCCGCCGGACAACCCGGTCTACCAGCCACCTGCTGCAGCCAACCTGCTAGAGGCCCTGGTCTACCAGCCGTGACCTGATCATCACCCACCGTGAACCAATCGAGAGGACTTACCCGATCAGCAGCTGGACACCAGGACTCGGACATCCAGCGACTATCTTCGAACTCCAGACAATGCCCGGGGAGAGCAGGACTCGATGACAGCCGGCAAACCCCAGGAACTGTGAAGATCAGGCCGCTAGCGAAAGCGGCCAGCCCGGCTGCAGGACTACGCATGCTCATGGCCAGGGGAAAGGAGTGCTGTGTTCAGAGACTGACAGCAGTCCTCTCTCTGGTCCGCCACCTACGCGGGAGCACCGATCGCTCCCATTGGTTGATGCTGTTTGACAGCCGGCTATAAAAGGGAGCTGTCAAACGGCATCAGCTGTCGCCGCCAGCTGGCTTTCAATTAGCCCTGGCAGCTGCGGCGACTCTTTATTCAATAGAATAAAGTCTGTTAGCTACAGCCTGGCTCCGTCTCATTCTGTAACCGCCACTCTACAACAATATTGGGGAAGAAAGCCAGACATGACCAGCAGCTACCTTGTAAAGGACCAGGCTGGGCATGCTTTGTTTTGTGAGCCAATTCTCATTCAGTCTCTCCATATTACCAATCCATTTTTGGCGTACTTCTTTCATTCTGGTCCTTCACCTTTCTCTTCCACACAAATTCATTCACCACCCACTCCTTCTCGGTGCTATCTCTTCTTGTCTTACCATGCAGAGTGTCATCAATTCTAGCTATGCTCAAGTTGCATTTATATTGTCCTGACATACTCATGCTCTTACTTTCCTATAGCAAAAATAGGCAAAAGCACATTCTTATATATATATATATATAAAACCATTTACATTTCTTTTGACAAACATTCCTCACAATAATACACATGTTATAAACTACCTTCCTACAAGCATTTGCATGTCTTAAATTTTCTCCATCCCTACATCAGGGACAAATAAGCCTCCCCCCCCCCTTTTAAAGAGCTGCATTAATTCAGGCACAATTTGTCAGGTGTTGCCTGCAGACAGAAGATAGGGTTGAAGCCAGAGTTCATTGCTTCTCCCAGAATTGGCCTTCTTTAGATAATAATGTGAATCACACCACTTATTGTAAAGTGTATTAAGTTGGTTGCTGTTAATTTGAGATTTTCCTGCACCAGAGTCCTGTCTTGAATGCAACCAAAACTTGTTGATCTATTTCCATATCGCAATGCTCAGTTTTCCTGAAATTTCTCTTGTTTTCCTTGCAGTATATTGGAAATATCTGGAAGAGCAGTATACAATTAAAAAATAAATAAAACAAAATAAAGTATAAATAAAGATTGAACAACCATTTGTCTGAAATGATATAGGGCAGGGGTCTCCAACCTTGGCCCCTAGAAGCCTGGTGGACTTCAACTCCCAGAAATCCACAGCCAGCTTTGCTGGCTGTGGAACTCTGGGAGTTGAAGTCCGCCAGGCTTCCAGGAGCCAAGGTTGGAGACCCCTGATATAGGGTTTCCTGCTTGAGCAAGGGGTTCGACTAGAAGACCTCCAAGGTCCCATCCAACTCTGTTACTCTGTTATTAATGGATCTGTCTTACATCCAAAACAATATTTTCTCCATAAGAAACTTTTATATTGCTGCACAGATTCCAGATGGTGATTGACGATGTTTGTAACAAATAAACCAAGTTCAGAAAGAACTTATTCACATTTATATTCCCTTGTTGTGGGGAGAAAATATGCTATTTCGGAGTTTATACTGATTCTGGTCCATATTAAGAAATGTTAGTAATTATTCTGGAAACTTTTTGTGGAAATATAATTTTTCATTTTGGGAAAATTAGCACCAAAATTATTTTAAAAACAGTAGGCTCATTCAAAGGATGCAGCAATTGCTTTGCTGCCGTTCAGGCACTAGATGTAAATACAAAACAGAGCAGTAAATGCTGGGTAAACATCTGGTAATATAGTCTGCAGACATTGTTTCTGCTTTGTTTAGATTTCATTGATTTTCTTTCCCCCTTTTTTAATACAATGAATCCCTTTGAAACAAAGACTTATTCTCATGCTAGTAAATATGGATGTTTAGGATTGCAGCAGGACTAACATTTACAGGCATTTATTTTTTCTTTAAGAAAAGAGAATTTGGACCTTTCTGGTTTCACCATCCAGAGAATTCAGTGAAGCAATCATAAATATCAGAGGGCCCTTTTTGGTGGGTGTGGCTTGGTGGTCATTGACTGAGTGGACATGGCTTGGTAGACATGTTACTGGCTGGGCGTGGCAAACTCAACATCACTCACATCGAGGCACGTATCTCCTCACCTGGCCTCTCGTGACTTTGGGGATGCTGCAATAGTTGTAAGTGTGAAAAATGGTCATAAGTCACTTTTTCAGTGCCATTGTAACTTTGAATGGTCACTCCACATAAGCAAAATACCAGCAAAGGAGGGGGGGAAAACTCCAGAGAAGTTCCTGAGACAGTAAGTCTAGTCCTGCCAAGAATGTAATAAGGATTAACAGAGAGGCAGTTTCTGTAAGCAACTCCAAAATGTTTCCTTCCTGCCTTCCTTACAGGATTAGGCCAGTAATTTCTTCTAACAACCAGTTCCAACTGCTTAGAATGTTAGCAACCAATTCTAGCGAATAAGTGAGAACTGGTAGAATCCCACCCTTGATTGTCTCCACTATTAAGGAGAGTGTTGTGAATCAATAAATGCTTAATAAAGATCATTAAGAGCTTGAAGTAAAGTGCAGGGTTTAGGCCCTGCACTTCTGATTGGCCGATAATAGCAACATCAGATTGGTCCGTTCAGGAGAATCTGATTGGCTATTAATGAGCTTCTTCCATTGGTTAATGGAGCTAGCGCTCCCTGTGTTTTCATTGGTTAAATAAGTTAAGAGTTGCCTATATAAAGGGGCCCATCGTGGCCATCGGTTGAGCTGTTTAACATATAAATAAAGAGTTTGAAGTTCACTGTTTCACTGGCTCGTCTCCATCCTTTGCACCCATTGCTCAGAACATAACACTGGCAACGAGGATGGGATGTGGAGACATCAGAGCTTGCTATATGACGAAGAACCATAACCGAGCACGGGGCTGAACACACCAATGGCGGAACCATGTCCGGCAGCGTCATACCACCCGCTCCATTTGACCCGGCACAAGAAGACTGGGACTCATATATGGATCGCTTCCAGATGTTTCTGGAAACCAACAATTTAAAGGATGCCACTACCGGAAAGAAATGAGTGATATTCCTAACTCATTGCGGGCCAACCGTATTCAAGATGGCCAAGGCACTAGAAAAACCGGCAGAAGTAAAGTCTATGGACTGGGACGTCCTCGAACCACTACTTAGGGCTCACTACGCACCGACTGTGCCAACACTCGTGAGAAGGCATGAATTCTATCAGAGAAGTCAGTGGAAGGGTGAAAGCGTTGCTGATTTCATCACGGATCTCTGGAATCTGGGAGGCCTATGCGAGCTTACCGACTTAGGAGAAGCCCTAAGAGACCGAATCGTTCTGGGATTAGATGCACCAGGCACTCAGAGTAAATTAATGGCAAAGGGCGACATCACCCTTAAAGACGCTGTAGCTGAAGCTACTGCAGCAGAAGCAACCAGGAAGTCGGCTGCCCAAATGCGCCGCACACACGCCACAGTTCGCCAATGAGCCAGCGACATTTCACCTCAGTCAGAGGGACAGCTGGAAACGGCCCACCATGAAGACCTCGACTCATCGTCAGACAGCGACGAGGAAGAGGTCCATCGACTTTGGTCCGAACGGGACCAATGCCAGAAATCACAGTACCAATGCGCCGGGTGTGGAGCAAGCCACCCCCGGTCAGAATGCAAATTCCTCGACGCGCTCTGCCATGTATGCAGGAAAAGAGGCCATATAGGACGGGTCTGTAGAAGCAAGCCAGGACCCAGCCAGCCCTCAAGGGGGGCCAACTATCGCCAACCGATGGGAAGTCGTCCCGTGAAGCGAGAACCCATGAACCACCAATGGAACAACCACTCCTACAGAAACAAAAACCTAAACCATCCAACGAAGCGAGAAGAGGCTCACCAAATAATCACGATCGGTCACGCCTCGTCATTGGATGCCAAAAAGATCCGAGTGAAAGTGGCCATCGAAAACCAGCCCTGCCTGATGGAAGTTGATTCAGGATCGTCCCTCTCGATGGTTTCCTGGAAGACCCTCAAGCAGCTCATCCCCACTATCCGTAGGCAAGACCTCTGGTTCCAAAGACTTATGCTTAAGGACTATCAAGGAAATCGAATCCCGGTTGTTGGATCCAGCCAAGTACGGGGATCATTTAAGAACCGTACAGCATTTTTACCCCTGACTGTAATCGACAAGGATCGGCCTAGTTTGTTAGGCCTCCAATGGTTCGCTTCACTTGGAATTGAAGTGGCTGGCATTCACCGAATCTACGGCAGCGATTGGGAAGAAGACCTCGTCCATGAATTCCAGGACGTCTTCGCGGAAAAATTAGGCGAGTGCAAACAATCGTTACGCACAGAGGCACATTTAAATGTAACCGGCTCCAGTTCGGAGTGAGCGTAGCCCCGGGAATCTTTCAAAGCTTAATGGAGAGGCTATTACAAGGGATAAAAGGTGTTGTTCCATATTTTGATGATGTGTTAATTGCAGCCCCAACCCAGAAAATACTAAAGGAATGCCTGAGGTTGGTTCTCCAGAGATTTAAAAACTCCGGTCTCAAAGTTAAAAAGAACAAGTGTTATCTATGTACAGATCGCGTAGAATTTTTGGGATATTTAATTGAAAGTCAAGGTATTCACCCCACCGATAACAAACTCAGGGCGATCAAGAACGCCCCAAAACCCCGGAACAAGGCCGACCTCCAGGCTTTTCTGGGACTTATCAATTTTTATAACGTTTTCCTGCCTCACAAAGCAACCGTAGCTGAGCCATTACATTGTTTATTGGACAAAAAAGCAACCTGGGTATGGGGGCATAGAGAAGAACAGGCGTTTTGACATGTAAAAGATTTATTGACTTCTGACGCTGTCCTGATGCAGTATAACGAGACTTTGCCTTTAACAATCACGTGTGATGCATCCCCATTCGGGGTGGGCGCCATTTTAAGCCACGTTTTGCCAAATGGTAATGAAACCCCTGTTGCTTATTTCTCAAAGACATTATCAAAAACAGAACGCAACTACAGTCAAATTGACAAGGAGGCCCTTGCTATAGTATCCGTGGTTAAGAGATTTCATGAATATGTCTATGGCCGAGCATTTACCATAGTGACTGACCACAAACCTTTGCTGGGAATAATTGCGGGAGATAGGCCAACACCGTATATATTATCTCCCAGAATGACCCGCTGGTCAGAATTTTGGCGGCATACAATTACAAATTACAACATCGCCCAGGGAAGGCCATTCCCCACGCCGATGCATTGAGCCGTGCACCTCTTCCAGAGACTATTGATGACCCCGCTCCAACGGTCACAACGCTGCAGATCGAGACACTTCAAACGGGCCTGGGATATCGCGATAGAAATGAAACGTGACCCCATTTTAGCATGAGTCCTTAGTTGGGTCGAGCAGGGATGGCCATTAGACCAAATATCTGACTACTATGCCCCATTCAAAAATCGGCAAATGGAACTCTTTTCTCAAAAGGGCTGCATTATCTGGGGTGATAGAGTTGCCATCCCAGAGTGGTTGCGACCAGCAATACTAAGGACCTTCCACGATGGCCACCCCAGCATCGTGCGTATGAAAGCCCTCGCACGAAGCTACGCGTGGTGGCTTGGTATTGACAAGCAGATAGAGATATGGGTAAAAGCCTGTCGCAAATGCCAAGAAGTAAGCAACGCCCTGCCGAAAGCAACCCCAACCGAATGGGAAACGCCGAGGGGACCATGGTCCCGTATTCATCTGGACTTTGCGGGTCCTACTAAGGGACACACATTCTTACTGATGGTGGATGCCTACTCGAACTGGCTTGAAATCCATGAAATGAGGAATACAACGACCGAAGCAGTCATCAGAAACTGGACAGACTCTTTGCGACACACAGATTACCAGACATTCTGGTATCTGACAACGGGCTCAATTTACCGCATTGTCCTTTGAACAGTATCTGGCGGACCGTGGTATCTGACATGTGCTGACTTCACCGGCGTACCCTGTGGCCAACGGAAGGGCCGAGCGCATGGTACAATTCGTCAAGAAAACCTTGCATAAGATGGACTATGGTGACATAGAAAACAAGATTAACCGGATACTCCTTTTACAGCATATCACTCCGCACAGCGTCACCAATAAAACTCCCGCCGAGTTATTAATGGGACGGAAGCTCCGCTCCCACCTCGACCGCCTACATGCAGCATATGAACCTGAAAAGCCACATGGTTCTAGCGGGAAATGTCGCAATTTCCAGGTCGGCGATTTGGTTTTCGCTAGGAACCTTTCAGGCGATCCGTTGTGGGTCGAGGCAACTATAGTACAGTAACTGACCCAAGACTGTACCGTGTAAAATGCCGCAACAATAGAATTTGGAAACGCCACATTGATCAGCTGCGATCTAGGCTACAGTCGGGGATCACCGAGCCTCCTGATTTCCAAACCGAGGGGGGAGGAGATAGCGAGGAAGCTGAATTCGAAGCGGCAGAAAGTTTAAGCGGTAGTAATGACCGCTCAGAGGCAGCATGTGATGGAACCGGAATGGGGGTGGCCTCGGCTCATGGATATGCCGAAAGCAGTAGCGATGACGAAAATTCAAATGCGGAACAGGAGGCACCTTTTTCTCCAGATAACGTCCTACCCCAACAAGACTGTAGCCAAATATCGGGAGGACAACGAAAATCTAATAGCCAATCGAGACAACTGGCCTACCTCAAAGACTACGTGACCGCACCCCTTAAATGGAACCTGGGGGGAAGGGGTGTTGTGAATCAATAAATGCTTAATAAAGATCATTAAGAGCTTGAAGTAAAGTGCAGGGTTCAGGCCCTGCACTTCAGATTGGCCGATAATAGCGACATCAGATTGGTCCGTTTAGGAGAATCTGATTGGCTATTAATGAGCCTCTTCCATTGGTTAATGGAGCTAGCGCTCCCTGTGTTTTCATTGGTTAAATAAGTTAAGAGTTGCCTATATAAAGGGGCCCATCGTGGCCATCGGTTGAGCTGTTTAACATGTAAATAAAGAGTTTGAAGTTCACTGTTTCACTGGCTCGTCTCCATCCTTTGCACCCATTGCTCAGAACATAACAGAGAGATTATAAAATAAAACCTGAAGGGCCAAAAGAAAAAACAATAGCTTATTTTTTAATACAGGCTGGAATTTTTTTTAGTAAATTCTTGTTCTCTTGTGTTAGCCCTAAAGGATATTGTGAAAAGAGCCACATTTGTTATCTAGTCTTCATATTTGGTTATTGTTCATTCATCATCTTTGACCTGTTGAAAATTGTCTCAGATTGAGAAATACTGGCAAAGACAAACTATCAAAGAGGGAAGAAGACAACTGAAGGACTGTTTTAAATGCTGTGCTTTGATCTTGAAAGTGCCTTTCTAAGAAGCCATTATGTTTTTATTGTGGCTATGCAGGTTTCATATGTAATTATACATATATCTACCAAGTTCAGTGTGACTTCTTTTGGAGGAAGTATGCTTTAGTTGCCTTACATTATTCTGAGCATTCTAGTATTGCAAATCAATATAAGTTTTTTTATAGTAGTGGCTGTGTAGATTTTCTATTTTTGGTGGCGAAACCTCCATCTCTGACTAGCTAATTTCATGTGATGGAACAAAAGTTCTTCTAATATATTCCAGTCCATGAAGAAACAAACTTGTCATTATGTCTACAATCCATCTTCTGAAAAAGAAAAGAAAATTGGCAGTTTGGTTGGAATTCCAGACTCAAACAATCTTAGAGATAATAGCAAACTTGAAGGTTAAGTAGATAAATCAGGACTTAGAGAAGCTACCAAGATACAAAATGACTGAATGAAGAAGTCGAATGATTTAAGGCAGGAAGGGAGAACTGATGCCTCTCAATCTATGACTATATATAATTTTAGAATGCCTCATAATTGGCCCAATCATATTTATAGTTTCTGGGAGTTCTACTTTAGCTATATCTGGAAAGATACCTTTGTCACAATATACACCTATGGAGATTCTCTTCCAGGACTCACTTCATTTTGAAGATCAAAGCAGAAACTCCCAATGTAATCCAGCCAAAGCTACATGGAATTGAACTTGTAATGTTTTCTTGTGCTTTCTCTTTCTATATTGTCTATCTTTTCCCCCAAATTAAGAATATAACATTTTTTAGGAGCAGCATTTTTGTGGGTTTTGTAATTGATAAAACTTTCTAACAAAACAATAATCATACAGTAATGATGATGATAATAATAATTACCATGTATGTTTATCTGCTCCCAAAAAAACAAGCAAGATCTTAAAGGAAAATGAATTGATTATGGTATAATCTGTAATGAAAGGACACCTGTCTGTCAATGCAACCATGATGATGAACAAACAAAACTTTCACTGTGAATTCTCCCTCTTGCTTATCCACTGATGTGGCCTAGTCCTTCAGCTTTTCACAACCACACACCAATGCACCAACAAACGGCACTATTTGCTTCTATGGTTTTGAACAACTCCTTGATGGTTGAAATCAATTCTTCAGAGTTTCCCTGTCTTCAGCCAGTACAAGAAAGCTGTCATTGTCTTATGCACAAATGGAAACAGATGATAAATTGATGCTGTCGACATGGTTCTCTATGATAGCTGAAATTGTCAAAATAGTAATTTTTCATCCCTTTGTAAAAGTAATAGGATTGTTTTTGGAATATGAATTTTTTATTAAGCAAATAATAACATTTGAGAATTTAACTATAGTGGAAATAAGCTAATTCACGCTGAATTTTCTCTCTGCTTCATTGCAGAGAAGTTTATGACACTGCTGATGATTTTCAAAGACTAAGTTAAGAAAATAAATACACCAAACTGAAAAAAAGCTCCTGCGTGACCTGAATCTGTTTATTAGTAACTTGAAACCAAGAGGTCTTTTTAGAAGGGATTGTGTAACATTCTCTGATAGCTAAAGCCAGGGCTGGCAACCTTGAGTGATAGTTCGGAGTGAGACACTGTGAGGGAGCGGAGCGACCAAGCCCGAGGGAGCGAAGCGACCGAGGGGGGGATGGTGTGGAAGGGGGGTGTCCCCCCTTCCACGGTAGGGAGCTTTGACAATTTTACATTTTAAATGGTGCAATCTGATGCATACTTTAGTCATGATTTGGACATATACATACATACATACATTTTAACCCATAGGCATAAGAAAAAAAATGAGGACACATATTACAAAAACACATTTTTCTTCAGTGAGGGAACTTGACTATGAAAACCAATGAGACATAGCATAGGCCTTTTAGTTTCATAAAAGGTTTGAAAAAATAATTGGGTAATTATTTGAAATGGACTGTGATGTTTCTTTGTCATATATGTATGTGTATGTGGGTATATGCGGGTATATGCGTAATGGTTATATTTTGAGAACTGAATGCAACGAAATTTTGTTTTAATGTATGCTGATTAGTGTACATTTAAAGTGACAATAGTTTTCTGTTCTGTTCTATTCCAGTTCCATTCCAATTTATTCCATTCCATTCCAGTTTCATTCCAATTCTATTCCATTCTAACTTTTGAATAGCTGATGCAGCTTGCATAAAAAGGGCAAAAGGAAAAATAAACCAGGGAACACTTCACCAATGCCCTTAGTACAATCGAAAAACAAATATATTTTTATCGGCGAGGCGAGCGGCTGCTCGGAGCCACCGATCCCCTGAAAAATCACATCTAAAGCAAAATTAGAGGCAAGGAGCTACGGTTTTTGAAGGGTTAAAATTCAGATTAGTTTGCTAGAGAGGTGTGGCCGCGGGGGAAAGAAACGGGGAGGGGAGTTTCTTTCTGTTAAACCCGCCGTTCTTCAGCAAATTTGCAAGCGGATTAGCCTGCTTTAAATTGCAAATCTAAGATGAATTAGAAATAAAATTTGGGGTGGAGGGGGTCTTATTCCACAAGCGCGCCTTTATTCGAGGCCGGAATTCCCATTGCAAGGAAGATCTCTCGGGCCTTTAGCGTGAGATTTCGTTTATCAGAGTGAGACAGTCAAAATTGGTTGAATTGCGTGAGTCTCACTCTGATTGCGTGAGAGTTGGCAGCACTGTAAAACTCAGCTTTGAATTTAAAAGTATATTTCAGACAATAGCAATTATACTTTTACATCCTCCTTTTCCAATAAGGAGTTGTCCATAAATGTTTCACTTCAATTAATGCCCAACCTGCAAGATTAATTAATTGTTCTACTTCAATTAAAGCCCACTCGGGAAGATCAACAGCTTTTGTAAGTTCTACCTGGTAAGGTTAATATGTTTGCATGACAGTAGCAATAACTAACAGCTTCATACAGTAAGCTGGCCAAAGGGTAGACTTGGGAGGTATCCATCATTGACACCTTGTATAATGCTTTGATGTAGCACCACTGCAAAGTACTGTGGGTAATTCAAATGCTGATGGTTGGCGGCCACCTGGTGCAAATCCTAGCAATGCTGCTGTCATTTTAATTAAATCATTTGGGAGGTACAGGATTCAGACGTGGTGCTATTCCTGAAAGGGCTTCTTTCTCAATTATAACACCAAAATTCCATTTCTACTTTCTACTATTATTTGATTCAGTCACTCATGAGTTCTGTTGAAATTCATGATATTTCAGGTAGTCATATTTTTGGAGGCTGCTATTTCTCCATCTGTTCACAATATATAATTCTAATTTGCTCACATGTTTCTTTTTCGAGGTTCCTGGAACAATAATATTATTGTCCCCTAAACAATGCAGTTTATTTATTGCCTTTTAAAATCTACTTAACAGAATGTCATCTGCCGCTTAAAAGGGTTCTTTTTTAAAAATCCTAATGTTTCTCTGGGTGAGATCACTTCATACACAATACGTTATTCTTACTTATTCATTTCTAATGTTAATAAACATTCTTTAAAACTGTATGGTATCTCCACACACATACACTAAATTATACATTCTTGTTGCTGTGTTCCTCTTAAACATTCCAGCATAGTATAGATAGTCTTTGACTTACAACCACAAGCCCAAAATTTCCATTGCTAAGCAAGATGATTAAATGAGTTTTGCCCCATTTTATGACCTTTCTTGCCACGGTTGTTATGTGAATCATTGCAGCCATTGTTAGTAACATGGTTGTTAAGTGAATCTGGCTTCCCTGTTGATTTTGCTTGATGCAAGGTCTCAAAGGGTGATCACATAATCTTGGAATATTGCAACTGTCATAAGTACATGCCAGTTGCCTTGCACCTGAATTTTGATCATGTGACCATAGGGAGGCTGCAACAGTTGTAAGTGTGAAAAACAGTTATCAGTCACTTTTTCAATGCCATTGTAACTTCAGTGGTCACTAAATGAATGATTGTAAGTCGGGACTCCCTGTATGTTATTTAATAGGCCCCGTCCTAGCTCTCCCTTACCATTCACTCCAAATTGCCTCAGTAGAAAGACTAAAAAAATATGCATTTAAAACCTGTGCTGCTCTTGTAGGTTCCTCCCTAGATGGAAGCCATCATTTTAAGAATACGGCCATTACCATTATCGTGAAAAATCTTCTCAAGGAAGCAATTCCACCTTCTGTTCCTGACACCTCATTTCTCTCTTGTCTCCAGAGCCTCTTTTATATCTTCTAGGAGCATTGGTTCCCATCTTAATCTCTTTGTGTGTAATCTCATTACAGATAATCCCATTTGCTGGAGATGTCAGGAGTACCACTTCTCAATGTGAAGAAGGATTTGTGCTCATCTCATTTTGTAACTGATCCCAGATACATTTATTGTATAAACAGACCAGCTCGAGTGGGAATCTCCCTCAGGTTGGGAGTAGTCTGTCTCTATTGGCACCGGAATATATTTGCGTGATGCAAGGAAGGGGAGAAATATCAGTGCTTTGTTTCCAGCTCCTCTCAGCAAAATGACTCACTATTTACACGAGATGGAGAGGGAACATGTGATATTTTTCCAGCTAAAAGAACAAGATTTATAAAGTAATTAAAAAGGGGGGGGAAAAAAGAAAAAGCAACTTTGAATGACTTTTAGAGACTCATTTATCTTGGGCTGCAGTCAGTCTTTTGGAAGAAGACACAGTGTGAGCTGTCTTTACTTTTGATTCGGTGTTTTGTTTTGTTTAAAGTCAATGGCTGTTTTTCCTCTTGTCAGTCTGGGAAGCTCTCAGGCTGTAAAATGGAAACCAACTGAGCTTTTTTTTTTTTTTTGCAAACCTTGGGGCTTGGTGTTCAAATATGTGCATAAGATGAATCAGAAGCCCATTTTGAGAAGCCAATATATTTGGGGAGCCTAGTACTGCTTGGTATTAGAAGATATTTTAAATCCAAGATAGTTATTAATAAGAGTGGGAGGATTTTTTTTAAAAAAAAAGTCACTTTCATTTGATGGTTTGGGGTGTAGGCGGGGGGAGAATGTTTGTACCACTCACTGACTGGATAATGAATAATCAGATTTCACAGCTTGAATGCTAGGGTGGTAATTTGGTTGCACGCCATGCTCCAAATCCATGGAGTTGTACTTCATTAATGTGAGGACCTGTATAATCAAACAATTAGCAGTCTCTTTGCCACTAAAGCAGCTTTTCATCAGCACATATACTTGGTTGTAAGATGGGGCTCAAAATATCAGATCTATTAGCTGAACTGGTTTGCTAAATTGTGGAAACCAACTAGCAACGTGGACTTAAGATCCATGTTTTCATTCACAAAAGACATGTTATTGCTCTAGTGTAGGTATATTATACGGTATATATTGTATAGTTAGTAGGACGAAGTATAAGGTATCAACAGCTAATAGACATGCCTTCCAGTACTAATAAAGAGTCCAACATAGGAAAATATATTCTATTGCATCAATACTTTTATTCTTCCATGTGCTGCCTTTTAATTTCCTTTCTTGAGCAAGTTGGCTTTGAGTCAGCATTATTAGTTTCCTAGACTTACTAGAGAAACTAATAGAATGCCAAGGAGGTATTTATTTCAGAAGATGTATAAATATGGGCCTTCTGCTGTAACTTTGCACCTTTATTTGCCCCCCAAAACTATATTGAAAATGACAATTATTATTTGACATGTTGTGCATTTCACATCTCTTTAAAAACTGAACGTCTATGAAGCTTTGTGTTTCTAGTGTTTGAATCTTCTCTCTTTCTCTCTAAAGTGGTCACCCCTCCAAGCTTGGGTCTCTTCTACCTGGTGGGCTCAGAGATCTCCCCCAAGTTGTTTGATAGCTACATGAAACCACTGGAAGAAGTAATTGTTGGTTTGGATATGAGATGTCGCCAGCATGCTGAAGATATTCAGTTATCCATTGCCATTCTAGTTCAAGCCAATGATGCCTACAAGACTTTGTGAGGATCTGGATGGGTCAAAAGAAGTTCCAATTAAATCCTACCAGGATGGAATTAATTAATTAATTAATTCAATTTCTATAACAGCCCAACTCAATCAAGTGACTCTGGACAGCTGACAGCTCTAAAATTATAAACAGTTAAAATAATCAAAACATCCAGAAAACCAATATAAACAGTAGCCAAGATAATTAATCAACTAACGGTAAAGCCAAGATACAAGAGCCTTAACCATTCCAAGCCCCAGGCCAGGCATTAGCTTTTTAAAGCCTTCAGAAAAGCCAACAGGGTTGGGTCTGCTCAGGAATTGCTTCTCCTGCTCAAACTGCATGTGGAAATCATAGCTTGGGAAATTATGCTCTGTATTTGTTGATGCACTAATTAGGATCGTTCTTGAACCAAAATGTCATGACTTTAGTAACGTATTTCCTTCTCAACCCTGGTTGGACAACAGTAACAAGTTATACTTGGGGCTGCCTTCAGAGATAACCTGAGAACTGCAACTGCTGTAAACTGAAGCAGAAGACAATTGGCAAGATAGACCAACCAATGCAGAAGGACAGCTTTATTAAGGCCACTGCATTGGTGGTTAATAGGCTTCTAGATCCAATGCGAAGAGTGATATATTACCTTTACTCCTTGGTGCCTCACTGGGATAGATCAAGTGACACCCTTACCACAATTGAATCTGCCAGGATTTCTACCCTTCAAGAGATACCTCCTCATAGTTCCTTTTCTTCCTGAGGACCAGGGGCATGGATGAAACAGCAGGTCTTCTTTGTAGTAGTCTTCATCTTGTGGAATCTTCCTCAAGTATTGCTTGTGGCTTCTACCTCATAATAGTTCTGCCAGCAGGTTAAAGCTGATTTACTTCATGATGCATTTGATCCTAGGCGACTGAGGGTGGGTGTCTATTGGGGTTTTTGCCTTGTGGTTTATTTGGGCTTGTTGGGACTATTTTGATCTAGTTATTTCTTATTATGTTATATGGTGTCTTGTTGTTGTTGTCTTTGTTTGATGTACTCTACTCCACCAAGAATCCTTTGGGATTGGGGCCCATTTGTGAGTAAGACCATGAAAGTAATTTTCAACTGTGACAGCACAGAAATATGTTTAATAAATAAACAAACAATACTTTAAAAAGGAAGGAATTAATAATCTGATCTTTAAAAATTTTGTGCTAGGTAGCAGACAAAGTAGAAACAATGTAAAGCATTTGAAATCCCTAACATGGGACTTGTCACATCTTTTCTTTAAAACAAAACAAAGCTAAATTAAACTAATAAATTGCTGAAAGGCCCTTGATATGGACAGCTGTGGTGCAAAGGAAGGAATATTTAATGGTATTCAGCTTTGTTCGGGTATTTTCTGACGTAATTATAGTTGTGCTTTTAAAGTTGTAGCAACGTTTTGGCAGAATCTCATCTGCCATCATCAGGCTTCTTTATACTGTCTGTCTGTGAGTCAGGCTTTCACAGCTGTTTCTGTTTTAAATTTGGTGCTAGCCTACTGCTGTGCTAGAATGGTTTTTTCTTCATCCTGATTGGTTGGGAGTCTTGGTCTGTGTTTATTGGTCTTGGAATTTGCTGTGTTCTGCTTGATTGGTGTTTCTAATATCTTCTGTCTGTTTTGTAGCTTTTTTTTGTCTTGATTGGCTGGCAACATTGTGTTTCCTGTATTGGAGGCTTTTAGTGTGGCTTGGCTCCGAGTAAACGGGTTAGGGTTAGGGTTGGGGTTAGGGTTAGGGTCAAAAATAAATACCAACCACCCAAACACCACATGGAACTAACAGAACACTGCTTAATCAACACATATTTCATGTACAAAGGACAAAGATACAAGCAAATTGAAGGAGCCCTCATGGGATCACCACTGTCACCTGTCATTGCAAATCTGTTCATGGAAGAATTCGAATCCAGAGCCCTAGCTAATGCCACCCACAAACCCAAACTGTGGTTAAGATACATCGATGACAGATTTGTGATTTGGCCCCATGGAAAAGAAAACCTAAACAATTTCCTAACACACCTAAACAGCATACACCCCAAAATCAAGTTCACCATGGAAACGGAAACAAACAAACAACTACCATTCCTAGATGTATTAATCTACAAAAAAAAACAGATGGTACGCTAGGATACACCATATACCAGAAGAAAACACACACCAACCACTACCTCAACACCCAATCCCATCACCCCCCACCACAGATAAACTCCGTGGCCAAAACATTAATTGCCAGAACCAAACACCTGGCAGACAAGACACACATAAAGACTGAACTATGCACCCTGACTAAAGTACTGACATCCAACGGCTTCCACAAAAGCAAAATCACCGGCTTAATCCACAAAAACACACTGAGACATAATGGAGACCTAGAAGATGAACAGACCTATGGAACAGCTGTCCTGCCCTATATAAGAGGTACTACAGACAAAATCAGTTAGATACTACACAGGCATCACATCAAGACCGCCTTCAAAACAGACAGAAAAATAGCAGCCATTCAAAGAAACCCCAAAGATAAAATTGACCTGGAAAACCAAGGCATATATGAAGTCCCCTGTGCATCATGCCCGGCCACATACATTGGACAGACCAATAGAAGAATAAGTACCTGCCTTAGATGAACACAAAAATGCAGTAAAAAAGCTGGAACACACTTCCTCACTAGTCCAACACATGAAAGCCACAGATCATAGCATCAACTTTAATGGCACCCAAACCCTAGCCACTATTGAAAACCCCAGCTACAGAATTGTCAGAGGAACCATAGAGATTGAAAAAAACCCCTGAAAGCATGAATAGAAGAGATGACTCCATCAGACTGTCAATTATCTGGAAACCTGCACGCTCAAACAAAAAAATATCTACACCACAAGCCAGGCAAACATCTGGGCACAAACAGACTCCCCCTGATACCTCCAGCTCAAACACACCCCAACCAGGCACCCAGATGAAACCTAGCTTCCTAAAAAATGATAGCTGTCCGTTTACCCGAAGCCAAGCCACACTAAAAGCCTCCAATACAGGAAACACAATGTTGCCAGCCAATCAAGACAAAAAAGTACTACAAAACAGAGAGAAGATATTAGAAACACCAATCAAGCAGAACACAGCAAACTCCAAGACCAATAAACACAGACCAAGACTCCCAACCAATCAGGATGAAGAAAAAACCATTTTGGCACAGCAGTAGGCTAGCACCAAATTTAAAACAGAAATGGCTGTGAAAGCCTGACTCACAGGCAAACACTATACAGAAGCCTGATGATGGCAGATGAGATTCTGCCAAAACGTTGCTACAACTTTAAAAGCACAAGTATAATTATGTTGGAAAATACCTGAACAAAGCTGAATAATATATATATATATATATATATATATATATATATATATATATATATATATATGCATACTTTGATCCGTGTAAGGCAAAATTGAAATAGATAAAGCTTGAAAAATTTGGGCTGCATATTTAGAACCCATATTGATTTTCTCAAACAAATGCCTTCATTGAAAAAGCTTACTATACTGTATATTTGGATAGCTGTATTATATGTGAATGCTGGTGACCATTTGATACCCTAAACTTTTAATACATAGGTGATGACAAATTAGAAAAGCTAAAAAATGTAGGGTAAGCTGATATTAAAATAAGCACATGACATATTTAGCTGAAATTTTTAGTCAGGCTATTGTGGTTCATCAGCCATTTTAACTCAAGGGTGTTTTTTAAAAAATGTTCCAGCTCTTCCTTGATAGTTCTATTTTCTGTTGGATGGAGTAGGTTGTGCTCTGCTTTGACATTCTACATCATGGGTGTCAATCTCGCAACGTCACGTTGCCGTCATGGACATTTCTTGATTGTTGGGTGAGCCTCGTCTGGATTAAACCAGAATTATAAGTATTGGGGGAAAAATATCAAAGAATCAAATGAATAACTGAACATTGTTCAATAGAGTAGGAGTGAGGGTGGGGAGAAGTTGATTTAAGGGGTTTTGGATAACAATGTGAAAGTGGTTGTTATTGATTTTTTCCCCTACAGTCTAGCTTACAGCTCTTGGATTTTGTGATAGATTCCCATCCATCCAAGTCTTATCCAGATCCTTCTGAGGGCTTTTTTGAGATTCATCAAGGCTGGTTAATTGCTGCCCTCATATTCACCAGGGGTGGGATTCTACCAGTTCTCACTTATTTGCTAGAACTGGTTGTTAACAATCTAAGCAGTTCGGAGAACCAGTTATTAGAAGAAATTACTGGCCTAATCCTGTAAGGAAGGCAGAAAGGAAACATTCTGGTGTTGCTTACAGAAACTGCCTCTCCGTTAATCTTTATTACATTCTTGGCAGGACTAGACTTCCTGTCGCTGGAACTTCTCTGGAATTTTGTTCCTCCTTTGCTGGTACTTTGCTTGTGTGGAGTGACCATTTAAAGTTACAATGGCACTGAAAAAAGTGACTTATGACCATTTTTCACACTTACGACTATTGCAGCATCCCCACAGTCATGAGAGGCCAGGCAAAGAGGTGAGTGAAATTGAGTTGGCCACACCCAGCCAATAATATGACCACCAAGCCATGTCCACCCAGTCACATGACCATCAAGCCATGCCCACCACTTAAGCCACACCCAGAGAACCGGTTGTTAAAATTTTTGAATCCCACCCCTGGTGTTCACTGAATCCAAATATATATTCTTAGCCTAAGCTCAGACCACCAGCAGAAAATATGACAAGGATCTGGTGTATTCACACCAGTGAAGGAGAGAAATACGAAATGCATAGTTAGTATCATATGCTAGGCACAGACTATCCAATTCAGAGAAAGCAGTTCCTAGGTTATTTCTTCACTAGCAGTTAAGGAATCTTCACAGCTTCACCTAGCTGTCATGGAAGTGGCATAAAGTCTATCTGCATTACTGTTATTTTGACATAATTATGGTTCAATGACCAAAACAACAACAACATACAAATGACCGTGAAATCTCAGTGGAATAAATGGAACCCAATAAATGCCTCATTGTTTACAGTGGGACTTAAACAGGATTATTTTTTTTCTCTGTGGAATTTTCTATGAATCAGAGCATTTAGGCTTACTAATATCATGCATAATAAACCACCTTTTGAAAATAATAATATTGATAGGCCTACTCTGCATAGCTCCACATTGCAGATCCTCTCCAGCATTTGCTGGCTAAAATGCATCCACTCAACTGAGTCCATATTTGAATGTAAATTAAATGATTGTTTATGAAAAATGCCTGGTATAATGGCTTAATCTTAAAAGAACGAAAGAGATCATTCTGGTAAGAAAACATGTTAATATTTTGCTTCTCTAAAACTCTATTCAGAATAATAATATTAATCAAAATATTTTTTTTCTGTTTTGCAGTGTGCTAACTTTTAAAAACGGCTGCTATAAACCAATCTATATCTATAGGCAAAAAAAAAAAAAAGGCCTCAAAACGATCCTTTTCTGTTTGCATATTTGATGTAAATGACATCAAATTGTATTTGAAATAGCAAACTGGCATTAATGCAATCCCTCCACCCCCCTTGCTTCGGGCTTTTTTAAAACAGATGAGCATAAAAATGCAGTCTGCATCATTAAGTTTATATGAAACTAGTGAGAATAAAAATAACCATGTAAGTTTTTAATAAGATGTGTTTTTCATTCCAGTTTAATAACCCGAGTCTATATTCATCTTCCAGCATAATAAATGCAGTGAAAGGAATGCATTCTTTTCTGGGCTTTAACGTCTTGAAGGTTGCAGAAGATAGAGCTTTCCAGGAAGCTGGGAGAAGAAAATTCTTTAATATGGCAGCATGGAGTATTATTATCATAAATAATTAATGTGCACAGCGGAAGAAAGCCGAGCTTCATTAATAATTCTGATTTTTAGTTGGCATGAGCTAGAGATGCTATATCTTTGTTTTTCATCCAATCTCTGTCAATTTCCTTGATTTTAATTTAATACATGTTAAAATTTAAATGCTTTGTGCTCCATTTGACAGTGGGCTTATGCATTGCACGCTGGTTTGCATTTGTTTCTACCTCTGCATTCATAGCTCGATACTAATTTTCACTCACAAAGGTATTCTTAGTAACAATGCGTGCAAGATATATATACATACACATATACATATACATATATATATACATGTACATGTACATGTACATGTACATGTACATGTACATGTACATGTACATGTACATATACATATACATACACACACACACACACACACACATATATTCCATTAAGGTCCTAATCAAAGAAAAATCTTCCCATGGGGAAACTACAAGATGAAAAGAACCATACCATGCCTGTCTGTCTGTCTGCAGACAGACAGACAGGCATGGTATGGTGGATATCAATGTCAGTTCTTTTCATTATGTGGTTTCCCCATGGGAAGATTTTTCTTTGATTAGGACCTTAATGGAAATATTAAGAAGCCTTGCTACGCATTTAAACGCATTACAATCCTTTCCTTCCCTTCCCTTCCCTTCCCTTCCCTTCCCTTCCCTTCCCTTCCCTTCCCTTCCCTTCCCTTCCCTTCCCTTCCCTTCCCTTTCCTTTCCTTTCCTTTCCTTCCTTCCTTCCTTCCTTCTTTTCCTTTTGGTTTGCAGTGGCAGGTTCTCTTATCTTAGTAGCATCTGCTATTGCAATGATGAACTGAGAGCTCATTTTTCTCACTGATTTACAAAGGGAGACTCACTGTTTGTTTTTCCCCCATAGCAAAAGAGGTACTCATTGGATTATTTGTTTGTGTGAAAACTGTTAGCACAGATACATCATTATGAATGTTTTGGTTTGCTTTGCATCTCAGCTTATTTCTCCTTGTTACAAAGCAAACAGTTGTGCACCAAAACATTTCTGATAGTCTTGAATCTTCAAGGAAATAACTTTGTTATGGTTGCATTGGTCTAAGCAGAAAATGGTTCACACAATGATTTCTGAGAGCCGGTCTAGATGAGGTATTATTTTTCCCTCAGCATATAATCAATATTCAGATTGCAGGTGATCATTTGGGTTATTGTTTTCAGGGAAGCTAGCTACCCCTCCTCCCAAAATAAAATGCATGCTGAACATGGAAGGTGTCATCTGAAGTGGGAACTGTGGAATGTAAAATGTTTCCTCCTTTCACTATAATTTGATGACAAAAAAAAAAATCTCAAGGCAGAACTCAGTCAGTTGCTTTCTCTGATGCAGTTCACATCCTTGGCAACGATTAGTAGGGCTAACAAGCTCATTACGTAAAGATCTCAATTTAAATAGTGAGTACTATATATCTAAACTAAGGTCATTTCATTATTGGACAAAAGAATTCCTTCCTTCCTTCCTTCCTTCCTTCCTTCCTTCCTTCCTTCCTTCCTTCCTTCCTTCCTTCCTTCCTTCCTTCCTTCCTTCCTTCCTTCCTTCCTTCCTTCCTTCCTTCCTTCCTTCCTGGAAAAGACTTGGGCTAGTGGCTGAATGCAAAACAAAGGGCCATACATGAACAAAATCCTGAAAAGGGATGGATGGATGTTCGTTTTATTCTCCTCTTGTCTTTAATAGAGCACTCAGCTGATCATCAGAAACCTCGCATATTTACTCTGCCGCTCTAATTTGCTGTGAATATGGCAAGATTGCTTATGAAAAATAAACAAACCTTGCACTTTTGCGTGGCATTTGCCATACAAGTAGAGAAGTACAGATGTAACATTTGCATGTCTCACTGCTTTCACAATGTGTTCAGAAAGCAATTATTATTTCTTTGTGTGTGTGTGTGTGTGTGTGTGTGGTTTAATTCATTGTTGGTATTTTTATCTGTATTCATAGCTGGTATCTTTGTCAGCTCTCTGGGATGCATCCTCTTCCTACATTATCCCTCCCTCCTTGTGCTTCTTGAAACAGCGTGAAGGAAAGGAAGCGAAGAAAAACATTCAGTGAATTACAGAGGCACCTTATGGCCCTTATTCCTTAGCCACAACTATCTTTCTGCTCCAAAGGGGAAGAGAAAGACAGCCTGGGCTGTTTCTGAAAACTGTGAGGGGACTGGACAGTCACTTGCCTGAAATGGTCTATGGTCTCCTACTTGAGGAGGGGGTGGACTAGACAGTGGCCCCCAACCTTTTTTGTGCCACGGCCCAGTACTGTCATCACAAAATGATCCATGGCCCGGTACCAGCATCAGCACGCATAACAAGGCAAGGCGAGCCGAGCGACTGGCCATCCATCCATCCCCTGCTTCTCCCCGCCACCTTCAACTCCTCCTTTGTACCTTTGTCAATGGGCTTCGCTTCGGGATGGCTTCGGGACGGTCGCTTGGCTCGCCTTGCCTTGGGTGCTGAAAGAATCCACGCGCCTTAGTTTCATTCGAAGCCCCCCTCTTCGATGAAACTAAGGCACAAGGATTCCTTCAGGACCCAAATGCCGTTTTCCAACTGGAAAAGCTCACCCAGAAGCACTTTCTCATCAAACAAGATGGCAGCGCCCAGCAAACCGGTGGCCCGGTAGGAAATGTTCCATGGACCGGTACCAGTCCATGGCCCGGTGGTTGTGGACCCTTGGACTAGAAGACCTTCAAGAACCCTTTCAGCTCTATTCTGATTGAATTGAATTACTTAGTACAGCGCTTGGTAATATTGTTTCTATTGAGGATCAAGATCCTCTCTTTGGGAATAGTCTACTGAGGACTGCATTCCTATTCTTGGGAGTAATCTATTGAGGATCATATTTTTTTTTCTTTGGGAGTAAAGGCCACAAGGTTGGCAGGGCTGATGCAACTATTGAGTAGAGCCAGATTCCAAAATAGGTAAGGAATCCCACTCTTTCTCTGACACCACTTTTTTTTCTGATATTTTTTCTCTTTGTCTCTTTCTCTTTGAAACAGTAGACCACAGGGAGGGGACAGAGAAATTTTGCCTAAGGCCTGAACCAGTATTTGGGATGGGGAGAGGGATTACAGCTATATTAAAATTAAAATGAGGCAATCCTAGAATTTAATGAGAATTTAACTTAAGTCACATTTTCAGACAAGTGAAGTGCTAAAAAGGAGATGACCAGCTACTGCATGGAATAAATGCAAAACCTTGCAACTATGTTGATGCAACAAGATTGGACATGGCCAGGTGAGGAGAAGGGTATTTTGCACAGGCAATCTAATCTTTAAAAAAGAATGTGAATGCGTAAAGCAACAACAACAACAAAAACCAGACCCAGAATGATGGCATATTACCTGAACTAATAGGCATGTAGTAAAAGCCTAGTTTCTAAGTATTAGAGATGTGTGAAGCTGTAGGTAACAAGTCTGTGAATAACAAGGGCCATCTGTATTGCTAATTGCTCAGCTCCTACCTGTGGAGAGAATTTGAGCACTAACTAAAACAAAACGGCTACCGAGCGTTGTGCAAGTTGACTTATTTATTTAAAGAGAATTCTATACTACCAGTATTTTCCATCAAATAATCACAAAGCAGTGTAGAATGGAATATATATATATATTGAAACATTTATTTATTTGATTTGATTTATTACCCATCTTGCAGATGTGACTCTGGATTTAACAATAGAACAATTAACAGAACATTAAAAAAAACAACAACCCACAATGTTAATTGAGAATCCTGTAACTCTAAAACAGCCAGCAGAACAAGAAATTCCAGGCTATCTACTTTCTGATCCCCATGTCCTGGAGCATATCCAAATCTTCAATGTTTTGCAAAACACTGGCAGAGTCAGGATCAATTTAATTTCAGAGATATGGTATTGTGGGAAGCATCCTCCCCCACCCCCAAAGAATGAAATATTTTGGGAAATTTTAAAAGAGGCAGAATATTATATTCCTCCAAAGGAGAAATAGAGAAAAATCTTAACAAGGTAGAAAGTAACTCCAATAGCCTGCAGCAGATGCTGGAAGTCTTTAGAGATGGACATTTCGTGCCCAGGAAGAAATCCAGGCCAACCTATTCACAAACAAAACACCTTCAGCTCCAGCTGATAGGATTGAGAAGGAGAGAACATGACCTTTAGGACATAATAGGATTAACCCACCACCAATCAAATAATAAAAGCACACAAAGCAAACCTCAAAATTACAAAATACTGTAAACTGTATAAAAATCATTGCATTCATCAAGATAATTTGTCAGCTGTCCCAGAACTGCATGCTGTGGTTGGCTCTGCTCAACAATAAAGAATTGTCCTTCTTTCCAGTCAGCCTCCATTTTATTTCCAGTGCCTTTCTCTCAGCTTGGAACCGGACTGGATTTTTCTTTCTACAGCAGGGTTGTCAAACTCAATTTCGTTGAGGGCTGCATCAAGGTTGTGCTTGACCTTGGGGGACCAGGGTAGGGGTGGCCAGCTCAACATCACTCGTGTCATGGGTGCCAGTGGTGGCCCAAGCGTTCTGCCAGCAAAAATGGGCTCCCAAGCTCCGTTTTTGGTTGTGATGGCCTCCTACAACTCTCTGCCAGTGAGGGCTGCAGCCCTTGTGAGCTATGTTTTCAGCTGCGATGGCCTCCTGCAACCCATAGGGCAGAACGGATGGTCCAATTTACCAAAAAAACCATCCGGAAAATGGACCACGGGGAGATGCAAGACAAAATTAACAGACTCCTCTTTATACAACACATCACCCCGAACACCACTACCAACAAGAGCCCAGCCGAATTACTAATGGGTAGGAAGCTGAGGTCCCCACTCGACAGGTTACACCCAACATATAACCTGGTGCGGCCCCCAGACTCAAGTACAAAATACCGAACATTCGCACCCGGGGACCTCGTGTATGCGAAAAACCTGACGGGGGACCCCCTATGGATCCCAGCCGTCATCACCCAAATCACAGGCCCACGCTCATACCGGCTCCAAACCACAGATGGGCGAGCCTGGAAACGACACATTGACCAACTCAGGTCTAGGACAGCAAAAGAACCCACCCCCCAAAACACAAACCAAGGGGGGAGGGAATACCCGAATAACCAAACGCAAGAAAAAATAAACCAGCAGTACTTACCGGAACGCAGCCATCGCGATCCCCCACCGGAGAAGAACCGCCAAGCCAGCTCAACCGACCCGGAAAGACCAAGCGGGAGCGGCGAAACCCATAGCTCAACCAACCCGGAAGGCCCAGGTGGGAGCCACGGAGAAGGAACCGGCCCGATCACCCAACCGGTTCGCACAGAAGAGGGAGCAGCCAAAAACCCGACTGCTCCGGCCGAAATCCAGCTTGCAACTGAGTTGCGCAGGTCAAGTAGGACTAGACGGAGCCCCGCCTACCTACGTGACTACGCAACGTAAGGACTGAACCAAGAGGGGAGGGGTGTTCTGTCCTTCATTTACATACTCGAAATCCCCGCGCTTTGATTGGCTAAAGCGCGGGGATTTCTAATTGGCCAGGTGAGCCGCGCCGATTGGCTCGTTGAGAGTCTCCCGCGATTGGCTCGCTCCAAGAGCGGGAGACTTGAAACGCTGCCATGGGCCACGGCCACCGCGGCGAAAAGAATAAAAGCCGCGGGCTTTTTCCTTTTCGCCGGTTCGGTTCCTAGCTTTACAATAAAGAGCTTTAAACGAAGTCACCGACTCCTGGCGTCTTTTGCGGACACGACAGTTTGAGCTCTGTGTATCTCTTTGCCAGAAAAAGACCATTTACAAGAGAGTGAGGGGAGGAAACATCTTGTTATAAAAATGCTGCTGTGAATTACTAATTGCACTATCACTCCTTGCTCTAGCAGGGAAGCGTGATGCCATTAAGTACAGGAGAGGAAACACGAAGCCTGCGAAGGAGAAAAATGTTGATCGTATAATTTTCCATTTTGCTTTAAAAGTGGTGCTAGATGCCATAAACATAGACCTGCTTATGTGTGCAAGTGGCAAAAAGTGCAATAAGATGTACATAGGGGAATTTATCCTCACTTGCACACGTGATGAACTTTTGCATGCAGATTACGTATGGTGTCACATTGGTATCTGGTAGACTGCAGATTCAGAGAAAAATGGGGAAAAAAATTCTTTCATGTGATTAAAAGGGCAGCGATGCACACATTTTGGCCCCTGAAATAATATTATTGGCAAATTTAACTGAAGTTGCAGCCCATGATTGATTCACTCTGCTGATAATATCTAAACCTGGAGAAATCATGGGTATCAGTGATGGGCAGTCTGTCAGCATTGACTGAAATGCCATATAGCTCATCCTGCTGTCAGACCCTTGAGCTATGCTTCTGGGAATCTCCTGCTGGCTGAGGAATTCTGGGAGTTGAAGTCCACACATCTTAAAGTTGCCAAGGTTGAAAAACACGGTCCTTGAATATATGTAATCAGTCTTTATCTATAAAGCCGAACTAGATGGCAGCAGCTAGTTCCAACTTGGCTGATTTTGGAAATACTAAGAGGGTTTGGGAAACCACTAAGAAATTTATTTCCAGGTAAGCTTGGAAATAAATTTAAAATATTCTGAAGTAAGGCAGTGGCAAACCATTTATATATTATAACCAAGATGTGCCTATGAAATTACAGGAGTTGGACTCAACCAGACAGGACCTTTTTAAACCTAATAATAGGCTATTTGCACCCCACTTTTTTCATATGTGCTGAAAATACAGGTGAAACTCAAAAAATTAGAATATCATGCAAAAGTTCATATATTTCAGTAATGCAACTTAAAAGGTGAACCTAATATTTGAGATAGACTCATTACATGCAAAGCAAGATAGTTCAAGCCGTGATTTGTCATAATTGAGATGATTGTAGTTTACAGCTCATGAAAACCCCAAATCGCAATCTCAGAAAATTAGAATATTGTGAAAAGGTTCAATATTCTTGGCTCATAGTGTCCCACTCTAATCAGCTAATTAAACTATAACACCTGTAAAGGGTTCCTGAGCCTTTAAATGGTCTCTCAGTCTGATTCAGTAGGAATCACAATCATGGGAAAGACTGCTGCCCTGACAGTTGTGCAGAAAACCATCATGGACATCCTCCATAAGGAGGGAAAGCCTCAAAAGGTAATTGCAAAAGAAGTTGGATGTTCCCAAAGGGCTGTATCAAAGCACATTAATAGAAAGTTATGTGGAAGAGAAAAGTGTGGAAGAAAAAGGTGCATAAGCAGCAGGGATGACCGCAGCCTGGAGAGGATTGTCAGGAAAAGGCCATTCAAAAGCATTGGGGACTTTCACAAGGAGTGGACTGAGGCTGGAATCAGTGCATCAAGAGCCACCACACACAGACAGATCCTGGACATGGGCTTCAAATGTCGTGTTCCTCTTGTCAAGCTGCTCCTGAACAACAAACAATGTCAGAAGCGTCTTACCTGGGCTAAAGAAAAACAGACCTGGTCTGTTGCTCAGTGGTCCAAAGTCCTCTTTTCTGATGAGAGCAACTTTTGCATCTCATTTGGAAACCAAGGACCCAGAGTCTGGAGGAAGAATGGAGAGGCACACACTGCAAGATGCTTGAAGTCCAGTGTGAAGTTTCCACAATCTGCATTGATTTGGGGAGGCATGTCATCTGCTGGTGTTGGTCCACTGTGCTTCATTAAGTCCAGGGTCAATGCAGCCATCTACCAGGAGATTTTGAAGCACTTGCTGACTTCATTTTTCAGCAAGACTTGGCACCTGCCCACACTGCCAAAAGCACCAAAATCTGGTTCAATGACCATGGGATTACTGTGCTTGATTGGCCAGCAAACTCGCCTGACCTGAACCCCATAGAGAATCTATGGGGCATTGCCAAGAGAAAGATGAGAGACATGAGATGAACAATTCAGAAGAGCTGAAGGATGCTGTTGAAGCATCCTGGTCTTCCATAACACCTCAGCAGTGCCACAGGCTGATAGCTTCCATGCCACACCACATTGAGGCAGAAATTGATGCAAAAGGGACCCAAACCAAGTACTGAATACATATGCATGCTTATACTTTTCAGAGGTCCGATATTGTTCTATGTACAATCCTTGTTTTATTGATTGCATGTAATATTCTAATTTTCTGAGATTGTGGATTTGGGGTTTTCATGAGCTGTAAGCCATAATCATCTCAATTATGACAAATCACAGTTTGAACTATCTTGCTTTGCATGTAATGAGTCTATTTCACATATTAGTTTCACCTTTTAAGTTGCATTACTGAAATAAATGAACTTTTGCACGATATTCTAATTTTTTGAGTTTCCCCTGTATACTAAACATTGGTGTAATCATTTAGCATAAGAATCAAGTTGCAGTACAATTATGTTTGTTTATATAAATCTCATTAATGTAACTTCATGCTGGATGAAAAAAAACCAATTAATTTTCTTAAAAAGAAGTTGACTTCTTTCCATTCTTTTTATGAAGAAATTTGGGGCTTGTACTTAGCTTTCATTAAAAACAACAAACAAGAACAAACTGGAGAAAATTGTCAATTTCTATATATTCTTGCAGATAAGCAGAGAATTTTAGGTGGATACTTTATTGACTTAAGGGGCCATCACTGAATCAACTATAAGACTATTTTAAAAAATGAAAAAATAGAAATCCAACAGCTCAGGGCAAAATGGCTGACAAAAACAATGGCCAGCAATTAGAGGAGAGAGAATACGTCAGGCCCTTCAGGCAATTGGAGTTGTGGTTGTTGCTATCATGGAATGAAGTGCTGGAGACCCTCAATTTTGAAGAGATTCTGAAGAGATGTTTGGCTGAGGTGTTGACCTGAACATGATTTTATTGCATGTCAGTGGCTGAAGTACTGTATGTTCATTCACCTTTGATGATCATCATATGGCTCTGGCCTCAAACTCAAAAGGACTTCATTCCATGCTGGCTAGGGCATTCTGGGAACTGAAGTCCATAAGTCTTAAAACGGCCAAGTTTGAGACCCTGATTTAAATAAATCACACTGATCAGGAGCAATGCTACATCGGAAGTATAAATAGCTATTCACAATGAATCATCCCACAAATACTTCTCTAAAACTAGTGCACAAGGTGTGACCCTCCATGCTTTCTCTGGACCCCCTTCCCCTCCCTAAATGACTTTTTGACATGACAGGAGTAACAATATTATTAAGTACCTGGAGATAATCCAACTGAGTTTTTTTGCCTGTCCCATTCATTCTTTTGCCCTAGTCCTAACTACTTTTGTGAGAGGTTTTCTTAGGGAGAGCCCCGAAATGTGTCAATCACATCTTGACCAAGCCATATTCTAATATTAAGTGTAATAGGTCTATGTTCTGGTGCTGAGTGCTTAATAGGACTCTGTTCTGAGTTCCCTTGCTACCCTGATCTTTGCTTCCAATACTTTTAGCTGGTCTTGCTTTGGCGATAATTTCACGGTGTTTGTAATTAATACCTGGACTTGTTGAAAGTTAACGCTACACCTTTTCACAGCTCTGCCTTTGCTCTGGTATAGATAGAGCTGTTGGTATAATGATGAATTGCCATGGCTTTCTTCAATCTCCTTTGGGTGTTGTATTACAGAAACCACAGGAAAAGGTTATGTAAATCACAGCCTGGGGAAAGAGCAAACCAATATGTACTAGGGGTGATATGATAGCAGTGTTCCAATATTTGAGCGTCTGCTATAACGAAGATGGGGGATCAACCTATTCTCCAAAGCACCTGAAGGCAGGACAAGAACCAGTGAATGGAATTAATAAAGGAGAGAACCAACCTAGAACTAAGGAGGCCTTTCCTGATGGAACAATTGATCAGTGGAACAGCTTGCTTTCATAAAATGTGGATGTTCCAACACTGGAGGTTTTAAAGAAGGTATTGGATAGCTATTTGTCTGAAATGGCATAGGGCTTCCTGCTTAAGCAGTGGGATGGACTAGAAGACCTCCAAAATCCCTTTCAACTCTGTTATTCTGTTATTCTAATATTGTAAGGAAACTTCTCAGGCTATTCACTACCCTGGGTTATTGTGATAATCCAAACACACTTGGTGCTGCGATCGGTATATCTACGGTTGCTTCATCCACACTTCTTTTTCCTTCTTGCTTTTGATTATACAGCTGCTTTGTGGCTGCTTTTTTTAAAAAATAAAAAATTTGCTTTGACAATCATTCAATAAATAATCCTATCAGGTTTATCAGCGGGAGGAAGTTGGAAGGAAATAACCCATAGCAGCATCTTACAAATAATCTCCTTTTGGCATTGCGATGTATGACTCCTCCCAGTTATCAGACAGAGCTACACAGACCCACCTCTGTGTCATGCACACCCTCTTGTTACAGTTCAAGAAAAACCCCAGAGATTGCCAAATGCACCTTGAAGTAAACTTTCTCTATCAACATAAGAGACTTCCTGGTGCTGCCTTCCGTTGACTCTGTCTACCCTTCTTATCCAGCTCCAGTGTTTACTCCACCTGTTTAAAGATACTCATTGCCAATTCTCCTCCCAGCTCAGAGGCTAATCTAGTGTAGAAAAAATTTTTTTTTATAAAGGATTAGTAAGGTGACTGTAGGTGGGAAGCTCATTCAATAATAGTTTTAAACAATTTCGGGCAAGAGTTCAAATATATTTGTGCTCCAAGAACATGAAGTTGTCCACCCATCTAATCTGGGCAAAGGGCACGATTTTGCACTTCAGGGAAGACTTAGGTAGTTTTAAGACTTAGGTTATTTTCAGTGGAGAGAAGACTGGGGTGCATGTCATGGCTTCCATTCAGATGGGAAGTTTGATATAAAAGGGAAGCAAATCTCTGTAGAAGGTTCCCTTCCTGGAAGCTAGCAATCAAATCAACTGCGGTTCATTGATGCTTTTTTGGACAATTGATAGCAGGCCATTACTGGGAGTTCTTTTCGGGGAACTGGAGAGCCTAATAATAGATTCTTAACTACAGAAAATGAGAAACAGCAGAGCCTAATAACTGATTCTGTTTTTGATGGTCAGGTTCTGCCCTTCTTCTACAGCTGTATTTTGAGATTTGAAGTTTGAACCTGCCAGCCATTTTGCGGGACATATTTATATAGGTCTTCCTCTATTCATAAGGCATTCTGTTTTATTTTTCATTCATGTTACACTTCAATCATGCTTTGAGATTTCAACTTGTCAGGAATAGCATCATCTTAAAAAAGCTGTTTATGCCAGGCATTTTAATGTTATTTATTCACCGGGAAGAATATTTTTTACATGGCCATCTTCAATTTCAGTGACAAATACTTTTCAGGTTACATGAGTTTATGGAAGAGTGGGACTGAAGGATGAAAAGCATCCAGATAAAAAATCAATTTAATTTTTTGCTTGATTTAATAGTGCCATATTTTGGACTTTACCTGCCTCTTAAATAACAATCTGAGAGAAGTCCAAATTTTTGGTTCATTTGAACATATGTCCCTTGTGTGCGTGTTCTTGTGTGGCATTTTGAAGTATTGCATGTTAATTAAGTGTTTGCTGGCTATTTATGAGAATAAGCAGGTTTTCCATACATTGAAGACAAGGGTGCTAGCTATGATTGTGGACTTTTTTCATTTTTTTATGCCTCTTGGTGTGTATATATCTTATTGCCAAATCTTTGGACACAAATATTGTTAGAATGTGCAGGATGATTGTCATAGAACAATATCCATACAGATTTCCAATATAACTGATATTACTTTGGATGGAGAATTAAAGCCACAGGATTGTGCAAAATGTTATGAAATAGTTTTTGCTTCTAATTCCTTTATATTGTTTTGTGGTTATGGTGGGGCTTTAGAATATTGAGACGGTGCAGTGATCACAGAATGGAAGAACATTCTTTGTAATTTTTAATATTCTGAGGTACAGAAGACATACAAAGACCTGAAGAATTTAGGGGCTTTAATATAAGATTTACCTTCAAGATTCAGGAAGTAATTGTGCCATTTTGATCACACTGAGAAGACTTTATTCGAAACAGCAGGTGGTACATCTGAATATTTTAATTTAAGGAAGGTGCTGATAAATTAAAAACCGATTCCAAAGAGACTTCAAACCTGATAGGAAAGGAGTGGGCAACTATCCCCTCTCATTTTCTGCTTCAGGTCTAATGTGTGAGTGATTTCCCTCTTGATAGAATTCAGGATCTGTCTTTTAAAAATACTAGGGAGTGGAGTGAAAAAGAAATAACCATGGTTCCAATTCTACATATTGTAATGACATATGTCACAGGGTCAGCCAATCCATTTTTGCTGCCTTACTCAAAATGTGGGTGTTGCCCTCCAGATCCACATATATAAATTGACAATTACATCTTATTTCGGGACTAATGCACAGAGGCAGGACAGTGGGCTAGTTTAAGAGATAACAGGCTCTCATTGTAACCATTTTCAGACTTTGGCGTCAGCCATCAGAAGCATAGATTCCTCTGCTTTGAGATTCCAAGTTGCAAAATTTAGCTTGATTCCTTCTTACTCATCTAGACATTAATCTACATTTATATATAGTATATCCAAACTCAAGTAATTTTAAAAGGGAATTAGAAATTGACAAGTTCTGTGAAGAGAATTCAAAAAAGAAGAGTTTGGGATGCTTTTTGAAGCAGTATAAATGTAAAAGGATTTTCCAGAACATTTTAAATACATACAAAATCTCTATATAAGTATGTTTTTAAAGAACAAATCTTGAACTGGCATCTGTTAGTGGCACTCTGTGTGTGTGTGTGTGTGTGTGTGTGTGTGTGTGTGTATTCTTAGGCTAACAGATGGGTCCGGGTGGCATATGGAATTTCTTTTTATGAATTCAATCATATGGCTTCATATTTCCTAGACATGCTGTGTATATAGGATAAAAAAGTATGCGTTCATACAATTCATTTTAATTAAAGGTTATTTCTTTTCCTTTCCTCCTATGTGAACAAAGAAAATGCAGAAGGTAAAGAGCCTAAAAGGTTATCAGCACTGCCAGCTGCTGTGTCATCACAAGGGACTAGCAACCATTTTCGAGAGCTTGATCGGATGAGGGCACTCGGTACGTCCCCCATTCCCATCCCAAATGTGACCTTGTATCCTGCTATTCTTCTGTTTTGGCGAGTGCATTTTTTGTGAGTCTTCACTAGCCAATCAAGTCATCGAAGGCAGGAACATGTGCCCCCAATGGGTTAGTCTCTATTGTTTTCTAGAGATAGCTTTACTATAATTGCGTAGTGTTTATAACAGCTACTTTGTAAACAGAAGGTTGTTCACTCAAAGCACGGAAGCAGTATATTTTTTTTATTAATTAACATTTTTAAAAACCTGAACTATTTATTTTTCCCTGGATTTTTGTTTTTGAGTAAGTCTAGCAATGTACTATTTCATAATTTTCTCAACAAACCCTTCTAATCTCAAGTGATTGGAGAAATGTTGAAATAATGAATTACAGAATACAGAATACCAGAGTTGGAAAGTGTTCTGTCCTTGATTAACATACTCGAGATCCCCGCGCTTTGATTGGCCAAAGCGCGGGGCTCTCCGATTGGTCAGGCGAGCCGCGCCGATTGGCTCGCTAAGAATCTCCCGCGATTGGTCCATTCGGATCGCGGGAGATTCAAAGTGGTGCCATTGGCCGCGGCCGCCGCGGCGAAAGGAATAAAAGCCGCGGGCTTTTTTCCTTTCGCCAGTTCGGTTCCAACTTCTCAATAAAGAGCTTTGCACTAAGTCACCGACTCCTGGCATCATTTCGCGGACACAACACTGGCGACGAAGATGGGATCCAGACCCTGAACCGAACCACGTGTCCGACGGAAGCCAGACGAACCACCGAGATGGCGAAAATCGCACCACCCGCACCCTTCAACCCCACCACCGAGGACTGGGAATCGTTCGCCGACCGATTCCGCATGTACCTCGAGTGCACCGGCCTAAAGGATGCCTCCGGCCCAATGAAACGCGCCGTCTTCTTGACCCACTGCGGGACCGAGGTCTTCCAGATGGCCAAAGCGCTGGCCAAACCCGCCGATGCCACCGCGATGGACTGGGACGTCCTCGAACCCATACTTCGGCGGCACTACGCTCCAGAGTTACCCATTCTGATCCGGCGCAACGAGTTCTACCGGCGGGACCAGAGGTCGGGTGAGAGCTTCAGCGACTTCGTTGCCAAGCTGCGGCATTTAGGGGGGCTCTGCGAATTCGATAACCTAAACAACGCCCTGCGAGACCGAATCGTGCTCGGTTTGTGGGACCCCGTCCTCCAGAGCCGGCTGATGGCCAAGGGCAACATCAGTCTAGCAGACACCCTCACCACAGCCGCAGCCGCCGAAGCAATCCGAACTTCCGCTGACCGCATGCGCAGACCGAACACTGGGGACCGCAGCGGAAACAACAACCCGGTGAGGTCGACCGAGCCCAAACCCAAGACGACCACCCACCAGGGCGATTTCCACTCGGCATCGGACATTTCCGATGACGAGGAGGATATCCATCGACTACAGACAGGGCGCGACCCACGGAACCGGCGAGGTCGTAAGTCGAGGACCAACTGTGCCGGCTGCGACGGCGACCACCCCAGGTCAGAATGCCGGTTTTTCGAATCGATCTGCCGGCATTGCGACAAGAAGGGACACATCGCCCATGTCTGCCGCCCGAAGAAAAATCGCAGCCCGGCACGATGGGACCAGAGCGACCGGAGGAGAGAAAGCACACCACCCCGGACCAGAGATCGCCCCTCGGACAGCCGATGGGACCGGAACGGGCGATCCTCGCGAGGCGGCGACAACTGGCGGAGAGAGGAGACCCACCAGACGGTCACCATCGGCCACGCCATCACCAACGACGCCCGGAAGGTCCACGTGGAGGTAGGCATCGAGGGCCAGCCATGCAAAATGGAGGTGGACTCAGGGTCCTACCTCTCCATGATTGCATGGCATGAGATAAAGCGCTTGGTGCCTACCCTCCAAAGGAGGAACGTAGACAGCCAGAAACTCATTGTAAAGGACTACCAGGGAAACCGCATCCCGGTAGTCGGCACCAAAAATGTTAACATCACCTACAAGGGGTGCACCGAACGACTTCCCCTAACAATCGTCGACCGCGACCGCCCAAGCCTACTGGGACTGCAATGGTTCGCCCCGCTCGACATCGCACTCACGGGAGTCGACCACGTCACCGACGACAGCTGGGAACAGCAACTGGCCCGGGAATTCCAAGAGGTCTTCGACGGAAACCTAGGCAAGTACCGAGGGCCCCTTATATCTTTCGACCTAGACCTTAACGTCCCCCCAAAACGCCTGAAACCAAGGCGGGTGCCATTCGCACTGAAACCCAAGATAGACGAGCAAATTGACAAGCTTGTCAAACAAGGGGTTCTGCAGCCCATAGACCACGCCCAGTGGGAGACCCCCATAGTCACCCCGATCAAGCCTGATGGGTCGGTGAGGATCTGTGGGGACTATAAGGCCACCCTAAATGGCGCGCTGCAACAAAGCGCCTACCCCCTCCCAGTGGTACAACACCTATTGCACTCACTGGGAGGGGGCAAGGTTTTTGCCAAGCTCGACCTCGCCCAGGCATACCAACAGTTGCCGGTCGACGAGCAAACGGCAGAAGCGCAGACCATAGTCACCCACCGGGGGGCATTCAAATGCAACCGACTCCAATTCGGAGTCAGCGTGGCACCGGGCATATTCCAAAGCCTAATGGAGAGACTATTGCAAGGTATCAAGGGGGTGGTACCTTACTTCGACGACGTCCTAGTGTCGGCAGCCAACCAAGCCGAACTAGAGGGTCGACTAAGGGAGGTCCTAACTAAATTTAAAGAAACCAGACTAAAAGTCAAGAGGGAGAAATGCCAGCTATGCACGGAACGAGTAGAATTGCTGGGCTACCTCCTAGACCGTCACGGCATTCACCCCACAAACAAAAAAATCAAGGCCATCAAAGAAGCCCCCACACCCAAGTCAAAGACTGAGCTACAAGCGTTCTTGGGGTTACTGAACTTTTACAATGTTTTCCTACCCCAAAAGGCGACGGCAGCGGAGCCCTTGCATAGGCTCCTGGACAAGGCGGCGACCTGGACTTGGGGGAAACGCGAGCAAGCCGCCTTCCAAAGAACGAAGGACCTCCTCACCTCCGACGCCGTCCTCATACAATTCAACGAGACCCTACCTCTGGCAGTCACATGCGACGCATCACCCTTCGGCGTCGGCGCTGTCCTCAGCCATACCCTTCCCGACAGAAAAGAAGCGCCCATCGCATTCTTTTCAAGGACCCTCACCAAACCGGAGCGGAACTATAGCCAACTGGACAAAGAGGCTCTGGCTATAGTTGCCGCCGTAAAACGATTCCACGAATACCTCTACGGCCGGACTTTCACCATTGTAACGGATCACAAGCCGCTGCTGGGAATCCTTGCAGGAAACCGGGCCACCCCGAACATTCTGTCGCCCCGAATGACAAGGTGGTCCGAATTCCTGGCAGCCTACAACTACGAACTCATACACAGACCGGGTAAGACGATCTCCCATGCAGACGCCTTAAGCCGCTCGCCGCTACCAGAACCCGACACCGACCCAGCACCCACGACGACCACCCTCAGCATAGAGACTCTACCCAACCTGCCCATAACCACATCAGACATTGCCCGAGAGACTAATAAAGACAAACGTCTGGCGCGGGTGTTGCATTGGGTGGAGAAAGGGTGGCCGGAAAGGGACAACGACGAGTCCATCAAAACGTTCCGAAACCGCCAAACGGAACTCTCGTTGTTAAAAGGGTGCATACTATGGGGGGACAGGGTGGTCATTCCGGAAAAGCTACAGGGGAAGGTTTTGGAACTGCTACACGAGGGGCACCCTGGCATCGTAAGGACTAAAGCCCTGGCCAGAAGTTACGCTTGGTGGCCAGGGATGGACAAACAAATAGAGGCCTGGGTAGCTAGGTGCCAACGATGCCAGGAAACTAGGCCAAGCCCACCCACAGCACCCGTCCTAGAGTGGGAAACTCCAAAGGGACCTTGGTCTAGGATCCATATAGACTTCGCCGGGCCCACAAAAGGACACACCTTCCTCATAACAGTTGACGCTTACTCCAACTGGCTGGAAGTAAGCAACATGAAGACGACAACCACGGAGGCCGTGATCAAGGAACTCTGCAAACTCTTTGCAACACACGGCCTCCCAGACGTCATCGTCTCCGACAACGGGCCCCAGTTCACCTCGCTGGAATTTGAAAAATTCCTAGCGGAAAGGGGCATCCGCCACGCGCTGACAGCACCGGCGCACCTGGCGGCGAACAGTAGGGCGGAACGGATGGTCCAATTCACTAAAAAGACCACTCGGAAAATAGACCACGGGGAGATCCAGGAAAAAATAAACAAACTACTCTTAACACAACACATAACCCCAAATACCACAACCAATAAAAGCCCAGCCGAACTATTAATGGGCAGAAAACTAAGGTCCCCACTCGACAGGTTACACCCCACGTATAACCCGGAGAGGCCCCCAGACTCAAACAGCAAACAACGAACCTTCGCACCCGGGGACCCCGTATATGCAAAGAACCTGACGGGAGACCCGCTATGGATCCCAGCTGTCATCACACAAGCAACAGGCCCACACTCGTACCGGCTACAAACAGCAAACGGACGAGCGTGGAAACGCCACATCGACCAACTTAGGTCGAGAACTACCAACCAACAAACCACCGACGCACAAACAAGCGAAACCAACCCCCACAACACAAACCAAGGGGGGAGGGAATACCCAGGGGACCGAATCCAAAGAAGAATAAACCAGCAGTACTCACCGGAAAGCAGCCATCACGAACCCTCGCCAGGAAGGAACAGCCAAGCCAGCTCGACCGACCCGGAAAGACCAAGCGGGAGCGGCGAAACCCGTAGCTCAACCAACCCGGAAGGCCCAGGAGGGAGCTACGGAGAAAGGACCGGCCCGATCGACCAGCCGGTTCCCACGACGGCAGCAGGAGCAGCAGAGATCCCGACTGAACCGGCCGGGATCCAGTCTACAACTGAGTTGCGCAGGTCAAGTAGGACCAGACGGAGCCCCGCCTACCTACGTGACTATGCAACGTAAGGACTGAACCAAGAGGGGAGGGGTGTTCTGTCCTTGATTAACATACTCGAGATCCCCGCGCTTTGATTGGCCAAAGCACGGGGCTCTCCGATTGGTCAGGCGAGCCGCGCCGATTGGCTCACTAAGAATCTCCCGCAATTGGACCATTCGGATCACGGGAGATTCAAAGTGGTGCCATTGGCCGCGGCCGCCGCGGCGAAAGGAATAAAAGCCGCGGGCTTTTTTCCTTTCGCCAGTTCGGTTCCAACTTCTCAATAAAGAGCTTTGCACTAAGTCACCGACTCCTGGCATCATTTCGCAGACACAACAGAAAGGATCTTGGAGGTCTTTTAGTCCAGCCTCCTGCTTGAGCAGAAGACCCTACATCATTTTGGACAAATGGCTGTCCATTTTTTTCTTGAAAACCTCCAGTGATGGAACTCTGATAAGGCAAGAAGTTCCATTGATTGATTAGTCTCACTGAGTCTCAATTCTAGGTTGAATCTCTCTTTAATGGGAGGGGGAAGTAATTAAACAACATCCGGCCAGATTTCAAACTAGAATGTTTTCATGTCATTGATATAATTATTGCATTACTATGCCATTACTAATAAAGGTATTGGTCAAGATGAGAGCATTTGTTTAAGCAGTTTATATGCCCTCCCATCTGAGAACAATGTTTCTGAGCAGTGAATAAGATTTAAAATCAAAATGATTAGAACAGCCAGCTATGCTGGCTGAGGAATTCTGGGAGTTGAAGGCCGCAAGTCTTAAAGTTGCCAAGTTTGGGGACCCCGGATTAGAACAACAATTCAAATAACAAATGTCCAGAGCAAAACAAAACAAAACAAAAATAATTCCAGTTTACATTTATAAACAACGTCATCCACCAGAAACTACTAAACCTCCCTCCCCAAATCCCTGTGGGATCAGCCGGGTGTTTAGTTCCTTACGAAAAGCTAACAGGATGAAGACCAACAAAATCTCTGGAGGGATGCCAATCCTCAAGACCAAAACCTAGAGAGCAAAAGGATGGCTTTTTTAATTTATTTTAGTTTGAAGCTGGTTCATGTTCTTAAGTGTGTGTGTGGAAATATGCATGCTTTAATTTCACAGGTATACCAGTGGTGGGCTGCAACCGGTTTAACAACTGGTTCTGTGAGCACACGCTCACACACCATTCAAAGAACACCAATTTGAACTTCTATAGGGCAGCCCCGGTAAGTAGAACATCTGAGGCACGTGAAATCTACTGTGCTGTGTGAAACAGCTGAGCTGAAAAAGACAGAAATATAGGACAGGATAGGGCGGGGCCAGCTGATCATTGTAACTGCGTCTGAATTGGCAGCAACCTACCCCTGAGGTATATGTATATCAGTGGTGGGATTCAAATTTTTTTACTACCGGTTCTGTGGGCGTGGCTTGGTGGGCATGGCAGGCGAAGGATACTGTAAAATCTCCAGTCAGAGGTGGCATTTGCCGGTTCTCTGAACTACTCAAAATTTCTGCTACTGGTTCTCCAGAACTGGTCAGAATCTGCTGAATACCATCGTTGAGGTATACATATATATTTTGCTGCCCAGAGTCATTGAGATGAGTGACTATATAAGATAAATGAATGAATGAATGAATAAACAAACAAGCAAAAAAAAAAAATGCCTTCATTTTTTTTCTTTATGTAGTATATCACTTTAGCCATTGTCTATCCACTGCAGGATGAAAGCCTCTTCTGTAAGTTTCCAACCCATACAGTCCTGAGCTTTCTAGTTATGTACGTATGGTAGGTATAAATGTATACATATAAAAGGATATATGTCTGGTGCCAGAAGAAGAAAAACCATTCCTCTGGAAGAGAAAGGGGGCAGGGCATAGCAGCAAGAGTATGGAAGGGCATCTGGTACGAGTAGTGCTTGACTTTCATTTAGTGACTGTTCTAAGTTACAATGGTACTGAAAAAAGTGACTTATGACCAATGGTGGGATTCCAATTTTTTTTTACTACCGTTTTTGTGGACGTGACTTTCTGGGTGTGGCAGGGGAAGGATACTGTAAAATTGCCAGTCAGAGGTGGTATTTGCCGGTTCTCCGCACTACTCAAAATTTCTGCTACCGGTTCTCCAGAACTGTCAGAACCTGCTGAATACCATTTGTGCTTATGACCATTTTTCACACAACCATTTCAGCATCCCCCATGATCACCTGATCAACATACAGATGCTTGGCAACTGGTTCCTATTTATGACAGTTGCAGAGTCTCAGGGTCTTGTGATCTTTGCAACCTTCTGACAGACAAACTCAATGCGGGAAACCAGATTCACTTAACAACCCTATTACCAACTTAACAGCTGCAGTGATTCGCTTAACGAATGTGGCAAGAAAAGTCTTCAAATGGGGCAAAATTTGCTTAACTGCCTCACTTAGCAACCAAAATGAGCTCAGTTGTGGTTGTAAGTCGAGCACATGTACGTAGTCTTCTCTTTGGATTGAAAATGTTGCAGACTATTGCCAAAGGGTCTCAGTCTAAACAGATTTTTTTTAAAGCCATGTTAGAATCAAGCCAGCAGGAGCATTGGGCAGGAGCAATTTAAGGGTGCCAGGGGACATGCACTAAGCTAGGAATCTCCAACCTTGGCAACTTTACAACTTGTGGATTTCAACTCCCAGAACTCCTACGCTGGCTGAGAAATTCTGGGAGTTAAAGTCCACAAGTCGTAAAGTTGTCAGGAGACCCTGCCCTAAGTCATCATAAAAGCACCTCCCACAACTATCTCATTTTAAAGTGAGGATTCCTTTTATTTACCTGGCCTATTTTTCCCTAGGCTTAGCATGAAATGTTATATACTGCTGTTTATTTGATTCATGCTTCCAAAACGGCTGAAAATTGAGAAAGATAGGAAGCTGGACTATTTCTTTTCACCTGCTGATGCAGAAGGCAGCTTTTTAAACATTGTGAAAAAGAAGAAAAAAAGCAGAATGGAAGCAGAAACAAAAGAAATTAGGCAAATGTATCAATGTTTATTTTAAGAAATCTGCAAGAAATTGCATTGTTAAAAATATATATATTCGACATATTACAGTTAGGTTCACAGTATACAATATTTGTCTGCCAGAGTATTTTAAAAAAGGCTGAAGGGGAATTGATGAGGTAGGGGAGACACCTCTTAGAACATAATGTCTCTCACTCAAGCTGATTTGAATTGTAAAAGGGTTTTTATAGGTAGAATAGAAAGCCTGGTAAGAAAGAATTGAATGAAGCAATTCTAAAAAAAAAAAAGTATGGAGCTTAGTCATTCTACTCATCTAATATCTAAGACCTTGATGATTGTAACTTGACAAACTAAGTTAGGTGAGACCATACATTGGATCATAACTAAAAGGAAGGAGGGATATGGCAACAGGAAGCAAAATGATCAAGAAGAGGAAATAGCAATCAGTACATTATATTCATTTTTTGCATTGCCCCCAGCAATTGTGAAATGCTTTAGTCATCAGTGACAGAAGAAAGAACCAATATCTTACATAGGAGAAAACCCAAAACTATTGAAACAGGACTTTACTGGATGAGTGAAGCAAATTGAATGTCTTGGGACCTATAAAAAGAGCAGAAGTTGGAATCACTTTGAATGATGTGTATAACTGAATCTTTGCTTTCAGAAATGGGAAAAGTAAATCTATTTTGGACAGACACATTAGTGTTGCTTATGTTTTGCAGGATGTTTCATTTATGCTCTATTAGTGGATTCAGGTGATTTCCTGAGGTTGCCTGGAAAGTTTGCCATTTTATTTAGCCCTTCAACAGTATCATTGGTCTTCATTTACAATGGGAAGATGACTCAAGTCATCAATATGCTTCTTCCAAGAACCCTTTATCCAGAATTTTAGAAGAAGGCTTTCAATAGAAGCTAAAAGCTATAAAAGATCTGGATGGAGACAGACTAAAACTTCTGAATGCAGGTAAGAAACAGAATTAAGGCTTGTTCTGTACTAGTGATGGCATTGAAGAAATCTTACTTGGCTGTTACCATAGGTTCTGTATAATGCAAGCCAAGGGATTCTATTGAGTGGCAATATGCCTACTTTATGAACACTTGTTCAAATCAACCTAAGGAACAATTATCCCAAGGGTGCTTTTTCAAAAGGCAACTGGATTTTCTGGATTTTCTTTAAAGACATTTCGCTTCTCATCCAAGAAGCTTCTTCAGAGCTGGATCAGAAGTGACACATCTTCAAAGAAAAACCAGAAAGTCCAGTTGCCTCACTTGGATGACTGATAATCTCCATACACATTTAGCTATGCACTTTGGGATGAATACCTTTCAAATAGTACAGGAGTATGAACAGATTTCCAGAAAAATTGCAGACTGCAGGAACCATTTGAGCTTCAGTTTGAGATGTAGACAACACAGACTCACAGAGCTGAAGAAGCTTCTTGGATGAGAAATGAAACATCTTTGGAGAAAACTCCAGAAAGTCCAGTTGCCCCTTGAAAAAGCACCTCTGGGACAACCATGAACTAGATTACTGAGAATAGATACCAGGGAACAATTGTTGTAACCAACTTGCATTACATTTTGCAAGCGAGACTGCATCAAGAATTATTAGTCTGGACAGACTTAAGTAAGCATATACAAATCAATGGCTTTGCACCAATACCTCTTCTGGATTGTGTCTGTAGCATGTTAGAAATATTTTCTCCGGCCCTAATAAATAATAGGTGAGATATAGTACAATTGGGCAGAAAGTGGGGCTTGTGATATACTTTGACGATACAAGCAGATCTTAAGAACAAAGCTACCCTTTGGCTGACAAAAATCTATGTCCCTGAAACAAAGAAGATGCAAAGCAGCATTAGCTCACCATGCCTGAAGACGAGCCCTTTGCTGCTCAGGATAATTGAATCATAAAATAGTTTTAACGTTTTATCTCTCCATTTGTCAGTGATAAGTTTTGAAGGGTACATTATTCTAAGAAAAATTAGGCTGGCTTTTCAGTGAAGGAAATGCCATTTATTTTATTTTATTCTTTAAAAAAAAAAAAAAAGAGGAAGGGAGGAGGAGGGAGAGGATGGTAGTGGGGGAGAGAGTGCCTGCTTTGTAAAGAACTTCATCAGCCGTGGCAGGAAAAATGTCACCACATCCTCTCAACCAGCAACATACTGTGCGGCCAAACTTCCACGCCAAAAGATCAACGGAGATAAGAGAACAGTGGGTAATGGTAATCCTTGTTCCTGTTTGCTCCTCACAGCTGTGCCACAGATGGGTCACCCTTTACCAACAAATGAAAAGAAGTGGAAAACCCTAACTCTATGGAATCTTTGAAGGCGCCGATGGCACTGAAATTTGGAGAGCCCTAACAATGGGATGCATTTAAGAAAAGTTCAGCATTTGGGTGGATGTACGCATTCACTCCAGAGTTGCTCCAGGGCTAAGATGTGCTTGGATTGTAGACAGAGGGACTTCTTTGGAGTACAGTTAATCACGGGGTTCCTTCTGCATGTAGCCAACTCTAGGGACTGTAGAAGACTGTAATTGGCAACACTCTTTGTGGAATTGCATGGCTCCTGGAAGAAGGCTGTTAAAATTGCTACTTTCCTGAGGATATCAGCCAAGTGGGTCATGTGCTTTGGTCTTCCCACCAGCAAGCGAGGCTTGATTCTTGGGAACTTTGGCCCAGCATGACATGGAAACTCTGGGAGTTCCAGTAGCTTCGCTGTGTTGGAAAGGAACAGAAGCTTCATGTTCATATACCGGAGATACCAGTGAGTGTTGCTATGGTGCTAGTGCAGAAATAATAATAATAATAATAACAATAATAATAATAATAATAATAATAATAATAATAATAATAATAATAACAATAATAATAATAACAATAATAATAATAATAATAATAACAACAACAACAACAACAATAATAATAATCATCATCATCATCATCATCATCATCATCATCATCATCATCATCATTATCATCTACAAAAAACACCCTACTTGGAACAGCTTATATCCTCCGACACTACTTGAACAGTTCCGAGATCCTTCGGTAGGACTCAAGCTGTTGAGCTATGAGCCAGCGCCAAAGGCTATGAATCTCACTGAAGATTAACCAATAATAATAATAAAAAGCTAAAATAAAGGAATCCAAATCAGGCTAGGCCACTGCTTGATTTTCTATTCAGGTCAATGTTAAACACGGAAGCAGTAGCCATTTGCCAGTGTTTATAATTAGAGGTCAGTATGCACTGACATTCAGGAAATTGGTATGATATGCTTCAGTATTGGTATTTGGTGGTTTCTCTTTAATTTTGGCAATCTCAGCCTGGGACATGGAATCATGATTAAAAATTTACATGGACAAATCTGTGTTCAAGAGGAGCAGATGGTACTGTGAGATCTGTCTGCCATGACAAGCTGAAGCAACCTTTTAAGGTTGGTGAATAATGCGGGAATTTTGAGAGAATGTTGTAATCACTGGCCCAAAATGGCTGCCAGAGAAGGATGTCTCGGCAGAAAATTCAGCACAGACCAGTACAAAAACCTTCATGTTATGTTTGGAGCATGGGCGAGAAAGAATGGAGACAAGCCTCTGGAACGGTGAACTTCAACTCTTTATTTACATAGTGACTTCTCAACTCAATGGCAGTTATAACCCTCCTTATATAGGCAACTCCAATAACTATTAAGTAATAACAATTGAGGAGCACAAGCTCCCTTAACCAATAGGAACTCTCTGTTAATGGCCAATTGGATTTCCCGGAATGGGCCAATCCGATCCTGCCGTTAACAGCCAATCAGAAGTGCAGGGCCAGAACCCTGCACTTTACTCCAAGCTCAAGTTCTCTTTGTTAAACCTTATGCATTCACAACATCCCTTCCCCCTGGCTTCTGTTTGAAGGGCACAATTACATAGTCCTTTAGGTAGGACAGTTGCTTTATTAGTCTTTTTGATTTTCGCTGTGTCATTTGGCTGCAATCACGCTGAGGTAGATCGTTGTTTGGCAACGGGGTCGCCTCTGGTTCAGAATTCATTTCTTCGTCGTTGCCATTATTCCCGGTAATTCCCTGAGGTGCATCTGTTTCCCTCTCTGGTTCCACTTCTTGTGTCTCTATTACGCCGTCGTTCCCTTCGAATGGGTTTTCTTCTACTTGGGATTCATCTTCTTCCGTATCTCCCCCCCCCTCAGTTTGGTCATAAGGGAGTTCAGGAATGCCCGACGGGAGCCGCGATCGTAATTGATCGATATGGCGTTTCCATAGTCTATCGTCAAGGCATTGTACAAGGTAGGATCTCGGGCCGGTTACACGAACTACTGTCGCTTCCACCCACAGCGGATCACCCGATAGGTTTTTAGCGTATACCAAATCGCCTACCTGGAAGGCACGATAGCGGCCGCTGGATCCTAGTGGTTTTTCCGTTCAAAAGCTGGGTGTAACCGGTCGAGGTGGGAGCGGAGTTTTCATCCCATTAGCAGTTTGGCTGGAGTTTTGTTGGTGACGCTATGAGATGTGATGTGTTGTAGAAAAAGGATTCGATTGATCTTGTCGTCAATGTTATCGTAGTCTACCTTCTGCAAGGTTTTCTTAACAAATTGGACCATGCGCTCTGCTTTGCCATTGGTCGCAGGGTGCGGAGGCGAGGTGAGCGCATGTCAGATGCCGCGGTCAGCCAGGTACTGCTCGAATGACAGCGCTGTAAATTGGGGCCCGTTGTCGGATACCAGGACGTCTGGTAATCCGTGGGTTGCAAATAGTTTTTCCAAGTTTTTGATAACTGCTTCAGTGGTTGTGTTCGTCATGCGGTGAATCTCGAGCCAATTTGAGTAGACATCGACGGTTAGCAGAAAGGTGTGGCCTTTGGTCGGCCTAGCAAAGTCCAAGTGAATACGGGATCAGGGTCCCCGTGGTGTCTCCCATTCGGTAGAGATGGCTTTAGGTGGGGCGTTGCTCACTTCCTGGCATTTATGACAAGCTTTAACCCAATGTTCGATTTGCTTGTCAATGCCCGGCCACCATGCGTAGCTTCGTGTGAGGGCTTTCATTCGCACGATACCAGGGTGGCCATCGTGCAAGGTTCTCAGCAGCGCTTTTTGAAGTCGTTCTGGGATAATGACTCTATCACCCCAGATGACACAGCCCTTTTGGGAGAACAACTCCATTTGTCGAGTCTTGAATGGTGTGAAGTCATCTGATAATTTGTCCAATGGCCATCCACGTTCTACCGAGCCCAGAACTCGCGCTAAGGTGGGGTCATGTTTGGTTTCTCTCGCGATATCTCAGGCAGTTAATGGCGGCGAGTTGAGTGTTTCAATTTGCAACGTGGTTACTGTTGGTGCAGGATCGTCGAGAGTCTCTGGAAGCGGTGCTCGGCTTAATGCGTCGGCGTGGGGAATGGCTTTCCCCGGGCGATATTGCAATTGATAATTATAAGCAGCCAAGAATTCTGACCAGCGAGTCATCCTGGGGGATAATATGTAGGGAGTTGGCTTATCTCCAGCTATTATCCCCAATAACGGTTTGTGGTCAGTCACGATAGTAAAAGCCCGGCCATACACGTACTCGTGGAATCTTTTAACGGCCGATACAATTGCGAGGGCTTCTTTATCGATTTGGCCACAATTTCGCTCAGTTTTTGAAAGTGTCTTTGAAAAATATGCAACAGGGGCTTCGTTTCGATTAGGCAGTACATAGCTCAGAATGGCGCCCACTCCGAAAGGCGAAGCATCACATGTGATGTTTAACGGCAAAGTCTCATTGTACTGCATTAGTACAGAGTCAGAAGTCAGTAGTTTTTTTACGTTACGGAATGCCTGTTCTTCTCTATGAACCCATACCCAGTTTGCTTTCTTGTCTAACAACCAGTGTAACAGTTCAGCGACCGTTGCTTTATGTGGTAGAAATACATTATAAAAGTTGATGAGGCCTAGGAATGCCTGGAGATCGGCCTTGTTTCGAGGCCTGGGAGCGTTTTTTATTGCTCTTAGTTTACTGTCGGTAGGGTGAATACCCTGACTATCAATTAGGTACCCTAAAAACTCAACACTATCTGTACACAATTTACACTTATTCCTTTTTACCTTAAGACTGGCATCTTTAAATTTTTGTAGGACTAATTTTAAATGATCCCGTAAGATTTTTTTTGTAGGTGTAGCAATTAATACATCGTCAAAATATGGGACCACGCCTTTAATCCCTTGTTGTAGCCTCTCCATCAGGCTCTGAAAAATCCCCGGGGCTACACTGACTCCGAATTGGAGCCGGGTACATTTGAAGGCACCTCGGTGCGTCACAATCGTTTGTGCCTGTGCCGTCTTTTCATCAACAGGTAGTTGCTGATATGCCTGAGCTAAGTCTAATTTAGCGAAGACTTTTCCGCCCCCCAGGGAGTGGAGGAGATGCTGTACCACCGGCACCAGATATGCATTCTGCTGTAGGGCGTGGTTCAGGGTGGCCCGGTAGTCCCCACAAATTCGGATCGACCCATCTGGCTTAATGGGTGTTACGATTGGGGTTTCCCAGGAGGAGTGATCAGTAGGTTCTAGCACCCCCTGAGCTATTAGTTTGTCGAGTTGTTCGTCAATTTTTGGTTTTAAGGCAAACGGAACTCAACGGGGCTTAAGGCGGATGGGAGCTATCTTTGGATCAAGGCTGAACGAAATTGGGATCCCCTTATACTCGCCTAAACTTTCCGCGAAGACATCCTTGAACTCATGGATGAGGTCCTCCTCCCAGTCACTTCCGCTGATTCAGTTTATGCCTGCCACTTCAATACCAAGTGGCGCGAACCATTGGAGACCTAGCAGACTAGGCCGATCTTTGTCGATCACAGTTAGCGGTAAGTACGCTGTGTGCTTCTTGAAGGAGACCCGGACTCGGCAGGAACCAACGACAGGGATTCGATTCCCTTGATAGTCCTTAAGAATGAGTTTTTGGAAACGGAGGTCTTGGCGCTGAATCGTGGGGATGAGTTGCTTGAGGGTCTTCCAGGATACCATCGAGAGGGATGATCCCGAGTCGACTTCCATGTGGCAAGGCTGGTTCTCGATGGCGACTGTGATTCGGATTTACTTGGCATCTAAGGCAGAGGCGTGGCCGATAGTGATAGTATGGTGAGCCTCTTCTCGCTGTAAAGCTCGGTTTCTGTAGGAGTGGCTTACTGATTCTCGCCTTACAGGACGGTTTCCTGTCGATTGGTGATAGTTAGCCCCTTTTGAGGCTTAGCCGGGTCCTTGTAAACTTCGGCAGACCCGTCCGATGTGGTCTCTCTTCCCGCACTCATGGCAGAGCGCATCGCGGAATTTGCATTCAGACCTGACATGGTTGGCTCCACAGCCAGCACAAGGGCATAGGGGCTTCGGGTGATGGTCCCGGTCAGACCGCAGTCGATGGACCTCTTCTTCGTCGCTGTCTGACGATGAAGAGAGGTCCTCATGGTGCGTTGTTGAAAGCTGCCCTTCTGACCTAGGTGAGATGTCGCTTGTCAGTTGGTATACCGGAGCGCGGTTGTGGCGTAGTTGTGCAGCCAACTTCCTGGTTGCTTCTGCTGCAGTAGCATCGGCGATGGCATCGGCAAGGCTGATGTCACCTTTCGCCATCAGCTTGCTCTGCACACCTGGTGCATCGAATCCCAGAACTATTCGATCTCTCAGTGCCTCTTCCAAATCGGCGAATCCTCAGAGGCCTCCCAAGTTTCGGAGGTCTGCTATGAAGTCGGCGACACTTTCTCCTTTTCACTGGTTTCTCTGATAGAACTCGTGCCGTCTCACGAACGTAGGCACGGTCGGTGCGTATTGATCTCTTAGTAGAGGTTCGAGGTCGTCCCAATCCATCACCTTCACTTCTCTAGGTTTTGCTAGTGCTTTAGCCATCTTAAATATGTTTGGACCGCAATGCGTTAGGAACACCACCTGTTTCTTCCCGGCTGTGGCGTCCTTTAAGTTGTTAGTTTCTAAGAACATTTGGAAGCGATCCATGTAGGACTCCCAGTCTTCCTGCACTGGATTGAACGGAGCGGGTGATATGACGCCACTGGACATGGTTCTGTTGTGTAGTGTCATCAGCCACGTGCTCAGTGTTTCTTCTTAGTTCCGTCGGTTCAGACGTCTCCACATCCCACCCTCGTCGCCAGTGTTATGTTTGGAGCATGGGCAAGAAAGAACAGAGACAAGCCTCTAGAACGGTGAACTTCAACTCTTTATTTACATAGTGACTTCTCAACTCAATGGCAGTTATAACCCTCCTTATATAGGCAACCCCAATAACTATTAACCAGTAACAATCAAGGAGTGCTAGCTCCCTTAACCAATAGGAACTCTCTGTTAATAGCCAATCGGTTTCCCCGGAACGGGCCAATCCGATCCTGCCGTTAACAGCCAATCAGAAGTGCAGGGCCAGAACCCTGCACTTTACTCCAAGCTCAAGTTCTCTTTATTAAACCTTATGCATTCACAACACTTCATTTTCTAGAAAGTAAGCTGATGTGGTTGCTCCTTGCTATTTCTTTTGGTTTCCATCGTTCCAGTTTACTTTTATCATTTCTAGCCAGAGGGAAATGTTCCTAAGTATTGATTACAGATTTTGAAGTTTTAAAAATAAATGTGGTTAACCTTACCATAGCAGCTAAGGGTTGTCCACTCATCTAGATATCTAGAGAGTGTAACACCGTAGATTTCTTTCTTTCTGATCATCTCAAATTGCTAATGCTAGCCCATTCTGTGTCCTCATCATACTAGCTAGGTGAATATTGTGAAAATGAATCAGTATGCATAAACATGAACTTAATGTGATGTGAATGAAGAATGGAGTGGCAGCTGTTGATCTTCTGTTCAACAATAAACTCCACTTTGGAAGAAATTGTCAATAGTATTTGAGCTGTCAGTACGCCTTATGAGAATAGATTTGAAATAATTACTCTGATGTGGGGAGGATCATAAATTAATGCTGCAGCATGTGCTTTGTATGAAGAAGATCCTAGACTAGTTTCTGACAACCTCAGTTAAGAGAGTGAAGTAGAATTTTGTAGAAATGTGAAAAACGACTGCCTGGAATTTTGGATATTACTGGCATCAGAATGGATAATCCTGGACACATAATCAGAATCAGTATGAGGATCCTTCCTGTGTCTGAAGAACTGTACGTAACTCTGAGTTAAATGCAGATGGCAGTGATCTTTCAGAACACAGAATTTCAGCAGCCAGGTGGGTTATCTCATTGTTTCATGGTAAACTTTCTCAGGTAAAAAAGTTCCCTGCTATACACAGCTGATATAGGAATAGTAAGTTAAGAGAAGAGGCTGAAAATAAAAATAGACAAATTGTCCAGTTGCTTCAACTGTTTTACTGAAACAGAATCAGTATGGAGCAGATAAAGCCTCTGAGGTTGGTAAATGAACAGACTTATAAATGAAAGTAGTATAGATTAGCTTCTTAGTAAGAAAAACTCCAGGAGCTACTTAAATTAGACCAATGTATAATATTGATTGTTCCTTGTGCACTTGGACATTTGAGTGATGTACCTGCGCAGAACCATCTCTGGGGAGTTTCCATGGCTAAAGAGATGTTGGGTTGATCAAGTCTGTAGCTAAAAGCATTTTCTTTCAAGCCCTGCCTGAAGGCAAGATGAAATATTGCACCAACCTTCAGTAAATGGTTGGCAGTGGAGGTAAGAATTCAATAAATTGATTTTTCTCAAAACCCAAGAAGCAAAGAGAATGCTCCCCCACTTTGAGCACTACCAAAATTTGTTGCCACAAATGAAAGACATGATGGGGAACACAGTTACATCCTGCTTGTCAGTAGAAACTATAATCAAGGAAAAAAAGTATTTTTTTTTCAATGAAGGGACATCAAAGCAATAAATTGTGTGAAAAAGCAATGCGTGTTTTTCCTCTGTTCTTGCAAGAATAGCAAAGAAGTCTAATGCTTTTGCTGCAGTGATAACAAAGGAATTGAAGGGGGAGTGAGATGCTCTTCCCAGAAAAAAAAATCTCTTTGACTATAAATTATGTTTCTGCAGAGCTGTACCACCCATCTGCACAAATGCTCAGGTGACTGTTTGAAAAGCAGTAACAGGTAAACAGCTTCTTTAATTAATAACTCTCTGGTCCCCCTTAAAAAAAAGCATCTCTCAATTATCGGTCTTTTTGGACCAAAGCACAAACAACTAGCAACTGATTATAACAAGGTAATTATTTCTAATGCAATTTAACTGAAAACTTGAAGCCTCTTCGGTCTCCCTAAGCCATGGTGGCCCAGTAGTTAGAAGGCAGTATTGCAGGCTAACTGCCCACAGCCAGGAGTTCAATCCTCACCGGCTCAAGGTTGATTCAATCTTCCATCTTTCCATGGTCAGTAAAATGAGGACCCAGATTGTTGGGGGCAATATGCTCACTCTGTAAACTTCTTAGAGAGAGCTGTAAAGACTCCAAAGCAGTATATAAGTCTAAGTGCTATTGCTGTTGCTAATATTACCGTTTGACTCTTGAGAAATGTATCTTTTATTTTATGTACACGGAGAGCACATACACCAAGACAAATTCCTTGTGTGTCTAATCACACTTGGCCAATAAAGAATTCTATTCTATTCTATTCTATTCTATTCTATTCTATTCTATTCTATTCTATTCTATTTAACATGTAGTTCTGTAACAAAATGTTTGCCCCTTTTAAGTGTTGTGAATTTTGCAGATCTTTGTCATTAAATATTTTCAGAACTTGTGGGTATTACTGATTTATGTAAAGGGTTTTGGAGTAAACAAATAAATGTTATTTCAGGAACATAGTTACACAACATGTGATGTGCTAATGTGAAAAGCAATCAACTACTTAGATTCAGCAACCGGTTGGACCACTTCTGCTTACAATAATGGCAACAAAAGCTTCCTTCTTTAGGATCGTCTATCTCTCACATTTGTTTCAGTTTTCTTCAGTGATAAAGTTCAATGGTGTTGTTGTTGAACTCTTCAGGAGTTGTTGTTGAGTGTTGGCGTTTTGTGTTTTTTTTTGAGTGGGGTATGATGAATTTCTAGAATTTGTCTTGAGGAGGAGAGCCAAGATTTATTACAATTTTTTTAAGGCTAACATTTGCCCTGCTTTTGTGAGAAAATATTTAGAGGAGTGGCATCAGTTATCCTTTAATCAGCAGCATCCATAAAGAGGAAGGTCAAAAAAGATGGCGGACCTGGAGTTATGGTGCAAAGTTCAGCTTTTGTATTTGTGTGTGTGTGTGTGTGTGTATGAAATGTCACTTTCTTCAACTGAATTGATTGAACTTTGGCAGTGACTGCTTTTTCACACTGGCTTGTGAATGGTATGATTTTGTTAATGAAAACCAATAATACCAAACTTAGAAGCTATGTGTTCACTCAGACTCCTTTGGTATCATCAGTGATATACATGTCTTCCTACATGAGCTCTGATAACTTTCAAGAGCTAAAATATGATAAAATTCCAACAATCCAAAAGAGATCAAATGCTTTTTCACATAATTTCTGCCTTCTTTGATGTAGTCCTCATGATTGCTATCTTATTTTAGGTAGGTCTCTTTGCAGGCAACGAGAGAACACCTTAGCCTTGGACAAAAATATTTACTGGAAAATTTGATCTAAATTTTTGATCTACATTTTACTAAATTTCCAGTCAGATCCCCTCTTCCTCACTCACTCTCTCAACCTATGTAGAGTTCTGGAACTGTAATTAAGCAATTACAGCCAAACTTTGATCTCTGTCTTATTTTATATACAGATAGTCCTAAACTTATGGACACATAGGAGTCCAAAATGTCTGTTGCTAAAAAAGTCACTTATTAAGTGAATGTTGCTCCATTTTATGACTTTTCTTGCCACACTTAAGTCAATCACTGCAGTTGTTAAGTTAGTAACACAGTTTTTTTTTTTTTTACTGAATCTGGATCCCCCATTGACTTTTCTTGTCAGAAGGGCACAAAAATCATGATCACATGATCCTGGGATATTCCAACCATCATAAATATTGGTCAGCTAAACAGATAAACAGACAACAGATAATCAGAGTTGAAAGGGACCTTACAGGTCATCTAGTCCAACCCCCCGCCCAAGCAGAAGACCCTACACCATTTCTGACAAATGGCAGTCCAATCTATTCTTGAAGGTCTCAAGTGATGACTCTCCCACAGCTTCCGAAGGCAAGCTGTTCCATTGGTTGATTGTTCTCACTGTCAGAAAGTTTCTCCTGATTTCCAGGTGTTCGGTTCCCATCCACTATTCCTTGTCTGGCCTACAGGTGCTTTAGAAAATATCTTGACGGTTCCGGTTTCGCGTGGCTTCGGGGCAGCAGGAATTCGCGACAGCTCGCGATTCCTGCTGTGCTAGCCGTCGAGGTACCCCCAACCCAGATGGGTCAGGGGGATATGGCTGCCCTGTAGGGACAGCTGAAGAGAGAGGGGAGTCGGATAGGGGGGTGGGGGTGTCGCAGACCCCCCCCTTTTGCCGGAAAAACCCCTTTTTCCCAAGGCGGTGGAGCGGCGGTCAGCAATGGCCGCCACGAAGAAGCCAGCAACCGGGTAAGATTGCGCTGGAGGAGAAGAGTGAAAGTGATGTCTGAGCCGGGTCAAGTAACATCCTTTAAATTGCCTGGAACTGAGCTGTTTGAATTGCTGGAGGATACATTGTATCCCTAAGAAGAGCGAAAGCGGCGGAGAAGCTGTTAAAGGGAACTTTTTTTTTTCTTCACTCTCCCACCCCATGGAAACAGCAGAAATGTTTGGATATATTGGACATTGAAAGTGAATTGTTTTGAGAGTTGAAGCTAAGGGATAAAAGGATTTATGGACATTGAAAAATTTAAGAAGTTGGAAAACTCTTGTTGGAGGTATGGATTTTTGATTATTTAAAATCAATATCGCAAGTGGGAAGGGAGAGGAGAAAAAATTGGAGCAGAAGCTGAAAAAGGAGGAGATTGCCTAGAATCCCAAAGAAAGATATATGGTAATTGGACCTCTTTGATTAAACATTAGCCCCAGAAAGAGAAAGAGAAGAAGGAAGAAAAGTATTAACTTTTGGAACTTTTTTCTGAATTGTTTTTGATTAAAAATACTTGTGGTTGTTTTGGGAAAAGTTTCTCTTTTCATAATGGCATCGCTTGTGGATGAAGTAAAGGCTGAATATCAAAAATATAAAAAGGAAGATACTTTGGGCGCTTTGTTTCAATTTTTAGAAATGGCGTTATGTACTTATGAAAAGTTGATTACGCAGCAGAAGGACTGGGACAAGGAAGAAGAGGAAGAAGAAGCCATCTTTGATGAACAATGGGTCCTTTCTGGAGAGGAGGAGAAAAAGGATAAGAAAAAGGGGATTTTAAGAATTATAAAAACAACCAAAGAAGAGAAAAATGAGCGAAAAGGTGGAGGCAAGGTTAGAAAGCAAAGGAAAAGGAGTAAGAAAAGGGAGGAGGAAAAACAAAGGGGTAAAAAGGGCAAGGAGAAGAATAAGCAAGAGAGAAAGGGGGGGAGGAGAAGCCTCAATGGGGGGAAGCAAGATCTAAAGAAAAAAAGTTTATTTAGAGACAATGGGTGAATTTAATTTAGGATAAAAGAGGGATTCTGGAGGGTAAATAAGATTGTGTCTTTATATGTGTGTTTAGAGTATAAAATTTATTGTGTAATTTTAGAATGTACTAAAGATAAATTAAGTGTTATATGAAGTATTTTTAAGTTAGGGTAATGAGTTATAGACGTTACTCCAATTGGTGTATAGGAGAAGTATAGTAAAAGAAAAAAGATGAATGGATAGTTGGAAATAGAACAGACAAAGAATGTTATTGAAAATGGTAATAAGATATGAAAAGATATATAAAGGTTTTGTTATGTTTTTTTTTTTTTTGGATTTTGTATATTGATAAAAGGCAATAAAATTTTAACTAACAAGAAATAATTTGGATGAAAAGGAGAAGGAGGGATAAGATATGAAGTTAAATAGATAAAGTATTGATATTATAATTTGGAATTGTTATGTTCTATTGGTTTTTTATTATTATTTTTTCCTAGAAAAGAATTTATAAGCTGTTATGCCTTGATTTTTTGTGCATTGTTTTTATAAAATTGATAAAAATGGTTTATATATATATATAAAAAAAATGAAAATGATAATAAGATATGGAAGGATATACAAAGTGAATATGATGTTTGAATTTGTGTCTGTGAGAAGAGTTTTAACCCGGGATCAGACAAACTTCAGAAAAGATTTTTTAGTTTTGTTTATGTTTTGTGTTTTGTATGTTTGTGTATTGTGTTTTCTGTAAAAAATTAATAAAATTTGTTTAAAAAAAAAAAAGAAAATATCTTGACCCCTTCCTCTCTGTGGCAGCCCCTCAGCTGCCAAGCACCTGAGTTTTGATCACATAACCATGGGTGGGAATGCTATAACAGTGGGAAGTGTGAAAAACAGTCATGAGTAAACTTTATTCAGTGCCATTGTAACTTCAAATGGCCACTGAATGAATGGTTGTAAGTCAAGGACTACCTGGAGTCACTGAATCTTCTAACTTCTGTCTTTGGCTGTACCTCCTTTTCTCTTGTATTCACTGATAGGCGATCTAGGCTTAGAAATAACATATTTGTCTTTTTTCTTTTTCTTTTTAGAAAGACATGTGCCCCTGAGTTTTAAAGAGCAAAATAAAAAGATTGTCAAAGACAAATTAGGAGATTGAGTCAGATTGGGAGCTGGGGAAATAGCTAACCCCAAAGCTGCCACATTATCCAGAATGCTCTGCTGCTTTAGAGAAAGGACCATAAGCCTCCTTCTGTCAGTTTCAGACTGGTCTTTTTTCCACACTAGCAAAGGGACTGTCCAGCTGAAGCCACAGAGATGTAGGAGAGACTGTGGGGGCCCCGGTCACCTGTCTCCCCCAGTTCTTAGTGCTCTTCCCTTGTCTCTCAGCATCTGCTGCCTAAAGCAATCATCACACAGCCTGCTTCAAAGCATGGTTGACCTTAGCAAATGCTGTTCTCTATCACGCAGCTTCATTTAATGGTGCTATTTCTCAGAAGAGTCATCAGATTAGCTTCTGATATTGTTAATTTGGACGAAGTAATGGGTTTGATTTAAAGTCTTATCCGGCATTCATTGTTTGTGTTGTCTGCTTTGAACATTGAGATATTCAAACTAAATTGGGGATAATTGAGGGGATAATTCTAAGCTTCATGTTCAAATATTGAGAATATCACTGGAATGGGATATGGATACTGACACTTAAAGGAAATTGTAATTTCCCGCTTTCTGTTTAAATGTAATTTAAACTCTTTAAAACTAGCTTAAAACTTTGATTTGTCCCCTCTTTCATTAAAGATGTTAAGATGTAAGAGTGCACTTATCTAATTAAAAAGAAAATTAACAGGGATGCATCTATTTACAGGAAAAAGGAAAACACACACACACACACACACACATACATATACATATACATATATACATACATACATATACATATATGTTTTCTTAAGTTTTCGCGGGTACTTACATGTATGGCATTCAGCTTTGTTCAGGTATTTTCCCACATCATTGTAGCTGTGCTTTTAAAGTTGTAGCAATATTTCGGCAGAATCTCATCTGCTATCATCAGGCTTCTGTATAGTGTTCATCTGAGATGAACATTATACAGAAGCCCGATGATGGGAGATGAGATTCTGCCAAAACGTTGCTACAACTTTAAAAGCACAACTACAATGACATGGGAAAATACCCGAACAAAGCTGAATGCCATATACATAGATATATATATACATACATACATATGTTTTCTGAGGTTCTCACGGGTATTTGTATGTGGATCTTTGGTTATTCGGGTTTTCTCCCGCGTATGATTGGAAGTATCTAGGCAACGTTTCGATGAAGTCTCATTCATCATCTTCAGGCTTGGTCTTCAGCTCTGTGCTTCTCAGAGTGATGTGAGCTTGCAGCTGCTTCTTCCTTTTAACTGCTAGTGGGGGTGTGACTTGATTGGGTGGGGGCTTGGCTGTGTTCTGATTGGGTGGGGGTGTGTTCTCATTGGTTGGGGCTTTAGCTGTGTTCTGATTGGTTGAGGGGTTGGCTGTGTTCTGATTGGCTGGAGGCGTGTTCTGTTCAGGTGGGGGCTTGGTTGTGCTCAGGTTAATCTTAGTTGCTGGGGGATTTGAGCTGGTGAGCTGTGATCTTGCTGTTTGGCTTCGAGTTCATGGTTGTGTTGCATCTTCATCGTGGGAGTCAGTTCGCTTCATGTATGGCTCAGAGGGGTTTGAAGTGGGTAGTGATGCAGCTGCAGTGCCGCTTCTGGTCCGTGGTTGTGTTTCATCTTCTGTGTGGGTGTGAGTCTGCTTTCCACGTGGAAGTGTGGTGGAGGCATCTTGGGTGGCTCTCAGGGGTGTGGGTCTGGTGTCATTCTTCATGTTAGGTACTCATCTGTTCATGAGGGCGGGTTTCCAAATGGCTGGTAGGTGGGAGGTATCATCTCGTTTATTCATGCTGTGTGGGCGTTTTTCTATCTCTATGGCTTCTCTGATTATTCTGCTGCTGAAGTGTTCAGTTTTGGCAATAGTTCTGGTATTTTTAAAGTCAATCTCATGTCCTGTGGCTTTGAGGTGTTGGACCAGGGAAGAGGTCGGTTCTTCCTTTTTGATTGAGTTCTTATGTTCCTCAATGCGTGCACTTATTCTTCTGTTAGTTTGTCCAATGTATGTGTTGGGGCAGGCAGTGCAAGGGATTTCATATACTCCTTGATTTTCTAACTCCATTTTGTCCTTAGGGTTTCTTAGGATGGTGGATATCTTTCTGTTTGTGCAGAATGCTGTCTTAATGTTGTGCTTTTGGAGGATCTTGCTGATTTTGTCTTTAGTGCCTTTTATATATGGGAGGAGGCCTTTGCCATTCTCTTGTTCTCTGTCTTGGATTTTGGTTGGGGTTTCTTTTTGGATTAGGTGAGTGATCTTCTTTCTTTGGAATCCATTGGCTGTCAGCACGCCGGTGAGAGTGTGTAGTTCGGTCTCTAGGTGTTGTTCGTCGGCTAAGCATTTTGTTCTGGAGATGAGTGTCTCGGCTACAGAATTGATCTGTGCTGGGTGGTGGTGTGAGAGTGCATGTAGATGGTGGTTTGTATGTGTTTTCTTCTGGTAGATGGTGTGTCCTAGGGAGCCATTGGATTTTTTGTATACCAAAACATCTAGGAAGGGAAGTTGGTTGTTAGCTTCTGTTTCCATGGTGAATTGTATTTTGGGATGTAGGCTGTTGAGGTGTGTGAGGAAGTTGTTCAGTTTTTCTTTCCCATGTGGCCAGATTATGAAGGTGTCATCTACGTATCTAAGCCAGAGTTTGGGTTTGTGATCATATTTTTCTAGAGCTTGTGTTTCAAAGTGTTCCATGTAGAGGTTAGCGATGACAGGCGAGAGGGGTGATCCCATGGGTGCTCCTTCTATTTGTTTGTATTTTTGTCTGTTGTAGGTGAAGTATGTATTGGATAGGCAGTGGTTGGTCAGATCTAGGATGTGCTTGGGGGGGGGGGTTGTATTTGTTTTGGATGGCTGTCAAGGCTTCTTTTATTGGCACTTGGGTGAAGAGGGATATGACATCGAAGCTCACTAGTAGGTCACTGGGTTGTAAGTTTTGTTTCTTTATGATCTTGATGAACTGGAATGAATTTCTTACGCGTAAATTGATGGATTCTGCATAGAGCTGTAGTTGTTTGGCAAGAAATTTGGCTAGGTTTTGTAGAGGTGAGCCTATGGAGCTGACTATTGGTCTAAGCGGGGTTCCTTCTTTGTGTATCTTGGGGAGACCATAAAGTTTAGGGCATCTGGATGATTTCTCTCTGGGTATGATTCTTTGCTGGATGTCTTAATGTTGTGTTTTTGGAGGATCTTGCTGATTTTGTCTGTAGTGCCTTTTATATATGGGAGGAGGGCTTTGCCATTCTCTTGTTCTCTGTCTTGGATTTTGGTTGGGGCTCAAATCCCCCAGCAACTAAGACTAACCTGAGCACAACCAAGCCCACACCTGAACAGAACACGCCTCCAGCCAATCAGAACCACAGCCAACCCCCCAACCAATCAGAACACAGCCAAGCCACACCCAATCAAGTCACATCCCCACTAGCAGTTAAAAGGAAGAAGCAGCTGCAAGCTCACATCACTCTGAGAAGCACAGAGCTGAAGACCAAGCCTGAAGATGATGAATGAGACTTCATTGAAACATTGCCTAGATACTTCCAATCATACGCGGGAGAAAACCCGAATAACCAAAGATCCACATACAAATACCCGCGAGAACCTCAGAAAACATATATATATATATATATATATATATATATATATATATATATATATATATATATATATATATATATATATATATATATATATGATGTTTTTTTAATGTTTTCATGGGTATTTATATGTATGGTATTTAGCTTTATTGAGGTATTTTCCCACATCTTTATAGTTGTGCTTTTAAAGTTGTAGCGACATTTTGGCAGAATCTCATCTGCCATCATCAGGCTCATATATTGGGTTTATTTCCATCGTGTGTGTCAGGCTTTCACAGCCGTTTCTTTTTAAATTTGGTGCCAGCCTTGAACTTTGTTAGAATGTTTTTTTTCTTCATCCTGATTGGTTGGGAGTCTTGGTCTGTGTTTATTGGAACACAGCAAACTCCAAGACCAATAAACACAGACCAGGATGAAGAAAAAAACCATTCTAACAAAGCACGAGGCTAGCTCTAAATTTAAAAAGAAACGGCTGCGAAAGCCTGACACACACAATGAAGATAAACTCAAATACATGAGCCTGATGATGGCAGATGAGATTCTGCCAAAATGTTGTACAACTTTAAAAGCATAATTATAAAGACGTGGGAAAATACCTGAACAAAGCTGAATACCATATATCCATATCCAGGGGTGGGATTCTACCAGTTCGCACCTATTCACTAGAATCGGTTGTTAACATTCTAAGCAGTTCGGAGAGATGGTTGTTAGAAGAAATTACTGGCCTAATCCTGTAAGGAAGGCAGGAAGGAAACATTCTGGTGTTGCTTACAGAAACTGCTTCTCCATTAACCCTTATTACATTCTTGGCAGAACTAGACTTCCTGTTTCAGGAACTTCTCTGGATTTTTTTCCCCCTTCCTTTGCTGGTACTTTGTTTGTGTGGAGTGACAATTCAAAGTTACAATGGCACTGAAAAAAGTGACTTATGACTGTTTTTCACCCTTATGACTGTTGCAGCATCCCCATAGTCATGAGAGGCCAGCTGAGGAGATGGTGCCTTGATGTGAGTGATATTGAGTTGGCTCCCCCAAATTAAGGCCTATATTAAAACATGCGAAATGGGGGGGAATGGTGGGGGGCTTGCCGTTAGGAAGTACCATTGTTGCACACCCAGATATGTGCTGCCTGCATTGACCTCAGCATTGGTGGGGCACTTTGTATCGGGAGACCTTCTGCCACCATTGCTTTCCTTTCTCCCTGTGTTGCCGTGGCATTTGGAGCAATGCCGCAGCGTTTGGCGCAGCCATGTGGCATTTGGTGCAGCCACATGTAGCCAGCCAGGGCTCCTCCCTGCAACAAGAGCCCGGCGGAGATACTCGGCTTCAGGCGCTCCTGTCGCCGCATTCCTGGGCATTATTCGAAGGCAAAGCCCATTCTTTTAAAAACGACGCCCTACTTCCGGTAGGACAAAGCCTCCCCTGCCTGAGAGGGCAGCCCAACCCTATGTGAGGAGGCAAATCTCCCAGGGCCACAGCGCAGGATCGGCCCACCTGGGGAGAAGTGCCCAGCCACCATCCCTGCCTGGCACCGGGCAGAGCATGAAGAGCTTCACCTGGGGTGCCCAGTGCAGCTGACAGGCAGGCCCTTCTGCTCAGAGGTGGAGCTTTGGTCAAGGCAGCGAGTGCCTCCTCGCCGGGCCCTCCATTCATCCCGCCAGGGCCGCGCCAGAGCTGGGCAGGCTGGGCAGAACCAGGAAAGTGAGCTGCAGATACATGCCTGCCTTCCAAGAGAAAGTGCTGGGCAGACCCGAGGATGGGCTTTGCCTTTGAATGATGCCTGGGAATGCAGTGACAGGAGCTCCTGAAGCCGAGTGTCTCCGCTGGGCTCCAGTTGCAGGGAGGAACCCTGGCTGGCCTTGCATGGGTGTGCCAAATGCCGCGGAGTTGCTCCAAATGCCGCGGCAGCACAGGGAGAAGGGAAAGTAACGGTGGTGGAAGGTCTCCCAATACGAAGTGCCCACCAACGCCGAGGTCAACAACCAATATATATATATATATATATATATGGCATTCAGCTTAGTTCGGGTATTTTCCCACGTCATAATAGTTGTGCTTTTAAAGTTGTAGCAATGTTTCAGTTGCTACAACTTTAAAAGCACAACTATTATGACGTGGGAAAATATCCGAACTAAGCTGAATGCCATACATGTAAGTACCCGCGAAAACTTAAGAAAACATATATATACACATATAAAACATATACATACATGTATATATATACATATAAATTCTTAAGTTTTCGCGGGTACTTACACGTATGGTATTTAACTTTGTTCCGGTATTTTCCCACGTCCTTATAGTTGTGCTAATTTTGATCCAAAAGATTACTTGATTTCCTTGGGTTTACTATGTAATCATGATGTGAATAAAATTCAGAGCCTCAGTCATTGCTTTGCCATTTGATACAGTATTTCATAATCGTTCCATTCCCCTGCTTTGCTGTGTGAATTCACTGTGGAATTCATATAATAATAATAATTATTATTATGCAACCTATTTTATAGAGCATTATTCAGATTCCTATTCTGAAGCAGAGATGCTTGAGAGCTCTTTAAGACTGTGTAGTGTGGGTATAGCATTTTTAGTCTTTAACCAACAAAGAGACATGGGACATCTCTAATAAACTTTTATGTGATCTGGCAACAAAAACATGGATTCAGATTGTCTAATGCTGTCATGCAGTTCTCTGGTTTAATGTTATTCAGGTTTTCACTATTGCATTAAACTATGGAATGAAAATGTATGACAGTTAATGGGCAGAGAATTTTCACACTAGAAATTTATAGCATTGTCAGGCCATTGCTGTGAAGATACATTACTAATGAAGTGCTTTAAATTGCCACAGGGACGGCTGTGTGATTCTGTATATCACTATTGTTTAAGTTCTTTTAGACTCAGTGCATGGAAGGGGAATAAACTGCTGGCGACTTGTTCTTCTCTCTACATCTTCATGAAAGAACTTACAAACAGGAATATTTGAGTTCTATAATCATCTACAGATGAAGGTTTTTGTGCAGTTTGGTCTGGGATTGAAAGAAGATTGTTCTAGAACAGGGAGAAGAAACTTGGTAGCCTAAACTGGTATTTCTCAACCTCAGCAACTTGAAGAAGTGTGGATTTTAAGTCCTAGAATTCTCTAGCCAGAGAGAGATGAACATTTTATAGTTGTGGAGGTTGAATAGCACTGCTCTCAGCGGTGGGCTCTGGCCAGTTCGGATCAGTTCTAGCGAACCAGTAATTCTGACGATCAGCTGGCCCCGCCCACCAATTCCTGCCCTATCCTGTCCTAGGTCAACTCATAAAATATTTATATTTAAAATTGCCAACAGAAAGGGAGGGAGAAGCAGTGAGGCAGCTTGGAGACTGAAAGTACATTCCATAAATAGTTTTCAAAAATAGTAACTAAAATAAATAAATAATTGGACTGGACTATGTTAATATAATTATGATGGGAGATTTTAATGGAATTGTGGACAATAAACTGGACTATATAGCAACAACAACAAAGCAAAATAGAAAGGCTCTCCCAAGGTCCTTTTTTAAAATGACAGATGAATTAACTTTAAAAGATATTTGGAGAGAAAGAAATGTTAAAGCTAAACAATATACTTTTTATTCAAATAGACATTTATCATGGTCCAGATTAGATATGATTTGGATCTCAACAGAACTAATATCTAATATTAAAGAAACAAATATTGAAACAAGTACTTGGGCAGATCATAGCCCAATGACAATTAAATGGAAGGGACAAAAAAAAAGATCGAGATGGACATTAAATAATACTATTTTAAAGGAGAAAGATTTTACACAATGGATGGAGAAGGAATTGGCTTTTTTCTTCAGAGAAAATAAAAAAGAAGATACTTCAACGCAAAATGTGTGGGATACAATGAAGGCATACGCTAGAGGTTTGATAATAGATTATACAAGAAAAAAGAATATTAGGAAAAGGCAAGCTTCTAAGGCCTTGGAAGATGAGTATAAAATTCTTGAAAAAGAATTACAGAAAATGCCACAGAAAAAGGATATTAAATTGAAGCTGGATGTAATCAAACATAAAATGGAATTAATAGAGAAAGAAGAACTGGCACAGAAAATTAGAAACTTTAAACAGAATTATTTTGAAGATGCAAATAAACCAGGTAGATGGCTAGCATATAAATTGAGAAAAGAGAAGGAATCAAGAAAAATATTGAAGTTAATAGATGAACAAGGCCAAGTTTGTTATGGGAATAAGGAGAAAAAAGAAATTATTCGAGATTTTTATGGGCAATTATATAAACAAGAGAATATTGATGAAGAAAAAGTCAAACAGTATTTACAGGAAGCTAATTTACCAAAGATACCTAAAGAGACTGAAGAAATACTAGAAAGCAATATAACAATGATGGAACTAAATGAAGCATTTAAGAGACAAAATAATGGGAAAGCTCCGGGTCCAGATGGGCTTCCAGTAGAATTTTATAAAACATTTCAAGAATTATTGAGCATCCCATTGTTAGAAGTTATGAATGAAGTTATGTTAAAAAAGATGATACCTAAAACATGGTCAGAGGCTTATATTACACTCATACCAAAGGAAGAGACTGACCCATTGCAAATTAAGAATTATAGACCTATTTCTTTATTGAATGCAGACTATAAAATCTTTGCTTCAATCTTAGCAGAAAGACTAAAAAAATATTTAAATAATTTTATTCACTCAGATCAAAATGGATTTCTGCCAAAGAGACAAATTAGAGACAATATGAGAGTAATCTTGGACACTTTGGAATACTATGAGGCTCATCCTGAAAAGCAAATGGCTTTGATATTCCTAGATGCTCAAAAAGCATTTGACAACGTGAATTGGAGATTTATGTTATTATTATTGGAGCAGATGGGTTTCGCTAAAAAATTTATTCAAGCAATAGAAGCTATATATAATAAACAGACAGCAAGGGTAATGATGGAGGGGTAACTTACAGATTTTATTAATATAAGGAAAGGCACAAGACAAGGATGCCCCCAATCTCCTTTGCTATTTGTGTTGACCTTGGAAGTGTTGAATAGAAATATTAGGGACGATAAAAGCATAAAAGGAATGAAAATTAAGAAGGAAGAATTTAAGCTACAAGCTTTTGCTGATGACTTAGCTTTTATTTTGGAAGATCCGCTAGAAACAGCTCCAAAGTTACTGGAAAGGATAGAGGCATATGGAGAGGTGGCTGGTTTGAAAATAAATAAAGACAAAACAAAGATTTTGACAAAGAATATGCTATTGAGACAGAGAGAAGAATTGGCAGATCTTTTGAAAATTCAAGTTACAAATAAGGTTAAGTATCTGGGGATATATTTGACAACAAGATGTAGCACATTAAAGGAGAATAATTATATTAAACTTAAACAACAGATAACTACAGATTTGAAGAAGTGGGAAAACTTGCAATTGTCATTAATAGGGAGAATTTCAACAATTAAGATGAATATCTTACCTAGAATTTTATTTTTGTTTCAAACAATACCAATTAGGCTTGGAAAAGACTATTTTGAAGATTTAAATAAAATTATGTTGAAGTTTATATGGCAAGGTAAAAAAGCGAGAATAAAGCTAAAGCTTTTGCAAGATGCTAGAATTAGAGGAGGTTTTGGTCTGCCTAACTGGGAATTGTATTATCAAGCTGCAAGTTTGATGTGGGTCAAAGAATGGATAACATTAAGGAAACATAGGTTGTTGACATTAGAAGGGCATGACTTGCTGTTGGGTTGGCATGCTTTTTTATGGTATAAGGGAACTAAAACACAGGGTTATTTTAGAAGACATTATGTATGGGAGTCTTTGTGGTTAAATTGGGAGAAGATAAAAAGACAATGTTATTTGAAAATTCCAGTTTGGTTATCGACTATTGAAGCATTTTCCTATCCTATAATCTACAAGAAGGAACAAACAGTTAGATATGGGGAACTTTTGGATGAAAAGGGTGAACTTAAATCGATCCAAAACTTAGAGGAACAAGGTATAAGGATGAATTGGTTTTCATATGCACAAATACATTCAAGGTATGATGAAGATTCTAAAACGGAGGGATTTTATGATAAACAGACTGATTTAGATAAGATCTTGATGGGTACTGATGAGAAGGTGATTAAAAAACTATATGGTTATTTACTGGGAATGAAATTAGAGGAAGAACAAGTCAAAGAAACTATGATTGTTTGGGGGAAGAATTTTGGATATGGGATTGATTTAGAGAAATGGCAGAAATTGTGGTCTCAAAATTATAAAATGACAATGTCAACAGCATATAAAGAAAACTTGTATAAGATGTTTTACATGTGGCACTTTCCTCCGACAAGAATAGCAAGAATGTTTAAGAACAAATCTGAAAAATGCTGGAAATGTCATCAGATACCCGGCTCGTATTACCATATGTGGTGGACTTGTGAGGATGCTAGAAAATATTGGACTATAATTCGCATGTGGTTGGAAAAAATGACAAAGAAACATATAGATTTGAAACCAGAGATCTTCTTATTGGGAATTTTACCTGATATATATAGTAAAGATTTGAAATACCTGATTGTAAATGTATTAACAGCGGCCAGGATTGTATTTGCTAAAAATTGGAAGAATGAGAAAATACCATTACAGGAAGAAATTATTAAGAAAATATTGGAATGTGCTGAGATGAGCAGATTGACATTTGAAATTAGAGAGTAAGAGGATAAACAATTTTACGAAATTTGGGATCTTTTTTATAAATGGCTAGATGATAAAATACGATAATAGAATATTTAGAATGCTAGATAGTAAGGAATATCTTTATTTTGTTATTATTTTGCTATTTGATATTATATTTATAAAGGATTTTTTAGGATTGATTTGATATGACTAGATGATTTGTTATAGAGTAAACTGGTTTAAAGTATTGTTAGCTCATTAAGCATGAATGATTAAAAATATAGTCAAAAACTTCTTTTTTTTTTAGTGATATTAGGATATATAAGTTTGGATTGACAATATGAGTTGTTATGTAACATAATTGAAATTGAGACTACAGAATGAATGCACAAAAATGATGAACCAACTGACACACTGGATGTACATATAAGAGTTGATATTTTTATGTTTTGTTTGTCTTGTTTGTTTGTAGAAAATTAATAAAAACTTTTTCAAAAAAAAAAAATAGTAACTAAGTGACTGAAGTTTCTGCAGTGCAAAATTCTAACTGGAGAACATGATTGATGACTCTTGGCTATGGATGTGTCCCATTGGAGAATATGAATTATGATACACCCAGGGGGTGGGAGAAAACCAGGGTTAAGGGTAACAATGAATTATGTGTCTCAGAGTCGGCCACACCCAGGCAGTGCAGGACATTTTAACTCCCAATAAATCTTTTTGAAGTTTTTGAAGTTTGGCTCGAAACTCATGGTTTAATTGGGGTAACTGCCAGAATCCTGACAGCTATCCCACTCTGAGACACATAATTCATTGTCACCCTTGATCCTGGTTTCCCCCTATATTTCCATGTTTTTCAGCTCAGCTGATTCGTGTGGCACAGTGGATTGTTGTTTTACTTACTGACAATTATCTAAAAGGTAACTTTTAGAAGCTAAAATTGATGGTTTTTGAATGCTGTGTACACGCGCAAAACATGAGCTCACAGAACCAGTTGTTAAACTGGTTGGAGTCCACCACTGACTGCTCTGTACATGCAAAAAACAAAACAAAAAACAAAACTTAAGAATTGTCATCTCCTTCACAGATAACTACAAGATTAATATTATGAAGAACAGCTGCTAAGTAGACTTATCCTTGTATTCATGTCTGCAAGACTAAGAGCAAAGAGGATAAGGACGAGCCCTAAAATTTCTATCCTATCTCAAGAGCTTTTGAGAGCAGGGATCTAGGATATATCAGAAGTTGTCAGAGTTGCAGCACATCCAGGGGTGGGATTCTACCTGTTCGCACCTATTCACTAGAACCGGTTGTTAACTTTTTTTTTTTTTTTTTGCCTTCATATCCAAAGCACTGCACAACTCTAATCTGCACAATCTTTTAGACGCAGCTTCAGCTGTTACTTGACATAACATAAACGCCCAATTTCTTATCATTATCCTATTAGGAATAAATTCTTTTCTATTTAAAGTTTGGACCCAGGGGGACTTTCACATCCTAAGCAAAACAATTTTCTCATCTCATTTTCAGACTATTATTCCAAGCCCACTTTAGTAATTTGCATATAGAACCTGACTTCCTGCTGGTTCAAAACAAATGTAGAATGACGAGGATGCAGTGGTGAGATTCAAACATTTTCACCACCGTTTCTATGGGCGTGGTTTGATGGGCATGGCGTGACTTGATGGGTGTGGCTTAGTGTGCGTGGCAGGGGAAGGATACTGTAAAATCTCCATTCTCTCCCCACCCCACTAACCTGCTTTCCAGCTCCGTTCTCCTGTGAACAAAAGAAGACCCAGCCGATCAGCTGGGACTCGGGAGGCAGAGTATAGATGGGGATGGGGCCGATCAGAGGTGGTATTTACCGGTTCTCCAAACTACTCAAAATTTCCACTAGCTGTTCTCCAGAACTGGTCAGAACCTGCTGAATACCACCTCTGCTCGGATGTTAGTTGAGTGACAACTTGTTCAGGAATTGTTTGAAGACATGACAGCACTGAACAAATGATACTTATGAGGTGGCTTTGAAGTTCTGGCCATCACAGTGTTGCTCTGGTCATGTGAATGCAATTCAGGCATGAGAGTCCTCCCAGGTAAACCAGACAGGTAACAATGACTAGCTGAGCTAATTCTACTTTATTGTATTTAATAGAATCTTGCAAGTTTAAAGGTACAAAGTTCCTGTCACTACTTTTAACCATCTGATCCATTAGGGGAGGTCCTTTCTAAGTTTCATCCCCTGACCACTAAACCACCATTCCTCCTCTTTTTGTCTAATTGTTTCCTAGGCAACATCCCCTTGTCTCCCAAGGTCATCTTTCTACACCATTACAGTGTACTTGGCAACCAGTTTGCACTTAGGACAGTTGCAGTATCTCACAGCCACATGATTGTGATTTGTAACTTTCTCTGCTGGCTTTCAATAAGCAAAGTCAATGGGGAATTTGGCAGACAAGGTCATAGGTCACTCTTGCTTCCACTGCTTTTTCTTCTGAGGAGCCCCACTAAGAAGTATAAGGTCCCAGGAACCTCATCTTTCATAGAGGGTACCTATCCACAGCACACACACCCCACACACTCCTGCCGGGTCACAGTACCCAAGTTTTGCCCATCCTTCATTCTGTAGCACTTACTCACCCTTTGGCATACTTGTAAGCTGTCTTAAGAAAAAGCTTGTCATCTGGATTTGTAACTTCCTGCCAGCTTCCCCATTGACTTTGCATGTTAGAAGCCAGTAGGAAATCATAAGTTGTTGACATCTGAGGTTCTTGTTTAATGACCCATGATCCTTGTTTAACTATCGCAATCGGAGATTGCCAGGATTGCCATAGCAAACTGATCAGTAGTGGGTTTCAAAAAAAATTTCTACCAGTTCTGTGGCCATGGCTTGGTGGGCATGGTGTTGCTTGGCGGGTGTGGCAGGGGGAAGGTTACTGCAAAATCCCATTCCCTTCCCACCCCACTAACCTGCTTTCCAGCTCTGTTATCCTGTGCAGGGCAACCAAAGAAGACCCAGCCAATCAGCTGAGATTCAGGAGGCAGAGAATAGTTGGGGGCAGGGCCAGTGGTATTTGCCAGTTCTCTAAACTAGTCAAAATTTCTGCTACCAGTTCTCCAGAACTGGTCAGAACCTGCTGAATATCACTTCTGTAACTGATGCATGTATAATGTCCCACTATATAATCACATCACTTAATGATAGAAATGCTGTTCTCAGTTAATGTTGTTAAGTGAGAACTACCTGTGTAGAGTGATCTGAAGGTGTCTCCATCATATATGATTTAAGGTAACTTTTTTATGCTGAGGTAAGTTAATTCAAGGCTTGTTAATTTAGTTTGTGTGGCCTGCTTAGAAACAAGGCAATAAAGCCCCAAGAAATTACTGTTAGACAGAATTTCTCTTAGCAGGTCACAACTAGTGAAAAGCTTTTTGACCAAGATGGTGAATGACCTAGTTTGCATTTAATTACTTTATTCTTCTTTCTTTCCTTACCTGGCTGATCTTCCTGAAGAGGCTAATAATGCAATATCCAGATAAGTAGTTGTTATCACTTGTTGCTTGTATCTTATGATTAACTATGATTTATGATCTATGACCTATCACTTGTGGTTTGTATGTACACTGAGAGTTAACGCACTGGAGGCAAATTCCTTCTATTGTACTCTACTCTACTCTACTCTACTCTACTCTACTCTACTCTACTCTACTCTACTCTACTCTACTCTACTCTACTTTACTCTACTCTACTCTACTCTACTCTACTCTACTCTACCCTACTCTACTCTACTCTATTCATTTGTTGTTCTGTCATATAGCCATCACCTATTTGCTTTCAACTTTAAATTCTAGCCATTTCGCAGTGGCAGGCTCCCTACAGAGTGGGCTGTAACATGGTATGACTTGAGGTTCCTTGAACCGCCATGGAGTGTCACCTGTTATTTGCTTGTTTGTCACACATTATGGCCCATGCATAGGCACTGGAAAGCTGAATGGAGGAAAGCATAACAACCTCTGTATGGCTCATTGCTTATCACAAGCAAGCTGTAGGTCAGCTGAAGCAAAACAAAGCAACAACAAAAAGAGACCTTTTGCGATGGATGAAAAGAGCTTAGGAACGTCTGAGCCATAAAGTCACTACTGCTGCCTGTTAAGCCTGGGTTCCCCAACCAGGGTTAAGGAGAAAAAGCTAAAAAGAATGTGCAGCATTAGTCAGATAGGCACACAGATAAATGAGTGAGATAAGTTTGTATGTTTGTTAACATACAGTAAAAATAACAGATACACTTGTGCTATCAAAAATATAGTTTATTCCACTTAGAGTTTTATAGCATAGTCAAAATAACAGTCCATTAGTCATGTATCATTTAGTCAGTCCATTCAAGGATATTCAGTTAGCAAAGTCCGTGTAGAATATCCAATGTCAGTTCACTTACAATAAATCAACAGTCCTTTCTCTCTCCCGTTCGAGTAAGGAAAAAACGCAGTCTTCATCCAGTAATTAGGGATCATCAAGCCAGAGAGAGCAAGCTGACGTTCCTTGCTTCTTTTATGGAGCTTTCACAACCACTCCTTAATTACAGTCCTACAGTTAAAGTTGCAGACACTTTAACTAATAAACCATGATAACATATTTATTATTTTACCTAAACCGGTTAGGTTAAACAATGTTATCCCTAACATTCTCCCCTTTTAGGTAATAATAATGATATAATTATTTACACTTTTAAATTATATTTGCTACAACTTTCTTTAAACTTAATTACTCCTTGAGCTTTTGTAAATTGGTCTGCAATGTTTTCTTCTGTCATGCAGTATTCCAATTTAATTAGCCCATTCTTTACAGATTCTCTAACATTTAAGTATCTTAAATCAGTATGTTTTGATCTAGTTTTTACAGCAATATTAGTAGCTAACTTTATGGCTGCTTGGTTGTCCTCGTACACAATAATGGAATCTTTAACAGTTATACCCATGTCTAATAATAACTGTTTGTACAAAATTAAGTCAGTGCATAGTAATGACAGGCATGAAAATTCCGCTTCCATCGTGGACAAGCTGATATGCTGTTGTCTGATTGACCTCCACCCTATTAGTGTCTTACCAAATAATATAGCCATCCCAGATGTTGATTTTCTAATGTTTATGTCAGTTGCAAAACTTGCATCTGCATAGGCACTAAGACTCAAATCACCCTTTAGTTCTATATACAATGCATGGTTCATTGTTCCTTTAAGATATCTTAAAATTCTTTTTAATGATTGCCAATGACATTGATGTGGATCTGAATTAAAACGTGCCAGCTGATTAACACTATAAGCTATATCAGGCCTTGACCAATTGCTTATATATGATAAGCTGCCAATCAAAGATTGATATATGGACTTATCAAATTTGGGACTTTGATCATCAGTTTGGCAAACTTCCTGACTCATTGGAGTCTTTGCCAGTTTACAAAGTTCCATTTTAAACGTTTTAATTAATTGGCAAATTTTATCTTCTTGAGATATCTTAAATCCATTTTTTGTTTTGTTAATTGTCAATCCTAGATACCTTTTAATTTCACCTAAATGCTTTAATTTTATCTTTTTAGCTAATAATGATATAATCTCATTAGCTTCATTATTAGTCTTAGTTATCAAAGCAATATCATCTGTAAATAATAACAATAATGACACCGTTCCATTATTTTCTCTTTTAAACACACATGGATCTGCTGAACCAGATTTAAAACCTATATTGTTTAATTCTTTCACAAAATATTGATTCTGCTCAAAGCCAGATTGTTTCAACCCATAAAGACTCTTTTTGAGTTTTCAACAATCATTACTATTTACTTTATTGTCTTTCATAATAATTGGCTTTTTCAAATATATAGTGTGCTGCAATGGTGCATGCAAATAAGCAGTTTCTACATCTAAATGGTTAATGACATAGTTTTTCTTAGCTGCCCACACTAAAGCTGCTCTTAAAGATGTAGCCTAAAGACTTGGTGCAAAAACTTCATCGTAATCAGATGCAGTTTGATTAAATCCTTGAGCTAACAACCTAGCCTTATGGGTAACAGTCCCATCATTTCCAGTTTTTACTTTAAATATCCATTTGCACCTAATGGATTTTTCTCCTGGAGGTAATTTGGCATCTTCATATACTTTCATTACCTTTAATGAATTTAGTTCTTTTTCCATTGCCTTTTGCCAATTCTCCTGATCCTTAGCAGGATACATCCTAAGTTCATCTACACTAGTTGGAACTTTAGTTACTTGGCAAACTATACTTGCTTGATACCTATCAGGTGGTCTAGTTATACGTGTAGTACGTCTAGGTATTACAGGACTTACAGGTGGACTTTCATTTATTAACTGTTCTTGATTATCTAACTCTTCCTGATCAATTGTTTCCTCTTGTTCTGGTCCTACTTGCTCTTCATGGACTTCTTCTTTAATTGGACTCTTCTTATAACTAATTTGTTCTTTCTGCCTTTTGTAGGGTTCAATAATTACTTCGTTATTTAAATCTTGCTCTAATCTATTCCACCCTACATGTTCTAGGAATTTAGCACTAGCACTGGTGTAAACTCTAGATGTACCTGGTTCCCAGAATCTATAAGATCTATGATTAGATTCATATCCTACAAAAAATAATCTTTTAGCTCTATGCTGTCCTTTGTGTCTGAGTTGTGAAGGGATATGCACCCATGCTGGTGCTCCAAATGTGTGCATGTAACTTAAATCAGGTTTTGCACCATGCCACAGTGTGAATGGTAATTCACCTGTTGTTGAATTAACAACATTATTTAATATATGATTACCACACATTATTGCTTCTCCCCATAAATTGTCAGGTAATCCTGAATCAGACAACATAGTACGTGCCATTGATTGCAGTGTGTGGCCTCGTCTCTCTATAAAGGCATTATGTTGTGGCCTATATGGTGCAGACTTTTTATGTTGAATACCTAACATTCTAAGTCTATTCTGGAATTTATTATTTGTAAATTCCGCACCATTATCTGTTATAAGAGTTACTAATTTCTTTTTAGTTTTCCTTTCTGCAAATTTAATCCAATTAAAGAGATTTAGATACGTTTCAGTTTTGCTCTTCATTAAATAGCAAAACCCATATCTAGAATAGTGGTCCATTATACTTAATATGTATCGAGCTTCTCCTACACTTGGTTTTTTTCGGACCTATTAAATCAGCAAATACTACTTCTAAAGGCTCTTTGGTAGTAAATCCATCAACTCTATTAGCCGGTATGACCTTGGTTTTGCTTTGATTACAAATAGAACATTGCAAATACTTATTACAAGGTTTCAAACTTATTCCTTTAGATAATTCAACAGTTTTCTTAAGCATTTTAAAATTTAAATGCCCTAGCCGTTGGTGTAGCAAGTGAATACATTCATCATGAGGTTTCTTATTTTCATAAACCATGTTAGCCACCTCTAAACCATTATCATTTAATACATATAATTCACCTCTTAAAGATGTAGTAATTTTCTTATCTTTTTTCTCAATTATGCAGTTATCTCCTTTAAATGTAACTATATATCCTAGTTTAACCAAAATTCTAACTGAAATTAAGTTAAACTTAAGTTGTGGTACATATAACATTTTTACATTCTCTTTTATGAAAGAACAATATGCTATACCTTGACCTTTAGCTTTCAGTTTCCAGCCATTGGCTAACGATATCTGCTGTGTACTCTTGGACATTTTAATAAAATTTTTGTTATCATTTGTTATACAGTGGGATGCTCCACTGTCAACCACCCATAAATTATTTTTTACAGCTCCATTAATATACATGGCTAACTCTAAATTTTTATTCATCTTTTGGTTACTTTTAGTATTCTGGCCAGCGTTCTGGCGCTTTGCTTTTTTACAAAATCTTGCCAAATGTCCTCTTCCTCCACAATTAAAACACTTTTTAATTGCGTATGCAGTAAGAGATTCATTATCTTCTTTTTGAGGTTGCTCCCTCCTTAACTGATCTCTTTCAAGTCTTCTTCTGGCCTCTTCGATCAGTCTGCCAGTTATATCAGTTAAAGTTAAACTTTCCTTAGGCAAAACTTCAAGGGAAGTGACGTAGTTATCATAACTTTCATTTAGTGATGATAGAATTATGTAAACGGTGTAGTTGAGAGAAAATAAGCTCTTTCTCGTGCAGTTCTTGAAAAATGCTTTTTATAGAATTCAAATGACCAAGCATATCACCATTCTTCTGGAGATGCGTCCTGAAAAGCTTCCGTGTTAGATTTATGTGAGCACCAACGTTATCTCGGACATAAATCCTCTTCAGCTTCTGCCAACACCCAACAGCTGTTTGCTCTCCACGGATATGAACAAGTTGCTGGTCAGACAGTGTTAGTCTTATTATGCAAATAGCTTGTTCATTCTTCAGTTTAAAGTCTTTTATCTTTAGCCTATCTTCCTCAATCTCTGGATCCCATTCCTCTACGTTTGGTGGATTTTCAATTATGTTCCACAGACCTTCTCTTTGTAGAAGTAGACTACATTTCATAGACCATGATACATAGTTTTTTCCATCCAGCTTGGATATAAGGGACAAACTTTGTAGATTGACTTGTGCCATGTTTTCTTTATATGGATATCAAACTATAATTAATAAAACACAGCTGTCTGTTTACTGTAACGTATAACAACACAAACTCTCACTTTTTACATAAATCTGTTTTATCCTAGTTAAACTGACTTTGCAGCCTTTGGGCCCATAGCCAGTGTTAAGCCTGGGTTCCCCAACCAGGGTTAAGGAGACAAGCTAAAAAGAATGTGCAGCGTTAGTCAGATAGGCACACAGATAAATGAGTGAGATAAGTTTGTATGTTTGTTAACATACAGTAAAAATAACAGATACGCTTGTGCTATCAAAATATAGTTTATTCCATTTAGAGTTTATAGCATAGTTGAAATAACAGTCCTTTAGTCATGTATCATTTTAGTCAGTCCATTCAAGGATATTCAATTAGCAAAGTCCGTGTAGAATATCCAATGTCAGTTCACTTACAATAAATCAACAGTCCTTTCTCTCTCCCGTTCGAGTAAGGAAAAAACGCAGTCTTCATCCAGTAATTAGGGATCATCAAGCCAGAGAGAGCAAGCTGATGTTCCTTGCTTCTTTTATGGTGCTTTCACAACCACTCCCTTAATTACAGTCCTACAGTTAAAGTTGCAGACACTTTAACTAATAAACCATGATAACATATTTATTATTTTACCTAAACCAGTTAGGGTAAACAATGTTATCCCTAACACTGCCAATGATTTCTTGACTGATTTTTTAAAAAACTTTTTATTACCTGCAGCCTGGATATATATTTTTATTTTTTTGCTGGGCCTTTCCAAAATTCTGTATATTAATGGCTCTTGGAAAAGAAAAGAAAAACCAAGCACCCAAAAACCAAGTATAAAGTTGAGACACAGACTGGGCAAAAAGTGATCCTTTCTCAAGAGAAATGAATCAAGTTTATAATACTGGAACTTTGCAGCTTGTAAACCGAGATAAGGTTTTCGCAGGGCTTTCATTACCCAAGCACAAATTTCTTTTACAATCTACGCCATAGCTTCACTCTTTGTAGCTTCACACGGCATTTCCCACTCCCTTTTGTATTCACCACACTTATTTTGTCTACCACTATCCCAATTATGGAAGATAATGGAACAAACAAGAACTGGCTTACACACTTTAAAAAAAAAAAAAAACCTTTCTACAAGGCGTGAAGCAGTCCCTTGTATTTTCAACGCAAATTTACATAGAAGTAAGCAGCACAGAAATGCATGAGAACGGTGGCTGAGTAAATATGCTTAAAGCGGCACAGTTAAGAAACCCCATCCTTTTATGTTGCATTGTAATTTTAACTCACAATTCCATCTCAGATGCTGAGAACTTGCCTTTATCTGGTGCCCAAGTCTGGCTGTAAGGAACAGGGCCTGCCATTCATATCTCAGATGGAAGTTTTGAAAATTAGTAAAAGCTAAATCCAACTATTATTTTTTTTTCTTCTCTTCTTAAAGAGAAAAAAAGACTTTTAAGGGAATACTTAAAGAGACCCTTAATGGAATATTTGAGGAAAATCACTCCATTTGACTCTGGATTAATGCTGTTTTGACCTGGGTTTAATCCCATGCTATAATCCTGAGAAGTGATATCTGTATTACTGGGATGTTTGCTGCTATTGAACTATTTTCAATCATTTTAATATTTATTTCATAGGTTTGCTGGTGCTCCTTGGAAAATGTGGTATTAACTATTTTTTTTCCCAAAAAAATGACACCTCTCATTTTTTACATTTTTCTTTCTTTTCTCTCTCTCCCTCTTTCTCTCTGATACATGCAGCATGTAGTGTTTTTTAAATTTGGCAACTTTAAGATGAATGGGCTTCAGCTCCCAGCATTTCTCAGACAAGATGCTCGCTGGAGAATTTTGGGAGTTGAAGTCTACACACTTGAAAAACATGTATGTGGATTATCTCTGTTTCAAAACTCTACAGAACCCATTACCTGTATGAGAAGCTGCCTTTTAAATATCTAAGGTTTATAGCGACACATTGATAAAACATTTTTCCCCTTTGGATTGGCAACAAAGAGACTCTTTTTAATGCCATTTAATGGTTAGCAGGATTTCCATGTATCTAATATTTTCCTCTTTGGAGATTTATCCAAACTTTTTGAGCATGGTTGAAAGTCTAAGCGTGCAATTTTATGCTTGCCCATTATCTGCAGTTAGAATTGTTTTGAGGATTCATTGCCTTATTAACCATTGTAAAGCAAAAAAGCAATATATGTCTATTGCTACAGATATTACACAATTTAACGCAATGTTTCAGCCAAAAAAACATTTCAATATAGTTCCTAATTACTTTATATTGCAGCAATGTAATTATTAAAGAAAAAAAGGATACGTTCAAATTCTCTGTAACCAAATATAGCATTGGCCTGCAATATTTTTCTGTCTTTCCCCATCCCAGCACAATTATGTTTATAAAATCTTGTTATCTGAAAAGCCCCTTTCCTTTCCACGAACGCTACCTAAAACTAGTTCCTTTATTCAGCTGAAGGGTGATGTGTTGTTTTCATCAAAACAATGCAATGAGTGTTGCTTTCTCACAATCCAAAGTGAACCCTTTTTGTATATGCTGGTGATGACAATCAAGATCAAGTGAGGTACTAATACGCTCTGTAAAGTCTTGGTAAGACCACACCTAGAATATTGCTTCCAGTTTTGGTTACCACACTGTAAAACAGATGTTGGGACACTAGAAAAAGTGCAGAGAAGAGCAACCAGGATGATTAGGGGACTGGAGATTAAACATATGATGAACGGTTGCAGGAACTAGGCATGGCTAGTCTAGTGAAGAGAAGAGAAGGACCAGGGGACACATGAGAGCAGTCTTCTAATATTTGAGGGGCTGCCACAGAGAGAGGGGGTCCAGTTTTTCCAAAGCACCTGAAGGCCAGAAAAGGAACAATGGATGGGAACTGATCAAGGAGAGATTCAACCTAGAAATAAGGAGAAATTTTCTGACAGTGAGAACAATCAACCAATGCAACAGCTTCAGAAGTTATGGGAGCTTCATCACTGGAACAGCTTGCCTTCGGAAGTTGTGGGAGCATCATTCCCCAGTGGAAGAAACTGGGGAAGGGCAAAGTTTGGCTCGGCAGAACAGGGGAGAGATAGAGCAAGGCAGAGGGAATTAAGAGGAAGACCCAGGCCCACCCCTCTTCATCCTAGGGTACGTAAGGAGGAACGGAGAAGGAAGCAACGTGAGTTGTGTGGCTTATGGGGGAGGAAAGGGCCCTGATTCCCTTCATTAGCTGCAGCTGGGCGCACAGTGTTTAAAAGGGAAATTGCATGCAGCAAGCTGTTGGGAGCAAATAGTGAATTTATCTGGTATCATTGAGGCTTATCTGTGTTCCTGGTGTCTTCCCAACTGTGTGTGTTTTGTTGTGCTCTCAAGTCTGCAATTCTTTCTCCTGCCCTGTCAAGTTAATTACTGCAGTGTGGTTTGTTTGGATTTTTAGTTACAGTTTGTACGTACTTTGTTTTCGGACTGAATTTTCTCCACTTAAAGGCTGTTCCTGGGAGAGTTTTTCTCCAGCTGAAGGTAACCTGCACATTGGGAGCAAAGTTGGAGATAATAAAGGGACCCTTCTTGTTTATTTGACTGGGTTGCCTTTGTGCCATGCCCCGGGTCATCACAGGAGGCTTTCAAGAAGAGATTGGACCACCATTTGTCAGAAATGGTATAGGGTCTCCTGCTTGGGTGGGAGGGGGGGTTGGATTAGATGACCTACAAGGTCACTTCCAACTCTGTTAATCTGTAAACCAATGCTTTCTCCTTCCCTTGCTTATCTTCCCATGGGCACCTCTAGATCCAGCTACCTTGCGGGACTGACCCTTTCTGACCATTCCTATAATTCTCTCATTCCTACTGCTGAATCTGTTCTGTCCTTCATTAACATACTCGAGATCCCCGCGCTTTGATTGGCCAAAGCGCGGGGCTCTCCGATTGGTCCGGCGAGCCGCGCCGATTGGCTCGCTAGAATCTCCCGCGATTGGTCCGTTCAGACCGCAGGAGATTCAAAGCGGTGCCATTGGCTGCGGCCGCGGCGGCGAAAGGAATAAAAGCCACGGGCTTTTTTCCTTTCGCCAGTTCGGTTCCAGCATATCAATAAAGAGCTTTGCACTAAGTCACCGACTCCTGGCATCATTTCGCGGACACAACACTGGCGACGAGGATGGGATCCAGACCCTGAACCGAACCACGTGTCCGACGGAAGCCAAACGAAGCACCGAGATGGCGAAAATCGCACCGCCCGCCCCCTTCAACCCCGCCACCGAGGACTGGGAATCGTTCTCCGACCGATTCCGCATGTACCTCGAGTGCACCGGCATGAAGGACGCCTCGGGCCCACTGAAACGCGCCGTCTTCCTCACCCACTGTGGGACCGAGGTCTTCCAGATGGCCAAAGCGTTGGCCAATCCCGCCGATGCGACCACGATGGACTGGGACGTCCTCGAACCCATTCTCCGGCGGCACTACGCTCCAGAGGTACCCATCCTGATCCGGCGCAACCAGTTCTACTGGCAGGACCAGAGATCGGGTGAGAGTTTCAGCAATTTCATCGCCGAGCTGTGGCGCCTAGGGGGGCTCTGCAAATTCGATAACCTAAACAATGCTCTGAGAGACCGAATCGTGCTCGGTTTGTGGGACCCCGCCCTCCAGAGCCGGCTGATGGCTAAGGGCAACATCAGCCTAGCAGACACCCTCACCGCAGCCGCAGCCACAGAAGCAACCCGAACTTCCGCCGACAGCATGCGCAGACTGGACACGAGGGACCGCGGCAGAAACAACAACCCGGCGAGGTCGACCGAGCCAAAAACCGAGACGACAACACACCAGGGCGACTTCCACTCGGCATCCAGCACGTCCGATGACGAGGAGGACATCCATCGACTCCAGACAGGGCGCGACCAACGAAACCGGCGAGGTCATAAGTCGAGGACCAACTGTGCCGGCTGCGGGGGCGACCACCCGAGGTCGGAATGCCGGTTTTTCAATTCAATCTGCCGGCATTGCGACAAAAAGGGACACATCGCTTGTGTCTGTCGCCTGAAGAAAAACCGCAGCCCGGCACGATGGGACCAGAGCGACCGGAGGAGAGAGAGCACACCACCCCGGACCAGAGATCGCCCCTCGGACAGCCGATGGGACCGGAACGGACGATTCTCGCGAGGCGGCGACAACCGGCGGAGAGAGGAGACCCACCAGACGGTCACCATCGGCCACGCCATCACCAACGACGCCCGGAAGGTCCACGTCGAGGTACGCATCGAGGGCCAGCCTTGCAAAATGGAGGTGGACTCCGGGTCCTACCTCTCCATGATTGCATGGCACGAGATAAAGCGGTTGGTGCCTACCCTCCAAAGGAGGAACGTAGACAGCCAGAGACTCATTGTAAAGGACTACCAGGGAAACCGCATCCCGGTAGTCGGCACCAAAAGCTTTAACATCACATATAAGGGGCACACCGAACGACTCCCCCTAACGATCGTCGACCGCGACCGCCCAAGCCTACTGGGACTGCAATGGTTCGCCCCGCTCGACATCGCCCTCACGGGAGTCGACCACGTCACCGACGACGGCTGGGAGCAGCAACTAGCCCGGGAGTTCCAAGAGGTCTTCGACGGAAACCTAGGCAAGTACCGAGGGCCCCTTATCTCGTTCGACCTAGACCCTAACGTCCCCCCCAAACGCCTGAAACCAAGGCGGCTGCCATTCGCACTGAAACCCAAAATAGACGAGCAAATTGATAAGCTCGTCAAACAAGGGGTTCTGCAGCCCATAGACCACGCCCGGTGGGAGACCCCCATAGTCACCCCGATCAAGCCCGATGGGTCGGTGAGAATCTGTGGGGACTATAAGGCCACCCTAAATGGCACGCTGCAACAAAGCGCCTACCCCGTCCCAGTAGTGCAACACCTACTGCACTCACTGGGAGGGGGCAAGGTTTTCGCCAAGCTCGATCTCGCCTAGGCATACCAACAGTTGCCGGTCGACGAGCAAACGGCAGAAGCGCAGACTCGCTAGGAATCTCCTGCGATTGGTCCGTTCAGACCGCAGGAGATTCAAAGCGGTGCCATTGGCCGCAGCCGCCGCGGCGAAAGGAATAAAAGCCGCGGGCTTTTTTACTTTCGCCAGTTCGGTTCCAGCATATCAATAAAGAGCTTTGCACTAAGTCACCGACTCCTGGCATCATTTCGCGGACACAACAGAATCAAAGTGATCCCTGCCCATCCTTGAATCAGCAGAAAATTATACCGCTATCTCCACTGCTGATCCCTATCTGATCCCTATTTCCTACTTCTATTTCCTCTCTTTCAAGTTGCTGCTATTCACTTGATTTCCTCCCAGCTCAGGGCAAAGCTAAACAGCTTCTTTTATGTCTATGTGCCTGCCTTTGAGTCAGTGCTGACTTCTGGTGACTATCTTAATTGATCTCTATAGTTTTCTTGGCAAGGTTTTTCGGAATTGGTTTGCCATTGCCCGTTTCATAGGGCTGAGAGTCAGTCTCTGGCCCAAGGCCACCCAGCTGGTGTTGTGTCTGAGGCAGGACTGGAACTGAAGAGCTCCCAGTTTATAGTCTGATACCTTAACCACTACACCAAACTGGCTGTCTAACAGATTTGACACACCTTAACATTGCCCTTGTATGGCATTGGAAGGCATATTTTAACCTCGGTATATTTAAGATTATTTCAAACTTGTCTTACCCGTGGTCTGGGAATGAAATAAAGTGAAGGAAATTACATGAAGACGCTGAGGGGAAAAAGTGTTGTCAGAGCACATTTGCACCCTAAGAAGGCACAAATGTTGTTGTTGTTTTTTTAAAAAAAAAAACTGTTCCCATTTGTGATCGCACATTGGCCAAGTGTACACATAAGGCCTAGCTAGGAATTTTCAACCACAGATCCTCAGCTTGAATTAGTTCACCGGTGACACTAAGCCTCGAACCAGCCATGTTACTGCTTTCCCATTATCTGTGAGCCATGCCGGTACTTCCGATAGTCAAAGCTGGGATTGAAATTATTCTTATTCAGATCTTGCCTTGTAACAAGAATGAGAGCAGAGTCCTTTTCTGCCGTCTGCTTGGAAATGCTCCTTTTCTCCCCCTCTCTCTTCTCCCCCCCCCTCCCAATTTCAGGAGCCTATTAAATTAATGAGACAGAAGTCAGTGTGTTGCAGCAGTCAACATGTTATTGGTGGTAGAGCTCTGGTGCTGTTACAATGTGCCTGTTTTTTCTCCTGGGACATTTAATTTCCGCTTCTCAAATGAGCTGCAAAGCTGTGAAGCCTGGCACTGTTCTTTTAAGACATTCTGTGATGCAGATAATGAGGCTACTGATAGGTGCCTAGGAGACTGTGATGGCTCTAAGCACAGCTATGGTCTGATAATGCTTTATGCCAGTAGTGTCACAGCGGAAGTACTGTCATCCCTCAAGGAATGGTTCATCTTTATGTGCAATGCAGCAGCTGTCACCTAAATGGCTAATGGGGAAGCCAAGGAGAACCTTACTGCCAGTAATTTTTGTCACTTAATAATTTTTAAGAGATCAAACTTCAGGAGCTCCTGCAACTTCTAATAAAAGGCCCCTCTTGCCTTCCTATTTCCTCCCTTCCTCCCCCACACCCCCGAAACATCCCACGCCTCTGGTTGTATTGTTTGGTTTGCAGTGGATTAAATGTAAATTGAGAAATCTGCGATACGACTCTGTGCTGAACTAATTTACTATCATTTGAATGGCCAAGTAATTAAAATGTATTATAGGTTGAAGATGCTGAGATGGTGGCGTGCCTGCATTTAAGAGGAAGATTTATTGGGCTCGCAGCAACCACAGTGAACCTTCTACAACCACATTAGCTAACATCTGTTGAGAGGCAGGGGTGTGAGACGTATGTACACAGTGACTGTGTGCCTGCACAGGTTTTAAGCAGCTCAGAAAGAAAAGAAAACAAACAACAAAGGAGAGGGAGTCATTAGGCTGCACCATGATCTGCCACATGCCCTTGTGAACGCACACAACAAGTGAGAGCCTTCCAATGTGTTTGCGCATATAAAAACAAATCTGCAAGTAGATGCATATACTACTTATATATACTCATCCATATTAATTAATGTTTGGCTCCTGCAGGGATTTGCAACTGCTTTATCATTTAGGTTCAGCAGTTAGATAATAACAATAAGGATCCTAATGGAACACATATGACACAAACAATGTCACTGTTGACACTCTGTCTACACTCTCATTTCCTGGCAGGTATTTTTGTTTACCATTTGATTAGTTTCCTCCTTCTTTCCTCCCTCCTCCCTCCTCCTCCTTCTGCCCATTTGCTCCTAAGGTAACAGACAGAATTGGTTTGTGACATTGGGTGGGAGCCAATGTTGCACTCCTCACACTCCAAGCATATTTGGGCAGTTGTACATTTTAGAGTACATAGAGAACAATGTCCCCTAAAAAATGAATTGAGAAAATAACATTGATAAGCAGTATAGGTGTATCAACAAATGCAACCAACTTTGTCAAACGAACATCAAAAGTGATGTCATATTTTTACACCTTATATTCATGTTGCGTTGAGTCATATTTCTTCTCAAGAGTGAATATCTCTGTATGTCCAAATATGAAATGAAGCTTCTGTCCCACCTTTTATTCAGCAAGTTCAAGGCAGTTCCCATTATACAATAAAATACAATAAAAATATGAAATATGGGGATGAATTGAGATGGCAATGTATTTATCAGCCCCCTCAAAGACATAGCTTAAAGTAGGAACCAGAGACAGTAATATTGATCCAGCTTCTCACTGGCTCTCTCTGGTCTCATGGATGCAGTAAAGCAACTTCAGCAAAAGAACTAATATTACTGAGGGAGACAAAATGAAAGTGATTTCATGGAATAGTACAATACTGAATGAGCAACAGAAGACTACCTAAGCTGTGAGAATTTGGAATTCAACATTTAGAATTGTTTAAAACTTACTTTAGTACTGGTTGAGATGAAGGAAACTAGCCAACCTATAGTGAGAGACAGATGACTTCCAGATGTGGGAAGTTCCTGGACTTCAATCAGACAAAACGTGGCTCTGGATTTCACACAAGTACAACATCTCTTTTCTATCCCTTATGAATTGACTTCTTAAATCAGAGGTATCTAGTTTCTGATTCACACAGAAATAGCTGTTTGGTAACCAAGTGGTGCCATACTCCTATAAAGTCTGAATCACATTTTCTATGTAGTTTTTGACACATCGAAAGCCTTACCTAGGTTCATGTCTGAGATTATAGAAGCTGTCTCCAACACACTATTGCACATGTCCTGCTCAAAGCCTCTAGAGCATGGATGTCAAAGTTGCCGCATCACGTTGCCATCATGCGATGTTTTGTGATGTTTTTCCCCTTCACTGAGCTGGGGTGGACATGATGCATCTGGCTCACAGGCCGCCAGTTTGATACCCCTGGTCTAGAAAGTATTCTATCAGCCCAGATACCAAGGCCAGTACAAAGAACTGTGAGAACTGGAATCCAAAACAAGTGAAGTTATGAATTTGTGCATCCTAGGTTAAGAAGAGCTAAATTATTACTAAAATACACAGAACAATATTCAATTAGCACAATCTTCATTATCATGAGACCCTGAATTCTCATTGAATAATAGTCTTTCATCTTTTTTGCTGAGAGTTGAAAATAATTTTCCAGTAGGGACAAGCTTATAGGAAACATTTGTCCAGAAAACATTTATCTACGTGTCTGAAACATTAGACCTCCCAAATCCAAATGTAAACATTTGCTGCTTCTATATTTTCACTTCTTTAAGATGATAGAACTAGAAAAACCAACCTTTGGGTCACACAAAGCTTAATTTAACATGAGGTTGGTCAGAAGGCTTCCGCTGACCCTTTCCCCATTGTCCTTCCAACAAGGGCTATTCTGAATATACTCCCTTTGTTACTTATATTGACTTGCTCTTTACTTACAATCATTTTTTCAGTGACCATTCGAAGTTACAACAGCACTGAAAAAAGTGACATGATCATTTTTCACCCTTATGACTGTTGCAGCATCCCAGGGTCATGTGATCAACATTCAATCATTTGGCAGCTGGCACCTATTTAAGGATGATTGCAGCGTTCTGGGTCACACAATCATCTTTTGTAATGGGGAGCTGTCTTGCTTAGCTATGGGAATTTTGGGCTCTGTTGTGGTCATAAGTCAAGGACTACCTCTACCAATTTTCTCTTGACAATAAAAAAAATAAACATTCCTCTTTCTCTTACTTCTAGTTATTTATGGTGCAGTTTGCAACCACCTCATAAATATGGAAAATATCCCCTGTTGTTCCAAAATTACTTTTAATTAATACCATATTGACAATACACGTTGTGATTCTAGAAAAAAAAGTAATCATTGGGTTGACTTCATGAACACATCCTTTGAGTTTCTTAATAACAATATGGAGGTTTACTTGTCTTTGAAATGAAGGTGAAGATAGATCCAAACTGGGTCGGTTATCAGGACCAGAACTGTAGTCTTCTGAGCTTTTGAACTCATGCTGGAACACATCCTCAGGGAACTTCTATCTAGCAGGTTACTTACTTATATTTGCTTTCTTCCTAGATGTGTTATCAACTTCCCATTTAGTTTGCATTTATAGATCATGCCTCAGCCAGGTATTGAGTGATTGTTTGGTTTGTTGATTGATTGATTGATTGATTGAGTGCTATAAAGTATAGACAAATCTTCTCCAGGATGCTCTGTCTCCACTGAGACCCTGAATGTCTTCCCTGAATGATACCCCCATTGCTGCTGTAATCAGGACCCTCCACCTGGCTCTTGGTCATCCTCTTATCTTTCCTTCCAATTTTTCCCACATTATAAATTTATCCAGAGAGTTGGAACTTCACACAATGTATCAAAAATATGATAATTTGGACATAGTCATTTCTGCCTGAAGCAAGAACTCAGAATTGATTAGCTCTATCATCTGATTATTATTTTTGTCCATCTATGATATTCTCAAAAGCATTCTTGTTCTTTTCAATGTTCAAAAGCATCAATACTCTTTCTATCTTGCTTCTTCAAAGTCTATTTTTTCTCACAAAATATCACAGGAAAACCACTGCCTATGCTCTAGGCAATATGTATCTTTGTATGTATCAATGTGTCATAGCATCTGAATTTTTTTTCCTAAGGTCTTCATTGCTACTCTAGAAAGTTCTACTTTGGAGCACATTTTTTGATTGCTAGCTCCTTTGCTAGTTCCTATTCACCACTTCAAGAACTAACCAGATTCAATTCAGCTAATGCATAAAGAAAAGACTGAGAGACATTTAATCAGAGATTTTATTCAGAATACTATATTTATAAAAGTATCATAGAGTTGTATCTCGGTATCCCCTGCTCTTTTACCTTTTGTAGAGGCATGAATAAATTTGATATGTATAATATGTGCAAATCAAACATCCTTATATAAAACTATACTATCAAAAATGTTAATCACCTCCATTTTTATTTGTAATTAGTCAACATGATTCAAAATTATTGCATCTAGACTCATGTAGTTTCCCTACAGCTATTTTATTTGCTGAACTCATTTACTTCATCTTAATGAAAATGAAAATGAAATAATAGGCATCTTTCCAGTACATGTCATGTCAGTCAAGCTGTTTAATATATGGCCTTAAGTTAAAAGACATCAGACTTACATTCCATGTTAGAAGAAATCTCTTGCTGATAAGAGCAGCTTGACAATAAAGCTAAATACCAGAAGAGCAGTAGAAATCTTCAAACAGATGTTGTATCAAGATGTTGGACTGTAGGAATCAAAATCCCCCTTACAGTTTTTCCATTCTATGAAACTCTGAGTTTATCATTTTAAGATGGTGGTAAACAATAGCTTAAACTACATTCATTTAATCCTGAACTAAACATATAAGAATTTATTACAGCTAACTAGTTTGCTACATACAGCCTCAGATTGCAATATGTATTTATTGGATGGGTTTAAAGATTACTATCATCCAGAAGGAATTGATATAGGTAATCCCTTTGCCTGCTATTTACATTTTTTGAAAATTGTCTTTTGATTGTGTTTATAGCAGTGTAACACAGAGAGTAATTAGCTCCCCATCTTTCAAAGCCAAATAACTGAAATACAAAAGAACCAAACAAATGAGCCATGGTACTAAGGACATTAATATTTTTTTGCCTTGTATTCTAAAAAATGGGTTCTCTACAATTCTTTGTACCTTCTCCCGTTACATGTTTTCAAATGATAGCATATCATATAAATTAGTACTTGAGACAATTACACCTTATTCCTTAGATTTTTTTTAAATTTTATTTTGTCAAGCGATTATAAGATAACAGGTATAAGTATAAACATAGTTATGAATACATGAAATGGATACATATAAGAAAAATGAAAAGAAACAATAGGACAGGGATGGTAGGCACGTTGGTGCGCTTATGCACGCCCCCTACAGGCCTCTTAGGAAAGGGGTGAGGTCATTAGTAGATAGTCTAAGGTTAAAATTTTGGGGGTTTGGGGAAGAAAACACAGAGTCAGGTAGAGTATTCCAGATATTGACCACTCTGTTGCTGAAGTCATATTTTCTGCAATCAAGTTTGGTGCAGTTTACCTTGAGTTTGTATCTATTGTGTGCTCTTGCATTGTTATGGTTGAAATGAAGTATTCATTGACAGGCAGGACATTGCAATATATAATTATATGTACCATACTTAGATCGGACTGAAGGCGGCATAGTTCTAGGTTGTCTAGGTCTAGAATTTCAAGTCTGGTGGCATAAAGTATTCTGCAATGAGTAGAGGAGTGGAGAATTCTTCTTGTGAAATATTTCCAGACTTTCTCAACTGTATTAATATCAGATACATAATGCGGGTTCCAGACTGATGAGCTGTATTCAAGTATTGGTCTAGCAAATGTTTTGTATGCTATAGTTAGTAGTGTAATATTACCAGAGAAAAAGCTATGCAGGATTAGGTTGACAACTCTTAATGCCTTTTTGGCTAGGTAGTTATAGTGGGCTCTAGCACTCAGATCATTAGAGATGAGTACTCCAAGGTCCTTGAAAGAGTTTGGATCATCAACAAGGTCTTGACTATTCAGCTTTTATTTTATTTTCTGATTTTTTTGGCCAATATGTAAGACAGAACATTTATTTATTTTATTTGATGATTCTATTCTCTCTCTCTCTCTCTCCCTCTCCCTCTCTCCCTCTCCCTCATTTATCTATCTATCTATCTATCTATCTATCTATCTATCTATCTATCTATCTATCTATCTCCATCATCCATCCATCCATCTGTTATCAACTGTATATACTTCCATAAACAACAATCTTTGGGTGGTAATGCCATAGTTATAATTTTCCATGATTTCATTAAAGTTTATAATAAGGTTCCACATGTCACCCTCATTGATCAACTGTTACAGTGGGATTTGAGTGCCACTATATTAAGACGTGTCCACAACTGATGAACACACAGAACCCTCCGACCTGATACAGCAGTAGCCACTGAGGTTCCAGAAAGATCTGTCTTGGGTCTGGTATTAGTGAACATTTTTTATCAATGACCTGGATAATCAGGTTGATAGGGCTGCTAATCAAATTTGTGAGTGACACAAAAGTTGGCCAATATGCAGGATGGCACTCACATCAGGGAAAGCACATCAAGGAAAGAGCATTAGAGAAAACACCAAAGCCCAGTTTTAATTATTATTCATATGGAACAATGTGACCTGTTGTAAGATTGTTATTATTCTGACTATTCACTACAAATGGAAAGTGTTTCATTTCTTTCCCAGCAAACCTCTGATATTCACATTTTCCAACCCATCCATTTCCTAAGCTCTTAAAGAATTAATGATCCTGGACATGATTTTATGATACTAGAGAATTTGTAGAGAATTTCAACCATCACGGTTCTTTGTGCTCAACATGCAGTTTTCTCCCCCTTCTTCCCCTGAAAAAATCCCAGCGCTAAATCTAAGAGACTGACTATGACAGTGTGGGGCTAATTTGGCATTCAAAAATCTGTCTGAGTAGAGAGGTAAAGGACTTGGTGGGAGAGCAACTTTTAAAAAATGAACGCACAAACACTGGAATAGAGAAATTCAGTACCTTTGTGTCAAAGGTAAGGGAAAGAAGATTTAATACAGACAGTATAAAGGGCTCTCTGATTTCAGATGGAAATATAATGTCTAAAGAGAGTCCGAACAGAGCTTTGCAATTTCAGGAGACTAATGCTGGCAACAACTGCATTCAATCTTAAAATGTGTAGCTCTGAGTATGCATTGGAACTTGTTCTGAGTTCAAAAGGTTAAACTTTTGCCAGGCAGAATCTTTCCCAGCTTCTCATCCTGTTTGCTGCTAGCACCTTCACCAGCAGGGTACTTCCAAGCTGGACTTCCATTCTTTCCAGGGGTATACAGTAGGTGTAAAGTAACTAGTTGTGAACTCTTAGGCAATGTTTTCTTACATTATTAGAAACTGCATAACCACAGCATACGGGGAACTGAAGGACTGAAGGAGCAGCCCAGTAATCAAACAGCTGCCCCACCCTTCCAAAATGCATCCAGAAAATTCTCTTTGTCAATGTCATCTGAAGCTGGCTATTTGCCAATCTCAGCTTTCCATAGGTGAGACACCCAGGATTCTGCATCCCAGTGATTCAGCTGCCACTGGTTGCTTTGGCATTCCTTGCCTAAGGTCTTATGCTGTTTCTCAAGCATCTGTTGCTCGCAAATAGTCTTTTGGCCAGTCGAAGGGAACTCTGCTAGTTTCAAATGCTCTCCCTTTCTTCTCTCTCTCTCAGATACACATATACATATCCAGCATTTTTAGCACTCAAAGTTGAAGTCTTGTATATGTTTCAGTCATCACTCTTTCCCTCCCTCCCTCCCTCTTTCGCTCTCCCTCCCTTCTCTCTCTCTCTCTCTCTGTCCCTCTCCCTCTATCTCTTCCCTTCCACTAGCTTTTTCCCAGTGGTGGGATTCAAATTTTTTCACTACCAGTTCTGTGGGTGTGGCATGGCTTGGTGGGCATGGCAGGGGAAGGATACTGCAAAATCCCCATTCCCTCCCTACTCCACTAACCTGCTTTCCAACTCCGTTCTCCTGGGCAAGGCAACAAAAGAAGATCCAGCCAATCAGCTTGGACTTGGGAGGTAGATAATAGATGTGGGCAGAGCCAGTCAGAGGTGATATTTGCCGCTTCTCTGAACTACTCAAAATTTCTACTACCGGTTCTCCAGAACTGGTCAGAACTTGCTGAATACCACCTCTGCTTCCCCCTCAACCTCCCCCCCCCCAAATTTATTCTCTCTTTCTATACATGATGCTTAAGTCTGGGGACTAGTAAAATTATAGCCTGGAGTCAGCAGACCTTTTACAAACTGTTCCAATTTCTTCCCAAAATCTATTTCTCCATTTACCTACCATTCCGCTTCTTGCATTTATTTAAAAACTTTTAGCCATTCTGCTTTGTAGCCACTGTGCCTCCAACTCCAAGGTTACAAGTGGAAAAATTTAATTCAGGATTAGACTGATTTTATTTGGCATATAGCTGTCTTCCTCTAAATATATGACACTGACTCATAATATATGACACTGACTCCTTTCCTTCCTGTTTGATATTTTCTATATGGAGATGGATAAAAATTTAGATGCATCTTGATTTCCAAGTACTATTATAAATTTTCAGGAATAAATCCTGGGCAATTATTTATTAGAGCCTACAGGCTGATGCAACAAATCAGTTTTTGTGTTCTTATTTTTAAAATGTGCCATAATATCTCAAAACCATCATGCATGGGCACAAAAAGGAATTACCCAAATGTGCACAATCCACTGATTACATAGGAAACAAATATCCATTTAGCAATAGCAATTGCATTTAGACATATATACCACTTCACAGTGCTTTACAGCCTCTACGCAATTTACAGAGTCAGCATATTGCTCCCAACAATCTGGGTCCTAATTTTATCAACCTTGGAAGGATGGAAAGGTAAGTCAACCTTGAGCCTGGTGAGATTCGAACCGCCAAACTGCTAGCAGCCAGCAATCAGCAGAAATAGCCTGCAGTACTGCATTCTAACCACCATGCCACCGTGACTCCTTGTTATTAATAACTGTGTTATTAAACATATTATAGGCAATGTATTTTTAATTACATTATTTTCCATTTACATATCATTTTAAACACTAAAACTCCTTAATTATATTAATTTTTTACAATCTTGTCAGATGGCATTATTCTGTATGGTAAAAGAATTATTTGGGGTCTAAAGTGGTTAAGGCACAAGCTAGAAACAAGGAGACTGTGAACTCTAGTCTCACTTTAGGTATAGCATCTGGCTGGATGACTTTGGGTTAGTCACCCTCAGCCTAACCCACCTTGAATTAGGGAAAATGTGGGGAGGAAGGAGTATTTGTATGTTCCCCACCTTGAGTTATTTATAATAAAGGCAGAATTTTAAAAAAGCTAAAAAAAAAAAAAAAGACTACCTGAGTTTGAAGTTACAATTTGTATCAGGGATTTCCTGGTGTGTAATTCAATTCTTTAGAATTGTACTGTACTTAGCTGCTTGCTAGGTATCTGGAGATAAACCCAGGCATTGTGGCTTGATATCACCTTAATGTTTGATTCATGTGACTCTTGTTATCACATATTAGTGGCAACAAAGACATGCCCATTATCTCAGTCGACTGAAAACACTTGGATTGAAATGCAGCCCCAATAAAGCAGATTAGTTTCATTGCACCAAATATTGGATGATTTGCTTATTATTAGAACAAATGGCATAAATTAGTAACAAACATTTGCAGCAGTGGAGAATTTACAGAAGTCTGCATGGTTCATTAAGAGCCCGTTGTGAGTTAAAGATGACCAGACTTTATTGTAAAGAAGTAATGATAAAGCCAGAAATAAACTAAGAAATGTACATGTATTTTGCTATTAATACATAAACATAAATGTATAAGGAGAAATTTTCTGACAGTGAGACACATTGACCAGTCGGGATTCAAATATTTTTACAACCGGTTCTGTGGGTGTGGCTTGGTGGGCCTGGCAGGGGAAGGATACTGTAAAATCTCCAGTCAGAGGGGGTACTTGCCGGTTCTCCGAACTACTCAAAATTTCTGCTACTGGTTCTCCAGAACTGATCAGAACCTGCTGACTGCCACCTCTGCAATCAACCAATGGGACTGCTTGCCTTCGGAAGTTGTGGGAGCTTCATCACTGGAAGCTTTCAAGAAGAGACTAGACAGCCACCTGTCAGAAATGGTGTATGACCTATCACAGTGTGTCAAACTCAAGGCCTAGATCTGGCCTGCGGGACCATCCTGGAAACAACAAAGAACCAGCCTGCGGTGCCTCTGCCAGTGAAAATGGAGTTCCCAAGCTCTGGTTTTGCTGGCAGTGGATTGCAGGATGCTGTTGCAGCTGAGAACTGAGCTCAGGAGCCCGTTTTTATTGGCAGAGCACTTGGGCCACCACAGGTGCCCCCAACATGAGTGATATTAAGCTGGCCATGCTCCCCTCACCCCCCAAAGTCAAACACAACCCTGATAAAATCAAGTTTGACACCCCTGACCTATGAGGTCCCTTCCAACTCTGTAAATGTGTATTCTGTATTCTTTATGAAATATATACAACTGTACTGTTATTTATTTCACATAATTATTTCATTAAAACCATTTAGGATGTGGCTGTGCAGTTCTGAAGCAGATGAGACTAAGCAGACAATCTTTCTTAGGTATTCAGTGTGTACTTCATGGCGACCAGATGTTTTGAGATCACAACTCCTAGAATTTCCACCCAATATCGTCAAGTTACAATGGTACTCAGTATTCATTATTAATTGGTTCTGGTAGGTGTGTTGAGTACCAAAAACAATGTGTACCAAGCAAATTATTCCCACAAGGAATAATGTAGTGGGTCACAAGGTAGACAACACCAAAAAGTTGTAGCTTGTGTGCTGGATACCCAACAAACAGTGAATACTGGAACAACATTTTTGTGCCAAAATGCGTTGAGTATTAAATTTGATGCATTTCAAAGCAGTTGAGTACCAAGACTACCCCTGTAACTTATACTGACAAAACTCTTGCCCTTTTTGTGACATTTAGCCTCCTAAAAAATGTAAATGCAAAGTCACTGGATGCAACTGTTTGCCAATTTATATCAATTATTGTACAGATTGCACACCTAACAGAGAGTTCCTAATGGCACAAGCTGAAAGATACATAATTGAATGTTATACTTAACCAGCACATGGTTCCCTCTGCATGGAATAGTTTGGAAAAAGAAAGGAAGGAGTCCATCTAGACATATGCCAATCATTATCCAGGAGTTATTGTTCCAGTCTTCTAGGCTTTTTTCAGCTTAGCAGTTGTTTTGTTTGGATAATGCCAGGGTATTAATCTCATAATTCCATCAGAGCTATAGAAAAATGCTTACTCAGCACTAAATTCTACTTGCTTAAGTGCCAAAGCAATTGTTTGCATTTATTGCTTTGTACCAACTATTCCTATTTTATTTTGCTGTTCTACCATAAACACAGTTTACATCATGGTGGTGGCTTCTCCATGCCGTGCTGTTGATTTTCTCAAGCCAAAATATGTTATACATGTGGATATTTAGGTGATCTATACAATCTTATTATAAAAATGTTGGAAAGCAAATAGAGTATGTTTGGAATACAATACTCTAGGTTTTCAAAGTGATTAATGTTGATCTTGATATATTTCAGTTTTTCATTAGTATCTTTGATATTGTTTGGCTCTTGGGTCACTCATATGAGGAATTACTTTGGTCAGATGGAATGGTAAGTATCTGCATGATAGTTTTCTCAAGTGGTTCTTTTTCAACCCGGATTCTTGGAAACCACTTTGTTCTGGAATATTGAGGAAAGCGGAATTACTTGTTGGCTCACTTGTAAAAGAAGGAAACAAATCAAATCATAATAATCTATAATCTGGGTGTAGAACTAGAGCATAGTTAAAAGTATTCATGGGGGAAAACATTTCTGGGTTCAACAAGTATTTCTTTATTTCTAGATCTTTTATGATGATTAAACAACTTACACAATCCAATATATCATAATAAATGAATAACAATAGAAGCATAATGGAATTAAAAATCCATATATTGATAAGATCCAAATTACATAATGTGCATCACAAAATAGATCTTCTCACCTTATATTTCGGTCTTTGAAGAATCCTTGAAAAAGCAGTATTTGAACAACAGGTTCTGAAATATCATCAGGGACAGAGCTATCTTTACCTCAGAGGAACAACTATTCTAAAATAATATACTGATGAAGACTTTCAGTCATCTAAATAGAGTTTTTTGGAATTTGAGTCATGAAAAGTGGACTTTTTTTTTTTTCCTTTTTCAGTTTGAAATGTTTCATTGCTTATCCAGAAGAAGCTATTTAGATTAGCAGGGAAATGTTTCAAACCAAAAAAAGAAAGAAGGAAAAAAGTCTAATTACCGTGATTCAATTCCCAATGTTCTAAAACAGGGGTCTCCAAACTTGGCAACTTTAAGACTTGTGTACTTCAACTGGCTGAGGAATTCTGGGAGTTGAAGTCCACAAGTCTTAAAGTTGCCAAGTTTGGTGACCGTGTTCTAAAAGAAGGGGCCATCTCAGACAACCAACCCACATCTTTCAGAGAGATGGGACTTGAAGCATTCGCTGTCAGCTTGAACATATTGGACACATAGCTCTCAAAAATCTACATATTGACCTTCAATGATCATAATTTTCCAAAAATCACAGGAACATTTCAGGCGAAGTTGGAGACACAAATTGTTGTGAATGAATAAATGTTAAATAAAGTTATCTTGAGCTTGAAGTCAAGTGCAGGGTTCTGGCCCTGCACTTCTGATTGGCTGTTAATGGCAAGATCGGATTGGTCCATTCAGGAGAATCTGATTGGCCATTAACAGGCCATTCTCATTGGTTAACGGAGCTAGCGCTCCCGGATTGCTATTGGTTGAATAGTTAATAAGTTGCCTATATAAGGAAGGCTATAGCAGCCCTCTAGTTTGAGCTGTCACACCATGTAAATAAAGAGTTTGAAGTTCACTGTTTCTACTGGCTCGTCTCCATTATTCGCACCCATGCTCCAGACTTAACACAAATCAATAACAGTTAAACGTAACAAAGTTGAGTTTTGATTAATTCATCATAGCCCCATGAGTTCCACTGCAAACTAAAGCAAATTGAACTATTAAAGAAATGCCGTATTAGAAGATATGTCGTATTATCTACACAATGTAATTCAATACTGCAAACTGTAGATCAAGCATTTTACATTTGTGTTCTTTAAAAAACCCTCACATTCAGGCTATCATGTAAGGGAATTGCACACAAATCTAGAATTTGAGCAGTGTTCTAGAGATCACACTCCTAATTTTTTTAGATTTATAGTTTTAAACTGGAGCTGATTCTAAATATGCCAAGTACTATCTGGTAGCCTTTGTCCCAGTTCCCTCTGACATTATGATTTAATCCCAACAGGCTTATTAATAAAGGAAAGCAAAGGAAGAAGGGATTCTGGAGTCTAGGGAAGAGCTATAAGCTGCCAATCATTTAATTTTTTTTACTCAGTCTGAGGTAATATCCCTCTGCAGTGCATTGTGAGAAAGCAGCTAAGCTGTTACTCTATTCTCATGTGATTACCTGAATTTCTAGGGCTTTTTAATTTGCTCCAGAGTCTCCAATGACTGCGATTGATGGAAAATATCAATACAATTTTCTATCATTTTAAGGGAGGAAGGATACAATCGTACAATGAACACTAGATCTAAAGTAGATCTAAAGTAATTTGGGGAATAAACACAAGAAAATACATGCATTCTGCCCAAATCAGGAAAAAAAAAGCTTAATTATTGCCCTCTCACTTTGATAAAGTCCATTAAAGCTCTTCCAAATGTAAGCATGGTCCCTGACCATCTTTATTTTTAACTGTAGGCAAGGGAGTGGGCAAGAAAATTTACCGGGAGCATTACTGGACTGATCCTTGGAGTTTGGCAGCTGTTTAATGGAGTAAGTTCTGCTGCCTGCTCTCTGTGAAGCCTGAAGTTCAGTCAGCAAAAAGTACAACTTGCTCTGCTGATCAGGAACAATAGAATGTCAGGCTCCTTGGGTCTGTACAAGGCCTGACCAATTTGGAGTCTTCCTGTTGCCTATATATTGCCAGAATTGGTCTCGGGTGATACACCTACACTATTAGCATTGCACAACGTTTTGGATTTAATTCCAACAAAGCACTTTGAAGCACACTAAAGGTTTTAGCTATTTTAAAGAGTTGCAAGCAGATGCTAGCTACATTTGCATCTGGGCATGCTCCAAAGCGATTTTTCTTTTTGCAAACCAATGGAAAGCAGTGCACAACCCCTGTGTGACTAGGTGACATCTCAATTTTAGCTCTGGGTGTTTGTGTTCAGGTTCTATTCATTATTAGAAGTATAAAAATAAACTATGAGGGACTTCTTGTGTGTTAGGAGTTTCACTAATTTTTGTAGGGGGGCGGTGTTTCATTCTCATTTTGTGAATGATTGTGTTGTATGAATCATCATCCTATCTAGATTCCATTATGTCGGGGCTGGGAAATGTGCAATCTATACCACAGTGGGGCTACTATTTCTGGGCTGCAAACTTCTATTTAATCAGTAGATAGCAGGAAAGAGATATAGAAAATTTCAACAGCTTGCTGCCATCTAGCAGCCTTCCAGATTTTTGCAAAATGCTAATCTTATCCATCACCAACATGTCTAGAGATGGTTCTCAGAGTCATTTGCAAATCTTCCTGCCCTTTGATTTTTCAGATTCTTTTTTTTTAATATTTAAGATAAATAGGAAGGTGTCATTCTGTACATCAAAGTGTTTGCATCTATGACCATTATTTTAAAAAGAAAAATGTCCCTGCATCACCTACAGTAGTCTTAGAAAACAAGGGGCAGGACTGTTGTGAATGCATAAGGTTTAATAAAGTTATTTTGAGCTTGGAGTCAAGTGCAGGGTTCTGGCCCTGCACTTTTGATTGGCTGTTAAATGGCAGAATCTGATTGGCCATTAACGGAGCCTTCGTATTGGTTAATGGAGCTAGCGCTCCTGGGTTATTATTGGTTAAATAGTTATTGGGTTGCCTATATAAAGAGGGCCTTAGCTGCCCTTGTTTTGAGCAGTCACCATGTAAATAAAGAGTTGAAGTTCACTGTTCCAGAGGCTCGTCTCCATTCTTTCTTGCCCATTCTCCAAACGTAACAGGGACAGCTGCAGTCCATTCCTTTGTTTGGAACTGTTCCACTTGCACAGATACAAAATCAGACAACTTGAAGGGGAGGAAACCTCTGAGGTTGATGTGGCAAAAGTTGGCATATTCCAAGGATTCTCCACCTAAGTAACTTTCTCTGACTGATGAAGATGTTTGGATGAACAGCAAAACGTCACAAGTTAACAAAAATTTGCCTAGTTGCCATGATTCAACCTTCAGACACCTTATAGTAGTAAGCAAGTATCCTAAAGAGGATGAGGGGCTACTTTTGGCTGCTTATACCCACTATGGCAGTCATTTTGTGAAAATCCAAGTCCTTTTCAACCAGGCATTTCTGTATGTTTCTGTGTCAGCCTTGTGCAAAACATGGCTGTTGATTTTATTCCTCATGTGATTGTGTTATTTAACCATGAAATCCTTGGATTATAGGACAATTCAGAAATAAGTGCTTTCAACAGAGTAAATGAATCTGCTAATCCCAAGGTTTTTCTTTTCATGTAAATTGGATCTTATACACAACTGGTTCATTTAAAATTAAATTAGAACAACTTTCCCAACCTCGAAGCTTCTATCTATAATATATTACAATAACTCAGCTAGTCCATGCTGACTGAAGACGATGGTTAAGGTTAGGGATGATGATAATTATAGTATTCTTTCATATACCAAGTTGAAGATATCAAGTTAAAGAAGGCTGTTTTAGTACAAAAATAAGATGCATTTTATCGAAGCAGTGTTTTTTTTAAAAATGTAATTAATTTCTTTCCCCCAAAGTTGTCTCACTGATCCCAATTTTAAATATTTTCACATTCACTGTCTTGGAACTATGCAAATAACATTTGTTTCAACACCAATGCTATTTTTTCCTCAGTAACCACAGATTGTAATCATTGTGTTTGTCTAACAAAGCTGGCATTTATATGAACCGTCTGATATCTCCAGATTTGTTACCACAATATTGGGAATAGATTTTATTTGTTTTATTCAAAATTTATTAGTCCTTCCATATAGCTGCAGTTTGCCAATCAACATTGCTTCATTACGTTTTTGAAAGTTGCCCCATAAATATGCAACTTAATTCACAATTAGACTCCATCACATACTTGGTTATGGTTCATGTTCTTTGCTTCAAATTGCTGATTCAAATCTGACCGTGGGATGCTCCTTCTAATGGACAGGGATCAGAGCCAATGTACTCAACTCAGTTCAACTCAACTCATGAGAAGTCATTATGATTATCATTGTTACTTTCAACAAAAGTAACAGAAAGGTTGATCCACGTACTCCCCCCCCAAATCGGTTAAAGGGGACAAGGAGGAATATTGAAATAGAAGGACAGATACCGAAGCTGAAGCTCAAATATTTTGTCCACCGAATGAGAAGAGAGGAATCATTGGAAAAGACATTGATGTTGGGGAATATTAAAGGCAGAGGGAGAAGGAGATGGTGGAGGATGAGGTGGTTAAATACTGTCGTGTCATCAATGCAATGAACATGAATTTGGGCAAACTCCCAAGTAGATGGGAGCCTGGCATACTGTGGTCCATGGGGTTCTGAAGAGTTGGGCACAACTTAGTGACTGAATAACAACATGGCCAAGGGATGAATTGGGCAAAAGTCAAGAAACTGGGTCCTAAGCCTGATGAGATGGAAGTACCATTGCTGGACATTCAGTACAGTTCAGCAGATTGGATTCAAGGTTGGGCAATTCTTGTGCAACCATCCTGGAATTCATCAGTGGCATAGATCTTAGCTTGGCGCAGCAGCTCAAGCCTCTCCCCTACCTGAATGATGGCAATGGGCGATTCATAGTTTAGTAAACTTGAGGTTATCTCCAGCCATAAATATCCAATCTTTTCTGGCTTGAAGGCCACTCTTGATCTTTGAGAGATATCCCAAAACATCAAGATAAAAAGTAAAAGGGACTAAGCCCAAATGTAATTTATTTTAATAAAACCTAAATTTATTACAATTTGCTTCCCTTCTGTCACATTAAAAATTAGTCTGGTGGAGACTTTTAGGAGCCATCTCTGAAGAAGATGGGGAGATGGGCTTGGCTGTATCCCTGATGTAATGTTTTCTATGAGGGGTTAACTTTGAAGGCAACCCAATGGTTTAAGATAGTCTATAGTAGCAAGAGTATTCAGACACCCGTATAGCATGCATGTAATGACAAGGCAATCCCATTGACAGATTGGAGGATAAAGTTGGCAGCTGTATAGAAGAGTCAGTGCTACCCTGCCTGGCTTAGGGCTGCAGCATTTGAAAACCTGCATCTTCTCATGTCCCATGCTCAGCTGAGCCTCTGTTGCAAGTACATAATGAGGTCTGGCAGATGGCTACTCGTGAATGTGCTGAAATCATCCATTTTTCAACATCAAGTAAAGAGGCTTTTATCCTCCTAGCCCTTTTAAGAATTAAAAAAAAAGAAGTAACTGGCTGCTTGGCTTTTGCATGCCAAATTGTCATTGTGGTATTCTAAAACTGCCCATTTTTGTGTTTGCTGTGTATTTTCCTCCCTGCACTTAAATGGTCCCACTGTTATTAATTCTTTATTTTGTTGGTTTTATTCTTCATGGGATTGCTTAACTTTACTCTGCATCATTCTCACTGTTAAAATTTTGGGGATGATTCATACCTAAATCTCATTCAGATCATTGGCATGGTCTCTGCTGCCTTATTTCTGTCTTTAAAGTAAGCATTTTTTTCTGTTTTCTTGGTCTTTAAGTTCTTTCCATGAACCTGATTTGCTCATGTCTCTATGACTGGGAATTGAGATGGTCTCCATTTTATCTCCCATTCCTTACAGTTTGCTAAGGGTCTTTGGTGCCATGCCTTTTGCAGCATTCTTCCCCCATTCTCCCATGCTAGTGTTTTCTTAAGCAGCCAAACCAATTTTATTTTGGCTTAAAGATGCTCCTCCCCATCTCAAATAGCAAAGGTTTGCAAATTTGGAACTCCATAGGTCTTTGGTGAACAGAGTGCTTTCTGGTGAACAGGAATCATTACAAATTCCAGCTGCCTAGTTCATTGGGGTATCCCCCTTTCCTGCCTTTGATAAAGCCTTCCCATATTAGTGCTCTCATATTGGACTTAGGGCCAGCCTATTAAATCATGATAACAGTTTTGAAGAAAGACATGTCAGATCATGAAAAAGGGACCAGGCTATGGAACCTGGTGACCAGCAAGCCAGTTTTAGTACTCATTGGCCAGGATGCTGAGTGTTCACCATAAATACAGTGAGGACAACCAAAGACTGTCATGATATTGACTGTGAAGGTATGAGAACATAACTTAAATGTCTAATGCAATGATACTATCACCTTTAGTAGTATGCGTTAACTAGGATTATTGTGTTGCTTAGTGTCAGGCTTGTGAAAAAAATGACTCCTGATAAGTGTAACCTTAGCTTTTGCTATTTTTACTTAATGACTAATGTATCGATGTTTTTAATGAAGAAAGAAACAATAAATCTTGCCCTTCTTTCAATGTACAATGTCTGCAGGGAAAAATTAAGGCAAGGCCAAAAGTATAGACTGATAAGAAAAGGAGTGACTGTATTTGGATCCGTGCAACTTAGAAGGCTCTGAATTGAAGCTCAGACTAGTTTAAACTGAAGGTTCTTTGAAATGCATCTGCTCTTTGAGTATCTGAAGTCAGAAGTTGTTGTGTTTTGTGTTGTACACTGTCAGAATCTGTTTACTTGTGGCTTCTATTGCATCGTGCCTGTTTTTTCGTTTCTCTCTTTCACTCATTCCAAGAAATACAATATTGCCCCAGGACTTTTTCACTGCTCACGTAAATCAGGAGAGTGAAATTCTAAAAAATTTAGAAATTTATCTTTTTTTTTCTAACTTTATCTGCAAACCAAGTACACCTGCAAGCACCCTTCAGCTATATGCTCACCTCTCAACATTATTTCACGTTTTAGAGTATCCTAGAATGTCTGTCAACAATCTTGTTTAAATTATTTCCCGCTGACTCACATCTTTTCCTCAAACTGTTCCGTTGTACCTAGATTTTTTTTTACGGTGATACAGTACACCAGTGAATGGGAGTTTTTCTTTAGTATGGCAATTTTGAAGATTGATTTCTTCAGAATATGGAGAAAGTAACTTTTTGATACAAAGTGAATTTTCAACCACAGTGATGATCCCTATTTCACTTCTAAATATTTTGGAATTTCATTCTACTCCTTATAGAGTTGAATATAAAATTGAATATAGAATTCCAATGACAAGGAATATAATTCCATTCCATTCTATTACTTCTCATTGGAAAGGAAATGTTTACTATCAGACTCACTTAAGTGTGTTGTTCATTAATCAAACAGCTGAAGTAGATTTAACAAAAATATTTAGGGACTCATAAATATCTATATATCTCGGTGTGTTTCATCACATGTTACTTCAAGTTTCTAAAACAAGAGGCATATTAAAATACTTCTTTTTTGTTTCATCTCAAGCACATTTAACATTAGCTGCTTAGCTTCATTATGTATCATCCTCTGAATCTACAAATCAAGTATAATTGGACTTAGAGAACTGATTGGATTTCTAATTAAGCTACATTGGAAACAACAAAATGCAATCAGTAAATATTCTGACTATGTACATTTTAAAGAGCAACTCTTGGGCTTTTTGCTGATGACTAGACACCAATGTCATTAAATTTGTTGGTGGCAAGCAAATTTGAAAGCTAAAATAGAGGCAATTAGGAAAGATCTTGAAATATTTAATTATGTTTGTCCAATTAGTGGGCAATTAGGCAATGGTGTGGCGTGGGACAAACATTCTGCCTCAGAGTTTGGTGGAGAAAGATCCCTTTGAAATTTTGCTGTTTAGTTTATTGATATATAAAAAGGAAGTTATGGCTGTAATTTCCAATTTAAAAAAATACCGTGCAGATGGTCTGTCTATATATTTAACAATGTTAAACAAAGCTAAACAACACAAGCATGGTACCTGAAATTACCCAGCTGTGATCAGTGAATATATTCCAGATCACAGTAGAATACAGTTGTGGTTCGTGTGTTCACCGGAGCTGTCAATTATGTTTCATTGGAAGATTCATAAACTCACCTGCTATGTCTTCCAATATGGATGACGCATTGTCTGAGACATTTGGAGAGACCTTATTAAACGCAGACCCTGTTCTTCAGAGCTATCTTATGTTGCTGCACTCTTGAGCCCTACTGTTGACCTTGTAGAGTTGATTGCTTGATGGCTTATTAAGGTTATTTGCTTTAATGAGTGTTTGCCTGCTTGATTTAGTACACACTTTGCTAAGATTAGTCAGGTCAGCAGAAAATAAAGCCAAGGTCAAAATAGGATAAATGTGAGTAGAAGAGTTGAAAAAGAGGGTGCTTCTCTCTTTGACAATGTTGTTTTTAGTTAGTAATCTGCCCACTTGATAGCTTCTCCCCTTCCGCACATGTGATTGATGTATTTTTAATTTACATTTTAACTGTGTATTTTGGTTGTTAATACAAATTACCAAAATAAACTTTAATAACCATGGCCCCTTTTGGATTTAGAGTTGGTCAGCTCAGCCCACACATCCCCTTCTTTTTTTATTTTTTAAATGAACAGTAAAAAGAAAGCAATGTGCACATGTTGAAAATAAGCCATAGAGGTTGCATTAACTACAACAACTTGATTTAATGAAGGCGGGATGACAGCCACCTAGTTTGTTCTATCAGGTCATATGTCATGACTATTCAAAGAAAGTACAGATCAAGTTATTAATATCGATGGAAAGCAGCATGCACAAAGATAAAAATGCATTGATTTATTACTTTGATATTTTTATTATTATTACTTTGTTGTTTTGAGTGTACACTGAGAACTTATACACCCGTGACAAATTCCTCGTTTGTCTACTCATGCTTGGCCATTCTATTCTATTCTATTCTATTCTATTCTATTCTATTCTATTCTATTCTATTCTATTCTATTCTATTCCATTCAATTCCATTCCATTCTCTACAAGATGTTTTCCATTTTTGGAACTGCTGCTTTCCTAGTTGCAGAAGTCTGAGAACACCAGTGATATCTTCCCATTAAGGGCTGATATCTGATGATGTCAGACTATAATGGCTTCACCTGGAGATCCGTGTCCCTCTGGGGACATGCGTCCCTTGTTGCCTCCTCCAAAGTGTACACCAATGCATCGAAGTGCCTTATAAAGTTCCATCAATGAGGCAGGATCATTGCGCAATAAAAGCCTTGTCTGAAAACCCTTTTTTATTCAAATGGAAGTCTTCTCCCATATTGGAAATGCTGCAAATGGCTGTTGCTGAGGAGACACCATCTGCACCTCTATCCCATTTATATTGGCAATTACAGTCGCCTTGTCAGAGTTGGTAAACAGCTTGTAAAAACAGGGAGAGCCATGCAGCTAGAGCTTTCAAGGAGCAATACAGATCCTCCACATTGATAAACGAAAGGAAAGATTTGAGGAAGATTTGCAGGAGATGGCCTTAGAATGCCTGTTGTGTCATATCAACACGAGGAACCTGTGGCACTCATCACATGATAACGACTATAGTTCAACTTCAAGATATATTGATAGCCTATTTCAAACAGTTAATCTTGCAGGTTTTACTCGATTTTGAATCGGGTCAGAAATAATGGATCAGGAACTGGTGTCTTTCTCTGAGAGCTAGGATACTGAGATTTTTGATAATGGAACTGCTATTCCAGACAGTGTCATGGAGGAAATTCAACCGCAGATTCCACAGGCCTTTCAGTATAACAGCTGCACCTTGAAGAACTTTTAGATAAAATACAAATGGCATGGTGGGGGAGTCCCTTGATTCAACACCCTGCAATCTTTCCTCCTCACCTTCAGGTTGAAAAAGAGATCATGTAACTGGCAACTTGAAAGCAGGTGTGTATACAACCTATACCCCCTCCCTCTCATGAAAGATATTGCCAAGGAAAAAGTGGCATCATCTGTGCCCCTATGAAAAAATGATCAGGAAACCCACCCACCCACCCCCGGACTGCTGCAACCGGTTCTTGTTATTGTAGATGCATGTACATCACATAAATTTCAATAACTGAGTAGCTGTAGCATGGATGCTAAACTAATCACATCTCCAGTTCATTTTTGCCTCTGATATAAACTCATTAAAATTTAGTTGGAGTTTATCTTCTGCTCCTTATATCTGCCACATATAAGGTAATGACTCACCATACCAGGTTATTTGCAGATTTACAGCTAAGTACTATAAGACAGTCTCCTCTAAAGTGATGCCCTTTCAAATATGTTAGACTACCACAGTGGTGGGATTCAAATTTTTTTTTACTACTGGTTCTGTGGGCATGGCTTGGGGGTGGTGGTGGCATGGCTTGGAGGGCATGGCTTGGGGGGCATGGCAGGGGAAGGTCATTGCAAAATCTCCATTCCCTCCCCACCCCACTAACCTGCTTGCCAGCTCCATTGTCTAGTGCAGGCAACAAAAGAAGACCCAGCCAATCAACTGGGACTCGGGAGGCAGAGAATAAATGGGAGCGGGGCCAGTCAGAGGTGGTATTTGCCAGTTCTCCAAACTACTCAAAATTTCCACTACCAATTCTCCAGAACTGGTCAGAATCTGCTGAATACCACCTCTGGACTACAAGTAGTCCTTGACTTATGTCTGCAATGGAGCTTAAAATTTACGTTCACTAAGCAAGACAGTTATTAAGTCAGTTTTGGTTCATGTTACGACTTTCCTTGCCACCGCTGTTAAGTGAATCACTGCTGCTGTTAATTTACTAACATGGTTGTTAAGGGAATCTGGTTTTCCCGTTAATTTTGCTTGTTAGAAGATTGCAAAGCATGATGACATGACTCCAGGACACTGCAACTGTCATAAATACATGTCAGTTGCCAAGCATCTGAATTTTGATCACATGACCATGGGAGTGCTGAATTAAAGAAGTATGAAAACAGTCATAAGTCACTTCCCTCCCCCCCAGTGCTATTGTAACTTCAAATGGTCACTAAATGAATGATTGTAAATGAAGGAGTACCTATATGACTCTCATATCTGTTGGGCATCATGATCAAGTGGCACCTGGAACAGGACTCTATCTGAAGAGTTGAGAAGACATGAAGGCATCATTAGAAATTGTGCTGATTAAAAATTAGCAATTTCTGCTGCCTCTAAGGAAAATCTTTATAAAATGTTTTATCGTTGGCATCTAGCACTGGCAAGATTGGCAAAAAATATATCCAAACACGAGTCCAGAATGCTGGAAATGTAAGCACAAACAGGGTACCTTCTTTCATATGTGGTGGCCGTGCCCCAAAGCACGAAAATACTGGACAAAAATAAGGAACTGGTTACAGGAAATTATTGGTCTCCAAATTGAGTTTAAACCTGAAATGTTTCTATTAAGAATAATTAGAGGAGATTTTAATAAAGAAACTAAATATATCATAGTACATATACTGACTGTGGCAAGAATTGCTTACACACAGAGTTGGAAACTAGATAGTACCCCCTCTGAAAATGTGATAATCAAGAAAGTGATGGATTGCACCGAGATGGTCAAACTCACATTGGAACAGCAAGATAGAGAAGATATGAATATTATACGGTCTGGGATAAGTGGTATAACTGGTTACACAGTAGAAATAAAAATTAATGTATTTATGTATGTTGACCTAAATAAAAATGTTGATGTCACAGAGTTGCAACAATTGTATAGAGTTTTTAAATGTGGAAAAGTACAATAAAAATTATTTTAAAAAAGAAAAGAAATTGTGCTGATTATTAATTCATCGCATTTACAGAAAGCCACCCATTGCTCAATCTATGCCAAGACTTTGCTGCCTCCCACTCTGCATTGCCTCCCAAGCATGAATAGCTGCTCCCCAACATATTCAGAGTTTCCTACATTTGTAGCTGCTGTTCAAGTCGCAGAGAAAGAGCCCCTGAAAAGAGAAGAGCTGGCCAGGGTGAAAACGAAAAGATCTACTCTTGCCTTTTATCTCTCAGAATGTATACCTCCCTCGCTCCAGTTTGTGCCGCAGTGTTTGCCACACACATCCTGGGACCGACCGGATGGGCCACACGCATTTCTCATCCAGGAGGAGCAGAGCAGCTGTGCCTTCAAAGAACGATGCTAATGTGGCTGGGTGATTTGGCAACTCGATTAATGTGGTTTGATCAGATCTCTTCCCGTGACATTGTCAGCAGTGTCGGCTGTGCCTCATTCTGTTGCTTCCCAGAAACATACATGTAATGAGTGACGGGAAATCAACCCCCACTTCCCACTCAGTAGCACACAGCAACTGCCTGTCAAAATCACACAGATGGCCTGGAATCCAGGATTCATTTTGTTAAGGGTGGTGAGGGAGAGGGAGAGAGAGAGAGGAATATTGCTTTTCCTACCTTCTCTTCATATTATATTCAAGACTATGTGCATTCACAGGAAGGGCCTGTGGAAATTAATTATACTCCACATGCTTAGTAACCAATGAATTGTAAATTGTACATTATTAAAACAGCATCAGGGCACTAACTGATCCATTATTCTCTGGGGAAAATGAAGGAAGATTATTAGAGCTTTGTCTGGAGTTGAGGTCTTTCTAGACACCACACAGCATGCCTTTGAAAATAAAATATTACAGGAGACTTTACACACACACACACACACACACACACACACACACTCATGCACACCTTGCCGTCTTTTGTTCTACAATCAGTTGCAACAGCAGCCGAGGTGCATTGTTTCTTTCCACGAAATTATCATGCAGAAGTCAGGTGTCCAGTCGATTCCAGAGAATGCCTTCCTTCTTTGTCTCTGCCAAACAATTGGAGGGAAAGAATCATAAGATCATCTGTGTCAGTGTGAAAGCGGTTCTGAATCTCTCCAATCCCATGAACTTGGGGGTATGAGCAGATTTGAAATGCCAATAAAACTTCTTTTAAAAAATAATCCACATGGTGCTGTGCAGCATGTGGGAAATCTGTTGCACCATTTCCTGCCATTTCTGCCTTGCTACCCTTCCTACCTTCTGATCTTCCTAGGACAGAGGTGGTATTCAGCAGGTTCTGACCAGTTCTGGACAACCAGTAGCGGAAATTTTGAGTAGTTTGGAGAACTGGCAAATACCACCTCTGACTGGCTCCACCCCCATCTATTCTCTGCCTCCCCAGTCCCATCTGATCAGCTGGGTCTTCTTTTGTTGCCCTGTACAGGAGAATGGAGCTGGAAATCAGGTTAGTGGGGTGGGGAGGGAATGGAGATTTTGCAGTATCCTTCCCCTGAAGTGGGGTTTGAATGGAGATTTTACAGTATTTTCCCCCTACCACGTCCACCAAGCCACGCCCACCAAGCCATACCACGCCCACTAAGCTATGCCCATAGAACTGGTAGTAATTTTTTTAAAATCTCACCACTGCATATGTTAGATCTGGGGTGGATCGGTTCGAAGGAGACGAGAGACCATCTAGTGAGTTCAGCTCTTTATTTTAGATAAGAATAGTCTGAAGAATGTGAGCCGCGGCAGCCCTTCATATAGGGCTGGCTCGCGGCTCGGCGGCCAATGGCAGCGCTTTGAATCAACCGCGATCGGCACAGCCAATCACGGTAGATTCCTAGCGCTCCAATCACTGCCAAGCCTTCAACCAATCAAGTCGCTGTCCGTCCAGACCAATCAGTTAAGAGGGTTTGGAGTATGCTAATATCATACACCCCTCGCCTCTTGGTTTCGTCTGTCGGTGCGTCATGACGTAGTCACGTAGGTAGGCGAGGCTTCGTACCTGCCTACTGGACCTGCGCGGTTCAGTTCTGGCGTGGTTGTCGACTGGTTCGGATGCCTTCTCTGTCGCTCCGGTTCCTTGGGATGAAACCGCCTGGAATGTTGAGCTGGGCCTTTCTTGGTAGCTCCCTCCCGGTCTACCTGGGCTGGTTGAGCTGCTGTTTCTGTTGTTCCCGCCGGATCTTTCCAGACTGGTTGAACTGGTTTGGCTGCTCCTTCCAGGTGAAGATTCCAGGGTTTTGTGTTCCATGGGTCCTGCGTTTACAGGTGAGTATCAGCGGTTTATTTGTGGTTTATTTATGCTAGGTGGGGGTTGTTCTGTTTGTGTTAGTTGGTTCCCTTCGGTTCTTTCTTTCTCGCTTGCTGATTCCCCCCCCCCCTTCTAGCTTCTTGCTCTGGTGTTTGGTTGTTGGTGACAGCTATCCTTGATCTTAGCTGGTTGATGTGTCGTTTCCAGCTTTTTCCGTCGCTTGTCTCTAATCGGTATGATAAGGGGCCGGTTATCTGGGTGATTGTTGCTGGTACCCAGAGTGGTTCTCCTGACAGGTTTTTCATGTATACCGTGTCCCCTATTTTAAATGTTCTGTGTTTGCTTGAGGAACCCGGGGGTTTGTCCGGGTTGCATGTTGGATGCATTCTATCTAGGGTTGACCGCAGTTTCCTACCCATCATAAGTTCTGCTGGGCTTCTATTTGTGGTTGCGCTAGGTGTGATATGTTGAATGAGGAGCATTTTATTAATTTTGTCCTGTATATTGGCTACTTCTATTTTTTGGATGGCCTTCTTTGTGTATTGGACCGTGTGTTCCGCTCGTCCGTTCGCCGCTGGATTTGCTGCTGCGATTAATGCATGGCGTATGCCTTGGCCTGTCAGAAATTGCTTGAATGCTAGGGTGGTAAATTGGGGCCCGTTGTCCGATACTATTACATCTGGCCCGCTGTGCATGGCAAACAGTTTGCTCAGTTTTTTTATTACCGCCTCTGTTGTGGTGGATTTCATGGTGCTTACCTCCAGCCAGTTGAAATAAGCATCCACTGTGATAAGGTACATGTGTCCCTTGGTTGGCCCTGCGAAGTCTATGTGAATCCTAGGCCATGGGCCTCTGGGTGTTTCCCATTCTTGGGTTGGGGCTGCGGGAGGGTTAGGTCTGGATTCTTGGCATTGCTTGCATTTGGCCACCCAGGTTTCAATCTGTTTGTCCATTCCTGGCCACCATGCATAGCTTCTGGCCAGGCTTTTCATTTTGACCATCCCTGGGTGCCCCTCATGCAACATTCCCAATACCCTTTCCTGTAATGTTTCCGGAATTACCACTCGGTCCCCCCACAGTATGCAGCCCTTCTCGGTAAAGAGTTCAGTTTGTCTGTTTTGGAAGGGTCTCAATAGTTCGTCCTTGTCCCCTTCCAGCCACCCTTTTCCAACCCAGCTCAAGACTTGCGCCAGCCGTTTGTCTTTATTTGTTTCTCTGGCAATGTCTGGCGCGGTCACGAGTGGGTTGGATATTGTCTCTATTTGGAGTACCTCTGTTGTGGGTGCTGGGTCGTCTTCCCAGTCAGGTAGGGGTGAGTGGCTCAGGGCATCTGCGTGGGCAATGTCTTTGCTGGGTCGGTGTATCAGCTGGTAATTGTATGCTGCTAGGAATTTGGACCACCTTGTCATTCTTGGCGATAGAATGTTCGGTGTGGCCCTGTTTCCTGCCAGGATTCCTAGCAGCGGCTTGTGATCCGTAATGATTGTAAAAGTCCTACCGTAAAGGTATTCGTGAAATTTCTTGACGCCAGCGACTACTGCTAAGGCCTCTTTGTTGAGCTGGCTGTAGTTCCGTTCTGGCTTTGAAAGTGTCCTTGATGAGAAAGCGATGGGTGCTTCCCTCCCTTCTGGTAGCTGGTGGCTGAGGATGGCGCCGATCCCAAATGGTGACGTGTCGCAAGTTACCGTTAATGGCAGGGTCTCGCTGTACTGGATTAGTACCATGTCGGATGTTAGCAGGTTCTTTATGTTGGTGAAGGCACTCTCCTCCCGTGCTCCCCAGGTCCAGGTGGTTGTTTTATCTAACAGCCTATGCAGCGGTTCCGCCACGGTCGCCTTTTGAGGTAGGAAGACATTGTAAAAGTTTAACAGTCCCAAGAAAGCCTGTAATTCCGTTTTGTTTTTGGGTCGAGGTGCTTCCCTTATGGCTCTCAGTTTCTCTTCTGTGGGGTGGATCCCTTGTTTGTCTAGGAGGTAACCTAGAAATTCAACCCTCTCGGCCCGTAGTTGGCACTTCCCTTTCTTGACTTTAAGTCCCGAGTCTCTGAATTTCTGCAGTACCTCCCTCAACCTGGCTTCTAGTTGTTTTTCATTTTTTGTGGCCACCAAGACATCGTCAAAGTAGGGCACAACCCCTTCTATGACCTGGAGGAATCATTCCATAAGGCTTTGGAAGACCCCGGGTGCCATGCTGACTCCAAATTGGAGCCGGTTGCAGCAGAAAGCCCCTTGGTGCGTTACGATGGTTTGGGCTTCTGCTGTTGTGGCATCAACCAGCAGCTGCTGGTAGGCTTGTGCCAGGTCGAGCTTTGCGAAAATTCAGCCTCCCCCCAGTGAGTGCAGAAGATGCTGGACTACTGGGATGGGGTATGCGCTTTGTTGGAGCGCATGGTTTAGGGTGGCCTTGTAGTCACCACAAATTCTCACAGACCCATCTGGCTTGATGTGGGTGACAATTGGGGTCTCCCACCGGCATGATCGATCGGTTCTAGCACCCCTTGCGCGATGAGCTTATCAAGCTGCTCATCGATCTTGGGTTTGAGTGCAAACGGCACTTGCCTGGGCTTAAGGCAGATTGGTGCGATGCTCGGGTCTATGTTAAAGGAGATAGGGGACCCCCGGTACTTGCCTAGGCTGTCATCGAAGACTTCCCGGAAGTCCCTTACGAGTGCCGCTTCCCAGTCCGCCTCTCCGATGTGGTGTATGCCGGTTACTTTGATGCCCAGGGGTGCGAACCATTGTAGTCCCAATAGGCTCGGTTGATCTCGGTCGATGATCATCAGGGGTAGCACTTCTGTGTGGCCCTTGAAGGTGACCTTAAAGTGGCCTCTGCCAACTACAGGGATTCGGTTTCCCTGATAGTCTTTGAGAGTTAGTGTTTGGTCCTCCAGTTCGTGGCGGCGGATGGTGGGAACCAGGCGCTTGAGTGTGCGCCAGGAGACCATTGAGAGGAAGGACCCGGAGTCCACCTCCATATTGCATGGCTGATCTTCTATCCCCACCGTCACATATACCTTCCTGGCGTTGCTCGTGGAGGAGTGGCCGATGACAACGGTCTGGTGTGTTTCCTCCCTTTGTCTCGTCTCCTGGAGTCACATGTTCTGACCTTCTTGGCTCCAGCGGTTTTCCATCCGGCGATTGCGGTTTCTGGTGGGGGTGCTTTCTTGCCGTCAGAGGCTGCCATCTCGTCGTCGCGGGCTGTCTTGTTTTTTATTCCGGCAAACTTTGGTGATGTGCCCCTGTTTCTCACAATGTCTCCAAATGGCGTCGAGAAAACGGCAGTCCGCTCGGGGATGATCGCCACCGCAGCCGGCACACTGGAACCTCAACTTATGACCTCGTGGTTCCCGCCGCTCCTGCGCTGATTGTAGGCGGTGGATCTCCTCCTCCTCCTCCTCGGTTTCTGAGAAGGAGTCGAAGTTGCCGTGGTGTGTGGTTGTGTGGTCTGTCTCTGGTCACCTCTCGGGGGTCGACGTTGTCTCTCTGACCGCTGGTCGTGGCATGATGCTCGATTGTCGCATCCGAGCCGCTGATTTCTTGGCCGCTTCGGCTGCAGCAGCCTCGGTGAGGGCATCAGCGAGAGAGATGTCCCCCTTTGCCATGATGCGACTCTGGAGGATAGGGTCTCGGAGTCCTAGGACGATGTGGTCTCGTAGGACCTCGTCTAGGTCGGCGAACTCGCACAGACCGCCCAGGTCCCGTAGCACCGCCATGAAGTCGCCCAGCCCCTCACCCTTGCGTTGATCCCGCCTGTAGAAGTCGTGCCGCCGGATAAGGATGGGCATGACGGGGACGTAGTGGTTTCGCCGCAGGGGCTCGAGGTCGTCCCACTCCATCACCTTGACGTCCTCTGGTTTGGCCAAGGCTTTGGCCATCTTAAATACTGCGGGCCCGCAGTGTGTGAGGAACACGGCTTGTTTCTTGTGGCTGTTGGCGTCCTTGAGGTTGCTACTCTCAAGGAACATTTGGAACCTATCATTATAGGATTCCCAGTCCTCGGTAGCAAGGTTGAAGGGTGCGGGTGGCGAGTTGATGCCGGCCATACTGCCTGTTCAGCATGTTGCTTCGCCACGTGCTGGGGTCTCCTTGTTCACGATCCCACCCTCGTCGCCAGTGTTAGATCTGGGGTGGATCGGTTTGAAGGAGATGCGAGACCATCTAGTGAGTTCAGCTCTTTATTTTAGATAAGAATAGTCTGAAGAATGCGAGCTGCGGCAGCCCTTCATATAGGGCTGTCTCGCGGCTCGGCGGCCAATGGCAGCGCTTTGAATCTCCCACGATCAGCACAGCCAATCGTGGTAGATTCCTAGCGCTCCAATCACGGCTGAGCCTTCGACCAATCAAGTCGCTGTCCATCCGGACCAATTAGTTAAGAGGGTTTGGAGTATGCTAATATCATACAGTATAAGGGGAACACACTCAACTTTCTTTGTAGGAATTGTTCCTGTGTTTTGCTTATACCCAATGCCTCTTTCCTTTTACACAGAGTGAAGATGAAAAGGATTCTGTTAATGCAGGGATTCTGGGGCATCTCAAGGATGGTGTAGAAATGTCAGCTATCTCAGTCAGAATCCATCAACTCATAGGGTCAGGATACAAGTTAATTCAGTTCAGCAGCACTCAAATCAGATGGGGAACCCCTCCGTATCCCTACTTTTACAGATGTTCTAGTAGCTATTAGTGGATCTGGAGCTGCATTATAATATCCCAGAATCTGGCAGCATATCTTCATCTATTTGTTCATTTTTGTTGGGTCCAAAGCCAAGAGTGACATGAGATTAACAGAATAATGTCGTTGAAAGGGACCTTGGAGATCTTCAACCCTTGCATAATCAGGGGACCCTATTCCATTCTGGACAAATGGCTATCCAATCTCTTCTTAAAAATTTTCACTGATGGAGCACCTGCAACCCGTAACCATAAATGTGATTTTTCGAAACTGAGATTTTTATTGATTAACATCTAAAGACAAAATCTTGCCACACTCTGCTATCTGCATCTACAATATAGTCTGTGAACTATTAGGGTGGGCCTGTCTTCAGCTTCTTTCTCTCACACCCAAAATCTAGATTGAGTTGCCTCTTCCCCTCCTGGAAATCCATTTCCTTACTGCATTTTATCACAATTTTGATCCACTACATATTTTTGGGGTGTGTGTGTGTATGTGTGTGTGACAAACATACCCTTATGAATCCACAACCTCATAGCATACAATTGCACAAATCATAAAACAAAAGCCTTTTAAAATCTGCGATTGGTCTTTCTGCTATTTCTGAAACTGTCCTTGCGATCCTTACTAAAGCTATACTTCCAAGATTTATTCATCCCCATATTTTGGCTTATCGTATCAACCAACTTACCAAGATAGATGTATAGTTCCAGGAGGGAGGTGGGATAGTTTGATCCTAATTAAGGCATTGTTCTGTAATGTTTTTTTTTTTTTTTAAAAAAAAACCCAAGTGGTCCTAAATTTTTATAACTGGATTCTTTCTTGGACTTTTTCAATGAATCATGAGTTATTTGCTAAAGCTAGTTTTCACCTGCAAGTTTGCAGTAACACCCAAAATAGTGATTGCATTTAGGACATTTTCAAATCTTATTGGTATATAAAATACAGTGGTAGATTTCCCCTTTCCTGGAGAATAGTCTGTCTAATTATGAAAGGGCCTTATATTACCCATCACTAAGTGCACTTTCCTTGTGTCTCTGTGTATGTGTAAGGATTTCAAAAAAATTTGAATCCCACCACTGGTACAAACTCTCTTTCCCCCCCAGTGATTAGAACCAGATCAGTGTTTCGCTATAAAGGATTTGATTCTCCAGTGAAATGTCCCTTTGAAGATCTGCAAAACTTTGTTTCACCTTGGCTTCTTTTAAACTCAAGCAGATCTCACAAGATTTTGTGACAAAAGGTTTCTAGCTAAAGGGAAATAACATTTCACGAACCCTCCAGGCTAATCTATAATTTAACTCATTTTTTTTTTCATATGGAAATGAGTATACAGCCTCCTGGTCCCAGCTTCCCTTAATGTCCTGGGCCCTGATAAAAATGCATCCTTCCTCTTCTTCTCTGCTTGGAATTTGAAAGACAGCTGGGTTGCAACAGGGCTTTTGTAATATAAATGGATCTTCATGTAGGTTAGGTGGGAGCAAAACAGCCTATGGAGATGTATAATGCATGCACATATATACATATTCTACAATAATACATATATACTTTATGTATTATTATATCTTTGCCTGGCACTATTCTATTCTGCTTACACACTCCTCCTGCATTTGGGGAGGTTTTCTAAGATTGAGGTTAAATATTCATGATTTCTCAAAAATTATGGCAAGTAACCATAGGCATGCAGAACATTATGTTGTTCAATTTCTAAGTCAAGTTTGAGTCTTCTCGACCCCATGGACTACAACATGCCAGACCCCCCCTCTCTTCCACTGTCTCCTGGAGTCTGCCCCAACTCATGTTCATTACGTGGATGCCACTATCTAATCCTCTTGCCGTCCCCTTCTCTTTTTGCCTTCAACCTTTCCCAACACCAGGGGCTTTTCCAACGAGTCCTCTCTTCTCATTTGGTGGCCAAAGTATTTAAGCTTCAGTTTCAGTATCTGTCCTTCCAAAGAACAGTCAGGGTTGATTTCCTTTAGGATTGACTGGATTGACTGGTTTGATCTTCTTGCAGTCCAAAGAAGCAGTATGACACTTGTCAAATACAATTCTTTGGAGGGGCTGTTTTCATGTTTGTCTTATACTCACCGTTTGGCTTTGGGGAGACAAAGTCAACTGATGCTTTAACAATTCATTGAATAATTACTGTGAAAAAGGTAGAGATAATGATTCATAGACATGACACTTTTATGGTTATGCCCCATACAGCTCCTAAATACACTTTTGTATGTTTTTCTCGACTCAGTTTTTGGTCAATAATTAGCATTGTGGGAAGGTTAGTTAAGTGTAGACTAGGATAGTCTACTAGCACAGATATGGTGTTGCAACGGTTAGAATTCAGTGTTGCTGTTGTTAGTTGCCAAGTTGTGTCTGATCCATCGCAACCCCATGTGACAATGTTCCTTCTGGCCTTCCTGTCCTCTACCATCCCCCAGAGTCCATTTAAGTTCACATCAACTGCTTCAGTGACTCCATCCAGCCACCTCATTCTCTGTCGTCCCCTTCTTCTTCTATTCCTCTCAATCATTCCCAGCATTAGGGTCTTCTCCAGTGAGTCTTTCCTTCTCATGAGGTGGCCAAAAGTATTTGACTTTCATCTCCAGGATCTAGCCTTCTAAAGAGCAGTCAGAGTTGATCTCCTCTAGGACTGACCAGTTTGATCGCCTTGAAATCCAAGGGACTCCCAGGAGTCTTCTCCGGCACAATTCTGCTGACTGCCAGCAGTTCAATTCTGACTGGCTCAAGGCTGACTCAGCCTTCCAGCCTTCTGAGGTTGGCAAAATAAGGACCCAGATGGTTGGGCCCGGGGGGGGGGGGAAGGGCGCAATATGCTGACTCTTTAAACAGCTTAGAGAAGCTGTAAAGCGCTATAGAAAGGTATATAAGTCTAAATGCTATTGCTATATTGTTTCTGTTGCTTCAATTTTCCAAAATGCCCTGAAATGCTAGGCATGGTATTGCAGGGATCTCTGATTTTTCCCAATATTACAACTACAGCTTCCAGCCTCTGTCATTATTAGTAGTGCTGGTTGGACTGCTTGGAGTCTTAGTTCAGCAACTTGTAGAAAGTCACAGATTTCCTTCTAGAGCAGCAATACTCTGGATGATGAGGAGGAGGATTAATATATCTGTTAGGTACTTGGACATGGGTCGGAGTAAATGGAGACAGCCTCTGAATAGTGACTTTCAGCTCTTTATTAGCATAGTGACTTCTCAAAACAACAACAGTGAACCCTGCCTTATATAGGCAACCTTTGTGAGAATTGTCCAATAGCGAGCTATGAACGCAAGTACTTTAAACCAATAATAATCCTCTGTTAAGGGCCAATCGGATTCCTAAGAACTAGCCAATCCGATCTGGCCGCCTAACAGCCAATCAGAAGTGCAGGCCAGAACCCTGCACTTAACCTCAAGCTCATACTTTATTAACTATGGTACATACATAACAATATCGGTGTTGACTTTTGGTGTTCACTGCTTCCTGGACTAGACCCTGCAATTTTCTTGGCAGGATTGTCAGAAGTGGTTCAGAAGTTGCCTGAAAGAGAATGACTGCTTCAAAATCAGAGAGCTGATTTTGTGCCGAAGGCAAAGCTAGAACTCATGATCCTCCAGCTTCTGCTGTGGTGCCTTTAGCCACTACACCACACTGACTTTCTTGGATCATTTTAAAAGGTAGCTTTCTACCTGCTCACAATGGTTGTCAGGGTGCCTCGATATATGTGGAACTTCTAGTAAATCTTGGAGTAAATCTGCTACCCTTCCCTGACTCTTGTCTTAGGTTGCCATAGCACCCAGCTGTATTTACAAAAAAATGGTGTGGGGGAAAATAATACAAAACTCATTAATATAGGATTTTTAAAGTGGGTAACTATTTTACTGAAAGTGGTTAAACAGGGCATGTGATCAAAAAGCCATGGAACTCTTCCTCCTAAAACTACAATATTGTAGCTGTGGCGTTTTGGTACTCCAGGCAGTCTGACTTGTAAAAGGTGCAGTGCCCATCTTTATTCAAAAGAGGGCATCAGTTTACCTCCACTTCCAGGAAGACAAGGAATTTCACAGTGGGAAGAATGTCTTATGCAAAGAAGTGGGGGGTTATGAAAAGCACACATGTTCTGAAAGATTAATTTTAATGCACAATGAATTTATGTTCTTGGGACTGAATACCTACACAGAAGTGCTTTTAATTGATTGCAGTTATTAGCGAATTCATTTGGCATTTCTTATAATCACTCCTTGTTGCACACTGGTGATTGTCAGGGTAAGATTCGTGCATCAACATCTCAACAAGCAATGTTCTAATGCAATAGATCCAGAAAAAAAAGAATACTTCAGCAAATAGAAACCCATGTTAAAAGCTCACTTGACTGAGATTGCTGCTTTCTGGAGAGAGTGAGAGTGTTTTTATAACGTGAAAGCCAGCAGTTATTTTTCCCTAATTAAATCTATGTTGTCTTACCGATATGGGAAACAGGGCAAACATTGGTTCTTTTCCATATATAATTTTTGGTGTCAGACAGGTTTCTTTGCTTGTAAGTGGGTTGCCAAAAAAGCAAGGACAAAGCTATTTCTTCTCTTTGCTTTTACGGAATAGCAGGGCAGTTTTTCCACTGGCTGGCTGTAATATCCTCACAAGATGCAGATAACAGTAAGAGTAACCTTCAGACCACCTTGCCTTGGCTTTACTACTCAACTCCTCCTTCAGTCCCAAGAAGTTATTTATTACAGTACTGCAGAATTTAGGCCAATGTCAACGGTGAGGTTGGGGCAATATGAAAAGCTCAAAAAATAGAATGACTGCTTTATGTAGGGGTGTATGTGAGGTGTATGTGACCAAAAAAATAAGTGAAAGCAGCTTTCATTGCATGGGTCGAGTTGTCGTCTTGATTTTTTTTTTTTTTTTTTAACAATCCCTGTTGCATCCAAGAGTTCCCAAACTTTGGCCTGTTCTTTGCAACAGATCTTCTAGTCTTCTTCTTCCTCTTGTGTTGCTGCTACTACCACTCTCACCAGCAGTAAAAAGTGGCCACTTATAGTGTTTTCCAATGCTTGAAATTAAATGCGATTGAAATGGAATCCAATCTCTAAGTGGGCAGAGAAGATTCACAATCAAAGACTGTGCATCCGGACCGCCCCAGATTTGCTCTCTATTTTTTCCTCCACAAAACCTCCAGGCAGCTCAGAGAGGTTGTTGTTGTTGTTGTTGTTGTTTGCTCCCTCATTTCAATCTTCACAACAACCCTCAGAGACAGATTTGGCTGAAAGACCAAAAGATGAGTTTCATAGCTGAATTGCTATTGTAGCTCCAATCATTCTGGCCTCAATCTCCAATTGCAAATGATTATACATGCTGGTGTAGTTGTTAAGGCACACGGTTAGAAACCAGGAGACTATGAGTTGTAAGCCAGCCTTAGGCACAAAGCCATATGGGTGACCTTGAGCCATTTTAAGAAGAAAGCAAGTGAAACACTTCTGAAATATTGCCAAGAAAACTATAAGGACATGACCAGGTAATCAACAGGAGTCAACATTGACTTGAAAGCACATGCACGAGTACACACAAACGCACACACACACAGACACACACACCGATTACATACACTTTCTCAACTTCTTCCAGCCAGCATGTAACTTTCCAAACTCCCCCAGCCATTATGAAGTTTCCCAAGCTTTTTCCAGGCAATATTGAAGCTCCCAACTTCCTTTGTTGATTTTTCTTCGTTCATAGGCCATTGTTGTGGATTATATGACATATACATTTGACTTTGGATTTTGATGGCATTTCATTTTTTTCATTTTTCTTTTTTCTTTTCGAAAAGTTATTAACTTTCACCCAGGATAAATTATATCACACTGTGGTGAATTCACTCATCTCTCACTTACTGGCCAACGGAGTGAGTTTCTAAGAGTCTTTTGCAGGGGAGACAATAGCCACTTAAACTTAATAGGTTCCTTAAGCCAGCTCAGTTTATATAATAACTAAAGTTAATACTCATAAGTCTGTTCAACCATTGAGGATATTGTGGAGAAAAGCTGTTGCATTAATTAGTTTGCTAGCAAACAGTGGGTGGTTAGCTGCTGAAATATGTTTATTTTTCTCCCTAATCTTCAAGATGATTAGGAAATATTTCTTCTTAATCACAGTATACGGACCTGTTATATTTTTCTAATCTAGCCAATTCATATAATGCGATATGTGTTTTAAACATTTTAGGTTTTGCCATTTGGAATAAATTGATAACCAAGGGTTTGATACAAATGTGGTATATGAAACTGTGCTTCCTATAAAGCAGAGGTCTCCAACCTTGGCAATTTTAAGACTTGTGGACTTCAACTCCCAGAATTCCTCAGCCAGCTTCGCTTTTATAAAAAGTGTCATGGCTACCGACTTGGAATGCCATAAAAAGAGATGAGACTTAAGAGAAGGCTATCAACTACAACTCTTTGGATATGACTTCAGTGTCAGAGGTGATATCATACTTCTGAATATCTGTTTTTTGGAATACTATTGGGGAAATATGGTATTGTACTTCGTCCCTGTTTGTAGATTTCTCAAAGCATCCAGTTGGTAACTAAAAGCCTTTTGTATAATTTCTTCTTGGTATACAAGATTTCACTTTTTTAAAAAAATTGAGTTGATCACAGGATTGCAAGAGTTTATCAATAATAATTTAGAGTCTGAGGACAGGCTTTGAGTAACAAAATTACAAATTTCACACATTACTTTAAGTCATGGTTGGTTTAGTTAATCAGTTTTGTTGTATAAGCCACAATTAGCTGGGTCCACATAGCATACCAAGCCATAAGCCACGTTCTACAAACATAGCTGGATTTACACAATAAGCAAGCCAATTAGGCTTGATAAACCAGTGAATAGAGAGCATAAAACATATGGTGATCTTCAGGTTTATATGTGTAACTTACCCATTTTTAAAAATTATTATTATTATTATTGCTGTAACCTTATGGAAGAGTTTTCCTTGGCTGATATGTAATACTGTAGAAATTTTATGTGTTTGACAAAGTTTTCAAGAGAATGAAGGGGAAGGGAATGTGGCAGAAATATATTGTTAATGATGGCAAAAATAATATCCATGCACAATATCCTGTCTATAATGAAACTGAGCTCTATTATGAAACTTCTTTTATTATTTTTCAGCTAACATACCTGTCTTGCTCAGCCTATCAGGTTGCCTGAGGCTACAATATTTTTAGAGCTGTCACAGTGAAACATTCAGTTTGAAATTTTTCTGACCATCATCTCATCATATACAGGACTGAATCCAGACTAAGTCATGCTCAGAATAGATTTAACTTGTCCCAAGCATTTCCAAGGATTAACCTCTAAAATTTTGGATCTAATTCAGTGTTATATAGGTAGTTCTTGACTTAACAATCATTCATTTAGTCACAATTTGAAGTTATAATGGCCCTGAAAAAAGCGACTTATGACCATGTTTCACACTTCTGACCAAAATTCAGATGTTTGGCAACGGATTCATATTTATGATGGTTGCCATGTCCCAGGAGCAACCTACTGACCAGCAAAATCAATGGGGAAGCCAGATTCACTTAACAACCGTGTTACCAATTTAAAACTGCAATGACTCACTTAACAATTCCTAGGTGGGGGCCGATATTTCTCAATCTTGGCACAATGAGTAATTATCTGCTGTGATCCCTGCATTGGTGACAGGAAAGGCATCTGGTCAGTAAACACTCTGTTCCATTCAGCTGCCCCACCTCCACTCTGATGTAAGGGGTTACGGGGTCATTAAAAGGCAGGAAAAAAAGTGACTCACTTAACAATTTTGGCAAGAAGGGTAATAAAATCACCTAACAACGATCTCACTTTTAAATAAAACTTGTTTCTGGAATCATATATTTAGAGTAGAGAGAAAGTGGGAGGGAATGAACACAATCATGCATTATGGGAAATTTGCAAAATATATAGAGGTTAGGATAATATTCAACTCTAGTTTTTGCTAAGGTTACATTTAGTTGAAAAGCCAAGTTTCTCCATGCATAATTTGGGGAATCGTTCAAAGGACCATGCAGCACTGATGATACCAACATTACTATATTTAACATGGGTGTATCAGTGTCAGTTGTGAAATACTGTGACAGTTTCTCGTGCAAAAATCATATAAATATTCAAATCTTTATTTGTATAAAAAAATAAAATCATAACATTGTGCTGGGCTTAGCAAGCCATTAATCCACCCACTTGTTTAACCTAAATACGCTTGATGAGTGTGTTGTTCCCAAAGAACTATCCAGCCTCTGCTTAAAGATGTTCAGTGAATGAGTTCACAGTGGAGCTGATGGAGGCATCTACCCTGCAACCCTCATTATGTTCCTCAGTTCAGCAATGATTTTTTTAGGGTTCCTAGACTTTCTAGTTGGACGTGATGCAAATTCTGAGATATCTGAAAAGCCCCAGGTTGAAGATGGTTGCTTTTCGCACTTACCTGGGAAGTGGGTTGTTGAAGTTCAGGGCTGCCAACTCTCACGCAATCAGCGTGAGACTCACGCAATTCAATCAATTTTGACTGTCTCACTCTGATAAACAAAATCTCACGCTAAACCCCCAAAATCATGGAATGTACAAAAATATCCCTACATTCTCTGATTATATTCCGAATATTCCCCTTAGCTTAGGAGAAGGATGAGCTCCCAGCGCCGCCCCGCCCTGCCCAGCCACCCCGCCCTGCCCAGCCACCCCACCGCGCCTCTTTTCCCGCCTTAATCCTTCTGCCGGCGTCCCGTAACTGTCACGATGCCGATCATTATCGCTTCAGGAAAGCGAAGAGCAGGAGGCTTCTTCGCCGCCCGGGGCGCTCGCAGCCACTTTGCCCCGCCCTCTCCCTCTCTGCAATGTCCTCTGGGACAAGCCAGCTGCCCTAGGCTTTCCAAAGAAGGACACGAGGGGGCTGGCAAAGCCTCTTTACAGCCTCGGCCAGTAATAACAATGGTAAGCAAAGCCAACCGAGTGGCTTCCATTTAAACCTTTGGTGTTTAAATCTTTGGTGATGTTTCTTTATTTTCTCTGGCTGGATTTCTGACCCAGGGGAGAAAGACCATTTAAAAAAGCAAAAAGGACAGAAAGAACACCAAGAAAGAATGGGACAACCCCCCCCCCCAAAAAAAGAGATCCAACACAACTCTGAATAAAATTATTATTATTTTAAATTTTATTATTATTATAATTATTATTACCACCCCTTTACACGCCTTATGCTCTCTTTTAGCTGATCCAAAAGAGTCTTCCCAAACCAGCAAGGCGAGAAGCGCGCCAGGCTGATCTATAAAGGAGCTGGGCAGCTTTTTTGCAAAATACTTAATAGAAAGGTTGGAGGACTGACAGGATTACATCTCTGGCAGTGGATGAAGGAATCACTTTTTCCTCTTTCTCCTTTGAGTTTAAATCCTAGGTCTCCATGCACCAGATCGACAGGACTGTACTACATTATTATCATATTTTCAAACCCTTAGATAAGGACTCAATAAGGACTTTTTTTGATGCCAGTAGGCTTCTCAGCCCCAAATTGGGATAGCCCTGACTCAACTAGAACATATTCTAATCTTAACACAATTTACCATCCAAAGAGCAGTAAGACCATTAAGTTCAGAATCTAAACTTACCCAATAAATAATATACTGTTTCCTCACTGTGCTCAAGCTTCAGAATACAGTAGATGAGTTTTACAGTTAACAATATGTATATTTATATGAAGCACTCATTATTTGATTAAATGTTTAATTTATACATGTCTGAAATTATGAACCCCTATTTCAGTCAACAAGTTAGTATATAATTAAAGACTGAGACTATAGCATTTGATATTGGCATGTAGTATGGTATTTGATACAGAAAGAAGAATACCCATTGATGTATTTGCATTATCTCTGTAGTTGTTTCGGGTTTTTGTCTTTTTGTTGCACATTGAATTCATCCTATAGTGGTCTATAGTACATCACTAAGCTAATAAAGTCAGTTGAGGTAGAATACTGCAGTTACAAGTCAGGAACTTCAATTATTCATGGTCAGTGAACTGCATTATTAATATCTTACAAATCCGGTTCAAGTACATTGGTGCTGCTTGCATGTATGTATGTATGTATATGTCCAAATCATGACTAAAGTATGCATCAGATTGCACCATTTAAAATGTAAAATTGTCAAAGCTCCCTACCGTGGAAGGGGGGACACCCCCCTTCCACACCATCCCCCCCTCGGTCGCTCCGCTCCCTCGCAGTGTCTCACTCCGAACTATCACTCAAGGTTGGCAGCCCTGTGAAGTTGCTCAATTCTAAGGACATGTAGAGGATTGCACTTTGTAAGTGTTGTGTAAAAATGGCTAAAGTGGAGAAAGACCAATAGAAAACCTATCCCCTACTCTTCTGTGTAAAAGCAAGCAAAATTTGTAAAATTATTGATAGTTAACATTAAAAGACAAAAGTGATAAGCAGGGATGGGATGCAAATATCATTACTACCAGTTCTGTGGGCGTGGCTAGGTGGGAGTGGCCATGTGACTGGGTGGGCATGGCTTTTTTTTTTTTTTGCAGCACTCCCCCAGCGCTCCATTTTCTTTGCCTCCTTGGAGCGGGGTGTTGCTCCCAGGAAGCTTCCCTGAGGCCCAGGAGGCCAAAAACAGAGCATTGGGGGGGGGGGGGAGAATGCAGTCAGCAATGTCAGGCATGCATGCGATGTCACGCATGCGTGATAAGGACTGACTAGGTGGGGAGTGGAGGGGTGGGCTGAGAGGGGTGGGGCCAGCCAGGGGCACGATTTGCCAGTTCTCCGAACTGCACAGAATCATTACAACCAGTTCTATAGAACCGGTCTGAACTGGTAGAATCCCACCCCTAGTGAGAAGGTGTTTTAAGATTGACACTTCAAAGTTCTTGTCCTTTCAGATTGAGAGATCACACAATTAAGCAATGTTTAGATGTATTAAAAACTTATCCTTGCATATAGAAATCTAAACTGTGAAGCAAGAATGACTGCTTTTCCTAATATCTGTTTATGAGGACTGTTTTTATTTTTGTATGGAAATATCTTCAGATAAGCTATATTTGTCCCTCAGTTTGAAGTTAAAAGGGACGTGGTGGCTCTGTGGTTAAGACACTGAGCATCTTAATCAGAAAGGTTGGCAGTTCGGCGGTTCAAATCCCTGGCACCACATAACGGAGTGAGCTCCTGTTACTTGTTCCAGCTTCTGCCAACCTAGCAGTTCAAAAGCATGTAGAAAAATAGGGACCACTTTGGTGGGAAGGTAACAGTGTTCCATGCACCTTCGTCGTTCAATCATGCCAGACACATGACCACAGAGATGTTTTTGGACAGCGCTGGCTCTTCGGCTTTGTAACAGAGATGAGCACCTAGAACCAGAAATGACTAGCATGTATATGTGAGGGGAACTTTTACCTATACTTTTACCTTGAAGTTATAGCACAAATATTTCAGCTTATTTTCTGATGCAGAAGGAAGCCAATTTTCATTCAGTTTATAGATGGTAAACTTTGATGCGATGGTGGAACTCAGATCTTTAGGATCATCTTGTGGGATCTAGGATCATTCTAGTCCACTCAAAAAGAAGAATTGGATTCAAAAGACCAGGAAAAGGATGTTAGATTTTTCAGCACCTTCTCTGGGAATCCTAAAATTCAGTTTGGGGCATTTTATAATCAGGTGGGTACATACACAATCATAGCAGAAAAGGGTTAATAACATGTGCTGAAGCATAACCTATGAGAGATGCTTATCTTACAACTGAATATGGGAAGCAAAGACACGGATTTTCCCATTTCTTTCATTTTTTAAACTCATACATATGTCATAAAATCCTATTTATTTTTTAAGCATTTTAATATCCAGGAGTTTCACACTCTTCTTCCCTCCACTCTTTTTCTCAGCTTTGTACAGAAATAGCTCTCCAAGATTTGGAGGTGATATTTTACAGCCGCTCTCACCTCACTACACTATTCTTCACATTCCCCATTGGGCTCTCAGGTTAAGCTGGTTTTGCAAAATAAGATACTGCTCTAACTTCTAACTTGGGTAGGGAAAAAATGGGAATGAACTTCCAAAAGCATTCTCAGAATGACTGTAATAGATCTTTGGTGTCATTTGAGTAGCATCCATACCTTTACTGCTTCCCTACCTTTTCTCTGGATCTAGAACAGGTCTACAGTGGGTTTTTCAACTGTGGGTGGTTGTTGTCATTGGCACTTGTTCATACTTTTTTTTAAAGGAAAGCTTTAAAAAAAAAATAGTGTGAGACTATGCACTTTTCAGAGCATGTCAAAATATAGGAGAGCTTTGTCTCTGCTTCATTAGATGTATATAATATACAGTTATTGCTTGTTATTAGTTACAATCAATATATATGTCAGATATTAAAAGCATTTTGGTGGTGGCACAGTGGTTAGAATGCAGTACTACAGGCTAATTCATTGCTCACTCCAGGAGTTTGATTCTGATTGTCTCAAGGTTGACTCAACCTTCCATCCTTCTCAGGTCGGTAAAATGAGGACCCAGATCATTGGAGGGCAATATGCTAACTCTGTCAACTGTTTAGAGGGCTGTAAAGCACTATGAAGCAGTAAAAGTCTAAGCGCTATTGCTATCTTCAAGTGTGAGGAAATTATGATAAAATAAGCTGAGGATATGAGAAAAGTAAGATTCTACATTTAGACAAGAAAAACCAAATGCACAGGTATAGAATAGGTGGTACCTGGCTCAATAGTAGTAACTTTGAGAGAGACGTTGGACTCCTAATAGACATTCACTTAAATATGAGCCAGCAGAAAGAGTGCAGAAAAGAGCAACAAAGAGGATTAGGGGATTGGAGACTAAAACATATGAAGAAAAAGGTCAGAATGGGTATTTCTAGTTTAATGAAAAGAAGGACTAGCGGGTGATATGATAGCAGTGTTCCAAAATCTACGGGGCTGCCACACAAGAAGAGGAGATCAATCTATTCCCCAAAGCACCTGAAGGCAGAACAAGTAGCAGCAAATGGAAATTAATCAAGGAGGGAACCAAACAGGAACTCAGGAGAAATTTCCAGACAGCTAGAAAAATTATTCAGTGGAACAACTTGCTTCCAGAAGTTGTAGATGCTCCATCACTGGAGGTTTTTAACAGGAGAGTGGACAATCATTTGTCTGAAATGGTATAAGTTATCCTGCAGGGAGTTGGACCAGAAGATCTCTTCCAAGGTATCTTCCAATTCTGTTATTCTTTTATTTTGTTATGTCCTAGTCTGGACAGCCTCAGGAAAGGCTACTAATCAAAGAATTTCTTTGTGATGACTCTCAATACAGGGAATGTTGCATCACAACCCTTGCCCTATCTTGCATGGTGATCTTTAAAAAACCAGCTGGAGATCCTTTAATTGTCCTAGATTTTTTAATCTTAGGTTCATACACTGCTTTTAGTGTACAGAAATGGGTCACCAAAATTATCAAAGTTGAGCTGGAACACCCTTTGCTATGATAAAAAGTTTAGAATATTTCAGAGTATTTAGTTCAAAAGAAAAGACAAAGGGGTGGGGACAGGAAAGGTTGAAGTATATAAAATCGTGCATGGCACAGAGAAAGTGAACATGAATGCTTTTCTACCTACCTAAAATACTAGAGAAAGATCTAAACATGCACAAGAAACTATGTTTCCCCCCCCCCCACAGTAAATATTGAACTTGTAGAATTCACAACCACACAAAGCAGTGACGGCACTAACGTGGATGGCTTTAAATTAATGAAGAACACAGGTCATAGGTTTTTTTAAAGACTTTATTGTCTCCATGCTTCTAAATATAATTTGCAGGGGAGCAATGGTGGGACAGAGTGTGCAAGGACTCGGGACTTCTGGTTTGAGCTTCTTCGGCGATGGACCGAAATCCGCGATCGTGCGGTTTCAATCCGTGCTCGCCACCAGAGCACCCTGAGCCAGCTGGATTAGGGGCTAAGCCATCCTGTAGAGGTGGTGAAGAGGGGGGAGACTGCCAGAAGGGTCGTGGAGAGCCTCATCTCTCCTCTTCAGCTGGCCATTACTCCCTTTCCCAAGGGCGGTTGCAGCGGTGGTCAGAAATGGCCACCTCAAAGAAGAACTCGACCAGAAAAGAATATTCAGGAGGAAAATAAGAAGAGAAAGTTTTGGTCGACCGGGTTGAACTGAAAAAGCAACAACATAAGGTACCCTGGAATTTGAACTATAAAAAATAGCGTTGTTCCCAAAGATGATTTTGAAGCAACGAAGGAGAAAGGGAAGGGAAAGGATTTGGCGCTTTTTTTTTTCTTCCCTTCCTTATACTGACAGCTAAGAGATTTAAGTAAGAAATTGACAAAAATCCACTTTGACATTAATAAGCATTTAAGCTGAAAATATAATGTCAAAGGGATAATAAAGACTTTTGGATACTCAAAAACCTTTAAAAGAAGGAAAGGAGAGAAAAGGAAAGAATAAAAGGGTGATATCTGGAAAAATGGAGGAGACTGCCTGGAACTAAAAGGAACTTACAGTGAAACTTTAACAAGATTCCTAAAATATATATTCTAACTGAAACTTTGTAACAAAATAATAGAACCCCTGGAAGAGAAAGTGGAAAAAAGAAACAAGAAGAAACAGCTTTGGATTATTTGGATTACTTGGTGATTTTTGGATTTTTGGCTATTGGACTTAAATGACTAAAATCAATCGCATGGCTGTTTAAAAGTGTTTAAAATGGAATCACTTTTGGAAGAACTGAAAATGGAACTTAAAAAACAGAAAGAAGATGCTGAAGAAGGAAGATGTTCTTTTGGTTTCATATTTCAATTTTTAGAAATGTATGAACTATGAGAAACAACAAGAAACGCTTGTAGAACAAGAAGGTCAAGACAAAGAAGAAGCCATCTTTAATGATCAAGTAATTTTATGTGGGGCAAAAAGGAAAGGGGGAAAGAGAGTGAAAAGTTTAAGATTTGAAAAAACAACCAAAAAAAGAGAATAGTTTGAAAAATAATTACAATATTAGGAAGCAACAAAAGAGAGGATTACAGAAGAGAGAATTAGAAGTAGAGAGATAAGGGGGCAAAAAGGGAAGGGAGAAGAAGAGGAGGAAGAAGGAAAGGAAAAGAAGTTATAAAAGACAGAAACAAGTTATAGAGAAACAGGAAAATGTATAAGGATTGAAAGTATAAGCCTATTTAGAGATAATGGGTGAAAATGTAATTGAAAAAGAGATTCTGCAAAGGTATATAAGATAGTATTGTTATATTAGAAATAGAAATAATTTTAGAAAATATGAAACAATGTATGATTACAATGATGGATAAAATACTTATTGTAATGCAATGGAATGTTTGTTAATAAATAAATGAAATAAAGAGAATGAAATTAGGAAAGGATGGGAACATTTTAATTATTATTAATGATTTATAAAAATATAAGTGAAGAGAAATATGGAAAAAAAGAATTAATTATGGAAAGTTTACAAGTGTTCCCAAGGAAGTATGATGTTCAATTGAAAAGAAATGTTAAAGACATTAAGATTGTAACTAATATTAATGATAGAATTGAATTGGAATGGAACGAGTGTTTTATTTAATATTGTTATACATATATATATATATACATATACATATATATATATATATATATATATATATATATATATATATATATATATATATATATCTGGCATTCAGCTTTGTTCGGGTATTTTCCCACGTCATAGTAGTGGTGCTTTTAAAGTTGTAGCAGTGTTTCAGCAGAATCTCATCTGCCATCATCAGGCTTCTGTATAGTGTTTGTCTGTGAGTCAGACTTTTACAGTGGTTTCAGATTTAAATTTGGGGAAGCCTATTGCTGTGTCAGAATGTTTTTTTCTTCCTCCTGATTGGTTGAGAGTCTTGGTCTGTGTTTATTGGTCTTGGAGTTTGCTGTGTTCAATGGCACCAAAACCCTAGCCACCATAGAAAATCCCAGCCACAGAATCATCAGAGAAGCCATAGAGTTTGAAAAAAGACAGAAAGCATGAACAGAAGGGATGATTCCACCAGGCTGTCAATCATTTGGAAGCCTGCACTCACAAACAAAAAAATCTCCACACCACAAGCCAGGCAAACACCTGGGCACAAACAGATCCTCCCTGATACCTCCAGCTCAAAGACACCCCAACCAGGCACCCAGATGAAACCCAGCTTCCTAACTAATGACAGCCGTCCATTTACCCAAAGCCAAGCTGCACTAAAGGCCTCCAATAAAGTAACACAATGTTGCCAGCCAATCAAGATACAAAAAGAGCCCCCCCCCAAAAAAAGACAGAAGATATTAGTAGCAGAACACAGCAAACTCCAAGACCAATAAACACAGACCAAGACTCTCAACCAATCAGGAGGAAGAAAAAACCATTCTGACACAGCAATAGGCTGCCCCAAATTTAAATCTGAAACCACTGTAAAAGTCTGACTCACAGACAAACACTATACAGAAGCCTGATGATGGCAGATGAGATTCTGCTGAAACGTTGCTACAACTTTAAAAGCACCACTACTATGACGTGGGAAAATACCCGAACAAGCTGAATGCCAGACATGGAAGTACCCGCGAAAACTTAAGAATATATATATATATATATATATATGGAAGTACCTGCGAAAACTTAAGAATATATATATCTATATATCTATATATATCTATATCTATATATATATATATATCAATGTGTATTTTAAGAATGTACCAAGCAGAATTTGATTGGAAGTTATGTACTGTATTGAATGTTATAATTCTAAAGGCATAAATTGAAGTTTAAGAGTTGAATGGATAAAATTAAAAGATATAAAGGTGTCAAACTCCAATTAGTAACTACAGGGGAAAATTTGTTTAATGAGAAAAGATAATATGAAATTGAAGCAGGACAGACAAAAGTATAAATATAATGATTAGAAAGACATTGAAATTTAGAAAAAGATAATATAATTGAATTTAGATATGAGATAATTAAAAATAAAGTTGAGAAAACCAAGGGAGGGGAAAAATTATGGAGAAAATGTTAAAATAGTAATAAGACAAAGATGAATATGAAATTGAGTTTGTGTTTGTATGGAGAAGTGATAATCCGGGATCATGCTATTCTCAAAAAAAGATGTTTTATTTGTATTTTGTGAAAACCCAAATAAAATTTATATTTAAAAAAAGTGTGTGCAACAACTCCATAAACATCATAAGCGTTCATGGGAGAAGAGTGACAAGATATGTGTCACAATGCAAATGCCTCTTCTTTTGTACATGTTGTTCATTATACTATGTATATTTACTTAATAATAAAATAAACAAGGTCAAAATAGAAGTACAAAAGGACATATATTATGGTATGACATCACAATGTACATTTTAATTACTTAGATATCATCATGTTTAAGGAATAGACATATTTCATTGGGTCTGCCACTACTGGACTAAGAGGAACTTTGATTGATTCCCCTAAGCTTTTTCTATGCCATGTAAACAAAGACTGAGAGAATGGAGATTTGGTTAAAAAATGCATTAAACTGAACAAGTAAGTTGAAGAGTGAGAGTTCTATAAAATAATCTTTTTTAAACTTCATTTTTCTTAAGCAGTTTACTGGGTTTTCAACATACTTATTACTTAGGGGCTGATCTACAGCAGTGTTTTTCAAACTTGGCCACACTGATGTGTGGACATCAATTCCCAGCTGAGTAATTCTGGAATTTGGAGTCCACACATCTTAAAGTTGCCAAGTTGGGAAAACACTCATCAGCAATTGTCTACAACAGGGCTGTCAAACTCCTGGCCCATGGGCTGGATGTGTCACATGCTGGCCACACCCACACCTGATTTAGCAAAGGGGAAAAATGTCATGATATATCATGTGACGCTGCCATGACTCTGCGAGTTTGACACCCCTGATCTACACAGTCTTCTATAAAGGTGGTCCCTATGAATGACAGAAAAGATGTCCATTTTTATATTATTATGGAGGATATTAGCTGCTGATAGGCAATATGAAAAAAATCACAATAAACAGGAGGAAAGTTGTTTCATTTTTTCTACAGAAATAATGGTGGAAAAAAGCTTCAGTTCAAGAATGGAAATTCAGCAGACCATGAGTTTTTTATCCCCTTGCTAAGTTGTGTGGTGTGTGTGTGTTTCTTTTGGGGTTCTTGTTTGTCATTAATGATAGCTTTAAAGGAAGGTGTACAGTAGGCCTTTTGCCATTTTATTATTCCTTATTTTTCTTGTTGTTAGTAAAGAATGATAACCTGAAGGACTAGTTAAATGATGTTGGCTTTATCAATACAGTAGCCCTTGGTGAAATCTGATGTTCTGTGCCCTTGTTATGACAATAAGTGCCAGTGAACTCTGGTAATTACATGCACAGTTCCGTCCTAACTGCTCATTCTAGCAATGTTTAAATACTCCTGGTGTAGCAACACCTCACACACCTGTTCAAACAATAATCATCCTCATTACCCTCTGTTGACACTGACGCCATGCTTTTGCTTCATATAATAAGCACCAATGGTGAGTTGCAAACTGACAGCAAGATGGGTAGGTATATATTGTTTGTTTACCCATATCCAGTTTGTTACCACAGATACTTGCAGCCAAGAACTGAACAAAGATTGGATTGACATCCTTGTTCAGCAGGATTTGCCCCCACCCCTAACACTGCCCCACCCCCAAAACTGGTGATTGCATAGAATTGCACACAGGTGTTCTCTCACACCTGTTTGACAGAGAACAGTGTAGGGTTTGTTAATAACCTCAGACTTACCTGGAATTAAGTATTTGTTTTAAGGTTTCTGGCAATCCAAGCAAACAGAATATAATGGTATGGTTCATACTTAGTACTCATATTTAACAGAGTGAAAGATTAAATCCAAATGATTAAAAAATGCCAAATCTTCTTCCTGTAGAAGACAATGGCCTAGTTCCTATTTGCTGCAATGCAAGCAAACAGAATTATCTCATTACTTCAAGCCCTTTATGTTAAAGAGGTGATGTCTTAGAACCCTCAGGCCTGGGAGTCTATCTCTTTAGACATGTGAAGGCAGTGAGTAGATCATGGCACTGAGTTATTTTGGCATCCAGCTGCTACCTGGAGTATGTGACCTCAGTGTGTGGGAGCAAATGGAGTTGGGAGTCAGAAGCTAATGATGGTATTGCTTGCAGCTTATCCTCTTGATATTACTTCTGTGGTGTTCCCACACTGACCTTCTTCTCTATCCACTGAGAAGTTCTCAAGTCCTTTTCTTCCACTGCACAATTACCCTTTCCTCCTACTGCTGCTTCCAAATTTTATTTTTCAATCCTCCAACCCATCATTCTTAAATTCCCATACCTGTTTGAGTTGTTGACTTGTAATAAAAGTTTGGGTTGGATTGGATTTGAAATACTTGTGCCTGGGAAAAAAATTATTCTAGATGGCTTTCCTAACCTGGTAATCTTCGATTATAATTTCAAGAATTCCTCAGGAGTCAGTTTTCTAAGGAAGAAATTGCTTCTTCCCTTAATCACTGTTTCTGATTTTCAAATTACTATTAGGCGCCCTTTTGCTTTCACATACTGTACAACTTTCACATACTGTACAATCATTCCTGCAAATAGATTTTTTACTTAAAAATACCTGTATCTTCAAGCATATGTGACTTGTCTCCCCATTCTGGTCAGAGTTCAAAAATGAGACACATTAGATTCTTGGTAAGTATGGAATACACACAATGTGGATGAAATTAGCAGGTGGCTTTCACAACTGGTACTAACAGACATTAAGGACACAGGTAAACATTTGCAGTACAACTGGTCGCAGAATTTTTTTTCCCCTTAAGATGTGTTAACAGAACAGTATTTCCAAAATGCATTTGCAAATGTAAGAAGACTTCAGATAAATATCTTCAACATTCTTGAACATTTGCAGATATGTGCCCACACTCAGAGCTTTATTTTTATTATGTTTCTATAACAAATAACAAGGTCTCTGTGGATATGCTAACAGTAATAAAATAAACATAGAATTAAATTTAGGATGGGTGTCTAAACAGCTGGTTCTATTTTGTATACTGTTTTCATTCTAAAAGTAAGCTATGTTGAAAATCATTTTAGATGTTTTTTTTTTTAATTCAAGAGACAGATTTTCTGCCAAGAAATGCTGTTGTTGAAAGAGGAGGGAGAATGGTTTGAAAGAACAAATGAATTAAATGAGAATTCCTTTATTTCCTATTGCCCTTTTATGATCCATGGTTTCAATGTTCAAAGTAAAGTTTTGATTTTAAATAAAAGGAATCTAATTCTCTTCCTCTTTATGCAAGCAATCCTGCCAGATTATACCTTTGCGTCTGGAAATTTTATCTGTGGGTAAAACCCCTGAAATACTCAAGGGTTGTTTCTGTATATACCATACTCATTGGATACACAGTAGCCCTGGAATCTGTGTGAAAACTCATGGACTATATGAACTGCTGAAATACAATTCTGTAAAATCCCAATCAGGTCCACCTGTGATGAAGAATTCTATGAACTGAAATTCAGAAATCTGGAAGATTGCAAACTCCTACCCCTGAAATAGAGAAATGTTTAAGGAATATTTGGGGGAAGTATAATCTGAGAAGTGCAAATACTTCGATTAAAGTTAAGGACATGAACCTAAATTTGGTGTTTAAATAAAGAGCCTGTTTGAGTACAGTGGTTAAGGTACTGGCCTAGAAAACAGGAGGCTGTGATTTCTAGTTTCTTAGCCATGAAAGCCGGCTGGCATGATTTTAGACCAGTTTTCCTCTCTCAGCCCTGCTCACTTCTCAGAGTTGTAAGGAAAATAGGAGGAGGAAGGAGTATTATGTATGTTTGCTACTTAAGTTACTTGTAAAGTAATAAAGGCAAGATAAAAAAAACTTTAAAAAATGTTAGGAGAGGTCATTCCATTATAAAAAACAAAGTGGACTTCTGTCCAAGACAATTTGGAATTGATTCAATACAGTAGAACCTCTGATCACAACTGTAATTCGTTCTGTAGCTTCGGTCACAACCTGATTTGGTTGTGACCGGAAGTGAGACTGACTGAGCATGTGCTTACAAAAAAACTGGTGAGGAAGGGGAAATCGGTGTGGAAAGGGAAATCGGCCACAGCCATGTTTGATTGCCACCATGTGTTCGTGACCAGATTCAAAAATGTAATTTTTTTGGTTGGAACCCGATTTGGTCGTGGTCAGAAGTGTTCATGACCAGAGGTTCTACTATATCTAGGTGGAAATTTTTAGCTGCTATCCCTCATTTACAATAATATTTCATGGGGATCAAAACATTCACTATGGTCTATATGGTCATCAGATGGACTGAAAACTTTAAACTCTTGATTTCTGGCCAAAACATCAACTCTCTGCTAGCCAGGGCACTTTCCATCTCTTCCTGATTATTATAGATCTCTGTCCCACACTGAAGAGACTTGGTTGAAGGACTTCAGTACTGCTGAAACAAATATTGTGTTACCAATGTGTCTATTGAGAAAAAGAGGTTAGATAATAAGTCGCTTTGGACAATGAGATGGGAGGCATATAATTTAAATAAATAAATAAAAATAATAAATAAATACTGTAGTTGTGGTATGAACTAAGGTGACTGCAGAAGTCAGCTTGAATAGGAAACTTGCCTAACAGGTGGCATCTCTCTCCCCTCCCTCCTTGTCTAAAATAAATACTAAGCTTACCCTGTGATTACTGTGTATCTATGCCTGTGCAGGTAAAGTTTTAAAACTGCTCATTGAATAGTTACATTTTGATCAGGAGTTATGCTTATTTCTTCTGAGTGAGCTGATGTCCATCAGAATATCCATGGAAAATAGCTCTCTCTGGTGTGATTTTTCTCAGCTGGATACTTGTCAGTAATGGTAAGAAAGCTACCATTATTGACAGGCTGATGAGGGTGGCTGAGATGATACGTGGTTGACAGCTAGACTGCTTTTTATGAACTTTCCCACCTATTATTCTGCCATGTATGCATTCTTGGTATCTTTCTGCAATGTTCACTTACCTGCAAGTACGAAGGATGAAGAAAGGGATACAGGGCAAGAATTAATGGTTCTCCAAAGATAGGAAGTCCCTAAGAGTTGGCTGTTGAGTACATGCTGTCATTATCTGGTAGGAACGATAGTCTTTGCATGAGTTAAGTTAGTCTGTTTGAGGAGATTCAAAAGTTTAGAAAACTAGTGGAGATATTACTGTCCCCTAGAACAGCGGTCCTCAACCTTTGTGGCTTGGCGGTCCAGATGGCAGGGGGAGAGGGGAACTGGCATGCATGTTTGCACAGCTCAATATGCACAAGTGGCGGGCCGACACACACAGGCATGCAGAGGCAGCTGGACTGCAAGTTGAGCTGAAGGTGCATGTGTGCGTGCACCGTCCCGCTGCTTGTGCAAGTTGAGCTGCGTGCTCATTGGTCTGCCTCTCACACAGCCCAGTTCTGAATAGGCCATGGCCCAGTAGTGGTCTGCGGCCCAGGAATTGGGGACCCCTGCTCTAAAATTATCTGACCTTTGCTGATGGCAAAGGCAATCTGATTCCTTGGCTATCAGCACTGAGCGGGAATTGCTTCCTTCCTTATAGTTTGATCCTTTTTGCAGTAAGGTATTTTTAGTGGCACCAGTTTGAAATTCTTTTTCCATCAGAGACTTCATTTTGAGATTTCCCCCTTCCACCCCCACTCTCTTACAATGCTCTCTAACCAGTGTAATCTACAACAGCTACATCCAAAATATTCCATCCTTTCATTAGAAATCTTTCAATTTTCCATAGGGAAATGTTACTTGTTGTGGCTCCGATTCCCGAGCCTGTGCTGTTAGAGGAAGAGGACTCAGAAGATGAGGAGGAGGACCAGGGAAGGCCTTCCTCCCCAGGACTTTCCTCTCTGGCAATGCCTTCCTCCCTGATAATGCCTCAGGTTTCATCAGACAACCGAGAGGAACAGCCTGAGATTAATCAGGAGGAAAGCATATCGGAGCAGCCCCTGACAGGGAGTCAAGAGGAAGAATGTTGGCTTGATCCTAGGCAGCATCGTAGGGAGAAACGTGAGCAGCAACGTAGGAGGCGTGAGAGGGAATGCCAAGGATGTTATCAGTTCCAAAGAATTAACTCTGTGAAGTTCGAACCAGCCTGCCTGCCTGTGTTTGTGTGAGTTTGTACTCTTTCATCTTTTGGAAAGAAGAAAGATGAGACAGAACAGTTACTTCTATGGATGAAACCAGGATTTCGTGTTCCAGATAGCTTGGCACTGAATCATGTGAAATCTAGAACATAGGAATGCGTTTTCTGCATTTTTCCTTGTGCATTTATCATATTAGACTATTTTGAGGAGTTGTTTCCAGTTTAGCCTAATAATTGGATTACCAAGCAAAATCAGTTGTGCAGAGAAAAATTGGAGGGAGGGGGTAAGAGAATGTTAAGCAAAAAATATGAAAATAAAAAATAAATTCTATAACAAGCCACATTAGCTTATGCTGCAAGCAGAGTTTGGGATTGTTATGAACTAATAAAATGCTTAAATAAAGTTTTATCAGACCTTTAGAAAATAGCAGGGTTCTAGTCCTGCACTTCTGATTGGCCGATAATAGCGATATCGGATTGGTCCATTCAGGAGAATCTGATTGGCTGTTAACGAGCCACTCTCATTGGTTAAGGGGGTTAACACTCCAGGTTTCTCATTGGTTACTAGATCAGCAGCTTGCCTATAAAAGGGCTGCTGCTGCCCTAGGGTTTTGCTCTGTTCAGAATGATTAATAAAGAGTTGAAGTTCACTGTTCACCATCTCGTCTCCGTTCCTTGCGCCCATGCGCAGAACTTAACAGGGATGTTCTTCCTGATTAATATTTATATTTCTAGAAGAATTCTTCTAAACTGAAGAGATATTTATCTTTAAATGGGCTTAAATAGTTATTTAGATAATAGAATGAAAAATCCCTGAAAGGAGTGATAGCCTATTGAATAAATAATACATCTTTTTAAAGTCTAAATGAGACTTTACAAGATAAAGTGCCAAAGCTTCAAAAGAGCTATTGATCTATAGAGTGCATCATATGCATGTTAAAAATTTTTTTTGAAACACTTATTTACATGACATATGGCTCTGAAGAAGCTCTTATACCCTTGAAGTAAATGGGATGCATTGTATAAATGGTCTAAGTATTTCTTTTATCAATTGGTATGTTCTGTACTGGAAAATTAAGATGTTTAAAGAGCAGAACAGAAGCAGAAGCAGAAACATGGGACTCAAATCACACTTAAGGAATTAAAGCTCATTGTTCATCTTTTCCATCCCACATACAATATTCATTTTTGATCCATGGTTTTACAGTAAACATATATTTACATTCTAAATTGCATTTTCCTATATCTTAAGAAAAAAAAATTAAGAATCCCAGACATAACTAAAGTTCTTCACACCAAAGTGATGGGTATACTTTCTATTTTTTTTTTAAAAAAAAGATTTCATTTTGTCCCCACAGAATTGTAAGTTAAATTATTTGTATTTTAAAGGATTCACATTTTAATATTTGGATATTATGGAATTAAAACATTTTAGACAAATCTTTTCAGTTCATCTATTGCATTGTTTATATTTTTATTTTTGTACTTTCAAGTCAGTGTTGGCTTGAGATAATTTCCTGGAAGAAAGTGACTGGCTCGGGGCAGGATTAGAACTCACAGCCACTTGATGCCTTACCCATTACACCAAGGGGCTCTCCTTCCATTTTTTTATAGGAAAGGATTTCATTGTTTTCTATGCAATCCAAGGAATATGGCTTTGAAGGGTGGCATAAAAATATTTTACATGAACACCAGAACATATATTAAAATTGAAGTATTTTAATCAGTTTTATTGAACATTAACTGTAGGTAATTCTTGACTTATAATCACAATTGAGATTGTTAATTTCTGTTGCTGTGAGACAGTTGTTAAGTGAATGTATTTTGCCCATTTTTCTTGCCACAATTGTTAAGCAAATTGCTGCATTTGTTAAATTGGTAAGATTGTTATCAAGTGAATCTGGCTTCCCAAGTTACCTGTATTTTTCCATCTGTAAGACACCCCATGTATAGGATGCCTCCCCCAACTTCTCTTATCCAAAAATTCAGAACTCAATATTTTAAGCAATAGGATGTTTTGCTTGTAAGGCTAGTTTGTAGAGATACAAGTATTGGCAGTTTCACAACCACGGTTTCCCTCTCGGCCCCCCATGTATAAGACGCCCCTCCATTTTAGGTAAATATTTTGAAGAAAAAATATCATCTTATACACAGAAAAATATGGTAGTTTGCCTGTCAGAAGGTCGCAAAAGGTGACCACAAGACCCTGGGACATTGTAATCATCATCCTATTTGTTAGATCTGGGGTGGATCAGCTCAAAGGAGACGTGATCTTAGTAAGTTCAGCTCTTTATTTAGAATTAGAATAGTCTGAAGAATACAAGCCGCGGCAGCCCCTCATATAGGACTGGCTCGCGGCTCGGCGGCCAATGGCAGAGCTTTGAATCTCCCACGATCGGCGCAGCCAATCGCGGTAGATTCCTGGTGCTCCAATCATGGCCGGGGTCTCGACCAATCAGGTCACTGTCCATCCAGACCAATAGTTGCAAGGGTTTGGAGTATGCTAATATAGCACACCCCTCCCCTCTTGGTTTCATCTGTCGGTGCATCATGACGTAGTTGCGCAGGTAGGCGGGGCTTCGTACCTTCCTAGTTGACCTGCACGGTTCAGTTCCAGCGTGGTTGTCGACCGGTTCGGAGGGATTCTCTGTCGTTCCGGTTCCCTGGGATGGAACTGCCTGGAAGGGTGAGCCGGGCCTTTCTTGGTAGCTCCCTCCCGGTCTACCCGGGCTGCTTGAGCTGCCATTCCTGTTGCTCCCGCCGGATCTTTCCGGGCTGGTTGAACTGGCTTGGCTGTTCCTTCCAGGTGAAGATTCTGGGGATTCGTGTCCTGTTGGTCCTGCATTTACTGGTGAGTAGGCCTGGTTTATTTATGGTTTATTTGTTCTGGGTGGGGGGTGTTCTGCTTGCGCTAGGAGGTTCCCTTCGACTCTTTAATGCTTGCCGTTCCTCCCCCTTCTAGTTTCTTGCTCGGGTGTATTGTTGTTGGTGATGGCTATTCTTGATCTTAGTTGGTCAATGCGCCATTTCCAGTTTTTCCTGTCACTTGTCTCTAATTGGTATGATAAAGGGCCGGTTATTTGGGTGATCGTTGCTGATACCCAGAGTGGTTCCCCTGAAAGATTTTTTGCGTATACTGTGTCCCCTATGTTAAATTTTCTGTGTTTGCTGGAGGAGCCCGGGGGTTTTTCAGGGCTGTATGTTGGGTGCATTCTATCTAGCATCGACCGTAGTTTCCTGCCCATCATTAGTTCTGCCGGGCTTTTATTTGTGGTCGTGCTAGGTGTGATGTGTTGAATGGGGAGCATTTTATTGATTTTGTCCTGTATGTTGGCTGCTTCTATTTTCTGGATGGCTTTCTTTGTGTATTGGACCATGTGTTCCGCCCGCCCGTTCGCCGCCAGATGGGTGAGCGCAGTTAACGCATGGCGTATGCCTCGGCCTGCCAGAAATTGTTCGAATGCTAGTGCGGTGAACTGGGGTCCATTGTCTGACACTAGCACATCCAGCAGGCTGTGCGTGGCAAAGAGTTTACTCAGTTTTTTTATTATCGCCTCGGTTGTGGTAGACTTCATGGTGCTTACCTCCAGCCAGTTGGAGTAAGCATCTACTGTAATAAGGTACATGGGCCCCTTGGTTGGCCCCGCAAAGTCTATGTGAATCCTAGACCACGGGCCTCTTGGTGTTTGCCACTCTTGGATTGGGGAGGCGGGAGGATTTGGTCTGGATTCTTGGCATTGTTTGCATTTGGTTACCCAGGTTTCAATCTGTTTATCCATTCCCGGCCACCATGCATAGCTTCTGGCCAGGCTTTTCATTTTGACCATTCCTGGGTGTCCCTCGTGCAGCATCCCCAACACCCTTTCCTGTAATGTTTCCGGGATTACCACTCTGTCCCCCCAAAGTATACAGCCCTTCTCGGTAAAAAGTTCAGTCTGTCTGTTTCGGAAGGGTCTGAATAGTTCGTCCCTGTCCCCTTCCAGCAACCCTTTTCCAACCCAGCTCAAGACTCGCGCCAGCCGCTTGTCTTTATTTGTTTCTCTGGCAATGTCTGGTGCAGTCACTAGCGGGTTGGATATTGTTTCTATTTGAAGTACCTTTGTCGTGGGTGCCGGGTCGTCTTCCAGGTCGGGCAGGGGTGAGCGGCTCAGGGCGTCTGCGTGGGCGATGTCTTTGCCAGGTCGGTGTACCAGCTGGTAGTTGTATGCTGCTAGGAATTCGGACCACCTTGTCATTCTTGGTGATAGAATGTTCGGTGTGGCCTTATTTCCTGCCAGGCTTGTGATCTGTGATGATTGTAAAAGTCCTACCATAAAGGTATTCATGAAATTTCTTGATGCCGGTGACAATGGCTAGGGCCTCTTTGTCGAGCTGGCTGTAATTTCTCTCTGGTTTTGAAAGTGTCCTTGATGAGAAAGCGATGGGTGCTTCCTTCCCGTCTGGTAGCTGGTGGCTGAGGATGGCGCCAATCCTGAAAGGCGATGCGTCGCATGTTACCATTAATGGCAGGGTCTCGCTGTACTGGATTAGTACCGCGTCAGATGTTAGCAGGTTCTTTGTATTGGTAAAGGCGCTTCCCTTATGGCTCTTAGTTTCTTTTCCATGGGGTGGATCCCTTGCTTGTCTAGGAGGTACCCTAGAAATTCAACCCTCTCTGCCCGTAGTTGGCATTTCCCTTTTTTAACTTTGAGTCCCAAGTCTCTGAATTTCTTCAGTACCTCCCTCAACTGGGCTTCCAGTTGCTTTTCGTTTTTCGCGGCCACCAGCACGTCGTCAAAGTAGGGCACCACCCCCTCTATGCCTTGGAGGAGTCTTTCCATGAGGCTTTGGAAAACCCCGGGTGCCACGCTGACTCCAAATTGGAGCCAGTTGCAACGGAAAGCCCCCCGGTGTGTTACGATGGTCTGGGCTTTGGCGGTTGTGGCGTCGACCAGCAGTTGCTGGTAGGCTTGTGCCAGGTTGAGTTTTGCGAAAATCCGGCCTCCCCCCAGTGAGTGCAGAAGGTGCTGTACTACTGGGACGGGGTATGCGCTTTCTTGGAGCACGTGGTTCAGGGTGGCCTTGTAGTCACCACAGATTCTCACGGACCCATCTGGCTTGATGGGGGTGACTATGGGGATCTCCCACCAGGCGTGATCGATTGGTCCCAGCACCCTTTGTGCAATGAGCTTGTCTAGTTGTTCATCAATTTTGGGCTTGAGTGCAAATGGCACTCACCTTGGCTTAAGGCGGATTGGCACGATGCTCGGGTCTATATTGAATGGGATAGGGGACCCCTGGTACTTGCCTAGGCTGTCATCGAAGACTTCCCAGAAGTCCCTCATGAGCACCATTTCCCAGTCCGTCTCTCCGATGTGGTGGATGCCAGTTACTTCGATGCCCGGGGTGCAAACCACTGCAATCCCAATAGGCTCGCCGATCTTGGTCGACGATCTTCAGAGGTAGCACTTTGGTGTGGCCCTTGACGGTGATTTTGAAATGGCCTCTGCCGACTACAGGGATGCGGTTTCGCTGGTAGTCTTTGAGAGTCAGTGTTTGGTCTTCTAGTTCGTGGCGGCAGATGGTGGGTGCCAGGCGCTTGATGGTGTGCCATGAGACCATGGAGAGGAAGGACCCAGAGTCCACCTCCATGTCGCATGGCTGGTCTTCTATCCCCACCATCACGTATACTTTCCTGGCGTCGCTTGTGGAGGAATGGCCGATGATGACGGTTTGGTGTGTTTCCTCCCTTCGTCTTGCCTTGTGGAGCCACCTGTTCTGACCCTCTCGGCTCCAGCGGCTCTCCATCTGGTGATCTCGGTGTCTGGTGGGGGTGCTCTCTTGCCGTCGGGGGCTGTAGTGCCTTTTATTTCAGCACACCTTGGCGATGTGCCCCCGTTTCTCACAATGCCAGCAGATGGCATCGAGAAAATGGCAGTCCGAATGGGGGTGATCGTCTCCGCAGCCAGAACATTGGAACCTCAACTTATGACCTCGTGGTTCCCGTCGCTCCCGCATTGCTTGAAGGCGGTGGATCTCCTCCTCCTCGTCCTTGGTCTCTGAGAAGGAGTCGATGTTGCCGTGGTGTGTGGTTGTGTCCTGGTGGTTGGCTTTGGGTTGCCTCTTGGGGGTCGAGGTCATCTCGCCGGCTGCCGGTCTTGTCGTGTTGCTCGAGTGTCATATCCGAGCTGCTGATTTCTTGGCCGCCTCAGCCGCGGCGGCCTCAGTGAGGGTATCAGCGAGGGAGATGTCGCCCTTTGCCATGATGCGGCTTTGGAGGACGGGGTCTCGGAGTCCCAGGACAACACGGTCTCGTAGTGCCTCGTCCAGATCAGCGTAATCGCATAGGTCGCCCAAGTCTCGTAGCGCTGCCATGAAATCGCCAAGCCCCTCGCCCTCGCGTTGATCCCGCCTGTAGAAATCGTGCTGCCAGATGAGGATGGGTACGACGGGGGCATAGTGGCTTCGTAGTAGGGGCTCGAGGTTGCCCCACTGCATGGTCTTGATGTCCTCTGGTTTGGCCAAGGCTTTGGCCATCTTGAACACTGTTTGCCCGCAGTGTGTGAGAAACACAGCTCGTTTCTTGTGGCAGTGGGCATCTTTAAGTTTGCTACTCTCGAGAAACATCTGGAACCTATCGATATAAGATTCCCAGTCCTCTGTAGCAGGGTTGAAGGGTGCGGGTGGCGAGTTGCTGCTGGCCATGCTGCCTGCCATTGCATGCCGCTTTGCCACATGCTGGGTGGTCTTCTTGTCTCACGATCCCATCCTCCTCGCCAGTGTTAGATCTGGGGTGGATCGGCTCGAAGGAGACGCGAGACCATCTTAGTAAGTTCAGCTCTTTATTTAGAATTAGAATAGTCTGAAGAATACAAGACGCGGCAGCCCCTCATATAGGGCTGGCTCGCAGCTCGGCGGCCAATGGCAGCGCTTTGAATCTCCCGCGATCTGCACAGCCAATCGCGGTAGATTCCTAGCGCTCCGATCATGGCCGGGGACTCGACCAATCAGGTCGCTGTCCGTCTGGACCAATCAGTTGCGAGGGTTTGGATTATGCTAATATAGCACACTATTTATTAAAAATCGTGGTAGCACAGTGGTTAGAATGCAGTACTGCAGGCTAATTCTGCTGACTCTCGACTGCCAGCAATTTGGCAATTCAAGTCTCACCGCCTCAAGGTTAACTTCGCCTTCCATCCTTCTGAGGTGGGTAAAATGAGGACCCAAATTGTTGGGGGCAAGAAGCTGACTTAGTAAACTCTTTTGAGAGGGTTGGAAAGTACTGTGAAGCAGTATATATCTCTTATTGCTATTGCTATCTGTACCAGTTGCCAAACATCTGTATTTTAATCACATGACCATGGCGATGATGCATTGGTCCTTAAGTGTGAAAACAATCATAAGTCACTTTTTCAGTGCCTTTGTAACTTTGGTCACTAAACAAACAGTTGTAAGTTGAGGATTTCTTGTACCAGCTGTATTGATCCCTATTTTCAGAGTAATGTCTCATGAGATTTCTAATGAGGAACATTAAGGAAATTGCAGTTCTTAAATATATGTATGCTACTGCCATAGAAACTTGTTGGGACTTGGGAGGCAGAATTTTTACTATCTTTTCTATAGTTCCTTATTTGAATAAATTACTTCTCCAATCTATCTCTTATGGTATCTTTGTTATTATTCTGTTGCTCCGCATCCAGCTATGAAATCTCTTACTGTGTTGCTGTACAGGTATCTTACACTTTTTGGTAACTATTACAAAGATTCAAATTGAAATGAAAGTCTTATAAATACCAGAAGGCATTTGACTCTACTACCATATACTACATGAAAGTAACTCCAATGCCAAAGGAATCATATTTATTTTTTTCCTAGAATTGTGGGGCATTGGACAACATTCTGTATTGAACAACACTGAATTGCGGTGAAGACAGAATTGAGGGTGAGGGGAATGTACTTTACTACAGCAGAAGTGGTGGCTTCCATAATTTATCCCAAAAGTCAGTCTTTTCCCATAATGCAGAACTATTAGACAACTTCTCTGGATGAGAATATTTTATACAAGAATAATGTGAATTCTGACATTTATACTTTTTATAAATTTAACACTTCTTTCAAAATAAAACATAGAATGTCAGTCCGCATGAAGAGTAATCGAAGGATGTATTGGGAAACAAGATTTCTACTTTCCTGCAATAGAATAAGGCAGAAAAAAACTTCTTAAACTGAGAAATCATAAACTGAGAGTAAAGAATCCAATCTGTATGGAATCCCAATTCACACTAAATGTGATGTTGTAGCAAATCCAGCCAAGTGGCAAATAACATTCTCCTACACAAACACAAACACACTCACACAAAAAACATGGCTACTGTTTTCACTCACTGATTTAGAAACGTTTTCACATGAAGTTGAAGAAAGTCAAACCTTTTTATTGGCTAACAATCAGTCAAGATACAGGAATTGCATTAATGAAATCTTTGCTGCAAATGATGAAATAAGCTTAGACTTAGATTTATATACGGATTGACAGTGTTCTCTAAGCAGTTTACAGAGTCACTATATTTACATATTTTAAGTTTTATATTGATATTATTTTTAATATTGAGACGAGAATGCATTTTCCATGTTAGGAAAACAGTTTATGACAAGAAAGCATTTTGTCTTTGAATGTATGTCAGAACTGAACAAATGACAACCTACAGTACACATAAATATGTGCGCCTTTAAATGTATGTTCAAGAAGTATAGGAGTTTTGTTCCTAAACTATCAGAAAATAGATATAACCTATATCTTTTGGATATACATTACAGGCCCGGAAGAGTATTGTAATTCACATTAGTGTTTAGGCTAATGTGGATTTCTTTTCCATTCATATAATAAATACTGTTTAATATAAAATGCATACTTTTTATAATTCTACAGTACATTATCTTCAGAAGAACACTTAATTTTCTATGGATGGATGGTGTTCTATATTCCTGGATATAATTGGGGTTGTATCCTATTATTTTTCAACTGTACTGCAGTGAAATGTGTTTACCTGCACTGTAAATCTGTGTCAAAATAATTTCTGACAACTACATTTAAACAGCATTTCCTGCAATTTAAATTGAGCATGCCTACATATGTTTAACTTAAGATGGATTGCAGAACCCCATTATTCTAACATATTTTCCTTACTCATGCCATAAGAAACAGTGAACAAAAACATCACTGAGATATGATCACGCTTAGCTACCAGTCTCCTATATTATACTAAAAAAAAAAGGGAAGGAAAAGCATGTAATAATGTAATTCTGAATCAACATTCCTTTGCAATCCATCAACTAATTACCAAGCCATGGCTGTAATCCTTTGCACACATTCCTTGAAGAGTAAATCCCACTGTAAGCAGAATTACTTCAGAGTATGAAAACACATACTTATACTTTCGTGTTATTTTCTATAAAATTCAGTGACATTTTTGCCCACTCAATCCAAACCAAGACATATCAATGTAAGTCTTGGCAGCACACAAGTCAATCAACAGTTGAAGAGATAAGCATGGAGTCTCAGATAAATCTAAAAGTATCTGATTAAAAATTGTAGTAAAGTCAATATCTATTGATTCTCGTTAGCGATTCAATGAAACCACAAGGGATTAAGATTCCCTACTTTTAGTTGCAATTGTTAACAATTGTGAAGGCAAAAACAGAATGTCCTGAATTTATTTATATGCCTTGTTGTATATGTAAAATAGTGCAAACCAATGTCCAAATTTCCTGTAGAGTGATTAGATAGAAGAACTGGTATTGGGGCAAGAGCTATTGCGTAATAGTTCTGTACTCCACTGAGAAAAACTGTGGTTGGGATTAGGTGTGCCTGGTTTCCTAAAGTGCATGTTTCCTCATCCACAAGATGCTAATGGATATAAATGTCATTCAGGAACGTTTGCTTCCTTTCACTCAAATCATTTTTTTTGATGGACATGTGTTAGTTTTTTAAAATGTAATTGCATGTCAGCTTTAATATCACATTCTCCAAATCACAATAAACTGTCGATGCAAAGATAAGTATGAACTATAGTCAAGGTAAGTTTCCCTTACATCTCATGCAATAATCTAATTTTATTATCCTATTAATGCAATTGCATTATTATGACTTAGTTGTTATTGCCACCCGCACTGCCTGCAGTTGTTTAAGTAGTTTATAGAACTGGTTTCAAAACACTTTTGAAAAGTGGGAAATGAACTTTACAAACATAATTTTGGCTCATTTCTTAAATGGGTGTAGATAATTCCTGCAAAGTGTTGGTAACATCTATTCTTGTCAATTGTGTTGTCAACCTTACTTGAGATCATCATTTGAAACTGGCTTTTCGACCACATTTCAGATGCCTGTGCTCATTTTGCTCCTTCTTCTCTATACGATGTGAACTCCAATTTGGCATGCCGAACTGCAAATGCTTTAGAAGTGTAACCCCTTCACAAAGATCCACTTGCTTCAGTGTCACTATGCTGGGGATGGTAAGCTTTGAACTGAGCAGTCAGGCGCACAGGAGGTAGATTTTAATCCATGACAGTACTAGGTCATAGGCAGTAGCCCTTCAGAAGGAGTCCTTCTAATTGAAGTTAATGAGAGTGGAAAAAGGTTTGAGGTTTCAATGAAACAAGGTCATTCCAAAGAGGCACATGAAATGTGGCTTATTTATTTTTTTAAGTTGCATTTAATCAGTGAATCAATGGAAAAGAAGCAACTGAAATACATCCATGCGCATTCTTAAAACCCATCCTTCATTTAATTATGCTGCACTTATACAATCTATAACCCATGATTTTCCAGATTTAAACGAATTTGAACTGGTGCGCCTTAAAAACCATATACAGAGAGCCACCACAACAATGAATTAAAAAAGAAATTAAATCTGACCTGACATTATTCTATACGCTAGATTGAATTTTCCTTTTACCTCTCATGTATAAACCAAGTTAAATTAATGCCTGAATTTATGTGTTGTGGAAAAATCACCTCAAGTAAGAACTCTTTAAGTGCTGTATTTTAACTTTCATGCAACTCAAGATAGGAGCTATCTTCAAGCCAAAAGTGTATTTGTCTGTGTCAAATATTTTTCTTTGGCAGTTAAAATCAAAATGAATGTGAATGAACGAACAAGAATTTTGTTCTGTTCAAAGAAAGGTAGCTTTTATAAAAGTGTTGCTGGTTTGAATTATTCAATTTCAAGCTAAGCTACATTTCTTCAGATTAGGGGGCTTACCAATAACTTTACACGAATAAACCCCCTTCTTTTTAACAGTTTTACATTTAATTTTAATTATTCTGAATGTACAATGTTTGATGTGTTTGTCCTTCCCGACAAAACAAGCTACGGTTTTGATTAGCTTAATCTTAATATCAAGCATTTTGAATAGAACATTGATCCTGCTGACATTTTACCACACTTATCAATATCTTATTTACTTCCAAGTATCCATTACCTCATAAATATTTATTTTAGTAAGAAGAGGATCTCCAGGCCAACTTACTTTGACACTTGTCATCATCTGCAACAAATCCTCCCACTTTTTTTTTTTAGAAAATCAAGCAGACCATGCTTCATACACAGTTGGATAACTCTTGACAAAGGACCCAATTAAATTCTACTTAATTCACCCACTCTGTGAAAATGCCTCCATGTTGGTATGTGGAAGACTCTTGATCACATGATATATGTAACTTTCTCAGAACCTGTGTAGAAAATAGATTTATCAGTCTTTCCCAATTCTGATTAGTAGCAAATCCAGTTTTTGCCATAAAAATACCTATCATGGATAAGCAAAGGGAAACAGATATAGTCATGGAAATGGCAAAGAAAGAAAGAAGCAGATCACAGCATCAGCCACAATCAATCTAATTTAATGTTTATATGTAGAAGTTACACATAACAGACACTAAACAGGAATTTCAGATGTTAACAGAGCTGCAATAAAATTAATGCTGCTATATATTAAAAAAATAATCTTAATACAGTCATCTGGTTGTGATTTTTTTGGTCTACATAAGTTCTTTGAAATTGATTTATCCCAGTAATTAAAACTGATTTTTTTCCCCCTATTACCCATCCTACTCTCCACGTTTCTAGTCTTTGGATGAAAGAAACAGCAACTTTACAACTGTTGACAGCATGTACCCTTTTGGTCAGAAGCAGAAAACTTTTCAAAACTCTCTCTCCAAGTAAAATGCCACAGGGCTTTAAATGATGGGGTAACATCACCCCACTTGGTATTAAAAAATGTCTGTGACAACAAAAGTTTAAATAAATGCTGAGTATACCTCAGCACCATATCCAGACTGAAAAAAAAGCCAAGCTGTCTTGGGTAAAAAGAACCCATTCTTAAATATTGATAACTTCTCCTCATACACTGTCATGTCAACCTCAGTGCCAAACAGACAAAATGCAAGTTTCAAAACTGTATGATACAAACACCTCTTAATTGGATTGAAGAAAAGCACATCTGTATGGTTTCAGAACATATTTTATTTGTGGTTAGACAGCTCATGCATTCATGCAGGACCAAGCTACCTACACCTATAGATTCAGAGTCTACAGGGGACGGAGTGGGGAGGAGGGGATTGGGGGCAACATCCAATATATTGTCTTTGTCAGCAGTTCTGCACTTGAGCCAGAAATATTGTTTTCCTAAAGAAACGTTCTCACATATTTTTTAAAAAAACATACACATCTTGATAATATTTACAAAAAATATTTAATTAAAAATATTTCATAATTACAGTCGGTCTATTAAAGCATAAACTTTTCTCACTTACACTTATAGAAGCTCTCTCTATATACATAGTATGAAATGTCACTCATTTTAATCTATACAATATGTAACATTCCTGCAGGGAGAAGAAAATCCCCAAGGAAACAATAAAACCATCTATTTTAAACAATAGATGCAGAAACAAAAGTTATCTACAACGCCTCCAGTAGATTAGTAAAGCTTCAGATTTTAACTGCTCAACGCATTAAAATTATATTTCTAAACTCCAGTTTTTGCCCTTGATCTTCAATCCAACAGAAAACCACACAATACTGAAGATTTAAATCCCCCTCCCTCCTAGACATGTACACAATTCACATCTGATCTAAAAAAAAAAAGTTTTTAAGAGTCATGTGAAAAATGCTATGAACTACAAAGTTGTGATTCCCCCCACCCTCTTTCTCTCACTCTAAATGAAGTATGGAAAGAATTCTGGAGTAGTTGAGGTTTCTTTTTTCTTTAGCCCAGTGGCTGATTTTTTTGTTTTGTTTTGTTTTTCATCTCTCTTGTTTTCCCCTTCCCTCCTCTAATGTGTCTTTCTGCTTCTGTGGCTCAGGATCTGCTTGCTGCACACCTGTGGAAGAGGAATGAATAGAGGAGGGGGTGTGAACCAATCTGCTCCAGACTGACTGGCGCCACCAACAAAACAGAAGACATGCTTGATCAACAACCCAAAACAAACCAGGTCAAACAACAAGGGCAGCTCCCAGGCTCGGCCAAGCAGAGGAATACACAGCTGCAAGTCCCAGCGAGAAGAAGCTTGCCGGGGAGTAGAAGAGAGGGAAGGAGTTATAGAGAAAAGGGCCCTCTCCAAGACACTCCTCCATTTCTGTTTGCACAGATGAAGAAGCACACGGGGTGACAGAAACCCCTGATGCGTATTTTACTTGGAAATTAAGTTGTATGGAGTTAAATAGGATTTGCATCCAAGACGGGGGTGAGTGGGTGGGGACAGTCGATGTGCCAAAGCAAAATACACATGAGACATTCAACAGCCACCAATAAAGGAGAATATTTGCAGCTCAGGGAGTTGAAGTGAGAGAGATCTTTGGTGCTCTGAGCTTGGTGGTTTTCTTGCAAATGTTTTGTTACCTAGTTTGGGTAATGCAAGAAAATCGCCAAGCTCAGAGAACGTCAAGGACCCCTCACTCAAAAGCATTTCCATAATGTATTATTCATGGCTTTTGCAGAAAAGAAAGGAAGGGAATTCCTAAGCTTTCTCAGTCAAAAGAGCTTGCAGTTAAGACCAAAGGCAGTTTTTCTTTTTCTAAGCATGAAAAAAGCAGTTTCTTTTTCCTATGTTCTTACGGTTTCTTTTTCTTATGTTTTGTCCATTGTATATGCTTAGAACATACCTAGTCCAAGTCTGGACTAATTAACACGCGCTACCTCTTTAATACACAGCCTTTTAGAATAAATGTACAATATGTAGAACAAATGCAGGCCGACCCTACCTACCCTAAAATATGTGTCTAGAATTAAAAAGAAAAGATAAGGGAAGAAGCTTGTCTCCTGCTCTGACTATATAAAACTATAATAACTTTTAACTCAACCAAAGGATTATGTTGTTAAAACCTAAGTACCCAAGTTGAACTAGTTGGTGGACTGGAATCCCATGCCCTAGTTTGAAATAGGGTATTTTATTGCGCTACTGCTTTGAGGTTCTTATAAACATGTCTAAGACTGGTGTGTGCCTTGCCGCTAAGTGAAAAAACTGAAACCTAATTCTTATATTTGCACACGGGGACGTCCCACAGATTTCAGGGCACCTTGCTTCCAGGTGAGTGTGTCTAAGGGCTGCTGCCTTTGATTAAACTACAAAGTCATTATTCGGGAGTGATAAATGCTCTCAGCCCCTCCACCGTGTCTTAAAAGACATACTCACCTTGGAAGTGCAGTTCAGCGGCACAAAATACTATCTCCTTGCTTATTAACAGCACCCGCCTGCACAAGAACAAAACAAGAGTTGAACATTACAGCAAATGCAAATACCAAGTTTAATCATAAACAGCCCTCTTTCCCTGGCAGGCTGGTTGCGAAGACAATTTCACACAGAGGCGGAGAGGGCTGGAAGAATTTGTCAGCCTCAGAGGGCTGTAGTTTCCACACACCCAGGCCAGCAATTGGGGTCAGACTAAAAGCTGCCAAGGATGACAACCTTTTGCTTGATAGACCCCTACAGGGATGGCCAACTACAACTGAGGGCTTATGTATTTTTTCCCCAGTGCCACACAACCAAGCAAAAAGAACCCTTCCTTGCATAACTCGTTGGTTTGCAAGACTGGAATCTTAATCTCTGGCATATGACTTCTCTTTTTTCTGGAAGCATATTTTTGATGTCTGGGAATAAATGGATTATGAAGGTGGTGTTCCAAAACTTATCTCCCTACTTTCGGCCCTTTACTAAACATTTATTTATTTGGTGCATGCTCCTATTCTTTCCAACAGTCCTTCTACTTCTAAGCACATTGACTCCAATCCTGCAAATCACAAATGCCATAACTAGCACATGCTGATGGAATGAGTACAGTATCTCCGTTTGCTTCCAGGGCTATATTCAGTCAAGAGGGCAAGTGTTGATATGAACTGTACTACAACTAAGTAAAGGAAAAGAGTATTTGTGGGGCTAGTTAGATCAGGAAAACTCTAAAAGAAGTGACACCCATTAGAATCAAGCAGAAAGTTGCCTCTATATATGACTTACATATTTGATTCCCTACATATAAATAAACTGTGCTCTACGCACGCACGCCAAAGCTGTATTATTGAATGTTATCTATAATTCCTAAACGACAATTACTGATGATACTTAGTGTGGGAATGCATGCAATTCAATAAGCATGTGCAATTGCATCTTATTTGTTGTTAAGAGCTGGCAGGCAAACACACACACATACACACACCCCTCTACTCACACCCCCATTCCGTCATCCATTCTGCTATGCAATTTAAAGGCAATACCAATATACCGGCTTGCAATTCACAGCCTAATTAACCCATATTTTCCTCTAACAAGACTTTCCGTCCTCAGAGAAGAAAAAGGACCGGCATTTGCTTTGGCTAAAGCCAGTAGGTATTTCAAACCAAACAGAGATGGCTCCCGTCCCACCAACTTTTGCACACCATAGGGGCGTGCATAAGTGCACCATCATGCCTCCCCATCCCTGTCCTACTGTCGCCATTTAATCGTACCTATTTTCTGTATTCTTAGTCATGTTTACACTTATACCTATTGTTTTGTCAGCGACCGACCAATCAATCAATCAACCAAATAAAAAAATAAATTAAATAAATAAATAAACCTCGCAAATCTGGGCAGGTGCGATCGGTTCAGATTTGGAAGCTGGACCGGGAGGAGGATCCAGGTTCAAAGCCCTGGGAAATAGGGACCTCTCTCCTCGGGAGGTCCTGGGAGAAACAGGCGAGATAGAAAGAGAGGTAGACAGACAGATAGACAGAGAGAAACGCAACGAATTCCAAGAGACTGATATCAAAATAAGGTAAGGCAAGGCGAAGAGAGAGAGAGAAAGGCGTGACGGGGCAGGAGCCAGCTAGGAACACCCCCCTCCTCTTTCCCGGGCTTGTGGATCGCGCGTGGGAATCGTCCTTAGGATGGAGTGAAGGCTAAGATCGCGGCAGGTTGGTAGGGCTATTTTGTTTGTGTGTGTGTGTGTGTGTTTTTCCCGGTGGGCGCAGAGCTGGGAGAGCAACTAAGAAGCGGGGCTGGCCCGCTGCTTCTCGGGGTGGGGTGGAGTGAGGCATCCGCGAGGAAAGACCCCCCCCCAACCTCTCTTCCCCCTTCCCTTCCCTTCTCTTCCCTGACGAGGGCTGCGCTCAGCGGCGCCGGGCATCTCTTACCGGGTCGGCGTTGAGCGTTGTGAGCGGGGTCCGGGGAGTCCCCCCCGAGTAACTTGCCGGGTGCAACGGGGGCGGGGGCGGCGGGGGCGGCGACGGCCTGAGCAAAGCCGGGTGGGTCTCCAAGGCCAGCTGCAGATCCAGGATGTAGTCGATCACATGCTGCAGGATCTCCACTTTGCTGACCCGCTTGTTGGGCGGAATGGTGGGCACCAGCTTCCGAAGGCGGCTGTAACAGTCATTCATGTCGCACTGAAGGCACAGAGAGGAGGCGGCGGCGGCGGGTGGCTCCTCCTCGCCCAGCGCGGGGCTCCCCTTGTAGCAGCCGTGCTCGGCCAGGCAGCGCAGAGCCAGCTCGCCGCCGCCGCCGCCACCGCCGCCGCCACCTCCGTCGCCGCAACAGCAGCCGCTCGTCGGGGCTTTCCTGCTGGGGTGTCGGACGGGACTCACCGCTTTCATGATGCAAAAGAGAGACGCAAAAGAGCCGGCCAACAAGAGCCGCCCCGCCAAAAAGAAAAAGAGGGAGAGAGAAAAAAAACCACCCTCTCCTGCCCGCAGGATGACAAGACAAGAGGCGATGCAGCGATGCTCTTTCTTTTTTCTTTTTGCTGGACAAACCGAGGGGGATGAAGAGCGTGGCTCGGACCGCTGGCAATCTTCGGATTTTGCAAAGAGAGAGAGAAAGAAAGAGAGAGAGAGAGAGAGCAGAAAATTAAAAAGCGTGGAAGTGGGATGGAAATTAAAATAAAAATATTTAAAAACAAAAATCCAGCCGCCCCCTACCTACCCGATCAATGTGTCTGTCTGCTCAGTTTCCCTTCCCCAGCTCTCACTTAGCTCCCAAACCGCCTCTGCCTCTGCCCGCTTGGCTCTGCCGGGCTCGATCTATTTATAGAGAGAGCACGGGGTACAGGTTGGGCGGGGCGCGCACGCTGCCCGGGTCCAAAGGGAGGGAGAGAGAAGGAGAAACAAGCGAGCGGGTGAGACGCGCGCAGGGCAAGAAGGGAGGGAGAATGTTGGACATTAAAAAAAAAAAAAACCCGAGGCACGAGAGAGGAAAAAAAAAAAAAACGGCGTTGCGCTTTAGCCAATCGGAAGCGGCGAAGTTTTCTCCCTGGAACGTCGCGTTAGCCAATGACGACGGTCTCTCCGTTCTGTCAAACGCTTCTCATGTACTAGGTTCTCGGAGAAAAAAAAAAAAAAAGGGGGGGGGGCTGTAGAACCCGAGGGAGGAGAGCGGGACGGGGGGGGGGGGGGGGCGCAAAGAAGAAGTTCCTTGCCTGGGAAGTGCGGGAATGCGAATGGAATTCAAGCCGGGCTGGCTTGCCTGGTTTTTGGGGATCCCCGGCGGCTCGGGGAGCCCTTGAAAATACCTCCTGACACCCGGCGATCAATCCGAAGAGAAAGCAATGGCCGAAGCGATCACTTCTCTCTCTCTCTCTCTCTCTCCCTCTTTTTCCCCTCCTTCTCGTTTTGTTCTCCACATTTATTCTTCAGGCTGCCTAATTATCGCTTCCACCCAGGTCCCCAAGGAGACGTGCATTTTCAGGCTTCATTCCACGGGTCTTTTTAAAATATTTTTCAAACAACCCCCCCCCCGCCCGCGGCTATATTATTGACACACAGAATATTTTCCTTCGAAACAATCGCTTCTAAACTCCGGAAAGTTGGTGAGAATTTACGGGGGGGGGGGGGAGGAGAAGAAGGCAGGAGGGAGTGTTTTTTTTTTAATTTTGTTGTTGTTGTGCTTTAGACAATTGATGGCCTTGCTTGGTACATTGAATTAAAGCGCATCAACGATTAAAAATTCATGACCATGCGGGGTGTTTAAAATTCCTCAGTGCCATATAATATTAATCCATTTGATGTAAAATTTATACCTGTAACTTAATTTGCCTCATTAGTTTCCCGATCACATATTGGCTCCATGTGCCATTATTAAACGTGATGCTGGGAATGCCTGACTTTTCTCGGCTTTTAATCGGTATGGTTAAAATGATTATGGAAATATTGTAGTGTGGACCACTGTCTCTTAATGTAATAATGCCTTTTGATGCAACTTGCTTTGAAGCCCCATCTTGTGAGATTCTAGATGCAAATCATTGAATTGTTGACTAATGAGCAAAAACTTCACTGTAATAAATAAAATGCTGCCCTGTTTTTAGCCATCTGAGAATTTTATATCCATGGTATCATGGAATTCTGCAAGATTACTGAAATACATAAATAAAACATCTTAGAGCTTCTTGTATAGTCAACTGATGTTGAACTCAGAAAAGCCACTCATCAGAATGGGCTCCAGTTTAAAAAGCCCATGTGGTCCGATTTATCAGATGCTATGCAAAGAATTTAGTTTGTTTTAATGGAAATCATATATGCCCTTTTCACTCTATTTCTTGATTCTGCAATGCTCAGAACTCTCGAATTCTGAAATAGGATGCTACATGGGTAAGCCACATACATGAACCCAGTATCAAAAATGTACAATTAGCTTGTCTTGAAAAGGACATGTTGGAATCCACATTTGATAAAGAGATGTAGTAAAATTAGCATGCAAAACTATGATAGAAGATCCAAAGAAATCAGCTAAAGCAAAATACTTTTAGAATTTTAGTCACTGGATTCCAACTTATATAGGAACTGGTTATTCTTATCCAAAATGTCCTGTGATTAATGAAGTATACTTCAGTAGAACATGTCTAAAGACAGCAGCATTAGTATTCAAAGAGCAAATGAATTTATCAGTGAACTAAGATACAGAATTGGATATGATTCAATACTTCTTGTGTTTTAAAATGACTTCTTTGGAATAGTAGCTTTTAATACATTCTTTGCAATTATAACTTTCCCACTGAATCTTGATTGTATGAAGGATATTCCATGCTAAATAAATATGATTGCTGGATTGAATAGATGGATCACTTCTCACTATTCCCATCCTAGTTAGAATATGTATGAAACTAGATCTATTGCTGAGCTTAATTGTTTTGATTATATGGAATAGGTTCTTAGAGCTAATCTATTTCCATCTCAGGATATTGATCAGAAATCCTTGTATGGATCCTTATTCCTTATTCCCAATCTTTTGAGGCATCTTAATGTTCAGCTGTTCTTGAAATTGTGCAACAAACATGCAGGAACAAAATCTTTGAGCATTCATGAACTCTAATGTTTCTAAATTGTTTGGCCTAGGAAATTTATTTTCCTCATATTCAATGCACAGTACAGTAGAAAAAATTGTATTCGTATACTTAATTTGAAATGCTTTGAGTGTATATACAATATTTGTTGATTAAGCACACTACTTTCATATTGAATTAAAAATAAAGTACCCAACTTCCAATACTCAATTTATATTGTAAGTCAAACATACTTTCATTAGCAGGATATACACAGGATATACTTGCTAGAGAAATTCTGGTATAGAAATTTATACTATTACTTCTTGAAGATGTGTCAAACGTGACAAGTTGCTATTTATCTGTTGCATCTTCTTTTTGTTCATTCTTCTTAATTTAAGTCTAAGGCATTGTTCAAACCATAGGTACTACAAAGACAATATTGTAGATACAGTGAGCAAGCAAGCAAACAAAGATGTAAAAAAAAAGTTTAATTCATTCTTTGTTCATTCTCTTTTCAATTTTGTGTAAATCCCCAGTGGGTTTTAGGTGTGTTGGGCTTTAAAACGAAGCAAGCATTTCAAGATGCCAAATTGTGTTCTAGTTTTCAGAGTTTATGCTTGCATTAACAGTCTGGTTCACATATATTAATTATGTTAGGTTTTGGCTTAATGTGCAGAGCCAGGCAATTAGGATTTAATAATCAAACCATGATTAAACAAACAACGGCACACTATAATATGTAAAAAATGTATGTGAACATGGTATACCTACAATTAAAATACTTACAGATAATTCTCCTTTAGCAACTGCCTCATTTAAGAACTGTTTGTAGTTACAATGGTGATGAAAAATAATTTTGTGTCCAATGCCTCCATTTATGACCTTCACAGTAACGGTAAAACAAAGGAAAGCTGAATCATAAGCACAGCTGCGGTTTCACTTACTGACTACTTCACTTAAAACAATTGAGCTGCCGGTCCCAATTGTGGCCACTAAACGAGGACCACCTACCGTATCTATAATTTGTGCTATTTCCAATCTCCATAATGGAGCATGTATGTTTATGCAGTATCTGGGCCTAAAGAGAAGGGTGTTTTTTCTCCAGTGTATGCATGTATGGGGCGTGCTTCTCCATTGACTAAGCATGCTTAGCATACATAAAGATTGACTAGGTGGGGTGGGAAGCATACTTCAATAGAATCTCATGAAGGAAGCACTGAAGAGGAGAAAACATTTCATACTGTACAGTTATCCAGTGACAAGCAGGTATGCAGGATGTCAGTATTATTCACATTCTGTTTTATCTGTGATCCCATTCTCTTGCTTTCAGAGCCATCTATGTACAATAGTATTGTGAAAGTCACCCTTCTTTTTTTTTTAAACTGATAGATGTTTCAGCCTTGTCTTTTAAATCATTTTTATTCAAAGGGACAATGTTTCAATGTTAAATAGATATATAGGTTATTATAGGCAAAAAAATAAAGGCCTATCTAGCAAAGTTGCTAAGGGATAAAAAAATTCAGGGATTTTACATCTCTATATACCTAAAGTAATTTCTGGGCCAGGGTACATCTATTTTTCAGGTACAACTTACCTTTTCCATGTGTCTTGCCAGGCTAAACTGCTCTGTTGTGTTTCCTGGAGGAAGGATAAGATAAATACAGCCCATGTTTATGTTTAGCACTGTGTAAATAAATATCAAGCAATCTGTGCAGACGATAACTAACACGTTTACCATCTGCATTAGCACCAAGCATTCTGCCTAGGAGAGCCTATAAGGAGAATCCATAATTTTTTAAATTTTCTGAGAACGTTGAAGAGAAGTGACTAATTTTTAAAAAATACACACTGTAGGTATCAATAGACGAGGGTATCCACAGTTTAGGATTGAATTGGGAATGCTTGGTGCTCTCTGGGCTTGAATGTTTGCTTGCAGACATTTTATCACCCAAATAGATAACATCAGTGTCATTGAGAGTGGATTTTGATCTTTGTTTATATACAGTAGTTGCCCTGCTAGTTTTGGGGTGTGGTTTTCAGCCTGGTAGCTTATTGATTAGGGCAGGAGCCTCCAAACTTAGGTATTTTAAGACTTGTGGACTTCAACCCCCAGGATTCCCCAGCCAGCAACACTGGCTGGGGAATTCTGGGAGTTGAAGTCCACAAATCTTAAAGTGGCCACGTTTGAAGACTGCTGGATTAGGGTATTGTTTTCAGCTTGATTATTTGTCTGGTGTCAATCCTGCTTATCTGGCTGCTGGAAAAGACATGTTTGGTCTTTTTGTTTCCTTCTTAGCTTTTCTATTATCTTTTTGAAAGGCATGTGAGTATGCTTTATCTCTATTTGTCCACTGATGGCTGATTTGTCTGAATGTCAAGCTTCCAGAATTCCCTAATGGTTTTTGTTTTTTTGTTTAATTTGTCTTGGTCTAACAATTTCTCACACTGTACTGTTCCCACGCTCCCATGTGTTCAACTCTTTCCATGTGTTGTGGGATTGACTAAAGCAGTTTTGGGGGTCTCTTTTGACTGCTAGTTGGTCTTCATGGATGCCCGCTGCCAGTCTTCAGCCTGTCTGTCCTACACAGTGGCTGTGTAAGTCCTAGGTAAGTCCTCAACGTACAATTGAACCCAACATTTCTGTTGTTAAGTGAGACATTTGTTAAGTGAGTTTTGCCCCATTTTTATGACCTTCTTTGCCACAGTTGTTAAGTGAATCACTGCAGCTGATAAGTAAGTAACATGGTTGTTAAGTGAATCTGGCTTTTCCATGGATTTTGCTCGTCAGAAGATTGCAAAAGGGGATTGGATGACCTTGGGACACAGCAAAGGTCATAAGTACAAGTCCGTTGCCAAGCGTCTGAATTTTGATCATGGGGATGCTATGAAGGTTGTAAGTGTGAGAAATGGTCACAAGTTACTTTTTTCAATGCTATTGTAACTTTCAATGGTCTCTAAATGAACTATTGTAAGTCAAGGACTACCTGTATCAACATCTAGCTTAAAAAAATAAGCCATCTGTTCTGATGTACTGAAAATGTTTAAATTCTATTTAAAAAAAAAAAGACTTCAAGTGCCTGTTTAATTTATATTCGGCTATGTTTCAGTCTGTTTATAAGAACTTTCCTGGCTGAAAAAGTGTATTCCAGTTTTCGAGTTGGATTATCTTTATCACATGCTTGCTGATGCTTTTGACTGTTAGATGCAGAAGCTATTTCAGCTATTCCAACTCATTTAATAATCTTTGATCAGCACTGATCTGGAATAAGTTTGTTTGAAACTGGGTTCTAAACGTGATTATTAATAGCAATTACTCACTTGTTTGTTGCCTTTTCAAATCAGGAAGTCAAAATCTTCCTAAATGAAGAATATTCTAAATGGCTGTGCCCATGTGATCACCAGGATTTGAGTGCAAACTGAATTAATATTTATTAGATTGAATTCTTGCAGTCAAATAGATCCTCCTTGAATATTACTATTTGAAATAATGGTTGTTATTTTTTTTAGTTCCACTCTTAGCTAGAAGATTTAAGCGTAATTAATTTCATTTTTCATGCCTTATTAATTCTTTTTATGAGATTTCTATCCTACCGCAATGAAAAGGTTCTTGGCAGCATACGCCAACTCTCGCTTCAAAAATAGATCCAAAATTTTGGATAAAGATCCTGTCAGAGACAGTGCAGCTGGCCCACCTATGACTAACCTTAATACACCAGTATTCACATTCTGTTACCTCTGAAGCAGAAGTCTTGATTACAGGTATGGCATCTCTGCTCATTAACATCTCCAAGTGTTAACACTCTAACACTTGGAGATAAGCAAGATCTTATTGTAAATGGACATGGCTTTTACAATAAGCAACTTGAGAGCAAAATCACCGGGTGGTTATTAGGTCACAGAAGTGGGATGGCTAAAATAGAAGTGGAGATCCTCACCCGTGTTTCAGTCCCCCTTCACCTGGAATTCCTTTATTGTAATATCCCATGACCTATCACAACTGGGATCAGTTTAGCCTTCCCATTACAGTTGTACAACTCCACATATAGGAGGCCACCAAGTAAAATCCACACAGTTATCTATATATTTATCCAATCATCTCCCTTTTGGAGGCATCAGTCCCAAAGTACTACTCATGTTGGCCCACCCATCTCTCAATTCCTTTTACCATCTCTAGTGCACTAAACCTTCACAAGATCATCCACAACCACTCATCCTCATTGAATAGGAGGATGCAATCTTATATAGGATAGGATAGGATGGGATGGGATGGGATGGGATGGGATGGGACGGGACGGGACGGGACGGGACGGGATGGAACAGAACAGAACAGAATTGAATTCTTTATGGCCAAGTGTGATTGGACATACAAGGAATTTGTCTTTGGTGCATATGCTCTCAGTGTACATAAAAAGAAAAAAATATATTAATCAAGAATCATAAGAGGATCATAAGATTCTGACAACAGTACTTAGTGATAGTCATAGGATACTAAATAAGCAATCAAATATTAGGAAACAAATAAGCAATATAGCTGTAGAGATACAAGGCAAGCAACAAGGTTATAGTCATAAGTGGGAGGAGATAGATAATAGGAAGAATGAGAAGAAGAATAGTAGTACAGTAAATAGTTTGACAGTGTTGTGGGAATTAGTTGTTTTGCAGAGCAATGGCATTCGCTGAAAAACTGTCCTTGTGTCCAATTATTCTGGTGTGCCCTATAGTGTCATTTTGAAGGTAGTAGTTGAAACAATTTATGTCCAGGATGTGAGGGTCTGTAGATATTTTCACAGCCCTCTTTTTGACTCATGCAGTACACAGGTGAAGATTCCCTCTGGATCCCATTCAGATCTAGAAAACCTCCCAATCCAAGTGTAATTAGCACTTTCTTGAGAGACAGATCCCTCCTAGGGCTACAATTACCTGATTGTATACAGTTGCCAATGCCACTGTAGGAAGTGGCTTAAGGAGGTGGCCCAAGATGATTCCTCAGGTAACCTTGACCCATGCCATAACGTAGTCTTTATAGGTAATAACCAGCACCTTGAATTGGATCTGGAGGCAACCAGGCAACCGGTGTAGCTTACAAAAGACTGCCTTCTGTGCCAGAAAGAAGAGTGCGGCATCTTCAAGAGGTCTCTCCTGCAAGTCTTAACAACCAAACAAGTTTGTAAAAAGAGATATATCCCCCTGGATGTTCAACAGTTTAATGGTCCATGTCAATACTTTCAATTCTGCCCTAGGCAACTGGCCCCAGGGAGGATCCTTCAGTTCTGCTATCATGTGATCCCTGAAATTTACTTGGATAGTAGTCTAGCTATTGTGTTTCACAACTTCCAGGTATTTGTCAAGGACATTCTTACATGTGTTACAATAATTAAGATAGAAATCAATCAGGGAATGGATAACTATTGCCATACCCAAGAAAGAATGCAGCTGTCATATCAGAAGTAATTATGTAAAGATGCTTTTTGCTACCCAGCTGCCACCTGCAATCCCAACAGTAACTGTGTGGAGCACTCTGCAGTCTCCACAGTTGCTCCTTCTATAGGTAGTACAACAATTCCCAAGTCCATTTTCTATTTACTAACAGCATCGTCCTCCTGTCTTCATTTCAGCCATTAGGCAATGTTCCACAGTTCTTGTTCTGATTACTATCTTTGAAACACGTTTGTAATGATTTGGGGATCTCTGGGAACGTCATAGAATCTTTCCCCACAAATGATCCTCCCCATCCTTCTTGCTACAGGAGGACAGGATAATAATACAATCTCCTGATCTCATAAGAGTCTTATCTGAGTAAACAATGTCCCCAGGGGTGGGTGGAGAAAACTTTTAAGATTGTGGATCGCATATATGTCCTACCTTCTCTTCTATGACACAGGTGCCTCCTCATGGCAAGGATGTATTATTTGCAGCCCCGTGAAAAATCCCTCCCCCTTAAAAAATGGGGGAAAGTGCTATGGCATTCACACCATAGTGCTATGGTTGCTTATAGAGGAAAGGCAGTCTTGGCAGAACATAAACCAGTGGAAATAAAACCATTTAAATGGTCAGCCTTTGGAGAACAGAGAATTAGTGGCACCAAACAGGAATAAAACTGGTGTTGCCCAGCTATTAAGGTGTTACAAATTGCAAGTGAACCTCAGCCCTGGGACTGCCTTGGCCTTTTCTTTCAAACCCTTCGCATGGGCATGACAGGTGGTAATTTAGCAGATAAGAAAAGTGGGTTGGGGAACAATGGAGAGGCTTCTGACTCTCTTCTGTCCTTAGCTGGAAGGCTAAGGGAGGGAGGTCTCGGGAGTAGTTGCTGTTGACTGAAGTCTTAACAGAACTCATTCCCATTCATACAGGCCAGAAAGGAAATAAAAGGTGGGCACATCACTCCCTTCATTTTTTGTTTCAAAATGAGATACCTTGATTCTAACTACAGACTAATATGCTGATATATTTTTTCAAAAAATCATTCCTTTCCTTACTGAATTTGGATCAGAATCAGTTAAGTGAGTGACTTGTTATTTGGGGAGCAGAGTTACTCAGCTAAACAGATGCCCTCTTAAATGTTGTGAGTGGGACTTTTGCACTCATAATCTCCAGCTAGGAGAGCTGAAGAGTGAACATTGGAGGGGCTGAAATATAAAAATATTTGGAGGGAATAAGTTTGGGCTTGCTAGTTTGGAGAGGGCCAATAATCCCCAAATTGGTGTAGGAAAATTAAATAGGATTAGTGGTTTGGCAGTATCAATTTTTGGAGATTGGCTGGGCTTTTTATGGCTTTATTTATGTCCATATAAAAGTCCAAATTAATAGTACCTTTGCACTGCATCTTAGTTTTGATAGTGCATCGAATCACCTAAGTGGAGATATAAACAAATTTACTGTTTTACAATATGAGCCAATAAGATCTCTTAAATACAAGCAACTTCCCAGGATCAGCAATAGTTAGGATGACCTACTCAAATGTATTATTTGAGATGACCTGGTGGTCTTCTAAGATTGGCTGAGCTGTAGCATCCAAAATGTGTCTCAGTGGAGGATTCCACTGAGTGAAGTTCTCCATCTCTATGTGACTAATTTATTTATTAATTTTATATACTGCCCATCTCAGTATCGAGTGACTCTGGGTGGCTAATAAGAAGAGCACAGATTTATACGTTCCCTAGCCATGTTGGGGGCCTTCAAGGAAATCTTTCTTTTCTAGACTGTTCAGCAGCCAAGAAATTATGCAAAACTAACTCACATGAATGAGTCCCCACAGATTTATCAAAGCCCGTGAGATTTGCCAGCCTTGTGGGAATGCCAAAAGAGAGCTTGAGATCAATTTCATCTTTCTAGGGACCATGATTTAGATGCCTTCTTGACAGAGAATAGCCACCCAGAGATGTTCCTTTTTATATTTAATTTATAGAAAAAGAAGTCATCTCTCTTTGGCTTCCTCTAATTTGCAGGCTCACCATCTCCCATGATTCCCCAAACTGTGAAAGACTCCATCTCCCATTAGCCTCCCCCTCTCCCCTCAAGCCATTTACTTCAGCTAGAGCTTCAGGTTGCTACAACATCAGCCTGAAACTGAAACTTAACCTGATACTATAGAAACACCGCACACAACGGGGAGGCTCTTGAGACATCATTTATTTCCAATTGTTATTGATGGCCTTTCATACTTTGCTCGTGGGTCTACTTTACCTTGTCACTTATGAGCTATGAGGTTATCAATAACTCATGGAAATAAATGTCTTATTGATAGCTTGTTATATATCCAATGTTTTGTCTTCCTTTCTCGAACTCGCACACACGTATATAAAAATATACTCCGTCATATATAATGCAAACCAGAGGAGAGAAGGAATAAAAGCACTTGATGTCACCAATCCTCTTATCTTTGAACATCGAGGCTTTTAAAGACTCAAAGGGTTCCTCCCCCTTCTATTCTTCCAAAGGCATTTCACAAAGATATGTCCCTAATTTATTTATTAAGGGAAGCCTGAAGAACAAGGTAAAATTACCAGGCCGGCCTATCCATGCTTTTCTATACACACAAGGGTATTCATAATTAATGGACTGGCCTACAGTGTTGTGTCTAGAATAAACTTAAGGTCAGATCTCTGGGAGACCAATCATGCCATTATGCCTGACGGGAAATGAATACATGCAGGAACTCAGAAGTGCTGAGCTGAAAGAGAATGGTACTGAATGTACAAGAGGCATTTCAAACAATTCATTCCTAAGTGAAAGTGCTTTTCCCTTAGTTTTCCTCCTTGCCTTGATCTAACTAAAACTGTTGTGAGGGCAGGTTAATGATTGACCTTTCCAGGGACTACATACCAAGCTTTGTTCCCAAGCAGTCAGGAGCTTGGGGAGGCTTGAAATCTTTGACAGACAGAATAGGATTAAACTGCTGTAAGAAGTCCACTGCAGGTGATGGATCAATGGGAAAAGAGGAAAGAGGCTCTCGGAATATTTCCAGGATATTTCCACGGGCTGCTATCACGTGACATCTCAGCTGGTCTAGTAAGATAAAGGGTGGGTGGGTGGGAGATAAAACCAGTTATTGTCCTTCAGTGGATGCTTAAACAGCTTACAGTACCTTGTGAAAATTTTAAATAAAGTAAGGCAAAGCAAAAAAAAGGACATTCTGAATTAAGAAACAACCACATATTATATATATAAGGTCCAAGTAGTTCAAAATTACTTAATTTGTTGCCCTTCAAATCCTGAAAATCATAAAGAAGAATGGATAGATTTCTGTTTAAGATCCATCCCCCCCCCCCGGTAAATAGAAAGTATAGTACAGTACAGTGTTGAAAGCTGTTTTAAAACATCTTAAAATGAGAAATGATCCCTTAATTTATCAAATTAATCCTTATAGTCAAGGTTTAAGAGAAATCAATAGAGCCCTTACTACAAATGAACACATAGATTTGAACCCATTACCAAACCCAATAAAATCCTTATGGATCATTTTCACCCATGCTGCAAGCTCTGAAATAGTTACTCTAATGGTTGTGAACTTGATACAGTTCCGGTTAAAATGTAATTAAACAATGGATTTCTTCATTGATTCCCTGCTGATTGATTTACCCCTGGCTCCAATGGAGATTTCAGTCCTTAGAATGACCTTCCCTGCTTAAACCAGTTAATTAAATAATAAATGCTGGAGAACTTTAATGAATGTAATTATACTTTGAGTCTATTTATAGAGAGATCAAGCTTTTTATTAAAGAGACATTTTCTTCTTCCTTAAAAATATAATTCTTAAGATAGTGAGTCTATATGCTAAATGTATGTGTATGTGTGTGTGAGAGGGGGAGGGCGGAGAGTTTAAATCATTTTACTATTTTTGGTGAATTAGGATAATTGCATATCCATTCTATGCTTAATTTTTTAACCAAGAACAATCTTTTAAAAAATTCCATGATTTTTCCTTTTTTTATTTTTTATGGCAGAACTTGACTTTATACTTATCAACTATTATGCAGTTGTGAAAAGCAAGTTTTTTTAAAAAAAATGTTTAGTTTAAATTATTTGAACATTAAAAGGATGCTGTGAAAAAGGGTATCTCCTAGAGTAAAATATTCTATGAATTTTTCTTCAAATGAATCTCAAAAAGCTCAGCAACAAAACATCAAAGAAGGTGTCTCATTTGTTACCTAATAAATAAATTTATTATGCACTATTCACAAAGTGCTTTCTAATGTTTAGCTTAGTCGGCTCTTAGGTAGGCAAACTTGTGCCATGGTCAACTTGTTAAATCTCTTAAGAGCCTTTTCAGATGTTGAGGAAAAGAAAACCTCACAATCTAGCAAATTAAGCACTTCTAAATTCCACTGATTTTCATAGAAGAATTAAGGACATGGTTAAGTTTCATCAATGAGAATTAACAGTGCCTGATTTGCCTGGATGGCATCCAATGCAATTTAGTTAAAGTACTTTAATAACCCCAAACAGTGGCAACCTTAGTTGCAATCCATAAAACATACCCCTTTTCAAGTAACGCATGGGAGAAGTCCTCTGGTTGGGAGAGAGGGAGGTTACTATTTAAAAATAATTGGGACTTCAGCACTCCAATTGTAGGATTGAAAAAATGCTTAGCCTGCAAAGGGAAAACAAATCAGCACTAAATCTGAAAAATAAATGGTTTCACAATGTGATTTTGTAGAGTTGCAGGGGGGAAGGAATTCCTTAGTAGTGGATCGCTGCCTGCTCGGTTGTTTTCTAAAAGGTGTTATATTGTCCATTATCAGCAAAGTCACAACTTGGAAATTGGCCAGTTGGCACTGCATTACTTTGTATTGTCACCCAAATGACACCCGGATAGAAAAGGGCAAGAAGAAAAACATTGGATGACAAAATATTGCCATTGGAATATACAAATCTGCTTGTTCTGCACCGACATGAGGCATCGGATGGTTTTGGCTGACAGCAAACTCCACCAATTGGCATTCGAACAGGTAAAATCTAGCACAGGCATTCAATCCCTCATTCATTTATGCAGACATGTCATTGCACTAATTTCAAATGGAATTTTTTCTACTGAGGAAAGATTGCTAATATTGGACAAGTAAAAACTTATGTGAATAAGATCCATGTGCAGAGATTGCTATATATAATTAACCCGCAACCAGTTATGGAAACTTGGATTGCCTGCCTGAATAAGGAGACAGTTGTTCCTTATGTAACAAGAGTCATGATGGGCACTATGGCAGTATTTCCCTTAAAGGGGCAAAAAACAACAACAACCCAATTCCAATCTCTCCAGCAAATCCATGCTAGAGCTGTTTTCCCCCCTTAGGATCAGAGAAAATGGCACAAAAAATATGCCAGCTATTGACGTGTGTGGAGCTTTTAATCAGGCAAGATGTTTCAACAAACGGCAAATGGGAAGAAAGAGCAATATAAAAAGATTACCATAATTGGCATAAACCTGCCTTTCAAACTTAGTCTCAAAATAGAATCAGTAGATTGAAGATTCTTCGAGGCAACCAGCCTGTCTCCCAATCCTGTTTAAAATACACTTCGGATCAAAACAGTTTGAAATCCTTTGAGACTGATCTGGACTTATCCGACTAAAAGGTGGTTCTATTTGGATATTCACATATTATAAATGCAGTCATATTTAATATATAGAGTCCAGACCTTTTAGAAAACCATCAGCCATCATCAATTGCCCTATGGACAAACCTGTGAGCACAGAGAATTGTTAACTAAGCAAGATTCTTTGGCCGATAATTGACTATGTCATCCCATCTCCTCGAAATTCATCAGGACCACAATTAAAATTATAGCTTTCCCTCTTAATAAACAAAAGAGGCAAATAAACAGCTACTGAGATGCATTTCTTTGCTATGTGTTTCTGTGCATGCACTTGTGTACATTTGTCTCTGTTTTTGAGGCAACACATCTAAGCCAGTTTGAAAGGAAGCTATGGGAGGGAAGCTAGGTTTTAAATCAATTAATTAACAGCCCTCAAAGCCCTCCCACTCATCATGGCAGCAAACCTCTGTTGCTTTCCTGACTTCTGATGCTGGCAGACTTCCAATTCTGCATTTGGATACCTTCTCCAAGGCACTCCAGCAAGTTCTGCAATTTGGATCCCAAGAAATGGGGGGAGGGGAACACTTCAAGCAGTGGGACTTGCTCTTTCTGAAACAGTTTGGGCTTCTTTGAAGTGACATTGCGCCACAAATGCTACCCTGCTGTTTAAATTGCTCACAAATGCAAGCCCTCCCATTCACAATATTATACAATCCACAGGACTGTATGAGTCTGGGTGTACAGGTATGGTTTCATTATTATACTGTCCTGAGTGAACGCCTTTGCATGGACTTTTATAATAAAAACTACATCACTATTCCTCTTTATATTATGTTTAGCTATTGTGGGGGGATTTTAGTGATTTTACAATTCTGTTCTTTTTTTGCTCTCTTTAGAATACACGTTAACAACCATGGCTTTTACAACAGAAATGAATTTCTAGCTCCCACTTGTGCGATGCAATATATAGGTTACCGTTCAGAAGAAGTAGGGTGGTAGAATATATTGCTTGAAATACTTTGTTATGCAGTTGACATATTTAATATGTAATGGTTCGCCTAACTTATGAGACCTGTCAGTTACATAGACTATTTCATCAACCTGATGCATTGTGGTGTTGGACTCCTCACCTCAAGACCTCTAATTAATATAAAATAGCCAGAGGGAAAGAAAACCTAGAATGTGCACACAGTTGCAAGTATGAAGATGGAAATAATAGTCATAGCCCAATGAAGAACCTTCTCCAGGGTCAGTATGGAGCACCTAGTCTTCATGGCTGAACGCTAAAAGGATCCTGTAAGGTTGAAGATTGCAGAGAAAAGCAATGGATATCTCAAAGTTCTATAAGTTTGCATTTTTTAAATGAAAAAGTTACTGGCAGAAATGTGTATTGTGATAAATATTTTGGATCTTGATCTCTTCCATTGTGATTTTTTTTAAAAATAAAATAAAAAAGGAATTGCTTAAAGTATGATTGTGGGAAAAACTGATGGCTGAGTCAGAATCTAGTTTGCTAGGAAGCTTGTCTGATATTTCAATTGCAAAGTTACAAAGAACTTGAGCTTATAGGAAGCCTCAGAATGTTAGCGCCCTTTGTTCTTTTATTATGCTTCATCACTTTTACTTATTGTTATTAACAAGGATTTAAGAGTTAAGAGAATACCCCTCCCACTTAATACTGAGAAGAGATTTTAAGAAAGGGAGAGTGACATGATTCACCAATTTTTTTTTTAAAAAGTCAAAGGTAGACATGCCTTGCATCAAAATTCTTCAGATTGCACCGAGGGCTGAGGAACAGATGTTGGCACAAATTGGCATCTCAATGTGCAGAAAACAGCACACAGTTTTAGCTTAGGAGCTGGGATTAGGAGTACCTTATGGGTTCCATCTTGGGTAGCAACAATTTTGAGTCTGCAGTGGGATTTCTCTTTCAGCATGATGACAATGGGATTTTGCGCAAAGAGAAATTACATTCATGCATATGGATGTAACTCTAGTTACTTACTTTCCTTCTATAGTTGAGAAGGATTTCCCAATTGCCAGGGCAGGAGTAGACAGCAATAGATGGGCTGGGGGTACAGGGGCATAGAGGAGGTACTCCCCTTCACAAGCAGAAATGTTTTCCCTGGCAAACCTACTGCTAGGTGTAACCCACATGGATTAGCAAAAGGCAGAATCACACTAGAAAGCCTGAATATCTGCTTTGTATATGCCACTAAGGTTTGAGTAAGTCTTGAGAGTAAGAGTTAAAGGTAAAGTGCAAACCACAATAATTGCATTCAGAAAACCAAACAAATCTGAAATCCAGTTAAGTTGGAGGACTGAGAGGCCCAGTCATAACATGAGAAGGAAGATTTAGAAAACAGAATGATGAAAAAGGCAAAATGTTTTTGCTGGATGCAGAAGATGGGAATGTTGGTGTATTGGATTAGAGATTGACTGAGAATTTTGGGTAGTTAGTCCAATTGTTCTGGTGAGCTTTACATCGGAGAACTGCAGTAAAGTGAATCTGCAACAGAATATATCTCATGGTCAACTGTGACCCTTTATTTCAGTAGCAGGATTTTAAATAGGATTTCTTTGCAACAAGAAGAAAGTAGCAATAGCAATGATGGTTCTGGAAACTAAGCTCTTGGGAAAAGATAATTATATGTTACTGCCTGAAAATGATTTATTCTGATGGGCTGCAGGTAGAATCCAGGGAAATCACAAGAGAAAATATGGGCAATAAATCTAAACAAGAAGCACATGGATACAATTATATTCACATGATGCAGCTGAACAACATTCTCGTAACTAAACATGCATTGCATAAAATTAAGTTTGGAACTTGAGATATAGTGTTTCTGGAGAAGGGTGCCATGTTGTCCCCTTTAAGAAATTGTGTGATATGTGCCTGTAAATATAAGGTCCATGTGCGATTGTAAATAAAAGGCAAATGAATTACGTAACTGGCAATTCTACACAGTGCACCCTGCTTAACGCCCAGTGCAATGCATCTAAAAAAGGAACAGTGCTTAAAGCATATAGATCACAGCTGCTAACTTGAACCATCAATGACAAAATGAGCAGATTTTATAAAGGAAGCCAGTCATTTCTCCCCCTCTTAACTCTGGCTTTCTGTATGCTGGGTATGTGATGTGAGAATAATCTCTAAAATGCTTTTATTGCATGCCTGCTACCTGCTTTAAAAAAAACCACAGCAGTAACTGTCAGAAAACATACAAAAGTTCTTGTCTCCGGCTCACTCTCTGCACATGTGGAGGAAATGTGAAATCCCAATGTTTTACAGAAAAAGGAAATTGGATAAACAATTTGAAGGATTATTTCCTGGATAAATTACTGGCATTCAACGGCAAATTCCATGTTGCCAAGCTGGGATATTCAAACGTTAAAGACTCTTCCAACTGGGAAAAGCTTTATAGCAAACTTCCCAGTCCAGGGCAGGGGTGTCAACAGTTTTATGGGCCCCGGGCAAAGCAGTGTATTGGGGCCCCTACGACAACTACTCACAGGAATAAAAATGTAATTGGTGGATGAAATTAAACATGAATTTATTTTATTGGCACTTCCAACAAATAAAGATGCTGTTGTATTTAAATGCTATAAGGTGCACTGAAGGGTTAACATAAACAGATTAGTACGGGGCCCCTGTGTTCGTGGGGTCCACGGCCAAATGCCCATCAAATGCCAATGCGTTAAGGCAAGCGTGGTCCAGGACAGCGAAAGTCACTGAAAGTTCACCGCTGCAGCGGCTTAATTCGCAGCGCTTTCTCTTCTCGCGCCCAGCTCCGCACTTTCGCCGGGCGGCTTCCGGGCTCCAGTTCTCAGCTGATTCATTGGCTGAAGCTACTCAGACGGGCCGGCGCCTGGCTCGTGACATCACCCATTCACACTTTGGCCCAGCTGGCGCCGCCTGGGCGGTCGCCGTGGCAACAGGGACGCCGCGCTCGGAGCAGCAATGATTTCCAGCCAGAACAGGAGCAGAGGGAGCCGACTTTGGCAAGTGCGCATGTGCGAGGCTTTTTCCCTCGAATTTTCGCTTCACTTCTGTAGAGAGGAACGAATCGGGAGGGGAGAGGCGGGGCGGGGTTATTTATTTATGTATGTATGTATTATGTATTTATTTATTATTTGCTGCCTTTGAGATCCTGGGCGGCGGATTGGCAGGCAATTTGGGGAAAGTGGCGGGGTTTCCCGCAAAGCACGCTTGATTGTGGGCGACCGTGAAAAAATAGGACTAAATTAAAGAGAAAACGGGAGATGCGCTTAACTGCCTGCCAAATTATTTGGGTTAACAACATGTGCAGATTTTAATCGTAGTTAAGCGATATAAAGCAACAGTTGTACGGGCGGGTGCGAATCTCGGAAATACTCCCCGCTAGGAAAGGACAATTCAGAAACGAAAGAAGAAAAGCGCTGTCCTGCCTGAAATGAAATGAAATTTTAAAAAGGGAATGAAATGAACAAATGGTTTAATAATCCCGCCACAGCGGCTTCCTCGGTTGTCAGTCTCATGGGATGCCTTCCGAGTCACATATGAATAATAAGGTTTTGACTCAAACTGATGGTGCTTTGTCTTTAAAATTGAGTGTGGGTCAATTGTTCTTAGTTTCCATTGCAAAATGGAAATCTTTACCATTGGGCATGTTGGCCTTTATTATTCTATTCCTATTCCTATTTTATTCCTATTCCTATTCTATTCCTTTTCTATTCCTATTCCTATTCTATTCTATTCTATTCCTATTCAATTCTATTCTAGAAAAAAAAGTTTCATCTGCCAGAAAAATAAAAAGGTTCAGGGGTTCATAGAACATGGAAGATGAAATAATATTTACAACAGCTTAATATCTATTCCCTCAGGAAGCACCATGAATTTTCCTCATACCGGTATTAGCTTTTGATGAGCAGCATGGATAGTATGAGGGAAAAATACTGTTGTTTAAAGATGACAATCAGGACCTGAGATGAGTCAACCTTTGGGGCTGCAAGACTTTTAATCAGGTATATATGCCTGGTAACTTGAAGTAATTTGATTTACATTTACTCACCAACTTAAGCTGACCTTCTGCTAATGTCATTTCATGTATACTTTGAACAGATTGTAAAGTCAATACAACCAAAAAGAAATGAGCCATTCTTTTTTTCTGTTTCCATCTTTTGCAACAGCCCACTTTTTTTTCTTGGATATTTGATTAAATTTTCTCTGAATAATCTTTCAGTTCTTCCTTCCTTCTTCTTTTTTTCTATTCATCTCCCAATATGTCATGTCTCTCTCTCTCTCTCTGAAAAGTTTTTAATTAGTTTCTTTCTGAAGATATTGTTTTTGTCTTCCTGTCTAAGAAAATCTCTTCAAATGGCTTTTAAATGGATTTTAAAAATGAAGCATGACACGAAACTTCCTCTGAGACTGGATCTTTGTATTCACCATAGCAATGCTATTTCTCTCCTCTCCTCTTTGAGGCTATTCTGTGTAGAGCATTAAATAGGGAGACTATCTGAAGTTCAATTTGTTCCTGAAATTGGAAGCCCAATTCCCAGAAGATGTTGTGAGATTTTTACTGAAAGATGTCTGCTTTAAAAATCTTACCTACAATTCCGTTCCTTCCCAATGTTTGATATGTCCTTTCAGTTAAATGCTATTGTCCATAATTCAAAGTGTCAAATCATTCTGCTCATCCAGGCTGTGTTTTCATCTACCAGCCTTTTCCTAGTAATTATGAGCATGTTTTGAATACCAATTCCAGTGTCCGTTCATGAATTTCAAGAACTAATACAGAATTACATGTTTAATTTTCAGTTATTTCCAAATCTTTTAGGAAAGCATATTATGATATTTGGTTGATGCTGACTTAGTTCACTCTGATGAGTTACCTGGAAATAATTGTACGGTATTATTTGCAGTATAAGGAATATAAGAGGAGCTGCAATAAGTAGAACAAAATAAAAATCAAAGACTTCCATAAAGAGATGAAAAAATACATATTTAATAACATGATTAATTTATAAGTTTTTAAAGTGATGCCTTACTTGAAATGTATGAGAATATTTTCCCTTGATATTGATGTCTGATTAAGAAAGTTTCTGAAATGATTGAATAGCTTAGTAGTTTATTGAGCTTTTTTTGAAAAATACGGCAGTGAGGTTTTCTGCTTTCCTTGATTTTGCCAAACTGAACTACACACACACACTTTTCTATTAGATAATAGGCAAGATAGTTGACAACAGAAGCACTAAAACCACAAAACACATGGAATAGTAGTAAAAGAGATAATACATGAAAACAAATGTCATCACATATTTACAAATTACCATATGAATTAAAGAGTTTAGTCTACCAGAAAGACTTGACGGAGTTCTAGGTTATGGAGACAATTCTGGAGAATGCTATGTATTATACTTGCAATGGACATTGATGAAACACAAAACAATTTTTCTATATGCAGAAGTTGCAATTTTATTTTCCCAGGTTCTGATTGGTCTAAGGAAGGCAATCTTGGGAACTGGCCAATTATTGTGCCTCAAAAGCTTGGAAATTTATTGCAAGACCAAAGTCGGAGTCTTTGCCAGATGGCCCCAAAGGCTTATTTGGATGCTAAAAATCACTCTATGGAACAGGTTAAATAAAGGCATAGATTTCATGCCACAATCTCATGTAGATTGCACGGAGAAGGCCTAGTGCAAATAGCCTAGAGATCTGATATAGGATTGCAATTGTTGCTTTTTTTTACATTAAATGAACATCAGTGCACTCCAAGGGTACTCAGCAAAAGTTAGAGCACAGGTATTGTTTGGTTCCCAATTAGGCATCTGGAGTTCTTTTGTCCTGTTAAAAAAGCTCACATTAATTTTCTAAGGAATACCTATCTACAACTCCTTGTTATGTCTCAGATGTGACTCTAACACTATGAAGTTGGCATTAGTAAAATAGAGACCAAGGTATATTATATATTGTGTGTGTTTGCATCTGTGTGTATACTTTTAAATCATTGTTGATGCCTAGTGATTGCCTGGATTAGATCCTGAAGTTTTCTTGGTAAGATTTCAGGAGATTTCAGCTTCCCATGGACTACTTCCTAGGACTGAGAAAGAGTGACCAACCCTAGGTCATCTAGTTAGGTTTGTACCTCAAGTAGGATTAGAATTCAAGATCTTTTTGATTCTAGTCTGGTGCCTTAACCACTACCCCAAACTGACTCTCTTATATTTTTACATACTAGGCCAAAATAAACTTTGCTTCATAGGTCTGACACCTCACATCTTTACAGATAATTTGTCTCATCCTAGTGAAAAGCAGTAAATAAAAAAATGGGAGCTCCTTTGATTCTCCATAACTCCGCACTCTCAGGCAAGTTGCCAATAAAGATATTAAAGGATTTCAATATCATATTAGACATGCCATCTCCTTCCAAGGATATATTTCCAAATAGAGATCCTTCTTCATCTTTTAATCTGCTAGATGTCTTAAGTCAAATCATAGGAAGACATTTGGCCTGGCTTGGTTTAATGCCCTTCCTACAGAAGTCTTAAATAGGAGATGCAAAGTGTCTATAGATATTCTCAGTCATCCAGGTCATGGTTGTCCCAAAGGTACTTTTTCAAAAGGTAACTGGGTTTTGTTTTAACTGTGTTTTTTTTTTTAAAAAAAAAAAACAAAGTCCAATTGCCTTTTGAAAAAGCACTTTTGGGAGATGCTAAGGCATCCCTTTTGGATGAAGTCTCTGTCCATGCTTTGAAGAGACTATCAAAACCATAAAATAAATTTAACAATATTGTGTATTTTGTGTTGGAATACACTCAGAATTGATAACCCCACATCTAAACACATTTCCTGACCATTTCAATCAGTCCAACATACTGTTTTTAGGTTCAGATACATTAATATTTTTAAGTTCAGATACATTGATATTTTAAGCATAGCTAAATTTTGTTATATGTAAAATGTGGAGCTGACCAAATGATACATCCACTTAATTTTATGATCTGCAGTTATCCCTATTCTTGTAGCCAGTGTTATATTACAGGGCTTTATTATGTGCTGATCATTGACTGCAATAAAGATTTTTTTTACAGAAAAGAGCTTCTCCCAGGAATTTTAAAACTAAGGAAAAGAAGAATTGGATTGTCAAAATATTTGAGTTGATAATATTGTACTTTCATAGTTCAATTTTAAAACTTGTAAGATGTGATTTTCTTGATAATTTTTGAATAAGATAAATGATGGATGAAATTATCTTAGTTTCTTTCAAATTCAGTGAAGTTGTATTGAGATAATATAAGCAAAATATTTTTATTTTACGGATACAATACATTTCTCAAGTGAATCTGACATTTGTAAAAGGTGTTCTTTTGATGATTCAGAATGAGTCCTATTAATAACCAACTATTTAATAAAACCATTGCAGAATTCTATTAATCTTTTAACTATAGTTAATCACTCAGAAGCACAGCATACTACTTCATCATCCAGCATAAATCACCCCTTTCTTCCCTTGTCATTTATTTATGGTATATCAGGCCATCTATATTAATCATACCAGTAGTTAATCATGTTCAAACCCTGGATTCAAATACTGCTTCAGGCTTGAGTAAGCATTGTGTTAAACTGATATGCAATTTCTTTTTTGGCTTGTGTGAATCCAACCTGCTAAGATTTACTTAAACTATGGTTAAATAAATCATGGTATGTGATCCCAGCCTGTAAATGAATCATTTTTATTGGGGTTAGTTAGCATGGTGCAACTTTATGGCTATACCAGGAGGAAAACTATAAATGAGAGGGAGAACTTGTTTTGGAAAAATGTTTACAGCCTTTGATCTACACTGGCATTAATGGCATATCCATAGCATGTTTCTCCTAGGTTTATGTGAATAAAAATTGAGCAAGTAATATGGTGGAGAAATCAAAAGAGAGAGCACCAAATATCGGTGCCTACATCCTGCAAGGAATCCAACATTTTTGCTACATTGTGAAGTTTATTTTAGTTTATTTATTTTATTTTATTTGGTTTGTCAATTGCTTACAAGATAATAGGTATAAGTAAAAACATAATTATGAATACATGGATACATATAAGAAAAATAAAAGAAACAATAGGACAGGGACAGTAGTCACGTTGTTGCGCTTATGCACGCCCCCTACAGATCTCTTAGGAAAGGGGTGAGGTCAATAGTAGACAGTCTAAGGTTGAAGTTTTGGGGGTTTGGGGAAGAAATCACAGAGTCAGGTAGAGTATTCCAGACATTGACCACTCTGTTGCTGAAGTTGTATTTCCTGCAATCAAGTTTGGTGCGATTAACCTCAAGTTTGTATCTATTGTTTGCTCTTGTATTGTTATGGTTGAAGCTGAAATATTCATTGACAGGTGGGACATTGCAATGGATGATTTTATATACTATACTTAGATCACACCGAAGGCGATGTAGTTCTAGGTTTTCTAGGTCTAGAATTTCAAGTCTGGTGGCATAAGGTATTCGGCAACGAGTACAGGAATGGAGAACTCTTCTTGTGAAATATTTCTGGACTTTCTCAACTATGTTAATATCAGATACGTAATGTGGGTTCCAGACTGATGAGCTGTATTCGAGTATTGGTCCAGCAAATGTTTTGTATGCTCTAGTTATTTGTGTAATATTACCAGAGAAAAAGCTACGTAGGATTAGGTTAACAAATCTTAATGCCTTTTGGGCTATGTAGTTACAGTGGGCTCTAGCACTTAAATCATTAGAGATGAGTACTCCAAGATCCTTGACAGAGTTTGGATCATCAACAAGGTCTTAACTATTCAGCCTGTATTTTATTTTCTGATTATTTTTGCCAATATGTAAGATAGAACATTTATTTGTTGAGATTTGAAGTTGCCATTTGTTTGACCATTCTGATACATAGTCGAGGTTTTTTTGAAGGGTAGCAGTATTGTTTGTGGTGTTGAATAGCTTTACATCATCAGCGAAGAGAATACAGTTGCTCTTAATATGATCACAGAGGTCATTTATGTAGAGTATGAAGAGAGTTGGTACTAGAACACTGCCTTGGGAGACCCCACTGTTGACAAGTACAGAATTTGATAGGACACTCCCAATTTTGACCATTTGTTGTCTGTTTGACAGGAATTCTTCTATCCAGTTATGCAGGTGTCCAGAGATACCATAAGATTTTAGTTTTCCCTTCTCTCCATGTTTCTCATTTCCTTTTTTTTTTTGTTTGCTTCTAATAATGGAAGGTATTTTGTTCAGTAACGGGATTGAGAGAGAAAATGGTACACATTTCATTAGTAGCAAAATCAATTATTACTTTTTTTGGGGGGGGAACCCTACCTGCTTTCAATTAAACAGGAAATTATCTAACCGATTACTTAATTTGCTCTGCTTGGCCATTTTGCAACTGCTTTATGCTGAATGAAGCATGAAATTAAATATGTAACAACTGCCCTAATGGTTATGTTTTGAGATTGCTGCATTTTGGAATTGCTGATGTCAATTTGTGATCAAAAATAATAAAAAAACATAATATGAGATGATTGCTACAGTTATTGGCTGCGCTATCTGTGGGGGGAAGGATCTATTTTGCTGCTAGCTGTTTGAAGTTTTAAAGGCATAATAAAAGAACCTTAATCTGATAGGCATTTGATTTTGGATCCTTTTCCTTAATTTTTTTCTGGGACTATAGATTCTAGTCTCCCTACTCCAAAATCTATCAGATCTATTGTTACAGGATTTTGGTGCCTCAAATACTGGCAGGTGGGCAAAGAAACGTGTTAACCATTGTTATACTGATCTTAAAAATGACTTTTTGGAACCAATTTAAGCTCTATTTATTCTTGCATTCTATTCCACAGTAGCCATCCAGATGTTAAGGGAAGTCCAAAAGTAGTTTATAAATGCAATTGTCTTTTATTTTGCAGAACTGGAATTCAAAACTAACAAATTCTGAAACTTGCTGTTTCCAAAATTAGACTGAATATAAGGCATTAGTGGACTTACTTGCTGTAAATGTGCTTATTATTGCCATTTAAAGCTGTCCAAATCAAAACATCTTACTGTGGTAGTTTGCGTAAATGGACTATGGTTCATCATAGATAAACAAGGTCATTGTTATGCTTGTAGAATAGTGCAGTTGGGGTTTTCTGTCATTTTTGGCAAGTATGGTTTTATGAGTTTGTTTCTTAAGACCTAAGAAAAATTGTGCCAGGTGATTAAAAACTGGTCCTTCTATGCAGAGGTGGGGAACCATGGTCCTTTTATGACTTGTGGACTTCAACTCCCAGAATTCCTGAGCCAGCCATGATTCCCCACCCCTGCTCTATTCTGACATTCTGTTCTCACAATGGCCAATTGAATTGCCCTCTCAAACTCATTAGCAACTGTTATCAGGAGATCCACTGCTTTAGTCATCGGAGGCAGCAAATGGCTATTTTAACAAGTAGCTGTTCACAATTTTATCTTCTGTGAAGTTATCTAACATCCTCTCAAAGTAGTCCAAGTTGCTGGCCATTATTACATCTTGGCATAGTGTAGGGGCAGTGGTGGTATTCTATTGGTTTGGCCCGGTTCTGCTGAGCTGGTCGTGGCGATGAGCAGCAGAGACAACTGGTTCTCTCAGCCACTCTTCTGTTGGGCCCACCCCACCTGCCCAGGCTCCCATATTCACCCTTATCCTCTGTCTTTGAACCACAGCTTCTTTGCGTGGCACAGCAGAGTGCCGTGCAGCTGCTGCTGAAGCGACTGGGAGAGTGCAGGCTTGCAGGAGGTGAGTTGGAACGCCTCTGCCACTGTGCAAATGCCTCTGTGCCTGCGCAAAATGCACATTTGGTGTGTGCGCGCACACAAAGTCACACCCACACCCACCGAACAGTGATAAAACTTTTTGAATCCCACCACTGTGCAGAAGAGTCAACTCAAGGCCCAAGGGCCAGATCTGGCCCATAGTGTGCTTAAATCTGGCCTGCGGAGATGGCCAATATTAAATTGGCCTGCAGTGCCTCTGCTGGCCAAAGCAGGCCACTGGGGGATCTCCCCGTGGCCCGTTTTCAGTCTCCACAGCCTCCTGAAGCACTCTACTAGCCAAAAATAGGCCACGCGGAGGCCTCATGAGACCCCTGTGTGGTTTGTTTTCAGCTTCCCCAGCCTTCAGCAACATTCTACGGCCATAAATAGGGCCTCCTCACAGCCCGTTTTTGGCTGGCAAAGTGCTGCTGGAGACTGGGGAAGCCAAAAATGGGCCATGTTGGTCCCATTTTGACCAGCAGGGTGCTGCAGGAGGCATCTATCTTGTCTCCCCCCTGCCCCTTGACTCATGGAGGAGAACTACAATGCTGATCAGGCCCTTGAAGAAATCCAGTTTGACACCCCTGCATAGTGAATTCCAAAAACCTTATTTCTTTCTTTTTTTTATAAGACAACCCTAAGTGTTTTAATAGCTAAAGAAAGCCTCCCTAACATTTCTTCACTCATGCATAGTTTTAAGGCTGTACAGAGGTCTGAATTTATGGACAAAGTGGTTGAAGTTTTCCTGGTAGGCATTACATGCATATCCACACATCCCTTAAAATAATATTCTGCCCCTGAATCTGAATCTCCTCTCCACACAGCCATACATAAATCTTTGCCATGTATTCCCTTTATTCATATTTTGTTGTACATTGAAAGGCCATAAAGCTTTTCTTGTAGAAGAGAGGATCAATCCCTTGACTGCTTTGTTTTCTATTTCTAATAATTTATTTAAAGGCCCACAATTTTGTTCTGGAGTTAAGCAGCCAACAGTGCAAATTGTATTGCAGATCTGAATACCAAACATTGAATTAATGCATCGCATTATTTTCTTTTCCTTTTCCAAGTGTTCCCAAACATGACTTTTGAATCAGAAAATCTACTTACAGTAGACTCCTTTTTTTCTTGTCCAAGAGGAATTAGTCCAGAAGATTCACCATCAAGGATGATAATGAACAATTTTTGCCCAGTTTCCAACCATCTTGAAAGTGGTTGTATTTCATCTTCAGAGGAGCCTTGAGGAAATTGTATTATCTGTACCCTTTCCAGTCAAGATATCATAGTGTAGAGAGCAACCAAGCTTGTCCATGATCTCTGGTAGAACTGGAACAGTGTTGATTCAACTGTTCTATTTCTGCTTGATCTCTTAGTTACTTTCCACACAGTTGGTCATGATATCCTTCTGGATTGATTGCTGGAGATTATGAGGACATGAATGATGGTCAGTGTTGATGTGAGGGTGGAAAGGTGAAGCCTGAAGGCCCTGGAATTCAATTGCCACCAGGTTCAACACACTCCCTCTTCCTGTTTAATCTACACGAAGCTGTTTGGGGAAGTTGTTGATGATATGTAGGTGTAGGTTAGACATCAACCATATGCTGATGTTATCTTATTGTGTAACTCAACCGTGAGCTGCCAGTGATGCTGGCAAGAGCCTGGATGGAGAGGAATGAATAAGGCTGAATTTGTCTGGTACCCAATTTTCCATCTTCAGTTCTATATTATTTCCCTAGATACAAATGATACGCACTTTGCAGGTGATGCTGGACTCACAGTTCCTGCTTAAAGAGTCCTTTCTTACAGTCACTCATGCCTTAATCAGTCTTGTGTTGCAATACAGTCTATTTGGGGTTGTTCATATAGGCCAGAGGTGTGGTCATTAGTGCATGGGCAGTAATGGGCACACCTCTGCTGACCTACACTGGTTACCAATAAGCTTCTGAATATAATTCAAAGTGCAGATTATGACTCATAAAACCTTTCATTATACTTCCTGGTTGTTTTGAGGATTGCCTTTCTCCCACTATTTCTCCCGCCCAGTAAGATCTGATAGATTCTTCAGGTCCCCTATTTGACATAATGGCACTCAATATGGTCCTGTCTATTATTGTGCCTGCACTGTAGAATGGTAACACCATGAAGTTTCAGTTGAGCCAACTTTGCTATCCTTTAGATGCGTTTTAACCTGGCTTTCCCCCCAGTTGCTAGGTTAGGATTCTGTGCCTTTGGGAATTTATTACTGAGGTATTCACAATGTTAGTTTCTGATTTATTGACTCTTTTAAAAACATTATATTGTATTGTATTAAAAATTAATTGTACACCCATCCCCCAACTTCTGAGTTGGATAGGTTATAAATATGATTAATAAATAAATAAGCTATGGTGAAATGGGGCAGTTACTAATAATACATCACTACAGGTCTGGTTATTATTTCAGGTGGCCTGCCTGTGTCTGCTCTATACAGTATGTATTCACTGATGCTCCTCAGAAATTATAAGTTTACTAACTACTGTGTAATCAGTAAAATCATAATTTTATGCACTTTGGTTTAACAGATTTCCAATGAAATAAAGACACTTTTTCATTCAGACTTTGACCCAACTGAATGGACTAATGTCCATTAAATTAAGAGTTGTAAATTAAAATGAGGTTTTACTCCAAATGACATTTATTTCAATTATGAAATTACTGTACTTGAGGGAGATGACATCACTTCGGATTTAACAGACATTTGGTTTTAATGGGCAGGCCCTCTCCCTCTAAACCAGGGGTAGTCAACCTTTTTATACCTACTGCCCAATTTTGTATCTCTGTTAGTAGTAAAATTTTCTCTAACCGCCCACCGGTTCCACAGTAATAGTGATTTATAAAGTAGGGGACAAAACCCCTACCGCCCACCATGAAAGCTGGAACGCCCACTAGTGGGTGGTAGGGACCAGATTGACAACCACTGCTCTAAACCATGGTTTGAATTGAGGCTTTATTGTTAACAATCGGTCACATTCACATAATATGCCATAATATGGTTTGCCTTATTTTACCTTAGTCTGCGATGTGAACTTGGAGAGTTGCAGCTTATGAAGTAACTCATGGTTAAGCAAGTCATGGATTATACATGATTTTTGTAATTTATAAATATTTCTGTGGGTTGCAAAGAATGGCTGCCCAAATGATGTTTGTTTCCTTTTGACTTAGTTTGATGTATTGACCTCAACATGACATTTTGTTTAACAATCCATAGTTGTGACAAACCATGGGAGAATGTAACATGTGAATGCTGCTAAAGCACTATATTCCTGAATTAAATGGAAATGTTGGAAGCTTTCCTTGGAAAATGATAAGACATTTCTAAAATGGCAGTGTCCTAATGCAGCAAGACTTATGGAACGGCTCAGACAATCCTTCACATAAGTGGCCTTGAATGATGATGTTGAACCAGATTGAGAGTTATACAAAATATTTAAATGGACTGAGGATCTGAATTTCAAGGAAGCATATGCCATACTCCGTGCTTTTGAAAGATGCTTTTCTCATTTAATTCAGCACATATCAAAAGTCCCTGTGTTCAACTATCAATGACAAGTGGAAGACCTTCTGGTGAGGCTAGTGAGAAAAGTAGATGTTTTTAATAAGAGAAGCTATCAATGGCATCTTGTTTGTGAGATGGCTAAATAACATACAGCAGGGCCCTCTAGCCTACTCAGTTGGCAAGAGGAACACTGCCAGTAGTAATCTTGGCTGATTTCCCAACAGCCACCGAGAAACACAACTTCAGCTGTCACTGGACGCAGCCTTTTACATGAAGGTGATGGAAGTGCTTCCAGTGGCTTTCTCAGACACAGCCACTGGCGCCACTGTCACGAAGTAAAGTTTAGCGTAAATAAATAACTGGATTAATTACCAGAGAAAGACAAGAGTAAGACTAAGAAGTACTTTGAGTAACCCGCTGTTGGACCATGACTTTTTGTTTTAAGGAGTATCTAAATGTTATGAGTATTTCATCGAGCTCTATTTACATAAAATATTGAAATTACAAGACAATTTTGCAATTCTGAGATGTATTATCCTATTGGATTAATCTTTTCATGTGCTAACGATATTGCAAGTAAACATTTTTATCGTCTTCTCCACATGAATGTGGCTAAAAGCTTCCTTGTTATTTTATATAGCAGCACTTCAAATGTTCTTTTTTTTTTTTTGCCTGTCTCTTGGGTGGTTTGTTTTTTTGACATGGTTAGGCACCGTGCCAACTTTACTGCAGAATTACAGCAGAGAAAAATACTCCAAAGAATTTGATTAGATTTCTTTTCCCAAGGAGTAAGGAAGACAAGACAAATTAGTGTTGGTAAAGCTACACATAAAATTGTTGAGAACAGCACAGCTTCCACCTTTTAAAATGTTATAAATAAACGCAACCATTTAAAATTGTAAATTGTATCCCTTGCTGAAACAGACAAGGCTAGATGGATATAGGATTACAAAGGTCTGAATAATGGAGAAAATGTCTGTTAAAAGATATACCTTTGATGATGTTGGTCAGTAGAACAATCTGGTCTTTCTCATTCAGATATGAATAGTTTTATCTCCCAACATTATAGGCATAGTGGCATCCTCCCCCCCTCCCCCAATTTATTTATATAATTCTTATAGGTCAGAATGAACTCTCACATGATGCTAGGACCCTTTAAGATTCTACCCAAAGGAAGATGCGATGAATGAGTCTAACGTGGTTGTAACAGAAGCCTGAAAATTGGAGTCTAAGTTTGGCAATAGGATTCTGCTGGAGGCTGATCTGAAGTCTGGACAACTAGGGTTGAAGTTGGACATCTGAAGTCTGTTTCATGAACAGTGCTTCCACATAAGTCAACTCATGGGAGAGCTTGAGAGTTCCTTTTCTGGGGAAGCCATGGAAAAATGACAACGTTGATTGGCTCATAAATTTAGCCTCTGTGCATTTTGATTGGTCAGCCAAAGCTCACTGCTGATTGGCTCCTTTCAATCCTAACATTGTTGGAAATGTAAGTTGTGTTTGTTTTGGCACATAAACTCATTTAAAACCTTAAAAAGATTTTGGTTACATTAATAAAAATTATGCATCTCAACCCAACTACAAAATTTTTCATCAAAGTACTAATTTTGTGTGGTTTCTATGAGTGAAAAGTTGATTAAATATATAAATACAGCTTAAAACTGAAAGCGTGCAGCTGTATTTAGTTCTGTCGTGTCCGTCGGGAAAGAGACCAGGAGTCGGTGACTAGGTTTCAGCTCTTTATTGGTCCCCGGAACCGAACTGGGTTCCAAGGAAAAACTTTCGGCTTTTTATTTCCAAGCCGCGGCAGCCACGGCCAATGGCACCGCTTTGAATCTCCCGCGATTCGAATCCACCAATCGCAGGAGATTCTTAGCGGGCCAATCAGCGCGGCTCGCCCAACCAATCCAATCGCCCCACGCTTTGGCCAATCAAAATGCGGGGCTTTCAAGAATGTAAATGAAGGTACAGAACAAGTTCCTAATTGTTTAGGAACTTGGCAAACTGCCTTAAAAGGTTATGAGAGAGAATAGCTGAATTGTTTAAAGCATGGCTTGCTGAGTTAACCAGTACTGTATAACTGGGTAAACACAAGAAGCAGAAATGGTGCAGAATGGCTAAATTAACATAGCATCAGAAGTCAGACTTAACAAGCGATATGTTTTTGCACATTTTGTGAAAGTTAGCTGTGGGAAGAACCTGTTCTTTTAAAAGTAATAATGTTTAGAAATAGAAGTTTTGTTGGTTAAAAAAAACCCAGATCCTCAAAAAAAAAAGGGCAATATATAATGTTGATACAGCAACTCAATGAGCGTATATATGTGTTTACATGCTAAATCATGATTTATTTTAAAATCATTATTTTTTGAATAAGCTACAAATATTGCCCAGGGAAAAAATGCTTGTTGGCTTCCAAAAAGGACACCTTTATTTCATAAGCAACAGAAACTGGTTTTTACAGTACAAAGTGTTTTCATACGTAAGTAAATATAGAAAGGGAGACTAAGAATGGACTTGGTGATTTTGTGGTGTTGAGTTTATGAGCTAGCAATAAAGATGGCCGTGCAAGGCATTGCCTAAGGATTAATAACAGGGAGGGAGGAGTTAATGGCCTGAGGTATAGACAGAGGGTCATTAACCACAGTTTGCCATTAATTCTCATTATATATTAGTGCCTCTTGGCTCGTCAGTCCCAGTGAAGGACAAACCACATTTTCTTCACTTTATCTCAACCTCCTTTAAAGTAAAGCTGTGCAGTACAGCTTACTAATAGTGTAAGGGCAAATTCAAGAATCGTTGCCCTGAGCAATTTAAAATGGCATGAGGCTAGTTTCTCAATTAGCGGGGCATCTTACATATTTCAATCCTTTATTTTAAGAGTGTGAGTACCAGGAAGACTCTCCGCTTGGACTGACTTTATACAAGGAATTGTGTATAAATTCCATTTTTGTGAATTTCTGACTCCTCGTGCTGCCCTTTGAGCCAGTGGAAAGCAGGAATTTAAAGGCCAAGCTAGGCTTTGTGCCTGCAGTGGCTTGTTCCTGGGTATCTTATGCCATCATGTGAAAAGCTTGGATAATTTGTGGTTTTGTATGATTTGCAGATATTTGTAGCTTACTCAACAAATTATGATTAAAAATAAATCATGACTTGGATGGAACCATATACATATCCACTCATTGAGGTTTTTTTTGTCAACATTATAGAAGTTTACCATTCCCTTTTTTTGAGGATCTGTTTTTTTACAAATATCTTCCCCTCTCTCCCTTCCTGGTCTTTTGGAGCAACATCCTTCTGGAGCAGGAGTGGGCAACAATGGCCCCTTTATGACCTGTGGACTTCAACTCCCAGAATTCCAGAAGTCCACAGCTCATAAAGGGGCCACAGTTGCCCAACCCTGCACAGAGATTTTTCTAGCCTCTCACACGTATATTCTACAAGGCCTACCCTGCCTTTACATTTCAGGCTTGGCTGTTTCTGAATGTTGCTTTCTCTGGGTAGTCATGATGTTTAAACTGTGTATTTTAAATATGTGTTTCTCAACCTTAGCAACTTTAAAATGTGTGGCCCTTAACTCCCAGAACTCCTCAGCCGGCACACAGGTCCCAAGGTTGAAAAATAGTGCTGTGAACCTTTCTGTAAAATATTTTGGTGTTGGGCAGCCTCAAAATAAAAATAAAACAAAATTTAAAAAATGAATGAATGAATTTCTTAGAGGCTTCTAACCAGATCCAAACTTGCTTAACTTTTCTTGAGATTGATTGTCTAGGTATTGCCATTTATGAAACTATTAATTACACTGTATACATTAACATATAAATCCTAAATATGGTAATAGTCAGTGAACTATAATATTATGGGTTAGGCTGAAAGTAACGTGTAAATCCAATCTTTGTGATTTATTAACCATGGTTTATGGTTTAGCCTAAAATGGCACATTGTGAAACAAACCATGGCTTAGCTCAACATCTTGTAGACCTAACCATGCTTATTACTGTGTATTGGGTGATGATTCAGTAACCAAAGAGGTATATTATAATTCCTATAATATTCCTATAATTCCTATGATCCTGCAGTTATTATAGTTTTCATTTTACTGTAAATGTATTTTTAACATTTGATCGTTTTACTTTGCTTTGGTAGGAATTCCATTATCAGTAACATTTGGGTTGATAGAATTCATTGCAATTAAATGCAGTAAAATAAAGGGGAAAAATATCTGAATGGGACAGAGCTAATTCTCTCCATGAATTTTCTCTATGAATAAATAATTTGAGTTTAACTGTGAAATACCATCCTTGGAATAGTGTGTTGTAAAACATCCATTTTTCTATCATGAAATAAGCAACTTTCCTTTTTTACTGTGGAGAAAAAATGCCATTCTAATTATGAAATCAGTCAAGCAGAAAACTATTCTGTTTTATACTGTGGATGTTGCTGCTTTTCAAAATGGAGTACATTTTTTCCTTATGGTGTAATAATGGTGGAAAAATAACTAATTCTACTTTCCCTCCCCAGTTGTTTTATGTGAGAATCAGTTGTTCCCAGTGTTAAGTCTGGAGCATGGGTGCGAAAGATGGAGACGAGCCAGTAGAAACAGTGAACTTCAAACTCTTTATTTACATATTGTGACAGCTCAACTCAAAGGCTGTTCAAGCCTTACTTATATAGGCAACTCATTAACTACTTAACCAATAGCGAACCTGGAGCGCTAGCTCCGTTAACCAATGGGAATGGTCTGTTAATGGCCAATCGGATGCTCCTGAACGGGCCAATCTGATCGTGCCATTAACAGCCAATCAGAAGTGCAGGGCCAGAACCCTGCACTAGACTTCAAGCTTAATGATAACTTTATTGGTATTATGCATTCACAACACCCCTTTCCCCCAGCTTCTGCCCATGGGGCGTGGTTACATAGTCCTTAAGGTAGGACGGTTGTTTAATTAGTCTTTTCGATTTTCGCAAGGTGCCTGGCGGTTGGCTGCACTCTTGCTGAGGTAGATCGTTGTTTAGCGGTAAGGGTGCCTCTGGTTCCGAGTTCGCGTTCTCATTGTCATCAATATCACTGGCCATTTCTTGAGGTGCATTCACTCCGGTCCCTGGTTCCTGTTCCTGCGTTTCCGTTCCATTATCAGTCTCTTCGAAAAGGTTTCCTTCGAATAGTAATTCACTTTCCTCTGTATCTCCCCCCCCCTCAGTTTGATCAAAAGGGAGTTCGGAATTACGAGGTGGTAGCCGCGATCGTAGCTGGTCTATGTGGCGCTTCCAAAGTCTATCGTCAGGTCACTGAACGAGGTATGATCTAGGGCTGGTTACGCGGATTACGGTCGCTTCAACCCACAGCGGATCGCCCGAAAAGTTTTTAGCGAATACTAGATTGCCTACCTGGAAGGTACGGCATCGGCTGCTGGATCCAAGTGGCTTTTCAGGTTCGTAGGCTGGGTGTAACCGATCGAGGTGGGAGCGGAGCTTTCGTCCCATAAGCAGTTCGGCGGGAGTTTTGTTGGTGACGCTGTGCGGTGTAATGTGCTGCAGGAAAAGGATCCGGTTGATTTTTTCGTCGATGTTGTCGTAATCGATCTTTTGAAGAGTCTTTTTGACGAATTTAACCATGCGCTCAGCCCTACTGTTTGCAGCAGGGTGTGCAGGCGAAGTGAGCGCATGTTGAATGCCCCGGTCAGCCAAGTACTGCTCAAAAGGTAGCGTGGTAAATTGGGGCCCGTTGTCAGATACCACAACGTCTGGTAAACTGTGGGTTGCAAAAAGTCTTTCTAGTCTTTTGATGACTGCGTCGGTGGTTGTGCTGCTCATTTGGTGAATCTTGAGCCAATTCGAGTAGGCATTGATGGTTAGCAGGAACATGTGGCCTTTGGTCGGCCCAGCAAAATCCAGATGGATGCGGGACCAGGGTCTCCGCGGCGTCTCCCATTCGGTCGGGGTTGCCTTTGGTGGAGCGTTGCTTACTTCTTGGCATCTCTTGCAAGTTTTAACCCATGATTCGATTTGTCTATCGGTGCCTGGCCACCACACATAGCTTCGTGCGAGGCCCTTCATGCGCACGATGCCAGGGTGGCCATCGTGCAAGGTTCTTAGCAGCATCTGTTGGAGCCGTTCTGGAATAATGACTCTATCACCCCAGATGACACATCCCTTCTGCAAGAACAATTCTGTTTGACGACTTTTGAATGGTGCGAAGTCGTCTGGTACTTGGTCCAATGGCCATCCGCGTTCCACCCACGTGAGGACTCGCGCCAAGATGGGGTTGCGTTTTGTTTCTCTCGCGATGTCACGGGCAGTCAATGGCGGTGTGTGGAGTGTCTTGATTTGCAACGCTGTCATCGTTGGTGCAGGATCGTTGATAGTTTCAGGGAGCGGTGTACGGCTCAGCGCGTCGGCATGGGGAATGGCTTTACCCGGACAATATTGCAGCCGATAATTGTAGGCAGCCAAGAATTCTGACCAGCGGGTCATTTTGGGAGAAAGTATGTAGGGAGTTGGTTTGTCCCCAGCAATGATCCCCAGCAATGGTTTGTGGTCAGTTACAATGGTGAAATTCTGGCTGTACACATACTCATGAAACCTTTTAACTGCTGACACAATCGCCAGGGCTTTCTTATCGATTTGGCTGTAATTTCGCTCGGTTTTCGAGAGCGTCTTTGAGAAGTAAGCAACAGGGTCTTCGTTACCATTAGGTAACACATGGCTCAAAATGGCGTCCACTCCAAATGGCGATGCATCACAGGTTATGTTTATTGGCAAAGTCTCATTGTACTGCATCAGCACGGTGTCAGAAGTCAGTAGTTTTTTTACATTACGGAACGCCTGCTCTTCTTTGTGACCCCATACCCAGTTTGCTTTTTTGTCTAAAAGATGATGTAAAGGTTCAGAGACAGTCGCTTTGTGCGGCAAGAAAACATTATAGAAGTTGATGAGGCCTAAGAACGCCTGGAGGTCGGTCTTGTTCTGGGGTCTGGGAGCTTTCTTTATTGCCCTTAATTTACTATCAGTAGGGTGAATACCCTGACTGTCAATTAGGTACCCTAAGAATTCAACATGATCGGTACACATTTTGCATTTATTTTTTTTAACTTTCAGGCCTGCTTCCTGAAATTTTTGTAATACTAATCTTAGACGCTCCCACAAGATTTTTTGAGGGGGGGCAGCAATAAGCACATCGTCAAAATAGGGGACAACGCCCTTGATCCCCTGCAATAGTCTCTCCATTAGGCTCTGAAAGATCCCTGGGGCTACACTGACTCCGAATTGAAGCCGCGTACACTTAAAGGCACCTCGGTGTGTTACGATAGTCTGTGCCTGTGCCGTTGCTTCATCAACGGGCAATTGCTGGTAAGCCTGAGCTATGTCTAGTTTAGCGAAGACTTTTCCGCCCCCCAGGGAATGGAGGAGGTGCTGTACCACCGGCACCGGATATGGGTTCTGTTGCAGGGCGTGGTTTAGGGTGGCTCAGTTGTCCCCACAAATTCTAATGGAGCCGTCTGGCTTAATTGGTGTCACAATCAGCGTTTCCCAAGGGGAGTGATCTGTTGGCTTTAAAACTCCCTGGGCAATCAACTAATCAAGCTGCTCGTCGATTTTCGGTTTTAGAGCGTGTTAGGGATAACATTGTTTACCCTAACTGGTTTAGGTAAAATAATAACTATGTCATCATAGTTTGTTAGTTAAAGTGTCTGCAACTTTAACTGTAGGATTGTAATTAAGGGAGTGGTTGTAATAGCACCATAAAAGAAGCAAGACAACGGCAGCTTGCTCTCTCTGGCTTGATGATCCCTAATTACTGGATGAAGACTGCGTTTTTCCCCTACTGGAACGGGAGAGAGAAAGGACTGATTTGTAAGTGAACTGACATAGGATATTCTACACGGACTTTGCTAATTGAATATCCTTGAATGGACTGACTAAAACGATACATGACTAATGGACTGTTATCTTGACTATGCTATAACTCTAAATGGAATAAACTATATTTTTGATAACACAAGCGTATCTGTTATTTTTGTTGTATGTTAACAAACATACAAACTTATCTCATTCATTTATCTGTGTGCCTATCTGACTAACGCTGCACATTCTGTTTAGCTTGTCTCCTTAACCCATGGTTGGGGAACCCAGGCTTAACACTGGTTATGGGCCCAGGCTTAACACTAGTTATGGGCCCAGAGGCTGCAAAGTCAGTTTAACTAGGATAAAACAGATTTATGTAAAAAGTGAGAGTTTGTGTTGTTATACATTACAGTAAACAGACAGCTGTGTTTTAGTAATTATAGTTTTATATCCATATAAGAAAACATGGCACAAGTCAATCTACAAAGTTTGTCCCTTATATCCAAGCTGGATGGAACAAACTATGTATCATGGTCTATGAAATGTAGTCTACTTCTACGAAGAGAAGGTCTGTGGAACATAATTGAAAATCCACCAAACGTAGAGGAATGGGATCCAGAGGTTGAGGAAGATAGACAAAAAATAAATGACTTTAAGCAGAAAAATGAACAAGCTTTTTGCATAATAGGACTAACACAGTCTGACCAGCAACTTGTTCATATCCATGGAGAGCAAACAGCTGTTGGGTGTTGGCAGAAGCTGAAGAGGATTTATGTTCGAGATAACGTTGGTGCTCACATAAATCTAACACGGAAGCTTTTCAGGACGCATCTCCAGACGAATGGTCATTTGAATTCTATAAAAAGCATTTTCAAGAACTGCACAAGAAAGAACTAATTTTCTCTGAACTACACCAAGTCTACATAATTCTATCAACACTAAACGAAAGTTATGATAACTACGTCACTTCCCTTGAAATTTTGCTTAAGGAAAGTTTAACTTTAACTGATATAACTGGCAGATTGATTGAAGAGGCCAGAAGAAGACTTGAAAGAGATCTGTTAAGGAGGGAGCAACCTCAAAAAGAAGATAATGAATCTCCTACTGCATACGCAATTAAAAAGTGTTTTAATTGTGGAGGAAGAGGACATTTGGCAAGATTTTGTAAAAAAGCAAAGCGCCAGAACGCTGACCAGAATACTAAAAGTCATCAAAATAAAAATAAAAATTTAGAGTTAGCCATGTATATTAACAGAGCTGTAAAAAATAATTTATGGGTGGTTGACAGTGGAGCATCCCACTGTATAACAAATGATAACAAAAATTTTATTAAAATGTCCCAGAGTACACAGCAGATATTTTTAGCCAATGGCTGGAAACTGAAAGCTAAAGGTCAAGGTATAGCATATTGTTCTTTCATAAAAGAGAATGTAAAAATGTTATATGTACCACAACTTAAGTTTAATTTAATTTCAGTTAGAATTTTGGTTAAATTAGGATATGTAGTTACCTTTAGGGGAGATAACTGCATAATTGAGAAAGAAGATAAGAAAATTACTGCATCTTTAAGAGGTGAATTATATGTTTTAAATGATAATGGTTTAGAGGTGGCTAACATGGTTTATGATAATAAGAAACCTCATGATGAATGTATTCACTTGTTACACTGACGGCTAGGGCATTTACATTTTAAAATGCTTAAGAAAACTGTTCAACTATCTAAAGGAATAAGTTTAAAACCTTGTAATAAGTATTTGCAATGTTATGCTTGTAATCAAAGCAAAACCAAGGTCATACCGGCTAATAGAGTTGATGGATTTACTACCAAAGAGCCTTTAGAAGTAGTATTTGCTGATTTAATAGGTCCGAAAAAACCAAGTGTAGGAGGAGCTCGATACATATTAAGTATAATGGACCATTATTCTAGATATGGGTTCTGCTATTTAATGAAGAGCAAAACTGAAACGTATCTAAATCTATTTAATTGGATTAAATTTGCAAAAGGAAAACTAAAAAGAAATTAGTAACTCTTATAACAGATAATGGTGCGGAATTTACAAATAATAAATTCCAGAAGAGACTTAGAATGTTAGGTATTCAACATAAAAAGTCTGCACCATATAGGCCACAACATAATGCCTTTATAGAGAGACGAGGCCAAACACTACAATCAATGGCACGTACTATGTTGTCTGATTCAGGATTACCTGACAATTTATGGGGAGAAGCAATAATGTGTGGTAATCATATATTAAATAATGTTGTTAATTCAACAACAGGTTAATTACCATTCACACTGTGGCATGGTACAAAACCTGATTTAAGTTACATGCACACATTTGGAGCACCAGCATGGGTGCATATCCCTTCACAACTCAGACACAAAGGACAGCATAGAGCTAAAAGATTATTTTTTGTAGGATATGAATCTAATCACAGATCTTATAGATTCTGGGAACCAGTTACATCTAGAGTTTACACCAGTGCTAGTGCTAAATTCCTAGAACATGTAGGATGGAATAGATTAGAGCAAGATTTAAATAACGAAGTAATTATTGAACCCTACAAAAGGCAAAAAGATCAGACTAGTTATAAGAAGAGTCCAATTAAAGAAGAAGTCCATGAAGAGCAAATAGGACCAGAACAAGAGGAAACAGTTGATCAGGAAGAGTTAGATAATCAAGAACAGGTAGTAAAGGAAAGTCCACCTGTAAGTCCTGTAATACCTAGACGTACTACACGTGTAACTAGACCACCTGATAGGTATCAAGCAAGTATAGTTTGCCAAGTAACTAAAGTTCCAACTAGTGTGGATGAACTTAGGATGTATCCTGCTAAGGATCAGGAGAATTGGCAAAAGGCAATGGAAAAAGAACTAAATTCATTAAAGGTAATATATGAAGATGCTAAATTACCTCCAGGAGAAAAATCCATTGAGTGCAAATGGATATTTAAAGTAAAAACTGGAAATGATGGGACTGTTACCCAAAAGGCTAGGTTGGTAGCTCAAGGATTTAATCAAACTGCATCTGATTATGATGAAGTTTTCGCACCAAGTCTTAAAGCAACATCTTTGAGAGCAGCTTTAGTGTGGGCAGCTAAGAAAAACTATGTCATTAACCATTTAGATGTAGAAACTGCTTATTTGCATGCACCATTGCAGCACACTATATATTTGAAAAAGCCAGTTATTATAAAAGACAATAAAGTAAATAGTAATGATTGTTGGAAACTCAAAAAGAGTCTTTACGGATTGAAACAATCTGGCTTTGAGTGGAACCAATATATTGTGAAAGAATTAAACAATATAGGATTTAAATCTGGTTTAGCAGATCCATGTGTGTTTAAAAGAGAAAATAATGGAACGGTGACATTATTGTTATTATTTACAGATGATATTGCTTTGATAACTCAGACTAATAATGAAGCTAATGAGATTATATCATTATTAGCTAAAAAGATAAAATTAAAGCATTTAGGTGAAATTAAAAAGTATCTAGGATTGACAATTAACAAAACAAAAAATGGATTTAAGATATCTCAAGAAGATAAAATTTGCCAATTAATTAAAACATTTAAAATGGAACTTTGTAAACCAGCAAAGACTCCAATGAGTCAGGAGGTTTGCCAAACTGATGATCAAAGTCCCAAATTTGATAAGTCCATATATCAATTTTTGATTGGTAGCTTATCATATATAAGCAATTGGTCTAGGCCAGATATAGCTTATAGTGTAAATCAGCTGGCACGTTTTAATTCAGATCCACATCAATGTCATTGGCAATCATTAAAGAGAATTTTAAGATATCTTAAAGGAACAATGAACCATGCATTGTATATAGAACCAAAGGGTGATTTGAGTCTTAGTGCCTATGCAGATGCAAGTTTTGCAACTGATACAAACACTAGAAAATCAACATCTGGGATGGCTATATTATTTGGTAACTCACTAATAGGGTGGAGGTCAATCAGACGACAGCATATTAGCTTGTCCACGATGGAAGCGGAATTTTCATGTCTGTCATTACTATGCACTGACTTAATTTTGTACAAACAGTTATTATTAGACATGGGTATAACTGTTAAAGATTCCATTATTGTGTACGAGGACAACCAGGCAGCCATAAAGTTAGCTACTAATATTGCTGTAAAAACTAGATCAAAGCATACTGATTTAAGATACTTAAATGTTAGAGAATCTGTAAAGAATGGGCTAATTAAACTGGAATACTGCATGACAAAGAAAACATTGCAGACCAATTTACAAAAGCTCAAGGAATAATTAAGTTTAAAGAGAGTTGTAACAAATATGATTTAAAGATGTAAATAGTTATAGTATTATTGTTATTACCTAAAAGGGGAAAATGTTAGGGATAACATTGTTTACCCTAACTGGTTTAGGTAAAATAATAAATATGTTATCATAGTTTGTTAATTAAAGTGTCTGCAACTTTAACTGTAGGATTGTAATTAAGGGAGTGATTGTAATAGCACCATAAAAGAAGCAAGACAACGGCAGCTTGCTCTCTCTGGCTTGATGATCCCTAATTACTGGATGAAGACTGTGTTTTTCCCTACTGGAACGGGAGAGAGAAAGGACTGATTTGTAAGTGAACTGACATAGGATATTCTGCACGGACTTTGCTAATTGAATATCCTTGAATGGACTGACTAAAACGATACATGACTAATGGACTGTTATCTTGATTATGCTATAACTCTAAATGGAATAAACTATATTTTTGATAACACAAGCGTATCTGTTATTTTTATTGTATGTTAACAAACATACAAACTTATCTCACTCATTTATCTGTGTGCCTATCTGACTAACGCTGCACATTCTGTTTAGCTTGTCTCCTTAACCCATGGGTTGGGGAACCCAGGCTTAACAGAGCGAACGGAACTTGACGAGGCTTAAGGCGGATGGGAGCTATCTTTGGATTAAGGCTAAAGGATATCGGGGTCCCCTTGTACTCGCCTAGCTTTTCCTCGAAGACTTCCTTGAATTCATGGGCAAGGTTTTCCTCCCAGTCACGGCCATCGATTCAGTTGATGCCTGCCACTTCGATGCCGAGTGGTGCGAACCACTGTAGGCCCAACAGGCTAGGCCGGTCCTTATCGATCACCGTCAGGGGTAAGTACGCCGTGCGGTTCTTGAATGTAACCCGGACTTGACTGGATCCTGCAACTGGAATTCGGTTCCCCTGGTAGTCTTTTAGGACGAGCCGTTGAAATTGAAGGACTTGGCGCCAGATAGTGGGGATGAGTTGCTTGAGGGTCTTCCATGAGACCATCGAGAGAGACGATCCCGAGTCTACTTCCATTTGGCAGGGCCGATTTTCAATGTTCACATTGACCCGAATTTTCTGAGCATCTAATAAGAGGCATGGCCAATAGTGAGTGTTTGGTGAGCCTTTTCTTGTCTCGCTAGATGGTTCACAGGTCGGTTTCTGTAGGAGTGGTTTACTGGTTCTTGCCTTGCAGGGCGATTCCCCGTTGCTTGGCGGGGATTGGTTTCTTTCGAGGTCTGGCTGGGTCCGAGGAGGCTTCTGCAGACCCGATTGATGTGGCCTCATTTCCCGCACTCGTGGCAGAGTGCATCGCGGAATTTTCAAATGGAGCGGTAATGGTTGGCTCCGCAGCCCGCACACGGCTGCTGGGACTTCGGTCGTCGTTCCCGATCGGACCGCAGTCGATGGACCTCTTCTTCGTTGCTGTCTGACGACAAAGAGAGGACCTCATGATGGGCCATTGAACATCACCGTTCTGCATTAGGTGAAATGTTGCTGTCCGGTTGATGGTTTGGAGTGTGAATTTGGCATAGTTGAGCAGCCGACTTCTTGGTTGCCTCAGCTGCTGTAGCTTCAGCTATGGCGTCTTTAAGGGTGATGCCACCCTTTGCCATTATTTTGCTCTGCACGTTTAGAGCGTCTAGCCCAAGGCCTACTCTGTCTCTCAAAGCCTCTTCCAGGTTGGAGAAATCGCAAAGGCCTCCCAAGTTCCAGAGGTCTGCAACGAAATCGGCGACACTTTCTCCCTTCCGCTGGTTCCATTGATAGAACTCGTGTCGTCTTATGAGCGTTGGAACGGTGGGTGCGTAGTGGGCCCTTAGCAGTGGTTTGAGGACGCCCCAGTCCATGGCCTTCACCTCAGCCGGTTTTGCTAATGCCTTAGCCATCTAAAAAACCGTTGGGCCGCAGTGCGTCAGGAATACCGCCCGTTTCTTCCCGGCCATTGCATCCTTCAGATTATTTGTTTCTAAAAACATTTGGAAACGATCCATGTAAGACTCCCAGTCCTCTTGAGATGGATCGAATGGAGCGGGTGGTATTGCACCGCTGGACATGTCCCCCTTGCTTCACAATTAGTTTGTGACTATGTAGTCCTTTAAATAGGACAGTTGTCTCTTGGGTCTGTCAGATTTTCTTTGGACTGGCTGCGAGCAGTCCCGTTGAGGTAGGGTGTTGTTTTGTGGTGGCTCAGCTTCTTGTTCTGGTGTGATTTCCCTTGGAGCATACGATTCTTCTTCCTGCTCCATTTCCTGGGTTTCACTTGATTCATCGCTTTCCTGGAACAGGTTTCCTGGCATATCGTCATCTTCTCTTCCTTCCCCCCCCCCTCAGTTTGGTCGTTGGGAAGTTGTTGGCTAGCAGTTATAAGTCGTGACCGTAATTGGTCAATATGTCTTTTCCATAGTCTCTCATCAATACATTTTACAATATAGGATCTGGGCCCAGTCTCGCGTATTACCGTTGCTTCAATCCAAACTGGGTCGCCCGATAAATTTCTTGCATAAACGGGGTCGCCTACCTTGAAGGTACGGTAGCATCCGCTGGATCCTGGAGGTTTTTCTGGCTCGTAAGCAGGTTGCAGTCGGTCGAGGCGGGAACGGAGTTTTCGCCCCATGAGAAGTTCAGCGGGAGTTCTGCCGGTTTCGCTGTGCGGAGTGATGTGTTGTAGAAGTAGAATGCGGTTTATTTTTTCGTCAAGATGATCATAGTCCAGCTTTTGTAAAGTCTTTTTTACAAATTGTACCATGCGTTCCGCTCGGCCGTTGGTAGCAGGATGCGCCGGCGAGGTGAGCGCATGGAGGATGCCGTTGTCAGCAAGGTACTGTTCAAACATTAGCGCTGTAAACTGTGGTCTGTTATCAGACACCAGGACGTCCGGCAATCCATGAGTTGCAAAGAGTCTATTGAGGACTTTAATGACTGCCTCGGAGGTTGTATTGGCCATTCGATGAATTTCTAACCAATTAGAGTATGCATCGACAGTCAACAGCAATGTCTCTCCTTTAATCGGCCCTGCGAAATCCAGGTGGATTCTGGACCAGGGTCTACGTGGCGTCTCCCATTTGGTCGGTGCAGCTTTTGGTGGTGCGTTGCTGGTTTGTTGGCACTTGGTGCAGGCCTTGACCCATTGTTCGATGTGTCGGTCCATGCCTGGCCACCAAGCGTAGCTCCGTGCGAGTGCCTTCATTCGCACGATCCCGGGATGTCCATCATGCAAGATTTGTAACAGCGTCTTTTGGAGTTGTTCTGGGACGACGACTCTATTGCCCCAGATAACGCAGCCTTTTTGAGAAAAAAGTTCAGTCTGTCTTGTTTTAAATGGTGTGAAATCATCTGGGATCTGATCCAATGGCCATCCACGCTATACCCAGCCTAGGACTCGTGCTAGGGTGTGGTCTCGTTTGGTCTCCCTCGCGATATCTCGAGCGGTCATAGGAGGCGAGTTGAGCGTTTCGATTTGTAACGCCGATACTGTTGGTGCCGGATCGTCGAGGGTCTCTGGTAGTGGTGCTCTGCTGAGTGCATCGGCATGGGGAATGGCTTTCCCCGGTCGATGTAACAATCGATAATTATAAGCAGCTAGAAACTCTGACCATCGAGTCATTCTTGGGGACAATATATAGGGAGTTGGTTTGTCCCCAGCGATTATCCCCAATAAAGGTTTGTGGTCGGTTACAATTGTAAATGTCCTTCCATATACATACTCATGGAATTTTTTTACGGCTGACACAATTGCAAGAGCCTCCTTGTCTATTTGTCCATAGTTACGTTCTGCCTGGGAAAGAGTCTTCGAAAAGTATGCAACGGGAGCCTCATTTCCATTAGGTAGCACATGGCTCAAAATAGCGCCCACCCCAAACGGTGAGGCATCACAAGTTATAACCAAGGGTAATGTTTCATTATATTGCATAAGTACAGAATCAGATGTAAGTAAATTTTTTACATTTCTAAACGCTTTTTCTTCTCGGTAACCCCAAACCCACAATGCTTTCTTATCTAATAACCGGTGTAATGGTTCAGCCACAGTCGCCTTATGCGGTAAAAACACATTGTAGAAATTGATAAGGCCTAAAAATGCTTGAAGATCAGTTTTGTTACGAGGTCTGGGAGCATTTCTAATCGCCCTTAATTTACTCTCAGTTGGGTGAATACTCTGACTATCAATGCGATAACCTAGAAATTCAACACTGTCGGTATACAGATGACATTTATCCCTTTTTACTTTCAATCCCGCTTCTTGGAATTTTTTAAGCACACATTTTAAATGATTCTGCAGAATTTTTTTACTAGGAGCTGCAATCAATACGTCATCAAAATACGGAACCATGCCCTTGATTCCCTGTAACAATCGTTCCATTAAACTTTGGAATATTCCCGGGGCCACACTCACCCCGAACTGCAATCGGGTACATTTAAAAGCACCTCTGTGCGTTACTATCGTTTGGGCTTGGGCTGTTTTATTGTCCACGGGCAATTGTTGATAGGCTTGAGCTAAATCCAGCTTAGCGAAAACCTTTCCACCTCCCAGGGAATGAAGGAGGTGCTGCACCACCGGCACTGGATACGCGTTCTGTTGGAGGGCGTGGTTTAGAGTGGCCCGGTAGTCCCCACAGATTCGGATTGACCCATCTGGTTTAATGGGGGTTACAATAGGAGTTTCCCATGGAGAATGATCAATGGGTTGCAGTACCCCTTGTTTAATTAGTTTGTCAAGTTGTTCATCTGTCTTGGCCTTAAGGGTGAATGGAACTCGACGGGGCTTTAAACGGATCGGGGCGACCTTAGGGTCGAGGCTGAACGAGATTGGGGTCCCCTTATACTCGCCCAGACGATCTGCGAAGACATCGCTGAATTCAGACATAAGATCCTCCTCCCACTCGCAATCACCGATTCGGTTCACGCCGGCTAGTTCGATGCCGAGTGGCGCAAACTATTGGAGGCCCAACAAACTAGGCCTGTCCCTATCGATGATCGTTAGAGGTAAGTATGCCGTATGCTTTTTAAACGAGATGCAGACTCGACAAGACCCGACCACAGGGATCCGATTCCCTTGGTAATCTTTAAGGATAAGGCGTTGCATTCAAAGGTCTTGGCGTTGGATGGTAGGAATGAGCTGCTTTAATGTCTTCCACGACACCATCGAGAGGGACGATCCCGAATCGACCTCCATGTGGCAGGGTTGGTTCTCTATGGCTACTGTAACTCGAATCTTCTTAGCGTCCAGGGCCGAGGCCTGACCTATAGTGATAGTATGGTGAGCCTCTTCTTTCTGCAACGCTTGATATCTGTAGGAGTGGTTTGCTGGGGCTCGCCTTACAGGACGGTTTCCTGCCGATTGGCGAATGTTGGTTCCCTTTGAGGCCGGGCTTGGTCCCGGTAAACTGCGACAGACTCGACCGATGTGGCCTCGTTTCCTGCACTCGTGGCAGAGTGCGTCGCGGAATTTGCAGTCTGCCCTGGAATGGTTTGCCCCGCAGCCAGCGCAAGGGCGTGAGGTTTTAGGACGAGGGTTCCTGTCGGAAAGCAGTCGATGGACCCCTTCTTCGTCGCTGTCTGACGACGAAGAGAGGTCCTCGAGCTGCTCTTCCGACTTGGATAAAAGGTCGCCTGTCGGTGGGTTTGTGGGGTTTCGGCTTCACCGTAGCTGCGCCGCTGACTTTTTTGTTGCCTCAGCGGCGGTGGCTTCGGCGATGGCGTCAACAAGGCCGATGTCGCCCTTCACCATTATCTTGCTCTGCACGTTTGGTGCATCTAATCCCAGAATTAGGCGGTCTCTCAATGCTTCATCTAAGTCTGCGAACCCGCAGAGGCCTCCCAAGTGTCGGAGGTTTACCACGAAGTCAGCCACGCTTTCTCCTTTTCGTTGGCTTCATTGATAGAACTTGTGGCGTCTCATGAGTGTGGGTACGGTTGGCGCGTAATGGTCTCTCAGGAGAGGTTCGAGGTCGTCCCAGCTTATTGCTTTCACTTCTCGAGGCTTTGCGAGGGCTTTAGCCATTTTAAAGACAGCTGGGCCGCAGTACGTCAGGAACAGCGCCCGCTTCTTGGCTTGTGTGGTGTCCTTCAGGTTGTTCGTTTCAAGGAACATCTGAAAGCGATCCATGTAGGATTCCCAATCCTCTTGGGATGGATCGTACGGAGCGGGTGGAACGATGCCGCCGGACATGGCTTCCGTTGGTGGCGCCGTTTTTTTCATGTGCTCTGTTTTTTTTTTCTTCCAAGTTCCTTAAGATCAGATGTCTCCAGATCCCACCCTCGTCGCCAGTATCATGGATTCAGGCATGGGTAGAATGAATGGAGACAGTCTTAGTTGGTGAACTTTCAACTCTTTATTGCATAGTGACTTCTAACTTGTATAACAACAACTCTGCTTTATATAGGCAATGCTAATGTGAAATAACCAATAGGAGCTTGTGAAACACTAGCTCCAGTACCAATAAGAGTCCTTCGTTAAGGGCCAATCAGATTCTCAGAACCCGACCAATCCGATTTAGCCGCTTAACACCCAATCAGAAGTGCAGGGCCAGAACCCTGCACTTTACCCCAAGCTTGCCTTTATTCAACTATTTACATACATAACACAGGGTCTGAACCCTGCACTAGACTTCAAGCTCAATGATAACTTTATTGGTATTATGCATTCACAACACCCAGTTTAGTGTAGATGTTTTGTGAGATTCAGCTGTGTCTGTTGTACTTATATATTTGATATAGTTGATAGTTGACAGCATATTAACATGTAATTTGTTTTAATTATGACTTGTTGTTCCAGCTACAGTGGTATAATTCACAGATAATGCTAAAAAAGGCAATTTACAAATTGGAATAACTGGATTTGCATATCCCTCTAAATCAGGGGTCTTCAAAGTTGACAGCTTTAAGACTTTATTTATTTATTTATTTATTTTATTTGTCAATGCTTACAAGATAATAGGTATAAGTAAAAACATAGTTATGAATACGTGTTTTCATAAAACATAAAAAATGAGACTTGTGAACTTCAATTTCCAGAATTCCTCCTCCAGTCATGTTAGCTCAGGAATTCTGGGAGTTGAAGTCCACAAGTCTTAAACGTGCCAAATTTGAAGACCCTTGCTCTAAATGATATACAGGTCAGTGGTTGGATTCAATTTTTTTTACTACTGGTTCTGTGGGTATGGCTTGGTGGGCGTGGCAGCGGAAGGATCCTGTAAAAGCTCCAGTCAGAGGTGGTATTTGCCGGTTCTCTGAACTCCTCAAAATTTCCGCTACCGGTTCTCCAAAACTGGTCAGAACCAGTTGAATACCACCGCTGATACAGATATATACAGATGACATACAGATATAACTTTGTGCTTACTGACACTTGTTCAGTGACAGTTCAAAGTTACAACAGCATTGAAAAATGAGACTTACAACTGGTCCTTGAAGTTGTGACTATCGCAGTATTCTTATGGTTGCACAATTGTGATTTGGGCACTTGGCAACTGGCTTGCATTTATGAAGCCTGCAATGTTCAGCGGTCACACAATCATCATTTTCAACTTCAGTGGAGAAGCTGGTAGGAAACAGGAAGTTGCAGGTACATGACATCATGCTTAAGGACCCGTGGCAATTTGTTTACTGACCACAATCGGAAGTGACATTGTAAGTTGGTACAAGCAGGTGATGTTGCATTTAACACCCATTGCCATTTAGGGATGGAGTTGCCAGTGCCTATTGCAGTTGATAAGTGATGAATACCTGTAAATAATTTTATTAGCTCTTAATGAATAAACCAGGCCCTCATGACTTGTTCAGCAAACCATGATTAAAGCACTATATTAGTATTAGTGATTCAGCCATGAAGAGGTAAGGGAATATTTACAGAAGTCTGTAGAATGGAAACGTCACCAAAACTGCCAGATAAATCTTAGATGACTTCTGGCAGACCAAGTAATAAACTTTCAAAGTCTTGCAAGTTGGTAGAACTCGTGAGTTAAAAAAAACACCTCCTGAATAGTTAGTCTTCTGGAACTTGTTTCTTCAGCTCTTTTTGGGATCCTGTTGTATGTAAAAAATGGAAGGGGCTTCATTGCCCCCTTAGCAGTTTCAGCTTTATTTTAACTTTTTGACTTTCCCCCACCTGAGTCTCTCTTTCCCTCTCCCTCCCTCCCTCCCTCTCTCTCTGTCTCACACATACAGAGCCCCCAATGCTACTGCCGTAGTATACAAGATTCTTAAGCAGCCAGGAGATAGATGGGGCAGGGGAATAACTTCAACAAGGCACAATTACTGGTGATAAGGTATTTCTTCCACAATTTGCACATGGTCATGTTGTTTGTTATATCCCGATGTTTTCAGATGCCTCTTTTTCCTTTTTGTGTATCCTACCGTCTTTCAATGAGGCAATGAATCATTAGTTGGAGTGCTGCAAACAATAGCTTTGATTTTTCTTCCAGATTGCCTTGGCATCCATGTACGGTAGCTGAATTGGCAGTTGAGGAATCTCTTTGAAATCCATCTCCACCATTAACTGATGAACGAAAGCCAGTGTCTCTTGGCTCACGGCATCGAAGCGAAAAGTTGGTCGAACAGGCGGCCTTAAATATCTTCTCCAAATCCATATAAAATATGTCCTGGGATTATTATAAGTATCCCCAGCTTCTAGAACTTCCTTCTACAGCCTTCTGAAGCTACTTTTCATTCCTTCATGTCAAAGGCCTTTTCAAAGTCTCAAACTCTCTTTTGCACAATGGGGTGTTGTGCTTGACCATCATTGCTAGCATATGATTCACATTTAGTTAGTTCAGTGAATGATGTACAACAGCTCTATTGTATACGCCAAATAACCTTTGAACATTGGTGTCAGTTTTTGGCTTTCCAGATGTGTGCAGTTTCTAGTCATCTTGTATTTGATAGGGGTGACTGGATTAGAGTGAGTATCATAAACTGCAAGAACTGGTCTGATTTCACAAGAATTCCCTCTTCTGAAGGCAGAAGGCCATGTTTTCCTGTTCTCTGCCCCCCCATCCATAGCGTAGATGGCAGAGAGTCACTTTGGTTAAGACAGCATGTTAACAGGCCCCAACAGGCCCCAACATGCCTCAGAACCAATGAAACTGAGCTCAAGGAATCATTTCAAGCTTCAGCTAACCATGCCACACTAAGTCAACTACTGAAAAGGCAGTCCTATACTTACAAGAGTAGTTCTGTAGGAAGTTAGCACCTACCCCTCTTCTAGAAAAAGGAAATATCCTAGGGAATATTAAAAAAGCAGAATATTTCCCCTAAAAGGAAAGTAGAAACTCAGAGGGGCAGAAGTTCATTCCCCCTCCCTTTGTTAATGGATGGACCATTAAGGCCTGGGCCCGAATATTCTACATAACAAAGGCCTCTACCCATCTCACCACCTGGCCTGGGAAGATTGTATCAGCCAGCACTCAGGTGAAGCCGTGTGGTGCAGCTACGACCCCCGCTCCTGGGAGTCTGACAGCCAATGGGATACATTTCTTACACAGGAACAGGAAACACTAAGGTGAGGCCCAACAGAGGGTATAACATTAAGGGTCTCTCAGCATCTTGGCCCTTCTTTTCCTTCACTCAGCATCTTGAAACATGTGATTGTCCTTTTCACTTTGGAGCTCCAAGCCATGTGGTCCTGTCCACCATTAAACCATCTTTAAAAACAGCTTCCGTGTTTCGGTGTCTTTCTTCCCCACTTGGAACTGAACCCAGAAGGAGAATTCTTCCAACAGTTCATTTAGTGGCTGTTCGCAGTTACAACAGCATTGAAAAAAGTGGTTTATGGCCGTTTTTCTCACTTAACGTCTGTTGCAGCATCTCTATGACCAGGTGCTCAAAATTCAGATGCTTCTCAGTCCTTCTGACAAGCAAAGTCATTGGGGAAGCCACTTAACAACTGTGTTACTATAACATAACAGCTGCAATGATTCTCTGAACAACAAGGCTAAGACTATGGCAAGAAAGGTTGTAAAAATGGAGCAAAACTCACTTACAGTAACTGTCTCACGTAGCAGCAGACATTTGGGGCTCATTTTGTGGTCGTAAGTCAAGGTTCACCTTTATCACGCTCTCCATAGGAACCTGGGATTTGCAGAAGCAGGAAGGAGAGGAAGGAGAGAGGGAGAAAAACAAGGAGGGGTGGAATGGGTGGAAATTGTGAGAAAGGGCATGAACCAGCTGCAAGAAGAACATTGCCTTTTGCCCTCCGATCTCTGGTGCCAGAGAGCAAGTGTTGAAATCCTTTTGGTATTTCAGACAGATTGGCAACTCATGCAAGTCCACTGCTGTAACTCCCCTTCCTCCCCAGAAGCGTTGTTCAGGCTGTGTGAAATAAATGGTTCACGTGACCAAGGCTGACTACAACACCAAGCATGAACCTTTGCAGACCCAGCAATTATTTTTGAACCAGTTTATTCTTTAGCAACGTGGGGTTACAAAAAGTTGGCCAAGGCTGGAAAGAACTCTGCTGTTTGAGAGAAACAGGACTCTACCCTTCTCCCTTGGCGTCTTTTGCTCGCCCAGTGAAAATTTTAACATCTGTGTAAAGATACTGCAGACTTTATTTAAATGTTCATTTTCAAGATCTTAGTGCTCAACTATTGCCTACTTCTATCTCCTGCCTCTTCTCTTGGGATCCTGAAAATAGGGGGAGGGGGGTTTCCCAGTGCCATGGTTTGCCGCTTCATATGTTTGCTCCAGATTATAGACTGCAGTTTCAAAAATGGTATGAATTACAATAGTTCTTTTATAATTTTTTTTTTTTTACATGGGGGGTTAGACAGATTTTATTTGAATAAAAGCTGTGGTAACATTGTTAAGTACTGAACATGGGTCGGAGTAAATGGGGACAGCCTCTGAATAGTGAACTTTCAGCTCTTTATTTGCATAGTGACTTCTTGAAACAACAACAGTGAACTCTGCCTTATATAGGCAACCCATGTGAGAATTGTCCAATAACGAGCTATGAACGCAAGCTCTTTTAACCAATAAGAATTCTCTGTTAAGGGCCAATCGGATTCCTCAGAACTAACCAATCCGATCTGGCCGCCTAACAGCCACGGGGTGGCCCTCGTGCAGAATTCGCAGCAGCGTCTTCCAGAGTTGCTCTGGGACAACGACTCTATCGCCCCAAATGATACAGACTTTTTGGGAAAAAAGTTCAGTCTGTCGAGATTTGAATGGTGCGAAGACATCTGGTACTTGGTCCAATGGCCATCCACGTTATACCCAGCCTAGGACTCGAGCTAGGGTGTGGTCTCATTTGGTTTCTCTCGCGATGTCTCGGGCGGTCATAGGCGGCAAGTTGAGTGTTTCGATCTATAACGTGGTTGCCATTGGTGCCGGATCGTCGAGAGTCTCTGGAAGCGGTGCTCGGCTTAATGCGTCGGCGTGGGGAATGGCTTTCCCCGGGCGATATTGCAGCCGATAATTATAAGCAGCTAGGAATTCTGACCATCGGGTCATTCTAGGGGATAATATGTAGGGGGTTGGCTTGCCCCTGGCTATTATCCCTAGCAACGGTTTGTGGTCAGTTATAAAGGTAAATGTCCTTCCATACACATATTCATGAAATATTTTTACAGCTGAAACGATTGCAAGGGCTTCTTTATCAATTTGTCCATAGTTCCGCTCTGCTTGTGAAAGAGTCTTTGAAAAGTATGCAACAGGGGCTTCGTTCCCATTAGGCAGTACGTGGCTCAAAATGGCGCCCACCCCGAAAGGCGATGCATCACAGGTTATAACTAACAGCAAAGTCTTGTTATACTGCATAAGTACAGAGTCAGATGTGAGCAGTTTTTTAACATTCCGGAATGCTTGCTCTTCCTGGTAACCCCATACCCACAATGCTTTCTTATCTAATAATCAGTGTAACGATTCAGCGATAGTTGCCTTGTGCGGTAAAAATACATTATAGAAATTAATGAGGCCTAAGAACGCCTGGAGATCGGCCTTGTTGCGTGGCCTGAGAGCATTTTTGATCACTTTTAATTTACTCTCGGTAGGATGAATGCCCTGGCTATCAATCCGGTACCCTAGAAACTCAACATTGTCAGTATACAATTGACATTTATTTTTTTTCACCTTAAGTCCGGCCTCTTGGAATTTTTTTAGAACGCATTTCAAACGGTCCTGTAAGATTTTTTGGGTAGGGGCTGCAATTAATACATCATCAAAGTAAGGGACCACGCCTTTGATTCCTTTTAATAACCTTTCCATAAGGCTCTGGAAGATCCCCGGGGCTACACTAATTCCGAATTGCAATCGGGTACATTTAAAGGCACCCCTGTGCGTTAAAATTGTTTGGGCTTGACCCGTTTTTTCATCCACTGGTAATTGTTGATAAGCTTGAGCTAAATCCAATTTAGCGAAAGCCTTACCGCCCCCCAAGGAATGGAGGAGGTGCTGCACCACCGGAACTGGATACGCATTCTGCTGTAGGGCGTGGTTCAAAGTGGCCCGGTAGTCCCCACAAATTCGTATTGACCCGTCTGGCTTAATGGGTGTTACAATAGGGGTTTCCCATGGAGAGTGATCGATGGGCTTCAACACCCCTTGAGCAATTAGCTTGTCGAATTGTTCGTTGATTTTTGCTTTAAGAGCGAACGGAACTCAATGGGGCTTCAAGCGAATGGGAGCTACTTTTGGATCTAGACTGAATGAGATCGGGGTCCCCTTATACTCGCCTAAGCTGTCCGCGAAGACGTCGCTGAACTCAGAGATAAGGTCTTCCTCCCACTCACAACCACCGACTCAGTTCACACCGGCCACTTCAATGCCGAGTGGCGCGAACCATTGGAGGCCTAGTAGGCTAGGCCTATCTCTATCGATGACCGTTAGAGGTAAGTACGCTGTATGCTTCTTGAAGGAGACTCGGACTCGGCAGGACCCGACAATGGGGATTCGATTTCCTTGGTAGTCCTTGAGGATGAGGCGTTGAAATTGGAGGTCTTGGCGTTGAATTGTGGGGATGAGTTGCTTGAGTGTCTTCCAAGACACCATCGAGAAGGATGATCCCGAGTCGACCTCCATGTGGAAAGGCTAGTTCTCGATGGCTACCGTGACTCGGATTTTCTTAGTGTCCAAAGCTGAGGCGTGACCGATAGTGATAGTATGGTGAGCCTCTTCTCTTTGCAAAGCTCGATTTCTGTTGGAGTGGTTTACTGGCTCTCGCCTTACAGGATGGTTTCCTGTCGATTGGCGATAGTTGGCCCTTTTTGAGGCCTGGCTGAGTCCTGGTAAGCTGCGGCAGACCTGGCCGATGTGGCCTCGTTTCCCGCACTCATGGCAGTTGTCGCAGAATTTGCATTCGGCCCTGGCATGGTTGGCTCCACAGCCAGCGCAAGGGCATAAGGGCTTCAGGTGAGGGTCCCGGTCGGACCGCAGTCGATGGACCCCTTCTTCGTTGCTGTCTGATGATGAAGAGAGGTCCTCGTGGTGCGTTGTTAATAGCTGCCCTTCTGTGCTAGGTAAGATTTCACTGGCTGGTGGTGGTACCGGAGTGCGGCTTTGCCGTAGTTGTGCAGCCGACTTTTTGGTCGCCTCCGCAGCTGTGGCTTCGGCGATGGCGTCAGCAAGGCTGATGTCACCTTTCGCCATCAGCTTGCTTTGCACGTCTAGTGCATCTAATCCCAGAACTATTCGATCTCTAAAAGCCTCTTCTAAATCGGCGAACCCGCAGAGGCTCCCTAAATTTCGGAGGTCCGCCATGAAATCGGCCACGCTCTCCCCTTTTTGTTGGTTTCTCTGATAAAACTCGTGGTGTCTCACGAGTGTAGGCACGGTTGTTGCGTAATGATCTCTCAGGATGGGTTCGAGGTCATCCCAGCTCAGGGCTTTCACTTCTCGAGGTTTGGCGAGTGCTTTAGCCATCTTAAATACAGCTGGGCCGCAATGCGTCAGGAACAGCGCCCTTTTCTTTGCTGGTGTGGCGTCCTTCAAGTTATTCGGCTCGAGAAACATTTGGAAGCCATCCATGTAGGATTCCCAATCCTCTTGGTTCGGATCGAACGGAGCGGGTGGTACGATGCCACCGGACATGGTTCCGTTGTTGGCATCGTCTATCACGTGCTCGGTATTGCTTCCTGGCTTCTTCAGTTCAGATATCTCCACATCCCATCCTCGTCGCCAGTGTTAAGTACTGAACATGGGTCGGAGTAAATGGAGACAGCCTCTGAATAGTGAACTTTCAGCTCTTTATTTGCATAGTGACTTCTCGAAACAACAACAGTGAACTTTGCCTTATATAGGCAACCCCTGTGAGAATTGTCCAATAACGAGCTATGAACGCTAGCTCTTTTAACCAATAAGAATTCTCTGTTAAGGGCCAATCGGATTCCTCAGAACTAACCAATCCGATCTGGCCGCCTAACAGCCAATCAGAAGTGCAGGGCCAGAACCCTGCACTTTACCTCAAGCTCATACTTTATTAACTATGGTACATACACAACAAACATAATGAGGGATTATCTTTTTCCCTTATTGGACTTTACTGGGATGATAGATATCCCTTATTAGGAAATGTTTTGCACTCTATTTCTTGGACTAGGCAACTATGAAATTTTCATTTGACATCATGTACTTCATTTGCTTACCTAAACCGAGAAACACAATGACCATGGGCAGATTGGCTGTTTTTTTTTAAATTAAAGATGAAATTATTATTTTATTAAAGAATATGGGCTAGCAAGACAAATATAGTTGCTTTTCTTTTAACAAAGGATAACAACATTTGTGGTTGATACTAGCCATTCTTTAAGAATACTGTTATGTTTTCACTTGTTTTTCCTCAATTTATGGAAACACCTGACCAGAGGTGGTATTTAGCAAGTTCTGACAAATTCTGGAGAACTGGTAGTGGAAATTTTGAGTAGTTTGGAGAACCGGCAAATACCACCTCTGATTGGCCCCGCCCCCATCTATTCTCTGCCTCCCAAGTCCCAGCTGATTGGCTGGGTTTCCTTTTGTTGCCCTGCATAGGAGAATGGAGCTGGAAAGCAGGTTAGTGGGGTGGGGAGGGAATGGAGATTTTACAGTATCCTTCCCCTGCCACGCCCACCAAGCCACGCCCACAGAACCAGTAGTAAAAAAATTTGAATCCCACCACTGCACCTGACAGCTGAATACCTGAAGGCAGGACAAGAAGCAATGGATGGAAAGTAATCAAGGAAGGAAGCAATCTACTAAGGAGAAAATTTTTAACCGTGAGAATAATTAACCGGGCAGATTGCCTTCAGAAGTTATGGGTGCTCCAACACGGAAGGTTTTTAAGAAGAGATTGGACAACTCATTTGTCTGAAATGGTATCGGGTCTCCTGTTTATGTAGGGGTTTGGACTAGAAGACCTTCAAGCGTGTTATGCTAACCACGCTGGAACCCTGTTTTCTCCTTTTTTGGGGGGGGATCTGTAGTAACTTTAAGTGACTGATAGTAACTTAAGGACTACCTGTACTATCCACGGCCACTGGCCTTGCAAGTTAAGGCTGTTGCATGTTGAAGATTAGATACCTGGAAGGTAAAGAATTGGATATAAATGGTAATTTATGAAGTTACAGAAGAATAATGCTGCCAAATTCATGCCCTCCATGACAGTACAGGAATTCAGACTTGGGGATTGCTCTCTAGTGGTATCCCCACTATCTAAGATTAAATGAATGGCAGCTTCTGTGCAGACTGGGATAATAAGCAAGAGAGGGAAGAGAATACCCCAAAAATGTATTTTCCTATTACATATCGAGAGAATGAAAAAATGCAAACATTTTGATGAGTTGCCTTTTCCACTTAATTCTGATAAGAAATCTTTTTTATTCTCTCTCTCTCTCTCCCTCCCTTCCTCCATATCTATCTATCTACCTATCTATCTACCCACCTACCCACCCATCCATATCTATCTATCTATCTATCTATCTATCTATCTATCTATCTATCCATCGATCATCTATCTTTGCCCCTCATCTCGCTGCAAGGTGACTCTGAATGGCTTATAACATTAAACATTACCATTTTTATTGTCTCAGTGATTATTTTTCCATACCCATCTTCAATGTGATTATGGCCCTTTTCCATTGATGGCAGATGTTCAGGTTATTTTTGGTTGGGAGTGAGATAAGAAAAGGGGAATCCCCAATGTTTATATTAAATTCCCAAGGAGACCCATGTTTATTAGTCCCATGGTGACTGACAACATAATTAATTGCTTAAGAAGAGTTAATTGTTGGTTAGCTGGAATTATAGAAGTTTCTTATATATCAGAGGTGGGGAACTATGGACCATTTATCAACTTCAATTCCCAGGCATTGTCTCAGGAATTATGGCAGTTAAAGTCCACAAGTCAAAAAAGGGCCACCATTCTCCACCCCTGTTAAATATCATGAACATCTAGAGATCTCGAGAGGACTTTTTTTTTCATGCACAAAACATAATCATCTCCATTTTTGGCAGTAGTTTTTAAATTTTTATTTTCAGAAAAACAAAATATGTAAACAACAACATACTGCCATGCTATACTATAACAAAGATATGAAAGTTCATTTCTCATGATTACTAGAATACCTGCCCAGAAAAGACCAGAAATTCGATGTTCCCAGAAAGTCAAAATCTATTTTATATTTCTTGTTAAGTCCTGGGCATGGGCACAAGGAACGGAGATGAGACATCGGATGGTGACTTCAACTCTTTATTAACAGGAAAGAACGGAGCAAAATATCTGGGCAGCAGTAGCTCTTTTATAGAGTTTGCTGCCGTTAAAACAACCAATGAACTGAGTCTATCGCTTTCACAAGTGTCCAATCAGGGGCTCCCATTAACAGCCAATCAGACGGGCCAAACCCGACCAATCACGACTCGCTATCTACGGGCCAATGAGAATTGCAGGATTACAAGCCTGCTGTAAGATGAAGCTTGTTGAGGTTTGTATCGCTGTGTTGGCTTAGTCCATAACACCCCTCCCCCCTTGGTTCCCTCTGAGGGGTGGGGTGACGTATTCTCGCAAGTAGGCAGGCCGCTTCACCTGTCGACTTGACCTGCGCTGTTCCACCGGGTTTTGTCCCAGTCTGGTTCTGGTTCCGGTGCCAGCTGCCAGCTGGGTTGGATGGCGAAGATTGTGGCCCCGGGTTGCTTTCGTCAGCGCTGTCTTCCGGGTTCCCTGGATCTGCCTCCGTCGTGGTGCTGTCACGTGGCGAGGCCGCTCCCTGGCTCGGTTCTCCCTCGGATGGTGAGTATCTCCTGGGCTGTTGGGTTTTGATTTCTTCTTTGTCCTCCTCCATGTTCCTTCCCCCCCCCCAGCTAGAGGTTCCGGCGCTAATCTGGAACGGAGTTGGTCTATGTGGCATTTCTACATCTTACCGTCTGCTGTTTGTAGGCGATAAGATCAGGGTCCTGTAAGTTGTGTTATTGTTGCGGGGACCCACAATGGGTCACCCGAGAAGTTTTTTGCAAACACAAGGTGCCCTTCCTGGAATGCCCGACACTTGCTGCTGGATCCCGGGGGTTGTTCATGTAGTTTGGGTGGAGGCGATCGAGATGCGAGCGAAGTTTCCGGCCCATCAGGAGTTCAGCTGGGGTTTTGTTCGTGGTGCTGTTTGGGGTTATGTGTTGGAGAAAAAGCATTCAGTTTATTTTGTCGTCAATGTCGCCGTGGTCCATTTTATGCATTGAACCATTCACTCAGCCATACCATTGGCCGCAGGGTGAGCTGGCAATGTTAAAGCATGGCTGATGCCCCGATCTGCCAGGTATTGTTCGAATGGCAGGGCAGTGAATTGGGGGCCATTATCTGAGACGAGGACATCGGGAAATCCGTGGGTAGCGAATAGTTTATTCAGTTTTTTAGTGACTGCGTCTGTGGTGGTGCTTTTCATTTTTTGGACTTCAAGCCAGTTTGAATAGGCATCCACTGTTAAGAGGAAAGTGTGTCCTCTTGTGGGTCCCGCAAAATCGATGTGGATACGGGACCAAGGACCTCGAGGCGTTTCCCATTGAGTTGGGGGAGTCTTTGGAGGGGCGGAGCGAGTCTCCTGGCATTTACTACATTTTGCTACCCAAGTCTCTATCTGTCTATCTAAACCAGGCCGCCATGCGTAACTCCTGGCTAGTGCCTTCATCCGCAGGATGCCTGGATGTCCCTCGTGCAGCATTTTCAATACTCTATATTGCAATTTCTCCAGGACTATGATTCTGTCTCCCCACACTATGCAACTTTTCTGGGAGAATAGTTCTGTTTGACGATTCCTAAATGGCTTGAACGTGTCATCAGTTGCACTGTCCGGCCAACTCCTTTCTACCCAGCTGAGGACTCGTGCCAAAACAGGGTCCTTTTTTGTCTCTAAAGCTATGTCTCGAACGGTTAGTGGCAGTGATTTGAGGGTTTCGATTTGTAATACGGTTACGGTTGGAGCAGGGTCTTCTATAATGTCTGGTAGTGGAGAGCGGCTCAAAGCATCAGCATGGGGAATGGTTTTCCCCAGGCAGTGTTGCAATCGGTAATCATAGGCGGCTAAAAATTCTGACCAACTTATCATTCTTGGTGATAAGATATGGGGAGTTGGTTTGTTTCCCTCCAAAATACCAAGTAGCAGTTTGTGGTCTGTAATTATGGTAAAGGGTCTCCCATATACATATTCATGGAAGCGTTTAATTGTGGATACAATAGCGAGGGCCTCTTTATCAAATTGACTATAGTTCCTTTCGGTTTTAGACAAAGTTCTCGAAAAGAACGCAATGGGTGCCTCATTTCCATTTGGTAGGACATGGCTTAAGATGGCTCCTACTCCAAATGGTGAGGCATCACAGGTAACCATCAAAGGGGGAGTCTCATTGTATTGCATTAATACAGCATCGGAGGTTAAAGGGTCTTTTATCTCTTTGAACGCTTTCTCTTCACGCTGTCCCCATACCCAAGAAGCCTTTTTATCGAGAAGTCTATGTAGGGGTTCGGCTACAGTTGCCTTCTGGGGCAAGAAGATGTTATAAAAGTTAATGAGTCCCAGGAAGGCTTGGAGGTCTGTCTTATTCCTAGGTCTCAGGGCTTTTTTTATTGTGGTTAGTTTTTTTTCGGTGGGGTGGATTCCCTGTCTGTCAAGAAGGTATCCCAGGAACTCTACTCCGTACAAAGTTGACACTTGTCTCGTTTTACCTTAAGACCCTCGTCTTTGAATTTCTGCAGGACTTTTCTGAGTCATTGTATTAATAACTCTTTAGTGGGGGCAGCTATTAGGACGTTGTCAAAATAAGGCACGATGCCTTTTATGCCTTGTAATAGTCTCTCCATTAAACTTTGGAAAATGCCCGGCGCCACGCTGACTCCGAATTGGAGTCTATTGCACTTAAAAGCGCCTCTATGTGTAACTATTGTCTGGGCTTCTGCAGTTGCTGCGTCTACAGGGAGTTGCTGGTATGCCTGAGCTAAGTCCAATTTCGGAAATATTTTTCTGTCACCCAGGGAATGAAGAAGGTGTTGAACCACCGGTACTGGATAAGCACTCTGTTGAAGAGCATGATTTAGGGTGGCCCGATAGTCCCCGCAAATTCTTAATGAACCATCTGGCTTCATGGCCATTACTATCAGGGTTTCCCAGTCAATCGGTTCCAAGAGGTCCTGGGCTATCAGTTTATCTAGCTGCTTGTCGATCTTCGGTTTTAAGGCAAAAGGTACTCCATGGGGCTTAAGCCGAATGGGAGCTACATAGGGGCTGAGATTAAATGATATAGGGGTCCCCTTGTACTTGCCTAATGTTCCTGTGAACATGTCCTGGAATTCTTGGATGAGAGCCTCTTCCCAGTCGTCACTTCTGGTTTGGTGTATGCCAGCTAGTTCAATCCTGAGTGGGCCGAACCACTGTAACCCTAACAAACTGGGTCGGTCACGATCGACAACAGTCAGGGGAAGCATCGCTGTGTGGTCCTTGAAGGATACTTGGACGTGGCTGGAACCGACAACAGGAATTCTGTTTCCCTGGTAGTCTTTCAGGATGATTCGTTGGGTGCTGAGGTCCTGGCAGCAGATGTCAGGGATCAGCTGTTTGAGGGTTTTCCAGGATACCATCGATAGGGATGATCCCGAATTGACTTCCATCACGCACGGTCAATTCTCAATAGTGACCTCTATGTGGATATTTCTTGCATCAAACGATGAAGCGTGGCCGATGATAATGGTTTGGTGGGCCTCTTCTCGTCTTGTTGAAGAGGCAGGTGCTTGGTTTCTGTAGTAGTAGTGGTTGTTCCATTGGTGGTTCAGATGGTCCCGGTTTTCAGGAGGTTTGCCTATCTCCCGACGGAGGTTGTTCTCCCTTTGGTTGGGACTGGACTCTCATCTGCTTCTGCAGACCTTCGCGATGTGGCCCTTTTTTCCACAGTTACGGCAGAGTGCGTCGAGGAATTTGCAGTCCGATTGCGGGTGGTTTGCCCCGGAACCCACACATTGGCGCGGACGTCTCTGGTTCCTTTGCTCTTGTTCCAAGCGGAGCCGGTTGACCTCCTCTTCATCACTGTCTGAGGATGACTCGAGGTCTTCGTGGTGGGTGGTGGTAGCGTGCTTCTCAGTGGCGAGTGGAATCTCGTGGGCGAGTTGGCGAAGCGGTGTGTTCGCTCGGCGCATTCGAACGGCTAACTTCCTGGTTGCTTCTGTGGCAGTAGCGTTGGTGATGACATCTGTAAGGCTGATGTCGCCCTTCGCCATCAGCTTACTCTTCATGTGAGGTGCATTTAAACCCAGAACTATATGGTCTCTTAGGGCTTCCTCTAAGTTTGCAAAACCACAAAGGCCTCCTAGGTTCCGGAGGTCGGCTACGAAATTACCAATGCTCTCATCCTTCCATTGGTCCCTCTGGTAAAATTCGTGTCTTCGTATCAGTATAGGTACTGCGGGTGTGTAATGGGCCCGGAGGATTGGAGCGAGAGTGTCCCAATCCATGGTCTTCACTTCCACCGGTTTTGCAAATGCTTTAGCCATTTTGAAAATGGCGGGGCCGCAATGAGTCAGGAACACTGCTCGTTTCTTGCAAGGCATAGCATCTTTTAAATTGTTGGTCTCCAGGAACATCTGGAAGCAATCTATATACGATTCCCAGTCTTCGGTTGCTGGGTTGAATGAAGCGGGTGGTATGGCGCCACTGATCATCTTGCCTTCTGTTGCATGCGCTCTTTCTCCATGTGCTCTGTCTTGTTCAATGTGTTCTAGTCAGCTCTATTGTCTCCGCGTCCCATCCTCGTCGCCAGTGTTAAGTCCTGGGCATGGGCACAAGGAACGGAGATGAGACATTGGATGGTGACTTCAACTCTTTATTAACAGGAAAGAACGGTGCAAAATATCTGGGCAGCAATAGCTCTTTTATAAAGCTTGCTGCCATTAAAACAACCAATGAACTGAGTCTATCGCTTTCACAAGCGTCCAATCAAGGGTTCCCGTTAACAGCCAATCAGACGGGCCAAACCCGACCAATCATGACTCGCTATCTACGGGCCAATGAGAATTGCAGGATTACAAGCCTGCTGTAAGACAAAGCTTGTTGAGGGTTGTATCGCTGTGTTGGCTTAGTCCATAACATTTCTAACCAAATTCCCCACGTTTTGTCCAAATGAGGAGTAACAGATTTGCTTAAGCTGTCAGTGGACACTACTCTTTTGCTAGCATACCACATTGCAAAACAGAAGACAAGTTTATGTGGGAATAAACTTTGACTTCAGTATTGGGTAATGATTAGTCTAAGACCTTATACATACATGTCTGCCTAAGTGTCACTGAGATAAGCAAGGAAATTAAAAACAAACACCAGGAACAATTAAACAGCTCAGACAATGGTAAACAATTCTGTGTACTATATCTAATTATTGTAATCCACAATGTGAATGCTTACTATGTACGAAATTCTCAATAAAAGGGAGCACTAGAATTTGCTCTAGACTCCCATCCCGAGTACACCAGCCTCTGTGTCTCATTCTTTCCATGGGAGACCACCACAAGTGGTGACCCCGACGTGATCCACTGCAGGTGGTATGTGTCTGGACCTTCGTGTTTCCTCGCCTGGAATAGGTAAAGTACGTACTTAACTATTGCTGGACAATAGGATTTTTTCAGGGAACATGGGGGAAAAACTCTCTCAGTCACAGGAACGGCATGTTAGTGAGCTGCTGAAGTTAGTCAGGACAAACTTCTTTATCTTTAAACCCTCTGGGGGGGAGCAAATAGTTCTTTCAAAAGATAATGTGAGAGAGCTGCTGCAAGAGATCTGGCAGCAATGTCCCTGGTATCCAGAGAAAGGCTCTTTAAAGTTAGACACATGAAGGAGAATTGGAACTATCCTTCATGAAGAGCCACGGGCAACAGCTGAAATTTTGATATATTGGAAGGTTGTTATTACTGCTTTAAAGACCCAGCAACAACCTCTTTTAAAAACTTTAGTAGAACTCCTCCTTATAAAGAAATTGTATTGCACCCGCCTTCCCCAAAACTGGAGTGTGCTTTATCATTTCCACAGCCTATGCCTGTGGATGAGAAAATCCAACCAAAAATGGGAAAAGTTCAAGCCATAATGCATCAGTCTTTCAATGAGGGGAAATTAGAGTCTGATGAGATTACCCAGATGAATTTGTTTCCAGTCAATAGGCAAGTGGATGCTCAAGGCAATCTGCAGACTGAATGGGTTCCGATTCCTTTAGCAGTTCTTAGGGAAATTAAAAAAGCAGTAAAAGATTATGGTATTCAAAGTCCTCTTACAAAGGGGCTTCTGACAAGTTTGGCTACCTCACGCATGATTCCTAGTGACTGGAAAGATTTAATGAGAATGATATTGAGCTCTACTCAGTATGTGGTTTTTGACTCAGAATACCAAAGGGAGGCTATCACTAGGGGAAGGAATTCGGGGGGCTGTATACGCCAGACCAAATCTACGGGGCAGGCTTGTTTGAATCCACTGCTGATCAAGCTGCTAATTTGCCTGATCACATATTTCCAGTGGTTATGGCAGCTGTCCTTGGGGCATTGTCCTGCATCCAGGATGTGGGAACCCCAGCACGGTCTTTTTCTCAAATTAAGCAAATAGCATCTGAGTCTTATAATGATTTTGTGGAAAGGCTGCAATTGGCTATTACCAGACAAATCTCTAATGAAGAAGCTGCAAAAGAACTTTTGCTGAAATTGGCAGTTGAAAATGCAAACGCTGACTGCAAGCGTATCTTACAACCCTTGGTGGCTAGAGGTGAGGTTACTCTGGCTGATCTGTTAAAGGCATGTGCAGTGGTGGGTTCTCAGGCTTACAACATGGAGACTTTGGCTATGGCATTGCAAAAAGGGATGAAACCTACAGGGTATTGTTTTAATTGTGGAAAGCCTGGCCATTTTAAAGCCCAGTGCCGTGCCCCTGGGGGAGGGGGGGATGGCATTTAACAAAAACAAAATTAAGGACGTCCATCCAAAATCGGTCTGTCCAAAATGCAAAAAAGGGTTTCATTGGGCAAATCAATGTTGCTCTGATCAGAACCCAAATCCGGGAAACTAAATTTGGGGCGTGCAGCTAGCCCTGCTCCCAAGGCTGTCACAAAAGCATCGCCTGCAATTACTGGGAGTGCAAGTTTGGGTTTAAAAATGTTGAACTCAATTAATGTGACCTTTCCTAATCAAGTGTATATTGAGGACACTCATTTGCATGGGCCACTGCCAGAAAAAACAGTGGGATTAGTACTTCCCATGTCTTCTCCATCAGAAAAAGGGTTTTTTGTTATTCCAGGAGTTATTGATCAAGATTATAAAGGGGTTATTAAGATACAATTGTACACTGATACTCCTGCATCATTAATGGCCGGTGACTCTATTGCCCAGTTATTATTGCTTCCATACATCCCTATAAATCCTTTAATTGGGATCCCACGAACTGGTGGTTTTGGGTCCACTGAAATGGCAAGTTCTCCAGTTGCTGCAGAATTGCTAGCGCTGACAAAAAAATTGACTACAAACCAACCAAAAATGACAATTGAAATTCAGGGAAAATCATTTTCTGGCCTTATAGATTCCAGAGCAGATGTCTCTGTGATACGCCAAAAGGAATGGCCAAATGAATGGGCGCTTGAAGACTCTCCGGCTGTTCGTGGAGTGGGTGGTATGCAGTTTGCAAGAAGTAGTGTACATTGGTTGAAGGCATTGCAAAGAGAAACTGGTGAGACTTCAAGGATTCAACCTCTTGTGTTGCTCCTGCATATAAACTTGTGGGGTAGAGATTTGCTGTCACAATTTCGCACAAAAATTGTTAATTGGATAATGGAAAAATTACAATTGTTAACCTCTCAGCCAGTCTGGATTGACCAATGGCCACTTCCAAAAGAAAAGCTTACAGCTTTACATCAATTGGTAGCTGAGCAGCTACAATTAGGACACATTGAGCCAACTTCTAGTCCATATAACACTCTAGTATTTGTTATTAAAAAGAAAAATGGAAAATGAAGATTTTTGCATGATCTGAGAACCATTAACTCCATCCTTCAACCAATGGGAGAGTTACAATGTGGTTTGCCTAACCCTAATCTGATCTCACGTAATTGGGATCTAGTTGTAGTAGATTTACAGGATTGCTTCTATTCTATCCCTTTGCATGCAGATGACAAGAAATTATTTGCCTTTACCGTACCTGAGTTGAATAACAATGCACCTACCTTTCATTACCAATGGAAGGTTTTGCCACAGGGAATGCTAAACAGTCCAACGATGTGCCAGTCATATGTTCAAATGGCTCTGGCTCCATTCAGAACCTCTCATCCTGGGTGGAAGGTTTACCACTACATGGATGATATTTTAATTGCAGCTCCCAGCCCACCGGGAACAGTTAAGGCAGCGTTACCTTGCCTTAAAGAGGTATTATTACAATTTGGACTTCATATTGCCCCAGAAAAAATCCAAAGTCAAACGCCATATGCCTACTTAGGGCATAAGGTCCTTGCAACCTATGCTCATCCGGTCATTCTGGAAATCAAAATTGAGGAAAAAATTTCTCTAGTAAAATTACAACAAATACTAGGAACAATTAACTGGGTTAGATCCTACCTGGGGTTAACTACAGCAGTACTCCAGCCCTTGTTCTTGGCCCTAAAGGGCTCTGCGAGATCGGATTCTGCTAAAACCTTATCAGCAGAACAAAGGAAGGTACTGACACATGTTAATGCGGCTTTAACGCAGCGTTGGGTTGATCGATGCATTCCTGATACTCCGTTTGCTTTGGCAATTTTACAAACTCCAGCCTTGCCTACTGCAGCTTTATTTCAATTACATGAAGTGCAGGTTTATATCATTGAATGGTTGCATTTGCAAAATACTCCCTGAAAAACAATTTCTACTATGGCTATGCTTTATAGTGAGTTAATCATCAAAGGCCGAAATCGCAGTATGTATTTATATGGCATAGATCTAGTTCAGTTATTTTTACCTATCTCCCTCACTCTGTGGGAAACTTGGTATAGTCAATCCATTGAATTGCAAATTGCTCTTGAAAATTGGCCAGGGAAGATTTCTTGCCACACCCCCAGTGACCCTCATTTCCAGTTGCTTTGAAACGTATCTGTAAATTTTAATTCAGTTATTGCTAAGCAGCCAGTTGGGGGAGTGACCGTTTATGCGGATGGTGGTAAGACCTACGGTGCTTGTGCATGGAGACAGGAAGGGGTATGGAAAACAAAAATTACCCCTCCTCAGCAATCAGCACAAAGGGCTGAATTGGCTGCTGCTATTTTGGCCTTACAGGAATTTGCACAAGAACTGCTAAATCTTATTGTGGATTCTCTTTACGTTTATCAATTGATACTTAACATTGAATTTGCTTATCTTTCTCCATCTGTTGATGCTAATCTTATGAGTTTGTTTCTAGCTCTGCAAAACTGTCTTCATTCTCGCGCACATTCTCTACATATTGCACACATTCGCAGCCACCATCCACTTCCCGGGGAGCCGCAGGAAGGGAATGACGTGGCTGACGTAATGGCCTCGGCCATGTCCTGTCTCTCGCTTTCTCCTGTTACTCCATGGGACTCACATAGCTATTTTCATCAAAATGCTAAAGCTCTTTGTAAACAATTTGGTCTCACTGCTGCAGAAACTGCAGCTATTATTCAACAATGTCCTAGTTGCAGTGCTCAATCCACTGCTCTTCCTCAAGGAGTAAATCCTCGGGGGACATCTGCTTGTCAACTATGGCAGATGGATGTCACACAACACCCTCCCTTCAAACCATGGCACCATCTGCATGTCACCATTGATACCTATTCAGGATTTATTATGGCAACACCTCAATGAGGAGAGGCTACAAAACATGTAGTCAACCATTGCCTCCGTACCTTCACACATGTGGAGATCAAAACCGATAATGGCCCTGCTTACATTAGCACCGCCTTTGCAGAATTTTGTCATCGATGATCAATTATACATAAATTTGGCATTCCCTACAATTCCACTGGTCAGGCCATTGTGGAACGAGCTCATCAGACACTAAAACAAGCACTCCTTCACACAAAAACAAAAACGGGGGAAGTGGATGGATATGGCTTGCCTTACACACAAAACATTCTTAATATTACTTTATACACTTTAAATTTTTTAAACATGACAGGATCTCCCGCTGCTACGGCAGCCAGTAGGCATTTTGCTTCCTCCCCTTCTGCAGGTACGCCAAGACCGAAAGTTCGGTATAAGAGACTACCAGATCCAACGTGGAAAGGACCTGTCCCGCTGATAACTTGGGGCCGAGGATACGCTGCTGTTGAAGATGAGGGTTCCTGCTCACTGTGTGCGTCCTTATCATCAGCCAAAGGGGCAAGGGGATGGATTTGGGGGAATGGAAAAGAAACACATTGATCCAGGACATGGGGAAGCTAGCAAACCTTCATAATAAAACTGATTGTTGGGTATGTATGCACATGCCAACTCACAAAACATCAGGGCTTCCAATGGTTGCAGTACCTCTGGCTGAAGGTGACTGGTATAGGGGACAATGCTATGGTTGTTCAGGGATGTGGTCTAACAGTTGGACTACAAGTAACATAAATACATTGCATCTTGGAAGTCGAATCCAAGAGGTGGCAGGTATCTGCTGGACTCACAATGAGACAGTAGAGAATATGACTTACTTGGGAACATATCCACTTTCTAACAAAACAATTATTATTGGCAATGGAAGTCGGGTTTATCCAGATGACATGAAAACTAAAAATCTCACTTACTTTGTGCATAATATTTCTAAATTTGATATCATATCTTTGATCAATGAAAATGGGTGTCCAATGATCCCTGTCACATGTTGTCCCATCATGATAGAAAACCAGCTGCCCAAATGTGCAAATGGGAAATACGCACCACCGCCCACTTATTTGGCTATGTTAATGGAATTTTTTGCACAATTAATCTATGCTGAACCAAATACGGTTGGCCATCTCCTGGGAGCAAATCTATGGTTGCTGTGTGGACGGATGGCCTATGATCGCATGCCAGCATGATGGAAAGGAGTCTGCACCTTTGGGAAAGTAATCCCATCTCATGTCATTTTAAAATCTTTGGGGACTGCTCATATCTGCAATGCGCGTTCCGCAACGGAAGTAAACTCTGTTTTGAATCATGACTACTGGACACAGATATCAAGGGGAGTTATTCCTCCTTTAGGAGTCATGATGAACTATAGAGATTTGCATCGTTTAAACAATTGGACAGTTACTATGTTTAAAGACACAATTAAAACTCTAAAGCTGCTTGAAGAAGAGCAAGGAAAAATCCTTGACTTTGTCCTGCAAACCAGATATGCGGTGGACACTATTTTGGCTGCGCAAGGGGGAGTTTGCACTGTGATTCATACACATTGTTGCATGTATATCTCTGATTATTCTCCAAACATTACAGCTACTATACAGCATATGGAACAAACCCTGAGTGAGAATCCATTACAATCGGAGGACGAGGGACTGGACGTGTGGTCTGCACTTTGGTCCTGGTTGCCAGATGGTTCATGGATTCGTCACCTAATTGTTGGAGTGATATTGCTTTTTATACTTTCTCTTTGTGTATGTTGTTGTATCCAATGTCTCCCTGGACTTTTAGGAATGTGTCGGGTGAAGCCTACGGAAGGAGAACTGTTGTTGCAGATGGCGAAAAGCTACCGAGGTATCTGCGATCATCAAAAAACTAAAACAGGGGAGATGTGGGAATAAACTTTGATTTCAGTATTGGGTAATGATTAGTCTAAGACCTTATACATACATGTCTGCCTAAGAGTCACTGAGATAAGCAAGGAAATTAAAAACAAACACCAGGAACAATTAAGCAGCTCAGACAATGGTAAACAATTCTGTGTACTATATCTAATTATTGTAATCCACAATGTAAATGCTTACTATGTACGAAATTCTCAATAAAAGGGAGCACTAGAATTTGCTCTAGACTCCCATCCCGAGTACACCAGCCTCTGTGTCTCATTCTTTCCATGGGAGACCACCACAGTTTAGACTTCTAAAAGTCTGTGGTACATGCAAATCTGATGCTTGCGTATCACACAAAACTTTATTTTATTTATTTATCATTTTTATATGACTGCCAGTCTCAAAAATCTCTCTGGGATTTTTGTGTACAAAGTTTATGAATGCTGTACAAACTTTATGAACTCATCTGAGCAAACTTTGAGAAAAAGCTGTTGTTTTTGTAGACAAGTAATTCTTTACAAACAGTATCCTTCACAAAAAGTAGGTAAGGCATGCATACGGAAGGAAGCGTTTGTGTACATTAATATGTTTATTAACAGGGAGTAACTTTATTAATAAAAATACATAATCCTAATCTGTATCAAGCAAGAGTAGTTTCTCTCCACATTTGCCATTTCAATATTTTATTTCTGGTACACAAAAGGATAATTCAGAGAACATTAAGCTATGTAAAATCCAAAATATTCTTAGCTGGGGTTATATGTTTCAAAAATAACTGTTAGTGCACCAATCCATTTTTATCTTAAGCATTATGCTGAAGTCCTTCAGTAATTTTAATTCCCTTCCTCAGTTTGAAAAAACTGAATATTTAAGATGTTTGATTAAAAACCGTAGACCCTGGATTCATAGTTCATTGTCCATCTTCTTGCTCCTCTCCCCCCTCCCCCCCCCTTGGAACAGTGACTTCTAGCAAGGTAGAATTCAAGAAGAAAGAGAAATGTTTATACCCCTGGTCAAAGTAGGAAATGAGGCATTTTCTCATCCATGAAGTAGTGTAAAACACATCCCAGATCAAATGGGTTGATGAAGACAAATGAATTCCATCATTTCCTGAAAGGCAAATGAGGAAATGTGGTGGGAAATAGATTTGGATAGATCAAGGCATATTTAAAGTAATTGCACTGGAACCAAGAACACTGAAGTAGGAGTAAAACTGAATTCAACTCTTGCATTTTTTTCACACATATTCAGAAATTCCTTCCTTCCCTCCCTCCCTCCCTTCCTACTTTCCTTCCTCTCTCTCAGCTTTGTTTTGCATTATCTGTAATACTGCGTGTTGTAGACAAACAAAAGCAACACCATCTTTCTAGCTATAAAGTTTGGTGAAGAAAAGAATAGCATCAACAGAGGAATAACTAATCCACGAAGACTTTCTTATACCTCAATTTACAATAGTTGATTTAGTGACTGTTGAACAACAGCACTGAAAAAGATGACTTATGACTGTTTCCCACAGTTATGACCTTTGCAACATGGTCACGTGATCAAAATTCAGATGCTTGGCAACTGGTTCCTATTTATGGCCATTGCTGTGTCCCAACGTCATGGGATTCCCTTTTGTGACCTTCTTAGAGGCAAAGTCAATGAGGAAGCCAGATTCACTTCACAATCGGGTTCCTAACTTAACAACTGCAGTGATTTGTTTAACAATTGAGGCAAGAGAGGTCATAAAATTGGGCAAAACACATTTAATTGAATGTCTTACTTAACAATATAAATGTTGGCTCAATTGTGGTCATAAGTCAAAGGGCTACTCCTACTGAATTTACCATTAAGGAGCAAAAGGGCCTGGAAAAAGGTAAACACAGCATGTTTCTGGAGAGCTTTTCAATCAACCTAACTTTAAATGTGCTTTAATTACTAATGCATTGGGTCATTGACTTTGACAATGACAAGAAGACTATCACTTTTACCTTAATTAGCCTCAGCTCTTGGTAAATAAACAGCTTCCTAATTTAAAAAAAAGGAAGGAAAACAAGTGCATGAGGAAAAAAAAATAGAGAGAAGCATTGATATATTGTTCTAAACTTCATGTTCAGATTCTCTACAAAGTGTAAACCAAATTTTCCCAAGGATTGTTTAAAAAAACATCAAAAAATCTTTGCACTTTTTCTTCCTCGATATTTTGAAATCTAAGATAAAATTCTGACCTGTCCATCTCCCACTTCAACATCCCACTTTTTTCTTGTTCGACCATTGTTAATCTGTTATCGATATTTCCAGTTGTATCATCTCTTTGCTTGTCTTTCTCTTCTATTTTTTGGATTCTCTCATCGTGTTTCACCATCATTTGTTGAAAATTTTCAAATTTCTCATCAATCTTTCCAATTCTTTGGTCAATACTCTCCATTCTTTGTTCAATACTTATTGTCAGGCTGTGCTCCCTTTAGATCCCAAGAAAGAAATACTCAGACTCCATGGTGTAGAGCAAAGTTATCCTTTTATTGGAAAATAAAGTGGAAGCTACAAATCAATTCCGAAACTAAGAAATTGGCGGGTAGAATCCACATACAAAGAATTAGGTTTGTTCCCACCCCCCAAAGTTCAAATTATTCTTCCAATTAAAACTTCTGAATAAGCTCATGTGGTCATCTCCAGATGGTGATGAAGTGTCTTGTCAAATGACCTTGACATATTTTGATAAAAGTTCGCAGTTGCGCAAAAGAGGACAGAAGATAGCCAAGAAACGGAAAGTTAAAGAAAAGAATCCCCCCTCCCCTTGCTAGCCCAGCAAGGAATGCAAACACCTCCAGTCTTCTTCTCTAGCAAAATCCCCCCTCCCACCGTTGTCATGACAGCCCAGAGAAATAATGAAATAATAGCAGAAAAGCAACAGAGGAAGGTATCTTGAGGGCTGACACTTATTTTAAGTTCTTGTATTCCTTGCATAACCATCGTTAAATCCACTTGCGCTTTATCTTGCTTCACCATTGTTGAGAGTCGTCCTCCAGATGACAGGGAGACAGGAGCAGAAGTTGAGATGCCCGAAGGTAAAATTTTCTTACTCATTTCGATAACTCAGGGTCTTCTGGGTCTTTTAATCCTATTAGTGAGGTAACCAATTATAATCCAATTAAGAAAAAGGAAAACACCATAAAAAACAAAAAACAAAACCAATAATAAGTAAAAAGCCCAAAATTAAAAAGGAAAAATTCTTCAGGTTCTTCAAGACCTTAATCCAATTGTGAAATACGCAATTATAATTCAAAAGTAAAAATTAAAAATGAAGAGAAAAAAAGAAACAAAATAAAGCCCAATAATATCAAAAAGTAATAAGCAAAGAAAAAGGAAAAAGAAAAAAAAAGAGTTCTTCAGGTTCTTCCCACCTTAATCCAATTGAAAGACCTCAGAAAATGAAAAATAGCCATAAAAATAAGTCAAAAATAGAGATCAAGAAGCAGACATCCCTATGAAAAAAAGAAAAAAGCGAAAAAAGAATATTCTAAGACTTCCCCTTTAAAAAAATAAAAATAAAAATGAGGTATAATAAAAAATAAAAAATAAAAATATCAATATTACAAAATGCTGTGGGGTTGGAGGGGAGGGATAAAACAATTAATAAGGAATTGGAAAAAAAACCCCGCACACTGCCTTTTATTTATCCAAGGCTCTTATTTGGCTTCTCCACAAATTTCAAAGCCAAACTTCAAATATTCAGTTAATAATAGAAGTTCCAAAGAGCACCTGTATAAACATCCTCCAGTACTCTTCCCTCTATCTTATCATTTCCAGTAGCCTTGAGAAAAGTTTTTCAAACAAGAGTTTTTCAACTTCAAACAGAATATTTTCAAGCCTCTAGTTGGCAGTGTTACAAAGTTTCTTCAAACCACTCCCCCTTCTTCCCCCCTGAAAAAAGCCTAAAAAGAAAAAATATATATATATGTATATTTATGTATATTAAAAAAATATATTAAAGGGGGCCTCTATTTTAAAAAATATAAAGTCAGAAATGAGAAGAGAGAAAGTAAATATATATATATAAAAAACCAGTCTGATTAACTAGATCGCAATAGAAATTCAGTAAAGAAAAAAAAAAGTAAAAATAAAAAGCCAAGCCTCACTTTGACATTACTTAAAAAAAAAAAAAACTGCTGCTAAATCAAATTTTGTCAATAAGTTTACAGATTTCTTCTCATATTAGAGTGTTCTTAAGTCCCAAGCAAAAAAAAAAGATCCTCACCAGCTGATACACTTCTTTCTATCTCATTCTTCCGGAGTTGTCCCAGCTTCAGCAGCCTAATGGCTGCCTCTCCGCCATTGGCAAAAGGGCTTCTTCTGGATTGACCAGGGACTTGCGATGTCCCTAGAATCTACAGAACACGCCCCTTACTGTCTCTGTCACTACGAGACGGTTTAGGTCCGTTAGGACCGACCAGGGGTGAAGATATCAGCTGTGATCTCGGAGCCCCGAGATTGCAGCTGTATTGCAGCGACGAAGGTCTGACTTCTCCAAGATGATGGATGGAGTAGATGAGATATATCGAGTCTTCACAAGATATGCGATGAGGAACCAATTACCAAGAGAGGTCCATGTTAGATTCACCAAAAAACCTATTAAAAACCAAATATTACAAGTGGTAAGAGAGAAGGGGTTGAAATACAAAGGCAAAGAGATCCTGGTCTTAAAACAAGTACCTAGAAAAGTGAGAGAGATTAGAAGAGAATATCGATTTTTGACTAAAATGCTATTGAAAAAAGAGGTGAACTATAGATGGCTGATTCCAGAAGGATTAATGTTTACATGGCAAGAACAGAGACACAGAATTGATTCAATTGTGAAAGCAGAAATATTCTATAAGGAATTTTTTGAAAGAAGAGAAATGGAGATAGAAAAAGAGAATATTTTAATTGAATCTGAAATGGAGATGGAAAAAGAAGAAGGCGCAATAGGTGGACAAATGGAGATCAAAGAACAACATGAAATAAGATCCACGAGAGCTGTTAGACCTAAATATAAAGCATAACCATGGGAGAAAAAAAACTGATTTCCATGAATATAAATGGACTGAATTCAGCTACCAAAAGAAGGAAAACTTTTTACAAACTAGAGAAGCTAAAATTTGATATAATTTGCTTACAAGAAGTACACATTAAAAAACAACATGAACAATTATTAATACGACCAAAGTTAGGGAAAATATTTACTTCTCTGACTCATTGTAAGAAAAGAGGAGTGGTTTTGTACATCAAAGAAACCACTCCAGCCAAACTGATTTATACTGATGAAGATGGAATAGTATTAATAGTTGAAATAGTAGATAATAATATAAAAACACTCTTGGTTGCAATTTATGCCCCGAATGATAAACAAGAAGAATTTTATAAAAAATTACATATGAAAATAATTGAACTGGACTATGTTAATATACTTATGATGGGGGATTTCAATGGAATTGTAGACAATAAACTGGACTATACAGTAAAAACAACATGGACAAAATAGGAAAACTCTCCCTAAATCCTTTTTCAAAATGACAGATGAATTAAATTTAAAAGATATATGGAGAGAAAAAATGCTAAAATTCAACAATATACTTTTTATTCAAACAGATATTTATCGTGGTCCGGAATAGATATGATTTGGACATCAACAGAATTATTATCTAATATTCAAGAAATAAATATTGAAACAAGTACATGGGTAGACCATAATCCAATGACAATTAAATGGAAAGGACAAAAAAGAAGATCTAGATGGACATTAAACAATACTATTCTAAAGGAAAAAGACTTTACACAATGGATGGAAAAAGAATTGGCCTTCTTCTTTAATGAAAACAAAAAAGAAGATACTTCAATACAGAATGTTTGGGATACAATGAAGGCATATGCAAGAGGATTAATAATTGACTATACAAAGAAAAAGAACATTAGGAAGAGGCAAATGATTAAAGCTCTAGAAGATGACCATAAAAAACTGGAAAAAGAATTATAGAAGACGCCACGAAAAAAGATATCAAACTTAAAATGAACATAATTAAACATAAAATGGATCAAGCAGAGAAAGAAGAACTGGCACAAAAAATTAGAAGTGCTAAACAGAACTATTTTGAAGATGCAAATAGGCCAGGTAGATGGTTAGCATATAAGTTGAGAAAAGAGAAAGAATCAAGGAAAATATCACAGTTAATAGATGAGCATGGTCAAATTTGTTATGGTAATAAGGAGAAAAAGACAATCATTCGAGATTTTTATGGACAATTATATAAACAGGAGGATCTTGATGAGGAAAAAATTAAACAGTATTTACAAAATGCTAACCTACCTAAGATACCTGATGAAACTCGGAAAATGTTAGAAAGTTCTATAACAATGATGGAATTAACTGAAGCACTCAACAGACAGAACAATGGAAAAGCACCAGGACCAGATGGTTTCCCGGCAAAATTTTATAAAACATTACAAGAATCATTGAGCATTCCACTGTTAGAAGTCATGAATGAAGTTATGATAAAGAAGAAAATACCTAAAACATGGTCAGAAGCTTATATTACACTTATTCCAAAAGAAGGGGTTGATCCATTACAAATTAAGAACTGTAGACCTATTTCCTTATTGAATGCAGACTATAAAATCTTTGCTTCAATCTTGGCAGAAAGGCTTAAAAAATATCTAAATAACTTTATTCACTCTGATCAGAATGGATGTTTACCAATGAGACAGATTAAAGACAACATGAGGGTAATCCTGGACACACTGGAATATTATGAAGCGCACCCTGAAAAACAAATGGCTTTGATATTCTTAGATGCCCAAAAGGCATTTGATAATGTGAACTGGAGATTTATGTTATTACTATTGGAACAGATGGGCTTTGCTAGAAAATTTATCCAAGCAATAGAAGCCATATATTATAAGCAAACGGCAAAAGTAATGATAGATGGAGAATTCACAGACTATATCAATATTTAAAAAGGTACAAGACAAGAATGCCCATTATCTCCTTTGTTATTTGTATTGACCTTGGAAGTCTTAAAAAGAAATATTAGAGAGGATATAAACATAAAAGGAATGAAAGTCAAAAAGGAGGAATTTAAATTGCAAGCCTTTGCGGATGACTTGGTCTTTATTTTGGAAGACCCTTTAGAGACAGCTTTAAAACTGTTGGAAAAGATAGAGATGTATGGTGAGATGGCTGGTTTGAAAATAAATAAAGACAAAACAAAGATTCTGACAAAGAACATGTTATTAAGACAAAGAGAAGAGCTGGCAGATTTATGGAAAATTCAAGTTACGAACAAAGTTAAATATTTGGGGATATATCTGACGTCAAGATGTATTACACTGAAAGAGAATAACTATATTAAACTTAAACAGCAGATAGCATCCGACCTGAAAAAATGGGAAAACCTACAATTGTCATTGATAGGTAGAATTTCAACAATTAAGATGAATATTTTACCCAGAATTTTATATTTGTTCCAAACAATACCAATTAGGTTAAGTAAGGATTACTTTGAAGAATTAAATAAAATTGTGTTGAAGTATATATGGCAAGGCAAGAAAGCGAGAATAAAATTAAAACTTTTACAGGATGCTAGAATTAGAGGAGGATTTGGCCTTCCTAATTGGGAGTTGTATTATCAAGCTGCAAACTTAATGTGGGTTAAAGAATGGATAACGTTAAGAAAGACTAGATTGTTGGCATTAGAAGGTCATGATTTATTATTGGGTTGGCATGCTTTTTTATGGTATAAGGGAACTAAATCACAGGGTTATTTTAGAAGGCATTATATACGGGAATCGTTATAGTTGAATTGGGAGAAAATTAAGAAACAATGTTATTTGAAAATTCCAGTTTGGTTATCAACTATTGAAGCTTTTTCGTATCCTATAACCTATAAGAAGGAACAAACAGTTAGATATGGGGAAATATTGGATGAAAAGGGTGAACTTAAAATGATGCAAAATTTACAAAAACAAGGTATAAAGATGAATTGGTTTTCATATGCGCAAATATATGCAAGGTATCTTAAAGATTCTAAAAGAGAAGGATTTTATGATAAATTGACTGATTGAGATAGGATTTTGACAGGTACTGGTGAAAAAGTGATTAAAAAACTATATAGTTATTTGTTGGAAATTAAATTAGAGGAAGAACAAGTTAAAGAAACAATGATTGCTTGGGGGAAGAATTTTGGATATGGGATTGATTTAGAGAAATGGCAAAAATTGTGGTCACAAAATTATAAAATGACAATATCAACAGCATTTAAAGAAAATTTGTATAAGATGTTTTACAGGTGGCACTTTCCCCCGATAAGAATAGCAAGAATGTTCAAGAATAAATCTGAAAAGTGCTGGAAATGTCATCAGATACCTGGCTCATATTACCATATGTGGTGGACTTGTGAGGAGGCCAGGAAATACTGGACTAGAATTCGCATATGGCTGGAAACAATGACAAAGAAACACATAGATTTGAAACCAGAGATTTTTTTTATTGGGAATCTTACCTGATATATATAATAAAAACTTAAAGTATTTGATTGTAAATGTATTAACAGCGGCTAGGATTGTATTTGCTAAACATTGGAAGAGTGAGAAAATACCATTAGAGGAAGAAATTATTAAGAAAATATTGGAATGTGCTGAAATGAGTAGATTGACATTTGAAATTAGAGAACAAGAAGATAAACAATTTTATGAAATTTGGGATCTCTTTTATCAATGGTTAGATAATACAATATAATAATAGAATATTTAGAAATTTAGGAAATAACGAATATATAATTTTTCTTGGTTTTGATAATTTTTTAGAATACTCTATTAAGATAGATTTGGTATGATTCTATGATTTGTTATAAAATAATTTAACTCAATTATAGTTATCTCGCTTAAGTATGAATTAGTAAAATTATAGTCAAATGATTGTTCAATAATGATATTAGGATATTTAACTGATGATTGATAATGTGAGTTATTATGTAATATATTTATTTCGATGACTATGAACTGGATGCACAAAAGGGAGTGGTAAACCAACCGATACACTGTAAATTTATGAAGAATGATATTTTTTTATGTTTTATATGTTTTTGTTTGTCGTTAAAATCAATAAAACTTTTATCAAAAAAAAAAAAAAATCTTTGCAGTTGTGGAAATCCACAAGTGATTTTTAAGTCTTCTGCATTATTTGGAAAATTGTGATAGGGAAATAATTCACTAGTATTCTTTCTGAAGACCTATCACCATTTATAAATAATACTTATGGATGTTTGACTGATTTAATGCAAACTAAAAAATAGCTTGGAAAAGTGGAAAATATGTTAGATGGAAAATCTGCTACACAATTATTATTTTTTTATTCCAATTTTGGAATAATTATAGAAGGAAAAAAATCGCACATGCATTTTAGAATCTATTTACAGAATTTTGCAGTGTTTCACATCTCAAAAAAATGCCCTCAAAATGTATATTGTTAGAGAAAATGTAGTAAAATGAGTTGGAACAGATGAGATTATTGGTAGTGTGTGCTGCATAGAGCCTCCCTTTACATTTTTTTTTCAGACCTGGAACATTTTACCTTGGCCAAATTTAGCAGCAAACAACTGGATGGAGAAATGTTCTGCCTCTCCATGTGAAAGAATAAAACAAGCCTCTTAGCCTTCTGATAAATTGAGACTCTAGAAAGAGTGCAGAGAAGAGGAACTAAGATGATCGGACCTGAGGCTAAAACATACGATGAGCAGTTGTAGGAACTGGGCATGACTAGTCCAGTAAAGAGAAGGACCAGGGGAGACATGATAGTTGTCAACTCATAAAACATTTTGTATACACATTCCATAGTTGTCAACAGAAGGAAGAGGGGGGGGAGTTTCAAGAGCAGGCAGCAGTGTGGAATCGAAAGTACATTCCATTCATATTTTCTTCAAAGACTGATTAGATGACTGAAGCTTCTGCCACACAAAAATCTAATTGGAGAGCATGATTGATGATTCTTGGCTATGGATGTGTTTAGTTGGATGATACACCCAGAAGGGTGGAGGAAAAAGCAGGATCAAGGGTGACAGTGAATTATTTATCTCAGAGTTGGCTGCACCCAGGCTAATGCTGGCATGTTAACTTCTAATAAATCCTTTGAACTGTGGCTTGAGGCTCATGATTTAATTGGAGTAACTGCCAGAATCCTGACAATAGCAGTGTTCCAATATTTGAGAAAATATATGCCACAGAGAGGAAGGGGTCAAGCTATTTACCAGGTCACCCAAAGACCAGACAAGGAATAATGGATGGAAACTGAACAAGGAGAGATTCAACCTGGAAATAAGGAGACATTTTCTGACAGTGAGACCAATCAACCAATGGAACAGAAGTTGCCTTCAAAAGTTGTGGGAGTTTCCTCACTGGAAGCTTTCAAGAAGAGCCTGGACAGCCATCTGTCAGAAAAGGTACATGGTCTCCTGCTTGGGGGGGGGGGGTTGGACTAGATGACCTACAAGGTCACTTCCAACTCTGTTAATCTGTTAAGTATAGGATTCATCATGCATTATGAATCCTACACTTATCAGAAGACTGAGTGACTTTTTTATTCTTTCACATTTCCTTGTCACATGTTCAATTTCTTAAACCTTGGGAAAGGAGGCCAAGGTGAAATTCTGGCCCCGTCTTTCTCACCACATTCTATGTAACCAACCCCCAGTGGCCTCGAAGCTCAAACGTGCTTGAAAAGCACGGTTTGGGAGATCAGCGGTAGGCACCAAACCTTTGTTTCACAGGATGGAGTTGCATGCTTCGTATTTGGAAAACACAGGCATTAAGTACAGGTTAAGTACAATGGGCAACTATTGGTTTAGTGACTGTTCAAAGCTATCACCACATTGAAAAAAAAAAGTGACTTATGATAGTTTTTCACACTTAACGATTGTTGTAGCATCCCCCATGGGCACACGGTCCATGTTTGGATGCATAGCAGGTGATTTCTATTTATGATGGTTGCAATGTCCTGGGGTCATGTGATCCCCTTTTGTGACCCTCTGACAAGCGAAGTCAATGGGAAAGCCAGAGTCACTTAACAATCGGGTTACTCACTTAACAAATGCAGTATTTCATTTAAAACAGAGGCAAGAAAGGTTGTACAATGGGTCAAAATGTACGTAACAACTGTCTCACTTAGCAACATAAATGTTGAGCTTGATTGCAGTCATAAGTTGAGGACTATCTGTACATATAGTGGGAAAAGGGCATGTAAAGTGCCTTTTAAAGGAAAGGAGGGGTAAGAAAAGGATGTTCTTGCTCTAGATAAGCAGTGAAGAAAAACTGAATTTGCATCCAAAATGAGAAATTGGCCAAAAGAGGGAAACTGCTCATCTTGATTTTTGCAGATTTTTTACCCCCCTTAATTCTTTCAAATTTGGGGTTCTTCAGCTTTAAGTGTTTAGGAAGAAAGAAGTGAAAGAATGGTGGAATCACAAACAACAGTTCTGGAGAGACAGAACACCTTCAACCTTGCTTTGAACAATAGTGAAGAAAAGCCAGCCTAGACAAATAGAAATCCTGAATTCTGATTGATTAGCCGTTTCTATCAGACAAAAATATGATTCTTTCATTTGCATTCTAAATTGCCAGCCTGAATGGCCTGCGCTTTCCAAAATCAATCCTCTTAGTAGGATAATCCTGCTGATTTGCTCCATTTTATCCAGGTAATGCACACACACGCACACACAGGTGATTTATGTGAGCCTTTTAGTGGGTGGCAATTGGATCATCTTCCGTGCGGTCTCTTCCAAATCTGGGTTTCTCCTGAACTTCTGAACCTCGCAGAGCCTAACTTAATAGGATTGGCATCAAGTAGATGGCTAAGGAGTAGAATTGGTACCTGGCAGGTCTATCTTACTCCCAGGTGTACTGAATAATCCCCCCATCCTTCCTTGCCTCCTCCAGCAGCGGCAGTTCCTCTTTAGAAAGTCTCCATGCTTTACGTGTTGTAACGAAGAACAATGTTTTTACAGACAAAGGAGCGTCTAGTTTATTACTGTGCTGTCCTGGACGAGGGTGGGCTGCTGGGAAAAAATGGTAATTCACAGTGTGAATTCTCCTTTTCCAGTGATATGGGTTAAAGCTGAGCCCCTGCCGTTTATACTGCTGAAACACAATGGTGTACATTGTGAGCGAAGCAGAAATTGCAGCCCCCTCTCCCTTTCCCTTTGTGTTCTCCAATAGCCAAGTAATCACTGCCTTTTCTCTTTCTTTTTTTTTTCTAAAGTGCAGCCAAACATACCCACAATTGTGACTTCCTAAGGCAGGGTGTACTGGAAGTGGTTGACGTTGCCAGTCTTCAGGAATAGCCAAAGATGAATTATATGAGGACACCTGCATTCCCCCTACTCCCGATGTTAGTCTTGGGAATCAAATTCAAGAGTGCCTGTGTCTGTTTGATAGAAAAATAATGTGTACGTCCCCATAATTTTCCCTTGGTGTCACAAGCAGGTCTGACAATGGTTTGATGCAGAGGTGCTATTCAGCAAGTTCTGACCAGTTCTGGAGAACTGGTAGTGGAAATTTTGAGTAGGTCAGAGAACCGGCTAATACCACCTTTGACTGGAGATTCTACAGGATCTTTCCCCTGCCACGCCCACCAAGCCATGCCCACAGTAATAATAGTAAAATAATTTGAATCCCGCCACTGGTTTGATGGTGCTGGAAAGAGTAGATTTCACCAGATTCCTTAGTAATAGGTTCCATTCTAGAAGAGGATTCAGCCGTAATTCTTTTCAATAAGAGGGCAGTGGAATTTGTCTAACTGCTTCTCTGCAAAAAATACTGCATTTCCCCCCCCTGCCCCCCACAAATATCTGCAGAGCTTTTGGAAGTTGTGTTGCTGGTGTGTTATAACAGGGACTGGAAAATTCAAAAGGGGTTGAGCAACATGGGAGGATAAAAGGGAAAAGATATCTCCAGCAAGTTACACATTTGGATTCCACATGCTGATATTCTTATCAAGGCTTTCCAGAATGTGGCACGAATGCCTTTTGCACGAGAAGAAAACGGGCAAATGTGTATCAGGGTCTTCATAGCTGCGTAGAAATGTTCCCCCATCTCCACAATGGGAAGAAAAAGAAAAGAAAAGCAAACAAATAAAAAACCCTAATGAACAACTCCCCCCACAGATTCAGCTGCAGCCGGAATTATTTTTTTGCAATGTTTTCTTTTAAAAAAATCCATTTTGTTTTAATTTTTTTTTAACTAAAGCCAGAATTACTCAATTAAGATAACAGATTTCAAGGTTAACAATCATTTGCTGTTACTTATGTAACCTATTGTACAATTATGTAAATTTAAGGAATAGAACACAACTGAAATGTCTTAATTATAGGCAAAAAGAAAAAAAAGTGTGTCATTTTAATATGAATTGTGGCATTTCTAGCACATTATTTTCCAGTGCTTTAAACCTCAGCAGCAAACTGGCTGTGTAATTTCACTAGCCATTCCCTGACTAAATACTTATATTTCAAGAAGGATTTAAAAATAGAAGGATTTAAAAAGCAGCTTGTTAGATCACACGGAAGAGCTATTAACTGTAGCCCTGGATTTCAAAAGTAAAATAAATAAAGTGTAGCAATGAAAAACTGGATGAAAATGAAAAACTGGATGAAAATGAAAAACTGGATTTTGGGGAAAGCCACAATTAGGACAGAACCACAACAATTCAGCTGCTGTTCAGAAAGTTTTATAGACTAGAAACCATTACTTATATATACCTCCTTTACTTTGCCTAAGCTGGCAAGTACATTAGTGGAAGTAAAGGTTATTCAAGTTGAAATGTAAGTGAACCAAAGAAAGAGATACTCTTGTAAAGTTAAGTTACAGAGCAAAAGATGAAAAGAGCTGGCCAGAATATCCTCTGATGATCCAGTCCTGGCCAGCAGAGCCAGTGACAAAGGACAAAGAAGAGTTGCATGGAGAACTCGGTGGATAATGCCCACATTTGAATATTTAGGATGCAGCAGGTCACACAAATGAAATGCCTTCCCCTTGCCTGGAAACTGTATTTTTTTCAGTTGCAGAGAATAGATTTAATTGGATGCTATTCGGGCAGTGTTGATGCTTCATGGATAATTTACTTGAGCTATAATTAATACATTGACCCAAATATTTGGGGTAGACTTGCTGCATGCTTGGAAGTGCATGCAATTAAGTCAAAAGGCTATCAGGCTGGTAGGAAGGGTGTATGCTGTCTTCTTCTGCACTCAGATATCCGATAGAAAAAGGAAACTTGGCCTCCATTCCTAGCATCTAAGCTACAAGTTCTCACACACTCAGCTAGCACCATTTGTGGGCTTATTCACAAGGTTCATTGAGCAGGATTCAGGCTTTACCTTGCTCCTATATATAATACCTAATGATACTATGGTGGAGAAAAAAAAGGATGAACCAACAACCAGGTGGATGGACAGTAGTAATGAATGCATTACTCTTGGAAGAGCTGAAGGACTAGGTTAGGGACAATGTCATGGAAAGACATCTATCTACCTAGTTTGCTAAGAGTCAACAATGATTAGATGGCACATAATAATTAAAAATGACACTGGCTTGTCGCAGAGTGTGCTGTAGCTATATGAAGCTGGTTGAATTCTCCAATAGAATCTAAACAGCCCTAACATATTTTAATGCTAGGGTGGGATACACAGATAATTCAGGATCTCCCCTTCTGCTTTTGTTTTAAATTGAGAACATTGGATTTTGTTTCTCTCTTTATAACCCTGCTGCAGATTGGTAACTTTAAAAAACAAAAACAAAACCTCAGCTTTTGAATGGTTTGTGTGGGTAAAAATGACTTCTGGGAGCTCTCTCTCTCTCTTTTTTTTTCTCTGTCTCTCTTTCATTCTCTCTCTCTCTTTCTCTGTCTCTCTTTCTCTTCCTGTGTGTGCACGCGTGCATGTGTGCATGTAAAACTCTGTGATTAATCATGCAAATCAGCTACTAAGGACCTATTAGGCAATGAGAAACCATGGTTTGGTCCTGCATTCCCAAGAGCTCCCAGTGGTTCTCAGTGGGTACATCAGAGCCCTTGAAAGCCAATTCCCATTCTTTAGCACTTGGGCAGGCCAATCTCCCGGAGGAGTGAGGCACTCCCTATTCACTCTCTGCCTGCCTCATCCTTTCCAGCATGTTCCCACTGATACATTAAAGGAATTAATTGCTCATAATGATCTCACCATCTGTTAACAGAGGTTCATACCTACAGGCTGGTGGCCTGTGGTGGTCCTATTCAGCCCTCAATAGGCAATGCTGAGGGAAACGCTTTTCCCACATTGCCTTCCCTTCCCGTCTGAAAAGAGGAGGCGAGGTTGGTGTGGGCCATCTGCTCCTTGTCTTTCTGTGAGAGACCTTGATGCGGTCGAAGGCGGCTCTGATCTGACTCCAATCTGATTGGAATGTGGCTGATCTGAGAGCCTCTCAAAGCTGTGAAACTGAGTCAAAAGGAGATCCCCATTGTCCCCAGACCGCTGAAAGAAAATGATCACTTTAAAATTCATAACTCCCAGGTGCCAACCATCTATTCATGGGGAGGGAGGGGGAGAGGAGAGAGAGAGAGAAAGAGGGAAAAAAAAAAACCCTTTCTGAACTTCTCTTCATTAAAAGAAGAGCAAAGAAGGGAGGGAGGGAGCCTGAGGATTGCGGGGGGGGGGGGGGGAAAGAGAAAAGGAAATAGTTTGTGGGAATGTGCAGAGGATTTCAAGCTCAACAAATGAGGAATTTGGCTTTTCTTTCTTTCATTTTTAAAAGGAAGAGACAGAGAAAGAAAGAGAGGGAAGGACGGAACACACTGCAAAAGCAAGGGGTCTCTATTGGAGATCCTTCCTCATTTTCCCTAACTTGAAAAAAAGTAAAATAAAAAAGAACAAACATTGCAAATAGGAATTGTTTACAGAATACTTATCTACTGAGGATGGGCAAGCTTATTTCAGTGTTTCAATTTTTTTTAAAAAATGTAAAGCCATATACAGTGATAGGTGTAGTGATAAGACTCACACATTTTGACTGTTACATATCTTTCCCTAGTGAGAATGTGGCTTGTTTACTCTTTCTTGGCAACATGTGGGAACTCCATTGCTGGAGTTTGTAAACTATGATTTATGACTTTTACTTCAACGTGAACCAGCTGTGACTTCATTCTAGTAAGGCAGAACTAGTGTGGCAGATCATATGTCGCAGATAATACTCAGAATCATCTAAAACTGATTGGTTTTTTCATCCAACTGCAGTAGTTCTGATTTTGTCATGGATTCAGAGCTGCATTGATGGGTTTCCTTTTTTTCTGTTCAGGTTTAGAATACAGATAGGTTAATTTCTTGTGGGGGGGGGAATGGGAGGGAAGTTGAGTTTGATACCTTTCTGTTTTCCAGTCATTTAAGCCCATCTATTGGGTAAAATGGAAGCTGTCCAATGTTTTGAGGATGAGTCATATCCCATTCTCTCAAAGCTGTAATCCCATATCCATTGCATGCAATTTCCCCCAAGAAAGGGTGACAGTACTGCATCACCTAGTGTGGGATTTGTTTTAGAAGAGCTTTCTAAGCTTCAAGGTGATGGAACTGGAATTAATGGTCTAACCATAGTAGTAGGGATAACAAACACACTCAGAAGTTGCTTGTTCCTCCAACAGCATATGTTTCATTACTAAATTATCTTCATTCCAATACTCCCTTATAATTTAAATATTTTCCCAAATCAAAGGATGCTGATAGACCACATGGTTTCCAAATTTAAGTTATGCTCCTGTTTGGAGGGTATGAAATATTTCAACTTCAAATTGAATGATATTTCTGTGGGTTTTTAAAGAGCACTTTAAGATGCAATGTGTGCTGTATATATAGATGTATCTGAGAGTCTGTTTAATCCCAGGCACAATCATCTCACTTTTGTAACTGTCTCACATTGTCTTTCAAAAAGGTCAAGATTATGCCACATGCATACATAATAGAGGTTGGGTTTCAATCATGGACTCCATCTTGAATCTGTGGATGTTCCTGTTCCAATGACTCCATTACTAGCACCTGTTGTTACCAGCACCTGTTGTTTTTGAGGCAACAGCTAATTCAGGAGTGGCATGGGAAGAACAGTTGATACAATTATTTCTTCACTCAGTTCTACTTTCCTTTCATGCCCTTTCCATATAGGAGATTGTAGCAGTCATTTTGATTTAAAAAAATACACCAAAACACCTACTTCCAGCTGCCATAGACTTAGGCCCTGGTATATCCCTTAAGAATCCTTGCTCCCTTCCTCTTCTGTCTCTCCTCCTCCTCCCCATCTATCAAGAAAGTAGAGACAGAAATTCATGCTAATCACTTTTCTTTATGCATTTTGCAAGTGCATGATCAGAACAGCCCATTAAGCAATGAGTCACAACCGAAGCAACGAAGACAGCAAAAAATTAATTTTCTATTGACTCAAGGATGGGCATAGAATACTTTCACTCCATGATAGAGAAAGGTGATAGAGAAAGGGTCTTTGTTCATTATTTCATTTGCAAAAGAAGCTGACACAAAGCTTATTTATGTATTAAACACATTTATACAACTGCCCCAACTCACACACAGGTGATTCCAGGTGGCTTACAAAATTTAAGAATCCACTATCTAATTAAAAAACACACACATCCTCCCCCGCCACCCATGGCAGCAACAACACAATTGAATCAACCACTTGATTGGCTTTGTCGTATTCATGGTCCTCATGTTTTTAGGGCCTCTCAAAAAAAACAAGAAGATGGTGAAGACAACTGTACTTTGTGAGGAATAATTCTTCATAAAGAATGGGAAATCACCAAGAAGCCCATTTTCATGGTCTCACCAGATAACAATCCCTAATCCAAGAGACTCATTGCCTGTCCTGCCTTCCCATCATGGTGGGCTAGGAGGATATAACAAAGGAGAGGCAGTTCTTCAAATAGGTAAAGTTTTTCCCTCTCTAGTCATTTCTGACTCTAGGGTGTGGTCCACATATCTGTTTTTTTTAATCCCAAGGAGCCAGAGTTGTCCAAAGATATTTTCATGGCCATGTGGCCAGCATGACTGTATACCAAGGCATACGGAATGCTGTTACTTTCACACTGAAGTGGTACCCATTTATCTACTTGCATTTGCATGTTTTTGAACTGCTACGTAAGCAGGACCTGAGGCAAGAATGGGAACTCACCCCATCCCAACAGTGCTTGAATTGCCCACTTTCCAGTCATCAAGCCCAGCATCTTAACTGCGAGGCCACTGTGTCCCATCTTTCAAATAACTTGGCCCCAAAACATGTAGGGCTTTTAAAGGTAATAACCAGCATCTTGAATTGTACCCAGCAGTTTGACAGGAATTCTTGGAACAAGCCTTTGGTAGACTCTTACTACATCTATCGTTTTTCTGCCTGCCCCACACTAGTACAATGGGCTTAATAATGGATGATGAAATAGCAAATAGGAGTGTTGATGTTTTGATCATGTGTTGCACAACATTTAGAATGATCCTTGTTGAGGTAATTCCCCATTAGGAGAATGAGCGCACACAGGGAGACGTAGTGAGAGTGATGAAGAATAACATACAACTAGCACACAGATACACTGTATAGTAAAATGTAGGTTTTTACTTCCAATAAACGTTTAAGCAAAGTTCAACAAAACAGTCCAAGTCATTCATGGTTAAAGCAGTCAGTTTTCAGTCTAGGAATAATCCAAATAACAAAGTCCAGTATCATAAACAGTTCAGTAACAGACTTACATCAAATCCAAGAATAACAGTCAATAAAGAAAAATGGAGGAACAGCAACACTCTCCAGAAACACCAGAACAGGAACAGACAACCCAGGGTTCTGGCTCCATCTTATGGCCATTTGAGGAACCACACCCAATTACACTTTTAGTATTCTCTTAAAGAGACAGTATTAAAATGTCTATCCTGGTTTATATATTTTCCAACCCAACTAACTGTTAGGTGACTTACATTTCTAACCATCCTAGGCCAGGATTGTTGATAAAAATTAATGTGATGGCATCCAATTGGTTCAAAATATCAATTCAGAGGGACTTAGAGAATATTTCAGTTGAGACCCAACAACTACCTGGAGATGCAGTATCTGGATTCACGTCTGCTTGAACAAAAAACAAGCTTCATCCTATCTTACTCAGATGTGAAAAAATAGCTGAACAGGTACAGCAGTTTTGCCAATGAGATAACAGTGCCCATTTGTGTCTTATTCAAAAAGCTGCTTACAGGACCCTACTTCATATAATTATCCATTAGATTTATATTCCATGCTTCCTTCAGCAACTTAAGGCATTTTACACAACCCTGCCTTTCTGCAGTTGCTCCACAAAAAGCAACCTTAAATTAGGTTTCTGAGAAATAGCGATGGGTCCCATAACTGATGTATATTCACCTGCCTAGAAATGCATCTCACTGAACTCAGTGGACCCTAATTTTATCTTTACGAGGGTGAGGCTGCCCTATAGCAGGATTCTCCAGTCTCTCAGATCTGTCCAAGGATTGACTTACAAGTTAGCCCCTTTCAACTTGTGAATAATGGACTCTATCATCCCTTTTCTTGGCTGTAGCTTTCAAACCTTACTGGTTTCAGGCTATTGAACCTATTGGAGGAGTTGTTTTGCTGCTGTGTTGCTATGGATGCCAGCTGAACAAGCAGTTAGCGGTAAGTTGTATTTCCAAGCAATCACCTGCAAGGCTCTCTGCACAGGAATAGATTGCAATATTGCAAGTCTTGCCATTTGCAAGAGGCACTAATTTGGATGTACTGTCCTTTCCAATACTACTAATTCAGATACACAATTATTTATGCTGCTCTTCTGCATTAGCCAATGTGACAATCATATACTTTCTGCTTTTTCACCCTTATCATTTCGCTACCTTTGCATTTTGTATTCACCAGGCTGAATACGATTCCCATAATAAGCAGAGTCAGTGTATTTGCATAATAATCTTGATAAATGCTGGAAAGATCTGACCTCTCTGCTCACTGATCATTTTAAAAGGTTAATGTCAAATTAGCGCTTAATAAATCCATACAGAGTAATGATGCAAAATGAAGAGCGATGATTAAACACACACAATCAAGGAGGTATACACAACTTACCTTAATTCTCTTCCCTGTATCTTTTGTCTTCCCAATTTCTCCCAAGACCATTCCTGCCTCACTTCCAGTTATAATTTTATTTTCATTTTTATAAACATTTATGATCTGTTACGGTGTCAATGAGGTGACTCCATTCTGTTCCCCTTATTCCCCTTTAGTCATCTATTTTTCCTGTCCTCATCAACAGTCTGTCACCAGATATTGAACTGCTTTAAAGTTGCCTGTCTTAGGATTTTTAAAATTCCTTTTCTCCCTAAAAATCTGAACCTGTGTGGAAAATGATATTCTTAATACATAAGCTCCTGCACTTGGATATCTCAAATTAATATTCAAATGGATTCTTAAGATTATTGATCAATTAAATAACGTTCTGGCTGACTATCAAAGTTTTAAATTGATTTCTCAATCAAATACTTATCCCTACTAGCAAAACATTTGGATGGGAGACATTTGGCTGTTATTTAAAATTAAATATTTACTCCTATCATTGGAAGGAAAAGCCATTTTTACGTACTTCCAAAGTCTTCAATTATTTCTTTTCTTAAAAGAATTTTTTTTTTAATTTTTAAATTTCCAAGTGTGTATAGTACTTTGAGATTTAAAAACAAAAAAGATTTAAATCTACTGTAAATAATTGCTGAGTAAGATCCCCTAAATTCTCTCTTCTTTTTAGAATTGAAGTCCATAGATGATAGATAGATAGATAGATAGATAGATAGATAGATAGATAGATAGACAGATGATAGCTAGATACCTGTGATAATCAACGAGATAGCTAGGTATCTAGCTAGCTAGCTAGCTAGATGATAATGATAGAGGTAAACAGATAGAATGAGCGAGCGAGAGAGAGAGATGATTGATTGATAGATGATAGAGAGAGAGTGAGAGATGATAGATAAATGGAAAGATTGACAGATAGATAGATAAATATAGCTAGATAGACAGATAGAGACATGATACAGAGCGCGAGAGAGATGTTAGATAGATAATGATAGAGGTAGATAGAATGAGCAAGAGAGAGATGATTAATTGATTGATTGATAGATAGACAGATGATAGAGAGAGAGAAAATGAGAGATGATAGATAAATAGAAAGATTGACAGATAGACAAATGATAAATATAGATAGATAGATAGATAGATAGATAGATAGATAGATAGATAGATAGATAGATAGATGGATGGATGGATGGATGGATGGATGGATGGATGGATGGATGGATGGATGGATGGATGGACTGACAGACAGACAGACATGATAGAGATAGATAGAGATTATTGATAGATATACAGATGATTGATAGATATAGCTAGCTAGCTAGCTAGATGAGGGAGAGGGAGGGGGAGGGGAGGGGGAGGGAGGGAGAGAGAGCGAGAGAGAAAGAGAGAGAGAGGAGAGAATTTTGCATGATGTTTGTTCCTGAAAGAGAAGAAATAATCAACGAGGCTTTACTGATTAGGGACTCTAGCAATGGCACTGGTCAGAATTTTTCAATTAACACTGCCTTTAAAACAGTTTTCCCCTCTGCTTTTGTCCATGAGCCACGAAGAACAAATTGATTTGGGGAAGCCTGGAGCTGCAGTTCTGGGAAAATGTAACAGGTGCTTTAACTTAGCTGGGTAGGAGCTGCATAAAAAAGGGCCACTCATCAGCCCGTACCCATAGAATTCCCTTTTCTAATGGGGGGGGGAGCTTCAAGTAGGGAGAAACTAATGACTTCATTACCATCTCAATTCTGGGAAATGCCTCATCCAGACCTGCATCATGAAAGGAAAGGTAGAGCACTCTGTGACCTTACAAGATCAAAATGTTATGTAGAGCAATTCCATTAGTCAAGGCTGTAGACCTAAAAGAACACACCCATTGCTGCCGGCTTTTAGACCATAAAATTGGAGGGGAGGAGGGGCAGATAGCAAAGGAGGCAGGAGGCGGGAAAGAAACTCAAAGCATCTTCTAGCCTTATTGTGTTCCCCGAGTTCTCTCCTTGCCTTTGAGACTTCTGTATCCCAACCTTGTTCCTTGATTGAAGAGGTGACACATTGAATAGATCTTGCTTTTCTCCAAGCTGAATGGACTGTTCTGTGGAATACACCTACAGAAATGGATTTTAAAGCTTTTGCAGCCGATCACTCACGATGAATGACTAATGCATGAAATATTCATTATTCGGAGTTCACATATGGCCTGTCATTTTTTTTTTATAGATATTTGTGCCCTGCCTTCGCTCCAAAGAAACAACCTGAGCCTGCTTGCAAGTTGGTAAAAACAACAACAACCCAGTTTAAGTAACTTACTAAGTAACATACTTTTATCATCATTAAAAGGTGTTTTTATTGATTAAAATTAAAACTAAAGAAAAATGCAAAAATAAACTTTGAAAGCATCTTTCCTGTTTAAAGCTGCCTGTCAAGCAGAGACTCTAGTAGGTTTGGTCTAATGGTTAGAGCACCAGGCTAGAAACTAGCCTACTGAGTTCTTTTATGTTTTCAGCCTGAAAAACTGGCTGTGGGAGATGTGGGGACTGTGAGCCAGTCGCTCTCTGGCAGCCCAGCTACCTCACAGGGTGCTTGTTGTGGAGAAAAAAGGAGGAGGGGAAGAGCATTAAATATCTTTGCTTCCTGGAGTTATTCATAAAATAATAAAGGTGGAATTTAAAAAAAACACCTCTCAGCTCAGTATAATTAATTAAGATATCATATTTCCCCTTGCAAACATAGTCCAGTTAAAAAAGCACAAAAAATTACATGATATAAGTGATTTCCTTAAAAAAAGGAAGATTTCCACAATTATCAAAACACTATCAAATAAAACATTTCATGTATATATAAAGTCAGTGATGCCATTCAACAAAGAAAATAAAAACAGTATAAGTAAGTTACCAACATACGATTATCATCATTAAAAGGTGTTTTTATTGGTTAAAATTAAAACCAATGCAAAATATAAAACTAAACTTGAAATTCAAACAACTAACTTCAACTACTAATCCTTAGCAAGGATTAATTAATCAAGAGATAATAGGGTTATCTCAATACAAAGAGTTGCAGCTTTTGTACTGACAAAAGGAATTCGTGGTGTAGTGGTGAAGGTATTAGACTAGCATTGATGAGCTCAAGATCCAAATCTATCCACAGTTATGGACTTTCAGTGGATAATTGATAGCAACATAACAATAGGATTGTTGTCATAAAGAAAATGTTGAGAGGAAACCATTCTTGAATGAAAAGCAGAATGTGAATCAAGCAAGCAAGCAAAAATGCAATATCCTTGTTTTGGCCTTACTCTTTGCCCAGTAGTTCAAAATCTATTCTTTTATATATCTGCCCACTAGGAAGATATGTGCATTGCAAATACATCTTCTGCTTTTATTTTGTTTGTCCATCCCAGCAGTACCAAAATGGCGCATTTACATTATTTGTGGAAATTATTTTTCCAGCTGCTGGAAATTCAAAAGTCACTGGAAAGCAAGACAAGAGACAAGGTGGGATTTAAGAAGAAGGAAAAGAGAAATGGCACGCTATCTACTACACACAAACACACCCATAAACACACTATAACAGCCACAATAAAATATTTCCAGCATCCCCGCCCCTGATATAAGTAGTTCTCACTGCAACCACAATTGGGTATCACAACTTCCATTGCTAAGCAAGGTTTAGTGAGTCATGTCCGATTTTATAACCTTGATAGTCATATTTGTTAAGCAAATCACTGCAGGTTAAGTGAATCTTGCAGTTGTTAAGTGAATCCAGTTCCCCATGGACTAGTTGTAAGTCACTTTTTTTTTCACCCTGTCTCACTGTTCCTCTAAACATTTTCTCTCTGCCTCCTGGCCCCCTCCATTACAGAGTCTGCAATCGGCTGCAGCAACATGCCATCCATGCAGCTGCCCCTGAGGGAAATGTCTGATTGCAAAACGCAGTTGTGCAATTGCAGTGTGTTAGCACCACAGCTCCTGACAGGGTTTTGAATGCAAGAGGAATGGTGTCTTTCCAGCCAAGAAACTCCTCCTGATATTAGCTGCTTAGATTCGAGGGGAGGAGGGGAATCCTTGACAGCAACTGGCTATCTAACTGTGATAAAGCATTATGTTTGTCTAATGCAGAGCTCTCCAAACTTGGCAACTTTAAGACTTGTGGACTTCAACTCCCAGAATTCTCCAGCCAGCTATGCTGGGTATCCAACTTGTCTAGATTTGGTTTGGCTGACACATCACTCTAAATTGATAATAGGGATACACACTGCATTCTTTCCATTTCAACCAATGAATGTATGAATTACTTTAGCCTCTCAAGACATGGAACGAGCTGTGGTATGTTCCTTCTATTCCCCTTAAAGTCCCTGTGTTGCCACTAGTGATGATATGACTGTAGGCATCCATAGGAGGGAAAGGAATGGATGACAAGGTACACAGATTAACAGAGTTGGAAGGAACCTTGTAGGTCATCTAGTGCAAACCCGCCCCTCGCAAAGCAGGAGACCCTGCACCATTTCTGACAGATGGCTGTCCAGTCTCTTCTTGAAAGCTTCCAGTAATGAAGCTCCCACAACTTCTGAAAGCGACTTCTGTTCCACTGGTTGATTGGTCTCACTGTCAGAAAATTTCTCCTTATTTCTAGGTTGAATCTCTCATTGATCAGTTTTCATCCATTTTTCCTTGTCTGGATTTCAGGTGCTTTGGAAAATAGATTGACCACCCCCCTCCTCTCTGTGGCATCCCCTCAAATATTGGAAGACTGCTCTCATGGTCTCCCCTGGTCCTTCTCTTCACTAGACTAGCCATGCCCTCATATGTTTTAGTCTCCTGTTCCCTAATCATCCTGGTTGCTCTTCTCTGCACTCTTTCTAGAGTCTCAACATCTTTTTTATAGTGTGGTGACCAGAACAGGATGCGGTATTCTAGGTGTGGTCTTACTAAGGCTTTATAGAGTGGTGTTAGTACCTCACTTGATCTTGATTGTATCTCTTTGTACATTATGATGTCATCTTATAATCCTCTGGGTTTACTTGCTTGCCTTTGGAATTGGGAAACAAGTATGAGATGACAGGGACTGGATTAAAGGCACCAGCTTTTTCATCATCATGGTTGGAATTAAACTCCTCTGTTATATATAGATACAAATATCATTTTGGTGATGCAAATGTCTTTTTCCCAATCCTCTTGAGCATGTAACTCTGCTCTGCCAATTATATTTTTAACCTCTTTTCACACTCTCCCTATTAATTTAGTGTGATATGGGGGTGGAAAGAGGGTCACAACGAAACCATAGATTTCCATCTCCCTCCATATGTTCTTTTTTTCAGAATGTCTAAAGAAACATCAAGTCTCTTTAAGCGTTTACATTTCTCATTATTTCTCTCTTTTCTTTTTTCCTCTTTTTAAAACAATTGTAATTTTAATCATTCTTTAATTTCCTGTTTTTTCCTCTTCTTGCTATCTGGATTCATTGAGCTAGATTGCATTGAATGTGCCTATTATTTTGATCTTTTTGTGCAAATAAACTTAAATGAACACCCAGTTCAATTTCTGTTTGTGTGTGGGGATTCTGAGATGATTATTTTGTTTTTGTTCTTACATAAGATGGCTTTTTGAAAGGATGAAATATACAGATATTAAGAAGTTATATGCAGTGGTGTCTTTAAGAAGTGGGACCCAAAGGTGCTTTTTTTTCCAAAAGGCAGCTGGACTTCTTGGATTTTTCCTTTGAAAACATTTAGCTTCTCATCCAAGAAGCTTCTTCAGTTAAGTTCTTGGATGAAAAATTGAATGTTTTCAAAGGAAAAAAATCAAGAAAGTCCAATTATCTTTTGAAAAAAAGAAACCACTTTTGGAACAACCGTGACCAGGATAGTTCAGAATCTCCATAGACATTAATATGTGGGAGATGGCAGCCTTGTTCAGAGTAGAATAGAGCAGAGCAGAGCAAAGTGTAAGTTAGAGTAGAGTAGGGTAGGGTAGGGTAGGATAGGATAGGACATTCTTTATTGGTCAAGTGTGATTGGACACACAAGGAATTTGTCTCCGGTGCATAATTAAAAAGAACTAATTCGTGGACACAAGCACTGAAGGGTAAATGGTTGAGTGCTTGTGGGATGGGTTTATTTTTGTTTATATGTTTGCCTTCTAGATACTTGTGAATTCTTTCCTTTGTTTTTTCTTTTTCTCACCTTTTATAATTGCAACCCATCCAGGGCCATTAATCTTAATTTAATGAATAAACAAACAATATTGTTCTGGAAACAAGAGTTTCCTCCCCCATTTTGTTCAGAAAGTACTTAGTATCCCAGGGCCTCAAAGCTTCAGAACATTATTTATATTTTCCCATTTGGTTAGTCCAGCAGAAGAGACCATGGCTTGGCCAGTAAAGTCAATTAGTATTTGCAATGCTATTCTATGCTGCCGGACTTCTTTTTATAACAGAAAGGTTTGCGATTTTGATTGCTCCATCTCTTGGGCGCAGTTTCTGGGAGGACAACTGATGCAAAATGAATCAGTTGGTTGGCTATAAGTGTTCCCACAACCCAAAAGCCTGGATGGAATTCACTTAACCTGTTCACGGTTGGCTCTTTTTGAAGGTACATTCATTTATGTTTTGTATTTTATTAAATATGTTGACTGCCAGTCTCACCACCATCTGCTACATTTAATCTGTTTGGTATTTGGCTTATGTGCCCAGAAAATAATGACGTTCTTCTACCTTGACTCAATTAAGTACGCAGTGTTAATGGGAGCAAGATATGTCCATAAATGGCTTTTTTTTTTTTTACTCTTGTATTCAGTAGTCTGAATTGGGGATCCTGTATATTGAGGTCATCCACACTATTTTATGACTCAATGTAAGGATTATAATCTCACAAGCGATTCTTCATATGAAGATCCCAAAGACTAAAATTTTGCATGTAAAGAAGACAACAGGGAACATGTCTTCTCCTGAGCTTCCTTGGCAAAGCATTTCCTTGTTATTCATACATGGGAAAGGTGTATGGATGATATGGTTCTGTCACATATGGCATCCTTGATCCACCCTGGAGCTACCTATTCACTATTTAAATATCAGTAGCTTCACCAGTCTCAGGCAGCAACCTCAACATCAGGTTCTACCTTCTTAAAAGAAGATATCAAGCATTGCCACCACCCTTTATATGCAAAATATGGGTGAACTCTTAGACTAATATATCTTTTTCTATGGTATACTTATGTAAAGCTGAATGCGCAACAGGATGACTGGGACAAAGAAGAAGCCATTTTTGATGAACAAGTGACTTTGGTTGGGGAAGGAAAGGAGAAAGAGAAAAAGGAAAAGAAGACTTTAAGACTTGGAAAAACAACCAAAAAAGAGAAGAATAAGGTGAAAAGGGGATATTATGTTAGAAGACAACAGAAAGGAGGAAAGCAGAACAAAAGAGAGGTGGAGAGACAAGGGGGTAAAGAGGACAAGGAGAAGAATAAGCAAGGAAGAAAGGAAGGGATGAGAAGCCTCAATGGTGGGGAGCAAGATGCAAAGAAACAAAAGTCTTTTAGAGATAATAGGTGAACTTTATTGAAAAAGGGATTCTGGAAAGGTACATAAGATTGTATTTTTACATTTGTACTTAGAAATAACCTTAGAAAATTAGAAACAATATGCAATTTAAAATGTGATAAAATATTTAGTATAATTTAGTGAAATTTTTGTCAAGAAAAGGGGAATACTTTAATGAAACAATGATTTAAGATATGTGATGTGTGTGTGTGTGTGTGGGAAAATAATTATGAAAAGCGTAAGTGTTCCCATAAAGACATGATATTTAACTGAAGTGGGTAAAATGTTTAAGATATAAATGATTGTTAATATTGATGATTAGACTATGTTATCTTAGTGAATTTTTTTGTGAAATGAGAGATTTGAAGTAGGAGAAGGGGGAACATTCTAATGAAATAATTATTTAAAATATGTGATTGGGGGGGGGGGATAACTATGGAAAGTAGGTGCTCCCATAAAAGTATGTGATTTAACTCAAAAGTAATGTGCTAAGTGTTTAAGATATAAATGAATATTAATATTAATGAATAGATTTGTATTGGTATTGATAATATTGTATAATTTTAGAATGTACCAAACAGAATCCCAATATAAGCTATGTATTCTATATTAAGTATTATAAATGTAGGGGAAAGAGATAAAGGCGTCATACTCCAATTAGTGTACAGGAGAAGTTTTCTTCAAAGAAGAAAGATAAATGGATAGCCGGAAATAGAACAGCCAAAGAATAATAAATACTATGATTTGAATTGAGATGAGATAAATAAAATAAAATTAAGAAAATTTAAAAGAGAGGAGAAGCTATATAGAAAATTGAAAATGCTAATAAGATATGGAATGGTATACAAAATGAATATGAATTTGAATTTGTGTCTGTACGAAGAGTTTTAACCCGGGACGAAGCAACTTTCAGAAAAGAGGTTTTTTATGTTTCTATGTTTTGTGTTTTTGTGTGTTTATGTTTGATTGAGCTAATAAAACCTTGGAGGAATGTTAGAAAAGGACAATGGAGAATATAATTGAATAAAAGTATAGGGAGAAATATCTATGTGTTCATAAGGAGATGTGTCAATGATGTATAAAATGTTTTATTTGTTTAAAATTTACAAATAACTTTCAGAAAAGAGGTTTTATGTTCTTATGTTTTATGTTTTGTATGTTTTTAAAAATTAATAAAATTTGTTAAAAAAAAAAGAAGAAGAAGCCCACAACTACATAATGAACAGAGAAAGAAGCTTAAAAAGGAATCTCTCTAAGTGTCAGTTTCACTGAGGGCTGCATCAGGGTTGTGTTTCACCTCAAGAGGCCGAGTGGGCATGGCCAAAATGGGTGTGGCTGGGGTGGGCGTGGCTAGCTTGACATCACTCGTGTCAGGGGCACTTGTGGGCGCCAGGAGAGGTCAGGATGTAGAGACAAGGTGATGGTGAAAGGGCAGCAGGGCTGCTGGTGGCTAAGTACGAAGGCAGGACTTCCTTCCTTCCTTCCTTCCTTCCTTCCTTCCTTCCTTCCTTCCTTCCTTCCTTCCTTCCTTCCTTCCTTCCTTCCTTCCTTCCTTTTCTTCTTCCCTCTTCCCTCTTCTTTTTCCTTACCCTCTTTCCTTCTTTTTCCTTCCTTGCTCTCTTCCCATCATTTTCTTTCCTCTTTCCCTCTCTCTTTTCCTGTCCCATCTTGGATGCTCAAATGCAACAGGGGAAACATTCCTCTTTTTATTGAATTTTGCTTTTAGTTTGTTTTGCTAATCCTCTGCCAGAGAAAATGGAGCCCAGGGGGGTTCAGGCAAAACAAACCCGTGGCCCTGTTTTCAGCCCCAATGATCTCCTGCAGCCCTCTGCCAGCAAAAATGGAATGGGGGTGGGTGGGCGGCTGCATGTGGTCTGGCTGAAATGGAGCCTGGGAGTGCCACACACAGCCCTCCCGAGTTCAGTTTTCTGCTGGCAGAGGCATTGCACCCAGTCCTTCACTGTCTCCAGGGTGGCCTCGTGGGAAGAGATGGGATTCTACCAATTCACATCTATTTGCTAAAACCGGTTGTTAACATCTAAGCAGTTTGGAGCACCGGTTGTTAGAAGAAATTACTGGCCTAATCCTGTAAGGAAGGCAGGAAGGAAACATTCTGGTGTTGCTTATAGAAACTGCCTCTCTGTTAACCCTTATTACATTCTTGGCAGGACTAGACTTCCTGTCTCAGGAACTTCTCTGGAGTTTTTTCACCCTCTTTTGCTGGTACTTTTGCTGGTATTCTTTTGCTCATGTGGAGTGACCATTCAAAGTTACAATGGCACTGAAAAAAGTGACTTATGACCATTTTTTACATTTATGACTGTTGCAGCATCCCCACAGTCATGAGAGGCCAGGTGAGGAGATACGTGCCTCAATGTGAGTGATATTGAGTTGGCCACACCCATCCAATAACATGACCACCAAGCCATGTTCACCCAGTCACATGACCACCAAGCTATGCCACCAACTAAGCCACGCCCATAGAACCAGTTGTTAAAAAATTTGAATTCCACCCCTACCCACGGGCCAGATCTAGGCACCCTTGCTCTAAGCTATCAGAATGAAAAAGAGACAGCGGGAGTTTTGTACTCTCTGATTTACAAGAGTCTTTTAATGGAAGCCTTACCGTAAAATAGAATTAACTCATCTGATCTGTTTCCTGCCTGGGAAACCTGATGGTGGCTACAACCAGGCAATTGAAGCCCCCCCTCCCTTTTTACTGGCATTATCTGGTCCAAGAGAGCATGATTATCGCTCAAAATTAAAAACCAGAAAAATAGCAATTTTATGTCTGTATCTATGTCTATCTGCATGTGAAGCCAATAGTTAACATTCAGACAGGGCTATGTCTACCATTGTGTCAACTGGAATTCTAGGCCAAGGCAAAGAGACCAGTTTTCAGGGTTCCCTTAAGGCCTGTAATCATAGGACCTGGCAGATATCAATTGGAACAAAGTTCCCCAGGCAAGAAGCCACAATGGAGAAATGCAAGAGAGCTAATTTTGTGTGTGTTCTGTCAACAGTGCTTGCTGTTGAATTATTACTTATTTTTGTTACTGGATATTTTTTCCCCTATCCCCTGCTTTTTAGTTCTCTCCTTGTGTAAATAGCTAATGCTGTTACTTTATTAGAGACCAGAGCTGTACATCCAAAAAATGTGGAAAAGTTTCGATGATATGAAAATTGTAGGATGCCAAAAGTTCTTGGCATTGTCTGAAATACTCCCCCGGTTATGCACTTTTTATAACCCATTTCAAAGGACTGTTAATACAGATATATTTCTCAAGCAAGTAGATTGGCTTGTCAAAGAATTAACACAGACATCGAAGAATTAATGTATTTCTTCAAAGATCATGCACATTCCCTAAATGTATTGGGACATTTTTTTGATGGATTCTTGCTATTGTTAATATATATTTTCCCCTTTATCTGGTGCTTGCCAAGTATCTCCACACTGTGATAGAAGGCATTCATCACATTGAACAAACAACCTTCCTATTGTATTAATCCATTTCCATCTGGTTATTAAAAATATTTTACTGTATTACTCGGCTGGCCTTGTATGTAGAATGCAAACTATAATTTGCTTTATGGTACCATAAATATAACTAATGTAATTACAAAGACAGCAAGCCATAACATCATAAAAGTTTGGGTCACTCTAGAATATATGATGATGATGCAAAACCAGCTATAAATTGTATGATACGTGTAGATATATGCTTAGTGCAACCACTCACAATATAAAAATTCCCTGCTATAAAACAAATACTTTTCAAGCTGGCACATTAATCCACAAGCCTAGATGTGCCCAGATCTGCAATCAATTATTTTATGCTTGTGGATTAAAAGGATGCAAAACAATGGTGAGATTATTTTGATTTTAAAACTAGGTTCATCAAAAATTGTTTGTGTGTGTGTTAGGAAGAAAAAAAGGCTGTTTTTTTAGCTTCCTTGTAGCATGATTTTTGAGTACATTGCTATGTTTGTTGTTAAGTCTGGGAGATCGGTCCCGGGTAGATCAGGTTGCATAGAGATGCGAGACTCAAAGTGCACATTCAGCTCTTTATTGAAGAATGTACAGTTCTGTCCAGGACCTGTGAGCCGCTTGGCTTTATTCAGCCAGCCGGCGGCTCGGTGGCCAATGGCAGCGCTTCGAATTTCCCGCGATCGGCTTGGCCAATCACGGTAGATTCTTAGTGCGCCATTCACAGTTGTTTAGTTAACCAATCAGGTTGCGGTCCGCGTGGACCAATCAGAACTCAGGATTTGGAGAATGTTAATATAGAACACCCCTCCCCTCTTGGTTTCGCCTGATGAAACATGGTGACGTAGTCGCACAGGTAGGCGGGGCTCCATACTTGCCTAGTTGACTTACACGGCTCAGTCTATGTGTGATCATCGGCTGATTCAGACAGGCTCCTCATCGCTCTCAACCCCTTTGATGGAACTGCCTGGAAGGGTGAGATGGGCCTATTGCTGCAGCTCCCACCCGGTCTACCTGGGTTGGTCGAGCTGCGGTTTCTGCTGTTCCTGCCTGGTCTTTCCGGGCTGGTTGAACTGGCTTGGCTGCTCCTTCCAGGTGAAGCCCCTGTCTGCAACGGTTTGAGGTCTACCGGTGAGTATGGCTGGTTTATTATTTGGGGTTGGCTTGTTCTAGTTGGGGAGTGTTCTGCTTGTGTTTGGGGGTGTTCTGTTTGCGTTTTAGGCCTTTTATCTTCCGCTTGCTTGGTTGTTGCAGTTCCCCCCCCCCCAGTTTCTTTAGTCGTTGTTGTCGGGGTGTCAGGGCTGTTAACGGTTAGTCTTGACCGTAGCTGGTCGATGTGCCGCTTCCAGCTCCTTCCGTCGGTGGTTTGCAGTCTGTACGATCAGGGGCCCGTTACTTGGGTTATTTGTGCCGGTACCCAGAGTGGGTCTCCCATGAAGTTTTTCACGTAGACCGTGTCTCCGATGTTAAATGCTCGGTGTCTACTGGATGAGTTTGGGGTTTTTTCTGGGTTGTATGTGGGGTGCAGTCGGTCCAGCAGGGATCTTAAGTTTCTGCCCATCAGTAGTTCTGCTGGGCTTTTATTTGTGGTCGTGTTGGGTGTAATGTGCTGTATGCATAGCATTTTATTTATTTTCTCCTGTATTTCGCCGGTTTCTATTTTTTGGATGGGTTTTTTTGTGTATTGAACCATCCGTTCCGCCTGTCTGTTCGCCGCCGGGTGAGCTGGCGAGGTTAACGCATGCCTGATTCCCCATTCGGCCAAGTATTTTTCAAATGCTAGTGCTGTGAACTGTGGGCCGTTGTCCGACACTAGTACATCTGGCAAACTGTGTGTCATGAAAAATTTGTTTAGTTTATCTATGATGGCTTCTGTTGTCGTTGTTCTCATGGTGCTTACTTCTAGCCAGTTGGAGTAAGCATCCACGGTGATGAGAAATGTAAGTCCCTTGGTTGGCCCGGCAAAGTCTATATGGATTCGCGACCATGGGCCTCTGGGGGTTTCCCATTCCAGGACTGGAGCAGCGGGGGTGGTGGACCTCATCTCCTGGCACCTGTTGCACCTGGCTACCCATGTCTCGATTTGTTTGTCCATCCCTGGCCACCAAGCATAATTTCTGGCCAGGGCTTTCATCTTGACCATGCCTGGGTGCCCCTCATGCAGCATTGCTAGTACTCTTTTTTGTAATGTCTCTGGTATAACCACCCGGTCTCCCCAAAGTATGCACCCCTTCTGCATGAACAGTTTGGTTTGCCGGTTCCTGAAGGTTTTGAACGGTTCGCTGCCGTCGCTTTCCGGCCACCCCCTCTCTACCCAGCTCAATACCCACGCCAGCTGTTTGTCTTTATTTGTTTCTCGGGCAATGTCTGGCACGGTTAGCAGTGGGCTGGGTATAGTATCTATTTGCAGGATTGTTGTTGTGGGTGCTGGGTCATCATCCAGGTCTGGTAGGGGGGATCGGCTTAGTGCGTCTGCATGCGAAATGACCTTGCTGGGCTGGTGTGTCAGTTCGTAGGTGTAGGCGGCAAGGAACTCGGACCATCTTGTCATCCTGGGTGACAGGATGTTCGGGGTGGCCTTGTTCCCTGCCAGTATCCCAAGTAGAGGTTTGTGGTCCGTAATGATTGAAAAGGTCCTAACGTAAAGGTACTCATGGAACCTTTTCACTCCAGAGATGATTGCGAAGGCTTCTTTGTCCAGCTGGCTGTAATTCCTCTCCGGCTTGGACAGCATTCTCGAGAAGAAGGCGATGGGTGCTTCCTTCCCGTCCGGTAGGGTGTGACTGAGGACTGCCCCAATGCCAAAGGGTGACACGTCGCATGTTACCATCAGCGGCAGGGTCTCGTTATACTGGATCAGGACTGCGTCTGATGTTAGCAGGTTTTTGGTCTGTTGAAATGCGTTTTCCTCCCACTTCCCCCAAGTCCAGGTGGCTATTTTATCCAGCAGCCTATGCAAAGGTTCTGCCGCGGTTGCCTTTTGGGGTAGGAAAACATTGTAAAAGTTAATGAGTCCCAAAAACGCCAGCAGTTCCGCCTTATTCGTTGGTGTGGGGACTTCCTTGATGGCTCTAAGTTTTTTTCCAGTGGGGTGGATTCCATGTTGGTCTAGGGGGTACCCCAAGAATTTAACCCTTTCGGTGCAGAGCTGGCATTTCCCTTTTTTAACTTTAAGGCCAGTGTCTTTGAACTTTTGCAGCACTGCCCTTAATCGGGTTTCCAATTGATTTTTGTTGGCAGCTCCCACCAGCATGTCATCAAAGTAGGGCACCACTCCTTTTATCCCCTGGAGAAGTCTTTCCATGAGGCTTTGGAAGACTCCTGGTGCGATGCTGACTCCAAATTGGAGTCGGTTGCATTGGAATGCCCCCCCGGTGTATAACAGTCGTTTGCGCCTCAGCTGTTTCGGCGTCGACTGGCAGTTGCTGATAGGCTTGCACCAGGTTGAGCTTCACAAAGACCCGGCCTCCCCCCAGTAAGTGCAGAAGTTGCTGTACTACTGGGACGGGGTAGGCGCTTTGCTACAGAGCATGGTTGAGGGTGGCCTTATAGTCACCGCAGATTCTTATGGAGCCATCCGGTTTGATGGGGCTGACTATGGGTGTTTCCTAGTGGGCATGGTCAATTGGCTCCAAGACCCCTTGTGCGACGAGCTTGTCTAGCTGCTCATCGATCTTGGGCTTGAGCGCAAATGGCACTCACCACGGTTTGAGGCGGATTGGGGTGACGTTTGGGTTAAGGTTGAAAGAAATAGGGGCCCCTTGGTACTTTCCTAAGGTGTCATCGAAGACTTCCTGGAAGTCCCTCACGAGTGCAGCTTTCCAGTCTGCCTCGTCGGTGTGATGGACACCCGTCACTTCGATTCCCAGCGGGGAAAACCATTGCAGTCCAAGTAGGCTGGGGCGGTCCCTGTCTACGATCGTGAGCGGCAGTACCTCGGTGTGGCCTTTGAAGGTGATCTTGAAATGTCCGATGCTGACTACAGGGATGCGGTTTCCCTGGTAGTCCTTCAGGGTCAGCTTTTGGTCATCCAGTTCGCGGCGGCAGATGGTAGGCACTAGATGCTTCATCGTGTGCCAGGAGACCATGGAGAGGTAGGACCCAGAGTCCACCTCCATTTCGCAGGGTTGGTCTTTAATGCCTACCTCCACGCGTACCTTCCGGGCGACGGTGGTGGAGAAATGGACGATGATGACCATCTGGTGGGTTTCCTCTCATCGCTGCACCTTGCTGAGTCATCTGCTCTGGCCATCTCGGCTCCATCAGCTCTCGGCTTGGTGGTCTCGGTTCCTAGGGGGGTGCCATCTCATCATCGGGGGCTGCTGCCTCGTTGCTGGGGGCTGATGTTCCGCTTGTTCCGGCATACCTTGGTGATGTGCCCCCGCTTCTCGCAATGCCCGCAAATGGTGTCGAGAAAACGGCATTCGGAGCGGGGGTGATCGCCACCACAGCTGGCGCAGTGGAATCCGGACTTACATCCCCTCCGGTCCCGCCGATCTCATTCTGCCTGGAGCCGGTGGATCTCTTCCTCCTCGTTGTCGGTGTCGGAGCAGGAGTCAACATCGCCATGGTGGGTGGTCGTTTCACGGTGGCTGGTCTCCACGGTTCTCACCGGTGCTGGGGTCATCTTGATGGTCGTTGTTCATTCCATCGCGTTTGCTTGCTTCATCCGGGCTGCCGATTTGCGGGTGGCCTCGACTGCAGTCACCTCTGCGAGGGTGTCGGCAAGGGAGATGTTGCCCTTGGCCATTAGCCTGCTTTGCAGCACGGGATCTCTGAGTCCGAGAATGACTCGGTCGCGTAGGGCCTCGTCCAAGTCAGTAAACCCACACAGGCCTCCGAGATCCCTCAGCTGGGCCATGAAGTCGCTGAGCCATGAAGTTCGCCCTCGTGCTGGTCTTGCTGGTAGAAATCATGCCTTTGGATGAGGGTAGGCACGGCAGGGGCATAATGGTGGCACAGGATGGGCTCGAGGTCCTCCCAGTCCATCTCCTTTACATTGGTGGGCTTTGCCAATGCTTTGGCCATCTTGAACACTGTGGGCCCGCAGTGTGTCAAGAATACGGCTCGTTTTCTCTGTCTGTTGGCATCCTTAAGATTGCTGCATTCCAGGAATATCTGGAATCGGTTGGTGTAGGATTCCCAGTCCTCGGTAGCTGGGTTGAAAGGAGCAGGTGGCGGGGTGCTGCTGGCCATCTTGCTGGTCATTTTGCGCCATTTGCCATGTGCTTGATGGTCTCTCGTCTCACGATCCCACCTTCATCACCAGTGTTAAGTCTGGGAGATCGGTCCCGGGTAGATCGGGTTGCATAGAGACACGAGACTCAAAGTGTGCATTCAGCTCTTTATTGAAGAATATACAGTTCTGTTTGGGACCTGCGAGCCACTTGGCTTTATTCAGCTGGCCGGCGGCTCGGTGGCCAATGGCAGCGCTTCGAATTTCCCACAATCGGCTTGGCCAATCGTGGTAGATTCTTAGCGTGCCAATCACAGTCATTTAGTTAACCAATCAGGTTGCGGTCCGTGTGGACCAATAAGAACTCAAGATTTGGAGAATGTTAATATAGAACATTTGTCTTCAGATTAATATACCTTGAAATATTACTTGCCCATATGGCAGCTTTCCAAATGAATAACTCAAGTGTGGGTAGTCCTCAACTGACGATCACAACTGAGCCCCAAAATTTCTTGTTAAGTGAGACATTAGTTAAGTGATTTTTTTTGCCCCATTTCTTGCCACAGTTGTTAAATGAACCACTGCAGTTACTAACAACTAACAGTGATCTTCTACCATTGCACCATAGAGAGTATCTTAACATACTGCACTTCTGTATGGTTTGCCAATTGCACAGTGGCAGATAGGAAAGCACTCCAGAGGGTTCACGTCATTGCCCAGAAGATCACTGATTGCCCTCTCCCCTCTTTGGAAGAGCTTTATAGCTCCCGCTGCTTTAAGAAAGTTCAAAATATTCTCAAAGATCCATCTCACCCTGAGAATCCTTTTTTTGAACTATTACCATCTGGCAGATGGTACAGAATAATAAAAACAAGGACAAATAGGAGGAAAAACAGCTTCAATTCCAGGGCAGTAGCTCTTTTGAATTCATAGGGCAGTGTTGGGGTGGTGACTGGAGTTTTCGGTTCAATGTGGAGAGGGTGAAGGATGTGTGTTTGTGTTTATTTTCATGGTTATGATGTGCCATGAAGATGGTGTTTGATTTCGTTGTACGAGGTACAATGACAATAAAGTAAACTAAACTAAACAACAGTTAGTTTTGCCCATTGACTCTGCTTGTCAGAAGGTCACAAAAGACCCTGGGACACTGCAACCATCATAAATATGAACCAGTTGCCAAGCATTTGAATTTCGATCACAAGACCATGGGGATGCTCCAAAAGTTATAATTGTGAAAAATTGGTCATAAGTCACTTTTTTCAGTACTGTTGCAAATCACTAAACAGAAGATAGCAGATAGATAAAACTCTTTATGGGCCGAGTGTGAATTTGTCTCCAGTGCATAAGCTCTCAGTGTACATATAAACAACAAAGTGATAGGTCATAGATCATCATTGCAATCATTCATCACAAGAGACAAGAAGTGATAATCATAGATAACAATAGGAGAAGGTAGTAGGAAAAATGAGAAGATGAGAAGATAAGTAAGATGAAAAGGATAATAGCAATACAGCCTTACTACATGGGTAAATATTTTTAGGCCTAAGACAGTACTGTGGGAAATAAATGAACTATTGTTAAATTGAGGACTTCTGTTTGTGAAAATTTGGGGACTGTTTTAAAATGCATGCAGAGTGATGGATTTCACTCTGATACCCAGCCCAGAATAACAGAAGCAAATGCCGGGCAACCTGTATCAGAGGATTCCTTCTAGTGATGTCTGCTGCTAAGGGACATCTTTTATTTTTAAGTCATGGCTTAGTTTACCTGGCATGGTTAGAGAAACATAGCACAAGATAAGAGTCCTTGATGCTGCTATCTAAATTCTTCCCAGTGTCTCTGCATATTGAGATAGCACAGACCAGCCCCTGTAACAAATCACACCGTAATCAGAAAGGTGACACATGACACGTGGACGATGTCATTAGGCCAACATTGTGAAGATGCACTTGCATTCTGATGCTGACCCAAGGACATCAGGGGCAGCCTTTGTGTGATAACAGCTTCACATAGAGGTACTAGTATTTGGCCTCCTCTGCCTCTGGCAGGTGCTTAAAGCAGCAGGTATCAGGGGTGGATCAACCTGCTCCTGCTTCCCTTCCCAGAGCCAGGTCTAGCAACCTAACTATCAGAAATGCCATCACAGAGACTTCAAGGAGGACAAGGGCAATCTGACTCTTGTGTTAAGCTTCCTGAGGAAGTTCTAGAGCAGGGATATCCAACTTTAACGCAACTTTAAGATTTGTGGACTTCAACTCCCAGCATTTCCCAAGCCAGCCATGCCACGAGTTTTAAAAGTTGCCAAATTTGGACACCCTGTTCTAGGCAGTATCTTGCCAGCAAGCAGGAATTTCCATAGGAAGGAGGATAAAAAAGAAACAACATGTGGGCCTCCACCACGCAATCTAAGCTCCACCCTTTTTTTACATTCATGATTATGGCCACCATTTTGATTTTTCTTTTTACCCCCTCCCTGCATTCACCCCTGTTTTATCATACCTCCTTTTAACCTAGCAGTATCTCTGCCCTAGGCTAATGGCAAAGTTGTGAAAGAACACACCTCAGGTATGGGCTTCCCATCTTGGAGAGATACTCATCTCATTTGTACATTGCTGAAAAATTGGTGGTTTAAAATAGATCCAATTGTGCAATATCAAACATCCCACATCCCACAAGATAAGGTAGATATATCTCTCAGTTTCTAGATACAGAAATCAGTCCTTGTTAAATAAATGATCTGCTGTGAGGCATTTGTGCCTTGGCCTGCACTACAGTAGTAAAAGGTATTTTGCTAGTAGAACAATTGAAAGGTGCAGATTATTATTATTATTTTCTGCATATATAAGGTGGAAGAATTTGCTTGCATGTTTCTTGCTTGCTGGCTGTTTGACCTGTTCTGGCCCATTCCTGATATTTGTCCTAGTTCAGCAACAGTGGTGAACTGGTATCTATTAGCACTGCCTTAAAAATATTAGAAAAAGTATCTGGCTGGGAATTCTGAGAATTGTGTCCTACAAATATCCAGATGGCTTCAAACTAGGGAATGCTCAATTTTAATGCACATTCTCATGATCCTGCTGCATTCTTCTCATCAACTTTCATTTGTCTGTTCTCTTAGCCTGTTGCTCAAGCAGCCTTTTGTCTTCTTAATTTTTGGAATGGCTTGAAAGGATCTCTCTCCTGAATGCTTCTCTGGCCCAAATGACTAAGACCCATATTTCTTATACAGAGTGCAAAACAGATGAAAACAGCCTTATAGCTTTCAAGTCAAGCCTGGAATATATCGTTGCAACGTGCAGAATGGCTGTTCAGGAGTCTAGCAAGCCCCATCCTCTTCCAGCACATTCTATTCCCGCCCCTCCACCCCCCCTTCCTATTTTGACATCCCCTTCCAGTTCTGAGCGATTTTTTTTTTTATTACAATCACTTTCACTTGTATTTGCTGGAATTTCCCAACTTTGTTCCAAAGTTTCTGTCACTTTTCTCCCATGGTTTAATGGCTTGGCTGCTGAAGTAACAGCAATTAAGAGGGAGTTCTTTGTTTTTCTGTAGGGGTTTAAAAAAAACGATGGGCTGCCTCTGTCCCCCAGTGCTGGATTGGATTGAATTGCTTAGATTCACTTTTTGGCACAGTGAAGAGTGTTGCAGGAGGTAAACACAGTACCTCACTGGTGGGGGTGGGATAAAGACCTGTTTATTCCAGGACAGTGATCTGATCTCATCCTATGGCAAGCAGGACTGGTTTTCAACCCCCAGTAAACTTATATAAGATTTAGCTGTTGATTCTCAGCAGTGGCAACCATGGATAGGTTAGGCATCAAAATCTATTTTGAAGTTGCTGATACAATATGCGCCCACCTGATTTTGATTGATTTGGGGAAAAAAAGCAGGGTTAGGCTTGGTAAATATTAGGATGGGAGACCCTTAGCAAATTCCAGGCCTGTGGGCTAAATTGAGAAGTGAACATCCTGGAAGAAGCCAATGAAAGATCAATTCTATATTTTTATCCCCTCTACCTCTGTCAACATCCATGAAGTCAGTAATCACACTTGACTTGAGAAAATGTTTATATTTACCTTGGAATGCACTGAAAAATTTATATCCTGTTTTCTAGTTCAATGGCAGTCTTCTTCATTAACTGTCTTGCCGAACAATTTCTCTCTCTCGCCACATCATTGAGGAGGAGAAATGCCATGCCTTTAAAAAAGAAAAAAGGCCCACTGAACTGTTTCACGTTTTTCTTCGTGTATGGATATCTGTTTATAATGGAAGATTAAAAATCTATGCTACTTAATATGCTATCACTATAATAATAACCCTGGTGCAGAGGTGGTATTCAGCAGGTTCTGACCAGTTCTGGAGAACTGCTAGCAGAAATTTTGAGTAGTTCAGAAAACCGGCAAATACCACCTCTGACTGGAGATTTTACAGTATTCTTCCTCTGCCACGCCCACCGAGCCACGCCCACAGAACTGGTAGTAAAAAAGATTGAATCCCACTACTGCCCTGGTAGTGGCAGTGGTTAAATTGCACTATTGCAGGCAAACTCTGCCCATAGCCTAGAGTTCGATCTTGGTGGTGCTCAAGGTTGACTCAGCCTTCCATCCTTCCAAGGTTGGGAAAAATGAAGACCTAGGGGCACTATGCAAATAATACTGACATTGTAAACTGCCCAGAGTGTTAACTGTGGAGCATGGGTGTGAAGAATGAGACGAGCTGGTGAAAACAGTGAACTTCAACTCTTTATTTACATGGTGTGAAAGCTCAAACTGGATGGCTGCTATAGCCTTCCTTATATAGGCAACTAATTAACTATTCAACCAATGGCAACCTGGGAGCGCTAGCTCCGTTAACCAATGAGAACGGCTTTCTAATAGCCAATCAGATTCTCCTGAATGGACCAATCTGATCTTGCCATTTAACAGCCAATCAGAAGTGCAGGGCCAGAACCCTGCACTTGACTTCAAGCTCTAGACAACTTTATTAAGCATTTATTCATTCACAACACCCCTTCCCCCTGGGTTCCGTTTACGGGGTGCAGTCACGTAGTCCTTGAGGTAGGACGGTTGTTTTGTTAGTCTTTTTGATTTTCGCTGTGCACCCGGTATTTGGCTGCACTCTTGTTGAGGTAGGGTGTTGTTTGGCAAAAGGATTGCCTCTGATTCAGAGTTCGCGTTTTCGTTGTCACCAACATCTTCGGTATCACCCTGAGGTGAACTCACTCCTATCCTTGATTCCTGTTCTCACGTTTCTGTTCCGCTATCGTTTCCTTCAAAAAGGTTTTCTGTTAATTAAAATTCATCTTCTTCTGTATCTCCCCCCCCCTCAGTTTGGTCATTAGGGGGTTCGGAAATGCCTGACTGCAGCCTTGATCGTAGTTGATTGATATGGCGCTTCCAAAGTCTATCGTCAGGGCATTGTACAAGGTATCATCTCGGGCCGGTTACATGGACCACAGTCGCTTCTACCCACAGCGGATCGCCCGATAAGTTTTTAGCGAACACCAAATCACCTACCTGGAAGGTATGGCATCGGCCGCTGGATCCGAGTGGTTTCTCCGGTTTGTAGGCTGGGTGTAACTGGTTGAGGTGGGAGCGGAGCTTTCATCCCATTAGCAGCTCGGCGGGAGTTTTGTTGGTGACACTGTGAGGAGTGATATGCTGTAAAAAGAGGATTCAGTTTATCTTCTCTTCGATGTTGTCATAATCCACTTTCTGTAGCGTTTTCTTTACGAATTGTACCATGCGCTCGGCCCTACCGTTGGCCGCAGTGTGCACAGGTGAAGTGAGCGCATGTCGAATACCGTGGTCCGCCAGGTACTGCTCAAAGGACAGCGCAGTAAATTGGGGCCTGTTGTCGGATACCAGAACTTCTGCTAATCCGTGGGTTGCAAACAGTCTTTCTAGTTTTTTGATGACCGCTTCAGTTGTCATGTTCCTCATTCGGTGGATTTCGAGCCAGTTCGAGTAGGTGTCTACGGTTAACAAGAAGGTGTGGCCTTTGGTCGGCCCAGCAAAATCCAGATGGATACAGGACCAGGGTCCCCGCGGTGTCTCCCATTCGGTTGGGATTGCCTTTGGTGGAGCGTTGCTTACTTCTTGGCATCTATGACAAGTTTTGACCCACGACTCAATTTGCTTGTCGATGCCTGGCCACCACGCATAGCTTCATGCGAGGGCCTTCATGTGTACCATGCTGGGGTGGCCATCGTGCAAGGTTCTTAGTGCCTGTTGGAGTTGTTCTGGAATAACGACTCTATCGCCCCAGATGATGAAGCCCTTTTGAGAAAACAACTCTGTTTGTCGACTTTCGAATGGTGCGAAGTCATCTGATACTTGGTCCAATGGCCATCCACGTTCCACCCACATGAGGACTCGTGCTAAGGCGGGGTCGCGTTTTGTTTCTCTCACGATATCACAGGCAGTTAATGGCGGTGCACGGAGTGTCTTGATCGGCAACGTTGTCATTGTTGGCGTGGGGTCATCAGCAGTCTCTGGAAGCGGTGCACGGCTCAACGCATTGGCGTGGGAAATAGCTTTCCCAGGGCGATATTGCAGCTGATAATTATACGCAGCCAAGAATTCTGACCAGCGAGTCATTTTGGGAGATAATATATAGGGGGTTGGCTTATCCCCAGCTATTATTCCCAGCAAAGGTTTGTGGTCAGTCACTACAGTAAAAGCCCAGCCGTACACATACTCATGAAATTTTTTGACAGCTGACACAATTGCAAGGGCTTCTTTATCAATCTGGCTATAATTTCACTCAGTTTTCGAGAGTGTCTTTGAAAAATAGGCAACAGGGGCTTCGCTACCGTTAGGCAATACATGGCTCAAAATGGCACCCACTCCGAAAGGCGATGCATCACACGTGATATTTAACAGTAAGGTTTCATTGTACAGCGTCAGAAGTCAGTTTCATTGTACAGCGTCAGAAGTCAGTAGTTCTTTTACATTACGGAACGCCTGCTCTTCTCTATGACCCCATATCCATATTGCTTTTTTGTCCAGAAGACGATGTAAAGGTTCAGCGACAGTCACCTTGTGCGGCAAGAATACGTTATAAAAATTGATGAGGCCTAGAAATGCCTGAAAGTCGGCCTTATTCCGGGGTCTGGGAGCATTTTTTATTGCTCTCAATTTGCTATCTGTAGGGTGAATACCCTGACTGTCAATTAAGTACCCTAAAAATTCGACACGATCTGTACACAGCTTACACTTATTTTTCTTCACCTTAAGGCCTGCATCTTTGAATTTTTGGAGAACCAGTCTTAAACGATCCCGTAAAATTTTTGAAGTAGGGGCAGCAATTAACACATCGTCAAAGTAGGGAACAACGCCTTTAATCCCTTCTAAGAGTCTTTCCATTAGGCTCTGAAAGATCCCCGGGGCTACACTCACTCCGAATTGGAGCTGCGTACATTTAAAGGCACCTCGGTGCGTCCCGATTGTCTGTGTCTGTGCCGTTTTTTCATCAACCGGTAGTTGCTGATAAGCCTGAGCTAAGTCTAGTTTTGCAAAAACTTTTCCGCCCCCCAGGGAATGGAGGAGGTGTTGCACCACTGGCACCCGATATGGGTTTTGCTGCAGGGCGTGGTTCAGGGTGGCCTGGTAGTCCCCACAAATTCTAATCGAACCATCTGGCTTAATGGGTGTCATGATTGGGGTCTCCCAGGGAGAGTGATCGGTTGGCTCTAACACTCCCTGGGCTATTAACTTATCAAGCTGTTCATCGATTTTCAGCTTTAGTGCAAACAGAACTCGACGAGGCTTAAGGCGGATGGGAGCTATTTTTGGATTAAGGCTAAATGATATCGGGGTCCCCTTGTACTCACCTAGCTTTTCCGTGAAGATGTCCTTGAATTCATGGATGAGGTCCTCCTCCCAGTCACTGTCACCGATTCGGTTAATGCCTGCCACTTCAATGCCGAGTGGTGCGAACTATTGGAGGCCTAACAGGCTAGGCCGGTCCTTGTCGATCACAGTCAGGGGTAAGTACGCTGTGCGTTTTTGAACGAAACCCGGACTCGACTGGATCCCATGACTGGAATCCAGTTCCCCTGATAGTCTTTAAGTATGAGTCTTTGAGAATGAAGGTCTTGGCGCCGGATAGTAGGGATGAGTTGCTTGAGGGTCTTCCAGGAAACCATCGAGAGCGACGATCCCAAGTCGACTTCCATTTGGCAGGGCTGATTTTCGATGGTCACTTTAATTTGGATTTTCTTGGCATCCAAGGAAGAGGCATGACCGATAGTGATAGTTTGGTGAGCCTCTTCTTGCTTCGTTAGGCGATTCATGGGTCGGTTTCTGTAGGAGTGGTTTACTGGTTCTCGCCTTACAGGACGGTTTCCTGTCAATTGGCGACAGTTGGTTCCTTTTGAGGTCTGGCTGGGTCCTAGGAGACTTCTACAGACCCGTCCGATGTGGCCTCGTTTCCCGCACTCATGGCAGAGCGCGTCGTGGAATTTGCATTCGGACCGGTAATGGTTGGCCCCACAGCCAGCGCATGGTTGCTGGGACTTTGGGTAATGGTCCCGATCGGACCGCAGTCGATGGACCTCTTCTTCGTCGCTGTCTGATGACGAAGAGAGATCCTAATGGTGGGCCGTCGAGAGCTGTCCTTCTGACTTAGGTGAAATGTCGCAGGCTGGTTGGTGTGTCGGAGTGCGGTTGCAGCACAGTTGGGCAGCCGACTTCTTGGTAGCTTCCGCCGCGGTAGCATCAGTGATTGCATCGGCAAGGCTAATGTTGCCCTTTGCCATTATCTTGCTCTGCACGTTTAGTGCATCTAATCCCAGAACTACCTGGTCTCTCAAAGCCTCTTCCAGGTTGGTGAAATCGCAGAGGCTTCCTAAGTTTCGGAGGTCCGCAACAAAGTCGGCAACGCTCTCCCCTTTCCGCTGGTTTCTTTGGTAGAACTCATGCCGTCTTACGAGCGTTGGTACGGTCGATGTGTAGTGGGCCCTTAGTAGAGGTTCGAGGACGTCCCAGTCCATAGCCTTCACTTCAGCCAGTTTTGCTAGCGCCTTGGCTATCTTGAATACGGTCGGCCCGCAATGCGTTAGGAATACCGCCTCTTTCTTCCCGGTTGTGGCATCCTTCAAATTATTGGTTTCTAAGAACATTTGAAAATGATCCATGTAGGATTCCCAGTCTTCTTGCGCTGGGTCGAACGGAGCGGGTGGTATGACGCCACTGGACATGGTTCCACCGTTGTGCATTTCAGCCATGTGCTCGGTTGTCTTCTTCATTGTTTAGTCAGCTCTGACGTCTCCACATCCCATCCTTGTCGCCAGTGTTAAGTGTGGAGCATGGGTGAGAAGAATGGAGACGAGCCGGTAAAAACAGTGAACTTCAACTCTTTATGTACATGGTGTGACAGCTCAAACTGGATGGCTGCTATAGCCTTCCTTATATAGGCAACTAATTAACTATTCAACCAATGGCAACCTGGGAGCACTAGCTCCGTTAACCAATAAGAACGGCTTGCTAATAGCCAATCAGATTCTCCTGAACGGACCAATCTGATCTCGCCATTTAACAGCCAATCAGAAGTGCAGGGCCAGAACCCTGCACTTGACTTCAAGCTCTAGATAACTTTATTAAGCATTTATTCATTCACACCACAGAGAATTCTGTAAAGCACTATGGGGCAGTATATAAGCTATTGCTGTGAGGAAATTCTGGAATCTGGGCAACATCCTGCTTCCCTTTATGGAAAGATGAAAATATACTTCCTAGAGGAGAACTAGCTTGTTTTGAATTTTGTTGTTGAAGTGCACATCTCTTAAATGAAAACAATGGCATGGCTGACTTACTATAAGAGGCCCTTAGAAATAGTAGAATATTTTCAGTTTGGGGGAAAAAAATCTCATTCTCTGAGTTCAGGATTTCAGTTTGTTCCTTAGTATAAAGGTATGGGGAAGCTGCCCAGAGTCGCTTAACAGTCAGGTGGGCAGCATATAAATTTAATAAATAAATTAAGTAACTCTCAGTTCCTCAGCATTGAGGTGTTAAGAATTCTTATTCTAACTGCATAAATTGGCATTGGTTCAGAGTGAAAAAAAATGGAAAACAATGCGATGGAAATTAGCTCTAAACCCATCTTCTTTAACAGCCCAATTTACAATTTAATCTCTTTTTTTCTGCAATCCCCAGCTTCTGCTTAATAGCTATATATTGAATTTACACACCATTTGATTAGAAGTGGACACCTACTGCTGAGACATGATGCTTTGTCTTGAAGATTTTCACTGAGGGATGATCTACTGAGGACCATCAGAGCTCTTCAACTTAGGGGGAAAAAAATCCACCTAACTAAACCCATCTCAGTCAAATAGCATTCACAGTTTACCAGACAGGTTTAAGGGAGGTAAGTCATTGGCATGTGAAAATACCTGGTAATGGGGAACACATGCCCAAAGATGCTTGTCTAAAAAAATATATGGGGCAGAACTGCCTATTTTGAGAAATTTGTAAATTTATGCAGATTTGGAAGGGCTACCACATATATGATGGTCCCACAGTTTTTCTGCTTTGCATTTTCTGATGTTACTTACTACGGAGTAAGAACCAGGAGTTGCACAGTACAGAAATGGTAGCATGGAGGCTAAAGTCCATTTTTATAGAGGCAATATGTAGTTGCACCATGTGAAAGACAAGTGATAAAATTATGACAGATCAGTCAATTACCAGATTATCTGTTATTGCCATTTGTACCAAAGGAGCATGGAGGATTTCTTTTAAAGGAAGGTTTTCCACTTCCCTGAAGTAATCTTCAATTCCCCCCCCTGAAAACCAGGAAAAGAGAAACCAGAGTTATTATGGCAGATTTTTTTTTTACATCTGTGATTTTGTGACCCTTTTTTAAACATACTTGTAGATTCTGAAACTCTACCAATATGTCTTAACCTAGCAAAATGTATGACTGAAATTACATAGGAACAAACTGGAATTTGTGTGCATGTTGTAAGATTGACAGATGTCTTTTCCTTGAATTGTGTGTGTGTGTGTGTGTGTGTTTATATTTACCATTGCTGAGTTCCCTTTTCCTCATTTTTTCTTGACTGTTTGGATCTTCCCCCTTTTCCCTTTTTCTCTTATGACATGGCTGTCAGGCCACATTTTCTGGAGTTGTTGTCAGCTGTGCAGAAGAAGCAGCTGGTTGTATCTTTAATCAGGGAGGAAGAAGTTTTAGCTTGTCAACCTAACTGACTCACCTGAAGTAGTCTATTCAATCTATAGGCACTTGAGGAAGCCATCTTCTCTTTGCCAAAACCTCAGCTCCCTTCCAACAGAAATGAGGATAACTTATTTTTAAAAATATAAGACAAGTAAACAGGATTTTTTTTTGTTTATGTCTGCGTGCTTTCTATTTTAGTCTTTTAACAGGAAGCACGGAGAATGACAATGAAATGAAAGAGAAGGAATGAAATGACAGAGTGAAGAATTGCAATTACTGGGCATAAAAAAGTAACAGAGAGCATGCTAGACATAAGACAAATGGTTTGAGAGATAAGGAGGACAAAAAAACCCCCTATGGATTGGAGGAATGGTAGAGAACCACCCAAGAAAAAACAATCAGAGCAAAAACAGCAGCATAATATATCTTGTTTCTTTCTACCTCCAAATGAACCAGATAATAAGCAGATTCTTTCAGAAGGGTGAGACATACACAACAAAGCAGCCCCCCAAACAACAGAAACATAGGCAAAATTTGTAGAAGTCATACAATTCATTGACCAGCTACTCATATGAGAAAAACTTCTACCATGTTTTGTCTGCAAAACTTTGCAAGGCCAATCATTTCCCAACTCCTTTGAAGCTGTTCATAGGACCCTGATATGATTCGGTGGCACAAAGTGATTTGAAGATGTGAAGATGCAATTCAAAGGGATGACTCACTCAAATCTCCTTCAAATCAAATTTACTTTTCATGCTTTCTATAACTATATTCAGGATACACACTATGCCATTCTATAAAATGTTTGACTATACATGTATAGCATATGTGTAAAACTCCCTGCATCACATTGCCGTCCCGTGATATATTGCGGTGTTTTTTCTCTTCACAGAGCTGGGGTGGGCATGGCCAACGCATGACACATCTGGCTTGCAGGCTGCCTGTTTGACACCCCTGATGTATAGGATCACAAACACATTTAATGTCATGGTCCTGTTAGAATTTGACTGCGAGGGAGAAGAGGAACAGCCAACAGGGAGTGGGAGTGTGGCTCCAGAGGTTGTGGAGGAAACTGGGGAAGGGCACAGGCTGGCTGGGCACTCAGAGGAAGACCCAGGCCCATCCCCTCTTCATCCTAGGGCACACAGGGAGGAGCTGATAAGGGAGAAATGTGAATGGCGTGGTCTATGGGGGAGGAAAGGGCCTTGATCCCCTTCATGGGTTGCAGCTGTGAGGACTGTTTAAAAGGACAAACTGTGCATGGGCCAGTGCTGGAAGCAAAGTGTGAAAATATTTCTAGTCTGTCAATTCTTATCTGAAGTTTGTTGTCCTTCCCAGTGTATGTATTTTGATATCTGTGGACATCTTCAAGGCCTTATCCTGCCTTGTCTCATTAAATCTTCAGTGTGGTTTGTGTTGTTGTTTTTTTTCTATTTATAATTTATGTGTATTTTGAATTTGAATGGAAGTACTTCCTTTTTGCAACTGTTCGTGGGGGAGTTTTTTCTCCAGTAAATGATAATTGGACCTTTAAAGCCAAGTTGAAGGAATTAAAGGGACTTCACCCATTTTTGTGACTTTGTTGCTTTTGCCCACCCTGGGTCATCACATTTTATTTTCTCTTCAAATTTGCTGGTTAAAATGTTATGATTAAAGTTTCAAAGATTCATTATTATCTCTCTCTCTCTTTCTTTCATCTATTTATCCATCTATCTATACAGATAGTTCTCAATTTACAACCACAATTGAGCTCAAAATTTATGTTGCTAACCAAGACAGTTGTTAAGTATATTTTGCCCCATTTTACAACCTTTGTTAATGCAGTTGTTCAGTGAGTAACTGCAGTTGTTAAACTAGTAACACAGTTGTTAAGTGAATCTGGCTTTCCCATTGACTTTGCTTGTCGGAAACTCAAGAAAGATGATCACATGACCCCGGGACATTGCAACTGACATAAATACAAGTCAGTTGCCAAGTGTCTGGATTTTGATCACGTGACCATAGGGATGCTGCAACAGTTGTAAGTTTGAAAAATGGTCACAATGGTCACTTTTTTTCAGTACCATTGTAACTTTGGACTAAATGAACTGTTATATATCAAGAATACAGACACCCACCTGCACCCACATATCTCTCAGTTCTTGCAATGTATTTTATGTTGCTAAACTACTGAGGATTTTAGTCAAGGCTTCTTCTTTTTATTCCCACCCCTTCCTCATCTACTTTTTCTTAATATCCTCCAGGAATGCATTTTTTTTGGCTTTTCCTTATAGTAAAGCTCATTCATGCTCCCATTCATGTACAGAAGAAATTACTTTCTCCTCCTCCTCCTCCTCTCTTCTGGAGGGGGGAAGGCGAGTGAGATTACCGCCACCACTGCTGTCCCTTTCCCTCCACTCCTTCCTCTGCCAGAAAGAAAAACAGAGCCGGCCCAGATGGTTGAGGACCAAAAAGAAGGAACATTTTCTCATGCTTTTAAAAAGAGCACTTTTCTTTCCTGCCTAATATTTAGCTCCTTCAAATGCAAATGGAGAGGTTTCACTCCAACGTTAGCATAACAATTATGGGAAAGCTTTAAATCTGAAGCATTTGTTTACAGCATGAAAAGAACCCACAGTCCAAAGCTCCAAGGCTGGGCCCTTTTCACCAGCCTTTTTTTTTTTTTTTGACTAAGTAGTTAAAGGCAAGTCAATTTTAGTTCACAAAGAAAACTAATTTATATTACTGAGGAAGCTAATTTTTGAAGGAACTTCCACATTAGAAATGATGTTTTTCTTTTATGTTTTTAAGTGTCTGCTGCTGAAGAAATGTATTAATTTCTTTTTTTTTTTCAGATGGTATTTTTAGTTTTAATGAGTCTCCTGAATGTTCAATAAGGTTTTTACATTTCGGTCTATATGGAATTATTATTGCAGCACGAAGAGGGAATCCAAATTCAGAAGCATTTCCATAAAAAGCTTACCTCATTCCCTGCCCCCATACAATGTTCTTCTTCACTTGCTGCCTCCTCATTTTTTATGTGTGTTAATTAATTATTTTTTTTTTAAAAAAAGCCCTTTTAGTGAACACTGTAATGGTGAAATGGGCTATAATAAATCTTATATCTATGTCAGGGAAATTCACTGGGGATGGGAAATGTCCCTATCGAGGTTTGTGCTGTGTGGTCTCAACCTTGAATTATGCAGTTATTATTATCTTCAAATGCAGCATTTTGCAGGTAACTTTTCTGATGGTTGAAGATCATTCAATTTCTAAGATCTCAGTTCTTTGAGGTAGGCCAGGTCAGGAGAAAGACACCACAAGAAATATTAAAATCCTACTTTGTTGATATGGGCCTTCATATCAATAAAGAATTTTAGAAGCCTGTTATATTTCCCTGCCCTCCTCTTATACCAAAGAGAGTTAATGTGGATGTTAGAAGAAATATCCCTCTGGGTTCAGTTCCAAGTGGGGAGAAAGTGTTATGAACTAATAAAGGTGTTTAATATAAAGTTTTAACAACCTTAAGTAAAAAGCAGGGTTCTAATCCTGCACTTCTGATTGGCCAATAATAGTGACATCGGATTGGTCCTTTCTGGGAAATCTGATTGGCTGTTAACGGGCCAACTCTCATTGGTTCAAGGGTTTAACACTTCCATGTTTTTCATTGGCTAATAGGACAGCAGCCAACCCTATAAAAGGGCTGCTGCTGCCCTAGGTGATTGCTCTGTTCAGTATGATTAATAAAGAGTTGAAGTTCACTGTTCACTGCCTCGTCTCCGCTCCTTGCACCCATGCACAGAACTTAACACTGGTGATGAGGATGGGATGCGGAGACATCAGAGCTGACTGAACACTACAGAGCACCAAACAGAGTACGTGGCTGAAGGTGCATCGACAACGTAAACCATGTCCAGCGGCGCCATATCACCCGCTCCATTTGACCTGGCACAAGAAGACTGGGACTCGTACATGGACCGGTTCCAGATGTTTCTGGAGACCAACAACTTGAAAGACGCAACTACAGGGAAAAAGCGAGCAGTGTTCCTGACCCATTGCGGGCCTGCCGTCTTTAAGATGGCCAAGGCACTAGCGAAACCGGCTGAGGTGAAATCCATGGACTGGGACGTCCTCGTGCCCCTTCTATGGGCCCATTATGCACCCGCCGTACCAACGCTTGTCCGAAGACATGAGTTTTACCAGAGGGACCAACGGAAAGGAGAGAGCATCACGGATTTCATCGCAGACCTCCGGAACCTGGGAGGCCTCTGTGGGTTTGCAGACCTTGAAGAAGCTCTGAGAGACCGAATAGTTCTGGGATTAGATGACCAAATGGCGCAGAGCAAGATCATGGCCAAAGGGGACATCGATCTTGCCGATGTCATCAAAGACGCTACTGCAGCAGAAGCAACCGGGAAGTCGGCCGCCCGAATGCGCCGCACCAACGCACTGCTCCGTCAACTCACCAACGATAGCTCACCTCGCTTAGAGAGACACACAACAGCGACCCACCACGAGGACCTCGAATCTCCATCAGAAAGTGATGAGGAGGAGGTCAACCAGCTTCGGTCTGAATGTGACCAACGCAACCAGCAGAATCGAAGACTACCGCACCAATGCGCGGGTTGTGGAGCAAACCACCTGCGATCAGATTGCAAATTCCTCAACACGCTCTGCCATTCCTGTGGAAAAAGAGGCCACATCGGGAAAGTCTGTAGAAGCAACCGAGGATCCAACCCAATTAGGGAAGAAAACAACTACCGCCAGACCACAGGGAATCGTCCTGTGAGTCGGGAACACTTGAACCACCAATGGAACAACCACTCCTACAGAAATAAAACACTTGCCACTTCAACGAGACGGGAAGAGGCACACCAAACCATTACTATCGGTCACGCTTCATCGTTAGATGCAAAGAAGATCCGAGTGAGGGTCGCCATCGAGAACCAACCTTGCGTAATGGAAGTCGACTCAGGGTCGTCCCTCTCGATGGTTTCCTGGAAAACCCTTAAACAGTTGATCCCTGCCGTCCGGCGTCAAGACCTCAGAGCCCAAAGAATTGTACTCAAAAATTACCAGGGGAACTGAATTCCGGTCGTTGGCTCCAGCCAAGTCTAAGTATCATTCAAAAATCCTACTGCGTCGTTACCGCTGACCATCGTCGATCGTGACCGGCCTAGTTTGTTAGGCCTTCAATGGTTCGCCCCACTCGGGATCGAGGTAGCCGGCATTCACCAAACCAGAAGCGACAACTGGGAGGAGGCCCTCATCCAGGAATTCCAGGATGTCTTTGCAGACAAACTAGGCGAGTACAAGGGGACCCCGATATCATTTAACCTTAACCCTGAAGTAGCCCCCATCTGCCTTAAGCCTCGTCGGATACCTTTTGCCCTAAAACCAAAGATCGATGAGCAGCTCGATAAATTAATAGCCCAGGGTGTTTTAGAACCAACTGACCACGCCCATTGGGAAACCCCAATCGTAACACCCATCAAACCGGATGGATCGTTAAGGATTTGTGGGGACTACTGGGCCACCCTCAATCACACCCTTCAACAGAATGCTTACCCGGTGCCGGTGGTTCAACACCTTCTCCATTCCCTGGCGGCGGAAAAGTCTTCACTAAATTGGATTTAGCGCAGGCGTACCAACAACTGCCTGTAGATAAAAAAACCGCGGAAGCACAGACGATTGTAATGCACCGGGGCACTTTTAAATGCAACTGACTCCAATTCGGAGTGAGTGTGGCCCCAGGGATTTTTCAAAGTCTGATGGAGAGACTTTTGCAAGGGATCAAGGGCGTCGTGCCATATTTTGACGACGTTTTAATTGCGGCCCCGAATAGAGAAGTACTAGAGAGGCGTCTTAAAATGGTTCTCCAGAAATTTAAAGACTCTGGCCTAAAGGTTTAAAAAAATAAATGTCAACTGTGTACAGAGAAAGTAGAGTTCCTGGGGTACCTAATCGATAAGCAAGGCATTCACCCCACTAATAGCAAACTAAAAGCGATCAAAATCACCCCAAGACCCAAGAACAGAACAGACCTCCAAGCTTTCCTGGGGCTCATTAACTTTTACAACATCTTCTTGCCCCAGAAGGTGACTGTAGCTGAGCCCCTACATAGACTTCTCGACAAAAAAGCCACCTGGGTCAGGGGACACCGAGAGGAGCACGCATTCCGACAAGTGAAAAACTTACTAACCTCCGATGCTGTTTTAATGCAGTATAACGAGACTTTCTCTTTAACCATTACATGTGACGCGTCACCGTTTGGAGTAAGAGCCATTTTAAGTCATGTGTTACCAAATGGTAGTGAGGCCCCTATTGCCTATTTTTCAAGGACCTTATCGAGGGCTGAACGTAACTATAGCCAAATTGACAAAGAGGCTCTTGCTGTTGTATCTGCTGTGAAACGGTTTCATGAATATGTGTATGGACGAGCTTTTACTATTATTACCGATCACAAACCTTTGCTGGGGATTATAGCGGGAGACAAACTATGTAGGGGCTCAGCTGGGGATTATAGCGGGAGACAAGCCAACTCCCTATATACTGTCACCTAGAATGACTCATTGGTCGGAGTTCTTAGCTGCATACAATTATAAATTGCAACACCGCCTGGGGAAAGCCATTCCCCATGCTGATGCATTGAGCCGTGCCCCACTTCCGGAAACCATCGACGACCCAGCTCCAACCCTCACGACACTCCAGATTGAAACCCTACATTCACCGCCGCTAACAGCCAGAGACATTGCTATCGAAACAAAACGAGATCCTGTCCTGGCGCGAGTTCTCAGCTGGGTTGAATGAGGATGGCCAGTAGAACAAACCCCTGATGACTTCACCCCTTTTAGAAACCGGCAAACAGAACTTTTCTCGCAGAAAGGCTGCATCCTATGGGGGGACAGAGTCATCGTCCCAGAGCGGTTACAACGAGCAGTTTTGAAAGCATTGCATGACGGTCACCCCGGCATCGTGAGTATGAAAGCGCTTGCACGAAGCTACGCGTGGTGGCCGGGCATCGATAAGCAGATCGAAGCCTGGGTGAAGACTTGTCTAAAGTGCCAAGAAGTCAGCAGTGCCCCACCTAGAGCAACTCCAACGGAGTGGGAAACCCCCTGTGGGCCGTGGTCCCGCATCCACATTGACTTTGCGAGACCTACTAAGGGACATATGTTCCTCCTAACAGTGGATGCCTATTCCAACTGGCTCGAAATCCACAAGATGAATACTACTACAGCCAATTCAGTCATCCGCAAGTTAAATAAACTATTTGCAACACATGGACTGCCAGATGTTTTAGTCTCCGATAACAGACTCCAGTTCACGGCCTTGGCGTTTGAACAATACTTCGCGGACCGGGGCATCCGCCATGCGCTAACCTTGCCGGTGCACCCTGTGGCCAATGGAAGGGCTGAGCGCATGGTCCAATTTCTTAAAAAAACTCTCCACAAGATGGACCATGGGGACATTGACGACAAACTGAACAGAATACTCCTACTCCAATACATCACCCCGCATAGCGTAACCAACAAAATGCCAGCTGAACTGTTGATGGGACGCAGGCTTCACTCCCACCTCGACCGTCTCCACCCGGCCTATGCGCCAGAGAAACCCTGTGGATCTAGCGGAAAGTGCCGCGAATTCAAGGAAGGCGACTTAGTCTTCACTAAAAATCTTTCCGGCGAACTGTTGTGGGTCGAAGCAACCGTAACCCAAGCCACCGGGCCCAGATCGTACCGTGTGCAAACAAGGGATGGGAAAATATGGAAACGCCATATAGATCAGCTTCGCTCTAGGTTGCAACCCAGTTCCCACGACTCCTGTGACCCTCAAAATGAGGGGGGAGGGGATGTCAAGGGAACCGAATTCAAGATGCTGGATGATGAAATCGAAGGAAGTCAGCAGCCTGGCGCGTTACCTGAAGAAGAATCAGGAATGGGGGTTGCCTCGCCACAGAGAAATACCTCAACGGAGGCGAGCCCGCAAAGACCGGAGGACAACAACGACAGAATCAGCGGCGCCGAGTCGTCCTGTGAGGATGCGGAACCGCCTGTACCAGATAAATCAAAAAACGTTCCACCAAAACCGGACTACAGACAGGAACAGGTGGGACAGCGCAAATCTAATAGACAGTTGAAACAACCTGCATATCTACGGGATTACGTCACCGCACCCCTCAAACGGAACCTAGGGGGAAGGGGTGTTATGAACTAATAAAGGCATTTAATAAAGTTTTAACAACCTTAAGTAAAAAGCAGGGTTCTAATCCTGCACTTCTGATTGGCCGATAATAGCGACATCGGATTGGTCCTTTCTGGGAAATCTGATTGGCTGTTAACGGGCCAACTCTCATTGGTTCAAGGGTTTAACACTTCCATGTTTTTCATTGGTTAATAGGACAGCAGCCAACCCTATAAAAGGGCTGCTGCTGCCCTAGATGATTGCTCTGTTCAGTATGATTAATAAAGAGTTGAAGTTCACTGTTCACTGCCTCGTCTCCGCTCCTTGCACCCATGCGCAGAACTTAACAGAAAGACACTGGAAACACGGATGCTGTTTAGAAAGATGGACAGAACTACATGGTTTGAGGTCCTGGGCAATTGAGCATATGGGTGAGAAAGGGAGAGAGATTTATACCCTTTCTTGGGCTTTGAACTTGCTTCCTGTTCTTGTGGCAAGGGCGCGTATTCTGATTGTCGGACTCCCATGGGGCCATGCAGGGGTAACTTTGTAGGTTGTCTTGAGTCCCAGGCTTGGTTGAATCTTGTTGGGTGATGATGTAATGAAAAGGGTTGTGTTCTGAAAGGGTGTTGGCCAATTTCTATTATGGCTTAATGGCTTTGTTCTGGTTTGGATCTTGATTGAGAGCTATTCATCAAAGGAATGTCCTTCTCTCCCAAGAACAGTCTGTTTATTGCTCAATCATTTGTACTATTAGGATTCCCCCACCCCATTTCCCAAGTAAAAACTATTTAGAGTTTATCTGTTGCCTTACAGGATCTCATCATTGAGGAAAAGCACAAAAATGTGTGGCCACTGAGGGGCAGCAAATCTGGGTTGCAAAATTCTGAATGCCCACTGGACGGGAAAACACTAGAGTCTTTTCTGTATGTCTGCGCGACGAAGTTTGTTGTCTAGATTTGGTAAACCTAGGCATCTCTAGTTAGCATGGTCCTACACCTTATGCCTCCACTGAACAAAGAATTGTGAGAATTGTAAGAAGGTGACTTATATCATTTCCATGCTGAGTCCTTTCTATAATCTCACAATTTTCACTTTGACAACCTTCATTCATCCATACCTCTTATCTTGCATCCCAGTCGATTGCATGATGTTTTCCTTTCCCAGGTACTAATACAATTCTTTTGTATCTCCTGGAGCGTTGGATGTTTTGCCCTTCCCTTGCCCCTGCCCTGACTATGGTTTGCAGAGATACTTGCTCAGGAAGTTGGGTAGTGGACCTAAAAACCCTTTATTCAAGGCATGTTTTCATCTTGTTCTCCTTATAAAGAAGATCAATGATGGGCAGAAAGCAACTGAGATCTTCTGGAAGATGACTAGATTTTTAACGTAGATTAAATTGAGGTATTAATATATCTGATTTCTAGTATCTCAGATTTTGATAAGTGGGGTGGATGTTTGCACGTCATCCCATTATATCAGCATTTGGTAATTGACTATGCTTCTTGAATCCTTATGAACTGACTCCACAACTACTGTCAACCTCTGTCTTGCATTGAGTTGAGATTGGGAAAACATGAGCTTCTGAACCTTACATGACAAAACTTTGCTGAACACCTGGAAGCTAATTTTATTTTGGAGGCAGTTCACATATTTTGTTTTTCCTTACTGCAATTTTACATAGATTCTTTTTTTCACACAAATGCAAAATATCTGTACCAGCCATATTTTTTTTTCCTGGGCTTTTTGTGAGCCTAAGAAAAATATTTAAGAGTTGTATTTAAGAAATATTGGTTTAATAGTTTGACTTATTAAAACAGCAGCCACTTTTTCAGATTGTCATGGAAGCCTGAAAAATAATGAATAGCAGAAGGATACCACCATTTCATGGGACTGGAAGACTTATTTATAAATAACTTGTGGAACGTGCACAACTCTATTAAGTATATTTGTTTCTGGAAACAAATTTCTGTGGGATACATACAACCTTCAGAGATTCAACATGAACAAAATGTCTTTAGTAGTATCTTCATGTATTGGGAAATAATATAGTGGCTGCTTGGGTAGAGAGAATGCATAATCATTTAGTTCAAAGAGGAATCAGATAATCTCTATATGCAAAATTTGAATGCAGATAGCCAAAACAGAGAGCTAGGATTGTTTTAGGTCTGGCAATTATATTAAATGAAGATACAATTCCGCTCGTAACATTGCAATGCAAATGTGTAACACATTCTAGAGATATAAACCAGCCTCGAAAGATATTGGGCCAATTTATCTTTTAAAGTATGATAATAACCAGAAGAACAAACAAATTCTTTCTCCCCTAATTCTCTTCTAAGAGATGACTTTGTTCTTGAGGGGTTGCATCCACACAAGTAATCTGTGGCCTTGAGTTTATTGGAATTTGATGGATATACCACAAATGCTCAGGTAAATCCTCAGTCTGATTTAGATCCACTCAGCTTTCCACAGCTGCCAAACTTCACAGCAAATCCCCCCACCCCAAAATATGCAGCATTTCATAAGTTTTTGGCAAGTCTTTAAAGAGAAGTATTCCACAGTTTGGACTAACCACCAAGAAGTTTTCTCAAAGCTCCTGGGCAGTTTGAATAACAAAAAAGAAATGCGAACAGATCTTGATACACAACCATTTTACCATAACTCTGGTGCTGTACAAGATTCTGCTTATTGTATGAGGTTGATCGCAAACTGGTACCATTGTCTTCTTCCCCTCCTTGAAAATGAAGGATTCCCTCCCACACTTATGCCACAGATGGAATTTATGTTCCTGTGAGATCATCTCTTGTTTGTTTTCTTTCTCATCAGACAGATTGTCTGCAATGGCTTGCCTCCCCATTCCTTTTCACCTAGCTGGACTTGGGGAAAAGTCCTTGAGCTTGTTTGATAGGCTATCAGGACTTGTTGGTGGTAAAACACAACACAGGGCTTGCCAGAATACCACTATGGTGAGTCAAAGGCTTGGTTTTGTTTTTGAGTTTCATGGAGTACTAGAAGCTTTTGGCAAGAGGACAGGGGAGCAAACTAGATGTTTGGCAACCAAGTTCATGCACCATGCTGATACATAAGCCATAGCTTATTAGCCATACTGGTGTAGAAAGTTAGCAGCCACCCTTCTCCTAGAAGAATAAAATATTTTGAGGAATATTAAAAAGGCAGAATATTATATTTCCCTGGATGAGAAATGGAGAAACATGCTCTTAGAAAGCAGCCTCCGCCTTTCTTAATAGCCCTCAGCAGATGTCAGCACTTAAGAGATAGCTAGCTCCATTCATAAGCAAATACCCTCACCCAAGATCCAACAAAGATAGGTTTAGCCCTCAGGAATTACCCTTCATTGCATCATCTCAGTTGCACCACCCCCACAGTTCAAACTTCAACCAAACGTAGCTCAGACAAACTGCTAGGATTTGTACATGGCCTCATGGGAATCTGACAACAGTCAATAGAATACATAATCTTGCACAGGAATAGGAAATTCAGTGCAAAGCCCAAGAGAAGGTATAAATACCCCCCACTCTCAACTCCATATGGTCAGCTGCCCAGAATCACATGTGCTTGGTGGTTCTGCTTCATCAAAAAAAGGGACCCTCTTTCCAATCAGCCTCCATTTTGTCTCCAGTGCCTTTTTCCCAGCTTGGATCTGGACCTGAATATTTCTTCCAACAATGGTTAGGAATAGAACGCACAATGTACCAAGCCAAACCTAGCAGATTATAGTTTATCATCTTATGTGAATCCACCCACTTGAGGTGCTCAATAAAAGACTCAGTGACATCTTGTCCACCGTGACAATGTTTAATGTTTAATGATCTCATTACCAACATGATGTCATTTCCAATGCAAAAGCTAGTTACCAGGGGCTAGTTACCAGCTAGTATTGCAAATGTTTGATATGTTGGGATAACACATTGGTCCTGCAAAATGGCATTCTGGGATTTATAATTCCACACATCTGGAAAGTCCAGTTTGGGGGAAGCCAGAGCTAATGATTGTGACAATTGATATTTATTCCTTGATGGATATTTATTGGTAAAGTGGATGATGTGTGTGTGTGAGGGGGAAAGGGACAGAATTAACATATGCAAGAGAATTCTTTTAAGTGACCAGAAAATGCAGTTTTAGGATTAAGACAATGTGGTAATAGAAGTGCTTCCTTCAGAAAAGAGTTTCCTTGAATCTAATGAATATACATACACTAATGGGGTTTTACATTTTTAAATTGCATAGAGATTATTGTATGGTCGGTTGTGTTTAGTTTTAATTTAATTTAATTTTTTTTCTTTTAGTGGTGTTTGTCCAGTTTTACTTGTGGAAGAGCACGTCATTTCATTGCACCCGCTTGCGAGTGTAATGACAAATAAACTCTTGAACTCTTAAACTCTTAAACTATAAATGGATAGTCTGGTTGAGCCCTCTGGTTAGAGAGAGACAAATGCAGAATAGGTTAAGGCTGCCACCCTGCCAACTGAATTGGTGGCACGTAAATCTTAATAAATTTTAAACAGTTTTAAGAGAACAATAGACACAACAGAAGCAATATTTCCCATGATAATAAAACCTCACCTCATTTGTACCCCAGTTTGCAGGTTTTGAAAGGGTGCAAAAACCTTTGGACAGAAAAAAACCCCGGGATGTATGTGCTTCTCATACATAACCACACTGCTATCTGTAGAAGATGGTCAATTATTATCTCTAGGCTAGAAGTTACTGCAATGTACACATACTGAAATAGAACATTAAACAAAGCAAGTGCTTCTCCTTCACAGCCTGTCTTTGGAAAGTCTTGAATAAATCAATATGGGCTCTAATTAAAGGTTTCCTGAAAGACAAAAGGAACACCTACTTTTCCCAGTTTTGTTTTTAATTGTTACCGTTTTTAGCAGAGAAACCTTATCACAAACAAAAGTGAATATATGCATGTGCCAGGATAATGTGGCAGGATCCAATCTGGGTCAGTTATCAGGACCAGAGGTTTAATCTTCTGAGCTTTTGGACTCCTGCTGGATGAGGGATGAGCTTCAAAAAATTTTTGGTTGCTGGGTGGGTGTGGACGTGGCTCAGTTGGCCTACTGCACCACAGTGTGTGTGTGTGGGTGGGGGGTGTTTTTGCCCTCTCGGGCTCCAGAGACTTTGCTCAAGACTAGAGAGGGCGAAAACAGCCTCCAGGGGCTCTGGAGGCTCTCTGGAAGCCAGAAACAGGCCCATTTCCAGACTTCCCGAATTTCCGGGAGGCCTATTTTTGCCCTCACTGAGCCTCCGTGCATGCCCTGCACTTGCCTGCATCCAAAATGGGCCGTGTGGGGACTCCTGGGAGGGGCGGGGCCAGGAGTGGGATTTGGGGAATCTCCAAATTGCATGGAATCTTAGCTAGGGGCTCTCCTGTGAACCGCCAGCAGACCACCCCTGGAAGTGAGCATGTGCTGAAACCTTGTCCCAAACTGCCCTATATATTTGGCTATCTGAGAGGCCCTGTGTGCTCTCTGAGCTTGGTTGTTTTCTTACAGACATTTCATTACCCAAACTAGGTAACATCATCAGTGTTAGACAAGCACTGATGATGTTACTTTGGATAATAAAACAAGCACCAAGGTCCCTTCATGTCAATCCTGAGCTATAAATATTCCCCATTTTTGGTATTTGACCATCTGTATTGTGAAGATCTGGGCGTAGTGGAGGAGGAAACAATTTAAAAGTATTCCCCGCTTTGCCCACATCTAGCAATCCCAGCTGGACCTGGACTTCCAAATTCCTTCAGTTTAAGTCTTTAAGCTGTGTTCTGTGGAATGGCACTCACTATTCTGACTCATAGCATAAATAGTCCTAGGGTGACTGAAAGGAGGAATACAGCAGCACTGAAAAAAGTATGACCATTTTTCATTCCCATAGTCATGTGATCAAAATTCAGACACTTGGCAAGTGACTCATATTTATGATGGTTGCAGTGCCCTGGGGGTTAATCCCCTTTTTGCGATCTTCCAACAAGCAAAGTGAATGGGAAATCCAGAGTTACTTAACCATTGTGTTCCTAAATTATCAACTGCAGTGATTCATTTAACAATGATGGGCAAGAAAGAAATAGGGCAAAACCTGCTTAACAGCTGTCTCACTTAGCAATAGACATTTTGGGCTCAGTTGTGCCCGCAACTCAAGGACTATCTGTATGTGGTGGAATGTGCACCTGGAGGAGAGAGGGAGAGTTGTGACAACATGGAGCTTTCTTACAGAGATCTGGACTAAGAGACTGTGTAGTCCCAAGCTGTACTGGGGAGGGAGGAAGAAAAAAGCATATCGTAGAATTCTCAGGATATCCCTAGTAGGTTAGCAAGTTATAGTTTTAGTTGGCAAGATTCCGTCCATCAGTTATAACCAAATAAAGGATACAACTCGATTGGATTTTGCTGTGTCATCTGTGGGCTTGTGCTTGACAGTGTATTACTGTTTTTATTTGGTGCCACATTTTCACATCTCCCCCCCCCCTTGCCTCCAGGAGCTCAAGGCATTATAACACATACAAATAATTAGATTTCTGACTTTATATAAGTCAGCATTTGAGATACCCTTTAGCATTTGCTAAAATTGCAGCTTCAGCATTCAAATCCACACGTACTTCTTCCTCTTTCTTTTGTGTGATTTATAGCACTAAAGAAAAAAGAAGAACTTTGAAAACATAGAGCACCTTCAGATAGGGCCAAACTGCCCAAGAAAGGCCTAAAACTGGGATTTGATATTAACAGTTTGTGTGGTCATTGTTAGCAGGGTCTCCTGTCTATAATCCAGTCAATTGATCAGTCTTTGTTTCAGGCATAGAACAATATCAAATACATAGAATTACAATCATAGTAGGAATAAAAATTAATATATAGAATAATATACTAATAATGTAAATATAAAGATTACTAAAAATAGAAAATATTATACCATTTAGATCTAATTATAGGAATTAGATAGAGTAGAATAGAATAGAATAGAATAGAATAGAATAGAATAGAATAGAATAGAATAGAATAGAATAACAGAGTTGGAAGGGACCTTGGAGGTCTTCTAGTCCAACCCCCTGCTTAGGCAGGAAACCCTACACCAGTTCAGACAAATGGTTATCTAATCTCTTCTTAAAAACTTCCAGGGTTGCAGAATATTCAGAGTTTTGCAGCATTAATTCAGTGCCAGAAAAATAAACTGTTACGGACCAAGCAATTAAAAGCTTAAATAGTTTTACTTCCACAGCAGGCTAGAAATCCTGCACTTCTGATTGGCCCGCCAGCAGCGGATCCTGATTGGTCGTCCCAGGCCGATCTGATTGGCTGTTAACGGGCGCTGCCGTTTGGACGCCGCCAGCGCGGCAAACTCAAAGCATTGGCTATTATGACAGCAGCGAGCCCTATAAAAGGGCTGTTGCTGCCCGAGTATTTTAGCTCTGTTCTGAAGTCACTAATAAAGAGTTGAGTCACTTTCCGATGCCTCGTCTCCGTTCTTTGCACCCACATTCTGAACAGAACACTGGCGATGAAGGTGGGATGCGGAGACTTTAAGAGCTGATCAAACACTCAACGAACCCTACAGAACATGTGGCTAAGAGCGCACCAAAGAAGCGGCAGAATGACCAGCAGCGCTATACCACCCGCTCCATTTGACTCGGCTAACGAAGACTGGGACTCGTATATGGACAGGTTCCAGATGTTCCTGGAGACCAACAATCTGAAAGATGCTATGCTTGGCAAGAAACGAGCTGTATTTCTGACCCATTGCAGGCCTGCCATTTTCAAGATGGCAAAAGCACTTGCGAAACCAGCAGAAGTCAAGACAATGGACTGGGACAATCTTGCCCCAATCCTCTGGGCCCATTATGCACCGGCAGTTCCAACACTCATCAGAAGACACGAGTTTTACCAGAGGGACCAATGGGAAAGCGAAAGCGTTGGGGATTTCATCGCTGACCTCAGAAACCTAGGAGGACTCTGTGGCTTCGCAAATCTTGAGGAAGCCATGAGAGATCGAATTGTTCTGGGCCTAAGAGACCCCATGACCCAGAGCAAGATTATGGCAAAGGGAGACATCGCCCTCGCAGATGTCATCGCCGATGCTACTGCAGCAGAAGCAACCAGGAAGTCAGCCGCTCAAATGCGCCGAGTGAATGCACCGCACCGCCAACTCGCCAGCGACACTATGCCATCTTCTGAGAGGCACGTGACAACTCCCCATCATGAGGACCTCGAATCCTCATCAGAAAGCGAGGAAGAGGAGGTCAACAGACTCAGGTCAGAACGCAACCAGCAGGACCAAAAGAATCGAAAATCCCCGTACCAATGCTCTGGATGCAGGGGCAGTCACCCGCGATTCGACTGCAAATTCCTAGACGCACTCTGCCGTTCCTGTGGGAAGAGGGGCCACATCGCTAAGGTCTGCAGAAGCAAGCGAGGACCCAGCCCAACCAGGAGAGAAAACAATTTCCGACAGACAACAGGCACCCCACCAGTTAATCGGGACCGCCAAAACAACCAATGGAACTTTCAATACAGAAACCAAGCAGCCACCAGTTCATCCCGACGAGAAGAGGCACAGCAGACCATCACCATAGCCACGCTTCATCCCTAGATGCAAGGAAAATCCGAGTGAGGGTCGCCATCGAGAAGCGATCATGCGTTATGGAGGTCGACTCTGGATCATCCCTATCGATGGTATCCTGGAAAACCTTCAAGCAGCTGATCCCTGACATCCATTGCCAGGACCTCAGAACTCAAAACGTCATATTGAAAGACTACCAAGGAAATAGAATTCCGGTCGTCGGTTCCAGCAACATCCGAGTCACCTTCAAGGACCACACCGCAACCTTACCATTGACCATCGTCAATCGAGATCGGCCCAGCCTTCTGGGTCTACAGTGGTTTGTGCCATTAGGAATTGAACTAGCTGGCATCAACCAGACTGGCAGTGATGACTGGCAAGCAGCCCTTGTCCAAGAATTCCAGGACGTGTTCAGCGAGAAGCTAGGCAAGTACAAAGGGTCCCCTATATCATTTAACCTCAGCCCCGAAGTTGCGCCCATTCGCCTTAAGCCTCGTCGAGTGCCCTTTGCACTCAAGCCAAAGATTGATGAACAATTGGACAAATTAATAGCACAAGGTATGTTGGAACCGATTGACCATGCTCGATGGGAGACCCCAATCGTGACCCCCATAAAACCAGATGGATCGGTGAGAATTTGTGGGGATTACCAGGCCACCCTAAATCATGCGCTCCAGCAGAGCGCTTATCCCATACCTGTGGTCCAACACCTTCTTCACTCCCTTGGAGGTGGGAAAATATTTGCAAAATTGGACTTAGCTCAGGCGTATCAGCAGTTGCCTGTAGACACACAGACTGCAGAGGCCCAGACTATAGTCACGCATAGAGGGGCTTTCAAGTGTAATAGACTCCAGTTCGGAGTAAGTGTAGCCCCCGGCATTTTCCAGAGCTTAATGGAAAGATTGCTACAAGGCATAAAAGGGGTTGTGTCCTACTTCGATGATGTACTGATAGCTGCCCCGACTAGATGCATTTTAGAAAAATGACTCCAAATGGTTCTACAGAAATTTAAAGATGCTGGCCTAAAGGACAAGAAGGACAAGTGCCAACTCTGTACAGAAATGGTTGAATTCCTGGGCTATCTACTTGACAAACAGGGAATTCATCCTACTGAAAAAGAACTGACTGCCATAAAAAATGCCCCAAGACCTAGGAATAAAACAGACCTCCAAGCTTTCCTAGGACTCATTAACTTTTATAACATCTTCTTGCCCCAGAAAGCAACTGTGGCCGAACCCCTGCATAGGCTCCTCGACAAGAAGGCTTCCTGGGTCTGGGGACAACGCGAAGAACGAGCTTTTCAGAAAGTCAAAGACCTTTTAACCTCAGATGCTGTATTGATACAATATAACGAGACCTTACCTTTAACCGTCACCTGCGATGCCTCACCGTTTGGGGTAGGAGCCATCCTGAGCCACATCCTACCAAACGGTACTGAGGCACCTATTGCATTTTTTTCAAAGACTTTAGCTAAAGCTGAGAGGAACTATAGCCAACTTGATAAAGAGGCTCTCGCTATCATAGCTGCTGTCAAACGCTTCCATGAGTATGTATATGGAAGACCCTTTTCCATAGTCACCAATCACAAACCATTACTTGGCATTTTAGCAGGGGACAAACCAACACCCCACATCTTATCGCCAAGAATGACGCGTTGGTCGGAATTTCTAGCCGCATACGATTACCAATTGCTACACCGCCCAGGAAAAGCCATTCCCTACGCTGACGCTTTGAGCCGCTCATCACTACCCGAAGTCATAGACGATCCAGCTCCAACACTAACAATGCTCCCAAAAAGGATGCATATTGTGGGGAGACAGAGTTGTCATTCCAGAGCGGCTACAACAGAAAGTCCTGAAACTGTTGCACAATGGACATCCTGGCATTGTGCGAATGAAAGCACTAGCCAGGAGCTACGCGTGGTGGCCAGGTATAGATAAATAAATAGAAACTTGGGTGGCCACTTGCAACAAGTGTCAAGAAACTCACGCAGATCCACCAAAAGCCCCACCAACGGAATGGGAGACACCCCGGGGTCCCTGGTCCCACATCCACCTCGATTTTGCGGGACCCACCAAAGGACATACCTTTCTCATAACCATGGACGCCTATTCAAATTGGCTAGAGGTCCGCAAAATGAAGAGCACCACCACAGAAGCAGTCGTTAAAAAATTAAATAAACTATTTGCTACACATGGACTACAAGATGTCCTGGTTTCCGATAATGGTCCTCAATTCACTGCTCTTGCATTTGAACAGTACCTAGCGGATCAGGGGATATGCCATGCCTTGACCTCACCTGCCCACCCTGCCGTCAATGGTAGGGCTGGGAAAATGGTCCAATTCGTGAAAAAAACTTTACAAAAAATGGAACAAGGAGACATCGATCATAAAGTAACCAGGATGCTCCTCCTCCAACATATTATACCACACAGTACTACAAACAAAACCCCAGCTGAACTCCTGATAGGACGGAAACTTCGATCACACCTTGACCGCATACACCCTGCCTACACGCCAGAACAACCCCTAGGGTCCAGCAAATATCGCACGTTCAAGGTAGGCAACCCAGTTTTCGCAAAGAATTTCTCAGGTGACCCATTGTGGGTCCCTGCTACCATAATTCAACTTACGGAGCCTCGTTCCTACTGTTTACAAACTGTTGAGGGGAAAATGTGGAAGCGCCACATTGATCAACTTCGTTCCAGACTGGCACCTACCCCTGTCTCTAGCCCTGAACCTCAAACCTGGGGGGGAAGGGAAAGCGAGGGGGCCGAAAATGAGCCAACATACGACGCAGTATGTGAAACCCAAAAATCAACACAACCAACCTCAGGATATTCACCTTCCGAGGAAGAACTGGACCAGATGATAGCCTCGCCACAAAGCAGTACTGCGACAGCAGCAAACCCAAGAAACTCAGGAGGCAGCCTTGATGGAAGCAGGGATGACAGCCCCATGTTGCCCAGCGAAGTGGTTGACCCAGCCGTGCTGTTCAGCCCAGCAAATAGCCCATTGGAAACAGAGCCAAGGCAAGAACTGTTGGGGCAACGCAGATTGGGCAGACAGGTGAAACGACCTGCGTACTTGCGAGAGTACATCACCCTACCCCTCAGATGGAACCTAGGGGGGGAGGGGTGTTACGGACTAAGCAATTGTGCTAATTAAAAGCTTAAATAGTTTTACTTCCACAGCAGGCTCGAAATCCTGCACTTCTGATTGGCCCACCAGCAGCGGATCCTGATTGGTTGTCCCAGGCCGATCTGATTGGCTATTAACGGGCGCTGCCGATTGGACGTTGCCAGCGTGGCAAACTCAAAGCATTGGCTGTTATGACAGCAGCAAGCCCTATAAAAGGGCTGCTGCTGCCCAAGTATTTTAGCTCTGTTCTGAAGTCACTAATAAAGAGTTGAGTCACTTTCCGATGCCTCATCTCCGTTCTTTGCACCCACGCTCCGAACAGAACATAAACACTGATGGCTGATGGTTCATTTAACATCTTTATAAACATAATAGGTAGATTTTACCAACCAGTTGTAGATTTCTCCAACATGAGCAAATTCAGACAGAAACATATTGCAAGTAACTTCAGTAGCAAGCATTATACACAGCAGAGGAGAGAAGCAGTTTCATTTTCAACAGACAGACTTGGAGTTCAATTTAGCTGCAGAGATTAACACAGCTGCATGCCTAGGCTACTTCTAGTTTCAGTTTCCTAAGCTACTTCTAGTTTCAGTTTCCAAACAGTTCTCATTGGCTGACTTAGTTGCTATGCCTATTCACTGGCTGACCTTGTTACCAAGCTCTATTCCAGTTCATGAACATACTCTGACAGAGAATTCACAACATCTGGAGGCAAGTTGTTCCGCTGATTAATTGTTCTAACTGTCAGGAAATTTCTCCTTAGTTCTAGATTGCTTCTCTCTTGATTAGTTTATATACACTGCTCAAAAAAATAAAGGGAACACAAAAATAAGACATTCTAGATCTGAATGAATGAAATATTCTAATTACATACTTCGTTCATTACATAGTTGAATGGGGTGACAACAAAATCACATAAAAATTATTAATGGAAATCAAATTTAGCTGGATTTGGAGTTACACTCAAAATTAAAGTGGAAAAAAACACTACAGCTGATCCAACTTTGATGTAATTCCTTAAAACAAGTCAAATGAGGCTCAGTAGTGTGTGTGGCCTCCACGTGCCTGTATGACCTCCCTACAATACCAGGGCATGGTCCTGATGAGGTGGCGGATGGTCTCCTGAGGGATCTCCTCCCACACCTGGACTAAAGTATCCCCCAACTCCTGGACAGTCTGTGGTGCAACGTGGTGTTGGTGAATGGAGCGAGACATGATGTCCCAGATGTGCTCAATTGGATTCAGGTCTGGGGAATGGGCGGGCTAGAACATAGCATCAATGCTTTCATCTTGCAGGAACTGCTGACATACTCCAGCCACATGAGGTCTAGCATTGTCATGCATTAGGAGGAATCCAGAGCCAACCACACCAGCATATAGTCTCACAAGGGGTCTGAGGATCTCATCTTGGTACCTAATGGCAGTCAGATTACATCTGGTGAATACATGGAGAGCTGTGCGGCCCCCTAAAGAAATGCCACCCCACACCATTACTGGCCCACTGCCAAACCAGTCATGCTGGAGGATGTTGCAGGCAGCAGAACATTCTCCACAGTGTCTCCAGACCCTGTTACGTCTGTCACATGTGCTCAGTGTGAACCTGCTTTCATCTGTGAAGAGCACAGGGCACTAGTGGTGAATTTGCCAATCTTGGTGTTCTCTGGCAAATGCCAAACGTCCTGCACAGTGTTGGACTGTAAGCACAACCCCTATCTGTGGACGTCGGGCCCTCATATCACCCTCATGGAGTCTGTTTCTGACCGTTTGAGCAGCTACATGCACATTTGTGGCCCACTGGAGGTCATTTTGCAGGACTCTGGCAGTGCTCCTCCTGTCCCTCCTTGCACAAAGGCGGAGGTAGCGGTCCTGATGCTGGATTGTTGCTCTCCTACGGCCTCCTCCATGTCTCCTGATGTACTGGCCTGTCTCCTGGTAGCGCCACCATGCTCTGGGCACTATGCTGACAGGCACAGCAAACCTTGCCACAGCTCACATTGATGTGCCATCCTGGATGAGCTGCTCCACCTGAGCCACTTGTGTGGGTTGTAGACTCCATCTCATGCTACCACTAGAGTGAAAGCACTGCCAGCATTCAAAAGTGACCAAACCATCAGCCAGAAAGCATAGGAACTGAGAAGTGGTCTGAGGTCACCACCTGCAGAACCACTCCTTTATTGGGGATGTCTTGCTAACTGTCTCTGCTTTCCACCTGTTGTCGATTCCATTTGCACAACAGCATGTGAAATTGATTGTGTTGCTAAGTTTGATTTCACAGAAGTGTGATTGACTTGGAGTTACATTGTGTTGTTTAAGTGTTCCCTTTATTTTTTTGAGCAGTGTATTAGATCTTATATAGGATAGTACAATACGCTATGAACAATAAAGTAGACTAGTAACATATAGATGAAGGAAAACAAAACTCATTAGGAACAGTTAGCAGATTAAAATATCTAGACTGTATTGTGATCTTCTCATAAATTTCATGATGTTAGGAATTCACTGATAGTAGAAGTGTAAATGCAAGAATAGAACTTAAGGTATATAAAAAGGTAATAATATCTGTACTGATATTGGTAAAAAAATGATTGTAAATTCAGGATTACCTGTAGTTTGTTCAGGCCTGTTTTTTTTTCTCTCTCTCTCTGTATGGGTGTGTGCATTTGTGTTTGTGTGAACAATCACTTACAAAACACTCTTTTGAGATTTTCATGGGAAAAAAAGGAGCGGCAGGATAAGGGGCTGCTAAAATTGCTGCCTCCCAATCAATAGTTATTTTGAAAAGTTCAATGGGACTAGATTGTCTTGTTTTCTGTCATGTAATTGTAGGCATTACTGAAGGTTTGGTGAGCCTACCCAGAATAAATTTACCTCTTTGAAAAATTAAAATTTGGAGCTTGGTGCTTTCTATTCATATGCTTGGCGGCCACAGAATTTCTCTTGTGATCCTTGGCAGCTGTGAGAGTTCTTTCTTAAAAGTGCCCTCGCATATGTCTCAAAAACATGAAGGATACTGTTAGCCTGTATTGATTTTTTTCCCCCTCCTGTCAGCTTGAATTATTGTAACCTATCATGTGTCTATATTCTCTACATAGGTTAAACTGGGCCATTATAGCATTGTCCTGCCTGGGTATCCCTTGAAGATATATTGCTAACCATAGCTTAGTGTGCTATGCCCGCTATCTACAAATGTTCTTTACTGGCACATAGGTTCCTGAGATCATATTAATCCATTCTGAGCTTCAACAACTTGGATGACCACTAGATGGCAGCAAATTGATGCATCTTTGCTGCCACCTGGTGATTCATCAGATTTTTGCAGTCTAAATATGGGAGGTAACAGTGGTGGGATTCTGTGGGCATGGCTTGGTGGGCATGGCATGGGAAGGATACCATATCTCCATTCCCACCCCACTCCTGGGGAAAGTTTACTGCAAAATCCTATTCCCTCCCCACTACACTAATCTGCTTTCCAGCTCCATTTACCTGTGCAGGACAACAAAAGAAGACCCAACCAATCGGCTGGGACTCAGGAGGCAGAGAATAGATGGGGGTGGGGCCAGTCAGGGTGGTATTTGCCAGTTCTCCGAACTACTCAAAATTTCCACTACTGGTTCTCCAGAACTGGTCAGAACCTGCTGAATACCACTGGAAGTCTCGTTAGTTATATGTGACTCTGAAATAAATTCCAAAGATCCCAGTGTAGTCTCTGAAATCTTTGATGTTAACTAATTAGTTACATTTTTAAAGAGAGAAAAACCAGCTCTATTGTGGGGGGAGGTAAAAAAATGACAGAGGTATTTATCCATGGTTTGCTAAGGAGGTCAAGATCTTTCACAGTAATTTCCTTCTATCTACCTATTGATTGCTCAGACTACTTGAAGTCCCATTAGCAGTATCAAACATGGAGACCTAAGTCCTGAAACAGGAAGATATAAATCTACTTATTTCGCTCAAGATGAAGAATCCAAACAGATCTCAGTATAGCTCCCTTCCTTATGTACAGCGTGCTAACCTAGAATATCTGCAGTTTAGTTTTACTTTCCCATTAAAAAAAAAAAAAAAACTTTCCACAAAAGTATAAAGGTTGGTAGGCTAGAAAGCCAAGGAAAACTGTCAGCCTTCCTTCCATCTTGGGGAGATAGGAGGATTTCAACTATAATGGTAGAACTACCACATTGCTTCCTCCTAATGACCCCAGGCTTATGCTGAAAATCTTGCATTGTTTGAAGAGAAGAAATTTTGGTGCTGGTTTGCTAGAAGAGGTATTTTTAAAAGGGATGCAGCACAAGCACAGTTAACTGATGATGGTTGATTTCTAGAAAAGATAAGCAGAGTCAGGTTTGATTCCTCCTTGTATTAGAGATGACCAACAAAACCTTAGGCAGCAGTTCAATGTGATGAAAGTTTAAAAGGAATATTGGGAAAAGCCACTGGTACTGTTGCTATTGAAAACTGCATGACAATGTTCATGTAGTCACCCAGACTCAAACTTAGCTCAAAGGACCTTTAATCTTTTCTTAAAATAAACAAAAAGGAAAAAGTCCAACAACAAATTCCTTAGGAGTTGAACATTCTTACAAAATGTTTACTATTTCCCAAATATTGTATTTTATATTTGTCCTGGGCATGCATTTAAGTCAATATAAAAATGTCATATTAAGGTGAGGTAATTTTGAAAGGATTCCATTCCATTCCTCTTTTCTTTCATTTTAGAATTTATATACAGTATATATTTTATATATTTTATTTTTATAGCAATATTAATATTACACACACACACACACATTGTTTAGGACAAACAAAGCACAGTAATGCCTTTGATTGTTCCTTGGCTATTTTCATCAAACGAGAAATTTGGCTCCATTCTCTCAGCAGGTAAATAGACTGAAGCCTTCCAAGCATGGTTTTATCCAAGAAAAATGAAGCTGGGAAGCATTGTACACATTCCTAGTTACAAGAGGCAACTCTTGCTGTGTTTAAGTGGGTCTTTCCTTTCCCACTCTCTCTTTTGTCTATATGCTTCCTATTAGGACTCAGATACAATGAGGCTTTAATCAGCTTCACTGATTTAAAGCTAATTTGTACTTGGCTTCAAGGCTAAAGTGCGTAGTACATGTTGAAGGCTTTGACAATAAGGAGTCAAAATTAGAAGCCTTGAGCAGATCACGTTATGTTGTGTGGGCAAAAGGAATGATAAATTTTGAAATACTAAATTAATGAAGAGGAGATGAGAACAAAGTAATGTCTCTTATGCTGTACCGGTTTACATTTTTGTTTTATAATCTAGTAAAAGATCATGGATATGCTAGATTTTTATTTTTATTATTTTTATCATGCCTCCAGCCCAGTCATTTTAACTAAATTTGCAAAAAAAAAAAAAGGGGGGGGATTCACAACAATAATATACTAAAAAAGGTCTCTTCACCATATAGGGAAAAAGTGATTTTTTTCCCCATGCAGTAAATACTTAAGAAGTTAACTGACATTGGCTATTAGAGCTGCTGATCCAGTTCTACAGAGGAATTATTGAGACCGTCATCTGCACCTCCATAACTGTCTGGTTCGGTTCTGCAACCCAACAGGACAGACACAGACTCCAGAGGATAATTAGGACTGCAGAAAAAAAAATTACTACCCACCTGTCTTCAATTGAGGACCTATATACTGCATGAGTCAAAAAGAGGGCTGCGAAAACATTTACAGACCTCTCACATCCCAGATATAAACTGTTTCAACTCCCACCCTCAAAATGACACTATAGAGCACTGCATACCAGAACAACTAGACACAAGGACAGTTTTTTCCCGAATGCCATCACTCTGCTAAACAAATAATTCCCTCAACACTGTCCAACTATTTACAAAATCTGCATTACTATTACTATTAATCTCATCACTCCTTAGACCCATCCCTTCCCACTTGTGACTGTATGACTGTAACTTTGTCACTTGCATCCTTATGATTTATATTGACTGTTTCCTAGTATGATTTGATTGCTTATTGTACTCTATGACTATTATTAAATGTTGTACCTAATGATTCTTGACTCTTGATGAATGTTTCTTTTATGTACACTGAGAGCATTTTCACCAAGACAAGTTCCTTGTGTGTCCAATCATTCTTGGCCAATAAAGAATTTATTCAATTCTATTTTGATGGACGGTACATAGATCTCTCTTCTGAGTCTCATTTTTGTGTATTTGGGGATGAGCATATTGGTGACAGATGTCAATATATATCACAGTGGAGGCTTATAGTATCTTTATCAATTTCTGGCAGATCATTTGTGATCAGAATTTGCAGATGATTGATTACCTAATGGCAAACTCCTACAAAGACATTATCAGATCAGAAGAAGGTTTTGCATTTCTGTTCACTTTATACAATTGTCCATAGACATACTAGACAGAGTTGCACAGTGACAGATGTGATTATTTAAGACTGGGATAATCTGTTATGTTAGGTGAACAGGATTGTGATGAGGCGTGCACAGTATTATCGGTCAAAGATGGTATTCGGTCTTGAAATGGTATGCGAGGAAAAAAAGTATTACTATGTATTATTGTGCATGGGGCCAGTACAAAAAGAAAATCTAGTTTAATTAATACTTAAATTTAATTCAAATTAAATAAAGGGGATGGAAACATTGTCCCTGACTTTCACTTGATGTGTTCAAGCCCCATACCACATTGTATTTTTAAAGTGAAGGAGAAAGTCAGTAAAATCAAGATATGCCAGAGATTCTGCCAATGCATGCTAGGAAGCAGGAACAGCATAGCTGAAAACATAAATTCCAGCAACTCAATTTTATTTCATTCTTGATCAGATGATAATTTCATTAGCTATTTTGCCAGGTGCGAAACAATTAACTGGTTAACTGTTTACTGATGTTGGAGATGGTTTCATTGTTGTCATAGGGGGAAAAAAATATATATAAGGTCAAGTTTTTCTGGCATCTTCCAAAAATAAATTCCCAGCGGAGGGAATATAAAATCCTCTTTTTACAGCCTAGGACCCTGCAGTTTTATTGTTTGTTTATTATCATGTATTATAATTGCTTATATGGGGCCAAGCCTAGATCATCTATAAACTACTTAATTTAAATATCAATAAAATCAGTAAAACATTAAACAAAATTAAAAAAAATATAAACTTATAAACACACCTTATTTATTGGTTTTTAAAATACGACACTAAAAAGTCATGCCATAGGAAAAGGGAGCTTCAACATTTCTTCCAAATGAATGTAAGGATGGGGTTATCCTAACTACAGGAGAGTAAACACTTCCAGAGGAGAACGAGAGATTTGCTTTAAAGAATGGCATTTGCTGAGTGTGTATCCTCTCTGATGTTTTTAGCGGTAGGAACTTCAGCATCTTCTCCCAGCCAGATCATGGAAGCTGAGCAGGTAATAAGCTTTATAGGTACCAACTGGCACTTGAATTGAATCTGAAGCCTACTGATAACCAATGAAGCTCATACAAGATAGGTGCTATTCTGCTGGCCTATAATTAGTAGGCCAGCAGTTGCATTCTGTTCATCTTCAAGCCTCACTGAGAGGAAATTGCAGTAGTCTAACTGCTATATGACAGAGGTTGCTTTCTTCAAGATCTCTTAGTCCAGAAATGGGCAATACTAGGACACCTGCTGGAGTTGGCCAAAGGTCCTCTTGTTCATTGCTTCCACACTTTCAGAGGAAGTGCAACCCTGTCAACAGGACTGGATGGAAGCTTCATGGTGTCACGAATTGTGTCTCAGCAATAACTTTATTTTGCTGGGATTCAATTTCTAAGTCTCTTTTGCCCCATGCTGTCCCTCACAGCTTTTGATGACTCTGGTGTTGAAATATAGAAATGGGTATCAACAATATCCTAGGCCCTGAACTAATAGATGGCCTCTCTCAGGGGTTTTGTGTAGATTGTAAATACGGTGGGAAGCAGGACTGGGTTCTGGGAGACTCCACATTGGAATGTGCAAATCAGAACAGGGGCCTCCAACCTTGGCAACTTTAAGCCCTGGAATACTGATTGGAAAGGCTCACTCAGGAAGAAGTGGCACCTCTGCATTACAGTGCTTACAATTCCCCATATCTCAGAGATGCCCCTCCCCCCCCAAAAAAGATGCTACTGTTGGGGGTATCAAATAATGCTGAGAGATCTAAAGGAAGAGGAGAGGAGCATGCTACGTTCTTCCAAGATTAGCCACAAGTTCTCCACAAGAATGACCCTGGGGTTTCAGTCCCCTGCTCTAGCCTGAATCCTGACAGAAAGGATTCTGGGGGCAGGCAGCTGATCCTCTGAAGCTGAGTTTAACAACCTACTAAACAACCATACAGGGGACATGGTGGCTCAGTGGCTAAGATGCTCAGTTTGTCGATCAGAAAGGTCGGCAGTTCGGCAGTTCGAATCCCTAGCACCACATAACAGAGTGAGCTCCCCTTACTTGTCCCAGCCTCTGCCAACCTAGCAGTTTGAAAGCATGTAAAAATGCAAGTAGAAAAATAGGGATCATTTTGGTTCCATGTGACTTTGGCATTTAGTCACGCCGGCCACATGACCACGGAGACGTCTTCGGACAGCGTTGGCTCTTCGGCTTTGTAACGGAGATGAGCACCGCCCCCTAGAGCCAGAAACGACTAGCACATATGTGCAATGGGAAGCTTTTCCCCTTTACCTAAACAACCATACAAAAGAACATTAGGTCAATAGTTATCTAAGTTAGCTGGATCAAGAAATGGCTTTTGGAGGAACGAGGGGCATGCCATCCCCCCTCCTCTCAAAGGTGCCATTATCCCCTCCCCTAAGAATCGATTTACACTCTCTTGTACCCATACTATCAAACCTTCTGTAGCCACTAGTACTACCCAAGAAGGGAAGGCTCTAATTTACAAGTGGCTTCATTAATTCAACAGAGTATCCTGCCAGCTCCTTCAGGTATCACAGGCTTGAAAACATCGCAGATGAGATTGCAAATCATGACTTCACCCTTTGGGTGAGATCCTGCCCACCTTGTGTCCTGCTGAGAGTGAATATAAGCAATTTTATCCGTAAAGTGCAGCGATTTTGTTCTGTAAAACTATCCCCACTGTGGAGCCTTGCATCTGTGCTGGACTCTAGACTAGATTATACTCTGGAGGCTCAAGAGCTAAATTCTTATAGCCCCTACCCTAGATGGATGGATCTTATCCGTTTTGCCTTTCCACAGTTAGGTGATTGAAACCTCAAGGCTTTTCATATGCTTTATGTGAAAATCTGCAAACCAGAGAAGGTTTTTAACCCCTGAAACCTCATCACATTGTCTCCAGAAATTGGGATCCTGTATTAAACGTTCAGTTCTCACAGCAGGAAAACAGAGTGACAAGTGTTTTGGATTGTTACCTCTGGCTTTTCAATGTTCTGTTCTTGGTGGTGTGTCAAAGCCTGAATAGGGAACATGGGTATCTTGGATAAGCACGTATTTTGTTTTCCCAGTTTGGCTTAACATTAAATCTGAGAGGACTGGAAAATTACTGTGGATAATTTCCAGTTTGGTTTGCACCCAGCTCACTCCTTGTCAATCCTCTTATCCAGATCAGAACAAACACACACACCATTGAGCTCAGCCAGCAAGAATATTCAGTAGCTGGATGTTTATTTATTTATTTATTATTTATTTATCATAAACCAAAGGGGAAACAAAAAAGGGCGGAGGGTAACAGAGTATTCAATGCCTGGAATGCACTACGTGACTCTGTTGTTATACCTCAAACCCCTACTCCTTTAACCCTAAACTATCTACTATTGACCTCACCCCATTCCTAAGAGGTCTGCAAGGGGTGTGCATAAGTATACCATCGTGCCTCCCGTTGCTGTCCTATTGTCCCCATTTATTTGTATCTATTTCCTGTATTCTTACTATGTTTATTCTTATACCTATTATCTTGTAAGTGATTGACAAATCAAATAAATAAAATAAAATAAATAAACAGGAGAAATGGAATAAGAGGCCCTTTATACACATATCAGTAACAGAACAGAGGTGGAAAGTAGGACACCAAAGTAGGATCCTTGTATTAAAGAAACAATTTGATGGACAGGCATAAGGCATCCAATAGACAGCAGGCTTTATTTAGCGTGTATAAAGGACTTCTTATTGAGGTGTGATGAGAAAAGACTTGGAAACAAGCATCCTGTGATAAAGTTCTCCTCCTATGCAATCTGCTTCTCCGGCCTCATGAAATATAACTGGCATCCTTATTTTTGGCACTAAGAAGAATAGGGAATACTTGGCTATTTAAGTCAGCATTGAGGGATGGAGGGATGGAAGAAGTATTGACAGGATGTTTGCCTGGATCCTGCTAATGAGATTGTCATTATACCATGATTTTGTAATGTTATTTATTCCTATTATATAGATTGCAGCATTTATTGAATCCTGCTTCCATAAGCTGTTTAGATGGTGTGTGTGTGTGTGCATGCAACAGTGAGAGAGAGAGAGGAAGAAAGAGGGAGGGAGGGAGGGAGAGAGGGAGATAGATAGATAGATAGATAGATAGATAGATAGATAGATAGATAGATAGATAGATAGATAGATGTAGATGTAGATGTAGATGTAGATGTAGATGTAGATGTAGATGTAGATGTAGATGTAGATGTAGATATGTTTTCTTAAGTTTTTGTGGGTACTTACATGTATGGTATTCAGCTTTGTTCGGGTATTTTCCCACGTCATTATAGTTGTGCTTTTAAAGTTGTAGCAATGTTTCGGCAGAATCTCATCTGCCATCATCAGGCTTCTGTATCGTGTTCGTCACTTTATACAGAAGCCTGATGATGGCAGATGAGATTCTGCCAAAATGTTGCTACAACTTTAAAAGCACAACTATAATGACGTGGGAAAATACCCGAACAAAGCTGAATACCATACATGTAAGTACCAGTGAAAATTTAAGAATATATATACATATACATATACATATACATATACATACACATACACACACACACACACACACACACATGTTTTCTTAAGTTTTCGTGGGTACTTACATGTATGGCATTCAGCTTAGTTCGGGTATTTTCCTATGTCATAGTAGTTGTGCTTTTAAAGTTGTAGCAACGTTTCAGCAGAATCTCATCAGCCATCATCAGGCTTCTGTATAGTGTTCATCTGTGAGTCAGACTTTTATGGTGGTTTCAGATTTAAATTTGGGGCAGCCTATTGCTGTGCCAGAATGGTTTTTTCTTCCTCCTGATTGGTTGGGAGTCTTGGTCTGTGTTTATTGGTCTTGGAGTTTGCTGTGTTCTGCTTGATTGGTGTTTCTGATATCTTCTGTCTGTTTTTTGGCTCTTTTTGTATCTTGATTGGCTGGCAGCATTGTGTTACTTTATTGGAGGCCTTTAGTGCAGTTTGGCTTCGGGTAAATGGACGGCTATCATTAGTTAGGAAGCTGGGTTTCATCTGGGTGCCTGGTTGGGGTGTGTTTGAGCTGGAGGTATCAGGGGGGATCTGTTTGTGCCCAGGTGTTTGCCTGGCTTGTGGTGTGGAGAATTTTTTGTTTGTGAGTGCAGGCTTCCAAATGATTGACAGCCTGGTGGAATCATCTCTTCTGTTCATGCTTTCTGGTCTTTTTTCAATCTCTATGGCTTTTCTGATGATTCTGTGGCTAGGGTTTTCTATAGTGGCTAGGGTTTTGGTGCCATTGAAGTTGATGCTATGACCTGTGGCTTCCATGTGTTGGACTAGTGAGGAAATGTGTTCCAGCTTTTTGACTGCATTTTTGTGTTCATCCAGGTAGGTACTTATTCTTATACTTATGAACACAACCACCCAATCAGAACATAGCCAAGCCCCCACCCAATCAAGTCACACCCCCACTAGCAGTTGAAAGGAAGAAGCAGCTGCAAGCTCACATCACTCTGAGAAGCACAGAGCTGAAGACCAAGCCTGAAGATGATGAATGAGACTTAATCGAAACGTTGCCTAGATACTTCCAATCTTACGCGGGAGAAAACCCGAATAACCAAAGATCCACATACAAATACCCGCGAGAACCTCAGAAAATATATATATATATATATATATGGCATTCAGCTTAGTTCGGGTATTTTCCCACGTCATAATAGTTGTGCCAATCTTACGCGGGAGAAAACCCGAATAATCAAATATATATATATATATATATATATATATATATATTGAAGTAATACAAAAACACTTGTACAAAAAAAGCACCTTAAAAAACAGCAAATTCAGGCAGTAGATTTCCTTCCTTCCTTAACCATGGCTTATAGATTAGTGCAATCTATAAACCCAGCTGACTGTTTCTTGTTTAACAAATCAAAATTAAAGAAAGTGCAGCTTGATAGTGTGAGCCCATTCCTAGAACGTGTTCCATTTGTTGTTATTATATTTCCTAAGAAACGTGGTAAAAATACTATCAACAACAGCTGAAAGGCAGCCATCTCCTTTTATGTCTTTATCAACTGGGTATCTTTTCATTTCTAGCTGGCAAAAATCTAGGTGAGAACAGCAGAGCTGCTCTTCAGTGTTTATAACTTCCACTAAATTAAGCTGCTGCTAGAAATGGAATAATGAAAGTGCCAGACTAATGATTTGATCTATTTTAGCAATTGTTCTTGGAAAGCATCTCACTATTATCATTGGAAATGTGTTTTGACTCCTTATTGAGCATATAAAGGAAATTGTGTCTTAGGGATCTTTTATTCTAGAGGGGTAAATTAAGAAATATTGCACTGGATGATTTTGTTCACCCTTTTGGGTAGTTAGTACACTTTTTAGTGGACATCTTTAAGCATAAGCTAGCTTCTGGCCTGCATTCTTTCTAGTTAAAGGTATGGCATGTTCACAGGCTTCCTTCTTAACGCATTGAGATAGTCTAATGAATTTTATGAAGTTTGACCATCTCTGGATTTTTTTACAGCATTTGCTAAAGAGATGTCAAGAATAACCCTGGGATGCTGCAACCACCAGAAATACATGCCGGTTGCCAAGCATCCAAATTTTGATTGCATGACCATGGGGATGCTGCAATAATTGCAAGTGGGAAAAATTGTGACGAGTCATTTTTTAAAGTGCCATGATAACTTTGAACGGTCACTAAATTAATGGTTGTAAGTCAAGGACTACCTGTAGATGAAGAAAGTCAAGAAATCAGTATTTTATTAATAAAGTAGGAAAAATGTTATGTGAAAGACAAACTTTGTGTAGTGCCCGAAGATCTGAAGTTTGAACATCGAGCCACTCTGGGTGACACTATAACTCAGAGGTCTCCAAACTTGGCCACTTTAAGCATTCTGGGAGTTGAAGTCCACAAGTCTTAAAGTGGCCAAATTTGGGGACTCCTGCTATAATTCTTTTCTCTTGGACAGCCAATTAGAACAACCCGGAGAGCGGATCAGTAGTTCTGGATGACTACATGTCACATTTTTATTCTGACTACAAATAAAAGCCCTGCTCTGTGCAAGAAAATAAAATAATAATAATAAAAAAAATGAGCGCACAGAACCGTTTTCCTAGTCTTGCTAGGGTAGCGAAAGACCCGGACTGATTTCAGCAGTTTAATATGTGTGTGCAGCATATTTAAATATTCATATTTCACAGTTTTGTAATGAGTCCCCTCATCATAAAATGTTTTGAGGAGAGAGTGATGCTGCCGAACCTCTGATACAGTTAATGGGTTTGAAGGGGATCCTAATACATCAAGAATGACTGGATTGAGTCCTTGTGTGTGTTGTGTATGCAATATAACTAATAAAGTATGAGCTTGGAGTCAAGTGCAGGGTTCTGGCCCTGCACTTCTAATTGGCTGTTAAGCAGCCGGACCGGATTGGCCCGTTCTAGGGAATCCGATTGGCCCTTAACAGAAATGTCTTATTGGTTCAAGAGCTAACGTTTCTAGCTCGTTATTGGGTAATCGTTACAAGGTTTGCCTATATAAGGCAGGTTTTATTGCTGTTCAAATGAGCAAGTTATAATGTAAATAAAGAGCTGAAGTTCACCGTTCAGAAACTTGTCTCCATTCTTTCTCGCCCATGCTCAAAACCTGACACTGGCGACGAGGATAGGATATGGAGACATCTGAACCAACGGAACCCAGAAGCAATACTGAGCACGTGACAGACGGTGCCAACAACGGAACCATGTCCGGCGGCATCGTACCACTCGCTCCGTTCGATCCGACACAAGAGGACTGGGAGTCCTACACGGATCGCTTCCAAATGTTTCTTGAGATGAACAATTTAAAGGATGCCACACCAGGAAAGAAACGGGCGGAGTTCCTAACGCATTGCGGTCCAACTGTATTTAAGGTGGCTAAAGCACTCGCCAAACCCTGAGAAGTGAAGGCCATGGATTGGGACAACCTCGAACCTATCCTGCGAGCCCACTACACTCCTACCGTGCCTACACTCGTGAGATGCCACGAGTTTTATCAAAGAAACCAGCGAAAGGAGAAAGCGTGGCCGACTTCATAGCAGATCTCCGTAACTTGGGAGGCCTCTGCGGATTCACCGATCTCGAAGAAGCACTAAGAGATCGCATAGTCCTTGGACTAGATGCTCCGGGCGTCTAAAGCAAGCTGATGGCAAAAGGCAACATCAGCCTTGCTGATGCCATTGCCGATGCCACCGCGGCAGAGGCAACCAAGAAGTCGGCTGCCCAACTACGCCGAAACCGCGCTCCGGTACCATCACCGGCCAGCGAAATCTCACCTAGTGCAGAGGGACAGCTCGCAACGACACACCACGAGGACCTCTCTTCATCGTCAGAAAGCGACGAAGAAGGGGTCCATCGACTGTGGTCCAACCGAGACCACTACCTGAAGCCTGTACACCCTTGTGCTGGATGTGGAGCCAACCATGCCAGGTCTGAATGCAAGTTCCGCGATGCACTCTGCCATGAGTGCAGGAGATGAGGCCACATCAGACGGGTCTGCCGCAGCTTGCCAGGACCCAGCCAGGCCTCAAAAGGCACCAACTATCACCAATCGACAGGAAACCGTCCTGTAAGGCGAGTGCCAGTAAACCAATCCTACAGAAATCAACCTTTGCAGAGAGAAGAGGCTCACCATACTATCACTATTGGTCACGCCTCAACCTTGGACACTAAGAAAATCCGAGTAACAGTAGCCATCGAAAATTAGCCTTGCCACATGGAGGTCGATTCGGGATCATCTCTCTCGATGGTGTCATGGAGAACACTCAAGCAACTCATCCCCACAATTCAACGTCAAGATCTCCGGTTCTTAGGGTACCTGATTGATAGCCAGGGCATTCACCCTACCGAAAGTAAATTAAAAGTGATCAAAAATGCTCCCAGGCCACGAAACAAGGCCAATCTCCAGGCATTCCTAGGCCTCATCAATTTCTATAATGTGTTTCTACTGCACAAAGCAACTGTCGCTGAACCATTACACCGATTATTAGATAAAAGGGCAATTTGGTTATGGGGTTACCGTGAAGAACAGGCATTTAGAAATGTTAAAAAACTGCTCGCTTCTGACTCTGTACTCATGCAGTATAACGAGACTTTGCCGTTAGTTATAATGTGTGATGCATCGCCTTTCGGGGTAGGCACCATTTTGAGCCACGAACTGCCTAATGGGAACGAAGCCCCTGTTGCATATTTTTCAAAGACTCTTTCAAAAACTGAGCGAAACTATGGACAAATTGATAAAGAGGCCCTTGCAATTGTCTCAGCTGTGAAAAGATTTCATGAATATGTGTATGGCAGGCATTTTACTATTGTGACTGACCACAAACCGCTGCTAGGGATAATAGCCAGAGATAAGCCGACTCCCTACATATTATCCCCTAGGATGACCCGATGGTCAGAATTCTTAGCTGCTTATAATTATCGGCTGCAATACCGCCCAGGGAAAGCCATTCCCCACGCCGACGCATTGAGCCGAGCACTGCTTCCAGAAACTCTCGACGATCCGGCACCAACGGTAACCTTGTTGCAAATCGAGGCTCAACTCACCGCCACTGACTGCTCGAGACATCGCGAGAGAAACCAAACGTGACCACACTATAGCACGAGTCCTAGGCTGGGTAGAACACGGATGGCCATTGGACCAATTGTCTGATGACTTCACACCATTCAAGTCTCGACAGACCGAGCTCTTCTCCCAAAAAGGCTGTGTCATCTGGGGCGATAGAGTCGTTATCCCAGAACGGCTCCGAAAAACACTGCTGAGAACCTTGCACGATGGCCACCCTGGCATCGTGCGAATGAAAGCCTTTGCACGAAGCTGCACATGGTAGCCGGGCATTGACAAGCAAATCGAACATTGGGTTAAAGCTTGTCCCAAATGCCAAGAAGTCAGCAACGCCCCTCCAAAAGCCATGCCTACTGAATGGGAGACACCATGTGGACCCTGGTCCTGAATTCACTTGGACTTCGTGGGGCCAACCAAGGGCCACACCTTCCTGCTTACCGTCGATGCCTACTCGAATTGGCTCGAGATTCATCGCATGACTACTACAACCTCCGAGGCAGTCATCAAGATTTTAAACAGACTCTTTGCAACCCACGGATTCCCAGACATCCTGGTATCCAATAATGGCCCACAATTTACGGCACTCGCGTTCGAGAAGTACCTCGCTGATCGCGGCATCCGCCATGCGCTCACCTCGCCTGCGCACCCTGCGACTAATGGCCGAGCAGAACGCATGGTTCAATTTGTGAAGAAAACCTTGCAAAAGGTAGACTATGACAACATTAATGACAAGGTCAACCAAATCCTCTTTTTGCAACACATCACCCCACATAGCGTCACCAACAAAACTCCCGCTGAACTGCTAATGGGACAAAAGCTCCGCTCCCACCTCGACCGGTTGCACCCTGCTTATGAACCAGAGAAACCATCCGGATCCAGCGGCTGCTGTCGCACCTTCCAAGTAGGAGACCTGGTGTATGCAAAAAACCTATCGGGCGACCCGTTGTGGGTGGAAGCGACGGTAGTACGTGTAACTGGCCCCAGATCCTACCTTGTGCAATGCCGTGACAATAAACTCTGGAAACGGCATATCGACCAGTTACGGTCGCGCCTTGCAGCAGCCAGTCCACAACTCCCCTATGACCAAACTGAGGGGGGGGAGGTACGGAAGAAGATGAAGCCCTTGGAAACCCGTTCGAAGGGAACGACGACTTAACAGAAACCCAGGCTGCGGAGCCGGAGGGAGAAACGTTTGCACCTCAAGAAATTGCGGAAAATGGGGGCAACGATGCAGAAGTAAACTCTGAACCGGAGGCAGCCCCACTACCAAACAGCAATCTACCTCAGCAGGACTGCAACCAACCAATACAGCGAAAGTCAAAAAGACTTAAAAAACAACCATCCTATTTAAAGGACTATGTAACTGCGCCCAGAACTAAGAAGTCAGGGGGAAGGGGTATTGTGTATGCAATATAACTAATAAAGTATGAGCTTGGAGGGTTCTGGCCCTGCACTTCTAATTGGCTGTTAAGCGGCCGGACCGGATTGACCCGTTCTGGGGAATCCGATTGGCCCTTAACAGAAATGTCTTATTGGTTTACGAGCTAACGTACCTAGCTCGTTATTGGGTAATCGTTACAAGGTTTGCCTCTATAAGGCAGGTTTTATTGCTGTTCAAATGAGCAAGTTATAATGTAAATAAAGAGCTGAAGTTCACCATTCAGAAACTTGTCTCCATTCTTTCTCGCCCATGTTCAAAACCTGACAGTGTGCAAAGGAGGATTATAAAATACAATTATGGGGAAGCCACAGCAGCCTGCCTGAGGCAATTCTGTGTAGGCCTGGGTGCTGCGAACAAAACATTTTGCTGATGAAAATGCCTAGAAGTTTCACCTCATGGATAGTTAATTAGTTACTCTAAAGGGCTGAGGGAAGGCCACCCAATTACTTGTTTATTACAAGCAAAGTGAATGTTTGTCAGTGGAAAAGAGTTAAGAGAAATTGGATAAACCTAATCCCTTACCCTTGTGTAGAGCCTTCTCTACAGGCTCAAGAGTATGATTTCTTACACACTATAATTCTGCTTTAAGAGGCAGAGAAATCTGGTCCACTTTGCTATAAATATGTCAAGTATAGACTCATGGCAGTTTTCAATAACAAAACACAACAACTTACCTGCAATATGCGGAGTGAATCAATTACCAATCACAAACACATACACAGTGTTATTTGCACTGTTGGTAGCATTTTCAGCAAAGGAGAGGCAAGGCAAAAATCTCTTGGCCTTCTCTTTTTTTTCTTTCATAATGGATTTGGGAAATTGTGGGTAACCCAACAAAGGACTAATATTAATAAAGGAGAATATTTGTAGCCCAGGGTTGAAATGAGGGGCCCTTGGTGCTCTCTGAGCTTGCTTGTTTCCTTGCAGATATTTCATTACCCGAACTAGGTAACATCATCAGTACTTGATAACATCACCAGTGATATGCACTGATGGTGTTACCTACAGTAGTTTGGGTAATGAAACATCTGCAAGACAACAAGCAAGCACAAAGAGTACCAAGGACTAAGAGCATCAGGACTAATCCTGTAGGTGGACAACACAAAGTAAGAAAATGCAATATTCACCCTCTTATGAGAAAACTGAGTAATTGCAGATGCATTATATAATCATTTGAAGGGACAGAGATGAATGGATGTGCTTTTCCCCCTTCACATTTTTAAATCTCTCATCATGCAAAATTTTAACTACTGAATTTATTCCCAGCAGCATATTATCTTCCGGATTATTACACACAGTGTGACCTGTATTCTATTTCACTAACATACAGAAAGTTCCAAAAAAAGGAGTCCCAAAAAGTCAAGATGATGGCCATCTTAACTCCTTGTATTCTTGTTCACCACACAGAGTTCCTTCTGTAGAGGGCTGTTTATATAATGTTTAATTAAATACATAAATATAGGTGGGGCTTTTGATCACATGGTCGTGGTCACCATCTTGGCTTTCTTGATACCCACACCCTGTGGATAACCCGGATTCATCACATAAATGGGACTCCATATATACAAGGAACTGTGGGGATTTTGGGGAATTTGGCCTTGTCTCACTATTTTGTAACTTTGTATTTGATATCTTCATGTCAGTTGGGTGGACATCTGCAAAACTCACTGCATTTCCCAGGGTCTGTATTTATCCTTTGAATATCTTGCATGAGGCTACAGTTCAAAATGGAGGGAATAAACAGTGGAATCGGGACAAAAAGAAAAATAGATTTAATATTATTGAATTGTTTTTATTAAAATTAATAAAATTTATTAAGTATGATTACTCTCCATTGTATTTTTATTTTGTCCCATTAACATTATGAAAGTATAATGTTGATGATCATATCCTGCCTTTATTTTGTACAATCCTGACAGCAACTACAACTAAAATGATCAAGCCAACTAAGATGATTAAGGACCTTTAAGGACCTAAAACTATATGAAGAATGGTTGCAGGAATTGAGTATGTCCAGTCTGGAGAAAAGGACTGGGGGTGACACGGTAGCAGTATTCCAGTATTTGACAAGCTGCCACAAAGAAGAGGGGGTCAAATTATTTTCCAAAGCATCAGAAGACAAGACAAGAAACAAACGATGGAATTAAGGAGAAACTTCCTAACAGTGAAGACAATTAACCAGTGGACTTGCTTGCCTTCAGGAACTGTAAATGCTTCATCATTGGAGGTTTTAAAGAAAAGACTGGACATATAGGGTCTCCTGCTTCAGCTGGGAGTTGACTAGAAGACCTCCAAGGTTCCTTCCAGATCTATTCTGATTGACTGATAGAGCATTATGGAATGCTGCTGCCTCCTATAACTACATACAACTACAATTCATTGAGGTAGGTTGGGTTAAAAGAGACTGATTGGCCCAAAGTCATAACTAGCTCCCAGACCATATTCAAGGCTTTGAAGGATAAATCCTTTCCTGAAGAATCCCTAAGGAAGAAGTAGTCTTTATGCTCTGAATAATTATGTGTCATCAGGGCAGCGTCAAGTTAGCAGTCACATAGACAGACCTTCTCCAGGATGATCTGTCCCCCACCTGGCTCTTCAGGTCTTCCAGTAATGAACTCATCACTGATATAATTGCTTGTTGTTGGTCAACCTCTTCTTTTTTATATATTTTTCCAGCATTATGGACTTCTGTAGTATAGATGAACTGATGATGATGATATTTAAAGGATGACTTATACGAATGAGGAAGTTGTTCCAAAGTTAGTGCAGCAGTTCAAAATCTAGATCATTGTTACTGTCTGTGCCTGTCTGGTGCATTGCAGCATCTTTGTCTGTTTCTTCTAAGCTCTATCTCTCTAGTGGCTTTGATACTGGCAGATTGTCATTATGTGGCACTGGTCTCATGACCAAAGGAAGATTGGGGCATTTGAGTTTTTTATTTTTAGCAGAGAAACCAAGTGACATTAGTTAGACAGAAGTCACAGTCTGTCACATGATCATTCTGGTCTCATTGTATCATCGGGATAGCAAATGGCATTGATTTCCAAGTGGCTCTGAGGTGTTTTGCAACAAATGTGAGGAGCTCAGACCTTGTGTTGATCACCAATCTTTCAGCCAAAGCACAATTCATATGTTTTCTTTTAAAAAATGTATACTTGAGGCTTAAGCATGTACTCACCACAACAGTAGCAATATGTATTGTGGCTGTTTTGACATTGATGAGACATTTCTGCTGACATCAATCACCCTATAGCAAGTCTATAGCTGGCTTACTTGTTATGTAAATTACATGTGCACAGATAAGGCTATGCCTTGAAACAATGCCTCAAAACACATGGAAATTGATATCAATTAAATGAATAGCATCCATGTATGTGAGCTGCTTTTATAGCCTTTCCAGACAGCATCCATCCAGCCTAGACAGGTTTAGGCATGCCCAAACTGTACCGGTTTCCACATATGCCAAGCAGTATGTGCTGAGTACATGCTGGTACATGCATGAGCTATACAAAGCATCTTATAACGCAACCAAAAATGAGCAAATGTAAAGTATGTATAAAAAGAAATTGCACAATCATAAGGTTTTTATAAAATAGTACATGATAGGTAAAATTCTAGGATATTTTCCTGATTAACAGTCCAAAATCTATAAGATATACCCTTTCTTGTTGTTTAGGAAGCAAAATCTTTTTTTTTCCAGTGTAATTTAATAAACTAATGTGATCCCTCCCTCCCCAGCCCTAAAAAAAAATCTCAAATCTGGGCCAAACATTTGGCCCTGTCTGCCCCAGTGGCACTCTGAATGCTCCAGAGCTGCAGAAAGGGAGATCAGGCTGCATATGGTTCATAGTTAATTGGTTGCTGACTTCTGATTAAGTCAAAAGGAGAGTTGTAGCATGTAAGGGATTCTTTTCATAGTGCGGAAAGCTTGCAGTAGTTGTTTGAGACATAAGAACTTAGACCAAGAACTGCAATGTCTTTGAATGGAAAATGCAATCATAGTTTGCTGAAAATTTTGTTTTCCATAAATAAGGGGAACATGAAATTTATAAAGACTTTTTGCTATCCAGTTGGGCTTGAGCAGTCTCTCAATGTTTTTAAATTTTGTTCTTTCCTTTGAGGGTCAGGGAAACCCTGAAGGGTTTGTTTTAAATTGTGTCTGTCATTTATTTGAGTGTCATTAAGCAAATATTCTAGGCCATGAGTCATAATGCAGAGTGCTGATGATCTTGAATATGAATGATTACTGCTTCATGGCTTCAGGTACTCATTTAAAATGCAAGCCACAAATGCATCTGTTTGTGTGAAATAGATATGATGTTGCTCTCCTTTGAACAGAAAGGAAGCAAGTAAAACTAGAAGTGATATGACCATGATACTAGTTATGTGTTACACACACATTTGCAGTTTTATTGCCTTGTATTTTATGGAAATTGGAAACAGTTCTTGGCAAAGTTATTTATTTTGACTTATTCTGATGGTACTTTCCAAATCACATTGAAATTGTTGCCTTCTTCAAAAAACTTGACTGATTAGTTTTTATTCCATTTGTTTTGTTTTGTTATGCTAACATAATTTCTAAAGGTTTAAAGAAAGAGATCAGGTGAATACCTCTCTTCTCAAAATATTTTTATCTCTTTGGCAAACATAATAGAGCATCACCATTATTTCTAGTTCTAGTTCACAACTGTACTTTTCTTTTCTGCTATTTTATTTATATCAGTGTATAATGCTGTATAAAGGCATATGTACAAAAACAATAAGAAACACCAGTATTTGAAATAGTGGAAACTAGGAACTTAATCAGGCAATCATTTTATTTTGGTCATTGACCAGTAAAACAAAACTTTGAGGGAGAAAAGTCACTTTTAAATTTGCTGGGTATCAAGGCAGTTCTGTTTAGGAAGCTATTTCATAGATAAAGAGAACAAGATGCTATTCGGTAGACATTAAAAGTATTAGATAAATGATGGTACTAATAATAGATCCTAGCAGTGCTACCAAGGAGCTTGAAGTTACAAGACCCCTTTCCCTTTAAAAGTAAGAAGTTTGCATAACATAAAACCAAAGTTATTTGCAAAAATAAAGGAAATTAATTGAATGCAAAAGTTAAATATGATAGTTGGCCAGTGCCATTGGCAGTTTCAAATTACTACCAGATCAGCAAGAGAAACAACAATAGAAGAGATACAGATCTGCTGTTTTGCCCTCTTTTCTCTTGATTGGTCACTAAGGGAGATCATGTTCTGCTAAATGAAGAATTTTGCTTTGATTTTTCATTCAAAAAAGATCAGTCTCCACCTAACGTTTCCCTTTCTTTGGCTAATTCTTTCAAAATCTCCAGGCAAATAATTAAGAATTTAATTTCCAACAATGGTTAAAAACTCCTAATTATTAATCGTGGATACAGATATGTCACAGCTTCATAGAAGGCCAAACCTGATGTACATTTTTTAAAAAAATAAATAATCTCAATAGCTGGAAGAGAAATTTTGAAAAGGTTTGGGCGGGACTATCATCTTGGAAATCATGGTGGTGCCTGAATTGGGTACCAGAAGTCAGTATGTGTGGCAGGATTTCAACAGTAGAACCAAGGATTATTGTGTGGTGGTAATTCAGGACCTCAAAAGATCACTTTTCTAGGATACGGTTTCTTCATTTGAAGATTATTTTATTATTAAATCTTGAAATGAAGTCCAAGCAAGTTGGAAATTCAACATCCTGCCACTTTTCAAGGCAAATTTCTAAGGCAGCAACTACTCAGCAGTTTAAAGCATTGAATGTAGTTTGAAAGAGGCAAAAACATTTTAATTCAAGACTGGAAGAGTAAAGGATAAACACAACATTTTTAAAATTATGGCTACAACGAAAAAGTGTTTACAAAACTAGCTTAGGAAGCTCGTGATGAGCTGAAGAATCTGGCTCTAATAGTATGATTGTATTAAACATAGGAAAAATAAGAATATCAAAGAAATCTTATACTTCATTTTCAGTTGCAATTTTCTGTTTAAAGTAATCCTATTTTTGCCTCAGTTTTGACTGGAGGCTTTTTCAATTCTTTACAGTATTATTTATTGGCATTGTAATTTTCATCCTTTAGGGAGCTCTCTGAATTGCTGGGACTTCTTTAACTTGTTGGCTAAAGGTGGGGAGGTATGCGTGTGTGTGTGAGTGAGAGAGACAGAGGGAGAGAGAGAGACTTTCATATATATGTAATATTTTTGTACTTGCCTCCTTATGCTTTTCCTTTGTTCAGGAAATGGTACCAACTTCAGGTTGCTAGGAAGCTGCATTTATTGTGTGGTGGCAAACAATCTGCTGTTCTTAATGTCTGTATACCATTTCTTTCTTCCTGATTCTTTTTAATATTTTTTTTTATACATTATAGCAAGTTTTGTGACTTGCATTGCATAGCCATCATTCTTTCTATCTCAGTATTCTTTCTAATGGTTTAACATCTTTACTGTTATGATGACAGAGCCACTTTCTTACAGAGACTGTCTTACAGAGGCACACACACACACACACACACACACACACGCACCAAATAAAATGCTAAGCCTCCCTCAAGACAATCTTCCATTGTTCGGTACTTTGAAAGTAAAGTCAGAAATTTGGGGAACGGTAATAGGAAGAAGGACTAATAATACGATTGCCCTTAAATTAGAACAAGTGGGACATGCCATAAGATTTGCACTATACTGTATGGAGGTTTGGTTCAGTTCACACCTCCAAACAACCAATTCCTTTTTTTTTTTAATTTAAAAAAAAAAACTATTTTTATCCCCATAATCAGCAAGTGAGTTCCAGGCTTTGTTTGTTGGGAATAATAGAAATTGCAGCTAAAGAGACCTCTTGGGGAAAAGCAGATGAAGCATTACTTACTGGTTTTAAAACAAAAATAAAGAAGTAGAACTGAAGTTTCATTATAAAGTATTAGCCTCCAAATAACAGATGGGCAACCTGTAGTTTCCAAACCCATTTTTATGGACATTTTTATGCATACATCTTTGGGTCATTATTGAAATAGAAAATGCAAGGAAACTCAATGTTATAAAAGAGGCTTAACGCAATTAAAAGCAAAGTGAAGAAATAACTATAATTTTGGCCCAAATTAAAAGTCCCATTAAAACCCCATGTGTAACATGGTTCTACCTATCCCTTCCATTGCACCTCTCCCCAAAATGATTAAGGATGATCCTTGATCACAAGAAAAAGGTTACAGTTAGACGGATCCCTGATCATCTCAATCAGTTTTGTTAGTTTTAAAAATAGTTTATTAAAAAAGATAAAACTGTGGTTTTTTTTTCCAAAGGAAGGACTAATTAAAATGTTGATAGATTACATCTTTTATAAATCCATGGCTGTATGTCAGGTGTAAATTTGTCCTTCTGATATTGTAGAGTAATGTGGTAATCTTAGAACAAGTTTAGAACATGTTAGTTAATATTCTAACTTTTATACTGTATCTTGGAGGGTAAGAGGATCGAATCCAACATTTAATAACCTTTCTCAAAGTATCCAGCATATATTAAATGAAATTTCAATCGAACTAGCTGTTAAGTCTGGAAAGATGGGCGCAATAACGGAGACAAGACCTCGGATAGTAACTTCAGCTCTTTAATAGTGAATTCAGATCGGAGGTGAAAAGCCTAGCAGCAGCAGCTCCTTTTATAGAGCTGGCTGCTGCTAAAGCATCCAATGACAGAGATTTGAGCCTGCCGCGCTTGGAGCATCCAATCGCAGCAGCCCGTTTACCAGCCAATCGGATCAGCTCTAAACGACCAATCACGACCTGCTGTTCACGGACCAATCAGAAGTGCAGGATTATGAGCCTGCTAGTTTGGAACACCCCTCCCCTCTAGGTTCCATCTAAGAGGTGGGGTGATGTATTCTCGCAGGTAGGCGGGTCTTCGTACCTGTCTACCTGATTTACGCTATTCAAAATGTCTTTGCTCAGTTTCTGATTCTGATGGATTGTTTGCTGGAACTATCTGGCGTGGCGACCTGGCTTCTACGCTGGGTCTCCCATGAGGTGATTCAGGAATACCTGCAACGCTTTCATTATTGCTGTCATCTGGGTTCTCTGGAATCGCGGACCCTGTTTGGCTGCTAGGTCCTGGAGATATGACCACCTGCCAAGGTTCCTCCTCCGTTTGTGAGTATAGTGGGCTTCGCTGAGCTGATTGTGGGGTTATGCTTCCTTCGCCAGATGTTGGCTCAATTTCAGAACCCCCAGTTTCCCTTCCCCCTCTGGTTTCGAGATCAGGGTTAGTGATGGGAGTTGTGGGCAGCCTTGAGCGCAGCTGGTCTATGTGGCGTTTCCACAATCTCCCATCTGTGGTTTTTAATCGGTAGGAGCGGAGGCCTGTGACTTGCGTTATTTTGGCAGGGATCCACAATGGATCTCCTGAAAAGTTCTTTGCAAATACAGGATCTCCTACCTTAAAGGAGCAGTGTTTACTGCTGGAACCCAGGGGCTTTTCCGGGGTGTATGCTGGGTGTAGGCGGTCTAGATGTGATCTGAGTTTTCTGCCCATCAGGAGTTCAGCTGGGCTTTTGTTTGTGGTACTGTTTAGTGTAATATGCTGGAGAAGGAGCATCCTGGTGACTTTGTCGTGGATGTTTCCTTGTTCCATTTTCTGTAATGTCTTTTTAGTGAACTGAACCATTCGTTCAGCCCTGCCATTGACCGCCAGGTGAGCAGGTGAAGTCAGGGCGTGGCATATCCCCTTGTCTGCTAGGTACTGCTCAAAAGCCAAGGCGGTAAATTGGGGCCCGTTGTCAGAAACCAAGACATCTGGTAATCCGTGCATTGCAAAAAGTCCGTTTAGCTTCTTGATGACCGCATCTGTAGTGGTGGTCTTCATCTTGTTGACCTCGAGCCAGTTAGAGTAGGTGTCCACTGTTATCAGGAAGGTATGTCCTTTTGTAGGTCCCGTGAAATCAATGTGGATGCGGGACCAAGGACCCCTGGGTGTGTCCCATTCAGCTGGTGGTGCTTTTGGTGGGGATGAGCGTGTTTCTTGGCATTTGCTACAAGAGGCAACCCAGGCTTCAATTTGTTTGTCCATACCTGGCCACCAGGCGTAGCTCCTTGCCAATGCTTTCATTCGAACGATGCCCGGGTGTCCATCGTGTAACAAATGTAGAACTTTCTTTCGTAGCTTCTCTGGTATGACCACTCGGTCTCCTCATAACACGCACCCTTTTTGAGAGAAAAGTTCTGTTTGTCTGTTCTTGAAGGGTTTAAAGGTGTCATTTGGTTTGATTTCTAGCCATCCCCTCTCCACCCAGCTGAGAACCCGTGCCAAACAAGAGTCCTTTTTTGTTTCCCAGGCTATGTCTAGTGCTGTTAGTGGAGGTGATGGAAGCGTCTCAATGTGTAGTGCTGAGAGCATGGGAACTGGGTCATTGAGAATTTCTGGCAGTGCAGAACGGCTCAAAGCGTCTGCATGGGGAATGGTTTTCCCTGGTCGGTGTCTCAACTGGTAGTCATAAGTGGCTAAGAACTCTGACCATCGTGTCATCCTAGGGGATAGGATGTGTGGGGTTGGTTTGTCACCTGCCAAGATGCCAAGTAATGGTTTATGATCTGTGATGATGGAAAAGGATCTTCCATACACGTACTCGTGGAATCTTCTTATTGCAGATACAATAGCGAGGGCTTCTTTATCCAAATGACTAATTTCTCTCTGTTTTAGACAAAGTTCTTGAAAAGAATGCAATAGGCGCCTCTGTACCATTTGGTAGGATGTGGCTCAGGATGGCACCTACTCCAAAAGGTGAGGCATCACAAGTCACAGTTAATGGAAGTTTCTCATTATATTGGATGAGCACTGCATCCGAAGTTAAAAGGTCTTTTATTTGTTGGAAAGCCTGCTCCTCCCGATGTCCCCAAAACCAGGAAGCCTTCTTGTCGAGGAGCCTATGTAGGGGTTCAGCAACAGTCGTCTTCTGGGGTAGGAAGATGTTATAAAAGTTAATGAGTCCCAGGAAGGCTTGGAGGTCTGTTTTGTTCTTTGGTCTTGGGGCATTTTTAATGGTAGCCAATTTCTTTTCAGTAGGGTGAATTCCTTGTTTGTCAAGAAGGTAACCCAGAAATTCAACCCTCTCAGTGCATAACTGGCACTTTTCCTTCTTAACATTGAGGCCTGTGTCTTTGAACTTTTGTAGGACAGTTCTTAGGCATTTCTCTAACTGACTTCTCATAGGGGCAGCTATCAACACATCATCGAAATAGGGCATGACCCCTTTGATGCCCTGTAACAACCTTTCCATCAGACTTTGAAAAATGCCAGGTGCTACGCTTACCCCAAACTGGAGTCTGTTACATTTGAATGCACCTCTGTGTGTAACTATAGTTTGGGCTTCTGCAGTTTCTGCATCTACTGGCAACTGTTGATAAGCTTGGGCCAGGTCAAGCTTTGCGAATACTTTTCCGCCCCCAAGTGAGTGAAGGAGATGTTGGACCACGGGTACTGGATAGGCGCTCTGCTGTAACGCGTGGTTGAGGGTGGCCTTGTAATCCCCACAGATTCTCAAGGATCCATCAGGTTTTATGGGGGTTACAATTGGGGTCTCCCAGCGGGTGTGGTCGATGAGTTCTAACATGCCCTGTGCTATTAATTTGTCCAATTGCTCATCAATTTTAGGGTTTGAGAGCAAAAGGAACGCGGCATGGCTTCAGGCAAATGGGTGCAATATCAGGGCATAGATTAAACAAGATGGGGGACCCCTTGTACTTGCCTAATTCCTCCGTGAAGACTTCTTGAAAGTCCTGGATGAGGGCCACCTCCCAGTCTATGTCTACAGTCTGGTTGATGCCTGCCATTCCGATTCCTAATGGCGCGAACCACTGCAGACCCAATAAGCTGGGCCGGTCTCTGTCAACGATGGTGAGCAGTAGTATTGTGGTGTGGTCCTTAAAGGAGACCTGGACGTGATTGGAACCGGCAACCGGGATTCGATTTCCCTGGTCATCTTTTAATATGAGCCTCTGGGTGCTGAGGTCTTGGCGGTGGATGTCAGGAATCAGCTGCTTGAGGGTTTTCCAGGAGACCATGGATAAGGAAGACCCGGAGTCCACTTTCATGATGCATGGATGATTTTCAATGGTGACCTTTACGTGGATTTTTTTTGCATCTAATGAAGAAGCGTGGCCGATGGTGATGGTCTGATGTGCCTCTTCCCATCTGGTTGCGCCAGTAAGCATCCGGTTCCTGTTGTACTGGCTCCACTGGTTGTTTGGGCAGTCCCGATTTGTTGGTGGGGTGTCTGCTGCTTGTCGGAAGTTAGTCTCTTTCCTCTTGGGGCTGGATCCTCTTTTGTTCCGGCACATTTTAGCAATGTGCCCCCTTTTCTCACAAGAATGATAGATGGCATCTAGGAATCTGCATTCTGATCATGGGTGGTTTCCCACGCATCCAGCTCATTGGAAACTGGATTTACGGCCCCGCTGGTCTCGCTGTTCGTGCTCTGACCTGAGTCTGTTGACTTCTTCCTCTTCACTATCCGATGCAGAATCGATGTCCTCGTGGTGGGTGGATGAAACGTATTTCCCTGAGGATGTGGCTGGGTCGCTGGATGTTTGAGGGCTGGCCCCATTTGCTCGGTGCATTCGTGCTGCTGATTTGCGAGTGGCTTCAGCTGCAGTAGCATCGGCCATGGCATCTGTGAGGGTGATTTCTCCCTTTGCCATAATTTTGCTTTGGACCGTGGGGTCCCTTAGGCCAAGAACAATTCGATCTCTCATGGCTTCTTCCAGGTTGACGAAACCACATAATCCACCCAAATTTCGTAAGTCAGCTACAAAGTCCCCGATGTTCTCATCTTCACGTTGGTCCCTCTGGTAGAATTCATGTCTTCTGATGAGGGTTGGAACTGCTGGGGCGTAATGGGCATGCAGCATGGGAGCCAGGGTATCCCAGTCCATTGTTTTGACTTCAGCTGGTTTGGCAAGTGCTTTTGCCATTCTAAAAACGGCGGGTCCACAATGCATTAGGAAAACCGCCCTTTTTTTGCTCGATGTAGCTTCCTTCAAATTGTTAGATTCCAGGAACATTTGGAACCTGTCCATATATGAGTCCCAGTCCTCGCTGGCTGGATCAAATGGAGCGGGTGGTATAGCGCTGCTGGCCATTCTGCCGTTCTCTGCGCATCTTCAGCCACGTGTTCTGAATAATCTGCGAGTGCTCAGTCAGCTCTATTGTCTCCGCATCCCATCCTCATCGCCAGTGTTAAGTCTGGAAAGATGGGCGCAATAACGGAGACGAGACCTCGGATAGTAACTTCAGCTCTTTAATAGCGACTTCAGATCGGAGGTGAAAAGCCTAGCAGCAGCAGCACCTTTTATAGAGCTGGCTGCTGCTAAAGCATCCAATGACAGAGATTTGAGCCTGCCATGCTTGGAGCATCCAATCGTGGCAGCCCGTTTACCAGCCAATCGGATCAGCTCTAAACGACCAATCATGACCCGCTGTTCACGGACCAATCAGAAGTGCAGGATTACGAGCCTGCTAGTTCGGAACACTAACCTCACTTTAATATCAGAACAAATAGTTTTTTACCTTCTTTAAGATGACTTTTCACTGCTTTGTAGAACATTTGGGCTCATGATTCCACAATTTATGTAATTAGGATAATATCCATATCATAAGCTTCTTTAAATTTCTTAACAAAATACCAGCATAGGTACTTGAACTAAATCCTCTGAAGTATTTTAATAACTATGTAACATCAGAGACAATAATAGAATCAAAGTTAAACAGTCTAAAATGTGTTTAAGTTAAACTAAGTGCCAAGAAATACCAACAACATCAAACTCTTATTCTTCGGAAGAGCAGCTATAGCAGAATTAAATCCAAAATAATGATATTTTCAAAGATCCAAATGGCTTTTACTATTGATTTACCAGATATTTAATATTCCCATTATTTCATATTATAAGTTTTTCATGGGTACAAGAATAACAAGTATTTCTGCGACCCAATCTTTTTCTCATTGATCTTACACTATTAAGGTAGTCCCCAAAGTGGCACTAAAGTTCCTAACTGTAATCAATAAGCAAAATTAAAATGCTAACTAATAAGAAAATATGAAAAATGAAATCCCAATTTTCCCATTGTAAATGTACACAGTCAATTGCAGAGAAAATTACCAGAGAAAACTATTATATGTTCACATAAAATAAAATGAAATAATAAAAATAAAAACACCCTTTTTATGGGACTAAGGCAGTGCTGGATGTCCTGACTGATGGTCATTGTTGTGACCTGAATGGGGAAAGCATATCTCTCCTAATCCTGCTAAAGTCTGCTGTATGGTCCATTGACCATAATATCTTTCTGTACCCCCTCCAGGGGTTAAGAGTTGAATCTTTGTGTCCTACTTCAGTGGAAGTCCAGTGGATAGTTGTGGGGGATAGGAGCTGTTAAGTGGCTCCTTTCTTGGACTTACTGCAAGGCTCAGCCCTCTCTCTCCTACTCTATATGGGGCTTACCTTTGAAGACCACACAAACATTTCACCTAGTCTAGAATGCAGCAGCTCAGTCGATAGATATTTGCATCTGTACTGGCTTCCTAATAGGTCCACGTACAATTCAAAAAGCTGTTTTCTAGTTTTGAAATCCTCCATGGCTTAGTATCAAGACATCTCCAGTAATCTCCTCCACGAAGCTGGACAATGTCTGTTACAGAACCTCCAAGAGATTCTACTAATAATTAGTCTCCTATTCTCTTGAAACGCCTGCTAACCTTGTTTTTCAGTAAGAGTCCTAAAATTATAGAGTTCCCTCTCTTCCAAAATCAGCTTGCATCTTGTTGAGATTCAGGAAGCTATTTAAAAATAAATATTTTTTTTCAAAAGGCCTCTGTCTCATCTATCTTGATTGCTTTTAGATTATTATTTTTAACTGTAGTTTAAATTTTGGAGAATTATTCATTGATATGTAATTTTCTTGAACCGTGGATAATTTGTTAAGAGTGTCTCTGGTGAGTCTCTTAATTGTAGCAGGCATTTAAAAATAATAATTAATACATCTTGGTATTAAATTTGGCTTGATCATATTTCTCTTATGCCTCATACTCAAAAGAGGAAAGGAATACTGTCTATATATTTTTCTGTCAAAGTGGGGATAATTTAAAATTAGCTTCTAATTTTAATTCCATAAATAAAATATTTATTTCATTCCATGAATAAAATGAGATAAACAAATGAGTCAGAATGCAACATATCAGAATTATTACTTGAATTAAATGGCATTAACTTCAACTTGTTCCAATTTGTAGAGTAAGCAATTTATAGAGATTAAGAGTGGATTGTTAATGAAATTTAACATAGTGCTCCAATGTATTACAATCTTATGCTCTGACTCTTCTAATCCAATCCCTTTAATGCTTTCAAAATTTTGAGCAGTCCAAGTAAGAGGTTGTTGTGAATTAATAAAAGTGAATTAATAAAAGTGCTTAATAAAGATTATTAAAACCTTTAGAAAAGTGCAGGGTTCTGACCCTGCACTTCTGATTGGCCGATAATAGCAACATCTTATTGGTCCGTTCAGGAGAATCTGATTGGCTATTAGCAGGCCTCTCTCATTGGTTAAGGGAACTAACGCTTCCCGTTTTTTATTGGTTATTTGATCAGCAGCTTGCCTATAAAAAGGGCTGTTGCTGCTGTAGTTTTTGCTCTGTTCCACAATGTTAAATAAAGAGTTGAAGTTCATTGTTCATTGTCTCATCTCCAATCCTTGCGCCCATGCGCAGAACTTAACAGAGGTCCTGGAGCCATGTCACATGTAATTATCACATGCAATTCAAAGTTAAACCAGAAATCAACAAAATAATATAAATCTTGCTTAGGAAGCCTCATATTTGTTTCTTTGAAACAAAGTGTTAGGCATCTACTTGTCAAGTATTTTGATCTATATTTCATATATACAGTAGCAGGGTATAAGAACTCTATATAAGTTTTGCATTTATCAAATGAAAAATCATCAGGATTTTATCTTTGTTAGAAAAATCAGATTTTAGCACCACTCTTGTTCTTTTGGCACCCAGCATATAAGGAAAACATTTGACTTGGTGTCCTTATCAGATTCTCATTTGGCTAATTAAATTATGCTGATAGTAAATCTCCCCCTCATTTTGATTGGGTTTAATAGTTACTTTCACTCTTTGCCTTAAGGAAAGACTGCAGTGCTGCTGAATCAGTGGTGTTCCTAATGTATCCATAAAGCATGATTTGATGAAAAAGGTTAAAGAGAATGTACAGTAACAGTACATCAAGCCACTGTTCAAGGAATGTCCCAGTAAATGAAGGCTCCATTCACTAGATTAGAGCCTGCTAATAAGGTAGCTTAACTTCACAGCAACTTTACAGGGTTTATTCCCAGTAGCTCTTGCTTAAAATCTGCCTTAACAGCAAGTTAATCAAAATAACATAAAACAGTGTTTGAATCCTCACATCTTCACTAGAATGTCGATTCAGTTATGCATTATATGTGACATACCTTAGCAATATTGTGATTCCCTGTGTTTTTATGTAGACCAAAGTGCACATTCCTGAAGGTTAACTGCCTTTTGGTTTGTATGTTGGGTGCAAAAATAGATGAATTTATTTTCTGACACAGGGGAGTGAATTTGTCCTTCCTTCCTGGTGTAATTCGGGCATTAGTGAATCGCTTCAGGTGAGAATTGTGGCAAAAGAAAGGGACTCCAGTCTACTATCTACAATAATGTACCTCAGTTGGATTATGATGTTACTTTAAAAAAAAAAAAACTTTATTGATTACAAAACCAAAACATCAAACAAACACACAGAAGAAGAAAGAACAGAAATAGAAAAAAAGAAAATAATTAAAAAAAAACCTAACAACTGATGTTACTTTTAAAAGCCTATTCTTCTCCCTGTGTATTTAGTACAATATCATTTATCATTCTATTGGCATCAGATGCAATGCATTTGCAGTCTCAATGTTGTATAAAAAATAACATTCGAATTAGTTTTTGCTAAGTGTATTTCTGTAGGTGCATAAAGAGAACACAAACAGCTGCAGGTGATTGGCTTGGGGCCATCTTTGTATTTTTCTTAGCAGAGAAGCATCCTCTTCATTTGTGGCTGTTCCAAAATGAGCTTTTGCCTTTTGGCAAAAGATACATCAGGAAAACCCAGAAGACAGAATCCTGTTGACATTGAGATAACACTGAATTCCCTCTTTGCTAAGATCACTTGGGAGACTTGAAGGTGGAGTGAATGATTTGACCCTTTTTCAGAGTTTAATATCACTGAGTGTCATCTCTTCAGTTCCTATAAAGCTGTCCCCTCAACCCTCACACCAGCTTCTTTCCTGCTGTCCATGGCAGCATATGCAAAAAGAGGAATGCATATATTATTATTACCTTTATTGTCAGAGTGTGTACAATGAGACAGTGGTGGGATTCAACCATTTTGCACCACTTTGGGAAAAAACGCTTGTTAACTTTCTGAGCAGTTTTGTGAATTGGTTGTTGGAAGAAATCATTAGGGCAGAGAACCAGTTGTTAAATTATTTAAATCCCACCACTGGGCATAGAGCACATGGACATCCAGTGGTGCTAAGTGACTTCCTGAAAAAAATTAAGGTTGCTGTACCTCTGAAAGATCTCTAAAAGGTAAGATCTTCTTCAAGTTGAGTTTGAATCTTGACGTCCTATGATATAAGTATTGCTACCTTTGAAGAGTTTTACTCTAGCCCTCCGTCTTGTGGTCCAACCCTCCTTAGATACTTAACAAAGTTGGCAGATATCTATGGAGATTCTCAATCAACCAGGTCATGGATGACCCAAAGGTGCTTTTTACAAAGAGCAACCAACTTCCTTTTTTTTTCTTTGAAAATGTTTCGCTTCTCATCCAAGAAGCTTCTTCAGTTCTGAACTGAACTGATGAAGCTTCTTGGATGAGAAACAAAATGTTTTCAAAGGGAAAAAAAAAACCAAGAAAGCCCAATTGCCTTTTGGAAAAAGCACCTTTGGGACAAAGTTAGCAGGTGTTGTCACCTGCTGAGATTAACCAGTTTTAAAATTGAGAACATTGGTTTTTTTATTCAAAATGCATACTTTGGTGTCTGATTGTGAGTCAAAATCTACCATGCAAAGGATGATTTGCAATATTTATAGTATGTAAGCCTATATATCTTTGAAGTTCTGTTCTTTTAACTTATTTTCATGTAAGTTATTTGTCTTTTTTTGGTTGCATTAGGCTGTATTTTCAAAACTTTGGGTAACTTTTGGTACAACTTTTTCTGAAACGTATAAATCATTTAAGTGCCATGATTAGGCAATTGCTCCACTCTTACCAACAGCATCCTATTTCTCCCATTCTCCCATATCTTATCTTGATAACAATGCATAACATGGATAAGAAAGCTTGAATCTCATTTTATATTCAGAAGTTCTGCCAATGCAATCATAGTTTGTACCTCTTCTAAAATACATCTTCAGTATTCTGGAACCTGTCTACCGGTAATGTTCATACAGCTTCACTAATTTTGAAAAACTCAGAATAGAGTTTTGCCACTTTAGAGATAATCCATGAAAGCTCTCCTCCTGTAGCTCATAATAAATCATATCCTCCACTAAAAGCTTGGGTGTCATTGGAAATTTATTGCACAGAGCTGGTAGTGGAGTTAAAAGCTATTTCACATGTCTTATTACTCCAGTCATCTAATTTATGAGTTCAGCCACTATTGTAGTTGGGAAAGTGTTTTCCTTCATCAGAGTAATATGATCTTTGCACTTTCATTTCATTTTCTTTCTTCCTCGTGCTGGATCATTTACTTTTCTTTGGATAACTGCAGCGGCATTTTTGGCATCGAGGTGGCACTTCAGAGCTAAAGAAAAAAAAAAGGCCTCCCGCAGACAGGATGATAGAGATGAGAAAAAGGATGCGAGCATAATATTGCCAGCTTGGAGATGGGCTTGACGAAAGGCACAGTTGTTACTGGGAAAGGCACAGTTGTTACTGGGAAAGGCACAATTGTTACTCCTTTGCCTTGGGAAAGGAGAAGCTGCCAGGGGAGCCCTTATTTTCATGTAAAGGAGAAGTCAGGCAACAGGAGCCTCTGTGGCACAGTGGTTAGAGTGCAGTACTGCAAGCTACTTCTTCTGCCAGCTTTCTACAATTTGGCAGTTCAAATCCCACCAGGCTCAAGATTAACTCAGCCTTCCAAATTGTTGGGGCAATATGCTGACTCTGTAAACTGCTTAGAGAGGGCTGTAAAGCACTCTAAAGTGGTATATAAATCTAAGAGCTATTGCTATATGAAAACACAAATGAGGAAGTATGCTTATTCCAGGAGTGTCAAACTCAATTTCATTGAGGGCTGCATCAGGGTTGTGGTTGACCTTGGGGGGCTGGGCTTGTGTGGTCAACTGGGTGGATGTGGCCAGCTTGACGCCACTCACTAGGCATGGCTGACTGGTGGGCATGGCCAACTGAAACTGCTGACATGTTTCCTCCTCGCATTGGGTAAACCAGGATGAAGTAACACGAGCTGGCCTCTTACATTTTCCAGAACAGCCCCACAGGCCAGATCCAGGGGTGGGATTCTATCAGTTCGCACCTGTTACGAACTAAGCAAACTCATTAGCTTGTGATTCTAATAATTTTACTTTCACAGCAGGCTTGTAAACCTGCACCTCTGATTGGCCCGCTAATAGCAGATCGTGATTGGTCATTGACGGCTGATCTGATTGGCTGTTAGAGGATCGCCGCTGATTGGACGTTTTCCAGCGCGGCAAACTTGAATCATTGGTTGTTGTGACAGCAGCCAGCTCTATAAAAGGAGCTGCTGCTGCCCTAGCCTTTTGCTCTGTTCTGAAGTCACTAATAAAGAGTTGGAATCACTATTCGATGCCTCGTCTCCGTTCTTGCGCCCACTCTCCCAGATCTAACACTGGCAACAAGGATGGGATGCGGAGACGATAAGAGCTGACTGATTACTCATTGCACGATAACAGAGCACGTGGATGAGAGCGCACCAATCGCGGCAACATGACCAGCGGCGCCATACCACCCGCTCCATTTGACCCGGCTAATGAAGACTGGGACTCATATATGGACAGGTTTCAGATGTTCCTGGAAACCAACAACTTGAAGGATGCAACGCCTGGCAAGAAACGAGCTGTATTCCTGACCCATTGCGGGCCAGCTGTATTTAAGATGGCAAAGGCACTTGCAAAACCAGCGGAAGTCAAGACAATGGACTGGGACACTCTCGCCCCAATCCTCCAGGCCCATTATGCCCCAGCGGTGCCAACACTCATCAGAAGACACGAGTTTTACCAGAGGGACCAGCAGGAAAGCGAAAGTGTGGGAGACTTCATCGTGGACCTCAGAAACCTGGGGGGACTCTGTGGCTTCGTCAACCTCGAAGAAGCCATGAGAGATCGAATTGTTCTGGGTCTAAGAGACCCCACGACCCAGAGCAAGATTATGGTGAAGGGAGACATCGGCCTCGCAGATGTCATCGCCGATGCTACTGCAGCAGAAGCAACCAGGAAGTCAGCTGCTCGAATGCGCTGAGCAAACGGACCACACCGCCAACTCGCCAGTAATACTACGCCTTGTCCCGAGAGGCACGCAACAACCACCCATCATGAAGACCTCGAATCCTCATCAGAAAGCGAGGGAGAGAAGGTCAACAGACTCTGGTCAGAACGTGATCAGCGAGATCAACGGAGTCATAAGCCCTCATTCCAGTGTGCTAGTTGTGGGGGAAACCACCCATGATCCGACTGAACATTCCTAGACACATGCTGCCATTCCTGTGGAAAGAGGGGCCACATTACAAAGGTTTGTAGAAACAAGCAAGGGTCCAGCCCGAACCATAGAGAAAATAATTTCCGGCAGACAACAGCCACCCCACCGGTAAATCGGGACCGCCCAAGCAACCAATGGAATCACTGCTACAAAAACTGAGCACCAGCCACTTCTACCAGACGAGAAGAGGAACACCAAACCATCACCATCAGCCACGCTTCATCCCTTGATGCAAGGAAAATCCGAATAAAGGTCATCATTGAGAAGCGACCATGCGTTATGGAAGTCAACTCTGGGTTGTCCCTATCGATGGTTTCCTGGAAAACCCCCAAACAGCTGATCCCTGACATCCACCGCCAGGACCTCAGCACTCAGATAATTATATTGAAGGACTACCAGGGAAATAAAATTCCAGTCTCCGGTTCTAGCCACATCCAAGTCTCTTTCAAAGACCACACCGCAACCCTACCTCTTACCATCATTGATAGAGATTGACCCAGCTTGCTAGGCTTACAGTGGTTCGCGCCTCTGGGAATTGAACTGGCAGGCATCAACCAAACCCAAGGCGATGACTGGGAAGCGGCCCTTGTCCAGGAATTCCAGGAAGTTTTCACCGAGAAGCTAGGCCAGTACAAGGGATCCCCCATATCGTTTAACCTCTGCTCTGATATTGCGCCCATTCGCCTTAAGCCTTGTCAAGTGCCCTTTGCACTCAAACCAAAGATTGACGAACAATTGGACAAATTAACAGCCCAAGGCATGTTGGAACTGATTGACCACGCCTGATAGGAGACCCCAATTGTAACCCCCATAAAACCTGATGGATCTTTGAGAATTTGTGGGGATTACAAGGCCACCCTGAACCACGCACTTCAGCAGAGCGCTAACCCCGTGCCTGTGGTCCAACACCTCCTTCGTTCCCGTGGGGCAGAAAAATATTTGCAAAATTGGACTTAGCCCAGGCGTACCAGCAGCTGCCCGTAGATGCAGAGACTGCAGAAGCCCAAACTATAGTTACACACAGAGGTGCATTCAAGTGTAATAGACTCCAGTTTGGAGTAAGCGTAGCACCTGGCATCTTCCAAAGTCTGATGGAGAGATTGCTACAAGGCATAAAAGGGGTCGTGCCATATTTCGATGATGTCCTGATAGCTGCTCCCACAAGAAGTATACTAGAAAAATGACTAAGAATGGTCCTCCAAAAATTTAAAGACACTGGCCTGAAGGTCAAGAAGGACAAGTGCCAACTATGCACGGAGAGGGTTGAATTCCTTGGTTACCTTCTTGACAAACAGGGAATTCACCCTACTGAGAAAAAGTTGGCTGCAATAAAAAAACGCCCCGAGACCTAGAAACAAAACAGATTTCCAAGCCTTCCTGGGACTTATCAACTTTTATAACATCTTCCTACTCAGAAGACGACTGTTGCTGAACCCCTGCATAGGCTCCTGACAAGAAGGCTTCCTGGGTCTGGGGACATCGAGAAGAGTGAGCTTTTCAGCAAGTAAAAGACCTTTTAACACCAGATGCTGTATTGATACAATATAACGAGACTTTACCATTAACTGTTACCTGTGACACCTCACCGTTTGGAGTAGGAGCCATCCTGAGCCACATCCTGCCAAATGGTACTGAGGTGCCCATTGCATTCTTTTCTAGAACTTTATCTAAAATTGAGAGAAACTATAGCCAACTAGATAAAGAGGCTCTCGCTATTGTATCTGCAATCAAACGATTCCATGAGTATGTATATGGAAGATCCTTTTCTATAATCACTGATCACAAACCACTACTTGGCATCTTAGCGGGGGATAAACCAACTCCTCAAATCTTATTGCCAAGAATGACACACTGGTCAGAGTTTTAGCCGCATACGATTACCAACTGCGACACCGACCGGGGAAAGCCATTCCCCATGCTGATGCCCTGAGCCGCTCTCTGCTACCAGAAGTCCTAGACGACCCAGCTCCAACCCTAGCTACACTACAAATCGAGACACTTCTATCATCACCACTGACTGCACAAGACATCGAGTCAGAAACAAGAAAGGACCCTTGTTTAGCACGGGTCCTCAGCTGGGTGGAAAGAGGTTGGCCTGACAACGAACTCAATGACACCTTCAAGCCTTTCAAACCCAGGCAGACAGAACTTTTCTCCCAAAAAGGATGTGTTTTATGGGGAGACAGAGTCGTCATCCTAGAAAGACTGCAGCATAAGGCCCTAAAACTATTGCATGATGGACACCTGGGCATTGTGCGAATGAAGGCACTAGCAAGGAGCTACGCTTGGTGGCCAGGCATAGATAAGCAAATAGAAACCGAGGTCGCTACCTACAACAAATGCCAGGAAACACACTCAGCTCCACCAAAAGCACCACCAACGGAATGGGAAGCACCCCGAGGTCCCTGGTCCCATATCCACATCAATTTTGCGGGACCCACCAAGGGGCATATATTTCTCATAACAGTGGATGCCTATTCCAACTGGCTTGAGGTCCACAAAATGAAGAGCACCACAACAGAGACAGTCATGAAAAAAACTAAACAGACTATTTGCTACACATGGATTGCCAGATGTCTTGTTTTCAGACAATGGCCCACAATTCACTGCCTTGGCATTTGAGCAGTACCTAACAGACCGGGTGATACGCCATGCCTTAACATGGCCGGCCCACCCTGCGGCCAACGGTAGGGCTGAACGAATGGTCCAGTTTATAAAGAAAACCTTACACAAGATGGAACAAGGGAACATCCACGACAAGGTGACCAGGATGCTCCTCCTCCAGCATATCACTCCAAACAGCACCACAAACAAAACCCCAGCCAAACTCCGGATGGGCAGGAAACTTTAATCACATATTGACCAACTACACCCTGCCTACACACCGGAAAAGCCCCTGGGGTCCAGCAGCAAGTATCGCACATTCAAGGTAGGCAACCTGGTGTTTGCAAAAAACCTTACCGGTGACCCATTGTGGGTCCCCGCTACCATAACTCAACTTACGGGTCCCCATTCCTACCGTTTACAAACTGCTAATGGGAGACTGTGGAAGCGCCACATCGACCAGCTACGCTCCAGGCTGGCACCTACCCCCTTCACAAGCTCTGAACTCCAAACCAGGGGGGGAAGGGAAATCGAGGGGGCCGAAAACGAACTAGTACCTGACCCAGTACTCAAAAACCAGCAATCAGCGCAACCAAACCTGGATTATTCATCTTCTGAAGAAGAGCCGGGGCAGATGGCCATCTCTCCACGAAGCAGCACGGCGGCATCAGCAAACCCAGAGAATCCAGATGACAGCCTTGACGGGAGTAGAGATGACAACACCAAGTCGCCCATCGGAGAAGCCAGCTCACGATTATCACCGGGTTCAACCAGCAGCCCATTGGAACCAGAGTCCAGGCAAAGACTGGTGGAGCAACGAAGATCAGGTAGACAGATGAGATGACCTGCCTACCTGCGAGAATACATCACCCCACCCTTGAGACGGAACCTAGGGGGGAGGGGTGTTGCAAACTAAGCAAACTCATTAGCTTGCGATTCCAATAATTTTACTTTCACAGCAGGCTTGTAAACCTTCACTTCTGATTGGCCCGCTAATAGCGGATCGTGATTGGTCATTGTCAGCTGTTCTGATTGGCTGTTAGAGGGTTGCCACTGATTGGACGCTTTCCAGTGCGGCAAACTCGAATCATTGGTTGTTGTGACAGCAGCCAGCTCTATAAAAGGAGCTGCTGCTGCCCTAGCCTTTCGCTCTGTTCTGAAGTCACTAATAAAGAGTTGGAGTCACTATTGGATGCCTCGTCTCCATTCTTGCGCCCACTCTCCCAGATCTAACAGCACCTATTCCCTAGAACTGGTTGTTAACATTCTAAGCAGTTCAGAGAACTGGTTGTTAGAAGAAATTACTGGCCTAATCCTGTAAGGAAGGCAGAAAGGAAACATTCTGGTGTTGCTTACAGAAACTGCCTCTCCGTTAATCCTTATTACATTCTTGGCAGGACTAGACTTCCTGTCTCAGAAACTTCTCTGGAGTCTTTTTCCCCTCCTTTGCTGGTACTTTGCTTGTGTGGAGTGACCATTCAAAGTTACAATGGCACTGAAAAAAGCGAGTTATGACTGTTTTTCACACTTACGACTGTTGCAGTATCCTCACAGTCATGAGAGGCCAGGTGAGGAGATGCGTGCCTCGATGTGAGTGATGTTGAGTTTGCCACGCCCATCCAGTAACATGACAACCAAGCCATGTCCACCCAGTCACATGACCACCAAGCCATACCCACCAACTAAGCCATGCCACAGAACTGGTTGTTAAAAAATTTGAATCCCACCCCTGGCCAGATCTGACCACATCGCAGGCCAGATCTGGCCTGCAGGCCTTGTGTTTTACACCCCTAATTTATTCCAAATACAGGTAGTCCTTGATATACAGCAGTCCATTTAGTGACCGCTCGAAGTTACAAGAGCACTGGAAAAAGTGACTCATAACCATTTTTCACACTTACGGCCATTGCGGCATCCCCCTGGCCACATGATCAGAATTCAGATGCTTGGCAACTGACTAATACTTATGACGATTGCGGTGTCCTGAGATCACGTGATCCCCTTTTGAGGCTTTCTAACCAGCAAAAGCAATGGGGAATTCCGAGTCACTTCACAACCATAAATTACCAACTTAGCAACTTTGGTGATTCACTTAACAAATGTGGCAAAAAGGTCATAAAATGAGACAAAAACTCACTTAACAAATGTCTCACTTAGCAACCAAAATTTGGAGCTCAATTGTGGTCATAAGTCGAGGACTGTCTGCAATAGATGGTAGTGTTTGTGATGCTGTGGCTGCTAAATTATGTTGCGGACAATTCCTGAAAAACCAGTCTTGTTGATCTCTCAATTTTGAAAATTGTTGAAATGTCATACTGGAATAAAAGGAAAAACCAAATGGAGAGTCAGTATGGTATCGTGGAAAAAGACCCAGTTGGAATAAGACTCAGCTTCAGTCCCCTCTTAGCAATTTGGTAGACTTTAGAAGAAACCCTCCCATACTACCACCTCTTACAATATTAGACAACACAGTTTCAACAGGAGAGACCCTCAAATTTCTAGGTTCTATCATATCACAAGACCTAAAATGGACACCTAACATCAAAAACGTCATCAAAAAAGCACAACAATGTTCTTTCTGCACCAACTCAGAAAGCTCAAACTGCCCAAGGAGCTGTTGATCCAGTTCTACAGAGGAATTATTGAGTCTATCATCTGCACCTCTATAACTGTCGGGTTTGGTTCTGCAACCCAACAGGTCAGACACAGACTTCAGAGGATAATTAGGACTGCAGAAAAAGCAATTACAACCAACCTGCCTTCAATCGAGGACCTGTATACTGCATGAGTCAAAAAGAGGGCTGTGGAAATATTTACAGACCCCTCAAATCCTGGAAATAAACTGTTTCAACTCCTTCCCTCAAAACAACGCCATAGAGCACTGCACACCAGAACAACTAGACACAAGAACAGTTTTTTCCCAAATGCCATCGCTCTGCAAAACAAATAATTCCCTCAACACTGTTCAACTATTTACAAAGTGTGCACTACTATTACTGTTAATCTTCTCATCACTCCTTATCATCCATCCCCTCCCACTTGTGACTGTATGACTGTAACTTTGTCTCTTGTATCCTTACGATTTATATTGACTGTTTCCTAGTATGATTTGATTGCTTATTGTGCCCTATGATTATCCTTCAGTGTTGTACCTTTCTTGACTCTTGATGAATGTATCTTTTCTTTTATGTACACTGAGAGTATTTGCACCAAGACAAATTCCTTGTGTGTCCAATCACACTTGGCCAATAAAGAATTCTATTCTATTCTATTTGAAGTTTTCTTGGTGACTTTGGGCCCATCTTAGTTCAACCTTTGTTACCTTATGGCAGAGCTCTTTAAACTTTGCAACTTTAAGACTTGTGGACTTCAACCCATGCCGATTGAGGAATTCTGGGAGTTGAAGTCCACAAATCGTAAAGTTGCTAATTTTGGAGAGCCCTGCTTTATGGGGTTCCTTGCAATCTATTGTGAACACACAGAAGAAAGATGGCCGCAACCTCTGCTCTACTGTATGTGTGTCACTGGAGTCAATACTTTTCACCTCCCTTTTAACATCTTCATTTCTTGTTCTAAATACATGTAAGTACAAAAAAACCATTATGTTGACACTAGTTTTAGGTTGCACAAGACAATGATGATGAAGGCTGTTAAGTCTGGAGCATGGGTGCGAATGATGGAGACGATCCAGTAAAAACAGTGAACTTCAAACTCTTTATTTACAAAATGTGACAGCTTAAACTGGAGGGCTGCTATAGCCTTCCTTATATAGGCAACTTATTAACTGTTCAACCAATAGCAAACCTGGAGTGCTAGCTCCGTTATCCAATAGGAATGGCCTGTTAATGGCCAATCAGATGCTCCTGAATGGACCAATCCAATCCTGCCATTAACAGCCAATCAGAAGTGCAGGGCCAGAACCCTTGCACTTGACTTCAAGCTCAAGATACTTTATTGGTATTATTCATTCACAACACCCCTTTCCCCTGGCTTCTGCCCACGGGGCGCGGTTACATAGTCCTTAAGGTAGGACGGCTATTTTGTTAGTCTTTTCGATTTTCGCAAAGTGCCTGGCGGTTGGTTGCACTTCTGCTGAGGTAGATCGTTGTTTATCGGTAGGGGTGCCTCTGGTTCCGAGTTCGCGTTCCCGTCTTCACCAATATCACTGGCCACTCCCTGAGGTGAACTCACTCCGGTCCCTGGTTCCTGTTCCTGCGTTTCAGTCCCATTATCAGTTTGTTCAAAAAGGTTTCTCTCAAATTGCAATTTGCTTTCCTCTGTATCTCCCCCCCACCCTCAGTTTGGTCATAAGGGAGTTAGGAAGTGCGTGACGGTAGCCGCGATCGTAGTTGATCTATGTGGCACTTCCAAAGTCTGTTGTCAGGGCACTGAACGAGTGGGGGGCGGTTGGTGCATAGTGGGCCCTTAGTAGCAGTTCGAGGACGTCCCAGTCCATGGCCTTCGCTTCCACCGGTTTCGCTAATGCCTTAGCCATTTTGAATACCGTCGGGCTGCAGTGCGTTAGGAATACTGCCCGTTTCTTCCCAGGTGTGGCATCCTTCAGATTATTCATTTCCAAAAACATTTGAAAACGATCCATATAGGACTCCCAGTCCTCTTGAGCTGGATCGAACAGAGCGGGTGGTACTACGCCGCCGGACATGTTCCGCCGTTGTGCACTTCAGCCACGTGCTTAGTTGTCTTAGTTGGCTCTGATGTCATCCAATCCCATCCTCGTCGCCAGTGTTAAGTCTGGAGCATGGGTGCGAATGATGGAGACGATCCAGTAAAAACAGTGAACTTCAAACTCTTTATTTACAAAATGTGACAGCTCAAACTGGAGGGCTGCTATAGCCTTCCTTATATAGGCAACTTATTAACTGTTCAACCAATAGCAAACTTGGAGTGCTAGCTCTGTTATCCAATAGGAATGGCCTGTTAATGGCCAATCAGATGCTCCTGAATGGACCAATCCGATCCTGCCATTAACAGCCAATCAGAAGTGCAGGGCCAGAACCCTTGCATTTGACTTCAAGGTCAAGATACTTTATTGGTATTATTCATTCACAACAAAGGCAAAGAAAGTGGTGCAAAGAATGCAGATTTCATCCAAATAGGTTTTGAAAAAGATTGTCATAGATTTCCAGATCTGTCATAACATTTAACCAGATGTCTTGATTTTAGACTTTACAAAAGCCAAATCTGTGCCAGTATCAGCACATGCATCAGCACAAAATCACTATATGTTTGTGATTCTGCATCAGGATAGTCAGTTAGTATTACATCCAGTAAATAACTGAGGTTATTGAATAGCTGTATTGGAACTAACATGGATCATAACACAAATTACTTTTCTGCTCTCTTAATTCTGAAACAGCAGAATATGGCTAGATAACGATCGTCAATTACCAGGTATTACGAACCTTTTACAACTGTATCCAATACACACTACAAAATTATTTATAATTTAAAATTATATGGCTACCCAATCACAGTGTCCCTGGATGTTATAGAGGTCAAAGCAAAGCAAAATCAAATCTCATCCGTATAGTCATTTCCTTGTAACTCCCTGATTCCTTATCTTTGATTTCTCAAAAATGAAAAAAAAAAGGTAAATTCAAGTTGGCATTATTCAAACACCAAATCTATAGGAAACCCAAATTAAAAGTGTACCAGAATATTGAGAATTTTTCACAACAAAGTTGCCAGCCCATTCCGCTCTGAGTTAAGCAAGATTGTGCTCTATCTGTTGAACCTCAAATCAAACTCAATGCCTCAATGGATAACTATGTCTGTTTGCTAGACCACAAAAAGACTATCCGAATTTCAGTATATCGAGGGAATCTCAGATCGAAAGGTAGGGTTTCTCAGCAATATCAATGGAGCTAGTCAGATTTTTATTTCTACTTTTTGTGAAATTTAATGCAGGGCAGAGCATTAGTCTAACTTTTCTTTTTCCTTGCTGGACATTTTGTTTTTTGAATGGCATGCAGTTTCACTCCTCCATTTTTCCTGGATAGAAATTTATCATCTCAGATAATCTTTCCAGAACTTCCATCTATTAGATAAAGTTTGGAGATTTTGCTTGGTAGGTATTCTGAGTAGATTCAGTTTGGCATAGCGGTTAAGGCATTGGGCTAGACTAAACTGAGAGACAGGGAGTTCTAGTCCTGCCTTAGGCATACAGTCAGCCTAGTGTCCTTGGGCCAATCCTTCCTTCTTAACCCTAGGAAGGGGGCAGTGGCAAATCATTTTTAACAAAAAACTTGCCAAGATACTGCAGGGACTTGTCTAGGCAGTTGCTAGGAGGTAAAAATTGACTAAAAAGTGTCTCTCTCTGTGTGTGTTTTACGTACACATGTGGTATTCCAGAACTTTGAGATATGAATTTTAGAATTATTCCTATTTAAATAAGACTGTTTTGTCTTCATATTTGGACTTGGAACTCAGAAAGGATCAAGATTATTATCTCTCTGTTTTCCCTGGGATCTGAGAAGGATAAAGAAGCACATTTCAGGGTTTTTGGTTGTTGTTTTTGTTTTGCCACACTCCTGTTCATAAATTGCCACAATGAGTAAATCCTGGGAGACCTTTGGGTCTAATTTTAATTCCCTAAAGCCTAGTTTTAAATGACAAATGTATTTTTATGATAGGAGGTTAACTGGATTCACTTCCTATATTTCTGTCATTAAGACCTTGTGGGCTGGTGTCATTGACGTTACTTTGGTTTTTATTCTTGTTTCTATTATTATCCCTAATTACATCACTGTCCCTGGATGAGTGTTTTCTGCCCAGCAACAGTAATTCCTTGCCATTCCTTTATAGGAATTAATGCAGTAGCAGAATCAAGAGGAGCAACTGATCATAGGTGTAAATAAATCTAATCTATCTGCCTTGCATCTTTCTTGGAACTGACATAAGCAAGGTAAGTTATGAAATAGGAAGAATGGATGAATAATCCAACATAAAATTATAGCCAATGGCTGTAAGAGCAGACTGTTTATGAGTTGAATCTTTGACACTCAAGTTGCTATTGTGACAATATAAATAGCCAGACCTGAAAGTTTGAACAACCACACTTACAAATGCTTCTTAACAAGTCCATATTAGAATCATAGAATATCCAATAACAAGTGTTTTATTTCAGATCTCCCAACTGCAAACCAATATCTAAATCCAAGATCTTCATAGCTTTCCCAGCTGGACGTTATATAATGGCTTCCAGTTTTGATCCTGTCAGTCAGTTCCTGGTTGGCTTCAGTTTGGATTATAACTGTTAATAGTATGTCTATATCTATATTTAGTGTTGCATTGTGCACAACATGGAGTGAATACTTTGAATAGACAACCACATTGATTTATACACCTATTGAAGAGGAAAAACAAGATCTTGGAGGGGTGTGTGGTTATGCTAAAAACAAACAAGGTACTTGTGAATGAAGAGTGAATCACTAATAACTAGCTGGTATTCAGACTTTACAGACATTTAAAAATAAGTGGGGAAATATAAGCTGCTAAGTGTTTTTTAGAATTACAGAAGAATTTGTTTAATTTTCCATTTGTATCCTATTCTTTATAAAAAATAAAACAGAAATATCTAGTCTGATATTGAACAGTGTTGAAACATAACATCAACTATTGTTTCAAAACAATGGCCTGTTATTGAATTAAGCTGGTACATTTATTTATTGCTTTTATATTTTCTAGCCTTTTAAAATCTTGTTAAATGAAGTCGTATTCATTCAAATAAAATATATAAGTTTCTAACATATCCTCCTTGGTGCTTTCTTTCCACTCCAAAAGTGTAATACCATTGGGGAAAAGAAGCAGAAAAATATATTCAAGTAGTTTTGAATTTCAGACTTCTGCAGGTTCTTAGTCCCTATCCAATTACGTGGATGGCATTTTATTTACAAAAATGGTTAGGCCTCCTGAGAGAAATGCAGCTTTCCTTCATTTCTTTTACACTTCTTCACTAGGATTAACTTCAGCTGATTTCTCTCACTGAGCACAACAGGGAAAAGGGAGCTGCTCCTGGGAATTGCTGAACAAGGATTTGTTCAGTTGTTTGGTTCATTTACAAGTTTTTAGACAAACTGTGTTAGATATGAAAACTAATGCTGAGCCATTAGCTCTTTCTCCCTCCAGGGTGGGAGGGGCCAGCCACTCATAGGAACTACCAGTTCGCCAAACCAGCCATAAAATTAATTATGGGTTCGCCCGAACCTGGGCGAACTGGTAGCAGCCCACTCTTGTATCTATCTATTTTCTATTTCATCTCTCCCTCCCTCTCTCTCTTTCTCTCTCTCCATCTCCATATCTATCTATCTATCTATCTATCTATCTATCTATCTATCTATCTATCTATCTATCTATCTATCTATCCATCTATCCATCCATCCATCCATCCATCTTCTCTATCTATATATCAATCATCTCTCTATCTCTATCTCTATCTCTACTCTTTCTCTCTCTATTATCTCTCTATCTACTATCTCTCTATCTTTCTATATCTATCCATCTATTATCTATCTATCTATCTATCTATCTATCTATCTATCTATCTATCTATCTATCTATCTATCTATCTATCTCTCTATCATCTCTATCTCTCTCTATCTCTTTACTATATCTATCATCTCTCTCTATCTGTCTACTATCTCTCTCTCTCTCTCTCTCTCATCTATCTGAGCAATTATCCACTTTATTTCCTTATCTTTTATATCAATATGGTGGATGACACCTGCAAATCTATAATGTAAAGCTAAAAGTTTGTGTGCGAAGGTTTCCCAGTTAACTTTCCCTTTCCTGTTCCTCCCCCCTGTTATCTCCCTATTGTCCAGATACCTGCAAAGGAATTGTTTTGGTAATGATTGCTACATAGTGAGCCACTGCCTCCCAGGTCTCTGGCCTTGGGGTGATAAGCCGATGTCTCAGGAAGGCACAATGAGTAACTTTGGTTTGCCATTTCCCAGCAGCTCCCTTCCCACATAGCCTATGGCAGACTAGCATCTAGCAAAGTGAGGCTGAAGCTCAGGATGGCAGTTCTGGACACATGTATTTGCCTAATCCCTTTCTGAAGCCTCCTTGTTTGTATGATCAGCTGATTAAAATGTGATTACCTCCATATGATTTTCCCAGCACCCCATTAAACCTCAGTGTTTACTAGATGAAGTTAGAGACTCTGAATGGGACCTGCATGAAAATAAATTCAGCCATCTGTCACTGAAAATTGACAATATGTTGGCTATGTGTCCCTTAATTGTATCACTGATCAAACTATTATCTATCATCCCTGAGCTATTCTGCACTTCCTAATTTTTGTGCAAAAGACAGCAGTAAATTTAAGCGAGATGTTCCATTTAGGCTGGGCAGGAACTCCTATCTTTTTTCTTTATTTCCAGCCTTTTGCATATTTTGCAGCAGGTCAGAAGTCTTCTTGCAAGAACAAAATTACAAATATGCAAGTAGTCCTCGTTCAGCGATCACAACCGAGACCAACAATTTGGTCATTAAGCAAAGTGCTTCCCTAAATGAAAGCATGGCTGTGCTTGTGATCTTACTTCAGTTTTCCTCTGCTTTACAGACCCGTGAAGGCTATAAACATAAGGATTGGTTGTACAGTCATATCTCTTTCATCACTGTTGTAACTGTAACAGTCACTACATTCACTAAATGAAGACTACCTGTAGTTCTAGCTTAGCTTCAGACTTTTGCACTATGCAGAATAGTGTACAGTAGATCAAACATTTTACGTTGATTTTATTTAACATTTTTTGTGTGGAAAACTATTGTATTGCTTCTTTAATGTGTAATCCTACAATGGTTGTTGAGTTTGTTGTGGTATTAGATGATCTCACTTTTAATTTTAACACTTATTATTTTTGCAGCTTTCTATTTGTCATAAACTGCCAGTTTCTTCAATAGAAACAAAATGCAAAACAATGTAATAATAATGGCTGACCATTAAACATCATTAAATTGATTGGATTCTCCTATAATAATCTTTCCCGGATTCAGTGCACGAATTTGGGAAAGATTTTTGGGAATCCTGCAAAATGTAGTTCCAGAGCATCTAAAGGCCGGAAGGCTGGAGAAGACTGGCACCAATTCTTTCTATATAATGATTTCTTCTTACATGTGAAACAGTGATCAAATCTCCAAAGGGATGAATGATCCTGTAGCATTGACTGAATAAGAAATTAATTTTCTATAACCTACATTTTTTCTTGGAGACTCATTGAGCTTTGCTGTTTTATCTTTGCAAATATCCCCATGGCAGTTTCTCATCATATAGATTTCATAGTGTTTTGAATATCTAGAGTCCCAAAGACTGTGATCAAATATCCAAATTATCTTCATTAATATCTGTTGGGAGGGCGAGGAGAAGTGTTTTTACGCTGGATTTCTGGTAACTTGACACTTTTTCTGGAAGTGGTTTGCCCATTGCCTCAGAGGTGGTATTCAGCAGATTCTGACCAGTTCTAGAGAACTGGTAGTGGAAATTTTGAGTAGTTCAGAGAACCAGCAAATACCACCTCTGACTGGCCCCGCCCTGATCTAGTCTCTGCCTCCTGAGTCCCAGCTGATGAGCTGGGTCTTCTTTTGTTGCCCTATATAGGATAACAGAGCTGGAAAGCAGGTCAGTGTGGTGGAGAGGGAATGGGATTTTGCAGTAACCTTCCCCTAAGAGTGGAGTTGGATTGGATATTTTATAGTATTGTTCCCCTGCCAAGCCCGCCAAGCCACGCCATGCCCACCAAGCTATGCCACGCCCACCAAGCAGAACCGCTAGTAAAAAAAAATTGAATCCCACCACTGCATTGCCTTCTTCCGGGGGTTTAGAGCAGGCCAGGGTCTCCAAGACTTGTGGACTTCAACTCCCAGAATTCCCCAACCAGCAAGGGGTTGGCTGAGGAATTCTGGGAGTTGAAGTCCATAAAATTTAAAATGCCAAGTTTGGAGACCCCCCCGGTTTTGAGAGAATAACTGGCCCACTGTCACCCTGCGCTTAAAACAGAACAACTTTAACCACTACCCCAAAAAGCCAATGTAATATGATGCAATGTAATGTAACTTAACCACATAACACATAAGCTTGTAGCTCTAAACATCCCACCCACCAGTCCTTACAAATGGGGAGTCCCATCCCACCCCAGTGCCCGACACAAAACAGATTGTAGCTTTCCTTGATTCTGATCCAGACATACTTTTTTTCAGTGGGATTTTGGGGAGGGTAGGAAAAGATGAAAGGCATGCTTCCTCCCCCCCTCAGTTGTTGCCTCTGCCTAGAGAAGTAGCACAGGGAACATTTTGCATTCTCTGAATGTATCACACAGTAATTCTGCTGTCTGAAAACTCTGTAATGTCAATAATTGATGCACTTGAGAAGTGGTAATTAAATTAGTTAATTATGCTGGTAAAATTACATGCAATTATGTGACTGCAGGGTATGTTTAGTAAATTAGACTTTCCCATACTCACTACATATTGTGGTGCCAATTTTGTTCCTTGATGATTAGGTAGCTTTTGATACTTCTTAATTGATTTAATACCTGGATCTTCATTAGCCCTCAATTGCTATGCAATGTACATCAGGCTTCCCCCCTCCACCCATACTTTATAGTGTATCATTCATAAAAATCTCCAACCTATACAACTGTGCGTGCGCACGCGTACACACACACACACACACACACACACACACACACAGCCCTTTGGAGATATCCAAGCCCTGAGAAAGTATCCATTCCTCTAGTTGCACAGGCAAGCAGGCGCCAGCAATTGGAGACCTCTTCTGTGGTTTAAAAACAAAATGGACGTTTCCATTCACGTTCTTCTTAAGGGATCAAAATACCTAAATGTTTCCAAATTAAATCCTGGCATGGTGGCAGTAATTCAAATGAAAACAGTCACATTGGGGAAGCTGTAGAAAAAGGTCATGTTCATTTCCACAACTGACTCAGGAAGACAAAATGTTGGCAGGTATGGAGCCCTGAGGGTGCCTTTGAGGAAAATGATGGTCAGAGCATTGTAGATGCTAGATTTTGGTTTAGACAAGCAATGGCTGCTTTGAGCTCAGCTATTATTCCACCCCTGGATTTCTGCTGTCTCCATGTGCTTGTCTGATTGATAGACCCTCTTCTCTTTTACACAATATCAGCTATGTTTAATTTATGGGAACCTATCGGCGGCATCCAGTTCATGGTTTCTTGTCCTCTCACGGCCTCCTGTCAGGAGCAGGAAATCAGGAGTCAAGATGGAGTTCAAAGGCACTATGAGTTTATTCCATGCACAAGAATCTGATCTACTAACAAGGCAAGTTGGCACCAGATAAGAGCCAAGGGCCTTCAAGTAGGGCCGGACTTAGGTCTGTTATGGGGGCCTAGGGATTCCTAGGGATTCCATCATTAGACTAATGATGTTTTGACACCGCCTGAGTTGAGCTCAGCTGGGTCATCTCCTACATCTCCTTTGAAAGAAATATTTTAAAATTATTATATTTTTGTGAATTGTACTATATCCTTTTTTTTCTTGTTTGACTTCTCTTTTCATAAATGAGGTCTCTTACATTAAAAAAAAAAAACATTTTAAATTCTTCCATGTGTTTAATGTAGGCAGACAGCTTGATCAGGACTAGGGAGAATTTATAATGCATTTCAGATTTGTGTCAGATTTGTGTCAGCCCTCCATTTAGCAAGAGCAATAGAATTTAGACTTATACACAGTCCCATAGTGTTTTACATAACTTTCTGAGCAGTTTATAATGTCAGTCTATTTCTACAAACAACAGTCAATAGATTCCAATAGAAGATAGTATCTGTAACTCAGGGTTGTGAACTTGGTGTTTCCTGAGCTTGGTTGTGTGCTTGCAAACATTTCATTACAGGGTAAAGTGACATTATTAGTGCCACAGTCAATAGGATGGTTAGTTATAGAAAATGTCATATGGAAATAGGTGAGATACAGGGTACTACTATTTCATGTGAAAATATACCTGGTTGCAAGAGGATCAGTCTGTCCTCAACCATGGATGTTCAATGGGTGACTTTAATCTAATTATCCTGAGTTGATTTCAGCTGAGCTCTTGGAGGAAAGATAGGATATAAGTCTAACCCAGTGATTGCCAAGAAAATTTTGGTGGTTCACAAGAAAATTTTGGTGGGCCGCAGAGAAATGTCACCCCCAGATCACCCCCCAAAGCAATTAATCCAGGTTGTATGGGAACACAAGGCTGCGCCACCCACATGGCCTGCAGGAACCCTCCCTGCCCACTCATTCCTTACCTGGCAAACTTGCCTGCTAAGTTGCTATTTTTCCTTTCCCTCCCCCAACCATCAGCTGTTCTGCTGTGCCAGAAGATTTACATTAGTTAGAAAGCAGGAAACCATTGGATTTCTTGCTTTCTAGCTAATCTTTAGATCTTTGGTTTTGCTTTTAAGCAGAGCTGAACCTTCCTTAGGACTGAAGTTTCTATTATTCAGTGCAGACTCAGGTAGCCAATGGCAGATAGATCTCTGAATGAATCTGTGATTCTGTGAGCAACTCAATCTGCCTGCCTGCTTTGCCTGATTTTGGGTAAAAGTTGCTCTTTTTTAAATAAAAAAGTCAATATTTACATACATACATGTGTGTTGTGAGTTAATTTTGTGAGTTTGTTTGTTAGAAAATTTTATGAATTTGCTTGCAAGCAAATTTTATGTGACAGACTCAGGTAGCTGATGGCAGAAAGATAGATCTCTGAGTGAATCTGTGATTCTGTGAGCAACTCAATCTGCCTGCCTGCTTTGCCTAATTTTGGATAAAAGTTGCTCTTTTTATTATAAAAAATTCAATATTTACATAAATATTTATAATATTTACATACAAGCCACGCCCAACCAGTCACATGACCACCAAGCCACACCCACAAATTAGGCCATACCCACAGAACCAGTTGTTAAGAAATTTGAATCCCACCCCTGCCTCTGTGTGTGTGTGTGTGTGTGTGTGTGTGTGTGTGTGTGTGAGAGAGAGAGAGAGAGAGAGAGAGATGGAGGGAGGGAGGGAGAGAGGTTAGATCAGATATATATCTCTCTCCCATCAACATCAGCAAGCCACCTCAGTAAAAAGTCATATTAGTGGTCCCCGGGATTTAAAATTATGAGTTTGGTGGTCCCTGAGGTCCAAAAGGTTTGCAACCCCTGGTCTAACCAATAAATTAATCCAGGAGTCTCCAAACCTAGCAACTTTTAGACTTGTGGACTTCGACTCCCAGAATTCCCCAGCCAGCATTTAATTCCATTAAATGTAATCACTGCATTAATGAACTCAATTAATTTGTGGATGAGTGTATATGCATATTCTGCACATCTGTGTGCCACTCAGTTCCAGAGGATGTATTTTAGGATGCCCTGGAAATAATACTTCTAGTACAAATCATCTCTCCCTGGCAGAAATTTTCTCATGAGAAAAGATATCCACCATCACTTTGTCTAGGAATAAATCTGCATCTCAGCTTATTTATTCAAGCAAAGCTGGCAAACTACCTTGTAAACTGGCACCATGCCATCCAACCAGATGGGCAGTAAGTAGGCAGCCAAGAGACTATGTCTAAGTATCAGATAAGTGTGTCGAGGGCAACATTCCGATCTAGGAGAGGGCCGAAACAACTCAAAGTCCTGAGCAGGCGTACTTGGCAGAAGGGAAATGTAGCTATCCTAGCTGTAGAAAATTAATAAATGAAGGCCTCCCCCTTCCTCCCCCCACCTTATCTGCAAGGTGACAATTTTGCTATACAGAAGCATGATTAATATTTCAAGGAGACAGAGAGAGCATGGGGCATCTCAAGGTAGACTTGAACATCTGTTACATCTTTATATGCATTTAATGAGTGCCTTTAAATATCTTAAGCTGAAAGCATGGGCAATATGGACATCCTAGAAGGCTTTTGACCTCTCTGTTGCAGGCTCTCCAGATAGATACAAAGGAGGTTTCAGATATTCAGGCTAGAAAACCAACTTAAACCCAAACTGGCCAAACCAACTTTGAATATCAAGGAAAGGGGAGAAAAAGAAAACCCAAGAAGGAACACAAGCTGATTTATCTGCCCCAACCTAGTGATGCCTTAGTTTCATTAGTCCTCTTTATGAACATAATATTGTCAATGGTTAAATAATCACTGGATGAGCTTCAAAGTGAGGTATCTTCAAACATCTAGAATAAGGGAGTGAAAAATCATGGTTTAAAAGACCTTATGTCTTTGTTGTTCACTTCCTATGCATGTAACATCTGTATGCCCAAATCATCTTGCTTTGTAGATACCCTTTTTTGCAATTTTAACCCTTTGCACACTTGATTCTTACCAACTAGCTGGACTGGAAGCCAAACTATGATGGTACTCCATATCCAAGATCAAGCAGTTTATTTATTTGACCACATTCCCATTCATAAGTCACAGGCTCATGAAGAGGAGAAAGCTGCGTGCATGGCTTTCATGCATTCATGAGCCCTAAAACAACTGGGTTTCCAGATCCTTCTGAAACTGATGGATATAGGATTTATTTCTTTAGTTGTTCACTGACAGCTTTAGATGTCAAGAAGATAGGCTAAAAGGGTAGACAAAATCAGTTCCGAATCAAATTCAAAATCAACAGTGCAAGCACAAAAGCTGATATCCTCAAGTTAGATTTTTCACTTGGACTCTGAACTAAATGCTTCGTTAAATCATGAATTACTTTGTTACAATTCCCTATCACCCTTCCTAAAATTTTAAAAGACATTTTTTTCCCAATAAATTCAACCACTACCATGAAGGACAGAGCAGTTGAAAGCCAAAGCAGTATTTACTTATGAAGCTAAATCTTCTAGGAGCTTATTGTTCCTGCTGATATATGTGGTACTGAACTACAAAGAAACACCTTTGAAGTAGGAGAAATGTGCCTTCATGGATGACAAACTTACAAGATACAAACTGTTGTTTACTTACCTCAAACTACCAAGTCAAAATGTTCCTACTCTTGCCTTGTGCTCCATTTGTGTTTTCTATGCTTTGTCTGAAATTTTACAGTGGCAAGCGGAGACTTTGTTCTCATTGCCTCAGAGGACAGCTGGAAAAGACATTGACACATATATGAGGGCCATTTTACCACTTGACATTAGTATTGGTTGTGCTGCTCTTCAATAACATGGACTTTTATATATTGATGAAAACTACCAGATTTGTCATGACTGCTAAATTGGTGTCATGGTTTCCAGTGTCTAGCTCATCTATATCATCTCTGTGTCTAATTATTCTTAGTATCAAAAGGTTTCTATTTCTGATGGTCAATCGTCTTGGTGATGAAAAAATACTGGCCATGCTTGCAATCGTAAACAAGCAATTAATTCTTGTAACACTCTTTCATTTTCTAGACAATCATCTCCAAACAGGAATGCTCAGAAAACAGAATAAACCTTAATTTTCCTAATAAAATGGAGACCATAACCTTGGGTTCTTCAGTGACCTCAAACTACACAAGGTTTGAGTGATCTGTTACAGCTTCCTCACTTGCACAGGACAGGTCGATTGAATCCTTGGTCTCTAAGAAATTATATACATTCTCAGTACACAACTATGCCATTTATAGTCCTATCAGAGGCTGTTGAGATATTATCAAAAATTATCCCCATGTATGAAAAAGGGGAACATATGTGTTTATTTCCCAATGTGATCAGTATCTAAATCACATCCTCCTCAGGAATAGCTCAGGAAAGACAATCTGATTAGAATCAATGGGATTTTTGCCCTCTTAACTTTTTAGCCACGTAAGAATTCCAGTGATGTGGAAAGAGGAATACCACAATGCCCTCTCCAGTGCAGAGTTTCTGATAGTAATTCTCCCTCCATTCCACATGTCTGTAGTTACATTTTAAAAGTCCTTGATATGTACACATATCCTACCATATCTGCATTGTCCACCCACCCATCCCTTTTGAATAAACCTGCAGAGGGTTTATCTATTCATGATCCCCCTTGGGTCATGAACAATTGACTGCAGGCTAAACAGAAAAAGAAATTGAAGAAAAGTGAAGAAATTTCCTTGCACTAAGTAACTATAGGCTACAATTCATCAAAAAGAGATAGTATGACCTCACAGGGGTGGATGTCCTAATCTGACATGTTAATCTCAACAGAATATGCACTCAACATAATAATCTGTTTTCACTTGTAGAAAGATTTATACACACACAGCCATCTCTGGCAAATGAGCTTAATTCTTTGTGCTTATTTAAAGAGGGAGCATTTTTGCTTCTTTATGTAAGGAATACTTTTATTTTCCAGCGTATCCAAAGTAACCCTAACTAAGCCATATAAAGGCAAATCACATCTTCAGACATGGTGACTCACACTCATTTCTTGCTTGATTTGGTGCCAGGCAAAAAGAAAAATTCCAGTTCTAGTTTATAATAACATTAGAGTTTAATTCTACAGATTCAATCAAAGTTGCACTTAATATAAAGAATCAAAGTTGCACTTAATATAAAGAAAACAAAATTGCCATTTTATAGCCACATAAATACTTTGCCTCCAATGCTTTTGGGGGCGTTTCTTTTATTTATAGTTTTTTCATAGTGCTATAGACTTGATTTTAGGACTGTGCATTTATTGTAGAAGAATAATTATTTTCTGGTTGGTTTCACACTGAGCCCTTTCAAAACTAGTTGTTATAGATTCGTGCACTTTAATTTTTCTCTCTCCTCTCTTTGCTATTGCAATGTGTTACACTTTATATTGTTAAACTATAAAATCTTAGCTCATCTAATTATTTCTTGTATTTTTATGTACAGTCCTTTAAAAAGACACAACCTTATAAACATAATTACAACTAAGATAGACAACGCTAACAATTATGGAAACAGAATAAAATTTGTCAGGAAAAGAAGAGAATAAAAGAAAAACTTGTGCATGAAATTGATAAGCAGGTACAATTTGGAACACACTAACGCACAGGCATCTTAAAATGAGGGTTGCCAATTGTTAATTATTATTTGTTCTTTCCAGTTAAGGAAGAAAGGACCAAGCCATTTTGCATTATTGGTCTCTTTTTTGCTGGCATTTTAATACAATTTTTTGTATATTGTATATTTCCTACAATACAATTTAGATTGCTTCAGAATCTTGTTTTTTCTGTTGTTCTTCATGGTATTGAAGTGAAGTGAAGTGAAAGGAAAGGAAAGATAGCCCTTCGACTTACATACCATTTCATGGTGCTTGTCAGCTCTCTCTAAGTGGTTTACCGGGTCAGCATATTGACCCCCAACAGGCTCCTTATTTTACTAATCTTGGAAGGATAGAAGGCTGAGTCAACCTTGAGCCAGTGAGAATCAAACTTCTGGCAGTCCGCAGAATTAGTGTGCAATACTGCTTTCTAACCACTGCACCACCATGGCTCACCAAGGATGGATGGATGGATGGATGGATGGAAGGAAGGAAGGAAGGAAGATGCAATAGTTGCTAAAAAGAAAGTAAGCTCTAGCAATGCTTTTACATGTATTTGATAAGGAAACAAGGCGCTCCACCCAAATCTTTATTTTCTGCTTCCTCATTTGCAGTAACGAGTATACTGCCAAGAAATTTTTCCAGGTTCTTGAAAGTTTAATTTTCCTGTGTAAAAAAATTCTTGGTTTGTTTATATATTATTTAAATTTATACAACTGCATGACTCTGAGTGGCTAATATTCATTTTTTTTTTTTTTTAAATCAACCCTACCCAAAAAAATCCAATTTTAAAAACCACCAAACACTGTTTTTTTTACCTTTGGATAAATTTAAGTCAGGTTGGTATTTTTAGTTCACTTCCCACTATCAGATGTAGAGAGGATGCTTTCTCTCATGTTCCTCTCTCCATCCTTCTGTAATCTTCCAGGCTGCTTCTCATCTGAGAAATACACTTCTGAGATGCCCAAGAGAACCATTGTTCATGATGTGACACCTTGACCTTTAATTGAAGGCTTGAGAGTGGGAAGGTGGAGATGCTAAAGCTATGTTTATTCAAAAAAACAGCCTTGTGTGAACAACACTCAGCCAATCTACTGTGTATGGAGCAGTTGTAAGTATCCGGTTATGGATAAAACTTTATCTTTACTCCTTGGGCCTCTATTATTTTTCTATGAACAAGCACTAGTTTTACTAGTAACATGTGATAAAGTGTAAACTTCAAAAATTGTTTTTTTAATTACTGGATTATTTTTTTCTTCTTTGGGAGATAACCTTTTTTTTTTGTTCGGTGTTTTGTTTTGTTTTTTTGTTTCATTTCTTTATGTAAGCATCTCATTCCTTTTATATTGGCTTTTCTTGTTTGATATAGTATATTGTTTGTTACTAATAACTTACTCATGCCAAAGGCACTTTTCCAAAAGGCAACTTGGTTATCCCAAAAGTGGTGTTTTTTTTTAGAGGCAACTGGACTTCCTTGTTTTTCTTTGAAGATGTTTCACCTCTCATTCAAGAAGCTTCTTCAGCTCTGGCTGGATGGTGGAGAATGGAAAGAATTATGTTCCTTGCAGACAGCTAGTCATTTTCATTCTTTTAGAGAGTCGTTGATGCCACTTGGAGGTTTATCTGTGTTCCCCACCATCCAGTCAGAGCAGAAGAGCTTCTTGGATGAGAAGCAAAATGTTTTCAAAGAAAAACAAGAAAGTCTAGTTGCCTCCTGAAAAAAGCACCTTTGGGAAAACTGTTGAGGTAATTCCCCGTTAGGAGAATGTAATACAGGGAGATGTATTTGAGAGAAGTGTTTGAATAATACACACACAGTACACAGATACACTGTACAGTAAATATAGGTTTTTACTTCAAGAAAGGTTTAAGCAAAGTCCAAAATAAGCAATCCAAAGTCATTCACAGGTAAATCAGTCAGTTTTTCAATCCAAGGATAATCCAAATATCAAAGTCCAGTGTCAAAAAACAGTTCAGTAACAGACTTACATTAAATCCAGTAATATCAGTCAATTAGAAGAAATGGAGGAAAGGCAATATTTTCCAACAGAAGGAAACAGAGATACTCACTCAGACACACACTCTTCTGAGACTAAGACTAAGACAATCCAGGTTTCTGGCTCCATCTTATGGCCCTTTGAAAAACCACACCCAATTGCAGTTTTTGCAATCTCTTAAAGACATAGTACAAAAATGTTTATCCTGGTTTATATATTTCTAACCCAAATACCTGTTAGGTGACTTATATTCCTAACAAAAACCATAACATGGATGACTGAAAATCTCCATAGACATTCGAGTTGTTTGGTTGTTGTTGTTTTTCTTTGAAAATGTTTCATTTCTCATCCAAGAAGCTTCTTCAATTCTGAACTAAGCTGAACTGAAGAAACTTCTTGGATGAGAAGCAAAACATTTTCAAAGGAAAAAAATCCAACAAAGTTCAGTTGCTATTTGGAAAAAAGCATTTTGGGGACAACCATGACCTGGATGGCTGAGAATCTGCATAGATACTAATTCACTCATTTGTATGTTTTAAACATTCAGTTAAAATGAATATGTAAATTACAAAAACTTCAGAAAATTCAAAACTCAAGTTTCTCTTTGGTTCCCGTTTTTCTACTCTTCCATGTACTTCCTATCATCCCTATCATCAAAGCCTCGTAGAGTCCCAGTCAGATTCACTCACGATAGCTGAGATCATTGGTGATTGCTGACTTGGCACACAGGATGAAACCTGGATGGCAGAAAACTGCCCTGCAAAATATAATAGACTGAAGAGAAAGCAGATGACATTCCTTCACTCCAGAACCAATCATATGGCAACAAGATATACAGAATGTAGGTATAATGCCTTTCTCTCTTTAATGAATAAGCATAATTAGTAGATATTCACTGGAAAAAGGGATTTCAAATGGCTGCATATGCAGGACACAGCAATGAAAATCAGAATGAATGAAGCCGGTTTGTGCTTCAAGAGCACCAATTTTTTATGTGTTTTCACAGTCATTCCCAAAAAAGGGACAAAACTTACAAAATGTCACCATGGTGCTGTTTTCAACACATGATGAAAGCATTTAGATGTTGTAGTTGCCATCATTTCCAAATAAAAGCCCGGGGAAATCTTCCACAATGGTGTACCCTTCAGATATGTGTTCCCCAAACCAGAATCCTCAGATATGGTCAGGCTGGATAAAGACTTCTGGGAGTTGAAGACTATCTGGAGAATTCCCAGATGGGAAATGTTAGCATCTGGCTTCAGGTGAATTTAAGTTGGAAAGATCTCTGTTAAGGAATGCTTTAAAAGAATCTGTGTTTCTGTGTATACATTTTGGTCCAAGAAAAAAGGGAGCACTTCACCTCACCGGACTTGACCTCCCCATCACATGGCCCTCACCTGATGTGACCTACACCTGACCCATCACGAGACTTATCACAAGACCTTCAGCTGACATGACTCTCTCATCACAAGACCTACTGACCACACCTTACAAGCAGAAGAACACCAACAATGACATTCCCTAAAGTCAGCTGAAGATGTTTCCTAGCCTGGTAACAAAACATTTGGAAATCAACATACCACAAGCTCAGAGAATGAACCTCCACCTTCACCCTACACTTGAGCTACAGATATTCGCCAATATGCTAATGCGAACAGGACTCTCCCTTTCTATGGGATGATCAAATCCCCATCCTTAATAGAAAAAATAATATAAAATGAAGAAGCTAAAGTGTGTTGGGTCTTTAGAATTCAAACACCTGCCACATAACACCCCAGATATTGATGAGAAAGACAAAATGTATGGATAATGGAGGAGTTCCGGTTTGGGTATCTTCAGCAACAGACCAAAATGCGTGATCATGCGTGGTTTTGATCTGTGCTTGCCGCTGGAGCCACGCCATAGAGTTGGTGAAGAGGGGGGAGATTGCTAGCCGAGTGGAGGGGAGCCGCATCTCTCCTCCTTGGCTGGTCTAAACTTCCTTCCCCGAAGGCAGTTGCAGCGGTGGTCAGAAATGGCCACCTCAAAGAAGAACCCGACTGGATAAGATTGTGCAGGAGGAAGACAAAGAGGAAAGCAGGACAGACTGGGTTAAACAACAGAGAACATTTAAGCAAGGTACCCTGAATCTAAAAGTACCTAGTGGAATACTTCTGAAAGAAGATCTTTAAGTGGTGAAGGAGAGAGAAAAGGAGGTTAAAAACCTTTTTTTTAACCTTTACATTGACAATTACAAGTAGTACAGAAAGAAATTTATATTAATCTATTTTGACACTAATAGGCAACCTTAAGCTGAAATCTAAGTGTCAAAAGGAGAATAAAGATTTTTTTTCTTGATCATTTTAAAGCCCTAAAAAGGACAAGAGTGCAGGCAAAAGGGTGGGACTTGGAATAATGGAAAAATGGTGTGCCACCTGGAAAAATAAAGAGGATTAACAGTGAAACTTTGAAAAGACTCCTGAGGATACATTGTAACTGAAATCTTGTTAAAAGATACAGTAACCCACAGAAAGGAAAAGTAAAGGAAAGAAACAAGAAGAAACAGTCTGGGATCATTTGGTGATTTAAAAAAAAAAGTTTTTGGCATTGGTTTTTTTTTTCTTTCTTTTTCTGTTTTTACTTAAAATCAATCGGGTGGTTGTTGAAAAGTGTTTAAAATGCCATCACTCCTGGAGAAATTGAAGATGAGTCTTAAAAAACAGAAAGAAGATGCAGAAAGGGGAGGAAGATCCTTTGGCTTCATATTTGAATTTTTTGAAATGGAGATCCTGAACTATGAAAAACAAAAGGAAAAGCTTCAAGAGTAAGAAGAAGGGTGGGACAAAGAAGAAGCCATTTTCAATTATCAAATAATGCAAAGTGTGGTAATAAGAGGGGAAAGGGGGGAAAGGAGTTAAAAGTTTGAGATCAAAGGGAACAGCCCAAAAGAAAAATAGTCTGAAAAAGAAGTATAGCAGCAAGGAGAAGCAGAAAAGAAAACTATAGAAGGGAAATTAGAGAGAGAAGGGTATAAAAAAGGGGATGAGAAAATGGGGGAAAAGACAGGGGAAGAACTGATGAGGGACAAAAACAGGAAATAAAGAAAAAGTGGAAACATACTAGGATTAAAGGTACAGCTAGAAAACATAGAGACAATGGATAAATTAAGTTAAAAGTGAGGATTCTGCAAAGGTACAAAAATAGTGTTGTGACAGTAAAATACTGTAATGAGTTAGAAGTGAAATAAGTAAATCTATGAGATAAAACTGTATTGTTATATAATGGTATGTTTATTTATAATTAATGCAATAATAAAGAAGAGAGGGAAACATTGGAATTGTTTCTAAAGATTGATAAAATATTGAAAAGAAATGTGAAAGATTTATAAGGAAATTTATACCAGTTATTAGAATGAATTTGAATAATTATTTTGCTTATTAATAGTAAATAATTTATAAGATAAAACTGTATGACTATCCAATGCTATGCTTATTAACAGTTAAGTAAGAATGAAGAAGGGAGGGAAACATTTCAATTGTTCTCAAAGATTGATAGATATTGAAAAGAAACATGGAAGATTTACAAGGTTCATATTTGAATAACTATTTTGTTTACTAATGTGTATGTGTATGTGCATGTATGTATGCATGTATGTGTGTGTGTGTGTGTGTGTATCATTCAGCTTTGTTCGGGTATTTTCCCACGTCATTGTAGTTGTTCTTTTAAAGTTGCAGCAACGTTTCAGCAGATGGCAGATGAGATTCTGCTGAAACATTGCTACAACTTTAAAAGAACAACTACAATGATGTGGGAAAATACCCGAACAAAGCTGAATGCCATACATGTAAGTACCCACGAAAACTTAAGAAAATGTATATTTTCTTAAGTTTTCGCAGGTACTTACATGTATGGCATTCAGCTTAGTTTGGGTATTTTCCCACGTCATAGTAGTTGTGCTTTTAAAGTTGTAGCAACATTTCAGCAGAATCTCATCTGCCATCATCAGGCTTCTGTATAGTGTTCATCTGTGAGTCAGACTTTTATGGTGGTTTCAGATTTAAATTTGGGGCAGCCTATTGCTGTGCCAGAATGGTTTTTTCTTCCTCCTGATTGGTTGGGAGTCTTGATCTGTGTTTATTGGTCTTGGAGTTTGCTGTGTTCTGCTTGATTGGTGTTTCCAATATCTTCTGTCTGTTTTTTGGCTCTTTTTGTATCTTGATTGGCTGGCAGCATTGTGTTACTTTATTGGAGGCCTTTAGTGCAGCTTGGCTTCGGGTAAATGGACAGCTATCATTAGTTAGGAAGCTGGGTTTCATTTGGGTGCCTGGTTGGGGTGTGTTTGAGCTGGTGGTATCAGGGGGGATCTGTTTGTGCCCAGGTGTTTGCCTGGCTTGTGGTGTGGAGATTTTTTTGTTTGTGAGTGCAGGCTTCCAAATGATTGACAGCCTGGTGGAATCATCTCTTCTGTTCATGCTTTCTGGTCTTTTTTCAATCTCTATGGCTTCTCTGATGATTCTGTGGCTAGGGTTTTCTATAGTGGCTAGGGTTTTGGTGCCATTGAAGTTGATGCTATGACCTGTGGCTTCCATGTGTTGGACTAGTGAGGAAGTGTGTTCCAGCTTTTTGACTGCATTTTTGTGTTCTTCCAGGGAGGTGCTTATTCTTCTATTGGTATGTCCCATGTATGTGGTCGGGCATGATGCACAGGGGACTCGTAGATTCCTTGGTTTTCCAGGTCAATTTTATCTTTGGGGTTTCTAAGGATGACTGCTATTTTTCTGTCTGTTTTGAAGGCAGTCTTGATGTGATGCCTGTGTAGTATATTACTGAGTTTGTCAAAAATCTGCCTGATGATGGCAGATGAGATTCTGCCAAAATGTTGCTACAACTTTAAAAGCACAACTACAATGACGTGGGAAAATACCCGAGCAAAGCTGAATACCATATATGTAAGTACCCACGAAAACAAATATATATATATTTGTTTTCTGAGGTTCTCGCGGGTATTTGAATGTGGATCTTTGGTTATTTGGGTTTTCTCCCACGTAAGATTGGAAGTATCTAGGCAATGTTTCGATGAAGTCTCATTCATCATCTTCAGGCTTGTTCTTCAGCTCTGTGCTTCTCAGAGTGATGTGAGCTTGTTTGTTCTATGTTTTTAGAATTTTTCTTTTTACATTTTCAAGGGGAAGTACCAAGCAGAGTCTAAATGATGAGCTCTACAGGATATAAAATAGATATTCGAAATTTGAATGTTATAATTTTAGAATGCACAAATTCAATGTTTAATGAGATTTCATATGATAATAACAATAAGATTTAAAGGTGTTGCATTTCAATTGGCAATCATAGGGGGAATTTTGCTTCTCAAGAATGTTGGAAGAGAACATATGAAATTGTAAACAAGACAGATGAAAGTATAAGTACAATGAATAAAAAGATAGAAATTTGGGTAAAAGAAATACAATTGAATAAGAAGAAAATGAGATAACCATAAAAGAAAATTAAGAGAAGTAAAGGGAGAAATAGTGAGAAGTTGGAAACAGAGTAATAAGATATGAAGTTGAATACATAAGATGAATATGCATATGAAATTGTGTCTGTATGGAAATGTGATAACCCGGAACGATGCTGCACTCAAATAAGATATTTTATTTGTTTTGTTAAAATTCAATAAAACTTTATTTAAAAAAAAAGTATGGATAATGGATGTGGCAGTAGCTGGAGACAGTAGAAAGAATTGGAAAAGTTAACAAAATACCTACAAATAGAAATAGAGCAACTATGGCAAAAGCAAGTGAAGAGAGTACAATAGTAATAGGGACCTTGGATGCAATCCCAAACCAACTGGAGCACCACTTGAATACTGTTGACAAAAATCCCCATCAGTCAATTGCAAAAGGCAACTTTATTTTGAACAGCTTACATCTTAGGACCATACTTTTTAACACCATCAAACATATTTGTCCATCCAGGTCTTTGGGCAGGACCCCATAAGTGGATGAAAATGCCAAATCCAATCTAAACATTTGCCTGACTGTGTGTCCAACCATAATAATACCCCACAACCACAATTAGGTGAAGAAATATCAAAACACAACTGTTGAGGCTCCATATAGGAAGATTGCAACATCTGTACTCTTAACTCCTTAACTCTGAAAAGATTGTTTTTTTTCAACTGGGCAACTCAGGCTTGCATGCTCAATCAAATCTGGAAGCAGAGTGGAGGGTATCAGTACCATCACAAAGGCTTTTGTAAGCTTTTTCTAGGATCTGTCTGCAAAAGCCATCCTTGCTTGTTCCCACCATCAGGAGGTTGCTAGATTTTCCCATGAATCTTCTTAATAACATTTATACAGAAAAGCAGAGCACAATAGTTGCACAAAGGAAAACACTCTCCACAGTATATTGTTTTTCCTTTTTATGGGTCCTGGAAGATTCATTGTTTATGGAGCACGCGAGGGCTTGTCATTAGCAGATATTTTAGGATCTTTCTGGTTTCTTTCTTTTTCCGTGCACAAATAGGGCTCCTTGGTTCATTCTCAGTTATGGCTATATTTTCACAGGCATTTTCTGGAACCTGTGCTTTTTCACAGTGTGGTAAACATTTGAGGAAAAGTTCCTCGGTGTTAAATTAATGCTGGAAAGTTCTTCTATTTTGGTGCAGAGTTATTCATGCACCAACACACTACAGCTCAAATCCTTTTCAGTGTCGTAAAACGTAAGACCAGCTTGATTGGTCCAACTTAACTCTCACTTAGTCCAGCTTCTGTTCCCATGGAGGTTGACCAGATGCTTGTAGGAAGCTAACGAGCAGGTCATGAGTACAACTGCAGCTTCCTGCTGCTGTTTCCAAGCAACTGCTCTCAAGCAGCACTCTGCCTCCGATATCAGCGGTTATCTATAGCCATCAAGGCTTGTGGCATATAGTTGAACAGAGATGACACTCTGCTTGTCAAAACCTCCTGTACGATAACATTTCTATCATTATGGCTTCCGCTCATCCCTTCTCCAGATAGCAGTGATGCAACCAAAGAGTACTGCTCCCCTTTTCCCTCCCAGTGCCATCCCAAAATTTCCATTTGTGTCATTCCCCTCCCCCCCCTTTTTTGTGCTAAGTTACATGATTATTTAGCTTGGTGATTTATATTTCTAAGTGCTTTAACTTTCACTGCTGGATCTTATAGCATCATTGTGAAGAGCCTTGCAAAATGTCAGGAGAATTGAGATATTCAATTGTAGAATAATAAATAGTCGCTTCCATGGGAAACCTCCTATCCCTTCCAAAGTATAATACATGAACTGCATAATAAATAGCATAGCTTATCCTATTTCTATTACATTAGACAGTCAGTTGGTTTTCTGGGAATTAGTATTATTTTCAAGAGCCATTGGGAATTTTAGTCCTGTCTTAAAAACACCAACTGGAGAGCTTTGGACAGATCACTCTCTGAAACAGACAATGGCAAGCTACCTCTGCAATCTCACCAAGAAACTTACAGGGACTGGACTAAGCAGACACCATGAATCACCACTGGTTTGGATGCATGCATACACAGAAACACACACATAGCATTGCTTTCGTTGATTTCTATAAGATGCTTTGCAGGGGAGGGAGGACATGTTAGATAGCAGTTCGATAGAAAAGGGACAAATACAGAGTACTGTAATTTGGTGTATCAACATGAGAATAAATGCCAAAGGGAAGAACTTGGACATTGCCTGAATAGATGCAAATAGTAGCCATTTTGATCTAGACTAAAGATAATGAAGTTATGTATTTTTTCCTCTAATGGAAATTTACAAATATCAATGTGATTATAATTAGAAGGACTATGAGAATTTAAGGGTGAAGAGCCTGTGGGTTGGTTTCTGAACATTTCATTACCAGGCTAGGTAACATCTTCAGCAGAGTTTAGGAGATGTCAGTGTCAGTGGTTCTTCTGTTCATAAGGCTTCAGGTGTGGGTATGTCAAGTGAGGGTCTTCTGATGGGCCAGGTGTGAGTCATCAGTGACAATCTTGTGATAGGTCCTGTGATAGGGAGGTTACATCAGTTCAGGGTCATTGGGAGGTGAACTGCTGGTGGTGGTGGTGGTTACATGGATTGGTTGAGGTTCAGTGCTGTGTCTGGTTTAATAGCAATAACTGCGAGAGGAATCTTGGACTCTTAGTGGACAACCAGGTAAAAATGAGCCAGCAGTGTGTAGTAGCAGCCAAAAAAGCTAATGCAATCCTATGTTGCAATACCAGAGGGATACAATCGAGATTAAGTGAGGTGCTAATACCACTCTATAAAGCCTTAGTAAGACCACATCCAGTTTTGGTCACCACAGTATAAAAAAAATATTGTGACTCTAGTAAAAGTTACAGAGAAGAGCAACCAGTATGCTTAGGTGACTGGAGACTAAAACATGATGAACGGTTGCAGGAACTGGGCATGGCTAGTCTAGTGAAGAGAAGGACCAGGGGAGACATCAAAGCAGTCTTCCAATATTTGATGGGCTGCCACAGAGAGGAGGGGGTCAAGCTATTTTCTAAAGCACCTGTAGGCCAGACAAGGAATGATGGATGGAAACTGAACAAGGAGCGATTTATAACCTGGAAATAAGGAGAAACTTTCTGACAGTGAGAACAATCAACCAATGGAACAGCTTGCCCTCAGAAGTTGTGGGAGCGTCATCATTTGAGACTTTTAAGAAGAGATTGGATTCCCATCTGTCAGAAATGGTTTAGGGTCTCCCGCTTGGTCAGGGGGTTGGACTGGATGACCTACAAGGTCCTTCCAACTCTGATTATCTGTTAACTGTTATCTGGTTGGCTGTGCAGTTGATTTGGATTCTGAGGGGTTTGTAGGCTGATTATAGGTCAATGTCTGCTGATGGAATTACTTGTGGAGTGCCAGGTTTCAATGAACTCACAAGCGTGGTGTGTCATGCCCCTGTTGGAGACTGACTCCGAGGGAGAGGAGGAATAGGCGAGAGGGAGTGGAGGCTGTGGAGGAGGCAGGGGAAGGGCAGAGGCTGACTGGGCAATGATAGGAAGACTCAGGCCCATCCCCTCTCCATCCTAGGGCATGCAGGGAGGAGAGGATAAGGGAGAGATGTGAATGGCATGGTCTATGGGGGAGGAAAGGGCCTTGATCCTCTTCATGGGCTGCAGCTGTAAGAACTGGTTAAAAGGACGGACATGGTATGGACCAGTGCTGAAAACAAAGCATGGAAATATCTCTGTCGTTCCTCTCTGAGTTTGGCGTTCTTCCCAATGTGTGTTCCGATATCTGTGGACATCTTCAAGCCCTTATCTTGCCTAGTTCCCTTAATTACTTCGGTGTGGTTTGTGTTGTTTTTACTCTTTATAATTTATAGGCATTTTTAGTTTAAATGACATTTCTTCCTTTTCGTAACTGCTTGTGGGGGAGTTTTTTGTCTCCAGTCAAGGATATTTGGAGCTTTGAAGCAAAGTGAAGGAATAAAAGGGGCTTCACTTGTTTTTGTGACTGTGTTTATTTTGTATCCCACCTTGGGTCATTACATGGTGGGTGGTAGCTTGGCTGATGATTTTGGCATTGCTTAAATCGAACTGGTGCTGTTTGATGTCAGTATGGGTAGACATTAAGGATTTGGGATGTTACCTAGCCTGATAATGAAATGTTCGGAAACCAACCCACAAGCTTGGAGAATGAACCTTCACCCACATTTTACACTTGAGCTACAGATATTCGCCATTACTACAAACTATAAGAATTTCTTTAAAAATTAAAAAAAAAAACACTATTTGATACAGGAAAAGCAAATTTGAAATGAGAATGAAGAAAAGCATAGGAAAGGCTTTGAAAGAGTGTAGTAGGCTTTGAAGAGAAAAGACTAGACGTGTCATAGAAGATGCAAGATACAGAGACAAAATATCAAGTAATAATTCAATGTGTACATGAAAGACAATTTAAATTTCTAGGAGTATGGGAAAAAACATTATTGGTAATAACATCTGGAAGATGTGAAATGATGGGATAAAAATAATTTGTAAAATGTAATGTTCCTGAGATAATTTGTGTAAAATATTCAGTCACTTGAAACACCATTTTGGGACACACGGATTTATTATTTCATAATAATATAGGAAAGCAAAACATGGACTGGGGACATCTGTGACTCTTAGACACAAAAATGGAGTTCATGGAAACATATATAATGTCCTGTTGGTCAGTTGTTCATAAGGAAATTTATTAGCTGACTGGTTGACTCATTTGCTTAACTACGAAAGCAGAAGTGACCTCATAAGCCCAATGCATTCACATAATTTTTCACCTAATAACCATGGTGCTTAGCAACAGAATTGCTGGCTCCAATTGTGGTCAGTAAGTGAGGACTACCTGCAACTGCAGACAATTACAGCAAAATCTGCTTTTTTCTTTGTAGTACATAACCCTGCCACATTAAGAACCAAACTTGATTTTCCCTTAATAAACACTTTCCAACTATATATAATGTTTTTTTTCAATAATTAAAAAGACTAAGGAGAGAATCTTACTTGGCGTATCCTAAATAGTGGGAAGCTTTAATTCTTTCCAACCTAGCTTCATCAGAACTTATCTATATGCAACTAGAACACATTTTTAAAAACCATTGGATGTTCCTGATTGCATTCCATGCTATTTTCCAAATAAGATTTGCTCCCTTCCAGCTGTAATTAATTAAGGTAAAACTTGATATGCACTTAATTTAGCCTTTAATGACTACTGAAATACCACTCATATCCCCAAGAACAGTTTTTAGATTTATTGCTTATAGCATTTAAGAAGCACCCATGCATCTTAAGGCTTTTTGTGTATAGAAAATCTAACATTTAACCCTTGGCATCTCCAGTTAAATAGCAGATCATTTAAAAAAGACCCTTGTCTTTTGTGAGGTAGAGGCAGCCCACATAAATAAATTAGGCTAAGTAGACAAATGGTAACAAGTGAGTCCTGACCTGAAATTCAGAAAGCCTTGTGTTAGAGCAACTGTCCATTCTACCCTTGAATTGTTCATGAAAACTGTGCATCACTTGAACAAAAAGCCTGCAGCCCAAAGGCATGAATTTGAAATGGCATTCAGGTCTATTCTATCAGTATTTTTCCCCTACTATCATATGATACAATAATCAAAGCAAGGCATTTTAAAAAGGCCAACTGCATGGCATTCAGAGTCAAAATCAATATCTTTGCAAGAGTAAAGCCCATTGATTCTGTTTCCAAGAAAGAAAAAAGCTGTAACCACGACAAATGTGGCTACTTTGATATTTGGTAATCAGAAAACAATTAAAATATATATAAGGTATTTATAATTGTTCTAAATGTGCCCTAATCTAAATGTGAAAAATTCTATTATATACAAGGCTTTTACTAAATATATCAAATAGAAGTAAAATAAAGTGTAACGTAGATGTTAAAATAGAAGGTTATATTCTGGGGGTTAAACATTACCAAAAGCAGAAGGGTAACCAGTGACATACAAATGACTTCTTATTTTTAAAGGAAGCTTCAGCAATTAATTTGCTTGATTTGTTGAGGAATCAGTTCCTTAGAACTTACTCTTAATCAGTTTATTAATGTTGAATTAGACAAATGTAGTATTTCTGTTGCTTCTACAAACTTTTTCCTATCCTTATTTAAAAATCTGATTTGAGCGTACTTTTTGGCATTGATTTAGATTGTTTCAATGCGTAAAATAAATTCTGATATGCATTTCCAAAGTTTGTGGGTCCCGGACTGTGGGTTGCTGGTAAAATCATGATCGTGGTGATGCGGTGGTTAGAGTGCAGCACTGCAGGCTACTTCTGCTGACTGCCAGCTGCCTTCAATTTTGGCAGTTCAAACCCCACAAGGCTCAAAGTTGACTTAGCCTTCCATCCTTCTGTGGTGGTAAAACCCAGATTGGTGGGGGAAATATGCTTACTCCATAAACCGCTTAGAGAGGGCTGGAGAGCACTGTAAAGCGGTATATAAGTCTAAGTGGTATTGCTATCACCCAAACCACATGACTGCAGAGATGCTACCAGGGATGAAACTTTGAAATGCTTTTCATGTGTTGCTCTTCAGTGCCATCATAAATTTGAATGGTCCTTGAATGAGCAGTTGCTAAGCAAAGGCCATTGGAATATCATTTTGAAATAGAAATATTAATATTTAGAGTACTTGAGTCTTTTTTTTTTTTTGCTACTGTCCCTCTTGCCCCATGTTCTTCTTATGCAAACAAAAATCTTAACTCACAGATAATTTAGTCCATGAAGGTCTGCCCGTTCATATACAGATGGAACCATGGACAGCTCCTTCTACTTCTATACCACTTTTTTTCCCCCAAAGCACCTCTGTTTTAGATTCTTGCTATAGCTGAGCAAGTTTAATCTTTGTATTTCTTTTTACCTACCTCCCTAGCTGAATTCAGACAACTTAGAAGACAGTTTAGTTGTTTTCCTGTTGACCATATTTCAAGCAAAACAAAACAAGATAAGAGTTTTTCAACTGCAAATAATATTGGAACTAGAAACAGTTCTATATTTGGTACCACAACTGTATGCTTCTATAGTGATAAAATTTTGGATCACAGAATGCAACATTTTAACATAGGATCACTGAACTGGAAAATGAAGCAAAGATTATCCGCACAAAAGAGAAACAAGGATCAATTTCTCTCTCTCTCTCTTTTAACTAGCATTGGAAATACAAATTTCCAAACTAAAATACCTGACATTTTTTCAGCACTGTTTTACACTATTCAGTTCTGTATCAAAATATTTAAACCTTTTAAATATTCATCTTAAATTGGCTCTACAATAACTTACCTAGTTTGATCCAATTTTCCTCTTCAACAAAACTGTAAAAACCATCTTCAAGATTGTGAAAAATGTTGTACTTTAACAGACTTAATATTTTATTAATAAATAAATAATAATAAATCATTGCATTGTCAGTAAATGATAGATTCAGAACTATTTGTGTACATAGTTAGAAATCAATTTTCAATTTTAACACCAGGAACAGACATATTGTACCACAATAAGGGGAAAAAGTGAGACATACGAAATATAATATGACAAAATGATGATCACTTGAACTCTATAACCTTTTTAATCTTCAGGAAGTTATTTTTACACAAGGGAGTATGAAAATATGTGAGCCTTAGTGGCAGTTGAAATGGGTACAGTCCTGGGAAAAGATTCGCCAGTTGATTATTTGGCCTACTTATTCTATAACCAGGTATTAAGAATTGTGAATATAGAACCAAGGAAAACCTCATACTAATGAGTTAACTTTGTTGTATTTTATTCTAATAGACTGTCTTCCCCAGCAATGAGTTATGTATAAACTATCTTCATGAACTCTCCCTTGAAATTTTCTCCTGAAGAAGACAAATTAAAACTGAAGAAAATATTCTTGTGGAAATCTTTTTTTTTTTTCCATTTCTTTGAAATTGCAAAGAGCATAGTTTATTTTTTTTCATGCACTCTTACAGTTATGATCGTATGGAATGTACCTGTTTATAAAAGATTGCTAAAATGATATATTTACAGTAAATGCCTTCTTTCACTTAAACATAAACTGCTAGCATGCAAGTAACATTACCAAATTATAAGCCAGGGAAACTCATTCAGAAATATAGTTCTTGAGCAGTTTTGGTAAAGAAGGGACTTATAGTTGTTGGGAAGTTCCTGTACTGTAACATCTAGCTGTCAATAGAAGAAAATGTTCGCAGCTCAAGGTTCAATTATGGAGTCCTTGATGGTTTCTGAGTTTCACATAATTTAGGAAGCACTTTGAATGATACGAAAATTTGTTGACTGGCTAACTAGGAGCAGTATACATAGGTGATAGGACAAAGTGGGAGAATCATGGGTTGTGATTAAATGAATCTGCAAGCAGAATGGAGATTGGTGTAGCACATTTCCTCACAATGTTCATGGCCATTACGATCAACTCAATTAGGCTATGGAAAAACATTAAAAATATACAATCAACATGAACCACACACACTTCTTGTGTTGACTCTATGCTTCATTTCTATGTATTTTGCTCCATTCATAAATCATGCAAGCACTTGATTAGAGATCAAGTATAGGAAATAACTCAGTCACTTACTAAGCCACCCACTATTATTCCATTGCCTTCTCTTCTCTTCTTCTTAATTACTCTTATTACATTCAATATTATCCTTCTCAAGTGCCTTTATTTTATTATTTTATTTGCACGCAGATTTGTTGCATGTGGGATTCTGTTATTAAATGGGATTCTGTTGTTTTCATTCTCTTCACATTTCTTTTATGACTTACTTTTGCATACTTTCTCAGTGAATTTAGCAATCCTGTTTTTTGTGCATGAAAAGGAAGGGCAAACCAGCAATCTCTGGAAGACATACAGTTTTTTAGATTCCTCTTTAGTGGATAAGGATATTTTGGAGCATCACCCAGATGAACAAGACAGTTGCCTTTTCTTACATGGGACTTTACTGAGTTGTCTCTGGCTTCAAAAATTATTCCTTGGAAAATGGTTTTCACTGGCAAACAAAAAAAACAACAACAATTCACCATTAAAGAGATAGAGAGAGAAAGACAATAGTTATCACTTACAGAATATAAATATGATCATGCCAGCTGAATAATTAAAATTTGAGCCAAGTTAAACATCCACTGCTCACATGGAATTATGCAACAATTTTTAAAAGCCTAGAGCTCAAAACTGATCACATGAATTATCTTGTAAAAAGGGCTGCTATCCCATATGGTAAAAAATTTCAAACATTATCAGAGAAAAGGAGGTATAAAAGCAAACACATTTTCTAAGTGGGCTGAAATTAATTTCTGGGGAAACAATTCCTAGTATCTTGAATTCTTTCTCAGCTATAGAAGATTGGTTCTTTCTCTCTGGCTTTTTTTTCCTTTCAGCAAGCCAGAATTTTATATGCTAATATTTTTTAGTTGGACAGAGGGTTTTCGCTGCTGTTGTGTCACAGCAATGAACTTTAATCAAAGTACTACTAGATAACTTACCAACATTTCTTGTTATATCTACATCATCTATATATCTATATCTATATCGACATCTAATCTACACCTACAATTAATCTATACAGTATACTTTAAAAACATTTCAGCTACTCCTTAATTAATTATAATGTAATCTAAGCAGAAATATAAAGATACAGCGATGATACTATTATATAAAAATGGAATACTTTGCAAAGGATCTCTAACCAATTATATAAAAAGAGTTACAGTATATAGTGAGAAAGAAAAATATATTTATCTATATACTAAAAGAAAAAACAGCAAAAAAGCCCGAGAAAATTAAAAAAAGAAAACCTTTGAACACCACCAATAACAAAACTAAAATCTCCAAAGAGAGAAAAATCCAAATGAAACCTATCTTTAAATATAAAGAGAAAAAAAATTAAAGAGAAAAAAAGCACACTGCATGTTATATAATTAAAATATATAGTTTTCTTTAAATCTTAATTTTTGTATTTTTTTTTTAACCTAGATCACACAGGATCATATTGTCAGGTCTTGCTTCTCTTTTGTCACAGTGATAACAAATTTTTATTAAGTCAAGTTTTAGAGTCGAGAGCCTATATATTCTTGTATCTTTTTTTCAAAAGTCTAAGCTTGCTGTATCCAAGTTCTTCCCAGACTGAAAAATGCTGCCTTTCAAGAACCTAATTCACAATTGTAATAATCAGAGTCATTTCAGGATCCACTGCTTTTGTCAAAATGAGGAAAGCAGCATTGCATAAACTTTTGCCCTTTTGTACAAGTGTGCAACATTATAATGCATATCCAACATGGGCAGAACTTTCGTTACGGATTTAGATGTGTGCTGTCAAAATATGAAAGCTGCTGGCAGACAGACTGTAAACTCAACCCTCAGTAAAAGCTCATTTCTCAAAAGAGTTTCAGACAGAAATGTAAAATTAATAAAAACAACTTTTCTGAACATGTCTTGACCTTGAGCATGTTCAAATTTCACCATTTCATGCTGGAAGGGTATGGATTTTATTAGCCTGATGTGTGCTTTCATGCTGACCCAACTTTGTAGGAATGAAGTCCTTAGAATAAGACTTCAAGTTTTAAATAGGCAATTTAGGTATGTGTAATTATGACACTATGAGAATAAATTGTAAAGATACTCCTTGGATAGGTTGCAGGATGTTTCTCTGTGTTACATATTTGAACCCCATTAGGAAACCTAAATAACTCAATTTATCTTTTTATATGTTGCCAGTCTCAGAATTAAATACTGACTGACTCATATCTAACATTGCATGTTTTCTAGGGTTTCCGGTTTCGCGTGGCTTCAGGGCAGCAGGAATTCGCGACCGCTCGCAATTCCTGCTGTGCTAGCCGCCGAGGTCCCCCCGATCCAGATGGATCAGGGGGATATGGCTGCCCTGTAGGGACAGCCGAAGAGAGAGGGGAGCTGGACAGGGGGTTGGGGGTGTTGCAGACCCCCTCCTCATCCTGAAAAACCCCTTTTTCCCAAGGCGGTGGAGCGGTGGTCAGCAATGGCCACCACGAAGAAGCCAGCAACCGGGTAAGATTGTGCTGGAGGAAGCAAGAAGAATGAAAGTGCTGGCTGAGCCGGGTCAATCAACATCCTTCAAATTTGTTGGAACTGAGCTGTTTGAATTGCTGGAGGATACATTGTATCCCTAAGAAGATCGAAAGCGGCGGAGAAGCTGTTAAAAGGAACTTTTTTTTTTTCCTTCACTCTCCCACCCCATGGAAACAGCAGATATGAAATATGTTTGGGCATTGAAGGTGAATTATTCTGAAAGTTGAAGCTAAGGGACAAAAGGGTTCCTGGACATTGAAAAACTTAAGAAATTGGAAAACCCTTATTAGAGGTATGGATTTCTGATTATTTAAAATTGATGTTGCAAGTGGGAAGGGAGAGGAAAAAAAATTGGAGCAGAAGCTGAAAAAGGAGGAGATTGCCTAGAATCCCAAAGAAAGGTATATGGTAATTGGACCTCTTTGATAAAACATTAACCCCAGAAAGAGAAAGAGAAGAAGGAAGAAAAGTATTAATTTTTGGAACTTTTTTTGAATTATTTTTGATTAAAAATACTTGTGGTTGTTTTGGAAAAAGTTTCTCTTTTCATGATGGCATCGCTTGTGGATGAACTAAAGACTGAATATCAAAAATATAAAAAGGAAGATACTTTGGGCACTTTGTTTCAATTTTTAGAAATGGCATGATGTACTTATGAAAAGTTGACTACGCAGCAGAAGGACTGGGACAAAGAAGAAGAGGAAGAAGAAGCCATCTTTGATGAACAATGGGTTCTTTCCGGGGAGGAGGAGAAAAAGGATAAGAAAAAAAAGAAACAACTTTTCTGAACATGTCTTGACCTTGAGCATGTTCAAACTTCACTATTTCATGCTGGAAGGGTATGGATTTTATTAGCCTGATGTGTGCTTTCATGCTGACCCAACTTTGTAGGAATGAAGTCCTTAGAATAAGACTTCAAGTTTTAAATAGGCAATTTAGGTATGTGTAATTATGACACTCTGAGAATAAATTGTTAAGATACTCCTTGGATAAGTTGCAGGATGTTTCTGCGTGTTACATATTTGAACCCCATTAGGAAACCTAAATAACTCAATTTATCTTTTTATATGTTGCCAGCCTCAGAATTAAATACTGACTGCACTCATATCTAACATTGCATGTTCCTGCTACAGAGATATAAAAAACATATCTTATTTGGTTCAAAAAGATATATTCTGCCTAACAACCAGGTACCATATTTTTCATGATTTTACATTCAAACAATATTAAAGAACATTGTTAAGCCTGGGTTCCCCAACCAGGGTTAACACTGGTTATGGGCCCAGAGGCTGCAAAGTCAGTTTAACTAGGATAAAACAGATTTATGTAAAAGTGAGAGTTTGTGTTGTTATACATTACAGTAAACAGACAGCTGTGTTTTATTAATTATAGTTTTATATCCATACAAAGAAAACATGGCACAAGTCAATCTACAAAGTTTGTCCCTTATATCCAAGTTGGATGGAACAAACTATGTATCATGGTCAATGAAATGTAGTCTGCTTCTACGAAGAGAAGGTTTGTGGAACATAATTGAAAATCCACCAAACGTAGAAGAATGGGATCCAGAGGATGATGAAGATAAACTAAAGATAGAAGAATTTATGCATAAAAATGAACACGCTATTTGCATAATTGCTTTAACCTTAACTGACCAACAGCTTGTTTATATCCACGGAGAGAAAACAGCTGTTGGGTGTTGGCAGAAGCTGAAGAGGATTTATGTTCGAGATAATGTTGGTGCTCACATAAATCTTACACGAAAGCTTTTCAGTACGCATCTCCAGACGAATGGTGATATGCTGAGTCATTTGAAAACTATGCAAAGCATTTTTCAAGAACTGCATGAGAAAGAGCTTATTTTCTCTGAACTACACCAAGTCTACATAATTCTATCTTCACTTGATGAAAGTTATGATAACTATGTAACTTCCCTTGAAATTTTGCCAAAGGAAAGTCTAACTTTAACTGATATAACTGGCAGATTGATTGAAGAGGCCAGAAGAAGGCTTGAAAGAGATGATTTAAGGAGGGAACAACCTCAAAAAGAAGATAATGAATCTCCTACTGCATACGCAATTAAAAAGTGTTTTAATTGTGGAGGAAGAGGACATTTGGCAAGATTTTGTAAAAAGGCAAAGCGCCAGAACGCTGGCCAGAATACTAAAAGTCATCAAAAGATAAATAAAAATTTAGAGTTAGCCATGTATACTAACGGAGCTGTAAAAAATAATTTATGGGTGGTTGACAGTGGAGCATCCCACTGTATAACAAATGATAACAGAAATTTTATTAAAATGTCCAAGAGTACACAGCAGATATCGTTAGCCAATGGCTGGAAACTGAAAGCTAAAGGTCAAGGTATAGCATATTGTTCTTTTATAAAAGAGAATGTAAAAATGTTATATGTACCACAACTTAAGTTTAATTTAATTTCAGTTAGAATTTTGGTTAAACTAGGATATGTAGTTACTTTTAAAGGAGATAACTGCATAATTGAAAAAGAAGATAAGAAAATTACTGCATCTTTAAGAGGTGAATTATATGTGTTAAATGATGATGGTTTAAAGGTGGCTAACACAGTTTATGAAAATAAGAAACCCCATGATGAATGTATTCACTTGTTACATCGAAGGCTAGGGCATTTAAATTTTAAAATGCTTAAGAGAACTGTTGAATTATCTAAGGGAATATGTTTGAAACCTTGTAATAAGTATTTGCAGTGTAATGCTTGCAATCAAAGCAAAGCAAGGGTCATACCGGCTAATAGAGTTGATGGATTTACTACCAAAGAGCCTTTAGAAGTAGTATTTGCTGATTTAATAGGTCCGAAAAAACCAAGTGTAGGAGGAGCTCGTTACATACTAAGTATAATGGACCATTATTCTAGATATGGGTTTTGCTATTTAATGAAAAGCAAAACTGAAACGTATCAAAATCTCTTTAATTGGATTAAATTTGCAGAAAGGAAAACTAAAAAGAAATTAGTAACTCTTATAACAGATAATGGTACGGAATTTACAAATAATAAATTCCAGAACAGACTAAGAATGTTAGGTATTCAACATAAAAAGTCTGCACCATATAGGCCACAATATAATGCCTTTATAGAGAGAAGAGGCCAAACATTACAATCAATGACACGAACTATGATGTCTGATTCAGGATTACCTGACAATTTATGGGGAGAAGCAATAATGTGTGGTAATCATATATTAAATAATGTTGTTAATTCAACAACAGGTGAATTGCCATTCACATTGTGGCATGGTACAAAACCTGATTTAAGTTACATGCACACATTTGGAGCACCAGCATGGGTGCATATCCCTACACAACTTAGACACAAAGGACAGCATAGAGCTAAAAGATTATTTTTTGTAGGATATACATCTAATCATAGATCTTATAGATTCTGGGAATCAGGTACATCTAGAGTTTACACCAGTGCTAGTGCAAAATTCCTAGAACATGTAGGATGGAATAGATTAGAGCGAGATTTAAATAATGAAGTAATTATTGAACCCTACAAAAGGCAGAAAGAACAAATTAGTTATAAGAAGAGTCCAATTAAAGAAGAAGTCCACGAAGAGCAAATAGGACCAGAACAAGAGGAAAACAGTTGATCAGGAAGAGTTAGATAATCAAGAAGAGTTAATAAATGAAAGTCCACCTGTAAGTCCTGTAATACCTAGATGTACTACACGTGTAACTAGACCACCTGATAGATATCAAGCAAGTATAGTTTGCCAAGTAACTAAAGTTCCAACTAGTGTAGATGAACTTAAGATGTATCCTGCTAAGGATCAGGAGAATTGGCAAAAAGCAATGGAAAAAGAACTAAATTCATAAAAGGTAATGAAAGTTTATGAAGATGCTAAATTACCTCCAGGAGAAAAATGCATTGGGTGCAAATGGATATTTAAAGTAAAAACTGGAAATGATGGGACTGTTACCCATAAAGCTAGGTTAGTAGCTCAAGGATTTAATCAAACTGCATCTGATTACGATGAAGTTTTTGCACCAAGTCTTAAAGCAACATCTTTAAGAGCAGCTTTAGTGTGGGCAGCTAAGAAAAACTATGTCATTAACCATTTAGATTTAGAAACTGCCTATCTGCATGCACCATTGCAGCACACTATATATTTAAGAAAACCAGTAGGTATAAAAGACAATAAAGTAAATAGTAATGATTGTTGGAAACTCAAAAAGAGTCTTTACGGGTTGAAACAATCTGGGTTTGAGTGGAACCAATATATTGTGAAAGAGTTAAACAATATAGGTTTTAATCTGGTTTAGCAGATCCATGTGTGTTTAAAAGAGAAAATAATGGAACGGTGTCATTATTGTTATTATTTACAGATGATATTGCTTTGATAACTAAGACTAATAATGAAGCTAATGAGATTATATCATTATTAGCCAAAAAGATAAAATTAAAGCATTTAGGTGAAATTAAAAAGTATCTAGGATTGACAATTAACAAAACAAAAAATGGTTTTAAGATATCTCAAGAAGATAAAATTTGCCAATTAATTAAAATGTTTAAAATGGAACTTTGTAAACCGGCAAAGACTCCAATGAGTCAGGAAGTTTGCCAAACTGATGATCAAAGTCCCAAATTTGATAAGTCCACATATCAATCTTTGATTGGTAGCTTATCATATATAAGCAATTGGTCTAGGCCAGATATAGCTTATAGTGTTAATCAGCTGGCACGTTTTAATTCAGATCCACATCAATGTCATTGGCAATCATTAAAGAGAATTTTAAGATATCTTAAAGGAACAATGAACCATGCATTGTATACAGAACCAAAGGGTGATTTGAGACTTAGTGCCTATGCAGATGCAAGTTTTGCAACTGATATAAACACAAGAAAATCAACATCTGGGATGGCTATATTATTTGGTAAGACATTAATAGGGTGGAGGTCAATCAGACAACAGCATATCAGCTTGTCCACGATGGAAGCGGAATTTTCATGTCTGTCATTATTATGCACTGACTTGATTTTGTACAAACAGTTATTATTAGACATGGGTATAACTGTTAAAGATTCCATTATTGTCTACGAGGACAACCAGGCAGCTATAAAGTTAGCTACTAGTATTGCTGTAAAAACTAGATCAAAGCATACTGATTTAAGATACTTAAATGTTAGAGAATCTGTAAAGAATGGGCTAATTAAATTGGAATACTGCATGACAGAAGAAAATATTGCAGACCAATTTACAAAAGCTCAAGGAGTAATTAAGTTTAAAGAGAGTTGTAACAAATATGATTTAAAGATGTAAATAGTTATATTTATTATTATTTCCTAAAAGGGGAGAATGTTAGGGATAACATTGTTTACCCTAACTGGTTTAGGTAAAATAATAACTAAGTAATCATAGTTTGTTAGTTAAAGTGTCTGCAACTTTAAATATGGGAATGTAATTAGGGGAGTGGTTGTGAAAGCACTTTAAAAGAAGCAAGACGACAGCTTGCTCTCTCTCTGGCTTTGATGATCCCTGATTACTGCTTGGAATCAAGACTGCATTGCTCGAACGGGAGAGAAACAAAGGACTGATTTGTAAGTGAACTGACATAGGATATTCTGCACGGACTTTGCTAACTGAATATCCCTGAATAGACTGACTAAATGATACATGACTATTGGACTGTTATTTTGACTATGCTATGAACTCATAATGGAATAAACTATATTTTTGATAGCACAAGCGTATCTGTTATTTTTACTGTATGTTAATAAACATACAAACTAATCTCACTCATTTATCTGTGTGCCTATCTGACTAACGCTGCACATTCTGTTTAGCTTGTCTCCCTAACCCTGGTTGGGGAAACCAGGCTTAACAAACGTATTCTAAGTAGTTACCATTTCCACAGCAAAAGTGATATCAAAATTAAAATATGTGTTGTGGTTTATTTGTTTGAATGAAGCTTTGAAGCGTTACCTGGAGTTTTGATCAAATTTCGGAAGTAGAGGTGAGATGTTTACACAATTCTTCAGTTTTCTTCCTGGTTTCACTTTTAGAATATAGCATAGCTAACACTGCTAAATCATTCTTTGGGAGAATAAATTGCTGGCCTCCTAATCAGAGGTGGTATTCAGCAGGTTCTGACCAGTTCTGCAGAACTGGTAGCAGAAATTTTGAGTAGTTCAGAGCACCGGCAAATACCACCTCCAACTGGCCTCACCCCCAGCTATTCTCTGCCTCCTGAGTCCCAACTGATCAGCTGGGTCTTCTTTTGTTGCCCTGCACAGGAGAACGGACCTGGAAAGCAGGTTAGTGGGGTGGGGAGGGAATGGGGATTTTGTAATAACCTTCCCTCAGGAGTAGGGAGGGAATGGAGATTTTGCAGTAATCTTCCCCCTGGAGTGGGGTGGGAATGGGGATTCTGCAGTATCCTTCCCTTGCCACACCTACCATACCACACCCATCAAGCCATGCCACGCCCACAGAACTAATAGTAAAAAAATTTGAATCCCATCACTGGTCCTAATACTTAGATCCAGTTATAGAATGGAAGGCACCATTTAAGACTTGATGCCACTAAATCATTCCAGACAGATGGCTATCTAGCTTCCAGTGAAGGAGAGCTGAGCCTTTTGGGGATAATCAGATTCTTTCATTACCAAACTGATCTAATTGATAGAAAAAAATTACTAACGTTCAATTGGAATGCCTTCCTGCCTTCCTATATTTAAACCCATTACATCAAAGTAAAAAGAAATTGATTTGTTTTGAGAGTTGAACCAAATTAAATTGTTTTTGTGAAAAAGAAAAGTCTCGTCAACATGATTTTCATCTTCCAGGCTCTTGCCAAAGAATGTTGGAAGAACTGATGTAATCCAAGGGTATCCAACCATGGCAATTTTGAGACTTGTGGATTTCAACTCCCAGAATTCCCTAGCCAGACACGTTGGCTGGGGAATTCTGGGAGTTAAAGTCTACAGGTCTTGAAGTTGCTAAGGTTGGACACCTCTGATGTACTCAATCAATGGCACCCTTAAAATATTAAAGTATTAGATTACTCCACTGCCAGTAAATATTCAGATCTTCTAGCTTTACATTTGAAGGCCAAAAATAAGGAGGGACAAAAATGCAATAGGGGGAAGAACATTTGCAAATCCTCCCCCACTCCATTTTTATTGCTCAGTGCTACAAATTGTTGCATATTTTCATATCAAGAGTTGTGAGTTTCAAGAAGTGCGTGGGAGAAATGGGAGACTGTATCCCACTTTTAAACATTGCATTAAGCTTTCAGACTTTCGCAGTGCAATTACGGGACAAACAACACCAGCCGTTAAGTTTACGGTTTCTCATTAAAACTATCATTTGCAAGTCATGTACATTTTTCATGACAGATTTCCAGTGGAAAAAAAATGACCTTACACTTCTGGTTTTGCATAGAGGATGCTTTACAGCCTCAGTATAACAAAGATGTTGTGATTAGTGTTGCAACCAATTTATATAAATTGACAAGGTGAATCTGAAAATTTTGTAAAGACCAGTGAGTGATGTTTTGGCTGAACTTTCTTATAAGCAGAACCAGACATAAACTGATTGTGACATCTCCTTATTATTACATTATACATTGATGTACTGTAATAGTTAATGTTATTGCTATTATTACTATTATTATAATCACTGTCACTATTTCTGCCAAACCTGTCTTCTGCCAGACAGGTAAACCTCTATTACCTGTCAGAATAAAATATATGACTATATGACAAGCAGGCATATTTACACCTCTAGCTCCAGCTATAACTGATGACCTTGTCTATGAGGATTAGCCAGGTGAACAAACACACCTGAGAGGAAGTTAGACATTGGTCAGGTGACTTAATGGCTCAGATTAGAAGGAATCTGTGACAAACAGTTACTGAAAAACTCTTGATAGATTTGATATGTTCAGTACAGAAACAGGGTGTGGGAAAAAAATAGGTGACATTGCATACCAAAACTTGTACTGTTTAGTGAGATGAGGGGAAAATGTTTATTGATTTCAAAATCTGGATATAGAAATAAAGCAGTGGAAAGTGAGTGGGGGAATCTATTCTGGTTAATATCATAATTATTACTCTCTAGATTTGTCGTGACACTCCTGCATTAGTTTTTGAAAAGGAAAGTTAAGATATGGTGCATCGACTTTCAGAATAAAACATATTGTGATTAAAATCGTTAGCAATTTGGAGAGCAATCTGAACCAATGTTATGTGGGTGGGGTATGTAAATTTTGTGAAATATGCAAACTATATGCATAAGTCTTTTGAATCTTGCAGTTTTGGTTTGCATTACTTAGGATTCCATGTACAGAAAAGATTGAGAGATAAAGATCAGTCCCAACCTAATTTAAAACATTAAAATGGAAGAAGGGAACCAAAGGGCAACATTCAAAGGGCTTATATTGCCCTTTAAAATGCAGACATGTGACCTTGAAGGTGTATATCCAGTATAGACTGTGTGGTAATGTACAAATATGGTTTTTTGGGTGTTCCTGATACATAGGTGAGGGAAGTGATGTAGCTGTGAAGACTCTGGGTGCCAAATGAAGCCTTTTTAAATTTATCCAAGCAATAGCATATATTTTAATGCTATATACATAGCAGGGTTGAGTCTCCTGCACTGAGTAGTTGGACTCACTGGAGAAGAGCCTAATGATGGGAACAATTGAGGGCAAAAGAAGAAGGTGACAACAGAAAATGAGGTGGCTGGATGGAGTCACCGAAGCATTCGGCGTCAGCTTAAAGGGGGATGGTAGAGGACAGGAAGGCCTAGAGGAATGTTGTCCATGGGGTTATGATGAGTAGGTCACGACTTTGTGACCAACAACAACCAGGGATGGGATTCTACCAGTTCGTACCTCTTCGCTAGAACCGGTTGTTAACATTCTAAGCATTTCGTAGAACCGGTTATTAGAAGAAATTACTGGCCTAATCCTGTAAGGAAGGCAGGAAGGAAACATTCTGGTGTTGCTTACAGAAGCTGCCTCTCCATTAACCCTTATTACATTCTTGGCAGGACTAGACTTCCTGTCTCAGGAACGTCTCTGGAGTCTTTTCCCCCTCCTTGCTGGTACTTTGCTTGTGTGGAGTGACTATTCAAAGTTACAATGGCACTGAAAAAAGTGACTTATAACCATTTTTCACACTTACAACTGTTGCAACATCCCCACAGTCATGAGAGGCCAGGTGAGGAGATACATGCCTCGATATGAGTGATATTGAGTTGTCCATGCCCAGCCAATAATATGACCACCAAGCCATGCCCACCATCTCAGCCACGCCCACAGAACCAGTTGTTAAAAAATTTGAATCCCACCCTTGACAACAACATGTGTGTGTGTGTGTATACATACACATACATGTACACATACAGCCATTTTGTAACCAGGCAGGGATTTTTCCATGCAGCAATCTCAGAGAAATTGCTTTAGTTCCCACAGGCTGTTCAAACAGCCCAGCGCTTAAATATTCTATGTGGTGCAAACTAAACAGTCTGCCTTTGTTTGGCCTATAGTTTTTGTTATCCTTCAAAGAGCTTTCTACAAATGCTACAAAATCATTATTGTTTTGGCATTATTCCTGACACTTTTGCCTGACATTATTTATTTAGTGCGCAGCATATTATTGTCTCAGAACAAAGCTGAAGAATAGTCCTACAAATGCCATTTCAGGAGGGTGGAAAAAGCACTTTATCGTTTGCATGACTGTGGGGGTTGCCATGAACGTTTTCAGACTTTCAACGCAATTTGTTAGCTGAATATAAAAAGCTGAAACATTATTCTTGGGTTATTAGATTTCTTGACACAATTCTATACTTTTTTAAGGCCTGGCATTCTAAATCATATATATTCCTAAATGCTCTCTGTGGAATATATGGGAAGAATGTTCATTCTCAGAATGAAATAACTGCAGATGAAATAATGAAATATTTAAAATCAGTGTATATTTTTTTATTGTATTCATGTTTTTAAAAACCCTCCTTTTTATGACCCTGTAATCTCTTAATCTGGGGTAAAATCAGGGTGACTAGATGGAGTTGAGCATTTACAAGCTGGATGCCCTTCCTGACACCATGTGAAGTTTGCAGCAGATACTTTTTTGTGCCCTAGGAGAGAAACATCTGCCACTATTTAGGATTAAACTCTCAACCTCTGAATGGGAGACAAGCATCTTTACCAGTAGACTGCTCAACATGTATCTATGTATGTATAGAGCTTGTTAATTGGTGTGAATTGTTGTTATATCTCCCATCTAGTTCCTAAGGCTTTTCTTTCCCTGAAGCCTCAGCTGCCATAGCACACCATGGAAACCCTTTCTACCACAAAATAGTTAATTGTATGTATTCCATGTTTCATCTACTAAAATAGTCGCTTCTTTCACCTTCCTTTCCCATTTAATTGGATAAAACTGGGCTGTAACACTACAGGCTTTCTGAGAGGAATATTTTGATATTATTAAAACAAACAGATAGAAATTCCCTAAAAGAGAAAAGAATAGAACAGCAAAGGACATATTTTAAATTATTACTGTGCACTAAGAGTGACATTTAAAATGTTTCCGCCTAAGTCAGGGGTTCCAAACTCAAGGCCCAGGGGCTAGATCTGGCCCATGGGGTGTTTAGATCTGGCCTGTGGGGCCGCCCCAAACACAGCAAAAGACCGGCCTGCAGTGCCTCTGTCAGCAAAACTGGAGCTTGTGAGGGCCATGTGAGGCCCTCCTGAACTGCATTTTTGCTGGCAGAGTGTTACAGGAGACTGTTGCAGCCAAAAATAGAGTTTGGCAGTTTGTTTTTGCTAGCAGAGAAATTGGGCCACCACAGGATCCCCCCCAACACAAGTGATGTCATGATGGCCATGCCCCATCCTAGCCATGCCCACCCCAGTCCCCTGAGGTAAAATATAACCCTGATGTGGCCCTCAATGAAATCGAGTTTGACCCCCCTGGCCTAAGTGATAAGAATTATGCTATCTGTATTGTAAGAAATAATTTTTATATCTCTTCCAGCACAGTTTTGTGGTTGTTCAGGAAACATGTTCTACATGAATAGACATAGTTGACTTACAAGTGTGGATCAGCTGAAATTTAACTAGGGAGACCTCAGCAGCAATGAGTGGGATGTTGCCCACCAGGCTAAACTCAATATGTGCTAATATGAATATGACTTGGACTGAGAAACAAATTATAAAAATCCACATTTCCATGCCACCTCATTGGAACGGTTGGATAGTTTTAGTTGGCTAGATTTATGTTCGTCCTCCAGTCCACTGGCAAAGTTTTGAGTGAGTCATCCCAACAATTTCAGGCACTTTTTCCATTCCTGTCTCACTGGAATTCAGAAGCTTCACATAAAAATAACAGGATTTGGCCTCACGATAAGCTTAGTCACAACTGTCTTCATTCCCAGATTTAACAGCTGTTTAATTTCCCCTTCCCCATTTTACCACCAACAGATAAATCCCGCCAAAACAAGGAAGGGATCTGAACGAGGAGGCAATAAGTTTGAGCTGTCGGTCCCAACAAGAAGCACAAGCAGGCTGGCTGGCAAGGGAGGACAAGTCCTTCAGCATCTGTTTCTTTAGCCCAAGTCTGCCTTGTGGCTACAGTTTTCCGTTTTGATTGATTTGAATCCCAAGCTGGTGGATTTGTTTTTGTTTTTTTCACCATTACATTCAGCTTGTTCAGATGCCTGTGACATGCAGCCCAGATGCAGCGAAGCTGAAAAATAATGTGAGGAGAACCAGACAGATGACAAGTTTTCCCATTTTCTCAGCCTTGATACAGGATGATCTGTTTGTTGATGATGGGCCAAACCCTGTCATTTATTTTCTTACAGCTGTAATGTAGGTAAAATAATGAGGGAGGAAGAAATGTGACACCATACAAGTAGAGAGAGTTGAAATATTTATAAATACACATTTTTAAAAAAAAAAACCTTTTGGGCACGTGTAATGTAATGTGGAATCTTTGTTGTGTAAAATAAGCACGAGCCTTGATGTCAGGGGATTCAACCTCATTAAGGTGCCTTCTTCCTTATCTAAGCATATAAAATGTTTGAGTGAGGAGCTGAATTCATGATGTAACATATATCAATGTAGCTCATCACCACAAAGTTCTCCAAAAATTCATCCACAAGGAAGGAAGGAAAGGCCACTGTACTTCCATCTTATGAGAATGCAGCATGGAGCTTGTTCAATCAAAACTCTAACATAAACTGACATTTATCAAGCAAGCAAGCAAACATTTGTGACTGACCTTTCACCTATTTGCCTTATGGTTAAGCCTTCTGAAATTTATGATGGCAAGAATTTAGCATCTCATTAACTTGTATTCTCAGATAGGAGCTTGTATCTTGGTGAAGAATTGTCTGCTGTCACTTTCCATTTTCCTCAGCTTTGGATAAAAATTATGGCCGCAAGAAATTCTTAGGACACTTTAGCAGCCATTTAGCTTTGGACTGTGTTAACCCAACACATCCTTAAAATCTAGTATTTTCTTGCTCAGATATTTTTTTCCTGCTTTGTATTTTGAAAGAGAAAAGTCATTTGGAAATACTGTAAAAAATAAAAGGTTTTGCTCTATATAGGCGCACAAAATGTGGCTAACATAAATCCTTTTATTTTACTAACCTAAAACTGATGATGTTACCTAGTTTAGGTAATAAATATCTGCAACAAAGCAACCAAGCTCAGAGAACACCAAGAACCTCTCATAGAAATGTCTCTATATTCTTAGAAAATAAAATAGTGCTTGGTTGCAGGCCAGTGCTTTACTCGAAAGTGTGCCTGCCTTCCTCAACCTTCCCCATCTCCAAAATGATTAAGTTGGTTTGATGGGGACATCTGGTTAGAGGGGATAGTGAGCAAACCTCACTCAGTTTGCTTCCTGACAAGTAAATATTATGTAGCGGGCTTGTAGAGTGTCAGGCTTGCTCTCAACATTCCAAATATGCTGAAAATGCTGCTTACTCCAAGATTACTCAATAATCACACCACCCAAGCTATGCAATATTATCCCAATAGCATAAGGCATCTCATTTTAAGGGTTGTAAAATCATCTTCTCTTGTGTCCTCCATGCTGGTGAAGTAGACCAATAATGTGGATGATACAAGTCTAAGAGTAGCTACTTTACAGGGGCTGGAACATAGATTACACAAATGATCTCTAATAAATTCCTAAGATACTCCAGTTTAGTGCTCCTGGGTCTGAAAAAGGTAAAACTCAGAACCTACATATATGTTGAAATAGCAAGCTTGGAGTGAAAGGGAAGGGGAGAAAACTGCTCTCAAATAAAGGCAGCTTAGCAAAAAGCTCTCATTCCATTACATAAGGAATCTCTTTGTAACATGTGCTTAGTTGTTTACTCATGAAAGCAAGAAGAAATTAGTAAACAATCCAAATTTATCTATCCACCAAAAAGAAGACCTGACTCTAGCTGAGGAGAAGTGGCCGACATGTAGAAGTTATCACTCTTTCTTTAAACAGAACTCCAAAGTAAGGTCACAGATATACATCAGACTAAGGGATTGTCCGTCTATTACTACAATTTTCATTGCTTTGAAAAGTACAGATAGTCTCCTACTTACAACCATTCATTAGTGGCCATTTGAAGTAACAATAGCATTAAAGCTGTGATCGTTTATTGTACGCGTTGTAAAATATAAACTTCAGAGATAAGTTTCCTGAGGACGCGTTCCAGCACAAGTCCAAAAGCTCGGAAGACTAAACCTCTGGTCTCAGTGACTGACCCAGGTTGAATCTCATACCTATTGTGTTTACTTAATGGAATTAATTTGCCTATGGAGTTCTGATGTTCAAGTTGCAATTTTGGGGAAAAAACAACTTGGCTAGCTGGCATTGATCACATAAGTTGCCCAGCCTAAGTCTATATTTTTATGAGTCTGTGTGGTGCAGTGGTTAGAGTGCAGTATTGCAAGCTACTTCTGCAGCCAGCTGCCTACAATTTGGCAGTTCAAATCCAACCAGGCTCAAGGTTGACTCATCCTTCCATCCTTCTGAGGTGGGTAAAATGAGGACCCAAATTGTTGGGGGCAATATGCTGACTCTGTAAACTGCTTAGAGAGGTCGGTAAAGCACTATAAAGTGGTATATAAGTCTAAGTGCTATTGCTATAAATAGTCGAGGTAGTCCTAGAAGATGCTCAAAAATGGGTTGACTTATTTCTCACAAAACCAGCTCAGATTGGGACAAAAAGGGAATAGTTTTTTAATTGTATAGAAAGGAAATAGTTTTTTTCTAGTGAATATTCTTGCCCAGAAGAAGATCAAAATCCTCTTCTCCCTGCATGCCCTAGGATGGAGATTGGATGGGCCTGGGTCCTCCTTTGACTGCTCAGCCGGCCTCTGCCTTCACCAGCCTCCTCCACAACCTCCGGAGCCCACACTTCCACTGTTCCTCCTCTGACTCAGAGTCAGTCTCCACCAGGGGCATGACACTAAGTGAGACAGCTGTGAAGTAAATTTGCCCCATTTTACAACCTTTCTTGCCACAGTTGTTAAGAAAATCACTGCAATTTGTTAAGTTAGTAACACAATTGCCAGTGAATCTGATTTCCCCATTGACTTTGCTTGTGAGAAGGTCGCAAAAGGTGGATCCCAGGATCGGTTTGAACAGTCACTAAGAGAACTGTTGTAAGTCGAAGGCCACCTGTGTAGACCATTGTCAAGCCCATCTAGCAGGGCATAATCAGTGAAGCAGGAACATACGGATTTCAATACAGAGGGTGAAGGGAAGTATTGGGGGTATTGAATTTTGGAAACGGCAAATAAGCACCTCAGCTTTCTTTTAATCAGGGAGTTAGTTAAGCACTGCCTCTTTGAAAAGATTTTCAATCTCTTCTTTTCAGGATTTCAGCAGCCTGGACTGAGATAAGCTACTCATGAATTCCTATCTCATCTAAGGGTTGTTCATGTCCAGCTGGATATTACTTTCTCAGTCTCCTCACATCAGTTCCCAATCAAAGGTCAGCATTTATCATGTAAACGTTGTTGTTTGCTGTTATTGTTCAGAGTTTGGAAAGTCTCTTGAGGACTTGGTGAGTGACTTGTACCACAATGTTTCCATCTCCCTCTGCCCAGCTAGCACATTCTGCTCTAAATGAAAAACCCCTCTTGGTTAATTGACCTTGAATCCACTTTTAATTTAGAGGAAAATGTTAGAGTAAACAAATATTAACTCTATAAAAGCTAAATAAAAAGAATATTCCTAATTGTTCTATCTTATTTAGAAACTAGTTAAATGTGCTAATAATTGTAGACATTTGAGTAACATGAGCAACCAACCATTTTCAGATTTGCAATGATTCATATCCCATGGACTACCTCTCTGTGACCCATCACATTCTTTTTGATATGCCAAAATTATATCCTTAATCAACCTATTTGTGGCTGTAGAAAAGCAACTAAAGAATTATATCTATGTTCCCCTTAGCCAACTTTAAGAGTACTACATGTGAAATTTGTACCCTGTTATTCATGAAGTTTTCCAATAGATATGACCTGAAAGAATAAATAATGCCACAGTAAAGCTTTAATTCCTACCACTAAATTATATTTTCTCTTTTATATAAAGACTTCACTTACATTCTTTCAATAAATTTATTATAGGATTCATTTACATAATAGGATGAAGTGCTATTTTTCAGATGGAAAAATGAGATTTCTTAAGAATTCATCAGTTAAAGACATTACTAAAGATGTCAATAACTAAATATGGGATAGCTTTTTGTTAAAGTTGAGATTTATCCCAGCTGATACCAGAATAAATGAGATAAGACAGTCTTAATTTTGCCTCTTGTCTCCTTCTTCTGAATTCTAAAATGAGTCATTTGATTCAAGAACTACATGCTGAAATTCTCTCTGTCCCAATATCTAGCTTAAACCTTCCAATTTTAAAGATTTAAAAGCAACATTAATGGATAGTGTGGCCATGCAAAGGGCATTTTTCATCAGTTTTATTCTAATTATATAGCAAGCAACATCCTTCTAGAGAAATTATATGAATATCTAAAGAATTTAAGATGTAAAGATAAACAAATTACCAAGGATTTCAGAAGAACAGATACAGGTTATGAATGGATCTATAATAATAAGGGAAAGTTTCTGAAGTATTAAAACAAGATTAAAACAGGAAAAGTGTCTGGAGCATATGAATCATGAGGTTCTTATTATAAATATTTTGAGGATGAACTTTACAAAATATATCAACTAACTTAGAGGAAGGAAAGATACCAGAGACTTAGAAATGTAGGTCAATGTAACCCTAATAACTAAGGTGGCCCAAGATTTGACTTTAACAAGAAACTATAGGCCAATTTCATCATCATGAATCCTGCTTCAGCAATATTCTGTTTTCCTGTGTATCAGTAGCCCTGAACTCTTCCAAGTGATAACAATAGGTAAAAGCAGAGAAAGTTTAGAAAAGAATAAACTTGTGTAGACAGTTTAAATAAGTGGAAGTATTTTTCTAGTGTTGTAATTCGGGATTGCCCAGCTCGATAGATCTGCAATAAAACGCTGTCTGATCTTTAAAGATTATACACACAGACACAACCCATTAATCATAGTCATTGACAATAATCTAGTACGTAATAGGAAAATATTACTGGAAAATGGGAAAATATCAGGGTTGCCAGCTGTTGGACACAAGCAGTTTGAGATGGTTATTTCCATCTTATTGTGTTTGTGGATTCCTTAGGAATGCTTGGCTGAACCATTTTTTAGAGATGAAGTGTTTGACTAAACTCTGTCACAATATGTTCCAGAAAAGTTACATTTTTACAATGTTCTTACTAGACTTTCTCAGAAATGATTGGGAATATTAGTCACTGTGGATGTATATGATAATTTTAGGTGGCAGATTCAGCATAGGTCAACTATTTATCCATGTATTTTATAAGTAGTTATAAAAAACAGACACCTATGAAAACAGTCATTCCAGGGTGTTTATTCAAAACTCACCCTCTTTTCCCCCCACTAAATGCATGGATATATTTATCAGAGGCAACTTTGGATCAGGAAACAGAAACTTGGAGTATGCTTTGCATCTATTATATTAAATGCATTAAAATCACCCTAGTTGCTATGTGGCATTTTTAACAGAAGAATTCTAAAATGCGTATACAGATTATAAATGGCACACTATGTCAGCATTGCTTCCCAAGTGATTTCATTTTCTATTTATAGTTGAAATGAAACACTTGATAAGGACAAAAAATCCAATCCAAAGAAATGCCCAGAAAGCTTATACAATTTTTATTTTGTATACATCAATTAACAGCAGGGGTAGGATTCAATTTTTTTAACAACCGGTTCTGTGGGCGTGGCTTAGGGGGTGGGCATGGCTTGATGGTCATGTGACTGGGTGGACATGGCTTGGTAGTCATGTTATTGGATGGGTGTGGCAAATGCAATATCACTCACATCGAGGCACACATCTCCTTGCCTGGCCTCTCATGACTGTGGAGATGCTGCAACAGTCATAAGTGTGAAAAATGGTCATAAGTCACTTTTTTCAGTGCCTTTGTAATCTTTAATGGTCCACACAAGCAAAGTACCAGCAAAGGAGGGGAAAAAAACTCCAGAGACATTCCTGAGACAGGAAGTCTAGTCCTGCCAAGAATCAGGGTTAACAGAGGGGCAGTTTCTGTAAGCAACAGCAGAATGTTTCCTTCCTGCCTTCCTTACAGGATTAGGCCAGTAATTTCTTCTAACAACCGGTTCTCTGAACTGCTTAGAATGTTACCAACCAGTTCTACCGAATAGGTGCGAACTGGTAGAATCCCACCCCTGATGAACAGATAATCTTTTGCGGGCTTCTGCAGACACCAAGCTTAGTTGTGAGGGGAATGTTCCTATCATGACACGTAATACACCAATGTAATCTTCATCCCCTGCCATTAAATGCTACTACAAAGGGGAAAAATACATACATACATACATATGTACATACATATTTGTTTTCTTAAGTTTTCACGGGTATTTATATGTATGGTATTCAGCTTTGTTCGGGTATTTTCCCACGTCATTATAGTTGTGCTTTTAAAGTTGTAGCAACAGATAGACTCTGTGGCCAAAACACTAATTGCCAGAACCAAATGCCTGGCAGACAAGACACACATAAAGACTGAACTATGCACCCTGACTAAAGTACTGACAGCCAATGGCTTCCACAAAAGCAAAATCACTGCCTTGATCGACAAAAACACACTGAGACATAATGGAGACCTAGAAGATGAACAGACCTATGGAACAGCTGTCCTGCCCTACATAAGAGGTACTACAGACAAAATCAGTAAGATACTACACAGGCATCACATCAAGATTGCCTTCAAAACAGACAGAAAGTAGCAGCCATCCTAAGAAACCTCAAAGATGAAATTGATCTGGTCTACCAAGACATATATGAAGTCCCCTGTGCACCATGCCCTGCTACATACATTGGACAGACCAATAGAAGAATAAGTACCCACCTAGATGAACACAAAAATGCAGTAAAAAAGCTGGAACACACTTTCTCACTAGTCCAACACATGAAAGCCACAGGTCGTAGCATTGACTTCAATGGCACCAAAACCCTAGCTACTATAGAAAACCCCAGCTACAGAATTATCAGAGAAGCCATAGAAATTGAAAAAAGACCTGAAAGCATGAATAGAAGAGATGACTCCACCAGACTGTCAATCATTTGGTAGCCTGCACTCTCAAACAAAAAAAAATCTCCACACCAAGGCCAGCCAAACACCTCGGCACAAACAGATGCCCCGTGATACCTCACAGCTCAAACACACCCCAACCAGGCACCCAGATGAAACCTAGCTTCCTAACAAATGATAGCCGTCCATTTACTCAGAGCCAAGCTGCACTAAAAGCCTCCAATACAGGAAACACAATGTTGCCAGCCAATCAAGACAAAAAATGCTACAAAACAGACAGAAGATATTAGAAACACCAATCAAGCAGAACACAGCAAACTCCAAGACCAATAAACACAGACCAAGACTCCCAACCAATCAGGATAAAGAAAAAACCATTCTGGCATAGTGTAGGCCAGCACCAAATTTAAAACAGAAATGGCTGTGAAAGTCTGACTCACAGACAAACACAATGCAGAAGCCTGATGATGGCAGATGAGATTTTGTCGAAACGTTGCTACAACTTTAAAAGCACAACTATAATGATGTGGGAAAATACCCGAACAAAGCTGAATACCATACATAAATACATACATACATACATACATACATACATACATACATACATACAGTGAAGCAGTGGACATTCTTTTAAGACTTGATACTTTCTGTGGATCAAAACCATTCACTTCTAAAACTTACAAGATTGCTCGATTGCTAAACTAAGTTCCTTTATGGCTTTCTCTTAGATTTTTATGAATTCTTGCTTTTTATTTTTGTATAGGAAGTCCTCAACTCACCACAATTGAGCCCAACATTTCTGTTGCTAAGCGACAGAGTTGTTAAGGGAGTTTTGCCCCATTTTCTGACCTTTCTTGCTACTGCAGTGGTTCAGTTAGTGTGAAGTGAATCTGTCTTTCCCATTGGTCTTCCTTGTCAGAACGTCGCAGAAAGCAATCACTTGACCTTGGGACATTGCAACCATCATAAATATGAACCAAGCATCTGAATTTTGATCACATGACCATGGGGATGCTGCAGTGGTCATAAGTGTGAAAAACAGTCATAAGTAAAAAAAAATCAGTGCTATTGTAATTTCAAATAGTGTGCTCTCTTGCTAACTCTCACACACACATAACTGTGATTCAGTGAGTTTATTAATTTTCCTAAGCAATTCCCTTCATCAAAAACCTAGAACTGTCCCAGTTAAGTCCAGCTACAAGCGGACCAATGCTAGTCCGCAGAGCAGTAGCCAAAGTTTCTGAATCAAAATAATCACCAGGAAAACTTATTTCCAGAACATAGAAGAATTCACGAGGCAGAAAAAAAAGTCCTGAGTTTTCAAATCATGATCCAAATCAAGGCACTGTGTCAATCCAAAGCGAGGCAGAAGTCACAATGACTGGAAAACGCATAGCTAGGAAACAAACACGTTGCTCCCAGCATCATCTCCATCTGTCTGCTATGCTTTATAACCAGCTTCCAGTGCAACCCATCAATAAGGGTGAGGCTGCCTCCTCACAAGTAATCTGGCTGACTTTCTCTGCTCCTGCCTTTTCTGGGTCCTATGTGTTCTTGGATCAGGTATAGAAGGCAGTTCTTCTTCCTCATCACCGACTGGCTGCAGCTGCATGCTTTCCTCACCTGGAGTCTCAGGATTGTTTTGCTGCAGCTGGGCTTCAGCCAACTGCCTCACAGATGGGCTGCTCAGAGCCATCAATCAACTCAGCTCTCGACATGCCAGGAACTGATTCATCTTCCCCTGAGCTGACATCTAGAGAGGTATCCGAGGAAACGTTCAGGGAGTCATCACAAATAGTCACTAAACAAACTACTGTAAGTCTAGCTGTAGTCCCCATATGTCTCTTGATTCCCTAACATGTTTATACCATTTTAAAGTCACTTAATTATTAACACATTATATTTAAGAATTAGGCAAATGCAAGTCCTAAGGCAGGTGTTGTGGGACAGGAGCTCTTAAGGACCCAACATCATTGACTCCTGGAATCTTCTCTGACTTAAAGAGCGTTGTGTGGGTGTGGTCCATTGATGTCATAATTACTGTTGCCATCATCTACCAATCAGAGTAATGTCTTGAGCTGGGATTCCATGTGAAATAGAGAATATTTTCCAGCCTGAACACTTACTGGCAAGTAACAAGGAAAATAATGATTAACAAGAAATAAATCCTATAAGGCCACTCCTGAGGTGCAGTTCCTCAAGTAATCTGGTCACACACAATGAAGGGCTTTAAAGATGATAATATGAATTGGACCCAGAAGCTAACTGGCACCCAATACACCTTGCAACTCCAGAGGCAAGGTAAAATACGCAGGCCACTACATTCTGCCCTACTTGTAGCTTCCAGATATTCTTCAAGGTAGAGCATATTGCAGTAGTCCATAATGGAGGTGATCTCAATCAAGGAAGGATGCAACTGACACACAACACAAAACTGAACCAAAGTCCTCTGAGATATGCTTGCCACCTGTGCCCTGACCAGTACTCATGAATTCAGAAGAACCCCCCCCCCCACACACACACCGATTACACATTGGGTCTGTCTGGAGCAGCGCAGTCCCATCCAGGACCAAAGATAGTAAACTCCCAGTTACGGAGGAGCCTCCAGTACATAGTTACCCCAACTCACCAAGGTTTAATTGAAGCCAGCTGTTCCTCATCCAAACCCCCTACCACATCCAGGCCCCATGAAAGGAGCCCCACAGTATTATCTACTTTCTCCAGGACGAAAACATATATCTGAGTCTCATCAGCATGCTGATGATACTTCATGCCATGGCAATGGATGATCTCGCCCAGCAGCTTCATGTAAATGTTTTAAAAAGAGCAGAGCATGTACTACCACACAGAGCAGGTGCTGTGGACTTGACCTCCCACTCCTTATCAACCCTGATTGGGACTGGTCCCAGAGGAAGAAGGTGAACCAGCACAAAACTCTGCCTCCCACCCTCCCCCAATTCCCAAAGCCGGCCCAAAAAGAAATCAGCGTTGATGATATTTAAAACTCCAAGAGGTCAAGAAGAACCACGGAGGATGCATTGCCCCCCCTCCCCCCGCTCTAATTGAAAATCAAAGTGAGTATTTTTAATTTCCTGCTTCCAGACACCAGGTCAAGGGCAGGGAAGGGAGAAATGTGTGGAGATTGACTTGTCTGATCTCATTCACGGAAGAACGTACGTACCGCCAATTACAGTACAATGCTTAATTTTTGATGGCACTTTTGTCTGTAAACAGAGAAAAGAGAACAGAGAGGTGGCTGTCTCAAAATGAAGCAAGAGTTCAGCATTATTAGAATCATTTTTATCCCCCAAGCTGGGATTTATTTTAAATATTGCTTAAGTGAGGATGGGGGGGAGGGAATGCCATGAAGATGGCACTTAGCTTTTTCTGGAGGAGGTAATGGAATTAAAACAACTAATCTTCTCAATTTTTATGACACCCTATCTCAAAAAGATATTCATTCTTTTAAAGAAGTAGCACTGAAAGGTAATTATACTGCAAAGTAATGGAGTTACAGAGACTATTGCGAGTTTTGATGGAATAGCAGGCTCCTGATAGAAGCCATTAGCCTACCAAGTAGAGAAAGTCTGCCACTAAGCAATGCATGACAGCTATTCCAGATGTAGAAAACTATTTCAAATCATTGTAATTCTATGAGCAACCATATTAAAACAGTCATATGCAGAATTACAGATAGGTAAGTGTTCCTCTCTTTGGCCTGTTAGCTGCGGTTTGAGAGGAAAGGTTGTGTAACTAAAGGGGGAAATTCTTTTACGCACTTGTTGACTTGGGAAGCAGTGTTGCCATCCATATTTATCAGGCCCTATACGATGGTCTCAAGTGAGACAGAGTAACTGGATAACAGAACTAGAAGGGATCCTGAAGGTCTTTTAGTCCAACTCTATGCTCAATGTATCATTCCAAATGGCTAAGCAGTCTCTTCTTGAAAGCCTCCAATGACGGAGCACCCACAAATGTGAAGGCAAGCTGTTCCACTGTTTCATTGTTTTCCTTGGTAGGAAATTTCTCCTGAATTTTAGGTTGCTTCTCCCCTTGGGTTGGTTTCCATCTGTTGCTTCTTATCTTGCCTTCTGGTCCTTTGGAAAATAGCTTGACTCCCTCTTCTCTGTGGCAAACCGTCAAATATGGGAACATTGCTATCATGTCACCCCCTAGTCCAGTGGTGGCTAATCTTTTTGGGCTCCTGTGCCAAAAAATTGTACATGTGCTTGCACACTCACATTCGCATGCCAGCACCCAGAGGGCAATGCGTGCCCCCCCCCATGTCCCCTACGCTTGTGCGTGCAATTTTCAGCCTTCAAAGCCTGCAAAAGCCTTCCTCAAGCCTTTGGGAGACCGAAAAAGGCCTCAAACCGGCCAAAAATCAGCTGTGAGGCGCGCGCATATGCAGTGAGGTAAGTTTGCCTTGTGTGCCAGCACAAATGGCTCTGCATGCCATCTGTGGCACGCATGCTATAGGTTCACCATCACAGCCCTAGTCCTTCTTGTCATTAAACTAGACATACCCATGGCTCCTGCAACCATTCTTCATATGTTTTAGCCTCCAGGCCTCTAATAATCTTTGTTGCTCTTTTCTGCACTCTTCCCAGAGTCCCAACATCTTTTTTTTATAAGTTTTCATTTGGAACTAGGTTTTCTTTTAAACTAGAGCTAGGCAGTTTTCATTAGAGATAGGTACTGAAGGTTTTTGGGGAAAAAAACCCTCCATCAAATAACTGACAAATTGGATGAACATTTTGCTCAGGATTCTCTCATAATTTCTCCAAAGCCAGACTGCCGCTTAACAATGATTGTAGCATTACTATTGCAAACATCCAGGGAGGGGAGTTTTTTCATAATATTTTCCTTTGAGATTTAATTGATGATTGGGAAGTTCAGAGGGCTGGAGAGGACTGAAGAGATTATTACAGAATGTAAAATTAGTTTTTTTTATGCTTGCCCAACTTCCTTTGCCATCTCATAAGTAGACCAACGCAAGAACACCAAAAGACAAAAATGAATCCTCCTCTTTGAAAAAAAAACAACAATAAAGTGTCAAAGTAATTTCCATCTGCCCACCTGTAGTTTTTACATACTGTGCGGTGTCATATATACAATAAACTATCTAATGAGAGAATTTGGGTCAAAAGAAGGGTGCTTTTAATATTCGATCGGCACACAGATGAATGTGGTCTAGTATATGATTCTAACCCTCGGTCAAAAGAAGGTTGCCATTATTTGCCTGACATGGAATGCCATCAAAGATTTGGCTTTAAAATATAGGATTAGATATATTTGATACACTAAGGAGATTAGATATCCTTGCCTTCCCCAACCAGATATCCTTCAGGTTGTCAGTCAAGTTCAATAATGTTGGTGGTTTGTTTTCTGAGCTTGTTGTTTAGTTTAGTTCAGTTCACCGAAGCCTGGTATTCAATGAATGGGTGACCACCCAGGGTGACCTTACCACCAGATGACCTTCAGACCATTTGGTCACATGACCAACTGACCACATAAGACCTATAAAAGCAGAAGACAACAGAATCAAGAAAATTCAACCAAAGTTCCACGGCTGATGTTACCTAGCCGTGGACACTCAACAACAAGCTCAGAGAACAAGCCACCACCCACCTCTACCACCTGAGCTACAAATATTTTCCGCCATTTCTAAATCCAACAATTTCTGTCACGATGACTAGATTTGGGAAACACATTGGGAAATCACAAGATTGGGAAAGGATGTTCTAAACATTTTGCTACCAGGTTGACATTTTCTATGTGTAAGTCAGTGGACCTGATTTCTTTCTGAGGAAACATGTTGAATCTGAGTTGAATTGCAATCAATGCTTTTGGATGATGGCAGCTCCTAGGTAGTCTAAACATCAGCTTTTTCACTAAGAAAGATTAAAATGTAGGCTCCCCTCCTTACAAAGAGGTTAAAATGATCTCAGACAGACTGTGCAGACTAACAATATATTGAGTAATGTCAGCCTTAAAGGTCACTTCCCAGCTTACTCTCACACATTTTGTGGAGATCATTCTGTGTTGTAACCAATGAATTCAGCTGTAGTTTCAGAAACAGAGAATATTTACTGTTAAACCTAATGTTTTTGATGAGAGATTTCCCGCATATTTAGATAATTATATATGAAGAACATTTCAATGTGCTACTTCCATAAGGCTAAATTTATGTGACAATAAACGGAGCATATGATGACAAAGATGTACTATAAGACTAAAAGCTTGTTCCCATATATGTTTTCTTCATTTCATGACTGCAATCTTCAAGGATGAACTCACAGATTAAACAAAAGCAGCTTAATATCACGATATCTTTATCATTGATCATTTGCCCTTTCCTTTCAGTTCTTATTTACTTTACTTGTTTGTCAGGCTTTGTGAAGCACAGAAGGGGTGAGTCAATTGAAAGGAGATTCTTTTGAATCTTCAGATTAATTTGTGATGTTAAACAATGTCTTTGAACTGATGTAGAGAGAACTGGAGACTTTTGTAGATTTGATCTTCTTCCTCTTCCTCCTCCTCTTTTACTATTTCAGGTATTGAAGGAGGTACAAGAGTTCTGATTCTTGCTATTCTGACAGCCTCAACTATTGTTCATTTGCAGTGTGTCTTTGATGTTGTATCTCCATCTTCTTCTGGGTCTCTCAAGTGTTCATTGGTCTTCTCTTCTTTTTGTATAGGTTTTATATGGTATGGAATCCCACGACATTGACATGACACACAAAGATTTGACGGACTTCTCTTCTCTTCTGCAGTATTCCTTCCATTTAGCCAATATCAAATCTCTTTCAGTCAAATCTTCTTGCCTTTAGATTTTAAATGCCTCTTCTGAATCTTAACTCTCAATTCAATACAGATCTTGGCTGATTTGGTACTTGTTTGAGTATTTTTATCGATTCTGCAGGCCAACAAAGCTCCTACAAATACATTTTTGTAAACATATTATCATACATAGTAGTTATAAAACAAAAGAAAAAGAGATTGGAAATAAAGAGGAAAAAAGCAAACAGTGGCACTGATTCTTTCTTAATGTATTGCCAACATTATACATTCAATCACTTTTCTTTCCTTCCCAGGCTTCTGCTAATGTGACTTGGGGAAAATTCTTTAAAGTTATTTCTTGCAAACTATAATCCCATTGAAATGCCATGGTTTTTAGCAGTAACCCCTAGGATCCTTATCAGAATCTGTTTTTTATACGATATGCAAAGCCTTTTAATCTTAATTAATAGCTTCTGATTGCTGTATTTTACATACAATAGAGGAAATAGGGATTTATTCATTTTTTCACTGCCACTGGAAGAATCAGCTAGGGCAGCTGCAAGCTGCTGGGGAATTCTGGGAGCTGACGTCCATGCATCTTAAAATCGCCAAGGTTGAGAGACACACAAGTAGACACATATGGAACTTAATCTGCATGCATAATTTTGACTATGATGCATGTGTTGACATATGATTATTAAGCCTATAATACTACTGGGAATTCGACACAGATTCATATATAAATAAACATGCATATATTATAACCTAATGAGCAACAAAGAACTATATAAGGGAAAGATGATATACAGTATAAATATTTTAAATAAAATAAATACAAATTACAAAGAAATTCTAATAGAATTTCATAATTTTGAAATAAGGAAAAATGTTTTATCTGAATTATGTAAAAAACAACAATAGAAGCAATTTGAGCATGAATTTTGTTTCAAACAACTACACTATATGAATTTATCAAAAGTATTAATAATTAAGTGACATAAAGTGCTATTTAGAAGCTTATACAAAAATGTAGCAAACATTACAGCAAAGAGAAGTTACAGGCTGGAAGTATATAAAATGAGTTTGAAAATGCAATTATTTAAATCTTCACACAATGTTGCATTAAAACCAACCTGAACTGTCACAGGAAAATGTTAAGCAGATAAATTAAAGTTCCCATATTATTTGTTTGCTTGTATCCTGGCTTTGTTATTATTACAAACAACCCAATGCAGTGTACCTTTCCAACACATCTTCCTCCCTCTATTTTCCCCATAACAACAACCCTGTGAGGTGGGTTAGGCTGAGAGACAGTCATTGGCTCAAGGTCACCAACTTAGTGAAGTCCTCTAAGGAAAAATAATAACAACCAAGTGGAAGATTCTGAATGGACAGACAAGTAAGCTTATATAGTCAGTTTCACATGAGGCACTTCAAACTGTGTGATGCCATTGGCTAATTCACATTTGGTCTTTTTCAGATTTCTAAGCAAATGGAAACTCCGTTTCCAAAGTTTACCTGTTCATATGCATAGAATAGTGGCATTATCATAATAACCTCTGAAAGGGTTTGTTCTGTTTTCTGTAGCAGCTGTTTTGTGACATAGCGTGTGGTTCTACCACATCTGAACTGCACATTTCTAGCCGTGTAAACACAACCACCACCATCTATTCTGTATGGTGTCAGCTAATTTGCATCTTTATACTGAGGAATGGTTGGCTAAGGCTAAGCCTCTTTATTAACAGCAAATGCCTTATGTTTTTCCCCAAATTCCTCTGGGTTCATCCATCTCTTGCACAATCATATATTGTATCTTGTGAAAGAAATAGCTTTATCACATTTATTTTCCTTCAGTGGTTTTGGCAAGCAGAACAGAAAGGGCTCATAAACTGGGTCATCTTGCAAAACGTCTTAATTCTGTTTTTCCTTCCCCCATTCAGTAGCACGACATGTTTTTTTTAATAGTCTCCTCTCAGAATTGAAACATTTTAAATTGCACAAAAGGCCATGCTTTATATTTGAAATAATTCCACAATTATACTTTAACAATCAAAATAAATTGCTCAGCAAATGCTAATTTTAACAAAACGTTTATGAAAAGGAAAAGGAATGAGAAATAGAATACAACAGTCTTACTACCCTCCACAGGTAAGGCTGTGCAGAAGCAGCTGGTTCTGGAAAAGTTCTGCTCTGATATAAAATGTATAATACAATAGTAGGTTTCACTACAATACAGGCATTTCTCGACCTTCGACCCCAATTGAACCCCAAATTTCCATTGCTATGCAAGACATTGTTAAGTAAGTTTTGGACTATTCCATGCTTTCTTGCCAGAGTTGTTAAGCAAATCACTGCTGTTGTTAAGTTAGTAACATGCTTGTTAAGTGAATCTGCTTCCCCATTGATCTTCCTGGTCAGTAGGTCGCAAAAGGTGGTCACATGATGCTGGGACACAACAACCGCCACAAATATGAACCAATTGCCAGGCATCTGAATTTTGATCATGTGACAATGGAATGCTGAAATGATTGCTAAATGTGAAAAACGGTCATAAGACACTTGTTCCATTGTAACTTTGGCCATACAACGAACAGTCACTAAATGAAGGGTTGTAAGCTAAGACTATGTCAACTCGTAAGGCTTCACTGCCCCACTCCTGAGTTGCCATAGACAGAGGGATGGGAAATCGCGCCACGCAGCTGCACTGAGGAATTTACTCCTCAGCCATAACATGACACAGTCTGGCCAAGCAAGTCAAGGCCATCTCCATGGATATCAGCAGTGGCCAGGAGGGAGTGACTTCTACCACCTGCGAAATTACCTCGTTGGGTAATGTGATGGGTGACACACTTTGGGGGGGAGTTGGAAACAGGATCAGAGACAAGGCGCAAAGGGAGTGAAGTCAGAGTTGGCTTTACCTAGGTAATGCTGACATGGTGCTCCTAATAAAAGACTGGACTTTTATTGCGAGATCAGTGGTGAAATGGTACCAGTTGGCTGAACAGGTAGTAAAAAAAGCTCCCTCCCACCCAACCCTGTGCTTTTCTGTTCTTTATTCTCTCAGCTGATTGGCAAGGCAGAGATAAATTAGTGTTATTTTGTGTAGTAGTCACTGGACATAGACAAAGAGCATACAGTATAGCAATGATGGACTTTAAAATGATTTACTGTTTTCCTGATGCAATGTATTTACAGAAATACATGCTGAGCATATAATCAGGGGATATATCCCTGGCTCAACACACATAAAAAGTAACCAGAGACTTGACTGTAACCCAATGATCACATTTTCATTTCTTTTGTCCCCAGCTAGAGCCATACGTTATCCTTAAAATAGTGGAATTATAACCTCAAGGATTATTTGGGTTTCCTCACACTGATTTAATTACAGGGGCATTAACCATAAAAAACTGAAGAAAAAAAAAAACCCTAAACATGGATGCAGTGATAAGTAAGTTGAAAAAAGATTGAAGTGAATCTTCTGTTCCCAAACCATTTGGAATCTTTCAAAGGGAAAAGGTCTGTAGGTGGTCCTATGGGAGATCTGCAGATGGAAAGGATTTCAGAGACTAAAATCCTTGTTGTGTAATGGCAAGTTTCCCCATTCTGGACTGTTCCTGGAATCTTCAGCCCAAATTTAGAGACTTATAATCCAAGCATAATGGACATGGTGAGAAAACCTGTATTCAGCTGAGCCTTCAGAGGACCCAAGTCTGTCTTCTCATTCCAGCAATGACACAAGGACCCATTTCCAAATTTGTCTCTTGCTGTTACAATCCTTCGACATCCTCTTGTGTTGTATGCCAGCGCAGCTGCATATTTTTTTTAGCTCAAGTCTGCTAGGGGTGTGGCTCATGCAAAACCAGTGCACCACTCATGCCAACACAGCTCTGCCTACTGGCTCAGAAAAGACTGAATTATGCCACCAAAGCAATTAAATATCCCAAGTACAAATTACTAAAAAAAAAAGGCATTGAAAAGTACTAGTTGCCTTAGAGGAAACATCACCCAGTTAGTTCTTCTTTGTCTCTCTGATTGCACAAAAGCCATTTACTCACACAAAGGTAACAGCTGAATGTTTTTTTCCCAACTTGCTGTTCACGCAGCAAAGTTTCTTCCTTTAGTTGCTGGATCATCAAAAATTATAATCAACCCTGGGAACTTCCGGTTTGCGTGGCTTCGGGGCAGCAGGAATTCGCGACAGCTCGCGATTCCTGCTGGCTAGCTGTCGAGGTACCCCCGATCCAGATGGGTCAGGGGGTTAAGGCTGCCCTGTAGGGACAGCTGAAGATAGAGGGGAGCCGGTTAGGGAGGTGGGGGCATCGCAGACCCCCCCCTTCTCCGGGAAAACCCCTTTTTCCCAAGGCGGTGGAGCGGCGGTCAGCAATGGCCGCCACGAAGATGCCAGCAACCGGGTAAGAACTGTGCTGGAGGAAGTGTGAAAAGTGAAAGTTCTGTCTGAGCCGGGTCAAGTAACAACTTTTAAATTGCCTGGAATTGAGCTGCTTGTTGCTGGAGGATACATTGTTTCCCTAAGAAGATCGAAAGCGGCGGAGAAGCTGTCAAAGGGAACTTTCTTTTTTTTATTTTTGTTTACTCTCCCATCCCACGGAAAAAGCAGAAATATTTGGATATATTAGACATTGAAAGTGGATTGCTTTGAAAGCTAAGCTAAGAGACAAAGGGATTTTTGGACATTGAAAAATTTAAGAAATTGGAAAATTTTTGCTGGAGGTATGGATTTTTGATTATTTAAAATTGTTATTGCAAGTGGGAAGGGAGAAAAAAAAAATTGGAGCAGAAACTGAAAAAGGAGGAGACTGTCTAGAATGTCTTGGTGGATCCCAAAAGAAGATATATGGTAATTGGACCTCTTTGATTAAAAATTAATTTAGAAAGAGAAAGAGAAGAAGGAAGAAAAGTATTAACTTTTGGAACTTTTTTCTTTTTTTTAATTGCTTTTGATTGTCCTGGATTAAAAATACTTGTGGTTGTTTTGGAAAAAGTTTTCCCTTTTCATAATGGCATTGTCTGTGGATGAACTAGAGATTGACTATCAAAAATATAAAAAAGAAGATACTTTGGGCGCTTTGTTCCAATTCTTAGAAATGGCGTTATGTTCTGTTGAAAAGTTGATTATGCAGCAGAAGGACTGGGACAAGGAAGAAGAGGAAGAAGAAGCCATCTTTGATGAACAATGGGTTCCTTCCGGAGAGGAGGAGAAAAAGGATAAGAAAAAGGGGTTTTTAAGAATTATAAAAACAACCAAAAGAGAGAAAAATGAGCGAAAAGATGGAGGCAAGGTTAGAAAGCAAAGGAAAAGGAGCAAGAAAAGCGAAGAGAAAAAGCAAAGGGGTAGAAAGGGCAAGGAGAAGAATAAGCAAGAGAGAAAAGGGGGGAGGAGAAGCCTTAATGGGGGGAAGCAAGATTTAAAAAAAAAAAGTTTATTTAGAGACAATGGGTGAATTTAATTTAGATTAAAAGAGGGATTCTGGAGGGTATATAAGAGTGTGTTTTTATATGTATATTTAGAATAAAAAATTTATTATGTAATTTTAGAATCTTTTAAACAGAATCCCAAGAAAGATTTATATGTAGTATTTTTAAGTTAGGTAATGAGTTATAGATGTAACTCCAATTGTTGTAAAGGAGAAGTATAGTAAAAGAAAAAAGATGAATGGATGTTTGGAAATAGAACAGACAAAGAATGTTGTTGAAAATGGTAATAATGGAAGGATATATATGCTTTTCTTTTGATTTTGTATATTGATAAAAGGCAATAAAATTTTAATTGATAAATAATTTGGATGGAAAAGAGAAGTAGGGACAAGATATGAAGTTAATATTATATGAAATATTAATATTATAATCTTGAAATGTTATGTTTTATTGGTCTATCATTATTATTTTTTTTTAGAAAAGAATTTATAAGCTGTTATGCCTTGATTTTGTGTGCATTGTTTTTAGAAAACTGATAAAAATGGTTTTTATATACATATATATATAAAAAAATGATAATAAGATATGGAAGGAGATTTAGGTTGAATATGATGTTTGAATTTGTGTCTGTGTAAAGAGTTTTAACCCGGGAACAGACAACCTTCAGAAAAGATCTTTTAGTTTTGTCTATGTTTTATGTTTTGTGTTTGTATGTTTGTGTATTATGCTTATGATAAAACTAACAAATTTTGTTTTTTATTTAAAAAAAAAGGAAAAAAGAATCAATAAAACCTTGGAGGAATGTTAGATGAGAATAATTTAAACAAGCCAGAAAGAAAAGAATATGATGACTATAAAATGGATAAATATGGAAGAGAAATGAAATTGAATAGGAGTAAAGAGAAATAATGAGAAATTTGATGAAAGATATTTGTGTGTCCATATGGGGATGGGATAAATTGGAATTATGCTGTATAAAAATATTGTTTTGTTTGACTTGTAAGGACTTACAATATTAAGAGGTTTTATGTGTTTATGTATTTACTGGTTAATGATGTGTTGTTTTATCTTTAAAATTAATAAAAATTTGTTTCAAAAAAAAAAAAATTATAATCAACCCTGATATAATGTAAAGCATTGTGTGGCATTTATCATCTGATTTAGTCTTTAATGCCCCATGCAGGGTTTAATCAAAGGTATCTAACCACTTAGAAGTCCAGATAAGAGGCAGCACACATGCTTTCTATCATTGTGCACACCCCTGAATTGAAATTGAAATTCAGGGCTGTAAAGGAAAGTCTGGAGAGCTCAGATATTTCCATATTTCTACACTGATTATCTCTTGTTAACTTGCAATACTGTTTTCCCGAACCAGGGGGTCTCCATATTTCTCGTCCCGAACCAGGGGGTCTCCATATTTGTCGTCTAGAAGTCCATAGTGTGCAAGAGAAGGGCAAACAATAGAGTCAGTTTTAATTTTTTAATTTTATTTTGATCCTGTACTGTCAGGTGCAGGAAATCAAGAACCAGAGTTAGATCCAAAATGTATACAAGTAGATTTTATCCTACTTCTAAACAAGAATCTGAACAACTAACAGTCAAAGCAAATTGGTGGTAGATAGAAGTCAAAGGGATACAAGGTGGGCTGGACTTAGATCTCTTGGGGGTGTGAAGGGACTCTAGATTGTTAATGTGCTTGAGTCCTCTCTAGGGCTCTGCCTGATTATTTCCTACACGTATTTGCATATAGTATATAAAAATATGTAAATAGTATACAAACTTTGTAATGAAGTGTTTTTCATCAGGGCAACCTGGTCTACCCAAATATGGGATGGAGCACACTGCTTCCACTTTTGCCTTTCAGTCACAATCCAGGAGCCTTCACAAGCAGTTGCTTTAGCGACAAACTATTTTTGTGATCCCCTTTAGTTCTTTGTCAGTAAACAAACATTTAACACAATGTTTCTAATGTTGAAAAGAAGGTACATACAGTATTAATTAAACAAAAAATAAATAAACTGAGACTGTAATTTCCAAAAAGAACCTCACCCCCCACCTTGGAGACTAAGATCTTGGAACAACACCTTGGAAACTAAGGGGTTGTTATACTGTATTTCTTCAAGTTGGTAGCTTGAATGCTCTTGTGTTTGCATAATAGGTCAGACAGTTTGAAACAATTTTGAAATCAAGGAGAATATATGTCTCTGGGATTTCCTCATCATATGAAAAAGATCAATAAAAGAATAATGGCTGTCTCCATGATGAACAGCGAAGATCTATGAACCTGGACAAGTCTAGTAAATCTTTGTGGTGGACATGCCTTTTCTTATGTGTCAAAGTTTAAAAGTTGAGGTTGAGAGAGAAAAAGAACACCTAGATGTTTTTATATATTTTCACCCAAACAATTGGCAGCTAGGCTTAAAGTTTTGTAATTACAGTCTACAATAGTAAATTTATCAAAGCTTTCCAATGCTCTGAATAATCTATTGTGTTGGATTATTTTCTCACCATAAAATGTTATGAAGATTTGCTTCTTTTAATTTCCATCTATTTCACCAAAGTAGTTCACTAATTTCATCTTCCACATAAGTATTCAATTATTTCTCGTGAACCATTTGAGATCCCAAGAGGAACCCAAACTGTGGGATAATACATCAGATATTTATTTCCAGGTCACAGGCAACTCATGAAAACAGCCGTTACAGAGAATTTGATTTACACATTGCAACGAGTATTGGAAAGCCTCTTTTGTGAGATGAAAACTCCCCCTCTAGGGACTGTAGCCTAACCTGTGAAAAAACATCCAACCTCCTGATGTTTCCAATGCCAATTAGACCAAAGCCTCTTATCATATAATGTAGGCTTCTTGTAATGATACTAGCTAGAATAATTATGTGAGCAAATTTCTAAACTGAGAAAGTTATTGATATGGCACGACTAATGGTTTCTTTCATTAGTAAAAGACAGAAGAAGAGGGAGAAGGGGAGGATCAGCCTTAACAGTAATTTTATTCAACAGAGTCCTGTGAAGCTTGGTAGTTTTTTTCCCCCTCCCCCTAGGGAAATAAGATAAAAATAAATCCTTGATGTTTTAAATCGTATTATATGATTGCAAGCAAGCAAATAGTTTCACAATGTAGGGTGCAGCTCAATAAAGTATCCTACCTTTTAATTGATCTCATTTTATACAGCTATAAAGCTTGCACACTTTTTTTTTTTTTATTTATTTTGATTTGTCAATCGCTTATAAGATAATAGGTATAAGCATAAACATAGTTATGAATACATGAAATGGATACATATAAGAGAAATAAAAGGAAGCAATTGGACAGTGATGGCAGGCACGTTGGTGTGCTTATGCACCAACTTAGGCATAGTATTTTGCGAGAAAAACATACTAATTAACATACAGCATAGCTATTTTTGGCAAAGGATGTAGAATATAAATCTATATTTCTATAGAGATCGAGCCAAATTACAACTGCCAGCAGACAAAATGGCCAAAGGTGAAAAATGCAGGAAGCTTTAGATCAGTAACATTTAGAACTGGGGTGTGAGGTGTAGAACTGTGACCCCTTTATGACCTGTGGACTTAAACTCCCAGAATTCCTGAACCAGCATGGCTGGCTCAGGAATTCTGGGAGTTGAAGTCCATAGGTTATAAAAGGAACCACAGTTCCCACACTTGAAGACCACAAATTTCTTACGAAATAATAGAAGGGTAAAGTCTCTTATAAGGTATCTTTCATCTGTGTTTTCATAGCTTTCTGTTTTGTCTTTCACACCATTTTTAAATTCTCCATGCCTCAATTGGCTAGAATCCCCCAGAAATAGCAATCTTAATAGTTAGTTGCGATAATAATTACAACAACAACAACAACAACAACAACAATAATTCTCTTTCTATACATATAGAAAGAGAATGAGGAAAGTCCTGGCATTATGGGCAGAGAGGAGACACCATGGAGATAAAATAATGGCAGCACAATAAGGTAAAACTGGAGAAAAGTGATAAATACCACAAATAAATAAATCTTGAATTTTGTAAGAGAAATAAGGGTTTTAATTTGGCAGGTAGCATTTTACATTTGATAGCACTTTCTCTTGAATATTGTTTTACTGTATTTATTCCTCTTATGCAGACTGCCTTGGGAAGGTTTTGCCTCCCAGTGCGGCCTTGATAATCTTAGAATAAATACATTTAAAATAAATATACAGTCGTTATGAACTCATGAAGCCCAGGCATTGGGTGGTTATATATTTTGATTCTGAGCAGCTCACAATATAAAGGGGTGGGGGAAGAACAGTAAATACAATCAAGTAAATACCAAGACAATAAAACAAACAAAATGGAAAAGCTGGCCAATCTACTTTTGAACAGATGCAGTGTATGCCAAACACATCTAAGGGGAACGTTGAGGCCTGGGACAACACCCAGAATACCATCAGCGTGGGAACCCCATGGACATCGGGGGAGCCTCATTCCAAAGGACAGATGCTAGAACAGAGAAGGCATGGTTCCAAGAGGGGACTGTTAAATTATACTGATCAGGCAGAAACCAGGGCAGATAGATGATAATCCCTCAAATTATCAAGATTTATATCCCTTTGGGCTCTACGGGTGATAAACAGCATTCTGAATCACTGACAACTTGAAGAAGCTGACAAGGCAGGGGACTCATATGGACCAATTAAAGCTTCCAAGGGCAGACTCATGTAGAATACCTTGCAATAGCCAAGCTGTGAGATAACATAGGCATGAGGGCCTCCTGATCCAGAATCCATGGATGTATATACATGCTGATAGGTGGATCTGGAGATGTAAAGAAAGCACAGGTTTCCCTTGGTCAAAAAGCCCTACCTAATAAGATGGAAGAAGAAACTCTTGTTCAGAAAGCAAAGGAACGAACAAACAAACCCAAAGATAAAGTACCACTGTTAAGCACTCCAACAGCATTGGTTGTGAGGCCCAACCAATGAGTTATGTTATTGCCTCATGCTGTGAAATGATGGCTTCTACGTTGTATTTTGCAACATGAAAGGAAAGGGAGAGAAAGGCTGAATGAAATCCCAGTCTTTGTATAATAATAGCAAAGCCCCATTGGAAGCTCTTCAATACTATACTTTTCAGTACGGAGAAGACATACGGCTCCGGGGATGGCACAGCTCCAGTCTCTAACTAGAATCGATTGCTCTGCCAACACCAAACACAAAAGATGTTCATTGTTTGCAAACTGCATTGCACGCAGAACTACCTTTTTTCTGGAATGCTTGCAAAATGGTCGAGAGGTGTGTGTGTGTGTGCACGCACGTGCACCCCCCCCCCCACACACACAGAGGCATGCGAGCAAAGCTTTTCCTCCCTCCTGCTTTTCGAAATCTCCCACAGCGAATAAACTAGGCTGATCTGTGCTGCTTGTCCCAGAGGGCGGGAAAAGCTTTTCACTTCACAGTATGGTTTCCCCATAATAGCTGTGTGACAACTGCCTGCCAGTGTTTCTGAAAAGGCACTGGCCAAAATTATAATGAAATTACTTATGTTAAGAGCCTCGCTGGGGAGGCTTTTACAAGAAAAATGACTTCCTTTATAGCCTCCCATAAAATTCTTCAGGGCATGTCCAGTAACCTACCCAAGCTTGAGGACAACAGGGTGGAAAAGCCAGGGGTTAGTTACCCGGTCCACTGACTGGGGCTATCAGATTCGGTGTCACAAGGATTTGGACTTCACCCGAAATCAGCGGGTGTTTAACTTTGCAAAGTTGTGGTTTTGTTGCCAGCTGCACTCCCGTGGGGTCCATTGAAAAGGGCTCCAAATTACAGAGAGTTGCTTTCCACTAAAGAGCCAGCTTTACGTGGTCTTTCGGAAACAATGCAAACAGCTGACATGAGACTATGAACGATCCAGCATTAGAGCATTAGTATGTATATACATGGATCTCCGAATTATAGCTCAGACAAGCATTGTGGCATGTTGGGCCTGCTTCTCGGCCTGCAGATTGCTTGCTTCCTTGAGAACTGGCTTTGGCTTGCACAGCTGTGCCCATTCTCCCAAAATTTATTTTTAAGTTTTTGTTTTTTTCTCCTTGCCATATTTCTGTCTAATAATAAAATATGCGGCTGATTGTTCCAATCACTGCATAGAATCCAGCCCTGCCTTCTTCTCCCTCCTTCAACCTCTCTACCGTCTCCCAGGGCCATAGCTGTCAAAAGTCACAAGCGTTATTTTACAGAGCCTCCACTTCACTGAGGCGGCTTCTGTGCTTTTCAGAGTCACCTTCTCTTTCATTAATCCCTGCTGCTTTCTCACCCTACTTTCTGCTGGTTATACCTTTCTTCGGCTGCTCTGCTATTGAAAAAGGGATTCACAGAGAGGTAAAATATAAAAAAAAACAACTCATTTATTTTGCTGCTCGTGTTAATAGGTTAATATTCCAGTCTGTGAAGAGAGGAAATGTGTTATAAATGCATTTAAAATTATCAGCAAAAGATCGTCTATTTTCATTTCCACCTTTTCTTGTTGCCATAATGTAAGGATGAGAGCCTGTGGCCTACCAGAAGCTGCCAAGCAAAATGGCTACTGTTAAGTACTGAACATGGGTCGGAGTAAATGGAGACAGCCTCTGAATAGTGACTTTCAGCTCTTTATTAGCATAGTGACTTCTCAAAACAACAACAGTGAACTCTGCCTTATATAGGCAACTCTTGTAAGAATTGTCCAATAGTGAGTTATGAACGCTAGTTCTTTTAACCAGTAAGAATCCTCTGTTAAGGGCCAATCAGATTCCTCAGAACTAATCAATCCGATCTGGCCGCCTAACAGCCAATCAGAAGTGCAGGGCCAGAACCCTGCACTTTACCTCAAGCTCATACTTTATTAACTATGGTACATACACAACACCCCTTCCCCCTGGCTCCTTAATTACGGTGTAGTTATATAGTCCTTTAAATAGGACGGTTGTCTTTTAATTCTTTTGGATTTTCATTGAACTGGTTGGTTGCAATCCTGTTGAGGTAGATTGTTGTTTGGCAGTGGATCTGCTATTTGCTCAGGTGCAATTTCTTGCGGTGCAAACGATTCTCCTTCCTGCTCCATTTCCTGAGTATCACTTAGTTCGTCGCTCCCTTCGAGCAGGTTCCCTGGAACGTCATCTTCTTCTGTACCTCCCCCCCCTCGGATTGGTCATGGGGGAGTAGTTGACTGGCCGTTGGGAGTCGTGACCGTAATTGGTCGATATGCCGTTTCCACAGTCTATTGTCACAGCATTTCACTACGTAGGATTTGGGGCCGGTCACTCGTACTACTGTTGCCTCTATCCATAACGGATCACCCGATAAGTTTCGTGTGTAAACGAGGTCTCCTACCTGGAAGGTGCGACAGTGGCCACTGGATCCTATTGGCTTTTCCGGTTCGTAAGCAGGGTGCAACCGGTCAAGGTGGGAGCGGAGTCTTCGTCCCATCAGTAGTTCGGCGGGAGTTCTGCCGGTGACGCTATGTGGAGTTATGTGTTGCAAAAAGAGAATTTGGTTGACCTTGTCATCGATATTGTCAAAGTCCACTTTTTGCAAAGTCTTTTTAACAAATTGGACCATGCGTTCCACTCGGCCATTGGTCGCAGGGTGCGCAGGCGAGGTGAGCGCATGGCGGATGCCGCGGTCAGCGAGGTACTGCTCGAACATTAGTGCAGTAAACTGTGGCCTGTTATCCAGGACGTCAGGTAATCCGTGGGTTGCAAAGAGTCTGTTTAGGATCTTGATCACTGCCTCGGAAGTTGTAGCTGTGATACGATGAATTTCTAACCAATTGGAGTATGCGTCGACTATCAGCAGGAAGGTATAGCCCTTGGTTGGCCCCGCGAAATCCAGGTGGATTCTGGACCAGGGTCCACGTGGCGTCTCCCATTCAGTAGGCATGGCTTTTGGTGGGGCGTTGCTGACTTGTTGGCAATTGGCACACGCTTTGACCCACTGCTGGATTTGCCGGTCCATGCCCGGCCACCATGCATAGCTTCGTGCAAGCGCTTTCATCTGCACGATGCCAGGGTGGCCCTCATGCAGAACTCGTAGCAGCATCTTCCGGAGTCGTTCTGGGACAACGATTCTATCGCCCCAGATGATACAGCATTTTTGAGAAAAAAGTTCAGTCTGTCGAGATTTAAATGGTGCGAAGTCATCTGGTACTTGGTCCCATGGCCATCCGCGTTCTACCCAGCCTATGACTCGAGCTAGGGTGTGGTCTTGTTTGGTTTCTCTCGCAATGTCTCGGGCGGTCATAGGCGGCGAGTTGAGTGTTTCGATCTGCAACGTAGTTGCCGTTGGTGCCGGATCGTCGAGAGTCTCTGGAAGCGGTGCTCGGCTTAATGCATCGGCGTGGGGAATGGCTTTCCCCTGGCGATATTGCAGGCGATAATTATAAGCAGCTAGGAATTCTGACCATCGGGTCATTCTAGGGGATAATATGTAGGGGGTTGGCTTGTCCCCGACTATTATCCCTAACAATGGTTTGTGGTCAGTTATAATGGTAAATGTCCTTCCATACACATATTCATGAAATTTCTTTACAGCTGAAACGATTGCGAGAGCTTCTTTATCAATTTGTCCATAGTTCCGCTCTGCTTGTGAAAGAGTCTTCGAAAAGTATGCAACAGGGGCTTCGTTCCCATTAGGCAGTACATGGCTCAAAATGGCGCCCACCCCGAAAGGCGATGCATCGCAGGTTATAACTAACGGCAAAGTCTCATTATACTGCATTAGTACAGTCAGATGAGAGCAGTTTTTTAACATTCCGGAATGCTTGCTTTTCCCGGTAACCCCATACCCACAATGCTTTCTTATCTAATAATCGGTGTAACGGTTCAGCAACGGTTGCTTTGTACGGTAAAAACACATTATAGAAATTAATGAGGCCTAAGAACGCCTGGAGATCGGCCTTGTTGTGTGGTCTGGGAGCATTTTTGATCGCTTTTAATTTACTCTTGGTAGGATGAATGCCCTGGCTATTAATTCGGTATCCTAGAAACTCAACATTGTCAGTATATAAGTGACATTTATTTTTTTTCATCTTAAGACCAGCCTCTTGGAATTTTTTAAGAACGCATTTCAAACGATCCTCAAGATTTTTTTGGTAGGGTCTGCAATTAGTACGTCATCAAAATAAGGAACCACGCCCTTGATTCCCTGTAATAACCTTTCCATGAGGCTTTGGAAGATCCCCGGGGCTACACTATCTCCTAATTGCAATCGGGTACATTTAAAGGCACCTCTGTTCATTACAATTGTTTGGGCTTGGGCCGTTTTTTCATCCACTGGTAGTTGTTGATAAGCTTGAGCTAAATCTAATTTAGCGAAAACCTTTCCACCCCCCAAGGAATGGAGGAGGTGCTGCACCACTGGAACTGGATACGCATTCTGCTGTAGGGCGTGGTTTAAAGTGGCCCGGTAGTCCCCACAAATTCGAATTGACTTGTCTGGCTTAATGGGTGTTACAATAGGGGTTTCCCATGGAGAGTGATCGATGGGCTTCAATACCCCTTGAGCAATTAGTTTGTCGAGTTGTTCGTCGATCTTTGCTTTAAGAGCAAATTGAACTCGATGGGGCTTCAAGCGAATGGGGGCTACCTTTTGATCTAGACTAAATGAGATTGGGGTCCCCTTATACTCACCTAAGCTGTCTGCGAAGACGTCGCTGAACTCAGAAATAAGGTCTTCCTCCCACTCACAACCGCCGACTCGGTTCACGCCGGCCACTTCAATGCCGAGTGGCGTGAACCACTGGAGGCCCAATAGACTAGGCCTATCCCTATTGATGATTGTTAGAGGTAAGTATGCTGTATGCTTCTTGAAGGAGACTCGGACTCGGCAGGACCCGACAACGGGGATTCGATTTCCTTGGCAGTCCTTGAGGATGAGGCGTTGAAATTGGAGGTCTTGGCGTTGAATTGTGGGGATGAGCTGCTTTAGTGTCTTCCAAGACACCATCGAGAGGGACGATCCCGAGTCGACCTCCATGTGGCAAGGCTGGTTCTCGATGGCTACCGTGACTCGGATTTTCTTAGTGTCCAAAACTGAGGCGTGACCTATAGTGATAGTATGGTGAGCCTCTTCTTTTTGCAAAGCTCGATTTCTGTAGGAGTGGTTTACTGGCTCTCGCCTTACAGGATGGTTTCCTGTCGATTGGCGATAGTTGGCCCCTTTTGAGGCCTGGCTGGGTCCTGGTAAGCTGCGGCAGACCCGGCCGATGTGGCCTCGTTTCCCGCACTCATGGCAGAGTGCGTCGCGGAATTTGCATTCGGCCCTGGCATGGTTTGCTCCACAGCTAGTGCAAGGGCATAAGGGCTTCGGGCGAGGGTCCCGGTCGGACCGCAGTCGATGGACCCCTTCTTCATCGCTGTCTGATGACAAAGAGAGGTCCTCGTGGTGCGTTGTCGAGAGCTGCCCTTCTGAGTTGGGTAAGATTTCGCTGGTCGGTGGTGTTGCCGGAGTGCGGCTTCGCCGTAGTTGTGCAGCCAACTTTTTAGTCGCCTCTGCAGCCGTGGCTTTGGCGATGGCGTCAGCAAGGCTGATGTCACCTTTTGCCATCAGCTTGCTTTGCACGCCTAGTGCATCTAATCCCAGAATTACTCGATCTCTTAGTGCCTCTTCTAAATCTGCGAACCTACAGAGACCCCCTAAATTTTGAAGGTCCGCCACGAAATCGGCCACGCTCTCCCCTTTTCGTTGGTTTCTCTGATAAAACTCATGGCGTCTCACAAGTGTAGGCACGGTTGGCGCGTAATGGTCTCTCAGGATGGGTTCGAGGTCGTCCCAGCTCATGGCTTTCACTTTTTGAGGTTTGGCGAGTGCTTTAGCCATCTTAAATACAGCTGGGCCGCAATGCATCAGGAACAGTGCCCGCTTCTTTGCTGTTGTGGCATCCTTCAAGTTATTCGTCTCGAGAAACATTTGGAAGAGATCCATGTAGGATTCCCAATCCTCTTGGTTCGGATCGAACGGAGCGGGTGGTACGATGCTGCCGGACATGGTTCCATTGTTGGTGTCATTTATCACATGCTCGGTATTGCTTCCTGGCTTCTTCGGTTCAGACGTCTCCACATCCCATCCTCGTCACCAGTGTTAAGTACTTGGACATGGGTCGGAGTAAATGGAGACAGCCTCTGAATAGTGACTTTCAGCTCTTTATTAGCATAGTGGCTTCTCAAAACAACAACAGTGAACTCTGCCTTATATAGGCAACCCTTGTAAGAATTGTCCAATAGTGAGCTATGAATGCTAACTCTTTTAACCAATAAGAATTCTCTGTTAAGGGCCAATCAGATTCCTCAGAACTAACCAATCCGATCTGGCCGCCTAACAGCCAATCAGAAGTGCAGGGCCAGAACCCTGCACTTTACCTCAAGCTCATACTTTATTAACTATGGTACATACACAACAGCTACCATCTAGAGAGGCCCCAGTTCCCCCTCTGTGCCCCCCACATGTGAAATTTGTAACAGAAAGTCGCATAATATATCCTTTTAAAAATGTACAAGCCTTTGATCCTATTCTTTATGAATGCTAGCTATAAGCACATTTTCAACATGATTGTGCTTTTGTGTGGGGTTTTTTTTTTCCATTCAGAATTCTAAAAATGGGGAGGCAGAGGGAAGATGTCTTATTGACCAAGGAAGGTTATATTGTGTTCAGTGCTAAGATTATGTATGAGTTTGTCCTAAATAAACTTTGATCCTATGTAGTGGGCATTTTCACTTGACCCGTAATAATTTGAGTGTATTTTGGTTTTTATGAAATTGAAAGGGTTCATTTTCCTCAACGTCAACACCTTGTCAAACAACAACCTTGGTCTTTCTCTGATACAGTTTAAAGAAGTGCAAAGCCATTGACTCTTATTTTAATTGTTTGCTTTCAGGCGCCCTTCATTTATTGGTGATTGGAGGCAGCTGTCCTGCAGTTGACGCTGTGGTAAGTACATAAGTTCTGTGGTAAGTTCTGTCTAATCACTACCTGCCATAGGAGCAGCTTAAATTTGTCCTTAGCTGTTCCATTTTCAACACTTTCGGTCTTTTCCACAGATGGTTGCGGAGAATGAATGATCTACAATGCTTGATTCATGATATGGAGATGGCATGGTCAAGGGCTAGATTTTACTGAGCTCCTATTGGCCAGTTGAAGCTGCTTGGATATGCCCCTTCCTCTGGTCACTGTATCTTGTCATCAATAGCCATTTTGCCTTGAACTGCAGGATTAAACAGGCAGCTACCCACATAACAGAATAATAGAATTACAGAATAGCAGAATAACAATAACAGAATAACAACAGAATAGCAGAATTGGAAAGGAGCTTGGAGATCTTCTAGTCCAATCCTTTGCTCAAACAGGAGACCTTATACCAGTGTTGGCAAACTTTTTCAGCACCCAGTGCTGAAATGGAAGCATGTGCACACAGGGGAGCGCCAGAAACCGGAAGAGTTCCCCGGTGTGCATGGGTGGGAGCGCCAGAAAGGGAACTGCTTTTCTGGTTTTCGGCATTCCTCTGCATGTGAAGACCAGCTGACAGAACCCAAAAGAGCAATGGAGGATAGCTGGTGTTCTCAGAGAGTTGGCTCTGCGTGCCAATTCTGGCATGCGTGCCATAGGTTCACCATCATGGCCTTATACCATTTGACTGTCCAGTCTCTGACCCATGCTTCACAAAGTGCCAATCAAGCATTACAGAGGCTTCTTATATACACTAGGATATCAGTCCTCTGGACGACTACTAGACCAGTTATAAAATATACAAATCATGTTTGAAAAAGCTTATTTGTAAAAATAAAACTAACTTCCTGGGAAAGAGATATATGCCTGGTTCTGTTCCAAAGGAACACATTAAAAGGTTTTACAGCATTTACCAATAAGGGATATTTGTGAGCTGGGCTAAAAATTGATAAGAGATCCTGCCAGTTTCTCTTTATCATTCTTCTCTTGTTCTGGATCTGGAAGACCTCTGGCCAAAAAGAGCCTAATGGACATATGGGCTGGATCAGGGGTCTCCAACCTTGGCAACTTGAAGACTTGTGGATATCATCTCCCAGAGTTCTTCAGTCAGCTAAACTGCCTGAGGAACTCTGGGAGTTGAAATCCAAGCCTTAAAGTTGCCAAGATTGGAGACCCCTGGGCTGGATGAAGTGGGGCAGAGTTTTCTCAATAAGCTGAGAAGCGCCTTCCAGTGTCATCCTGCAGTGACCTATCAGCTACTTCATTTTGGAGATGGTTTTCCGGTCTCCCAAAAGATCAAGAGGCCAAGATTCAGAAAGAACCTTAGAAGGGGTCAAGCTATTTTCTAAAGCTTCTGTAGGCCAGACAAGGAATAATGGATGGAAACTGAACAAGGAGAAATTTAACCTGGAAATAAGGAGAAACTTTCTGGCAGTGGGAACAATCAATCAATGGAACAGCTTGCCCTTGGAAGTTGTGGGAGCGCCATCACTTGAGACTTTCAAGAAGAGATTGGATTGCCATTTGTCAGAAATGGTGTAGGATCTCCCGCTTGGGTGGGGGGTTGGACTAGATGACCTACAAGGTCCCTTCCAACTCTGATTATCTGTTATCTGACAGGTTACTGATATGAAGCACAATATATCAGGCATGTCACTGGAAGGCGAAATTATAAAATTACGTCTCACTTATTTTGGCCATGTCATGCGGGGGTATTCACTGGAGAAAGTGATTATGTTTGGAAGAGTCAGTGGTAAGAAGAAAGCAAGCCACTGAAGAACATGGTGGTTGGATACCATCAAGGCTGACACCAGCCAGAGCGTAGAACAACTCCAGAAATAGTGCAAGGTCAGAAAACATGGAGACACTTATAGATTTGCCTAGAATCAGTTATGACTGAATGGATGATACCATTATCATCATCATCGACATAGTATCACTTCTCTACATGGTATCATTTGGACAATTTGAAAAGTGGCTACAGTCTCCATCTTATGCCTCCACTTACCCTTTTGGCAGCCCATCCTGCATACTTTCCTGAGAACAACTAAGGGTAATGTTTCACATTGTTGACATTGCGTTGGAGAGTAAATAAAAGCTCGGGGAAATCTATCGATTGTTTTCCTCAAGGACAAAGACAGTTTGCATGTTATTGAGCTAGATCTGAGCTTGGAATAAATTATGCCAGTATATTTTGAGGCTGATTCAAGGATTGGATGAATGCACATTAATGCAGCTCCTTATTTCTGTCCCCAGTTCCTACATATCAATGACATATATTGCTTTGGGTGCCACCTCCTTCCTTTTCATTTTGCTTGTTCCTCCCTCCCAGTTTTCTTTCTCTCATCAGTTTTTCCCTTAAACTTTCATTTTTTTAATTATTTATACTCTTGGCCTGCTCTGTCCATGATAATTCATTCTCCCACAGCACTTGAATAATTAATAGTGGTTCTGATTTCCCCCATTCCTATGAACATTCTTTCTTTTCATGGCTATCGGGGTGGGGTGGGGGGGATATTCTCATTTCAAAACAGATATTTTAATTTTCTGAGCAAAATGAACATTGTCAGTGAATTGTCAGTATCCTTTTCTTATTACATTTAGAATATCCACTAACACATTATGACATCAGAGTAGTTTAACCAATGGCTAAAGCTTGTAACTACAATAAAATAGTGATAAGGGCAGTGGTGGAATGTAACAACCGGTTTGGTGATCATGCGCTACGCGGGCGTGAACAGCATTCTGAAAAAACTTACCTGCTATGTTACTGCTGGGGAGTAACACAGCTGAGAAGCGGCAGTCTGCTCAGCTGCGTGAATCAGCTGAGAGGATATAGGTTTATACAGTGCAGGGGCAGGTGGGTGGGCCCACATGATCATCGGAGCGAACCAGTTTGCTGCCAACTGAACATCGGAGCTAGGGGTTCGCCTGAACCGATCTGAACTGAGAGAATCCCATCCCTGGATAAGGGGTATTTTTGATCTATTGTAAGATTCCAATTTCACTAGTTATTCTTCAGTTTGGTTTGGTTTTATCACCAGCGTTACATTTCTAATTTCCCCTTTCTCAACAGCATTCCTGGAATAGTTTAAATTTTAATGAACTAGTTACTATTGCAAACAGAATACTAGACTATGGGGACTTATCCTGATTCAGGAAAACATGTTCTTAAATTAAACATCAAATTTGGATATTTATTCAAGCCCTATTACCCTTAAAGATCAGCTATACTATCAAAAATCAGCTAATATTTATATAAAAAATATTGCATTGGCTCCAATTTTTATAAGTCTCTAAAGGAAAAGAAATTTTGCAATTGTAGGATAATATCCAAAATGCCTCTTTATGTGTTCTTGTGTACAAATGGGGTGCACAGATGGTATAATCAAGAAGGCATTCTCAGTTGATCTTCAGAGTTGTAATGGGATATAGGGGAGAAGAAAAGCTCTTAAGTATGTTGGGCCCAAGCTGTTGAGGACATTATAGGTCAAGGTAAATATGGACATTTTTCTTACAAAAAATATCCACTAATAAAAATAACATATACCACAAACAATACATTACTGTCAATATTCAAAATTTCCCTAGAGGATTGGGGGTGAAAAAGTGGTGGAAAGTAACCCCAAAACTCTATATTAGTTGAGGTACATAAAGGGACTTAAATCTGCCAAAAGACTAAAACTAACATCATGAACCATCTGCTGGGTAGCAAGCAACACACAACAATACACAGACTGCACACTGCTCCCTTCATATCTCTTTGGATCAGTGTCCTTGTAATTAAATTAATACACTGAGCAACACTTTAGAAAAATCTCTCTGATGACATTGGAAAACATATGAAAAATGTATAAAGCCCGTAGAACTGTATTTTGTAGTTATTTAATAGCAGTGTGTCAAGTTTTCAGCCTATTACTTTCTGCTGCTTCTTGATATAAAGGGCATCATCTTATTTGACTGAAGTGCAGCTATGTTTATTGCAAGAGGGCAAAACAAACAAGAAGTCTAAAGAGATCATTTAACATAAATGAAACTATGGCTAAACAAGTGTTCAATTCGTTAGTTAAGCCTGTCTACTCAAATTTGAGTTGCACTGAATTTAGGGACACGTACTCCCAAGGAAATGGAATAGGATTGAAATCTTCAAGAGCAGACAAAAGTATAGAAAACTAGCTAGATACCTGTGCTTTGCGACAAAACTTTGTGATCGGGCTATGCAGCTCAGGCTTTCCTGCTTTCCTCCTTTCCTTTCCTTTCCCTTCCTTTCCCTTCTTTCCTCCTTTCCTTTCCCTTCCCTTCCTCTTTTCTTTTCCTTTCCTCCTTTCTTTTCCTCCTTTCCCTTCCTTTCATTTCCTCCCTCTCTCCTTTCCTTTCTCTGGTCCATTCCTTTCAACCTCTCCTTCATCTATCTATCTATCTATCTATCTATCTATCTATCTATCTATCTATCTATCTATCTATCTATCTATCTTTTCAGCAAAAGTGTTGTAAAATACGATCCTCCAACTGTTGTTCCAAAGGTGTTTTTTTTCAGGAGGCAACTGAACTCTCTCGTTTTTCTTTGAAGAAGTTTTGCTTTTCATCCAATGAGCTTCTTCAGCTCTGACTGGATGGTGGATAATAAAAATATTGCAACCTTTGATGCCAAAGTAGCTTCCTGTTTGGAAGTGTAGTTTGCATTCTTTTAGAGCAGGGGTCTCCAACCTTGGCTCCTGGAAGCCTGGCGGACTTCAACTCCCAGAATTCCACAGCCAGCTGGCTGTGGAACTCTGGGAGTTGAAGTCCGCCAGGCTTCCAGGAGCCAAGGTTGGAGACCCCTGTTTTAGAGTGACGTTGAGACAACCTGGAGGTTTGTCTGTGTCCTCAGGTCAACTGAGTGGTGCAAATGACTATGAAGCTATGAAGTTACTAAAGTAATGGAATGTGAGGTAACTGGCAGTTGGAGCAGAGTTCTTTTCAGGTGGGGAAGGGGAGTAGAACTCCTTAGTATCAGAGCATGTTAATAATAATATACGAAATACTTATCCTCTGATGGTCATTTCAAAAAATCTTTTCCTAGCAAGCACCTAGAAGCCAAGAGGAACATAGGTGCCAAATTTTAAGTTGGTAGGCTTTACGGTTCTGGAGATTTTGTAATGCTGCGTGAGTGGTATTTCACACACACACACACACACACACACACACACACACACATAATAAGCATGAAAATCACACCATAGCACATTAGCACAAATTCAAGCTATTTCCACAACATGTCTAAAAATTTCTCTTCTGAGAAGTATTAATCTGTGCAGTAAATGTATGAAATTTAATGGAGTGCATTGACCTTTGAAAAGAAAGCATCTTAAGTTATTACTGATTCTTCAAATTAAACCATTTGCATTATGGACAATATCCAGAATACTTAAAAAATTAGAAAAATAACACATCTTAATTTTTGGATTTCCACAATGGCAAGAATAACAATATGGTCACCTCCAAATATATTTCCTAGAATATTCAACCAGCATGATCAAAGGAAGTGCTGGTTAGGAAATTGGGGAGTGGTAGCCCCAACATGTGGATAATTTAATATCTTGCATTATATCCCTTCTTCCATAAAGAAATCCTTTATGTTCACAGTATAAGGGCATGAAATAAAATGATGAGTTGCAATTATTGTGGGCAACAAATCCCACGGTGTTTTCAAATCAACTTATTTTTCTTAATCATACTCAGAAATATAGAAAATCCAATTAACTTCTTAACAAATAAATTACAATAATTAAGGTGCCTAATAGTGGTGATTAAGGAGGAAACTGTGATGAAAAGTAAGGAAGGATAAGGCCAGGGAAGGCAAGAGGAGAAGGAATATAGAAGCAGCAGCAGCAGATTTGCCTCTTAAAGAAACAAATCACAGAATATTGCAAGAGGTAGGAAATCTTCCAAATTCCTGCTATTCCAGTCAGTAGAAAAATTTTTTTGATTAAGCCTGAAGGTTGTCTGTAGTTTTTCGAAAGTTGAATCATTGCAACTGGATTATTTTTTTTGTTTAATTTTTATTTTATTTTCTTAACAAAAAATTAATCCAGTTGCAATGATTCAACCTTCAGACAATTCCAGACAATCTTCGGACAACTCTACCTGGATGGCCCCAAAACTGCATTTCTAACAAGCAACTGGACTTTTTTTCTTTTTCTTTGAAGAAGTTTCACTTCTCATCCAAGAAGCTTCCTCAGCTTCTTCAGAGCGAAGAAGCTTCCTTGGATGAGAAGTGAAATGTTTTCAAAGAAAAACAAAAAAGTCCAATTGCCTATTGAAAAAGCACCCTTGGGACAGCTATGACCTGGATTGACTGAGAATCTCCATAGACACTCTACTTGGATGCTTGAGAATCTTCATCAACAGATGTTGAGCAAGGGACTTGTGTAACGTCTAAGAGGAAGGAGGAATTATTAGAGACCTAGTTTGATATAGTGATTAAAGTGATGACCTACAAACCAGAAACTGTAAGTTTTAGTCCTGCCTTAGACATGAAAGCCAACTGGATGACTCTCTCAGCCCAACTCACCTTACATGGTTGTTCATGTGAGGAGAAAGAGGAGGATGAAAGAATATGTATGGTTGCCACGTTAAGTTACTTGTACTAAAGGTGGGATAAAAATCTAATAAATTAAATAAAAAATAAGGTTGTAATAAGGTTGGAAGTCATTGTATTTCATAACATTAGTTTCTTTTCCTTTCCTTTTTTCTTTTAGATTTTTTATTTTATGTAAATGCTTAACCAATAAATTTTAAAAAGAAAACAACGTTGGGTGATGTTATCCTCTTAGCTCTATTGTTATAATATTTTAAAACCAAATGAATCTTACATTTCAAGGTTAAAATTTGGCCTCTGCTGCCGAACACCTTATCGTGATCAGCTCTGTACTCTTTGAAGCAGTTGTCTAAATCTATGAAAATTTAATGCTTAATCTTTGTAAATCTATCAGGAGATAGATGTTCTGCTGAAGTTTTATTCCTTGAAAAGGGAATAATTTACCTTCTCCAGAGATCTCCTCATCTATATCTCCAAAGATTGAGAATGTGCCCTAGAGAAGACCTGTATTTCAGTTGTGAAAGCAGCCAAATGAAATATTGAGTCAAAATGGTTGTTATAGTAGTACAGAAGTTGTCAAAACATTATGAAGAGGCACTTCAGATGCTCTCACATTTATATAATGTATACAGAAACACGTATCTATAGAAGACTCATTCTTTTCAGTCTCCAGTACCAAAATGACTACATGGAAGCTAAAATGGAAAGTGTTTCAAATTAGCTAAGCAATTTCTAATTGCAGCCCTTTTTTTTTAACCAAGTGACGCTAGGAAAGTTACCACAGATACAGACTGGGGAAAAAAGAGATGTTGGCACTTTTAGTTAAGTTGTACAGTGTAAGAGCATCAGTGACCATAAGGACTTCCATGATAACTTCCTCCCCATACCTAGTAGTTTGAAGCTTAAATATTTTTGTTTGATACAATTTTTACCAGTTCATAACCAGGTCATATTTGTTTGGTATCTTTCAAAATAAAAATGGAACTCCTTTGAGAGGATTAACACATATGACACTAGCAAGTAATCCACACCTTTTACATTCTTTGAAATGGTAGACAGACAACTTTGGCAGTTATTTCTACTCTTTCACAAAAGGAAATGGAAGAACAATCCAAACTGCTGGTATTCTGCCAGTTTTCTCTGTTCTGCCAGTTTTCTCCGAGTTTTCACCTCTCTTTGGAGGTTTTACAAGTGTTTGCAAGAAATCTGCAAAATCAGGTCCTTAATGTGGTTTTTTTTTTTTTTTAATATTTCAGAATTATTTAAAAAGTACAATCCATTTGTTTGTCAAAGAACTGTGAAGTGATAGCTAAAAACATAGGCAACATCTAGAACAGGGGTCTCCAACCTTGGCTCCTGGAAGCCTGGCGGACTTCAACTCCCAGAGTTCCACAGCCAGCAAAGCTGGCTGTGGAATTCTGGGAGTTGAAGTCCGCCAGGCTTCCAGGAGCCAAGGTTGGAGACCCCTGATCTAGAAGCTGCTTCACGAGTTCCAACTTCAGTGGAAAAAATAATGGAAGAATGTGACTATAGAATTCTCTATGTAGGAAACAACTTTGTTTCAGTTTTACTGTTAAGGACTAAGCTAACGCGTTCATACGACAACCCTAATAGTTTTACTTTAACAGCAGGCTCGTAATCCTGCACTTCTCATTGGCCCGCGAATAGCGAGTTGTGATTGGTCATTTCTGGCTGATCCAATTGGCTGACAGCGGGTCATCTCTGATTGGACGCTTGTTAGAGCGGTAAACTCAAATCATTGGTTGTTGTGACAGCAGCCAGCTCTATAAAAGAGCTGCTGCTGCCCAAGTATTTTGCTCTGTTCTGAATTTACTAATAAAGAGTTGAAGTCACAGTTCGATGCCTTGTCTCCATTCCTTGCACCCATGTTCAGGACATAACACTGGCGACGAGGGTGGGATATGGAGACGATAGAGCTGACTGAGCACTCATCGAACAATACAGAGCACGTGGCTGAGAGCGCAAGTAACAAACAGCAGGATGACCAGCGGCGCCATACCACCCGCTCCATCTGACCCGGCAAACAAAGACTGGGATTCGTATATGGACTGGTTCCAGATGTTCCTGGAGACCAACAGTCTGAAGGATGCTACGCTTGGCAAGAAACGAGCGGTATCCCTGACCCATTGCGGGTTCACTGTTTTTAAAATGGCTAAGGTGCTTGCAAAACCGGCGGAGGTGAAGACAATGGATTGGGATAACCTTGCGTGTTGGAGACTATATTGCTGACCTCTGGAACCTGGGTGGACTCTGTGGTTTCGCAAACCTTGAGGAAGCAATGAGAGACCGAATAGTTCTGGGATTAGATGACCACACGATATAGAGCAAGATTATGGTGAAAGGAGACATCAGCCTCACAGATGTCATTGCCGACGTTACTGCAGCAGAAGCAACCAGGATGTCAGCTGCTCGAATGCACCGAGCGAACGCATCACACTGCCAACTCGCTAGTGACAGTCCGCCTTCCTCTGAGAGGCACACTTCTACCGCCCATCATGAAGACCTCAAATCCTCATCAGACAGTGAGGAAGAGGAGGTCAACCGGCTATGGTCAGAACGCAACCAACGAGACCAACGGAACCAGAGATTCCCACGCCAATGCGCTGGTTGCGGGGCAAACCACCCGCAATCGGACTGCAAATTCCTCGACGCACTCTGCCGCTCCTGTGGAAAGAGAGGCCACATCGCAAAGGTCTGCAGAAGCAAATGAGGGTCCAGTCCAATCCGGAGGGAGAATAATCCCCACCAGGCTACAGGCAACCCACCTGTAAATCGGGACCATCTGAACCACCAATGGAACAACCACTACTACAGAAATCAAGCACCTGCCACTTCAACTAGACGGGAAGAGGCACACCAAACCATCACTATCGGCCACGCTTCCTCCCTGGATGCAAGGAAGATCCGAGTGAAGGTCACTATTGAGAATCGACCTTGCGTAATGGAAGTAGACTCGTGGTCGTCCCTATCGATGGTCTCTTGGAAAACCCTCAAACAGCTGATCCCTGCCATCTGTCGCCAGGACCTCAGCACTCAAAAAATCATACTAAGGGACTACCAAGGAAACAGAATTCTGGTTGTCGGTTCCAGCCAGGTCCAAGTATCCTTCAAAGACCGCAGCGCAATGCTACCTCTGACCGTCGTCGATCGTGACCGGCCCAGTTTTCTAGGTTTACAGTGGTTCGCCCCACTTGGGATTGAACTAGCTGGCATCCACCAAACCGGAAGCGATGACTGGGAAGAGGCCCTCGTCCAGGAATTCCAGGACGTTTTCACAGAGAAGTTAGGCTAATACAAGGGGACCCCTATATCGTTTAATCTCAGCCCCAATGTAGCTCCCATTCACCTTAAGCCTCGTCGGGTGCCTTTTGCACTCAAGCCAAAGATTGATGAGCAACTGGACAAATTAATAGCCCAGGGTGTGTTGGAACCAATTGACCATGCCCGATGGGAAACCCCAATATTAACATCCATAAAACCAGATGGATCGTTAAGAATTTGTGGGGATTACCGGGCCACCCTAAATCATGCGCTTCAGCAGAGCGCTTACCTGGTACCGGTGGTCCAACACCTTCTTCACTCCCTGGGTGGTGGAAAAATATTTGCGAAATTGGACTTAGCTCAGGTGTACCAACAGCTACCCGTAGATGCGAAGACTGCAGAAGCCCAGACTATAGTCACACACAGAGGTGCCTTTAAGTGCAATAGACTTCAATTTGGGGTAAGCGTGGCATCAGGCATTTTCCAAAGTCTGATGGAGAGACTATTACAAGGCATAAAAGGGGTCGTGCCTTATTTTGATGACATCTTAATAGCTGCCCCTACTAGAGAATTATTAGAAAAACGACTCAGAATGGTTCTCCAAAAATTTAAGGACGCCGGCCTGAAAGTAAAAAAGGACAAGTGTCAACTTTGTACAGAGAGGGTGGAGTTCCCAAGACCTAGGAATAAGACAGACCTCCAAGCCTTCCTGGGACTCATTAACTTTTATAACATCTTCTTGCCCCAGAAGGCGACCGTAGCTGAGCCCCTACATAGACTTCTCGACAAAAAGGCTTCCTGGGTCTGGGGACAGCGTGAAGAACGAGCATTTCAACAAGTAAAAAACCTCTTAACTTCTGATGCTGTATTAATACAATACAATGAGACTCTACCCTTAACGGTTACCTGTGACGCCTCACCCTTCGGAGTGGGAGCCATCTTAAGCCATGTCATGCCAAACGGTAATGAGGCACCTATTGTGTTCTTTTCAAGAACTTTGTCTAAGACTGAAAGGAACTATAGCCAACTTGAAAAAGAGGCTCTTGCCATCGTGTCTGCAATTAAATGTTTCCATGAGTATGTCTATGGAAGACCCTTTGCCAAAATTACAGACCACAAGCCGTTACTCGGCATTTTAGCAGGAGACAAACCAACTCCCCACATCTTATCACCAAGAATGACATGTTGGTCAGAGTTTTTAGCCGCATAGGACTACCAACTGCAACACCATCCGGGGAAAGCCATCCCCCACGCTGATGCCTTGAGCCGTTCCCCGCTACCATAACGCAACTTACAGGGCCCCGATCCTACTGTCTACAAACTGCGGATGGAAAAATGTGGAAGCACCACATAGACCAGCTTCGATCCAGACTAGCACCTACTCCCATCTCATCCCCTGACTCTCAAACCGGGGGGGGGGGGGAAGGGACATCGAGGGGTCCGAAAAAGAAATAGCAGATGACCTAACAATTGGAACTCAGCAGTCTACACAACCAACCATGGGATACTCACCTCCAGAAGGAGAACCAAGCCGGGTGATTGCCTTGCCGCATAGCAGCACCATGATGGAAACAGATCCAGGGAACCCGGATGACAGCATTGGCGAGAGCGGAGAGGATAGCCCTGAGCCATCCAACGGAACAGCGGGACCATTTTTGCCATCCAACTCAGCAAGCAGCCCACCGGAAACAGAGCCAGGACAGAAACTGGTGGAACAGCACAAATCAAGCAGACAGGTAAAGCCCTCAGATGGAACCTAGTGGGGAGGGGTGTTAAGGACTAAGCTAACACATTCATACAACAACCCTAATAGTTTTACTTTAACAGCAGGCTAGTAATCCTGCACTTCTCATTGGCCCACAAATAGCAAGTCGTGATTGGTCATTTCTGGCTAATCCGATTGGCTGACAGCGGGTCATCTCTGATTGGACACTTGTTAGAGCGGTAAACTCAAATCATTGGTTGTTGTGACAGCAGCCAGCTCTATAAAAGAGCTGCTGCTGGCCAAGTATTTTGCTCTGTTCTGAATTTATTAATAAAGAGTTGAAGTCACAGTTCGATGCCTCGTCTCCGTTCCTTGCGCCCATGTTCAGGACATAACATTTACTGTTTATTTATTTATTAGCTATATCTGCCTTATATTCAGGAGTTCAAGGTAATGCATATATGCTCTCTCCTCCCACTTCCCTTCCCCACTTTCCTAGCAACAAGCTTTGAGATGTGTTGGGCTGAGATACGGTGACTGACCCCAAAACATACAGTGAGTTTCCATGGCTGATGGTGGACCACAAACTGCAACAGCAAGTCAGTACTCCATCAGTTCTTTGTTAAGTAGCCTAACAGTCTCAGAATTGACTGGAATGATTCTGATTTCATGCAGGAAGCAGTGCTGTCTTTCTTTCAGATGTGAAAGCCTGAACTCAATTCACTTGTACATAATAACATTTCTATATGTTTTGGGGACCACATGGACTTATGGCTACTGCTTGATAAACAGTGGAAGTGTTGCCCAGAGCTAAAGCCTGGTGGCTCAGTGGCTAAGACTACCACCTCTTATAATACTAGGCAACACAGTATTAACAGTGGAGGCCTTCAAATTTTTAGGTTCTATTATATCACATGACCTAAAATGGACACCTAACATCAAAAACGTCATCAAAAAAACACAACAAAGAACGTTCTTTCTGTACCAACTCAGAAAGCTCAAGCTGCCCAGGGAGATGCTGATCCAGTTCTACAGAGGAATTATTGAGTCTATCATCTGCACCTCACTAACTGTCTGGTTTGGGTCTGCAACCCAACAGGACAGACACAGATTTCAGAGGATAATTAGGACTGCAGAAAAAAATCAATTACTACCAACCTGCCTTCAATCAAGGACCTATATACTGCACGAGTCAAAAAGAGGACTATGGAAATATTTACAGACCCCTCACATCCCAGACACAAACTGTTTCAACTCCTTCTTTCAAAACTATGCTATAGAGCACTGCACACCAGAACAACTAGATACAAGAACAGTTTTACCCAAATGCCATCACTCTGCTAAACAAATATTTCCCTCAACACTGTTCAACTATTACAAAGTCTGCACTACTATTACTGTTAATCTTCTCATCACTCCTTATCACCCATTCCCTCCCACTTGTGACTGTATGACTATAACTTCATCATTTGTATCCTTATGATTTATGTGAAGAAAGAGGAAGAGACTCCATTCAGACATTGCTAAACATTGGGAATTATAATTGCTCCCTCTTGTCTTCCTGTTCTTCTAGTTTCTTCTCTGCATCTATGCTGATCTCCTTAGCAAAGTCCATACAAAAAGGAAACTATTTGGTGGCAAGTAGCTTGTTCTGAAAGCTTCTTTCAGTATATGCATTAATCATAATCGAAGAATGAACAACTGTCTTAAATTAATACTTCAGGCTGGAAAAAAAGGCAGTTGATTTTAACATTGCCAAGACATCCCAAAGTTGTAAACAGAGAAGACCTTTATATAGATTACAATTGAAGGAATCCTTAAACACTTGTTGTCACCACTTTCCATGCCCTTCTGTTGTGCACCATCTTCAGATGCTCTGTGGTCATCCAGGATTCATCTTTTATAGTGTCCAGCCAGTGAAAACCCAGGGTGGTCCCTTCTCCTTTTCCCACTGATCACTCTCAGAGTGATTGACTTTTCAAGGGACTCAGCTCTCATGACATGACCAATGTAGGATAGCCTCTGTTTAGTGGCAATCTTGGCTTCAAGTGATATTTTTGGTGAGGTTCAGTCTAGAATTTCTTTGGTGTTTTTGCAATCCATGGGATGTGTAATAGTTGACTCCAACACCACAATTCAAAAGCGTACATTCTTCCCCTATCTGCCTTTTTCAGAGCCCAAGTTTCACAGCCGTAAGTAACATTTGGAGAAATTATTGCATTAACTAATCTGCAATTGGTTGTGAGGCTGATGTATTTACACTTCCAGATATTACTTATACCAGATACTGTATGTGTTTGTTTTATTTTGCCATTTTAATAGCCAACATGTTCTCCTATTTTTTTCCCAATAGGATCAGTGGTCTATCATACACTTGGTTCTGCACAAATAAATAAATAAATAAAAATCACCCCTACAACTTCAGCAGAAAGGTGCTGGGACTTCAGAGATGTCAGCAATGTAACTGGGCCTCTAACCATTCGGCATAACCATGAGAGAAGTGACTGTTAGTGATGCAGTGTTCTAGATCAACAGTTCCTCCGACTGAGACATCTTAATCGAGCAATTAGATAGCTTTCTGTTGTCATCCTTTAGTATTTCCCAGATTGGAGAAGGGAACAGATTTGCTGCTTTGCTCCAATGGCTGCCAGCAGCAGTGTTTGTTGTTAACAAAGATATTTACACCTAACCAACAGTTGGCAGGTGTTAACACTTTGTTACTTGCTATTCCCACATGCTGAGAGTTGTGGGAAGGCTGCCAAGCCTTTCGTCTTGATCAACACTTGAGTTTTACAACAGGAACACAAGAAGGAAAGCAATAATATTAAAAAAAAAAAAAAAAAAAGACTAGAAGCAATGAAAATGCCACGTTTCAAGTTTGGGGTTTTTACCTGAAGGAAGTATTAAGCTTTATGGAATTTGGCATTTCTTTCTTTTGGGGGAAGGGATGAAAGCAGCTGGCCTGGGAGGATGTCAGCCTTAACATGTACCGTAGTGCGTTCATAATGTGCTCACCAATCAGGCTTGACATTTGCGTCAAGAGGAGGACATTAAAGTGTGTTTTGTCAGCACGGTCTTCCAAAATGCAGCTTTGCCATGCATGAAAACAGTGTAAAGAAACAGACATTTTTATACAATTCTTCTCCCACCTGGTTGGAGATGATTTTCCATCTGTTTTGATCTTTAAGTAGTAACAATTTTTCCTGGCCATGAGAACTGAAATCCAACAAATTTAGGAAGCGGACAATGTTTTATGTCTTTCCGGGGAATGGCTTTGGGAACTGGGAAATATATTCTCCTCCCCCCCCCCCCCCCCAAAGTCTAAAGTATCTTAATTGTCCTTTATAAAAAGCTTAGAATCAAATCTTGTGAATACTTAAAACAGTGTAATAAGTATCTGTTCTGGCTGGCAAGTTAACAGTAACATGAAAGTCCCTGGCTTCCTCAGTTGGGGACACTGTCCGACATGGGGTGGAAGCAGGGGTGGGTTGCTAAGGATTCGCAGGGGTTCGGGAGAGCCCCTAGCTAAGATTCTGTGCAGTTTGGAGAACTCCCAAATCCCACTCCTGGCTGGCCCCACCCACCCCACTCCCAGCAGTCCCCATGTGGCCCATTTTGGATGCAAGAAAGTGCACGGTATGCACAGAGGCTCAGAGAGGCCGAAAATGGGCCTGTTTCTGGCTTTCAGAGAGCCTGCGGAGCCCAGGGAGGCCATTTTTGCCCTCCTGGAGGCTCAAAGAAAATCTTTGAAGACCAGGGAAGGCAAAAACACCCCCCTGCTGTGGTGCAGGAGGCTGACTAGGCCACGTCCACAATGGCCATGCCCACTCAGCAACCAATCAGAGAACGCTTTGCTAAAATTTTTGAAGCCCACCCCTGGGGGAAAGAAATGGGTGTGGCTGGCTTTTTTTCTCTGGTGCAGCTTCTCCAAACTTGGCAATTTTAAGACTTGTAAACTTCAACTTTCAGAATTCCCCAGCCAGCCATGCCTTATTTGTTTCTTCTACCCCATTTCGGAAAGAGTCCCCAACCAAAGAAGCCAGGGAATTCCACCTTGCTGTTACATAGCTAGCTAAGGAATTCTGGGAGTTGAAGTCCAAAAGTCTTAAAGTTGCCAAGTTTGAAAACTCCACCCCCCTCCCCTCTCTAATAGCACAGCCAAGATTAAAGATGTCCAAGCAATAGCACCACTATATTGGTTGATCTGTAGCCACTTTGAATGGCAGCCTGGTCATGTGAGATGAGCTAACTGTAGCTAGGAGGGGCTTGAAAACTTGTTTTAGGCCATGGAATTAGTGAAAAAAAAAATATAAATTTCCAATCCTCTGATCAAGAGGCAAAGCTGTCGTTGTTGCAAATTGGCAATAAAATGAATTATTCATTGTCCCTAATTGTTGCTGGTGCATAACAAAAGCACTCATTAGAAATTCCCGCCTGGAGTTAAATTTCTGTCCTGTGCACCCAAATCCTCCTGTTTGACCTTGGTTGGGCAAAGGGTGAGGGAGCAGGATGTCTTTGAAGAAGGGAAGACAGGCATCCAGAAAATGATGGCCAAGGCCATTTTTTCACAGGAAAATGCTACTCAGCTAAGACATTTTCCTAGATATTGATTACAGTCACCACTCCTCCCATTCTGCAATACCTTAGAAATATTAAAAGAATTATGCTTGGTGCATTTGAGTTGTGGGTTTGGTTTTTGGTTTTTCTTTGCTTTCAGTCTCTCCAGGTAGAATTTCGTGGGTCATATTGGAAATGGCTTGCTGTGAAGACTGAAGGGTTTAAGGTTGTTTTTTTTAGAAGAACAGGATGTTGTTTGTTCCCTTCTAGCAAATGTCTAGAGTTGGAGACAGGTGGAAGAATAATGCACTTTTGTTAAACTACAAAAATCCAATTATAGAAGGGCTGGAGGAAAGAATTACTTAGACTTAGTCAGCAATGATTATTTTTTAAAGTGGTTCACAATTTCTCTTTTTCCAATTCAGAAGAAATATTTTTAGTTACTTGAATTATATAAATGCATCATTCCTTGTCCTCACTAAAGAAGAGTTCAAGAGAAACTGCTAATGGTCTTTCCCACCCTAGGTAAATACTACAGCTCTAGTAGAAGAAAACGTCTGTTTTCAGCACAACAAAGATGGCTAGATAATAGCAGGTGCTCATGACAAAACTGTATGTAGGGAGTTCCTTTAGTCTGTTCTGTGCTGTCCTGTAGGGAAAATGAGCTTCATCAGTCCTGAAAAAATCCAAGGACATTGCAAGAAGAGCCTTGAAGGAAATCCTCATTCCCAACATTGATTAAGCAGAGATTCTGTTCTCTGCTTTTTGATTTAATGTTGATAAAACCCATTGAGCAAGCTCACTTCAGATTTATATAGCGAACTGAAATAATGCCCAAGCATTATTTTTTAAAGAAAAGTATTTGAAGAGCTTCTCTTAAAGATTTTATTTCATTCAGAAAACATCTCTGAAAACAACTATCTTACAAACAATATTCCCTGCTGATATAAACAAGGTATCAATGCTCCTAAGATTTTGAACTCAAGGGAAGAATTGAGACTTACCTAAGGCCACTGTGGGTTTTTTTTGCCAAGAATTGACAGCTGTATGGAGAATTTTGCATGGAAACCACATCTCTTCCACTTTGGTGTGCATGAAATACTAACGCTGGTGTGTAAAAGGATATGCTGTGACAATGCCAGGTACTCAGCTGCCAATGACTGCAGGACAGCTTTTTAAAACTGTATGTAACAGGCCATAAACCAAGAGTAAATAAAATACAGTATGACTTTAGTAATATGACAGAATACTGAAAATGGATTTATTTTTGCTGGGACTTGAGCACTGCATGACTTTATTTGTGAATGCAATGTTTTACCTATGAATAGACTTCAACATCAAAGACAGATAGTCCTCAACTTACAACAGTTCATTTAGTAACTATTCAATGTTACAACAGCATTTTAAAAAGTGACCTATGATTGTTTTTCACACTTATGACTACTGCAGCATCCCTATGGTCATGTCATCAAAATTCAGACACTTCCCTCTCCTCTTATTATTTTTACAAATACAAGGTGGCAAACATATCCAACATGGCTTCCTCCTGTTTTCCCCACAACAACAGTCCTGTGGAGTGGGTTGGGCTGAGAGAGAGTGACTGGCCCAAAGTCACCCAGCTGGCTTTCATGGTTAAAGCAGGACTTGAACTCCGAGTTTCTAGCCTGGTGCCATATCCACTAGACTTAACTGGCTATGACCTGATATGCTGAATACACCACAGTTTTTGGTTTCATAAATCCCGTAAGCCATAAATCATAATTTATAACCCATAATAGCTGGATGTAACCTAGGTATTGCTATGTTTGGTGCATGAATTAAGCCTAGACATCAGATGCATTATCCATATTTCTAAATGGCTTGTATATACCAACTATATATTATCACACCAGATGAAATAAAGGAGTATCTTAAAAAAAAAAAAATCCACTAAATTGGAATGTTAATGGTTCATTCAACTTAGAACATTCTTAATAATCAATTGGTTAATCTAAACCTTCACTTTATTATTTTTACACCCACGTTAGACATTGTGTTTTTGATGTATTAAATGATGTACTAAAAGAATGTCCCAACAAGATACTCATTTTCTTTGTCTTATGAAAGAGAAAAGATATATTTGCTGACAGAGTCCACCCACCTTTGGTTTTTCATAGGACGAGTTAAAATGATAAAATGCATTTGTGAAAAACTGTCAGCTGTCATTTCTCATAATGTTTATTCTTGTCTCTTTCTCAGATCTCTCTCTGTCTTTCTCTCTGTAACTTTTCAACAGTTATAACAAACAGCAAGACATAAGGATCAAACGATTGCTTAGCGTGGAACTTCATTTAGTTTTATATTTCATGTCCTTAGCTCCAATGTGTCTTTGGAGCAATTGGATATCTATCTGTCCAGAGATAAGGCATTGCTCCAATTTCTGAAAAATAAAAGTTATATATCTTCTTTATTATCTGCTCTTTATATGGGGCATTTCTTTTAAAAGAGTTGTCTATGATTTTTTTTTCCCCTTGAAGAAGCAATCATGTTTCCAATCTACTAGCACAGAAGCATGTGAGAAAGATGGTTATGCTTTACCTATGTTAAAGCTCATGATCACAACTATAACAGCTATGTACTTTTATCTGAGAAATGAATTCATTGCATGCTGCATCACATTCGCTGCCATTTCTCCACTACCGTAAAGTATGGATAACGTAAAAGATTTTTTGTTTTGCACTTGCAATAGCTTTGTTACAAGGATTATCCAGGCTTGCTATGATTCACTCTCCCGTGTTCTAAAGGAAAAAGCATTCCCAACTCATATTTAAACTACCAGATGCTATTGCTGGAAATTCTGCGGTTTGTTTTTTCTCTAGTGAAAGCTTGATTAGCAGTTGTGATACTAGTTTTATGTACTAACTCGGCACCCTAATCATTATTGACTGTGAGCAGCATACAACACTTCTAAACCAGGTTAAATATGTAAACGTATAAAATGAAGACTATGAAGACTATATCAGTACCATGGACAACTCAGTGGTATTACTTCACAAGTCTTATTTAGTTTTCTGGGATCACACTGATCTCTGTGGTATATCTAGCACATATTACAAAAGTTCTCTGATTTAAATCCTGGCATCTCCAGTCATGTCAATTGGACACCACCTACCCAACAAAGAAGGAAATAGTGTTTGGATACAGCTTTCAATGTATCCAACAAAAATACACATGTGGATGCATACAAATGGCCACAAACTTTCTCCCACATAGGACACAGATTGGTAAGATTATGAACAGGAATAAGGCTAGCCTTGCATTCTGCCATTCTTTGGATATGTAAAATTATTACAGACATTGTTAAGGGAAGGAAAATAAAACCCATGGAGAAATATTGCATAGTAAAAGAGCCTCCATTATAATTTGATGGATCTTCTCATATAGTAGAATCAAGACTTGTAATATGGGATTTAAATACAGAGTAATATTTACAGGTGAAACTCAAAAAATTAGAAAATTGTGCAAAAGTTTATTTATTTCAGTAATGCAACTTAAAAGGTGAATCTAATATGTGAGATAGACTCATTACATGCAAAGCAAGATAGTTCAAGCCGTGATGTGTCATAATTGAGATGATTATGGCTTACAGCTCATGAGAACCCCAAATCCACAATCTCAGAAAATTAGAATATTGTGAAAAGGTTCAATATTCTAGGCTCAAAGTGTCCCACTCTAATCAGCTAATTAAGCCATAACACCTGCAAAGGGTTCCTGAGCCTTTAAACGGTCTCTCAGTCTGGTTAAGTAGGAATCACAATCATGGGAAAGACCGCTGACCTGACAGTTGTGCAGAAAACCATCACTGACACCCTCCATAAGGAGGGAAAACCTCAAAAGGTAATTGCAAAGTTAGATGTTCCCAAAGTGCTGTATCAAAGCACATTAACAGAAAGTTATGTGGAAGGGAAAAGTGTAGAAGAAAAAGGCGCACAAGGACCAGGGATGACCGCAGCCTGGAAAGGATTGTCAGGAAAAGGCCATTCAAAAGTGTTGGGAACTTTCACAAGGAGTGGACTGAGGCTGGAGTCATATTTCTCTGGAGTTGTATTCCTCTTGTCAAGCTGCTCTTGAACAACAAACAATGTCAGAAGCATCTTACCTGGGCTAAAGAAAAACAGAACTGATCTGTTGCTCAGTGGTCCAAAGTCCTCTTTTCTGATGAGAGCGACTTTTGCATCTCATTTGGAAACCAAGGAGTCAGAATCTGGAGGAAGAATGGAGGGGAATGGATGCAAGATGCTTGAAGTCCAGTGTGAAGTTTCCACAGTCTGTGTTAATTTGGGGAGCCATGTCATCTGCTGGTGTTGGTCCACTGTGCTTCATTAAGTCCAGGGTCAACGCAGTCATCTACCAGGAGATTTTGGAGCACTTCATGCTTCCTTCTGCAGACGAGCTTTATGGGGATGCTGACTTCATTTTTCAGCAGGACTTGGCACCTGCCCACACTGCCAAAAGTACCAAAACCTGGTTCAATGACCGTGGGATTCCTGTGCTTGATTGGCCAGCAAACTCACCTGACTTGAACCCCATAGAGAATCTATGGGACATTGCCAAGAGAAAGATGAGAAACATGAGAGCGAACAATGCAGAAGAGCTGAAGGCCGCTATTGAAGCATCTTGGTCTTCCATAATACCTCAGCAGTGCCACAGGCTGATAGCTTCCATGCCATACCGCATTGAGGCAGTAATTGCTACAAAAGGGACCCAAACCAAGTACTGAATACATATGCATGCTTATACTTTTCAGAGGTCCGATATTATTCTATGTACAATCCTTGTTTTATTGTTTGCATGTAATATTCTAATTTTCTGAGATTGTGGATTTGGGGTTTTCATGAGCTGTAAACCATCATCATCTCAATTATGACAAATCACGGCTTGAACTATCTTGCTTTGCATGTAATGAGTCTATCTCATATATTAGGTTCACCTTTTAAGTTGCATTACTGAAATAAATGAACTTTTGCATGATATTCTAATATTTCGAGTTTCACCTATAGAGTAGGGCAAAGGCGCTCCCAATAATAACCCAATATGATGGGAAAATGACATGCACAATGGGAATTTCAGAATGTATCTTGCCCTCACAAACTTGACATTGGATGCAAATATCTAAATTGTGGAATTTGCATGCCATGTTATGACACGCTTCATCATTTGCCTCCCCTGCAGATACCAATGAAGAGAAGAACAAAATACCAAAGACTCAAGAACGGTACTTGATCTTTTGAGTGTCATGCTGGAGTTATTCCAAAACTAGGCAAGATCAGGACAAAATGAAATTTAAATTGAGTGTAAATTAAATTAAATTTCCAATGTTGTGATGGGATGTAGGTTTTTACTCAGAGAAGAGGAGGGGGCATGCCAAGCCATTACAGAAAAGACATGTGTCTTTTGCCAATGTACCCCTGAATTCAGGAGCTTTTAAAGGGTGAGGCTTATGAATTAGAGGTGGTTGGTATGCATAGGAAGCCTGCTCCGGAATGGGCAGGGACTTCCTAATATGTAATTAATTTAACACCCCCTTTTTAAAATTAATACCAATTAAGGCCAAATATGATACCAAATTAAAGATACACTGTGACTGCCCAGAGTAGGATCTGACAATCTATATCACACTGGGCCTCAAACAGCTTTAATGCACAGGTGGTCATGGTCCTGGGTGCTAGCTATTGTACTGCTGACTACATCCAGCTGTCGGGGAGGGGTTGCCAACAAATATCCTTCAGCAATACTATTCCTTTATATACAAGCCACTGCTGAAGGTCCTGTTAGGCTGTCGTGGATCAGCCCTGTTAGGAATAAGCCCTCACAACAGCTAATTAACAAGGCGAACAACTTAGCCGTTATTAATTGTGATGCGAGTTTGCTAGAAGCCAATTCAAAGGGGAAAACAAAATGGCACCAGCCTTTACTTTTGGCGCACAAATCCTTCATCAGCAGTGAAACCCGGCTGGAGCTGAGTGACCGTTCAAAGTTACAATGGCACTGAAAAAAGTGACTTATAACCATTTTTCACACTTACAACTATTGCAGCATCCCCACAATCATGAGAGGTCAGGCGAGGAGATGCATGCCTTGATGTGAGTGATATTGAGTTGGCCACACCCAGCCAGTCACATGACCAGCAAGCCATGCCCACCAACTAAGCCACGCCCACAGAACCAGTTATTTAAAAAAATTGAATCCCGAATAAGTGTAATATAAGCTTCTGACCATGTTTCAGGTATTTTCTTATTTATCATAACTTCATTCATGACTTCTAACAGTGGAATGCTCAGCGATTCTTGAAGTGTTTTATAAAATTCTGCCGGGAAACCATCTGGTCCTGGTGCTTGCCCATTGTTCTGTCTGTTAAGTGCTTCAGTTAATTCCATCATTGTTACAGCACTTTCTAACATTTTCCGAGTTTCATCGTAGGTAGGTTAGCTTTTTGGTTAGCTTAGTTTCATTCAGGTAGGTTAGCTTTTTGTAAATACTGTTTAATTTTTCCCTCATCAAGATCCTCTTGTTTATATAATTGTCCATAAAAATCTCGAATGATTGCCTTTTTCTCCTTATTACCATAACAAATTTGACCATGATCATCTATTAACTGTGATATTTTCCTTGATTCTTTCTCTTTTCTCAGCTTATATGCTAACTATCTACCTGGCCTATTTGCATCTTCAAAATAGCACTTCTAATTTTTTGTGCCAATTCTTCTTTCTCTGTTTGATCCATTTTGTGTTTAATTATGTCCATTTTAAATTTGATATCTTTTTTCTGTGGCATCTTCTGTAATTCTTTTTCCAGTTTTTTATGGTCATCTTCTAGAGCTTTAATCATTTGCCTCTTCCGAATGTTCTTTTTCTTTATATAGTCCATTATTAATCCTCTTGCATATGCCTTCATTGTATCCCAAACATTCTGTATTGAAGTATCTTCTTTTTTGTTTTCATTGAAGAAGAAAGCCAATTCTTTTTCCATCCATTGTGTAAAATCTTTTTCCTTTAGAATAGTATTATTTAATCTCCATCTAGATCTTCTTTTTTGTCCTTTCCATTTAATTGTCATTGGATTATGGTCTGCCCACGTACTTGTTTTAATATTCATTTCTTGAATATTAGATAATAATTCTGTTGATGTCCAAATCATATCTATTCTGGACCACGATAAATGCCTGTTTGAATAAAAAGTATATTGTTGAGTTTTAATATTTCTTTTTCTCCATATATCTTTTAAATTTAGTTCATCTGTCATTTTAAAAAAGGATTTAGGGAGAGTTTTCTTCTTTTGTCGTGTTGTTTTTGCTGTATAGTCCAGTTTATTGTCTACAATTCCATGAAAGTCCCCCATCATAAGTATGTTAAAATAGTCCAGTTCAATCATTTTCATATGTAATTTTTTATAAAATTCTTCTTGCTTATCATTTGGGGCATAAATTGCAACCAAGAGAGTTTTTATATTATTATCCACTATTTCAACTATTAATACTCTTCCATCTTCATCCGTATAAATCAATTTGGCTGGACTGGTTTCTTTAACGTACAAAACCACTCCTCTTTTCTTACAATGGGTCAGAGAAGTAAATATTTTCCCTAACTTTGGTCGTATCAATAATTGTTCATGTTGTTTTTTAATGTGTACTTCTTGTAAACAAATTATATCAAATTTTAGCTTCTCTAATTTATAAAAAGTTTTCCTTCTTTTGATAGCTGAGTTCAGTCCATTTATATTCATAGAAACCAGTTTTTTCTCCCCCATAGTTATGTTTTATATTTAGGTCTAACAGCTCTCGTGATCTTATTTCACGTTGTTCTTTGATCTCCATTTGTCCACCTATTGCGCCTTCTTCTTTTTCCATCTCCATTTGGCCCTCTTCAAATTCAATTAAAATCTTTTCTTTTTCCGTCTCCATTTCTCTTCTTTCAAAAAATTCCTTGTAAAACATTTCTGCTTTCGCAATTGAATCAATTCTGTATCTCTGTTCTTGCCATATAAACATTAATCCTTCTGGAATCAGCCATCTATAATTCACCTCTTTTGTCAATAGCATTTTAGTCCAAAATCGATACTCTCTTCTAATCTCTCTCATTTTTCTAGGTACTTGTTTTAAGACCATATATTACACTTATTCCAAAAGAAGGGGTTGACCCATTACAAATTAAGAACTACAGACCTATTTCTTTATTGAATGCAGACTATAAAATCTTTGCTTCAATCTTGGCAGAAAGGCTTTAAAAATACCTAAATAATTTTATTCACTCTGATCAGAATGGATTTTTACCAAAGAGACAGATTAAAGACAATATGAGGGTAATCCTGGACACATTGGAATATTATGAGGCACACTCGGAAAAATAAATGGCTTTGATATTCTTAGATGCCCAAAAGGCATTTGATAATGTGAACTGGAGATTTATGTTATTATTATTGGAACAGATGGGCTTTGCTAGAAAATTTATACAAGCAATAGAAGCCGTATATTATAAGCAAACGGCAAAAGTAATGATAGATGGAGAATTCACACTCTATTAATATTAAAAAAGGTACAAGACAAGGATGCCCATTATCTCCTTTGTTATTTGTATTGACCTTGGAAGTCTTAAATAGAAATATTAGAGAGGATATAAACATAAAAGGAATGAAAGTCAAAAAAGAGGAATTCAAATTGCAAGCCTTTGCGGATGACTTGGTCTATATTTTGGAAGACTCTTTAGAGACAGCTTTAAAACTATTGGAAAAGATAGAGACGTATGGTGAGATGGCTGGTTTAAAAATAAATAAAGACAAAACAAAGATTTTGACAAAGAACATGTTATTAAGGCAAAGAGAAGAGCTGGCAGATTTATTGAAAATTCAAGTTACGAATAAAGTTAAATATTTGGGGATATATTTGACGTCAAGGTGTACTACATTGAAAGAGAATAATTATATTAAGCTTCAACAGCAGATAGCATCCGACCTGAAAAAATGGGAAAACCTACAATTGTCATTGATAGGTAGAATTTCAACAATCAAGATGAATATTTTACCCAGAATTTTATATTTGTTTCAAACAATACCAATTAGGTTAGGTAAGGATTACTTCGAAGAACTAAATAAAATTGTGTTGAAGTATATATTATCATAATACAATATGATAATAGAATATTTAGAAATTTAGGAAATAATGAATATATAATTTTTCTTGGTTTTGATAATTCTTAAGAATATTTTATTATGATAGATTTGATATGATTTCATGATTTGTCATAAAATAATTTAACCTAAATATAGTTATCTCGCTTAAGTATGAATTAGTAAAATTATAGTCAAATGATTGTTTAATAATGATATTGGGATATTTTATTGATGATTGATAATGTGAGTTATTATGTAATATAATTATTCTGATGACTATGAAATGGATGCACAAAAGGGAGTGGTAAACCAACCGATACACTGTAAATTTATGAAGAATGGTTAAATTTTTTATTCTTATTTTTTATTTTTTTTATGTCATGTGTTATGTCTTATATGTTTTTTGTCTGTTGTTAAAATCAATAAAACTTTTACAAAAAAAAAAAAAAAATTGAATCCCACCCCTGGCCACAATGGCCTCTCACTGAGGTAGTTAAGAGTCTGGCAGTTGCCTGATTTAACGATGGCTGAGCAGGGGGAAAGATTCAATGTCCCTCTTAAAATTGGATGATTCATGTGGAAATAAGGCAATTGATGCTGGCTATGGCGCGATCTTGAGCCTCCACTCAGAGTGCTTATGGCCGCCGCTGAGGGCTCTGATAGCCAACTAATGTTAAAAATGGTGTCAGAAACTCTCTTTAAGTCTTTCTAGATTGCAATGATCATGAGTTATAATTGTTTTGTTTTCCAATTTCTGTTCTGACAATCCAGCCAAGGGGAAAAGTTGTCTTGCTCAAATGAAGGCTAAGCAAAACTGGGGACACTAAGGAGGAGCCTGAAGTAGGAGTGTCTTCAGAAATCAGCTCAGCCTATCAAAAAACATGCAGAAGATCCTCCCATGCCTGGATGCTCAGAGCAGCTCATCAGGAGAAAGCATTGGAAGGAAATTCATGCCAACTCTGCCTTGACTGTGTCAAATATAAGTCAAAGCAGAGATGGGAATTAAAAGGTTTTCAAGATTCTGTGCAATAGCTTAATCACATTAAACAATCTAAGACCCATAACCATGCCTATCTGAAAAGGCTGACAAAGATAGAATTAGCATAATAATTTATTATGTTTGTAATGAAGTTTCCACCAAGTCTGGGTGCAGCATTTTGTTTTGCTGTTGCTTTATTGTCAGTAGAAGTTTGTTATCAAATGAGAGATGTTTCTTGCATTTATATTCTACTTTCTCTCAAGGAGCTCAAGGATGTGAACATGCCAACTCTTTCAGTTTTGTCTTTACAACCATCTTGTGAAGAAATTTTGACTGAGCAGGGAATTTGGATCTCCCCGATTAGTTCAATACTTTAGTCTAGGAATGTGCAATCTTAGCTAGATCTTGTATTAGGATAATAACAGCCCTAGATTGGACTTTGATTCCAAGCTTCCACTGAAAATAAAGTCACAGCAAAACAAAACTCTGTATCCAGACAACTCACCTCTGAAAAAGAATGTTCTACTTAGCAGATCTAAGTGAAAGCTGCCCCAAGTGCTTAGGGGTCTACAGAGATTGCCAAGCACACCTGCTCATTTTGTTCTCTCCTGTTCTGCCAGCCAGCAACTTTTTTTTTTTTAAATGAGCCAAATGCAGTGGAGTTAAGCAGGTCATCAAAATCTTATGATATCCTTCAGGACTGCTTTCTTGTGAAGCCAGAATGATATTTAGAAACGGCAGCCAGAGACCTCCATCTGGGTGGAATTCTACAGGTTCGGCCCAGTTTGGTCCAGTTAACTCCAAAGATCATTTGCGAGCAAACCAGTTCACTCTGACAATCAGCTGTTTTACACACCAGGCTTGCAGCAGTAGGTGAGTTGCAAATGCTGCATGTGCACGCAAAGTGTGCATTCACCGAACTGGTTGTTACATTGGTTGAATCCCACCCTTGCTTCCATCCCATGCGGAATGATTGGCGTCTGCTCTCTGATCAGAAGGAGCCACAGAAAGGACACATCCTGACATTTCCTCTTATTACAGGAGGAAAATCTTCAGTATTATTTGTGTAATACTATCTCAGAAGCCCTGCATGGCTTGGGATCTGGTTACCTTAGAGATCATGTATCTCTAGACAGAGTTCTCCATGAGAATATTGAGATCAGCTGGGCTAATCTTATTAATCGCATAAAATTCTCTGTGGAGAACCTGCACCTTGGCAATTACTAGCCTACTTTCAGCGTCTGCAGAAATAATCACTCCTCAGCCCAATAATGGGGAATATTGGTAGCTCAGAGTTGAAATGGGGGATCCTTGGTGCTTTTCTGAGCTTGATTGTTTTCTCACAGACGTTTCATTACCCAAACTAGATAATATCATCACTGATGCTGGGGAGGGGGAGGGAAGATATTTTGGGAGTTGAAGTCACAAGTCTTAAAGTTGTCAAGGTTGGACAACCCTGTTCTAAGCGGGGAGGGGATTACATGGGTGAAGTGTACCTCAAATTTCCTTAAAGGTGAGAAAGGGAGCAGGATCATTTTGAACACAGTATTCTGTAATATCACTGAGTGTTGATTGCTCTATGTAACCTGGGACCTGTTTGTTTAAAATCTATTCCAAGTGAAGATTTGGAAAGGGCAACATTTGGAGGAACACTGAATCTGACAAATTCAACCCAAAGCAGTCCAGAATAAATATTTCTGTCTCAAACATTATTGTGTAATTTTATTTAGAAGATTGATTAGGAGATAATCTTTCTATTTTAAACATTAATCTTAACCCTGAATAACTACAGATAGTCAACTTGATGTATAACCCAGCCAAAATTCTGAAATAAGTATTAAGCACTTAGTTTGAATGGAAAAAAGCATTGCTTTGCAGGAGTTAGCAGGAGTTTATTAAGAATAAAAGCAATGGCACTTATACAACAGCCCATTGTGCTTTACAACACTCTCTGAGCAGTTTACAATGTTAGCATCTTGCCCCCAACAATTTAGGTCCTCATTTTCCTGACCTTGGAAGGATGGAAGGCTAAATCAACCTTGAGCCAATCAGGAAAATTCCTGCAGAGTTTGCCTGCAATATTATATTCTAGTCACTGCGCCACCATGGCTTAATAGTGCCACCGTGGCTCATTAATGCATGCTAAACCATGCTAATCCAATCAACTTTGGCTAAACCATGCTAAACCAATCCAATATTTATAGTAATGGTTGTCCCCAAGATTACAGTGTATATCATGACTTCAGCAAAGTGCCGAATAAAAAGTATCCTGTAAAATTTTGGTGAAAAAAAGATTTCTTGGACTATGCTTGTGTACAGAATGAGTTGAACAGTTATATCCAATGAGTCTATGTCAATGGCTCCACATCAACATGGATAGAAGTACCCATTCTTGGCTTTGTTATTGTTCAGCATATTTATAAATAATGTGGATACAAGGTTAAAAATATGATCAAATTTGTAGACATCACAAAAACAGAGAGGACAGTAGAACCCTTAGAGCATCAAGATTCCAAAACCGTTGAAATTGGAACATTAGGGGGAAACTAAGATGGATTTCTACATGGATAAATGTCAAGCCTCGAATTTAGGTAGGAAAAAATAAAAAAAAAGCATAAGTAAATGTTGGCATAGAAACTCTACTAGACAGGAGTTATGCAAGAAAGGTTCTTGGTGAATACTAAGAAAGTCCACTTGCCTTTTGGAAAAAGCATCTTTTGGAGCAAGATGAATTGGATGATTGAGAATCTCCACAGACATAAGCCAGGAGAGCGATGCAGCTGCAAAAAAAGCAAAATAATCCCAGGCTGCATCAGCAGAAATATAATGTCAACTTCTTTCTTCCCTACTCTGAGTTGGTGAGATCAGACTTAGATATGGGCAAAGAATTTTGATGGGCAATTGACAAACTGGAACATGCCCAAAGGAAAACTACCAATATAAGCACATATTGGAATGAAAAACAGTAGCAACAATTGGCATTGTTGAATATGAGTTAGCCTGGAAAAGACTGTAGGAATACATGAAAACTGTCTTAAATATCTAGCAAGGTATTGTGTAGAAGAATATTGGAATTGTTTTAGGAGAAAAGATCAGAAGCAATGGGTTTAATTTGTTCCGAAGTAGATTTCAGTTGCGCATCAGAAAATTGTTCAACAATCAAACAGACTATCTTGGAAAGTGATGAATTCTTCTTCAGTGAAAGTTTTTAAACAGAGGTGGATGTCTGTCCAGTAGTTGTAGTAAAGAATTCCTGCACCGGGCAAGAGGGTGAATTAAATTATTTCTAGGGTTTCCTATATTCTGTGATTTTATTAGTACCTGGATTGAGAACTAAACATACACTAGAGCATTTCATTTCTATTAAAATTATAGTCATTATTTCTAACTTTGCACATCTACATATAAATCAGCACATGCAAATGCTATGCAAATTACATTTCCCATTGTCTTCTTGTTGGAGATGGGGGCACTTCAGTTTGTCTGTAGCTAAAGAAGGGTCACCTCAGTTGCTACTGCTAGACTGCAGGATGAATTTTCAGGTGTCAATTCATTTTGTGCACAATGCACAGTTATCCTAAAACCATGTAAAACAAAACCCACCTTTGTTAGAAAGATATTTGGAAGCTAATGTAGTACTGGCTGATTATGACCTTGCTTTAATTGGATGTGTTTGCATTGCAATTTTAGTGAAATGATGTGTAGTTTCATTTTTAATTGGATTTTATTATTGTATTTTATTAATTTTCCAAGCTGCCTCAACATGGGAGAAGCAGTGTAGCAATAAAAGAGAGCAGAATTAGACATTTCCATTTTATTATTTATAATTTATTTATAGACCTGTTTATGAATTGCCCATCCATCTACCAGATGCTCAAGTGGCTACATAACTGACTAAATAATAAATAAAAATAAAAACCTACATATTTCACAAATAAATTCACACAGTAGCAAATATATCCAGGGTAACTAAAGAACCATATTGAAACCATTTGAAGTTCACTAAAAAACATAATTCTTTTCACTGACTGCCTAAAATGTAGGGAAGAGGACCAATTTAATCACCTTAGGGAAGAAGTTTCATAATAAAGGAGACCATGAAGATAAGACCCTGTCTCAATGATGTACAGGTCTAATATCAGTAGGTGGGGAAATATATAAAGAATTCAGGTAACAGCTACAGATTATAAGTGGCTTGAAAAATGGAAAAAAATAATTTTGCTTGATTTAACTATATTACTCCTTCATATTTCATCTTCTTTTAATATTTTGGGATGGGATAGCTTCATAGTATTTAGCACTAACACTTAGACTTATGTACCACTTCACTTTGCTTTACAGCCCACTCTAAGTGGTTTACAGAGTCCACATATTGCCCCCAACAACAATCTGGTTCTTCATTTTACCGACCTCAGAAGGATGGAAGGCCGAGTCAACCTTCAGCCAGTGAGAATCAAATTGCTGGCAGCCGGCAGTCAGCCAAAGTAATTATACCGTTTCTGACAACCAGAATTGAGTTAATGGTATAATCTTCCTCTTTACCCCGGAATACAGTTTACCCAGTATTCCTAGGGCAAACTTTATCTAGGTAATATCCTCAAATCTTACTCCAGTAACTCCTCCAGTGGTATCCACTTCGTCTGGTACAAAGAAGATCTGAATAAACTGCCTTTATTTAAGGCACCAAAATCTGCACTATAAATATGTAGATGGACCATTATTTTGCAGCACAGAAATCTCTTTGATGCCATCTAGTGATCTTCTCCATTTTTACCTGCTTAAAAAAAAACAAAACCCTGATCTTACCATAAAATATGTACAGTTTAAAATGTTTGGTTAACTCCTGAAAATAAGAAGGCTTCCTTGAAAACGTTTGACAAATACATATGAGGTGCATCTACTGGATTAGTTAGTCCAGTCTATTCAACTGACAAAGTAAGGGGAGGAGAAATTGTTCAAAAAGGCTTGTGTTTCGTTACTTCTTTTTTTTCACCATCCTTTATGCCAAGAACACTTTGCAGATCCATTGGTGTGTATCTTTAGGAGACAGAAGAGAAATTCAAGGGAATCTATTAGAAATTGCTTCTGCTGGCTCATTAATCTTTCACAGCAAATAATATATGCATAACATAAGTTAGGAGACGGTCTCCAAAGAATAATATTTTTGTAAGGTTAGAAAACAAATTATACTGTTACTGGAGCATTGGAGACGTTTGAAAAATGTTGAAACTTCTTCGGTCTTGCTATTGATCTAAAAATAAGCATGTGAATGTCTGTGCATCTTGGTGTGTATATGGGGGTTAGAGGAAGAGGGAAACATTCCACTGAAAATAATATTTATTCAAAATTATGCTGTTTAATTTTGCTTCTGTGTCGCATTTCATAACTGCCAGAATCTTTTGCCCTCCACAGTTGAAAGTTTGTAAAGAACCCAGGGAAGGAAATAAATCAAATCTACTGGTGAGTTTGTAGATGCAAAAAAGCTCCATGGCTCTGATTCAGTTAAGGAAAACTTGCAGATCTATGCATTGCTCAAACCTGATTCCAATTAATTCAATAGGACTTGAGCCCAGGTAAATGAATTATAGAATTTCAGTCCAGCTCAATTAATCATATAAGTTTTAATCAATTAAAATATCTGATCTACATAAATTTACATATCAATAAATAATTGTTCTGAACAAAAGTTGTTTTAGATGATTGATAGCTTTCTTTAAAGAAAGAACAACATTTTCCAAAAAGCTGCTTGCGCCTTGAATTCATAACTATTTACATTAAAAACAATTAGTTGCTTATAGGACTGCTGCCTAATTAAACCGAGCACAATTTATTTGATTAAATTATGTTAATCATATAGGCTAGGACGGTCTTGGGCAGTAGAGCAAATCTTGCAATGAATGTAGCTGCCCAACCTCTCCAGTAAAAGGCCCAGGTTAAGAACTGCTGAGAAAAACTGTTCTTGCAATTCAGATCAGTAAGTACTTGGTTAGTTGGATAAGTAGACAGACAAAACATAAAGTAGCATTCCCTAGTCCTCAAATACAATAATCTGACTATCCACAATCCATTTTTTTCATCACTATTTTCAGAACCATTTCTATATATCAGGTTTGTCTCAATAAATAGCCTCTGTACCATAATATGTCACCAATTGTCACAAAGTTTACCAGAGTGTATTCTCCTGTGCTTTTCTACCTTCTCCCTTCTTGAACTCATAGTTGCCTTTCTCCGCTTCTCCTTTTTCCAGTCCACATTTTCTGCACTCCCCCAAAGGCCAAATCCAAACAGTTTTAAGACTCCTTAAGTATAATACTGTCAGAAATGGGAAGATCTTCTCACAACTCTGCAGCACTCACCTATATTAGACAAGTATCAGGGCATGAAGGAAGAACTAGAGAGGATGTGGGATGGAAAAGCCAAAGTAATCTCAGTGATGAAAGGAACATTCCCCCAACAGACCCCAGGAACAAGACGAGAGCTCTCTGCCCAGAAGAGTGCAGTGCTAAGAAGAGCTAAGATTGTGTGCAAAACCCTCAAACTCTCAGGTAGAAGACCTGAGATAGAGGAAGACACCTACACCCAGGGGTGGGATTCAAATTTTTTAACAACTGGTTCTGTGGGTGTGGCTTAGGTGGTGGGCATGGCTTGGTGGTCATGTGACTGGGTGGACATGGCTTGGTGGTCATGTTATTGGATGGGTGTGGCCAACTCAATATCACTCACATCAAGGCACTCATCTCCTCACCTGGCCTCTCATGACTGTGGGGATACTACAACAGTTGTAAGTGTGAAAAATGGTCATAGGTCACTTTTTTCAGTGCCATTGTAACTTTGAACAGTCACTCCACACAAGCAAAGTACCAGCAGAGGAGGGGAAAAAAACTCCAGAGACGTTCCTGAGACAAGAAGTGCAGTCCTGCCAAGAATGCAATAAGAGTTAATGGAGAGGCAGTTTCTGTAAGCAACACCAGAATGTTTCCTTCCTGCCTTCCTTACAGGATTAGGCCAGTAATTTCTTCTAACAACCGGTTCTCCGAACTGCTTCAAATGTTAACAACCGGTTCTAGAGAATAGTTGTGAACTGGTAGAATCCCACCCCTGCCTACATCCATAGGGGTGAGAAGGGATTTACACACACACACATACATACACAGACATTTAAATACATACATATCAAGTGTATATACATGAATGTACAGTAGGTATGTGTGTGTATGTGTACACACAATCACACTCTCTCTATATATATTACTGTGTAATAATAAATGATAATAATAGTGCTGCAGTAAACAGGGAAATTGCCCTTTGTTTCTTTGTACATTTGTTCTAAAGATGAGTAGTCCTTGACTTACAACCATAATTTTAGTCACTAAACAATGCAGTTGGTTAGTGAGTCTTTACATAATTGGCCTGTAAAATTATGTCCATTTTATGTCCATTTTATAGGTTGTTAACACCATGGTTCTTAAACAAATCATGGGGTCCTTAGGTGAATCAAGCAATCATGAAGTGATTCCAGCTTAATTTACTGACTTTACTTGTCAGAAGTCAGACGGTTGCAAATTACAACCATGTGACTACAGGGATGGTGTGGTGGTCATAACTTCGAGGACAGGTCATAAGGTCACTTGTTCCGAGCCCATCATAACTTCATTAAATAATCATTAAATAAACAACCCCAAGTAAGGACTATCTGTATAGATTACTGGGTCAGTTCAAACCCTTTCACACCTTCCAAGACAAACCCAGTCCCCTCCCCAAGAATTCCGCAATTCTCGTACGTGAAGCTTAATTTTTATCCCACCCTCAGGACTGCAACTTTGCATCCATGATGATACATCACAAGAAAACTGACAGCTTGAAGACCGACTACTACTGTGAAACATCAGGATTAAAAATAAGAATCTGGTAACATTAAATCCCTTTTAGAGTTTTGTGGAGATCAGCAGTGTTTGTGTTCTGCAAAATATATGAAAACTGAGATGTACGTAGAAAGATACCATATATTAATTTTAAAGCCATCATCTGAAGAAAAGATCCCTAGCTAATGAATCATATCAGTTTTAATTGATTCATTACTTGATTGAGGCAATATAAACTTTTGGATTGGACTACAACAACAACAAAAGAAAATTTTCCAGTAGATTCCCATAGACATATGGATACTTAGTACAAAGGCTAAACTAGATATATCCCTTTGATGTCCTCTTTTATTTATTAGTTATCCGGGTAGATGATATAGAAAGTATACTAATCTGTCTTCCCCTGTCTAACAGAGAAGTCTGATTAAAACTGCCACTATTTATATAATAGAAAGCAAAACAATTTTAAAAATGATGACGTTATAGGACACTTTTTAATAAGGAAAGTAGAAATACACAATGCTAACTCTGCTTTTAATGTTTCTCTATGAAGGTAAAGTTACCATAACTGTTAGGGATACACCCTAGCAGAATCTGCACGGCAGTCAGGCAGGCAGGCAAATGTGTGAGATAAGCGTTTTTGTAGCTTACACTCAGTAAAAACAGATACACTGTGCTAATTAAATAGTTTATTCCAGTAAGAGTTTTAGCATAGTCAAACAGTCCATATATCACTCACTATTTCAGTCTGTCCGGGAATTATTCAGTTGCAAAGTCCAGTGTCGAAAAAGAGGTCAGTAAACTTACAAATATCAGTCCAATAATATATCTCCTCACAGTAGAGATATGAAGAAGTCAAACCTCCTTTCTTCCTTCAGCAACAGGGAACACGCAATTAGCAAACCATCAATCCTTCATAGTCAGCAAGCAATCCAGTAAGCCAGCAATCAATCAAGTTCTCTTGCTCCCTCTTATGGTGGTTTTACAACCGCACCCAAAATTACATGCTTTGCTGTTTAAAGTGACACACACTTAACTTACAATCATAGTTTATATATATTATTTTACCCAAACTAAGTTAGGTAACCTTGTTATTCCTAACAATAACTGGTAACAAAAATCTGGATGGCCATTAGATGGTAATAGAAATATACAGAAAACTTTAATGCTTTGCTGCCATCTAGTATCTCTCAGGATTTTACAGCCCATATCTACAAAGATCAGTAGCCTGAAATGCCCTTGAATTGAAATTGACTCTTGATTATTACATATATAGGCTGACTCTGAAAACCGCTCAGAGAGAGCTTAAAGCATTATGAAGCAGCATATAAGTCTAAGTGTTATTGCTATTGCTATATCCAATCTGAAAGCCAGATAGGTAAATACTGAATACCTATTAAGCTCAGTTTTGCTGTCAGGTTGAAAGAGTAGAGAGATGAAGAGAGATTGAAAGCAGAGTGGACTTTACAAAGGAGGCCACCAGAAGGTAGAGAGAGCTGTTTACCTGAAAGAAGACATATTAGAATTGAAAATCACTTTTCACTAGAAACTGAAATATGAGATGGAGTAGTTGGCCAGGCTCAGGTGAAATACCAACTGGGCTCTTTTAAACAGTTGAGGAAAAGGGACAAGAAATGGGCTGACAGTTCTACCTCAACAAATAAGGAAGAAGTCTGCACCACTTATAAGGCTGGAAAAGATTTGTGTTCATCCTGTACCAAAGAGAGAGAGAAGTTACAAGAAATATGGAAAATTATTAAAATACTCCACTACTTCCTTATACCAGCAACGTTTTGCTTAAAAGATTACAAAGGAAAAAAAAGAGGAATATAAGACTATACAGTTAATATCAGGGTGGAATACAGAAAATTTAAGGTTCACTTTTATTTTGTTGATTAGATCAAGGCTTTTGATTATTACAATCATGCCAGAATATGTAACATATTGTAGTGGGCCAGTACACCTGATTATTCTTTAGAGGAACATCCATATTGAATAAGAACCTACTTTAAGAACTGAATTAAGAGAAACTGTGATTCACTCTTCCAAGCCAGCTATTTTTCTAACAGATTAGATAACTGGTAGCTTCTATCTAATAGGAAAAGGATAGATGCTACAGTTATCTAATATATTAGAAAAATAGCTGGACTGAAAGAGTTGCTAACTGAAATAGAAATTGGAAATCCAAATAGTGACAACATACAGACATAATGTTGTTAGTTGAAAATAAAAGAGACCTAAAAAATCATTTTCGGGAAAATAAAAAAAGATAGAGCTGATTTAATGTTAAATGTTAAGAAGGCAAAGGCAATGACAATCATTAACATACTCTGATGTAACAAAGTGAAGGTAGATAGTTTTATTTTCTGGGATAAAGAGGGTGTAGGAAGAAAGACAATGAAAAGGTAGAAAAGATCATGAAGAAAAAGGATTTTTGTGGAAACAAAAATCAGACTAAGACTAAATTCCCAGTCTGAATTATCAGGAGCTCCATTTAGGGTATTGCCAATATACCAGGGGATACTCTTGCCCCCTACTGTAATTATTTGCCTCAGTTTTGAGTAATTAATAGGAATGTGTATTGTTAGAGTTTTCAGAAGAAATTCAAATCCAGAAAATACACAGATGACTGATTCAGCAGGATCATTAACTTCTTTATAAACATAATAAATGAGTAAAGTTTACAATACCATTTGTAGATTCTTTCAATGTAACATAAGCAAAAGCACAAGCAGCAGCAGCTCAGAGCAGATATCAGTTTCAGCAAGCAAGCAAGTTAGTTTTAGTTTCAAAATTGAGACCAGGGAGCTAAGCCAAGCCCAGATTCTCAGCCCCCAATTCACTTCCCATTGGCTGACCTTGATACTAAGCTCTATTCCAGTTCATGAATATACTCTGACATGTATATGTATTTATGTGTGCCTATGTGTATATGAATACATGCATGTATTCCCATCTTATGAGGATGGACAGGTTTAAAGGGCTGTGTTCTATATGGAAGCAGATATGCTGCTTATGTCAAGAGACATTATAGCCAGCCAGAGTCACCATGTATTTCCCTACATAGTGTCTCTGGCTGGCTATATTGTCTCCTAGTAAAAACAGAACATCTGTTTCTGTGCTAAGCACAGTCCTTTAAACCTGTCCATCTTCATAAGAGACATATTTATGATAAATCAAGGAATACTTACGTATGTGCCAGTGGTGGGATTCAAAATTTTTTACTACCGGTTCTGTGGGCATGGCTTGGTGGGCCTGGCAGGAGAAGGATACTGTAAAATCTCTAGTCAGAGAGTGGAATTTGCCGGTTCTCCAAACTACTCAAAATTTCTGCTACCGGTTCTCCAGAACTGGTCAGAACCTGCTGAATACCACCTCTAGTATGCAACTTTGGAATCGTGATTTCAGTAACCAGAAACAATATCCGTACTCCTTTTTGAATTTAATTATATATCATCTTGCACAAGTTCCCCACTTGATGACTGTTCACAGTGAGTGAATAATTGTTGGTGCGTTCTCATCACTTTTGTATACTCTGAAGAGAAATCTCCATTCTTAGTTTCACCCAAAGGTTACTAAAAATAGTACACTTCCCTGGTGTAGAGAAATTAAATTCTGGCAAATAGAAATGGAGGTTAGGACAAAGTGACCTACTTGCAATCAGACAAACAGTCTTTGAAACAGTTAAATACTTCCATCTCCATTTGACCTAGTTTCCTGGATTTGTATAAATGGGAGTAAAACTCCCTACTTGTGGTACTTAATGTAAGGAATAGCTGGAAAGAACAAACCAAACAACCAATCAAGAAATGTCTTCTCAGATTTCATAATTGACTACAGTAAGTGGCCTCATCTGAGGTATGAGATGGATTAAGCAGGACTGTGCAAAGTCATCCCAAGGCAAGGATAGGAAGCTTTTTTTTTTTTTTTTTGCCCCGTAGTAGACCATATTTCTACCCAAAATATCTCTGTGGACTGGACACCAGTGGGTGAGGTATTTTCTTTATCCTTCTCCTTTCTAACTCCTGTGTTTGAAACTTTCAAAATCAGCAATGGGCAGTAGAGAAACAGACAGATAGAGCCTCCATGGTGACTTGTGTATGGGTCATGACATCATTTGCATTTACAAAATGGGCAGAGCTTTCACGATGGCATGATGCTGCTTTTGTCATTTGAATTAAAAGTGATGGATTGTAAGAATGGGCTTGAGGGTTGAATCTCTCAGAGCAGGATTCAAGGGACAGTATTTTTCTCTGTGCACTAAGCATAGAACTATCTGACTAAAGCAGGGGTAGGCAACCTTAAACACTCCAAGAGCCATTTCCACCCATTTCCTACAGAAAAGAAAACACCGGGAGCCACAAAACCCTTCCCACACCTGACTATTTCCTGAGTGACCACAAAACTAGCATATGTAGTTGAATTAAATGTCCTGTTTTCTTCTGAAACTCTTCTTTTCTTGGATTTACCCATGGTTGGCCTACTGGAAGTTGAAAAGCTCAATAAATTGCATGCCAGCGGGTGTCACACATTGGCAGTTGTGACATATTTTGAGTGACAGGGAGTGTAGCAGAGGAATGAATGAGGCACATACGGCTCCAGAGCTGTGGGTTGCTGACCCCTGAACTAAAGGAATGGTTGTAAGTTGGGAACTACCTTAAGTAAAAATGTTGGAAGTGCATATAGGGCTCTGCAATTTAAATATACTTGCCTTGCTTTTAGCTGTGCTAGACTGCCATATCTTGCATTACATAATGACACAGCTTCACATTTATATACAACTTTCAAGCATTCAAAGCAGTTCATTTAGTATTAATTGGTCACTGTCCTTAAAAGATTAGTGTTTGTGAGGCCATCCCACCTGCTCTTCCCTCCCTAAAACCTCCATTAAAACCTTCATTTTCATGCTAGGTGAAGTGCTATGAATGTTTGAAAGCTATGTATAAATGTGAAGCAGTGTCATTATATAATGCAATATATGGCATTCTAACACAGCTAAAAGCAAGGCAAGTATATTTAGATTACAGAGCCCTATATGCACTTCCAACATTTTCATTTAAGGTAGTTCTCCACTTACAACCATTCATTCAGTGGCTGTTCAAAGTTACAACAAAAAAAAGCTGAAAAAGCTGAAAAAACAGCCACATTTACAACTGTTGCACCATGCCTATTGTTATGCACTGAGCATGGGTCGGAATAAATGGAGACAGCCTCTGAACGGTGAACTTTCAGCTCTTTATTTGCATAGTGACTTGTCAAAACAACAGTGAACTCTGCCTTATATAGGCAACCCTTGTAAGATTTGTCCAATAACGAGCTATAAACGTTAGCTCTTTTAACCAATAAGAATTCTCCGTTAAGGGCCAATCGGATTCCTCAGAACTAACCAATCCGATCTGGCCTCCTAACAGCCAATCAGAAGTGCAGGGCCAGAACCCTGCACTTTACCTCAAGCTCATACTTTATAAACTATGGTACATACACAACACCCCTTCCCCCTGGCTTCTTAATTACGGTGTAGTTATATAGTCCCTTAGATAGGACGGTTGTTTTTTAAGTCTTTCGGATTTTCGTTGGATTGGTTGGTTGCAATCATGTTGAGGTGGATTGTTGTTTGGCAGTGGTTCTGCTTCTTGCTCAGCTGCAATTCCTTGCGGTGCAAATGTTTCTCCTTCCTGCTCCATTTCCTGAGTATCACTTAGTTCGTTGTTCCCTTCGAGCAGGTTCCCTGGAACTTCATCTTCTTCCGTACCTGCCCCCCCCTCGGTTTGGTCATGGGGGAGTTGTTGACTGGCCATTGCGAGTCGTGACCGCAATTGGTCGATATGCCGTTTCCACAATTTATTGTCACAGCATTTCACTAGTAGGATTTGGGGCCGGTCACTTGTACTATTGTCGCCTCTATCCATAACAGGTCGCCCGATAAATTTCGTGCGTAAACGAGGTCTCCTACCTGGAAGGTGCGACAGCAGCCGCTGGATCCTATTGGCTTTTCCGGTTCGTAAGCAGGGTGCAACCGGTCGAGGTGGGAGCGGAGTCTACATCCCATCAGTAGTTCGGCGCGACTTCTGCCGGTGACGCTATGTGGAGTTATATGTTGCAAAAAGATAATTTGGTTGACCTTGTCATCGATATTGTCATAGTCCACTTTTTGCAAAGTCTTTTTAACAAATTGGACCATGCGTTCAGCTCGGCCATTGGTCGCAGGGTGCGCAGGCGAGGTGAGCGCATGGCAGATGGGTACTGCTCGAACATTAGTGCAGTAAACTGTGGCCCGTTATCAGACACCAGGATGTCTGGCAATCCGTGGGTTACAAAGAGTCTGTTGAGAATCTTGATCACCGCCTCGGAGGTCGTAGTCATCATACGATGAATTTCTAACCAATTGGAGTATGCGTCGACTGTAAGGAGGAAGGTATAGCCCTTGGTTGGCCCTGCGAAATCCAGGTGGATTCTGGACCAGGGTCCACGTGGCGTCTCCCATTCAGTAGGCATGGCTTTTGGTGGGGTGTTGCTGGCTTGTTGGCAATTGGGACACGCTTTAACCCACTGCTCGATTTGCTGGTCCATGCCCGGCCACCATGCGTAGCTTTGTGCAAGCGCCTTCATTCGCACGATGCCGGGGTGGCCCTCAGGCAGAATTCGCAGCAGCGTCTTCCGGAGTCGCTCTGGGACAATGACTCTATCGCCCCAGATGATACAGCCCTTTTGGGAAAAAAGTTCAGTCTGTCGAGATTTGAATGGTGTGAAGTCATTTGGTACTTGGTCCAATGACCATCCACATTCTACCCAATCTAGGACTCGAGCTAGGTTGTGGTCTCGTTTGGTTTCTCTCGCGATGTCTCGGGCGGTCATAGGTGGCGAGTTGAGTGTTTCGATCTGCAACGTGGTTGCCGTTGGTGCCGGATTGTCGAGAGTCTCTGGAAGCGGTGCTTGGCTTAATGCATCAGCATGGGGAATGGCTTTTCCCAGGCGATATTGCAGCCGATAATTATAAGCAGCTAGGAATTCTGACCATCGGGTCATTCTAGGGGATAATATGTAGGGGGTTGGCTTGTCTCCAGCTATTATCCCTAGCAATGGTTTGTGGTCAGTTATAATGGTAAATGTCCTTCCATACACATATTCGTGAAATTTTTTTACAGCTGAGATGATTGCGGGGGCTTCTTTATCAATTTGTCCATAGTTCCGCTCTGCTTGTGAAAGAGTCTTCGAAAAGTATGCAACAGGGGTTTCGTTCCCATTAGGCAGTGCATGGCTCAAAATGGCGCCCACCCCGAAAGGCGATGCATCACAGGTTATAACTAACGGCAAAGTCTCGTTATACTGCATAAGTACAGAGTCAGATGTGAGCAGTTTTTTAACATTCTGAAACGCTTGCTCTTCCCGATAGCCCCATACCCACAATGCTTTCTTATCTAATAATCGGTGTAACGGTTCAGCGACAGTTGCCTTGTGCGGTAAAATACATTATAGAAATTAATGAGGCCTAAGAACGCCTGGATATCGACCTTGTTACGTGACCTGGGAGCGTTTTTTATCGCTTTTAGTTTACTCTCGGTAGGATGAATGCCCTGGCTATCAATCCGGCACCCTAGAAACTCAACACTGTCAGTATACAATTGACATTTTTTTTTTTTTTACCTTAAGTCCAGCCTCTTGGAATTTTTTTGGAACGCATTTCAAACGGTCCTGTAAGATTTTTTGGGTAGGGGCTGCAATTAATACATCATCAAAATAAGGGACCATGCCCTTGATTCCTTGTAATAACCTTTCCATAAGGCTCTGGAAGATCCCCGGCGCTACACTAACTCCGAATTGCAATCGGGTACATTTAAAGGCATCCCTGTGCATTACAATAGTTTGGGCTCGAGCCGTTTTTTCATCCACTCGTAATTGTTGATAAGCTTGAGCTAAATCCAATTTAGCGAAAACCTTCCTGCCCCCCAAGGAATGGAGGAGGTGCTGCACCACCGGAACTGGATACGCATTCTGCTATAGGGCGTGGTTCAAAGTGGTCCGGTAGCCCCACAAATTCGGATTGACCCGTCTGGCTTAATGGGTGTTACAATAGGGGTTTCCCATGGAGAGTGATCGATGGGCTTCAACACCCCTTGAGCAATTAGCTTGTTGAGTTGTTCGTCGATTTTTGCTTTAAGAGCGAATGGAACTCAACGGGGCTTCAAGCGAATGGGAGCTACTTTTGGATCTAGACTGAATGAGATCGGGGTCCCCTTATACTCGCCTAAGCTGTCCACGAAGATGTCACTGAACTCAGAGATAAGGTCTTCCTCCCACTCACAACCACCGACTCGGTTCACGCCGGCCACTTCAATGCCGAGTGGCGCGAAGCATTGGAGGCCTAATAGGCTAGGCCTATCTCTATCAATGACCATTAGAGGTAAGTATGCTGTATGCTTCTTGAAGGAGACTCGGACTCGGCAGGACCCGACAACGGGGATTCGATTCCCTTGGTAGTCCTTAAGGATGAGGCCTTGAAATTGGAGGTCTTGGCGTAGAATTGTGGGGATGAGTTGCTTGAGTGTCCTCCAGGACACCATCGAGAGGGACGATCCAAAGTCGACCTCCATGTGGCAAGGCTGGTTCTCGATGGCTACCGTGACTCGGATTTTCTTTGTGTCCAAAGCTGAGGCGTGACCGATAGTGATAGTATGGTGAGCCTCTTCTCTCTGCAAAGCTCGATTTCTGTAGGAGTGGTTTACTGGCTCTCACCTTACAGGACGGTTTCCTGTCGATTGGCGATAGTTAGCCCCTTTTGAGGCCTGGCTGAGTCCTGGTAAGCTGCGGCAGACCCGGCCGATGTGACCTCGTTTCCTGCACTCATGGCAGAGTGCGTTGTGGAATTTGCATTCGGACCTGGCATAGTTTGCTCCACAGCCAGCGCAAAGGCGTAAGGGCTTTGGGTGGTGGTCCCGGTCGGACCGCAGTCGATGGACCCCTTCTTCATCGCTGTCTGACGACGAAGAGAGGTCCTCGTGGTGCGTTGTTAACAGCTGCCCTTCTGTGTTCGGTGAGATTTTGCTGGTCGGTGGTGGTACCGGAGTGCGGCTTCGCTGTAGTTGTGCAGCCGACTTTTTTGTCGCCTCTGCTGCCGTGGCTTCGGCGATGGCGTTAGCAAGGCTGATGTCACCTTTCGCTATCAGCTTGCTTTGCAGGCCTAGTGCATCTAGTCCCAGAACTATTCGATCTCTTAGTGCCTCTTCTAAATCGGTGAACCCGCAGAGGCCCCCTAAATTTTGTATATCTGCCACGAAATCGGCCACGCTTTCCCCTTTTCGTTGGTTCCTCTGATAAAACTCGTGGCATCTCACGAGCATAGGCACGGTTGGCGCGTAATGGTCTCTCAGGATGGGTTCGAGGTCGTTCCAGCTCATGGCCTTCACTTCTCGAGGTTTGGCGAGTGCTTTAGCCATCTTAAATACGGCGGGGCCGCAATGTGTCAGGAACAACGCCCTTTTCTTTGCTGGCGTGACGTCCTTCAAGTTGTTCATCTCGAGAAACATTTGGAAGCGATCCATGTAGGATTCCCAATCTTCTTGGTTTGCATCGAACGGAGCGGGTGGTACGATGCCGCCGGACATGGTTCCGTTGTTGGCGTCGTCTGTCACGTGCTCGGTGTTGCTTCCTGGCTTCTTTAGTTCAGACGTCTCCAAATCCCACCTTCCTCGCCAGTGTTATGTACTGAGCATGGGTCGGAATAAATGGAGACAGCCTCTGAACGGTGAACTTTCAGCTCTTTATTTGCATAGTGACTTGTCAAAACAACAACAGTGAACTCTGCCTTATATAGGCAACCCTTGTAAGATTTGTCCAATAACGAGCTATGAATGCTAGCTCTTTTAACCAATAAGAATCCTCTGTTAAGGGCCAATTGGATTCCTCAGAACTAGCCAACCCGATCTGGCCGCCTAACAGCCAATCAGAAGTGTAGGGCCAGAACCCTGCACTTTACCTCAAGCTCATACTTTATTAACTATGGTACATGCACAACACCTATAATCAAATTTTGGATGTTTGGCAACTTTCTCATATTAATGATGGTTGCACTGTCCTATGGTCATGTGATCATCTTTTGAGACTTTCTGACAATCAAAATGAAAGTGGAAGCTCGATTCTCTTAACAACCGTGTTACTAACTTAACAACCGCAGCATTGCACTTAAAAACTGTGGCAAGAAAGGTCGTAAAATGGGGCAAAACTCACTTAACAACTGTTTCACTTAGCAACAGAAATGTGGGTGGGAGTCAATTGTGGTTGTAAGTTGAGGACTGCCTGTATTGATTTTTCCATTTTGTGGCTGGGTTCACACATTGGTCTATCCAGGGGTGGGATTCAAATTTTTTAACAATTGGTTCTGTGGGCGTGGCTTAGTTGGTGGATGTGGCTTGATGGTCATGTGACTGGGTGGGCATGGACAACTCAATGTCACTCACATCAAGGGGCGCTTCTCCTTGCCTGGCCTCTCGTGACTGGGGATTCTGCAATGGTCATAAGTGTGAAAAAGATCATAAGTCACTTTTTTCAGTGCCATTGTAACTTTGAATGGTCACTAAATGAATCGATGAAAGTCAAGGATTACCTGTACAAAAATACAAAAAGATTATTTGCTTGCAAAAAGCTGCCCTAAATACCAATCATTGGGTTAAAAATATCTGCAAGTCAGAGTTACAAATCAGGCAGGGTGTCAGCTTTGGAATCTTTATTCATGGCTGCCACATAGCTTGAGAAAGTGGGAGGGGGGTGGTTTTTATTTAGTAACTCTAAGTAGATAAAATAGAATTCTGTTGTTAGTTCAAGGTCATAGTGTGTGGAACAGAAACAAAATTGGAATTGGTTCATGTGATGTGATGATGAGTGAAAAGGGGATGGTTTGTAGTTTGGAACATTGTGGGAAGTTTGGGAAACTTTTAGTTTCAAAATTCCAGAGATGTGCCAGGTGCTATTATAATAAAGGTACTTTTGAGATTATGCTTGTCTTGGAGTTACTGATTGGAATGGAGTTTCCCTGGAATGCTGACACAGGGTACCAGAGCATCTTGAGGAATTAAAATAGTTAAAATGCAATGATAACTATCAGCAGCCAACTCTTGCTCATAATAAGGTGAAACCCTTTAGTAGAGAGGTCATTTAAGCTCTCCAGAAAGAGCATACCCAGGAAAAGCAGTCCTTAGATCCATTTGTACCACTTAAGATACCAGCTGGTCTCACTCACCTCACAAGATATCCTAAGGAAATCATCCAGATTTAACAAAAAGTCACATGCCCCCCAGAAAGGTAGTAAAAAAATCAGTGCCAATCTTGCATCCTGTCTCTTGGAAGTACACCCCAAAAGGACAGTGCCAAATACCACTAAAGCAGTGAAGGAAGACCCCCCCTCCCCAGAAAGAAAAAGAAACCATGAGGCAGGAAAAAAATTCAAACACAATACAAATAATTAAATCACAACAGTAGCTGTTGCTTGTTCAACCAATTACCAGAACAAATAGAAACAGGAATTAGCCAGATTTCTCAACCCAATTTCTTTTCAGGAACAGAGATTAATCTTTTCCATTCAGCGGACCTTACTCCCACACTGAAAAACAATTAATACAAGCTTAATTTCAGTTAGGTCCTTCGTGGTCACATTACAGATCTTTGTACATTCTTTATATACATGTTTGTCTTCCATCTGCAACATTCCTAAATAATTTGCTTTATTTGTATAATGGGGTTGTTCTGTTGTATTTCAGCACATCCCCCCCCTCAAAAAAAAAACAAACCTATTGGTGAGATTTTCAGGATAACGTGTGCACTATAAAACAGCTAAACAAAATTAACAAATTTAAATCAAATCACTTCAGCTATGAAGTGCGAAGTTATCTGGAAAGAGCTCTACAGATGGGAAAGAGGGAAGGAAAGAGAAAAGAACAAGCAGAACCAGCAGCAAAATGAATAGACACTGTTTACAGTTGCAAGGACAGAATTTTGAAAGATCTATGTGGTTGCTCGGGAGTCAAAAATGACTAGAAGCTTTTTTTAAAAAAAATGACTAGATGCCATATAATTGATCAATCTATCAAATTAAATTACTATGCAAAAACTCTTAAGATAGAAACATTAAGTTGCAAGGTAATGGGTACTAAGGAATAGTTTTATGGATGGTAGAGTTAAATGGCCATACCTTGAAGTCCAGATTTATTCCAGAACTGACATAAAATGAGATAAAAACATAACTGATCAAGAAGGACTTGATAAAAGGAATGCAAATCAAAATGGAAGAATTTAAGCTGCAAGCATTTGCGGGTGATCTGGTTTTCATCTTAGAAGGCCCTTTAGAAACAGCATCAAAATTGATAGAAAAGATAGAGACATAAGGTGGCTGGTTTGAAAATAAATTAAGATAAGACAAAGATTTTGACAAATAATATGCTATTAAGACAAAAGGAAAAACTGGCAGACCTATTGAAAATTCAGGTCACGAATAAGATCAAGTACTTGGGGATAAATTTGACAGCAAGATGTAGTACATTAAAAGAGAATAATTATATTAAATTTAAACAGCAGATAGCACTAGATTTGGCGAAATGGGAAAACTTACAACTGTCACTAATAGGGAGAATTTCAACAATCAAGATGAATATTTTACCCAGAATTTTATATTTGTTTCAAACAATTCCAATTAGGCTTGGAAAAGACTATTTTGAAGATTTAAATAAAATTGTGTCGAAATATATATAGCAAGGTAAAAAAGCGAGAATAAAGTTAAAACTTTTGCAAGATGCTAGAATTAGAGGAGGATTTGGTTTGCCTAATTGGGAGTTGTACTACCAAGCTACAAATCTGATGTGGGTTAAGGAATGGATAACACTAAGAAATACTGGATTGTTGACACTAGAAGGACATGATTTGTTGCTGGGGTGGCATGCTTTTTTATGGTACAAAGGAACTAAAACACAGGTATTTTAGAAGACATTATATACGGGAGTCTCTGTGGTTAAACTGGGAGAAGATAAAAGACAATGTTATTTGAAAATTCCAGTCTGGTTATTGACTATTGAAGCATTTTCGTATCCTATAATATACAAAAAGGAACAAACAGTTAGATATGGTGAAATATTGAATGAAAAGGGTGAACTTAAATCTATGCAAAAACTAGAGGAACAAGGTATAAAGATGAATTGGTTTTCATATGCGTAAATCCATTCAAGGTATGATAAAGATTCTAAAACAGAAGGTTTCTATGATAAACTGACTGACTTAGATAAGATTTTGACAGGTACTGATGAAAAGGTGATTAAAAAATTGTATGAATATTTATTAGAAATTAAACTAGAAGAAGAACCAGTTAAAAAAACTATGATTGCTTGGGGGAAGAATTTTGAATATGGGATTGGTTTAGAGAAATGGCAAAAATTGTCTCAAAATTATAAAATGACAATGTCAACAGCATATAAAGAAAATCTGTATAAGATGTTTTACAGGTGGCATTTCCCCTCGACAAGAATAGCAAGAATGTTCAAGAATAAATCCGAAAAATGTTGGAAATATCATCAGACACCTGGCTCATATTACCATATGTGGTGGACTTGTGCGGATGCTACAAAATACTGGGCTAAAATCCACATGTGGTTGGAAAAAATGACAAAAAAACATATAGACTTGAAACCAGAGATATTTTTATTGGGAATTTTACCTGAAATATATAGTAAAACTTGAAATACCTGATTGTAAATGTATTAACAGTGGCTAGGATTGTATTTGCTAAAAACTGGAAAAATGAGAAAATACCATCACAGGAGGAAATCATTAAGAATATATTGGAATGTGCTGAAATGAGTAGATTAACATTTGAAATTAGAGAACAAGAGGATAAACAATTTTATAAAATTTGGGATCTTTTCTATCAATTGTTAGACAATAAAGTACAGTAATGAAATATGTAGACTTTTAGAAAATAATAAATATATAAAGATGTACTTCTTTCTTATTATATCTACAAAATGATTTTAGGATCGATTTGGGATGATAATATGAACTGTTATAAAATAAACTAAGTAAATTATGGTTATCTTGTAAAACATGAATAAATAAAAGTATAGTCAAATGATTGATTAATAATGATACTAAGGTATTTAATTTTTGATTGACAATATGAGATTATATGTAATGTAATTGTAAGACTATGAAATGGAAGCACAAAACAATTTGTAAACCACCCCGCACACTGTATGTACACATATGGAAGATAGCTTGATGTTTTTATGTTTTGTTTGTTTATGTTTGTTTTTAAAAACCAACAAAAAAAAAATTTTTTAATGAAAGGACTTTTCAGAATTCTTTCCAGACAAGTCGCTCTTTATGTTTTTATAATGATTCGTTCAAACATCAACTAATAATCGGGGAAAGATGTCCTAAAACGTGCAGCAGCAGTTGCTTTCCAATACAGTATCTATGGCCTCTGTCACAGCAGTAATTATGGTCAGCCCTGGCAGCCATTTCCACCAGACTCTGCCTGCCAGATGTTTTGGGCTGCAGCTCCCATACTTCCCTATTCGGATGGCTGTTGGCTGGAAATGTTCCTGTGTTCCAGTTCCTGTGACAGATGCCAGAGTAAGGGAAGGCTGCCCAGTGATATCTTTTTCAATTACAAGAGTTGCCAGATTTCATCAAAAGTGAACTTGAAGCAAATTTGGATGCTGGTGCTTCTGTCACTGCTCATGAATACTGTAGCAATTAGGAAGGGTACCAATATGCGGGAGAGTAATACAATTTCTTGGGAATCTTGCAAATTCTTCATGGGATTTCACTAAACGTGAAACCTGAAGAGGCTTTGAGATTTCAATGATTGTATGTTTCAAGCAAAGGAAGCAAAAATATTAATTGGCAAGTTCCCTTTCTTCTACTTTATGGAATCTCCCATCTGGACTTGGGAGGGTCTCTCTATACACTGTGCAGATGTTCCTGTATACACGATGCCAGGTACTTGGTTGGGCCAAACAGCTTTTTCATATTCTTTCTTCCTGAGGGCCAAAATGGTCCTAGTGGTGATAGGAGCACTCTGAACTGTGACTCGAAGCTGAGAGGGTGGCTCCAACATCAGAACTCTCTGTCTAGAAGAATGCAGTGTTAGGAACCACTAAGATTGCGAGTAAAACCCTCAAATTCCCAGGCCTTTGATAGAGGATCCAACATTGAGGAAGACAGATGACCCATGAGGATGAGAAGGGAATATGTATGTTTATCTGTAGATCGATAGATGAAGAGACAGAGAGAGAGAGAGATGAATAGATAGATAGATAGATAGATAGATAGATAGATAGATATAGATAGATAGAAAGATAGATAGATAGATAGATAGATAGATAGATAGATAGATAGATAGATAGATAGATAGATAGATAGATAGATGAATAGAGGTATAGAGATATAGATAGATATTCCAGAAATTTTGTAAAGAAATAAAATATGAGTTTTATCTTTTTGTTTGTTTGTTTCCAGCCTTTATTATTTTACAAATGACTCAAGATGGCAAACATATCCAACATAGCTTGCTCCTCCTATTTTCTTCACAACAATCATGCTGTGAGGGGGGAGGGGAGGGAGAGAGAGAGAGAGAGACAGAGGGAGGGAGGGAGAGAGATTGGCTGAAAGTCACCCAACTGGCTTTCATGGTTACAGCTGGACTTGAACTCATGGTCTCCTGCTTTCTAGCCTGGTGTCTTAACTATGTTCAAAACTGTTTCTCTAATATATTCTAATAAGGTCAACAGGAGAGGTCATCAATAACAATTAGTTATATTGTATTTTAAATTTGTCTGATGGCAATCTTATAATATGTTGAATAAACGATTTATTTATATACATTATATACATTATTTAAATATATTATTTATCATGTATTTAAAATTTGTCTGATTGCAAATTTTAAACTCTGAATCACCTTGAGATTTTCAAGTACAGTATGTAATATCAAAGTACGACTGAAATATATTAAAGATTAAAAGAAAAACCACTCACATAAATAGCATAGTTAGCACTGATCTGACACATGTTGAATTCCTTTTAGGAAATTTATTTTATTCGCATTTCATATTCTGTTTATTATTTTACAGGGAAATGATTTGATATCTTGCCAAATGATATGCCCTCACTGAATGCAAAATTGTGAGGTGTTTAGGATAATTTTTCATTTATTGGATACCTTATAATCATATTAAGCGAGGCTAAAAAAGAGGGGCAAACCAATTTCAAGCTAATACTTTTCCCCCAAGTCCAGCAGGCAATAATAGTAAAAATCTGTGAAATAGGATAAATACAATTCAATAATTATATTGATAAATAAAATGAAAATCAACTAATTGTGCCTTTCACTCAGATGCTTGCCTCCGTTGTTGCTGGTTTTCTGCTTCAATGCATGTTAAACTTTTTCTGTCACACTTCAATAAATTTAATTGTGCAGAATAAATGAGCTAATTTTTGAAGTCGCAGGCTCTGTTTGCAAGATAAGGGTGGTGATTTATTGACCTCCTCAGACTCTCTAAGAGTATCCCCTCCTTTGCTAATGACAGCTGGGTCTTTCTTTTCTTTTTCCTTCTCCACAATCCTGTTAAACCCATCGTTGATTTACCCTTCAGTCTCATTTTGTGAAATCACTTAACTTATCACAATAGTCTCCTGCACCATTATGAAGTTATGGCCAAATTCCTAGTGGCACTTGGGGATCTGTGAGAGAAGGGTGAAGAGGAAATATTTACTTCCTGAAACACTTCTGTGTGTTCTGGATATAACAGACACAAAGAGATACAACCGTATTACTGTGTCACATGGAATTCCAACAAAGAAAAAGAAAAAAACAGAGGATTTTATTTTAGATCCTTACAGTGCTATAGGGTGGTGTAATTATAGATAGAGATTGCAAATGCCAATAGTTGCTGCTACAGGTTCTGATGGGCATTAGGTTGGCTGTCCATTTCTGAAAAATCAGAAAATTACCTTAATTGGAGACCTTTTTTTAAAGTAATGTGATCCAAAGCGAGTGGTTTGTCTACTAATACAGAGATTAGATTTAATGCACTGTTTTGCATGTAATGAAGATGCAGCAGGTGTTTAAAAATGTATCATGGAGTCAGAGAAGGTATGTTGAGGGAATTTAACCTTCCCTTTCCTGCTGCTACCCCCTGAAAATCTCATATCTCAAACTAACATTTGCATGTGGATGAAATCTGTTCTTATGGCTTTGATCATCCCCAATGAGAAGAGCTGAGATGAGCAAAAGAAACTTGAGGCATTTGCTGGTTATGAAGAAAGTATGATGCTGGGTCTACAATCCGATGATGCTAAAGGGAGTCCACAAATATAATTACTTATTGAACCAAGTATCATCAATAAGGCATTTCATTTTTGCAAGATTCAAAAAGAGAGGAAAAACAAATGTAACATAGATCAGGGGTCTCCAACCTTGGCAACTTTAATTCTTGTGGACTTCAACTCCAGAATTCCCCAGCCAGCAGCTGGCTGAGGAATTCTGGGAATTGAAGTCCAGAAGTCTTAAAATTGCCAAGGTTGGAGTCCCCTGACATAGATCACCAACTACTTACATTTTAGAATTAGCAAACAACCCAGTTACCGGTAGAAAGTTGATTTTGTTTCGGAGATCCCTGCCCTAGCCATATTTGGAAATTTTTTGAAGAATCTAAACATTTATGTTTGGATTGGCAGGGTCCTGGGAACACAAGGCTAACACAGACATTCATTAAATGGCTGGCATTATTGGGGGCTTACAAAGGCCCATGGTTGTCCAATTTTACAGCCATTGCCTACTTGCTCACTCTGAATGTGAGTAATGGCAGGAATACAGAAAAATGACGATAACCCTTTTTCCTCATTTCCCTCCAAGTCCAAAATGATGGCAAATAAGCAAGCAAGATCAAGGGTACAAATGGAGGGAGACATGCCTGTAACCAGCACTGACTCACTTAGAGGGATAAAGATAGTCAAGAAAAAAGTGTCTCTGTGAATAGGTTATCTCGAGACCTATGGAAATGATGCTGACTAAATGTACCAAAGGTCCAGACTTTGAATAAAGACAATTAAGATAACAGCTTGGAGCACAGACCTTAACAGAATAATGCAGAATTTTTTGTAGCCTGCTGGAAGCGAGATATTTATCTGAATATGTTTTCATACACAGCGATAGAATGGTAAAGTGCTGGACAAAAGCTCCCAAGTTCTTAAACTGCCAGGGTGAAAACTTCAGAAATATATGCAGATAAAAATCTAGCAAGTTCTGCTCAAGGTGATTTAAACTGACTTTTACTTCTTTAGGGAAGGACAAAGCATTCCCAGAGGGACTGCCAAGTAAAGCCATTACTAATTTCAATTGTGTTATGTGAGTGCGAGGGAGAGCTCATTAGGGCAAACCGAAAGCTGAGTTAGCAAAAGAAATGATTAAAGCAGATTAGCAGGATAAAATTGTACAGAACTTGCGCAATTAAATTAAAAAATGGTACAGCAGTGGTGGAGGAACTGGAAAACCTTTGTATCCCCTCAAAATAATTCCAAAGGGATATTACCCTATGAAACAATATAATCTAGTATTTTTGCCAATGGTCCTAGGTCAAAGGAAACAATATTGAAAGATGGAGGTGAGGAATATATAATTTGGGACTGAACCCAAGCATTACATCCTGTGCCTGAGCCCTTTCACAGGTTATTGTGATAGCAAGATGTGGATGTAAGTATACGGGAGGTCCTTGACTCACAACCACAATTGAGACCAAATTTTCTGTCGCTAAACAAGGGAGTTGTGAGTTTTGGCCCATTTTACAATCTTTCTGGTCACTGTTGTTAAATGGCTGCAGTTAAATATGATTGTTAAGTGAACCTGGTTTCCCAAGTGACACTGCCTGTCAGAAGGTCACAAAAGGTGATCACATGACCCTGGGACAGTGCAACTGTTCGGTTGACAAGAATCCATATTTTGATCCTTAAGGATGCTGCAACAGTCATGCGAAAAATGGTCATAAGTCACTTTTTTCAGAACTGTTGTTACTTGGAATGGTCACTAAATGAGTAGTTGTAAGGCAAGGACTATCTGTACAGGAAACTGTCTTATTCCAGGCCAGGACATTAGTACTGCCTTGTTAGTGCACAATTATTATTTTTACGAATTTTAATTTATCATCAGGGGTCTCAAATGCATACTTACACCAGATATGAACAGTGGGTATAAGATAGTATGGTGTGATTATTTATTCAGATCACTGTCGACTTAATATTGGACCTTATGTGAGTCACTAACTGGTCTTTATTTTAAAGGGAGGTCCCCAATCTGCCAAAGCACAAGTCGTCCAATTCAGATGGCAGCACTAGCCAAATGTATTGGTCTTCTCTTCTGCCATTCAAAAATCCAGTTTTTAAAAATCAGTATTTGCCTGTTTACAAACATGTGTTTCTAAAAATTACACAAAAATGCCCGTACAGTTTATGATGCAATTTGCATAAGAGAAGTGCTAAAGACTGCTGAGAAAACCCTGTTTGAAAAGAGAGGAAATGGATGTCACAAACTGGTGTTTACCAAGCTTTCCTGAGTAAATACTGTTATTGGCTTCGTCTAGGTTTTGTGTATAATCCAGATTTTTTGTTCTCCCCCAAGTCCCAGAATGTTGGCTGATTTGGCAGTGGTGATGGGTGCCAAGGTCAACAAAAAGCAGTTGAAAAAAGTGGAGGAGAAGCAACACTCAAGCTTGTCAAGTTGTAAGTTGTGGGTGCTCCATTACTAGAGATTTTCAAGAAGAGATTGGGCAGCCATTTTTCTGGAATGATATAGTCTCCTGCTTGAGGAAGAGATTAGACTAGAAGACCTTCAAGATCCCTTCCAACCATAGTACTCTATATTTGTTAGATCTGCCTAAGAGAAGTAATACAACAGCTATACAGTGATGTTTTACACTGGTGCTTTGGCCTCGCCAAGAAAAAAAATTACAATTCTATTCCAACCTGTATAAATCAAGGAAACGTTAAAATAAAATTTTAATCATGTACAACAACCATCAAAACAAGTGATCACACAAAACAAATGAATCGAAAGAATACTAAACTGCTAATAGTGCAATATAATGGCTCAGAATTTCATTGAACTGTATTCCCAAAGTGAGAAGTGAATCCTCTTCAATACCATCCTACATTTTTCAGCCTTATCCAGTCTGGTTTTTTGTTTGTTTGTTTTTTTAATCTCCCATATTAAGAAATGTCATTTGATAAGATGGCCTTGCCCCTTGCCACCAGTGGGTTTCTCAGGCTATCGTGTTAAGCATGTTTCTTTGAAGGTGGAATGCCTTGAGTAGTCCGAAGTACATGCCTGACAAAATTATACTCGCCTAGCTCCCCGTTGTCTTGTGAGAGAGGCACGGTCGAGATCACACAAAACTGGTAGGCTGCTGTGTTATTTCAAGGAAAAGATTGCTTGGAACATTTCTCAGTGACATTAGCCAAAGTGCAGATTTGTGAATTGTATTATAATTGCCTAAATAGGGATTTTGCATGCTATAGCCAGTGATTCATGAACTGCAGGGTATCTGCAGAAACAGGCTGTCATCAGGATTAAGGGATGTAAAATGCCGGAAGGTTTTCCCCCCACCCTCTTTGATAGCAGACCTGCTATTGCATCCTCATGGGCTTTGTCTGATAAATTATATTAGTGCTTTGCAGCTGCATCTTACATCTTTTCTCCCTAATTTTATGCCTTTGAAAGAAAAAAAATTACATTTATGTGAGAGTTTGAGCTGTGAAGCTATAATGTACTGGGTTCTGCTTAAAACAGGTTGCTCTGCACTAGAAAGAAAATAATAAGAAGGTCTTTGGGCTTATGCGTCTTTATTATATTTTTCCTACTGCTTGCAGCAGGACGAGAGGGCAATTATATTAATAGGAAATAGTGATACTTCACTGGAGCAAGCTTACCTCTTGAGCTAGAAAGCAGTTATTGTAGAGAATACAGTGCAAACTCCTATGTATTTATTTGCACAGAAGTAAATTTAATTGGGTTCACGGGGCATTATACCTTTGTACGTATGTTTATTACAGTAGTCTGAATGTCTTAATATTGAAAGTCATATTTTCTGTTCCACATTATTGTTACTCAGCTGTGGAAAACTGTGCCTCCTCCACAAAGGCATTAGAGGAAATGAAACTCAGTAATATTAAAGATAATGGGCACTGTGGCTGGGAGTTAAGATACTGGGCTGATAGATTGGAAGGTTGGCAGTTTGAGACCCCACCACCATGTGACAGAGTGAGTTCCCATTCTTGCCCAGCTCCTGCCAACCTAGTAGTTTGAAAGCATGCAAATATGAGTGGACAAATAGGTACCACTTTGGTGAGAAGGTAACAATGTGAGCACTGCCCCCTACAGTCAGATATGCTGGACAGGGGAAACTTTTACCTTTAGTATCAAAGATGAAGCTGTTAACCTTTAACCTTTTATAAACACTATTAAGCTTTTTTGCATATGCCCAGCTTAAAGAGACTTCACTGAACCTTTGTTAAGCCTGTGTTCCCCAACCAGGGTTAAGGAGACAAGCTAAACAGAATGTGCAGCGTTAGTCAGATAGGCACACAGATAAATGAGTGAGATATGTTTGTATGTTTGTTAACATACAGTAAAAATAACAGATATGCTTGTGCTATCAAAAATATAGTTTATTCCATTTAGAGTTTATAGCATAGTCAAAATAACAGTCCATTAGTCATGTATCATTTTAGTCAGTCCATTCAAGGATATTCAGTTAGCAAAGTTCGTGTAGAATATCCAATGTCAGTTCACTTACAAATCAGTCCTTTCTCTCTCCCGTTCGAGTAAGGGGAAAACACAGTCTTCATCCAGTAATTAGGGATCATCAAGTCAGAGAGAGCAAGCTGACGTTCCTTGCTTCTTTTATGGTGCTTTCACAACCACTCCCTTAATTACATTCCCACAGTTAAAGTTGCAGACACTTTAACTAATAAACCATGATTACATATTTATTATTTTACCTAAACCAGTTAGGGTAAACAATGTTATCCCTAACAACCTTGACCCAGAATTGCTTTCAAACCAAGAAACTCAACTACAGAGTGCACCAAGGTGTATGGTGGTAATATCCCTCCATAGAGCAGATTTGATCCCTGTGTTGTTTTTTAACTTTATAGTGATACATTGAGGAATACTGTCAGTATTTCTACTTCCCATATAGTAGATCTGATCAGCGACTAAAAATATTAAATGCCATGACATTCTATGCATGTTAATGCTGAAAGATACCTCCCCTCCAAGACACCCTCCTGAAACTTTATATTGATTTATTTGATTTATTTATTTATCTATTTTATTTTGTCAAGCGATTATAAGATAACAGATATAAGTATAAGCATGGTTATGAATAGATGAAATGGATACATATAAGAAAAAAGAAACAATAGGACAGAGACGGTAGGCACGCTGGTGCACTTATGCACACCCCCTACAGATCTCTTAGGAAAGGGGTGAGATCAATAGTAGACAGTTTAAGGTTAAAGTTTTATTCAAATTTGAATAAATTTATATTGTGTATATTAATATACAATTTCTGTCTGTCTGTCTATCTGTCTGTATGTCTATCTGCCTGCCTGCCTGTTAGAACCAATGAAGCTAAGTGAAACGTCCTTCCTCAAGGGAATAAACTTAATCCAGTTGCCTTTTGAAAAAAACACCTTTGAGATAACCATAACTTGGATGACTGAGAACCTCCATAGACATTCAACCCATTTAAATATTTGATTTTCTTAGAGGTTAGAGAGGTGAACTAGGGAAAGTTCGAATATTAGACAACTCCCCATTTGAAAAAAATATGCTTATATATGTAGAATGGGATGGAATAAGCATCTCAGAATGGACTCTATCTAGTTCTCCAAGACATAAAGACAGGGCAGAGAGGAAGAGCTCTCAGAGCTGCAAAATTCTATTATTGTAACCTTACCTTACAAGCAATATTAATATTCTTAGTTTTAGTTTCCTGGTCTTGGATAACACAACTCAGAGCAGGATCAGAGAGAGAGGAAGAGATTGGATTGGATTGGATTGGATTGGATTAGATTAGATTAGATTATAGGATAGTCACTCCCTAGAATCTTCCAAGATATATCCATTAGAGCAGGGTTGTCAAGCCTGTACCCTGCAGGCTGGATGGGTCAAGTGCTGCCCACGCCCGGTTTAGAGAAGGGGGAAAATGATATGTCACATGACGATGATGCAAGTTTGACACCCCTGCATTAGATTGTGAATAGTATAGATTTAGTCTGGCAAGACTATGGAGTTCGAGCAATAAAGAACAAAACCTTGGCTGGATTGATATTTTTATTTATTTATTTATTTTTGTCAATTGCTTACAAGATAATAGGTATAAGTAAAAACATAGTTATGAATACATGGATACATAAAAGAAAAATAAAAAATAAAAGAAATAATAGGACAGGGACAGTAGGCGCGTTGGCGCACTTATGCACGCCCTCTAAGATATACATAGGGCTGGGCCCAAGAACAATATTGATCAATTGAAGAGCTGATCTAGTCCTTTTTCTCACCTAAAAAGTGGCTCTGGAAGTTTGGTCCCATGATAGGAAGATTTTCTTCTTATTTTATTTCTTCACAAGGGAGTCACCTCTAGATCCTAGTGCTTAATTAGCCTTAAGGGTATTACTAAAGTCTTCATTGTAACAACAATTGTCTAACTGATATTCAGTTTCATATCTAAGTAGCCAAGCCTCTTGGTGGTTTACATTAATGAAAACATAAAAACAAATTACTTTTGGTAATAATTACAATTATATAATTGCAAAATCAATAAAACAATGCTTAAAATTGTCAGTCGTAAGTATCATGCATCATTATAACCTCTCTCAAACAACTTTTTCAATAGTTTCTGGACGACCAATATTTGGTGGTCAAATTTTGACTCAGCACTCATTCTGAATGTGAAGAAGCTGATCCAGCATAACCTGTGGAATGTCAGCCTTAGTAGACACAAAAGCAAGAATCATTCCAAGATCGATTAAACACAGACACCACAATTGAAGCAGTCAGAACATGGTGACATAATGCTGCCCAATTCCCACGAGTAGAATGAAGATCAGAACAGAGACATTCTATGAAGCTCCTCGCCAAACATGGGAATCTGACTGCAGCCTAATTTAAGAGAGACAGCTGACTGCAGCCTAATTTAAGAGACAGTTTTGATTCATGATTCTTCATTGGAATAAACCATTTGATCTCTGGCTCTTGAATGTTTATTTGTTTATGGAATTCTGACCTTTGGATTGGCTGACTAACCTGACTTGACTCGCAGAACCTTGGCCTGGATTTTTACTATTCTTCTGGATGCCCCCGTTAAAGCAATCATTTAGGCAAGATCTTTTCAGATATTCTGTTCTGGTTTTCATTCCTATATATAGAAAAAATAACTAGAAAACAGAAAAAAAAAACTAGGCAAATTTATCAAGTGTCTACACAGTGGTTAGATTTTTAACTAACCTGGTTAGATGTGTTGTCTGGACACTGCCAGTATATAGCAAAGTAGGTAGGATAAATACTTTATTTTAATCTAACCTTGTTGGTCACATAACAAGGGTGGCTTACAACAATTAAAATACAAAGCATAAATAGAAACCAATACTATCAAAAGCAGAAGTAAAATTGAGTTCAGTTAACAATTAAAGGTTGATGGGAGATATGGTATTTGCCATTTCACTACATATTGAAAGAGTAGAAGCTAAATGCATCTTCCCATATAAGAGAAGGCCTCTTCCACATGCCAGATAGACAAGTTTCTAGCAGAGGGGGAATCTTCAAAAGGGTCTCTCCAATGACTTAAGTAATTGGGCAAGTTCATCCTTCAGATATTCATCAGTTATATTTCCATAAGACAGGTGCACATGTAAGTGCAAACACACATTCATTTCATTGTTCCTGTTATAATTTTCAGATGAGCTTACATCGGAAAATTATTTCTGATGATCATTCATAATTTATATTTCCATAAGCCAGGTGCCCGAGCACACACACACACACAAGCACATTCATTTATTTCATTATTCCTCTTATAGCTTTCTGATGAGGTTACATCAGAACATTATTACTGATTATTGTTCATTCAATAACTGATCTGGTTCACCAGTTGTCTAGTTCCAACAATATTAGAGCTATAGATTCTCCTCACCCTTACACTGCACTGTTTCAGATTTATAGATTAGTCAGCAATTGAACAAAATTACCCTAAATCTTTTCAGGGTTTTTACTTTTACCTCCGATTAGTAATCCCATCATTTTAGCATTCTAGCGAGGCTGTATGTATAATATTTGAGACGGTGATCATTTAGTAATGGTATGTGTCATAGAAGCGGATTAAAGACTTATAATAAACATGACAATGATGAAAAAGATTTCTGGCTTTGAAACAGAAGACCTGTTTGAATTTAAATTGGCTTCCAATAGTGAAGCAGCTCTTCCCTTTCTCCTCTCAAGTAAGTGAAACAGTTGTATTGCTTGTCTCAATAGCTAACAGCATGAATGACCTTTGGTGTTACCACTGAATAGTGACACAAGATAATCTCACTGCTTATCCATATTAAATAAAAACTTCTGGTGATCCTTCTGGTGATTCTACCATCCTCAAACACACATGCTGAAACAAACAGGGAACTGGAATTTTCTGCACAAAAATTGACATCAAGATCTTTTCTCCCTTACTTCCTTCTCTGATTTTCCTCTTTGATTAACTTTGGGCCAGATGGCCAGTCCCCAGTCTCTCAGCATGCCTTTGACTGACAGGAGCCTTTGATAAACCTCGGAAGAATGGAGTCATCTCCAGGTCACCTCCTCTGCCTGGCCTTTAACATGCAAGCACATCCCACCATTATCTGCTGAATAGGAGACAAAGGAAATTAGCTACTATTCCCTATCATTCCCATTATTTCTACACTTAAACAAGGAAATAATGAGATGCCCTTCACTTTCCTTGGAAAGGTACAAATGTCAGCCGTTCAGAAATGCAAACAAGCAGTTTCCCATGTTAGTGGATGGGCTTCTATTGTAAAGTCACAAAGTGCTAAAACTGGATTTGGTCTGTGCCTGTCTGAGAAAAAAAATACTTAGCATGCTTGGAATCGTCTTCTCCGCTTTTTATTTTTGGAGGGAAAGAACCATCTGAAAAAAAACAAAAACCCAATGAGATCTGTGCTTTGCTTAGTAAATAACTCCTGATGCAAAATATAGATGAGCACAAATGAAAATCTTGGATCCAAGTATCACCAAAATGTTCAAACTAATAGTATATTGTCATTTGTTCTTACAAACTGAGTCTAAGATAGGAATATACTTAAATGGGCTTCTTTATCAAACAGTTGGGTGGTATGATCCAACTTTGTTGGCATGGTCTTTCCACACAGTTTTATCCCCAGGGAAGCAATACTGTACAATTTCCTCACATTTGTTTCCTCTATCACAGGGGTGTCAAACTTGATTTCATTGATGGCCATATCAGAGTTGATGGCCATATCAGAGTTTGACCTGGGGGTGGGGGGCAGATGGGCATGACCAGGGTGGACATGGCCAGGCTGGATGTGATCAGCTTGGTGTGGCAGGGGAAGGATACTGTAAAATCTCCATTCCCTCCACACTCCTGGGGGAAAGTTACTACCAGTTCTCCGAACTACTCAAAATTTCCGCTACGGGTTTTCCAGAACTGGTCAGAACTGTTCAGATGCTGAATACCATCTCTGGAATTAACCCTAGAAAAACACTGTTGCTTTGTGTTTTGCTGCTCTGGGTTTATCTGACATCCTAAGAGACTTAACCAGCCCTGGATTGATGAAATGAAGAAGAAGGGGAAAAAAACCCTTCTCACTGGGTAGAAAACAGCAATCATGTCTGACAACACAGAAATAATTTGGCCTGACTGGATTATTTTACAGCTGTTATGCAGAAAAATAATTGGGAGGCCTGGTGAGATTTGCCCATTCAATAAATTCAGCTTTGCCTCTTTTCTAAGCCTAGTATGCGTCGTAGTCCGATACTTGAAATGAAAGGATATGAAAAGAAGTGATTTTACATTTTTTTTAAAAGGGGCGGGGGAGCTATGAAAGTTTGTTTCTTAATCAAACTGTTTCCTTTTTTAGAAATGCATGTTTTGGTACAGAGGTGATACTTTAATTTTAATCTGCCTGATTAAAATAATTCAATAATTTATTTGCAAATGCATAGCCCTCCCTTCAGTTACAACCCACCTTTTAAGAGAGATTGAGTGGAATCCTTCCTACAATACTAGATGACACCTGTTAATCATTATCTATTGCCGATCTAGTACTGAAGAAGGAGCAGAAACTAACAGGCTGTTGCCGACAAGACTCTTAGGGTTGTCCAGTTCAGGACAAATGATAAGGCATTTAGTTCCGTATCATCTGCAGTTTTCTCTCACGCAAATGATGGTGGCTGTAGCAGTTGAAGGAAAGACCCTCAACCCATTTTCTCAACATGTCATTGCTTCAGTCCACCCACCCAGCACCCAGATCTACCATCCATATTTTCTAAGGGAAGGAAATCTATACTACTTTGTATTAAAATCTGGATTTTCCATGCCCATATAAATGTGGTAAATAAGGTTTAATTTAAGAAGTACAAGAGATGCATGCACAGTGAAATCCAAATCTTCATCTTCTTACATCACATCTTTATCTCTTTAGGAACTTTCTCCAAACACGAATCAAGTCTAGTAACATAAAATCTCACTTTACGGAAGAGGGGATTTTTGCAATGGAGGTGAACCATAGGAAAGGACTCATCCTCCTGGTGTTTCTTGACTCCCTGGCTGACCATCTCATTTCGCTGTACTATTGTGGCAATATATTAATTGAAATACATTATGCTGCTGTATGTATATCTCCTCGAGATGATATGAACAGCAGAGGACAAACAGATTAAATTTAACATGCATGTTGCCATTCATAGTTTTTTCAAACAGATGCCAAATTGGATAATTTGGGAGCACAACTGCAGATAATCTCCTCTTTATCCTTTAGGAAAAAAGGGTTATAGTGATACAAAATAGTACTGACTTCTTCTACAAAGGTGGATTCCTTTCCAGTCCTATAAGACTCTTAGTGGTACACCACAAAGGAAAACAGTAACAAAGATATGTCAATCTCAATTAAAACATAATAAAAATAAAACCCATTGGTTCCCCCCAGTCATCCTAAAGGACCATTAAAGAGTCTTCAAGGTCTTTCAGTATAAAAGGAAGGTTGGGGCCAGACAAACTTCGCTGGGGAAAGTATTCTGAAGTGTGAGTACCATCACAAAAATGTACCAATGCCCCATGCTCAGTTCATCATCAAAACTCAGTTCATCAGTTCTAATTCAGGTAGTTCTCAACCTACAACCACAATTGAGCCCAAAATTTATGTTGCTAGGTAAGACATTTGTTAAGTGAGTTTGCCCCATTTTATGCCTTTCCTGCCACCATTGTAAAGTGAATCAATGCAATTATTAAGTTAGTTTAAAGGTTGTTAAGTGAGTCTGGTTTACCCATTGAGTTTGCTTGTCAGAAGGTCGCAAAAGGGGTTTACTTGACCCCCCAGGACACAGCAACCATCATAAATATGGCTCAGTTGCCAGGCGTCTACTTTTTGATCACATGATCCTGAGGATGCTGCAAAGGTCATAACTGTGAAAAATGGTCATAAGTCACTTTTTTCAGGGCAGTTGTAACTTTGAACAGTCACTGAATGAACTGTTGGAAGTCAAGGACTACCTGCAGTTGGAATTGAAACACAAAACATGCAGAGTAAAGTGATCTTTGGTGTATTCTAGTGCCATGTCATACACAACTTTAGAGTAATAATCAGCTGGCTATTGAATTGGTCCGATGTGTAGTGGCAGCTTATGCAGTGCCCTTAAAATGAGCATAACTCTATAGTGGCAGGTTTCTTCTTCTAACAGACCTGTTTCCATGTTTTACATCAGTTGTAGCTTCCATGTCATTTGCAAAGGCAGCCTACAGAGAATTGTTGCAATAGGCCAATAGTAAGGTGATCAGAGCACAAAGGCTCCCTGGTCCAGCATCCGTCTGCTGCTTCAGATGGAGCCATGAATTTTTTTTCAGGCGAGTGTGACTCTGTTAAGAGTTGGACTGATGTTCTCAGATGGCCCAGCTATTTATGTAAGGAGACTAGCTCCATTTTGATAAAATTTAATATATATTCTTAGCCTCTGATATTTCCCAAGAAATTGTTTCAAAACTTCCAACTTGGCCTGGATAGCTATTGGTTTCATCAGTTGCAGTGGAACCAAATCTCACTCCAAACCAGTAGATGATTTCTCTCAAGTGACATTGGAATGATTTCTCTCTCGCATTGGAATAGCTTGACCGCTGATTCGTTAAGAATACCAATTGTCTGCTCATCAGTGAAACCATCATATTACATTGCTGTCTGTTTCTAGTTCTTAGAGGCATTCCAGTGGAACACCATGATATTTAAGAAACACCATGATATTTAAGAAACTTAATAGAAACCTAATAGAACCAGTAGGGCAGAGGTAATATTCAGCAGGTTCCGATCAGTTCTGGAGAACTGGCAGCGGACATTTTGAATAGTTCAAAGAATCAGCAAATGCCACCTCTGACTGGAGATTTTACAGTATCCTTCCCCTGCCATGCCTACCAAACCATGCCCACAGAACCGGTAGTAAAAAAAAATGGAATCCCACCGCTGCAGTAGAGACATTTCCAAATTAAAGAGAAAGTCATCCATTAGAGTGACTGGGCTTAAAACATTTCCTCTAGAAGAGCAAACATTGTCAAATACAACCGGATTAGAATGATGGAAGACCTATGAATCTTCTGACATATTAGATTCTCTTGAAGTATCTCAATTAGACAATAATTGATGATCCAGCCATATTGTTAGATGACATGCAAAAATCAGCTTGATTTTTCATGAAAAGTCAGTAAATCATTAGTGTTGTCAATGAATAATATCAATAAAGTTATCTTGAGCTTGAAGTCAAGTGCAGGGTTCTGGCCCTGCACTTCTGATTGGCTGTTAATGGCAGGATCGGATTGGTCCGTTCAGGAGCATCTGATTGGCCATTAACAGGCCATTCCCATTGGTTAACGGAGCTAGTGCTCCAGGATTGCTATTGGTTGAATAGTTAATAAGTTGCCTATATAAGGAAGGCTATAGCAGCCCTCCAGTTTGAGCTGTCACAATATGTAAATAAAGAGTTTGAAGTTCACTGTTTCTACTGGCTCGTCTCCATCATTCACACCCATGCTCCAGACTTAACACTGGCGACGAGGATGGGATTGGATGACATCAGAGCCAACTAAGACAACTAAGCACGTGGCTGAAGTGCACAACGGCGGAACCATGTCCGGTGGCGTAGTACCACCCGCTCCGTTCGATCCAGCTCAAGAGGACTGGGAGTCCTACATGGACCGTTTTCAAATGTTTTTGGAAATGAATAATCTGAAGGATGCCACAACCGGGAAGAAACGGGCGGTATTCCTAACACACTGCGGCCTGACGGTATTCAAAATGGCTAAGGCATTAGCGAAACCGGTGGAAGCGAAGGCCATGGACTGGGACGTCCTCGAACTGCTACTAAGGGCCCACTATGCACCAACTGTTCCAACGCACATAAGACGACACGAGTTCTATCAAAGAAACCAGTGGAAAGGAGAAAGTGTCACCGATTTCATTGCAGACCTCTGGAACTTGGGAGGCCTTTGCGATTTCACCGACCTAGAAGAGGCCTTGAGAGACTGAGTAGTCCTGAGGCTAGACGCTCTAAATGTACAGAGCAAAAATGGCAAAGGGCAACGTCACCCTTAAAGACGCCACAGCTGAAGCTACAGCAGTGGAGGCGACCAAGAAGTCGGCTGCCCAACTATGCTGAAATCACGCTCCAGCACACCAACCGGCCGGCGAAGTTTCACCTAACGCAGAAGGGCAGCTGCAGACGGCCCACCATGAGGACCTCTCTTCGTCGTCAGACAGCGATGAAGAAGAGGTCCATCGCCTGCGGTCTGATCAGGACCATTACCCGAAGTCCCAGCAACTGTGCGCTGGCTGCGGGGCCAACCATTACCGCTCCGATTGCAAATTGCAAATGTATGTAAATAGTTTAAATAAAAGCAAGCTTGGGGTAAAATGCAGGGTTCTGGCCCTGCACTTCTGATTGGGTGTTAAGCGGCTCGATCAGATTGGTTGGGTTCAGAGAATCCGATTTGCCCTTAAGAAGGACTCTTATTGGTTCTGGAGCTAACGTCTTACAGCTCCCTATTGGTTATTTCACATTAAGGTCACCTATATAAAGCAGAGTTGTTGCTGTTCACCCTTTTAAGTCACTATGTAATAAAGAGCTGAAAGTTCACCAACTAAGATTGTCTCCAGTCATTTCACCCATGCCTGAAACAATATCACTGGCGACAAGGGTGGGATTTGGAGACATCTGATCTTAAGGAACCGGGAAGAAAAACAGAGGACGTGCCAAGACGACGCCACCAACGGAAACCATGTCCAGCGGCATCGTACCACCCGCTCCGTTCGATCCGAACCAAGAGGATTGGGAATCCTACATGGATCGCTTCCAAATGTTCCTTGAAACAAACAACCTGAAGGACGCCACACCAGCCAAGAAGCGGGCGCTGTTCCTGACGTACTGCGGCCCGGTTGTCTTTAAAATGGCAAAGGCACTCACGAAACCTCGAGAAGTTAAAGCAATGAGCTGGGACAACCTCGAACCTCTCCTGAGAGACCATTACACGCCAATCGTACCTACACTCGTGAGACGTCACGAATTCTATCAAAGAAGCCAGCGAAAAGGAGAGAGTGTGGCTGATTTCGTGGCAGACCTCCGACACTTGGGAGGCCTCTGCGGATTCGCAGACTTAGATGAAGCACTGAGAGACTGCTTAATTCTGGGATTAGATGCGCTGGGCGTGCAAAGCAAGCTGATGGCAAAAGGCGACATCGACCTTGCTGACGCCATCGCCGAAGCCACTGCTGCTGAGGCGACCAAAAAGTCCACGGCGCAACTACGGCGAAGCCGAAACCCAACGACCCCACAGACAGGCGACCTTTTATCCAAGTCAGAAGAGCAGCTTGTTACGACGCACCACGAGGACCTCTCTTTGTCGTCAGACAGCGATGAAGAAGGGGTCCATCGACTGTGTTTCAACCAGGTCCCTCGCTCTAAACCCTCACGGCCTTGCGTGGGTTGCGGGGCAAACCACCCCAGGGCAGACTGCAAATTCCGTGATGCAATCTGTCATGAGTGCGGAAAACGAGGCCACATCAGTCGAGTCTGTCGCAGTTTACCGGGACCAAGTCAGGCCTCAAGGGGAACCAGTTCTCGCCAATCGGCAGGAAACCGTCCTGTAAGGTGAGATCCAGCAAACCACTCCTACAGATATCGAGCATTGCAGAAAGAAGAGGCCCACCATACTATCACTATAGGTCACGCCTCAGCCATGGACGCTAAGAAGATTCGAGTCACAGTAGCCATAGAGAACCAACCTTGCCACATGGAGGTTGATTCCAGATCGTCCCTCTCGATGGTGTCGTAGAAGACATTAAAGCAACTCATTCCTACCATCCAACGCCAAGACCTTCAAATGCAACATCTCATCCTTAAAGACTACCAAGGGAATCGGATCCCTGTGGTTGGGTCTTGTCGAGTCCACGTCTCGTTTAAAAAGCATACGGCATACTTACCTCTAACGATCATCGATAGGGACAGGCCTAGTTTGTTGGGCCTCCAATGGTTTGCACCACTCGGCATCGAAGTAGCCGGCGTGAACCAAGTCGGTGATTGCGAGTGGGAGGAGGACCTTATTACTGAATTCAGCGATGTCTTCGCAGATCATCTGGGCGAGTATAAGGGGGCCCCAATTTCATTTAGCCTCGACCCTAAGGTTGCTCTGATCCGTTTAAAGCCCCGTCGAGTTCCGTTCGCCCTTAAGGCCAAGATAGATGAACAAATTGACAAACTAATTAAACAAGGGGTACTGCAACCCATTGATCATTCTCCATGGGAAACTCCTATTGTAACTCCCATTAAACCAGATGGGTCAATCCGAATCTGTGGGGACTACCGGACCACTCTAAACCACGCCCTTCAGCAGAACGCGTATCCAGTGCCGGTGGTGCAGCACCTCCTTCATTCCCTGGGAGGCGGAAAGGTTTTTGCTAAATTAGATTTAGCTCAAGCCTATCAACAATTGCCCGTGGACAATAAAACAGCCCAAGCTCAAACGATAGTAATGCACAGAGGTGCTTTTAAATGTACCCGATTGCAGTTCGGGGTAAGTGTAGCCCCGGGAATATTCCAAAGTTTAATGGAACGATTATTGCAGGGAATCAAGGGCGTGGTTCCGTATTTTGATGACGTGTTAATTGCAGCTCCTAGTAAAAAAATTCTACAGAATCGTTTAAAATGTGTTCTTAAGAAATTCCAAGAAGCGGGATTGAAAGTAAAAAAGGATAAATGTCATCAGTATACAGACAGTGTTGAATTTCTAGGTTATTGCATTGATAGTCAGGGTATCCACCCTACTGAGAGTAAATTAACGGCGATAAAAATGCTCCCAGACCCCGTAACAAAACAGATCTCCAGGCATTTTTAGGCCTTATTAATTTCTATAATGTGTTTTTACCACATAAGGCGACTGTGGCTGAACTGTTACACCGGTTATTAGATAAGAAAGCATTGTGGGTTTGGGGTTAGCGGGAGGAAAAAGTGTTTCGAAATGTAAAAGATTTACTTATATCTGATTCTGTACTTATGCAATATAATGAAACATTACCATTGGTTATAACTTGTGATGCCTCACCGTTTGGAGTGGGCGCTATTTTGAGCCATGTGCTGCCTAATGGAAATGAGGCCCCCGTTGCATACTTTTCGAAGACTCTTTCTCAGGCAGAATGTAACTATGGACAAATAGATAAGGAAGCTCTTGCAATTGTGGCAGCCGTAAAAAAATTCCATGAGTATGTATATGGAAGGACATTTACCATTGTAACTGACCACAAACCTTTACTGGGGATAATCGCTGGGGACAAACCAACCCCCTATATATTGTCCCCAAGAATGACTCGATGGTCAGAGTTCCTAGCTGCTTATAATTATCGATTGTTACATCGCCCGGGGAAAGCCATTCCCCACGCCGACGCACTCAGCAGAGCACCGCTACCAGAAACTCTCGATGATCCGGCACCAACAGTATCGGCGTTACAAATCGAAACGCTCAACTCGCCTCCTTTGACCGCTCGAGATATCGCGAGAGAGACCAGACGAGATCACACCCTAGCTAGAGTCCTAGGATGGGTAGAACGTGGATGGCCAGGTCCCAGATGACTTCGCGCCATTTAAAACAGGACAGACTGAACTTTTTTCGCAAAAAGGCTGTGTCATCTGGGGCGATAGAGTCGTTGTTCCAGAACGACTCCAAAACTCGCTGTTACAAATTTTGCACAAAGGACATCCCGGGATCGTGCAGATGAAAGCACTCGCACGGAGCTACGCTTGGTGGCCAGGCATGGACCGACACATCGAGCAATGGGTCAAGGCCTGCACCAAGTGCCAACAAAACAGCAACGCACCACCAAAAGCTGCACCGACTGAATAGGAGACGCCACGCGGGCCTGGATTTCGCAGGGCCGATTAAAGGACATACATTACTATTGACTGTCAATGCATACTCTAATTGGTTGGAAATTCATCGAATGACCCATACAACCTCCGAAGCTGTCATTAAAGTCCCCAATAGACTCTTTGCAACTCATGGATTGCCGGAAGTCCTGGTGTCCGACAACGGACCACAGTTTACAGCGCTAATGTTTGAACAGTACCTTGCTGATAATGGCATCCGCCATGCGCTCACCTCGCCGGCGCATCCTGCTACCAACAGCCTAGCGGAACGCATGGTCCAATTTGTAAAAAAGACTTTGCAAAAAGTGGACTATGATAATATTGACGAAAAAATAAACCGCATTCTACTGCTACAACACATCACTCCGCACAGCGTAACTGGCAGAACTCCCGCAGAACTTCTCATGGGGCGAAAACTCCATTCCCGCCTCGACCGATTGCACCCTGCTTACGAGCCAGAAAAGCCTGCAGGATCCAGCGGACGCTACCGTACCTTCAAGGTAGGCGACCCCGTTTATGCAAGAAATTTATCGGGCGACCCGGTTTGGATTGAAGCAACGATAATACGCGAGACTGGGCCCAAATCCTATATTGTAAAATGTGTTGATGAAAGACTGTGGAAACGACATATTGACCAATTACGGTCACGACTCCTTTCGGCCAGCCAGCAACTCCCCTACGACCAAACTGAGGGGAGGGAAGGAATGGAAGAAGACGACATTCCAGGGAACCTGTTCCAAAAGAGCGATGAATCTAGTGAAACTCAGGAAATGGAGCTGGAGGAAGAATCGTACACTCCAAGGGAAATCACACCAGAATGAGAAGCTGAGCCACTACCAAACAACATTTTACCTCAACAGGACTGCACACAGCCAGTCCAAAGAAAATCTAATAGACCCAAAAAACAACCGTCCTATTTGAAGGACTATATAACCACACCATAATTGAGGAGCCAGGGGGAAGGGGTGTTATGTATGTAAATAGTTTAAATAAAAGCAAGCTTGGGGTAAAGTGCAGGGTTCTGGCCCTGCACTTCTGATTGGGTGTTAAGCGGCTCGATCGGATTGGTTGGGTTCAGAGAATCCGATTGGCCCTTAATGAAGGACCCTTATTGGTTCTGGAGCTAGCGTCTTGTAGCTCCCTATTGGTTATTTCACATTAAGGTCACCTATATAAAGCAGAGTTGTTGCTGTTCACCCTTTTAAGTCACTATGTAATAAAGAGCTGAAAGTTCACCAACTAAGATTGTCTCCAGTCATTTCACCCATGCCTGAAACCATATCAAAAGCGAATAGCAATTTGAGGGAAACCTTTTTGAACAAACTGATAATGGGACTGAAACACAGGAACAGGAACCAGGGACCGGAGTGAGTTCACCTCAGGGAGTGGCCAGTGATATTGGTGACGACGGGAACGCGAACTCGGAACCAGAGGCACCCCTACCGATAAACAACGATCTACCTCAGCAGAAGTGCAGCCAACCGCCAGGCACTTTTCGAAAATTGAAAAGACTAGCAAAATAGCCGTCCTACCTTAAGGACTATGTAACCGCGCCCCGTGGGCAGAAGCCAGGGGAAAGGAGTGTTGTGAATGAATAATACCAATAAAGTTATCTTGAGCTTGAAGTCAAGTGCAGGGTTCTGGCCCTGCACTTCTGATTGGCTGTTAATGGCAGGATCGGATTGGTCCATTCCGGAGCATCTGATTGGCCATTAACAGGCCATTCCCATTGGTTAACGGAGCTAGCGTTCCAGGATTGCTATTGGTTGAATAGTTAATAAGTTGCCTATATAAGGAAGGCTATAGCAGCCCTCCAGTTTGAGCTGTCACAATATGTAAATAAAGAGTTTGAAGTTCACTGTTTCTACCGGCTCGTCTCCATCATTCGCACCCATGCTCCAGACTTAACAATTAGCTACATAAAAATATTGTATCCTATGACTATCATTAAGTGATGTACGTTATGATTCTTGATTCTTCACAAATGTATTTTTTCTTTTATGCATACTGAGAGTATTTACACCAAGATAAATTCCTTGTGTGTCCAATCACACTTGGCCAATAAAATATTCTATTCTATTCTAAAAATGTACAATCACTGCATTTTTGTTTAATAGGCAGGAAACAGCTTCTTGTGGAATTTAAACCTCAGATCCTATCAGAGCTGAGGTATGATGGCTATGCACAATGGCTTGGGAAAGTAAGAAAGACACTCCTATTGTCTCTCAAACAGCAAAACATCTTTCCGGTGACACCGATAGGGACAATAGCACAATTAGAATAACTGGACATTTTGCTGGAAGGAGATAATCTCCTTGACTACACCAAACAGCAAAACGCACAGGCACTTCAACCTTACTTGTTACCCTGAACTGATTTCGCATCCTTTATGGAGTTCTGCATGGAGTGGGGAGAGCCATTTTCACATCTGATGCCAAAATGGTCTCTAACACCAGAAGAACTAGCTGTAATTTCAAGGTTTATTATTAAAACAAAAGGGACCCTAGACATAGCGACGATCTGCAATTTTTAACGCACAGGCATTTTGTCACTTCCTCTTGTGCTCTTAAAGCTGGTCACAACACAGTATGTGATTAAATCACTGGAACAATGCTGACTTTGAGAAAGACAAAGGTTTGTTAGCATACTCCGAAGGGAACATGAAGTGGAAGGGAGGAAAAAAAAAAGATTGGCATTAGATTTTTAAAGGTATATTTGAAAGAGTGATTATTTTATTTTATTTTAAATCTGCTTTCAAGTCCCCAGAGATGTTCCACTTTATCAAGAGAGACACATTCTTCCTAATGAAAGGTTACTGACCTTCATGAATGTGACAGTTCAATTACAGCCCATTCATATGCAGAACGGCCGTTGATAAAAGGATTTAGAAAATGTGACTTGCATAGCAAAAGAGAGAGGAAAAAGAAGAAGAAAGGTGCCTGGGAATGTATTTTCATAGTGTGAATTAAGAATTATAAATAAGATTCACTCAGGTGGTGAGGGGACCTTTTTTTTTTTTCTTCCCCTTTTCCTCTGGCCCAGCAAACCATTAGATTTGCTTCAGTGAATGCATTGACTTTTTTCTTTCTCTCTCTTTTTTTTATCCTGCTAATATTCCTGTCTTTTTAATCCCATGAACTATTAAACCTAACAAATCATAAAGCCTTTTGGCTGCTTAGATGCAGGATTTCATACCTTTTTCTCCCCTCCATTCTGGCTGGCAATAAGGCAATGTTTTTCTCATTTTTAGCAGCTTAAATGGGTGGAAACTGTCTATAAAATAGTGATGATTGAGCTCATATAAATATAAAGATATTGTCCTAATTGTCTTGTATTAACATCTCCATCATGTTGGACCAAGTTCTGTTTTTTTCAGCTTTCTTTAATACTCAAATTAGATTTTAGCCAGATTTGCCAGTGTAAGGAGGATGCATCCCTTTCTCTGAACATTCCAGGCATGAGAAAGTTGAAGTACAAAACTGTGGGTCTCTCAAATGAGCCACAAACACACACCCACACAGACACCCTAGAACAATTTACTGTACCTGTTCCTGTAAATAAAATGCCCTTGTGAAGCTGCCTATGTTTTTGTGAAATGATTTCATTTCCCCATACAATGTGTGTGCTTAAAAGGGTACAAATATATTTTCAGATAGACAGTATTTTTCTCTGAAGTCATTGTTTTCACTGTTAATATAAAAATTGAAACTTGGGAAGAAAATACTATCTTATAAAGGTTTTATTTAGCAATATTTCTTGAGACTTTATGATCTTCAAATTCATCTTCTGTGCAGGGCTCATCCAGTTGTGAATAGGACAGTCGATAATGACTTAATACTGCATGATACAAAGCTAAAGCAAAGCTGCCTAACCATGATTCACCTTAGTCCTTAAGATCTGAAGGTCACACATATTGGAGAGGAAGGGAAGGAAGGAAGGAAAGAAGGAAGGAAGCAGGGAGGGAGGGAGGGAGGGAGGAAGGAAGGAAGGATACATATGAATCCAATTAGAAACAGACTTACCATACAGCAAAAGAAAATTCTTCAACCAGCAATGCTTTCCTACTCCTATTTCAAGTCACTTTCACCCTTTCTTCTCCTGATGGTTGAATTTATACAATATACGTCGATTAACACAAGGTTAGTAGCTTGTAAATTCACCATGTTGTGGGAAATCTATCTTCCTCTTAGCATGGCCATTACATTAAGGCATACTATAGTTTATCAGCTTAGGCATATCATATTGTAGAGCTAAAGAAAATGTAAGATTACATAGTAAAATCATCAAAAGTTAGTTTTTACTTTGATTTCCCATCATGTAATATTGATATTGTCAACTTTTCTTTCAGAGGAATGTACTGTGGCATCCACATCAACCCTCTGGGGCTATATGGGAACAAGCAAATGGTAGCAGCATTTGAGTAAAAAAGACATTTTGTTAATCACCCCAGACTATTAATTGAGCTCAGTGATTCTATACTTCTCATGGTAGTCTGTAGAGATTCTCAGTCATCCAGAGCATGGTTGTCCCAAAAGTGCTTTTTCAGGAGGCAGCTGGGCTTTCTTGTTTTTTCTTTGAAGATGTTTCACTTCTCATCCAAGAGGCTTCTTCAGCTCTGATAGGATAGTGGGGAATGGAAGGATCCAAAGAAGCTTCTTGGATGAGAAGTGAAGTGTCTTCAAAGAAAGAACAAGTCCAACTGCCTCCTGAAAAAGCACCTTTAGGATTCTCAAGGTACGTTTTGGACCAGGCAGCTTAGAAAACTGAGAGTCAAGGGAAGAATGGATTAAAAAGGCAAAGAGTTGGAAATAAGGACTAGGAAGAGGAATAGCTAAAATGAACAAAACCACCTTTATTCTATGTCTTTGGTATAGTCGGCAGCAATTACTATATGAACATTGGTATAAAAATTGTTGCCATTTATACACGCATATTGTTGACAGTTCAAAAATGAAAACAGACTTCAGCAAAACTGCTTTTCAAATAACAAATGTTTTTTTTCCTTCTTATAGCCTATTATTTGCTATTGTGTTTTTTAAATTGTACTATTTTATTTTTGCCCTCTCCAAAATGCAGGTGATAGGAAAGGATGAGAGACGGCAATGTGTCCAAAACAAATCCAGTCTCCCCTGCATTGAGTACAAATTCAATAAATTATAAACACAATACAGAACAATACAATGAATGGTAAGAGTGAATAGGGATTTAAGCCTGATTCTCTTTTGCCAAGCCCATCTATTGCAGTGCATGTTAAAGTAACCACAATGAACTTGTTTAAAAATATAAAAAAGTAATATTATACATAGAGCTTGATTAAACCTTTTGAAAATATAATATGTTTCTGTTCATATCCTTTGTGGACAGGGAGCTTTAAAGTTTACTGTTCCCCAACAGGGTTAAGAGTGCAGCCAGGCATGTAATTAAGAGCAATTCTGATGTGCACACTGGCAGAGGCAAAAGTAGCTAAAGGTTGAAGACCATGAGGGGTTTGTTCACTTTGGGGAAAACACAAATGAAGATGAACTTTACATACTGTTGGCCTTGCTGCTTGATTAAAAATGCATTATCCTTTGAGGCAAATCACCCCATGACTTACAATAAGACACAGTTACAAAGATATATTTGCTGAACAGACTCTTCCTCGGAGGAAAGCAAGAGAAAGAATTGGGCACAGCCGAACAACCTGGTGGAGGCAAGTTCTTGTGAGGTAATTCAAAAGCACTGAGCAATGGGCATCGAAGCTCCTTCCCAATTTGCCAGCACAAAGAAGATTCTAGGTGTTGTGTATGCAATATACCGTATATGCTCGAGTATAAGCCGAGTTTTTCAGCCCATTTTTTGTGCTGAAAAAACTGCCCTCGGCTTATACTCAAGTCAGATTCCCCTCTGAAAAAAAAATGACCCACCACCATGTGAGAATGCTCAGACACGAAATCTATCCGACCAAAAATAAGTGTGTATGTGTGTGGGGGGATTTTAACAGAGGGAAGATGTAGGGAGAAGGCAAAAGCGACGGAAGATCCTTCAGGGGAAACTGAGGGGGAGACTCACCCTTGGTCCAAATGAGCCTCCTTCCCCTTTCTCTAGGCTGAGAAAACAACGCGAGCCGAGGTTGCTTCGGCTCCACTCAGCTTCGTTTCCTCAGCTCCAGCTGCTTTCAGTCCACTCGAGAGGAGGGGGAGGAGGAGGTGGTGGTGGAGGCTCTCTCCCTTGCAAGAAAAAAGCAAGAGCCATTCTTATGATCTCTCCCTCTCTCTCTCTCTCCCTGAAAAACAGTCAAGCCCTTTCCAGCACGCGGGATCCGCCCCCGCCGCTTTGCACCTTGCAAATGCAAAAACCCCAGGATTTTGCATTTGCAAGGTGCAAAGTGGCGAAGTGAGTGTGTGTGTGTCTGTCTGTCTGTCTGTGTGTCTGTCTGTCTGTCTGTCTCTCTCTCTGTCTCTCTGTCTCTGTCTCTCTCTCCCTTCCTCGCACCAGCGCGCCTTCCTTCCACTGCTACGCGTTTGGGCTGCTTTGTGCCCCCCTCCCTCCCCGGCTGAAACTGCAGATGGCTGTTCCGGAGGTGAGCGCGGTAGCTCCCATACAACAGGCGGGTAAAGGAGCCGCTCACCGCCAAGTCGAACAACTTGGAGCTCGGCAGCGCTTTGCAAGAAGAGCGAGAGAAGGAGGTGAGGCGCGGCCCGGCTCAGCTCTGCAACAGGCTGCGCCTGCAATGCCGCCCCGGGCGCTGAGCGAGGCTGACTAGCGGCGCCCGGGCTGTTCAGGACTCGCCGCCGGAATATGCGAAGGCAGCCAGAGCAGATCAAAGCATCAGCCGGCGCTGCCGCAAGGACTTCGGGCTTCCACAGATGGGACGCCACTCTGGAGTGGGAAGCGGCTGTGCCCCTGGCCGGCCAGGGGAATGGGGACTCTGCCTGAGCGGGAGGCGGCGGCGGCGGCGGCGGGGTCTTTCCAGTTAGGATCCAGGGGTGGCAGCCGCCCGGGTGTCCTCCTCTCGGCTTTCGGCTGGCCGTTTGCAGTCGGAGCTCTTCGGGGGCACCCCTCGTCTCTGTCTGACCTTGCAGTCTCTGCCGTCGCAGCTGTGATCGCCTCCCATCAAGGCGCTCGTCTGGAGAAGGTGGCGGTGGCTTGCAGAGCCTCAGCACGAACCTCCTTTCCCCGCACTGCCCCCCGCACCCCTCTGGCAGCAGCAGGCGGAAAAAGCCCCGCTTCCCCCTGGCCTGTCTCGGGGAGAGGAAGCGAAGGGCCCCGTCTCGGCTCCCGTCCTTCTCAGATACCTCTGGGTTTTTTTCCCCCTTCCAACTGGACGATGGCGATGTCCTTGAGCAAGTCTTAAAATGCCGGTGATGAGGGGTCTCCTGGTTCCCCAAAACACCTTCCTGGATACCATAGCAACCCGCTTTGATGGCACGCATGAGTTGGCTTCCCACTCTTTTTTTTTTAACTCTCCTCCTCCTCCTCCTCCTCCTCCTCCTCCTCCTCCTCCTCCTCCTCCTCTCCTCTCCCCTTGTTGTCTGGTCTTCCCTAAGGAAACTCGAGGGCTCACACTTCCAGGTGTTTCTCCCTGTCTTTCTCCCTGTCAATGATCTTTTCTTCTCTTCCCTTCTCTCAGCCCCATCCTCCTTCACCTTCGTCACCACAATCCTGAACAGATGAAGTTTGTACTTCTCAAGAAAGGTTGGATGTTCCTTTTGAGGAGGGAACCTAGTGTGACATCTGTATGTTGACCTACTACTGAGCCATGGCATGTGTGCACATGCAATGGAGGCATGAGGGAGAGCTGTGAAAGAGATGGTGGCTCTCCAAAACAGGATGTACATGCAGCACATACACATGCTTTTTTCTTGCAAGGGAGAGAGTGACTCCTGCCTCCCACTGTCATCATCATCATCTTTTGGGTTAGTGAATCAATTAAACCTTTCATGATAGTGAGATCGTTTCCCAAATTTCCCTTAAATCAGGGAAGAAATCAGAAACAAATCTTTGGACTGAGAATAAGCCTGTTCCTATGATGCCATTTTTGTTCACTTCAGTGTGAAAAGTGTGAAAAAACACACTTCTTTTTCTTCATCTTCTTGTTCCCTATTTACTGGTCTCTTTCAAAGAGGAAATTGTGAACATCAAACTTATTCTCAACTGTCCTAGTGAAAGTTTTTATTGGTATCTATTTTTATTTTTGAAATTTACCAGTAGCTGCTGCATTTCCCACCCTTGGCTTATACTCGAGTCAATAAGTTTTCCCAGTTTTTTGTGGTTAAATTAGGTGCCTCAGCTTATATTCGGGTCAACTAATACTCGAGTATATACAGTAATTAATAAAGTGTGATCTTGGAGTAAGTGCAGGGTTCTGGCCCTGCACTTCTGATTAGCTGTTAAGCGGCCGGACCGGATTGGCCCATTCCAGGGAATCCGATTGGCCCTTAACAGAGAGTTCTTATTGGTTATAAAAGCTAGCGTTCCCAGCTTGTTATTGGTTAAAACGTTACAAGGTTTGCCTATATAAGGCGGGTTTTACTGATGTTAAATGAGCAAGTCATGATGTAAATAAAGAGCTGAAGTTCACCGTTCAGAAACTTGTCTCCATTCTTTCTCGCCCATGCTCAAACTTAACACTGGCAACAAGGATGGGATGTGGAAACATCTGAACCAACAAAACTTTGAAGAACACTGAGCACGTGACAGACGACGCCAACAACGGAACCATGTCCGGCGGCATCGTACCACCCGCTCCGTTCAATCCATCACAAGAAGACTGGGAGTCTTACATGGATCGTTTCCAAATGTTCCTAGAGACGAACAACTTAAAGGACGCCACAGCCGGGAAGAAACAGGCAGTGTTCCTAACGCATTGCGGTCCAACCGTATTTAAGATGGCTAAAGCACTAGCCAAACCCCGAGAAGTGAAGGCCATAGATTGGGACGAACTCGAACCTATCCTGCGAGACCACTACGCCCCGACCGTGCCCACGCTCGTGAGACACCACGAGTTTTATCAAAGAAGCCAGAGAAAGGGAGAGAGTGTAGCCGACTTCATAGCAGACCTCCGAAATTTGGGAGGCCTCTGTGGATTCACTGATCTTGAAGAAGCACTAAGAGATCGCATAGTTCTGGGATTAGATGCACCAGGCGTCCAAAGCAAGCTGATGGCGAAAGGCAACATCAGCCTTGCCGACGCCATTACCGATGCTACCGCAGCGGAAGCAACCAAGAAGTCGGCTGCACAACTACGCCGAAACCGCACTCTGGTACCACCACCGGCCAGCGAAATCTCACCTAGTTCAGAAGGGCAGCTCGCAACAACGCACCACGAGGACCTCTTTTCGTCATCAGACAGCAACGAAGAAGGGTCCATCGACTGGCCGAAGCCCTTACGCCCTTGCGCTGGCTGTGGAGCCAACCATGCCAGATCCGAATGCAGATTCCGTGACACACTCTGCCATGAGTGCAGGAAATGAGGCCACATTGAACGGGTCTGCCGCAGCTTGCCAGGACCCAGTCAGGCCTCAAAAGGGGCTAACTATCGCCAATCGACAGGAAACCGTCCTGTAAGGCGAGAGCCAGTAAACCATTCCTACAGAAATCGAGCTTTGCAGAGAGAAGAGGCTCTCCACACTATCACTATCGGTCACGCCTCAGCCTTGGACACTAAGAAAATCCGAGTCACGGTAGCCATCGAGAACCAGCCTTGCCACATGGAGGTCGACTCGGGATCGTCCTTCTCGATGGTATCATGGAAGACACTCAAGCTACTCATCCCCACAATTCAACGCCAAGATCTCCGTTTCCAACGCCTCATCCTCAAGGACTACCAGGGGAATGGAATCCCCATCGTCGGGTCCTGCCGAGTCTGAGTCTCTTTCAAGAAGCACACAGCATACTTACCTTTAATGGTCATCGATAGAGATAGGCCTAGCCTACTGGGCCTCCAATGGTTCGCGCTACTCGGCATTGAAGTGGCCGGTGTAAACCGAGTTGGTGGCTGTGACTGGGAGGAAGACCTTATCTCTGAGTTCAGGGACGTCTTCGCAGACAGTTCAGGTGAGTACAAGGGGACCCCGATCTCATTCAGCTTAGATCCAAAAATAGCTCCCATTCGCCTAAAGCCCCATCGAGTTCCGTTTGTCTTAAAATTGAAAATCGACGAAAAATTCGACAAACTGATAGCTCAGGGGGTGTTGGAGCCCATTGATCACTCCCCGTGGGAAACCCCTATTGTAACACCCATTAAGCCAGACTGGTCAATCCGAATTTGTGGGGACTACCGGGCCACCTTGAACCACGCCCTGCAGCAGAACGCATATCCAGTTCCGGTGGTGCAGCACCTCCTCCATTCCCTGGGGGGTGGGAAAGTTTTCGCAAAATTGGATTTAGCTCAGGTATATCAGCAATTACCAGTAGATGAAGAAACGGCACAGGCCCAAACTATTGCGACGTACCGAGGTGCCTTTAAATGTACCCGGCTGCAATTCGGAGTAAGGTTATTGCAAGGGATTTAGGGCGTGGTCCCCTATTTTGATGATGTATTAATTAATGTATTAATTGCAGCCCCTACAAAAAAAATCTTACAGGACTGGTTAAAATTAGTTCTAAAAAAATTCCAAGAGGCCGGTCTGAAGGTTAAAAAAAACAAATGTAAATTGTGTACTGACAGTGTTGAGTTTTTAGGGTACCTGATTGATAGCCAGGGCATTCACCCAACCGAAAGTAAATTAAAAGCGATCAAAAACACTCCCAGGCCAAGAAACAAGGCCGATCTCCAGGCATTCCTAGGCCTCATCAATTTTTATAATGTATTTTTACCGCACAAAGCAACTGTCGCTGAACCGTTACACCGATTGTTAGATAAAAAAGCAATTTGGTTATGGGGTTACCGTGAAGAACAGGCGTTCTGAAATGTTAAAAAACTGCTCGCTTCTGACTCTGTACTCATGCAGTATAACGAGACTTTGTCATTAGTTAAAACCTGTGATGCATCGCCTTTTGGGGTGGGCGCCATTTTGAGCCACGTACTGCCTAATGGGAACGAAGCCCCTGTTGCATATTTTTCAAAAACTCTGTCAAAAACGGAGTGGAACTATGGACAAATTGATAAAGAAGCCCTTGCAATTGTCTCAGCTGTGAAAAGATTTCATGAATACGTGTATGGTAGGGTTTTTACTATTGTGACTGACCACAAGCCTTTATTGGGGATAATAGCCAGAGATAAGCCAACTCCCTATATATTATCCCCTAGGATGACCCGATGGTCAGAATTCTTAGCTGCTTATAACTATCGGCTGCAATACCGCCTGGGGAAGGCCATTCCCCATGCTGATGCATTGAGCCGAGCACCACTTCCAGAGACTCTCGATGATCCAGCACCAACGGTAACCATGTTCCAAATCGAAGCACTCAACTCGCCGCCACTGACCGCCCGAGATATCACGAGAGAAACCAAATGCGACCACACCCTAGCACGCATCCTAGGCTGGGTAGAACACAGATGGCCATTGGACCAGTTATCAGATGACTTCACACCATTCAAAACTCGACAGACCGAACTCTTCTCCCAGAAAGGCTGTGTCATCTGGGGCGATAGTGTCGTTATTCCAGAATGGCTCCGAAAAGTGCTGCTGAGAACCTTGCACAATGGCCACCCCAGCATCGTGCGAATGAAAGCCCTTGCACGAAGCTACGCATGGTGGCCGGGCATTGACAAGCAAATCGAACAGTGAGTTAAAGCTTGTCCCAAATGCCAAGAAGTCAGCAACACCCCACCAAAAGCCATGCCTACTGAATGGGAGACACCACATGGACCCTGGTCCCGAATTCACCTGGACTTCGCGGGGCCAACCAAGGGCCACACCTTCCTGCTTACCGTCGATGCCTACTCCAATTGGCTCGAAATTCATCGCATGACGACTACGACCTCTGAGGCGATCATCAAGATTCTAAACAGACTCTTTGCAACCCACGGATTACCAGACGTCCTGGTATCTGATAACAGCCCACAATTTACTGCACTAGCGTTCGAGCAGTACCTCGCTGACCGCAGCATCCGCCATGCGCTCACCTCACCTTTGCACCCTGAGACCAATGGCCGAGCAGAACACATGGTTCAATTTGTGAAGAAAACCTTGCAAAAGGTAGACTACGACAACATTGATGACAAGGTCAACCAAATCCTCTTCTTGCAACACATCAACCCACATAGCGTCACCAACAAAACTCCCGCTGAACTGCTAATGGGATGAAAGCTCCGCTCCCACCTTGACCGGTTTCACCCTGTGTATTAACCAGAGAAACCACTAGGATCCAGCGGCCACTGTCGTATCTTCCAGGTAGGAGACCTGGTTTATGCAAAAAACCTGTCAGGCGACCCGTTGTGGGTGGAAGCGACAGTAGTACGTGTAACCGGCCCTAGATCCTACCTCGTGCAATGCCTTGACGATAAACTTTGGAAACGGCATATCGACCAATTACGGTCGCGGCTTGCACCGGCCAGTTCGCAACTCCCCTATGACCAAACTGAGGGGGGGGAGGTACGGAAGAAGATGAAGCCCTTGGAAACCCGTTCGAAGGAAACAACGATTCAATAGAAACTCAGGAAGTGGAGCCAGAGGGAGAAACATTTGCACCTCAGGGAATCGCGGAAAATGTGGGCAACGACGTAGAAGTGAACTCTGAACCAGAGACAGCCCCACTGCCAGACAACGATCTACCTCAGCGGGATTGCAACCAACCGATACAACGAAAATCAAAGAGACTAAAAAGACAACCGTCCTATTTAAGGGACTATGTAACTGCGCCCTGAACTAAGGAACCAGGGGGAAGGGGTGTTGTGTATGCAATATAATTAATAAAGTGTGAGCTTGGAGTTAATGCAGGGTTCTGGCCCTGCACTTCTGATTGGCTGTTAAGCGGCCGGACCGGATTGGCCCGTTCCGGGGAATCCGATTGGCCCTTAACAGAGAGTTCTTATTGGTTATAAAAGCTAGCGTTCCTAGCTTGTTATTGGTTAAACGTTACAAGGTTTGCCTATATAAGGCGGGTTTTACTGGTGTTAAATGAGCAAGTCACGATGTAAATAAAGAGCTGAAGTTCACCGTTCAGAAACTTGTCTCCATTCTTTCTCGCCCATGCTTAAACTTAACACTAGGTAACCTGGCTTCTTAAAATATTGTTCATATTACAATTACACAAACAACTTGTCTCTGAACTAACTCTAGGTCTCTAGGGATCTATTTCCCTTTCATCCACTATCTTCTCAACAATACCATTTCTCTATCTATCTGTCTGTCCGTCCGTCCGTCCATCTATATTTATATATTTATTTGCAAAGGGCAAGATGTTAGCTAAAATGGCTGTTATCCTAAAATAGGGGTCCCAACCACAATCTGTGGATCACGCCCTGAGCCATGGCATGTCAGAAACCAGCAAAGCAGCCAAGCACTGCGGGGTGCAGGCAGCATGTGAAATCATGTGCCTCTCCAGTCCGTGGAAAAATCTCTCTCCACGGAACTGGTCCCTAGTGCCCAGAAGGTTGAGGACCACTGTCCTAGAAGATGAGAAAGAAAATTAAGAAATGCTTTTAATAGCTTTGGAGGATTTCAAGAAGTGAATGAAATATAAGAGAGAGTAAGAGAGAGAGAGAGAAAGGGAGGGAGAGGGAGAGGGAGGGAGAGGGAGAGAGAGACACGCAAAGCTAGTAATTAGGGGGCCAGGGGAAGGCCCAACCTTAGCTCATTTAGGAAATGATTGAAGACCTGGTTGTTCTCCCCAGCCTCTGGGGCAGGGTGATCATAGAGCTCCCTTTTGTTTAAGCTTATGTGGATTTTATGTGGTTCTATTGGCTGGATTGTGTGGCTCTATTTCGTTCCTCTGGTTGATTTTCTTATTTATATGGTTAGCTTTATTTAATTATAAGCTTTCAAGAGTTGCTGGGAAGTAAGGTGGCCTTGTAGTTTGACACATGGATAAATCAATCAATCAGTCAATCAATAGCAAAGTTATAGGATGCGGCAAACTGCCTCACACTGTGAGATGAGCCTCATATAAATTTGATGGATAAAATAAAGTAAAACCAAGCTTGGAAGTAATACAATACTTCTGAAAAAGAATCTTGTAGATAGAATTGAATATGAGTCTGCAATGTGAAATTGTTCCCCAGAAAGAAAGAAAGAAAGAAAGAAAGAAAGAAAGAAAGAAAGAAAGAAAGAAAGAAAGAAAGAAAGAAAGAAAGAAAGAAAGAAAGAAAGAAAGAAAGAAAGAAAGAAAGAAAGAAAGAAAATGCAGTTTTAAACAACATTAATAGCAGGATGATTTCTAAATCATAGAGAGTCCGCTTCCATTCTGTTAGGCACTGATTAGATGCCAACAAGCATATTATTATTCCACTTCCACTCACCAAGAACCAACACAAAGTAAAACAGCTTCAGAGAAGGTTGCAAGAATCAAAGAACCAGAAAATGAGTTCCTCTGAGGAAACAGTTAAGGGAATAGAGACTCTCCATGCAGGGGTGAGCAGTGATTTGTTTCACCATACCAAGAAGCATTGGTTGAAGTGACACAATCAACCCTCCAGAAGCAAAGCAAAGACAGTTTTGTTCCCAGATTGGCCAGCCAGTAGCCAGACAAATCCACTGACCTTTGGGGTTGTGGCTCTCCTGGGGTCAGTCCCAAAATTCAAAAGCAGATTGTCATTCTGGGGTCCGAGGTCCAATAAGTGAGGACATATTACAAAAGAGAGGGATTTTGTGGTGAGGCAGACCTACTTAGCATCATGGCCTGGTCTTAATGAGGAAAGACAGACTTCAGACCCTCCCAATACACTGTGGGAGGATCTGAAATACAAGGAGAGAGAAAGAAAAGAGAAAGGAAGGTCTTTGTTGAGATCTGTCTGAAGCATGAAAGGTATGACAAGGTTAATGTGTGATGAGATCATAATTTTAAACAGAAGGCAGGTCAGATTAGAGAGCCAGACATCAGTACAGATGCCTCAAGCAATTGTAAAGACACAATTTCCTATCCATCTGAATTCTTGTCACAGGTTCCTATAAATTCTAGCTCACTAAATCCCTCTAGAGGCATGAAAACCTTTCTAAAAATATTATTTTTCAAATAGGCCAAAGCATGCTTCTTGCACAGGAGCTCAGATTGAAGCCACAGAAAGCTACTTTACATCGAGTCTCGTGTTGCTAACTTTAATATTGTTAAAATATTGAATGATACCATCGGGGTCTGCAGATGGGAAGGGGAGACCATGGGAGGAAATGCTGAAATGTGGGTTATAGTCAGCCAGTTTGCACCAATTCGGGAGAACTGGTTGTTAAAGTTCTGAGCAGTTTGGTGAATTGGTTGTTGGAAGAAATTATTAGGGCAGAGAACCGGTTGTTAAATTATTTGAATCCCACCACTGGTTTTAGTCAGTGGTGTGGGATTCATTTTTTTTTTTTTTTTTACTACCAGTTCTGTGGGCGTGACAGGGGAAGGATACTGTAAAATCTCCAGCCAGAGGTGGTATTTGCTGGTTCTCTGAACTACTCAAAATTTCTGCTACCGGTTCTCCAGAACTGGTCAGAACCTGCTGAATACCACTTCTGGTTATAGTGTTGTGATACATGTTGTATCTCTTATATACATGTGTTTGATGTCATGATGTCATTACAGGTAATCTTCAACATACGACTGTAACAGAGCCCTGCCCATTAGGGTAATATATTGTGACAGTTTTAAATTGGGTCAGTCACATGACCGACTCAATTTATTACCTTTTTTGTAGCAGTCATTAAACAAATGCCCACAGTCGTTAAGTGAAGCTACTACTATGTGATCAGTTGTAAATTGGGGAGAAGATTCTGTCATGATCAACTACTCATGTTTTGCAATTTTGTTGTCACTGTGGCTATGAATTATATCGGCAGTACTTTCTATGATTGCAGATTAAAGGGTTTCCCAACCATTTCTCAAGATAACACATGGAATATTGTCTGTGCAAGGAAGCATCATCATTAATAACTTGCTTCATATATAATAAGATGCAAATTTTATTCACTGGAAATTCACTGGAATTCATTCACTGGAAATTAATGGCAAAATTATATCATAGTTCCATATGTTTATTGCATGTGTTTTTCTAAACTTCTCTGTAGATATTTGTACATGCATGCATACACACACACACACACACACACACACACATACCCTGTTTCTCCAACAATATGGCCTCCTTCAATAGGAAGTCCCAGCATGTTTTATTGGCATGAAATGAAATTAAGGCCCTCCCCCCAAATTAAGGCCTATATTAAACCATGCAAAATGGGGGGGAATGGGGGGGGCTTGCCATCAGGAAGTACTTTTGTTGCACACCCGGATATGGTGCTACCTGTGTTGACCCCAATATGAAGTGCCCCACCAACACCGAGGTCAACATCCAAGGTCACCGCCTGCCCAAAGATGCAAGGGGGGGGGAATTAAGTCACCCCTGAAAAGACGGCCTAACCATTTTTGGGGGGCTCAAAAAAAAAAAAGACCCGGCCTTATTATATGAGAAACACGGTATATATATATATATATATATATATATATATATATATATATATATATATATATATATATATATATATATATATATATATATATACACATACATATTTCACTTCTGCAAATAGTGCACACACATACATACCTATTGTAGAATATAATGATGAAAACTGTTAAGGTTAAAATTTGAATATTTATTTAGATAGCCTGCCTTCGCACTCCATGTGTGAATAGGTGTAGAGAAAATGGTAGGTAAGCACTCAAGCACAAATGTGTTTAAAGAATGATCTTGGGCTTAACAAATCAGGAAGCTTGCAAGACTCCAAGTTGCACAGAGCATTACTTACTGCCCTAACCAGCAGACCTCCTGCATAACTTTGTAGAAAATTGAAGACCTAAGAAGGGTGGCTAAGCCTTAAGTTCCACTCAATGTGTCTTCACTTGATTCTTAAAGGGTCCTCTGGTTATTTCTAAAGTCAGGAATCACTAAGAAAATTCATCCTCAATATCTAAATTAACAGTTGAGGATAAAGCTGCATGCATAGGTCAGAAAAACATAAGAGATTCTGCTTAAAGTTATCTGCTGGGCAGCCCATCAGTTCATTTAGTGACAGTTCAAAGTTACAGTGGCACTGAAAAAAGTGACCTATGAACACTTTTTATCTTATGGTTGTTGCAGCATTGCCATGGTCACATGATTAAAATGCAGATGCTTGGCAACTGGTTCATATTTAGATGTTTGCAGCATTCCGGATCACATGAACACCTTTTGTAACCTTCTGACAAGCAAAATCAATGAGGAAGCCAGATTCACTTAACAACTGTGGCAAGAAAGGTCAATTAAAAAAAAAAACCCTTGCAGTGGTAAGGCCTTGGGTGGATTACTACAAAGTATTCTACTAAATATTTTGCAATATTTGCACTACTAAGGAATATTTGGATATTTCAATTGGTATGGCATTCTGCTGCTGCTTAAATGCCAATGGATGCAACAGATTCTGATCTTATCTATCATCTGTCTGTCTGTCTGTCTGTCCATCCATCCATCCATCCATCCATCCCATCTATTTAGCAATTGTTGCCTTAGATCAGACATGGACAAATATGGCCTCTTTACAAGCTGGCTCAGGAATCCTGGGAATTGGAGTCCAGAGGTTGTAAAGGGGCCATAGTTATCCATCCCTGCCTTAGTTAGCTGGGGGCCAATATATATCAAAAGCCTGTATCATCAAAGTGTCCTGTACACATTGAAATAATTGGCTAAGTCTTTGGTTTACTCTTTTTAAAAACTACTAGTTTGACAGACACAAAAACGCTGATTTGGAGGGCAACTTTTGGAGACTTAAGGAACTCATTATCAATTGAAGTTCATTTACCTGTTTTTAAATCTTTTAGCAGTATCCTGAAGAAGTACCTGTTATGCTCACTGGTTTTTCCTTAAGTATGTTAGAGAAATGATTGAAGTGGGTGATTTATTTTTATATTTGTGTTTTATTTTAGTCTTACTGCACACCATTTATTAGTTATTTCAGATAACTGGCTGTATGCTAATTGTATGTTCTTGAGGCTTGGGATATTATTTAAGTGTGATATATAGAAAATAAAATAAAATGACCTGCTGAAGCAATTTTGAAATCATTAAGTCAAGCTCTGTAGTCATACTAGGCATTACATTTTTCCAGAGAGCAATTAATGCTGCCTGGATAGTATCACGATGCCTTAAAATAAAATAAAAAGATATTTCTCCTGCTGTTGCACTTAGAGTCTTAGGCAGACACACTGAACTGTTGAACTAGCATTTTGGAATTTGTTCCAGGCTCTTCCCAGGATGGAGATGCTACTGGGCATTTTGCTAAATGTCAATGATCATTGCTAGTTGGCTTTTGAGAAGCTGTCAGAGAATCACTTTATCCTATAATGTTTCTTGCTCAGTGGAACGTACAAAATGTTCCTGATGGAAGATCTAGCGAATGTGTTTTCCCTTTGTGCTTTTTTTTTTTTATTAAAGAGTAATTATTCTTGTGGCAATGATTGTACTAAGTTCAGTTGGTGTGTTTTCAAAGTCATAACCAGTGGGCTGAAAAAAGAATTTTAAATTAAAGAAAAATAGGAAAACAAAGAAGAAACTAAAATAAAATCCCAATCTGGAACAAAAATGACAGTAAAGGGATAGAAGACAAGAAATGCTTTTCTCCTTGGCCAAGTGCATCTCACCAAAGAGCAAGAGTTGTTGAGTGGTAGAACACAACAGTAATTGCTTTCTCCTCAGAGACCGATATGTAAAAGAAAAACATGCCCTCAAATGTTTGTATTCCATGCATCTTTCTGATTTCATCTGTCTTCCTTGCATATGCTCTGACCGTACAGTAATCTTTTTGTGTTGTCTTCACTTACTTTCACAAACTGATTCTGTTCTATATCAGGGGACAATAACTCCTTAAGTGCCTTGTGGAGATACAGATTTTTAAAAATAGCTATGATCACCTTAACTGGAATTATTAGACTCCACAGTGGCTAATAGTCCAAGTTGACTAGGCGGTACTATTTTCATATTTTCATGATAAGACTATTGCTGGTTTGTTTGGGATTAAATCTCAAATACAGCAAGTCCTTCCTTACTGAACACTTTGTTCAGCGATCATTTGAAGTTACGATGGTGCCAGAAAAACTAATTTATAACCAGTGCTTGCATCCTCACAGTCAAGTGATTGACATTTGGGTACTTTGCAATCTGTGGGCATATATGACTGTCACAGCATCCCATGATCATGTTAGATTATGATGGTTATTTCTAGTAATTAGTGTTTTGTTGTTTTTTGAATGGCTATTTGAAGAGAGGACATAGGTAGATCTATTTATATATAAATATACATATGCATATCAAAGGAAGGATTCAATCTGGATATAACAGATAAAGTTAGTAACACTTAGCAGAAATGTTGTTATTTCTGATAACCCTTCATGTATATTTGCTGATTGATAAAGATATAGGAGGTTTTAGATACAAGATGACCGAGAATGGGATGAGGTATGAAATAAAGAGATATTTGGTTGTTGTTTTTAAGAGATAGTGATAAATTATTTATTATACTTGCTGGGGATGAAGAGGGAGGTTACTTCTATCGTTTTCTTTTTTCTTTTTCTGCACTTTTAATTTTTTTTTTAAAAAAAGAACTTTAATGTATTTCTATACTATGCAGTTGTATTAGTTTTATCTCTATAATATAATCTTCAATAAAATTATTGGGGTAAAAAAAGCAGTTGGCTGCAACAATGCACTTTCAAGGAAAGATCATGCCCTAAGCTGATAACGCTACTGATGACTCATCAGTACTGGACCAAATTGGGTAATCTACCCAGTTTAATCTGATGCCACATCATTTCCAGTGTAATAACATTTAATGGATTTCTGAGAGGGTTGATTTTTAATCAGAACGATTGATACTTGCAGAATTGGAATCAGCAGTTTTTAAGAAACTTAATTCTTGCCATCTGAACTGCTTCTTTCAATCACTAGTATTTTTCTTGGCAGAGCATTTCTTTCTCAGTTGGACATGCTACAGATTTTCATTTCGATACATGCAAAGCATTCAGGTCCTGAATTAAGTCCTTACCTCAAGGTGATTTTTTAAGTCAGATAAAGAATGTCGGGGGCAGGAATACACCTGAGAATTACAAGTTGGAAAAATCTGAATTCAATGATGGCAGCATTAGTCTTTTTTGCTTATATTTCCCCGTATTGAGCTGTTCCCCAAAATCTTTGCTCCTTGTAGCCATTGACCTACACGCATGGATGGATGGAGATGAAGAAACATCTTGCATCTCATTTCTGTGTTTCCTTAAGATAAAATCTGAAGAAAATTCATCACCGGTTGAAAACAGGTTGCATTTATTAACTTCATATTATCCTGAGTCTGGCATTTACATTCTTCATAGGTTTGTTGTCTGCATTGTGAGGGGCTTTTTCAATGGAAGACAATGCCAGTTCTCTCACTGTTGCTTTGCAGATCTAATTAGGGATTGTACCATTCTGTACTGAGATTGTTTTGCTCAGGTTATTGTCTTGATTGTCGATAACTGCTGCAAGCCGGTATCTTTTCTTCAGAATATATGAGTCTCCCAGGAAATGGCGATGCGTGTGATTTTTTTTTTTAGAAGCAAAAGAAGTATAGAATTATATTTTGAACAGCAAGTGCAGGCACTGGTTTGAGTTTTCAAATATTCATTTTTTTTCTTTTGATATAATTAAACTTGCTAAGGCTTTAACAATATCACTTGCAAATTTTAGCACCATCAAGTGATAGAGGAGAGTGCAGATGTCAAGAAAAGACCATTTAAATCCTTCTGCCAAAGTAATGAAATGGGAGAGCCTGCATATTATACTGGGTATCTTTCTGGATGTACTGGGTGCCTTGCTGTTCCACTGGATTTCAGACTCCTTGATCTAGTTGCACTATACTTATTATAGTTCATCAAACCATCAATCAGATGTTCAGATTGGATTTGGTATTTTTTGTCTACCTATCAAGTCCTTTCTAGGGACCTGTGATAGCAGATGTGGATGTTTGATAGTGTTAAAGGTATCATCACAGGATGTAAGCTGTCCTATGTAAAGCTGCCTTTTGCAATTGATTGATAATGATTTTGTCAATGCTGATGGTATTCAAGTGGTGCTCTAATTGTTTTGGGATTCCAGCAAAGAGGCTTATTATTATTGGTGTTACCTTTGCTTTCTTTTGCCCTAGTCGTTCTGCTTCTATTTGCAGCTCTTTGTGTTTTGTTATCTTCTCCAGTTCTTTCTTGTACTCTGCTATCTCCAGATTCTGCCGCATCTACTATCCATTATTATTATTAAGTATTGTGTATCAATGTTTTATTGTATTGAAGAAGATTTAGTAGCTTATGCATTGCACAAATAAGTAGGTGTATAGCTTGCTTGACAGCTACCAGAAGAATTTGAAGTATTTGTAGCTGTCTCCATCAAGGTACTAAGGAGCATGATGCTGACATAGACAATGATTTTCTGAAGGACTGAATTTTGGCATCTCAAACCATGCCAAATGCCATTTATTTCTGAAGAGCCAGAAAACACCAATTCTCCCTGTGAATTCATCTATGAATGTCCTTGGCTGCTCTGCATCTAACTCCAACTGCCAGACAGCCTGTAGAGTTGGACAACTAAACATCTAAGAACCAAATCAGAAGTGAGAAATGGCCAGGTCCTTCCATTTCCTACTTTCCTGTCAGAGCTGAAGAAGCTTCTTGGATGAGAAGCGAAACTTCTTCAAAAGAAAAAACAAGAAAGTCCAGTTGCCTCCTGAAAAAACACCTTTGGGACAAAATGGACAAGTGGTATGTATTGCGCAAATAATCCAGATTTTCATATAATTATCCCAATTTGGTCTTTCAATGTTAGATTTAGACAACATCCAAAGTGAGATCAAACCCACTGCTGTGTTACCTTCCATGTGTTAACAGCCCGGAAGACCACATTGACAGATTTTTCTCCATGATCCCACATAGGAAGAGGAATATTTCAAATATTTCAAGGACCATCCCACATGGAGTGGTGCTAATGGAAGAATGGCAAGAAAGCAGATTTTAAACCCAAAATAATGTTGAGGAGGCAATGGTGAAGCATGTTTACTGAAGATAATAGGATCTGTGTGGGATCATGGGGAAAAAAATATATATGTGGTCAACACCAACTTGACAGCACATAATTAATAGGATCTGCAGTCCAATGCATCTAGATATTGTGAGATTGTAGGAGACAGATACCAACAGCATAAGAATAACATATAAGATTGCTATAAGTCCCTTTCCCCTATGCAACTCCATTTAATGGCAATCTTCCTCAGTGGAGTAGCTCAGAGATCTCTTGGCCTTCAGCTCCTCCAGCTAGTAAGATAGGGTGGGAGATTCTGAATGCTGTTGTTCTATTCCAATTAGCAAAATCGTGGAAGGTGTTTGTTCTCTAATTATACCATTGTAGCCTTTAATCTTCCATTAAATGCTGTCAAGTTTTAACAGAATTATTATAGCCTCTTGTAATCTGATGTTTTTAAATACTCTGCTCCAAAGCCAGTGAATAAACAAATATAGTGTTGGGTGTGTATTTTGAAAATCCTGTTCCAACCAGCCTGCATCTTATCATTGCTTAGGTTGCATAGCAATTGTGTAGCTCTGTGGAAAACAGCAAGATGTCAACTGCAAATTTACTTTTTAAAATTCAAACAGGATAGGGATTCATGCAGTAGTGCTCGGTGAGCATATTACTTGTAGAATTGTACAACCTGCATGCATGTTGGAGAGAGAGGGATATATTGGAAGATGAAATCATCTATTAGGGCAGAACTTGCAATTAATCCACCACAAAAATACCAGCGATAACCAGCTAGATAAGTCTTAAAAAAAATATTCCTTCTAATGTGAATATTCTTCTGACAAGAAATGTCAGCTCATGCTGCCTCTTAGGAGAGCATTTGAGCTGACTATGAAAGTTTCAGAGCAGACAATAAGCCTGTTTGTGACAGCTTGTTTCAAAGGATTTACTGTCCATTGCCTGCAAACCGTCGCAGAAGGGTTCAGATACTTCACTTATTGTCAGATGATTACTATAGAGAGGTCACTGGTAAATTCCCATAATTCACAGCGACTGAAGAGGAAAACCAGCCCTGGGGTTTGTTGATCATTATGACTGAAAGCTTTGAAGGAAAACATCACCTGCTGTTTTAATTGTTCCAGCACAGCCCAAATGTTTGGTGGCCTCTGTTTTTACAGCGTATTAGATCTTTGGATTCTGTTAAATCAAGGCAGGGTCTAAAATTTACAAGGAAAGCTATATGTTTGTGGATATGCATGCGGTTGGGCAGGGGGTAGGTGTCTAAAAAGTCAACATCATTCCAGATTGTATGGATATGATTTGTAAAACAGTTGGGGGGAGGATTACTACCAAAACATATTGAAGATAAAATGCAAATCAAAAAAAAAAAAATTTCAATAACAGAAAGTTATTTTTAGTTTTCCTATAAATGGTACTTTTTATAAAATAATATTACAAAGATGACTTTAAAGAGTCTCATTGCTAGAATTAGAATGTGGTCCAAATGTCCTCATCCAGATTGCACATTCGTAAGTTAAAGTGATTTCAGGAGTGGCTTTATTGCTTTTATAATTACCTGTAACAACTAATGAAAAAAATTAAATATTTAAGTTTGGGTGTAACACATCATGATCATTGTTGGTTGTTGCTTTGTATGAATGAACTCAACCATGTCCTTCTTACCAAATATAATTATTTTTAATTGCTAAACCATTAAAAAGACTGCTTTTGCATGACTAAGGGGCTGTGATGACCTGGTGCATGGCACAAAGGCAACACAGTCAGATAATCAGTAGGAGTCCCTTTATTAGCTCCAACTTTGCCCCCAACGTCCTGATTACCTTCTGGGCTAGAGAAAAAAACTCTCAGGAACAGCCTTTGGCTGCAGAGGATCCGTCAAGTGTGGTGGCTCTTGATGCACTGACTCCAGCCTCAGTCCACTCCTTGTGAAAGTCCCCAACACTTTTGAATGGCCTTTTCCTGACAATCCTCTCCAGGCTGCGGTCATCCCTGCTGCTTCTGCACCTTTTTCTTCTAAACTTTTCCCTCCCACATAACTTTCTGTTAATGTGCTTTGATACAGCACTTTGGGAACATCCAACTTCGTTTGTAATGTACCTTTTGAGGCTTTCCCTCCTTATGAAGGGTGTCAATGATGATTTTCTGCACAACTGTCAGGTCAGCAGTCTTTCCCATGATTGTGATTCCTACTGAACCTGACTGAGACCATTTAAAGGCTCAGGAACCCTTTGCAGGTGTTATGGCTTAATGAGTTGATTAGAGTGGGACACTTTGAGCCTAGAATATTGAACCTTTTCACAATATTCTAATTTTCTGAGATTGTGGATTTGGGGTTTTCATGAGTTGTAAGTCATCATCATCTCAATTATGACACATCACAGGTTGAACTATCTTGTTTTGCATGTAATGAGTCTATCTCATATATTAGGTTCACCTTTTAAGTTGCATTACTGAAATAAATGAACTTTTGCACAATATTGTAGTTTTTCGAGTTTCACCTGTACATGAAGCCTACTGTTGACCTCACCCAATTCATAAGAGGTCTGTAAGGAGAGTGCATAAGTGCACCAATCCCTATTTTAATGTTCCCTTTTATTCATATCTATTTCATGTATTAATAATCATGTTTATACTTATGTATATTATCAAATGCATGCTTGACAAAATAAAAAAAAATAAAACAGGTGAGGTGATCCATCATTAGGGAATGAAATATTAATGGCATGCTGATGGTATCCAGTTGTATATCTTTACCTGTAGCAAACTAAGAGGTGCTATTCAAGCCTTGTCTGTCTGAAAGATGCAGGGGTAAGGATGGGGAACAATAGGTTTCAGTTCAGCCCTAGCAAGACTGAGTAGCTTTGGGTTTGGGAGCCTTCAGTTCCAGGAATTTACCATCTTAGGTAATGGATGAGGTTGTGGTGAAGGTCCTTCTGGGCTCATGTCTCCTTCTTGGTGAGCATGTGGCAATCATGGCTAGGAGAGCTTTTGCATAGATCGTGTGCCACTTGCACTGATTCCTGGATTGGAAGACTCTACACTCAATCACTCATGCCCTGGTCACCTCCAAAATGGATTACTACAACACACTCTACATGGGGCTGCCACTGAGCAACATCCAGAAGTTGGTGCAAAATGCAGTGGTGTGTGGGCAGGTGTGTGCAGCCTTCAGTGGGTGCATGTAACACCTCTGATCCAAGAACTGCACTTGTTGCCAATTTGCTTCTCGGTTCAATTCAAGGTGCTAACCTACAAAGCCCTACAGGGCACGGGGCCAGGTTATTTGAGGGACCACTTCTATCTAGTTACATTTATCCATTCCACCAGAGCCAGCAGAAGAGGCTTGATAGGCTTCCATCCAGTAAGGAGGTGAGCCTTTTCTGCCATACTACCCATCCTTTGGAACATCATTCCCCCAAGGTTAGACTGGCTCCATCCCTACTGGACTTTCCAAAGTCTCTGTCATTGTGCCTGGGGAACCAGTGAGAATATGGAGCCTGTTGGTTGTCATGTTAGCCATTGTACAGTTTCTATTTTCCCCACAACTTAAATGTTAATTGTTTTCATTAGTTTTTAATGATTCTCATTTTAGTTGTTTATTTGTAAGTATTGTTTTCTGTTTTAAGTGTTTGAGCCACCCAGAGTCATTTATGTGTAGATGGGTGGCTAAATAAATAAACATTAAATGCAAGTAATATCATGCTTAGCTAGTCTGATGGAACTTGCAATACATCTATTGCAAGGCAATAGATGTATTGGGAAGGCAAATTCAGCCATTTGCAATGGATATTCCACATATCACACAATTTCCAACTCTCTCCAATACATCCTATGCTAATGAAGCTGAAATATATTAACTGAAACAATAACACAGTATTCCCTTGTCTTTGTTTTCTCCTGCCTTCTGCTCTTGTCTCCCTTGTGTTGGCATCTAAGTTGTAAGCCCCACCCCCAAGGCACTTGTAAAGCGCCATGTACACAGATGGTGTTTGTGGTGTTCAGAAAAGACTGAGCTGAAGTCTTCACTCCGGTCCGTGTTTCCAGCGGGAACACAGACCGTTTCTATTGGCTGATGCCGTTTGACAGCCGGCTATAAAAGGGAGCTGTCAAATGGCATCAGCTGTTGTCCACCAGCTGGCTGCCTTGTTAGTGCAGCAGCTGCGGCAACCCTTTATTGTTACAATAAAGTAAAAGTTCGCTCCGTGTTCACCTCAGGTTATTCCACCGCTCCACAACAGTGTTACATAAACAATAACAAGAATCTACTTCTTGAGAATTCTTGAAAGAAAGGCGGGGAGCAGCACAGATTTTGCAATGCAAGGCATCCAGATTGCCTCACTAGATCAATAGCCCAACTATTTTGCCTAACTAAAGATGCTGCTCCTTCAAGACCTCTCCTGTAAGTCCTACCTACCTCTCCTATAAGTCCTGAGAACTACTAACACCACTATTACTAAGGCCAATAACAACCCAGGTAGATATCAAAAGCGGCTAACAAAGAGCTGAGAACCACTCAGAGCCTCTGTGTAAAGCCCTTCTACGTTATTAAATCAAATGCCACTTGTAAGATTTAGTTAGAAGAAGTATTTATTATCAAATTTAGGTACCATTTATCTCACCCTAATATTAAATGTACTATAAAGGCAAGGTGCTCAAACAAAACCAGAGCCGGCAGCTAAGTAATCAAATTCCTCATATACCACTTTAAGACCTCTGTTAAATTACATACTATGATATATGATTCATTAGAATAAGAATGCATATGCATATCCTGCTCTTTGGTCTCTCCTTCTCCTCCATACAAGCTGCTCTTTGGGCAGGAGAGCCTGGCTGGGATGGTTCTTGCACTATGAGCAGAGAAAACAAAGCTAGAGAAAGCAGCGATCAGGGTTCCAAGGTAGACCTAGACTCTTCCTCGGTAAAGCCCTAACCATTTTAATCCAGCCTAATCCCATTGTGATAGAGACAAATGCAGCTCAGCCTCTGTGCCTAATTTTAGAGCCACACTAACTCTTGACCTCGCCACATACGAAGAGTATATATTGAGCGATGATGGCACAATGGTTAGAATGCAGTACTACAGGCTACTTCTGCTGCCTGCCGGCTGCTTGTAATTAGCAGTTCGAATCTCACCAGGCTCAAGGTTGACTCAGCCTTCCATCCTTCTGAGATCAGTAAAATGAGGACCTAGATTGTTGGGGGCAATATGCTGACTCTGTAAACTGCTTAGAGAGAGCTGTAAAGCACTGTAAAGTGGTAAATAAATCTAAGTGCTATTGCTATTTCAGCCCTAAAGGCTTCCAAAGTGGTTAAAAGTCTTAAGCCTAGCCTTGATCCATGATCACCCACCCTGTCTTATAAACAAGTTTGATGCTGATACAAGCTTTATTTTCTTCTAATGCATTGCGTTAAAAAAAAACCCAAACAAACCCCGTTTTCCATCTGCCATTCCGATTTTATTCGTATTTTTTTTTCTTTTGGTGGAACTATTTTTCTTACTGGAAACCAAACAGTTTGTACCCAGCATCAACCAGACAACACTTCTAAACAGCCGTTCTTCAAGCTGGCAGTCTCATAAAGATATTCCTTGCTGTCTAACATTCTAAATATTCTAGTATTGTATTTTGTCATCTAACCATTGATAGAAAAGATCCCAAATTTCATAAAATTGTTTCTCCTCTTGCTCTCTAATTTCAAATGTCAATCTACTCATCTCAGCACATTCCAATATTTTCTTAATAATTTCTTCCTGTGATGGTATTTTCTCATTCTTCCAATTTTTAGCAAATACAATCCTAGCCACTGTTAATACATTTACAATCAGATATTACAAGTCTTTACTGTATGTATCTGGTAAGATTCCCAATAAGAAAAACTCTGGTTTGAAATCTATACGTTTCTTTATCGTTTTTTCCAAACACATGCGAATTTTAGTCCAATATTTTCTAGCTTCCTCACAAGTCCACCACTTATGGTAATATGAGCCAGGTATCTGATGACATTTCCAGCATTTTTCAGATTTATTCTTGAACATTCTTGCTATTCTTGTCGGGGGAAAGTGCCACCTGTAAAACATCTTATACAAATTTTCTTTATATGCTGTTGACATTGTCATTTTATAATTTTGAGACCACAATTTTTGCCATTTCTCTAGATCAATCCCATATCCAAAGTTCTTCCCCCAAACAATCATAGTTTCTTTAACTTGTTCTTCCTCTAACTTAATTCCCAGTGAATAACCATATAATTTTTCAATCACCTTCTCATCAGTACCCATCAAGATCTTATCTAGATCAGTCTGTTTAACATAAAATCTGTTTTAGAATCTTCATCATACCTTGAATGTATTTGCGCATATGAAAACCAATTCATCCTTATACCTTGTTCCTCTAAATTTTGTATCGATTTAAGTTCACCCTTTTCATCCAATAGTTTGTTCCTTCATCTAACTGTTTGTTCCTTCTTATAAATTATAGGATAGGAAAATGCTTCAATAGTCGATAACCAAACTGGAATTTTCAAATAACATTGTCTTTTTATCTTCTCCCAGTTTAACCACAAAGACTCCCGTATATAATGTCTTCTAAAATAACCCTGTGTTTTAGTTCCCTTATACGATAAAAAAGCGTGCCAACCCAACAGCAAATCATGACCTTCTAGTGTCAACAATCTAGTCTTTCTTAATGTTATCCATTCCTTGACCCACATCAAATTTGCAGCTTGGTAGTACAATTCCCAATTGGGCAGGCCAAAGCTTTATTCTCGCTTTCCTACCTTGCCATATATACTTCAGCATAATTTTATTTAAATCTTCAAAATAGTCTTTTCCGAGCCTAATTGGTATTGTTTGAAACAGAAATAGGATTCTGGGTAAAATATTCATCTTGATTGTTGAAATTCTCCCTATTAGTGACAATTGCAAGTTTTCCCATTTCACCAAATCTAGTGCTATCTGTTGTTTAAGTTTAATATAATTATTCTCTTTTAATGTGCTACATCTTGCTGTCAAGTGTATCCCCAGATACTTGACCTTATTCGTAACTTAGATTTTCAACAGGTCTGGTTGTTCTTCTCTTTGTCTCAGTAGCATGTTCTTTGTCAAAATCTTTGTTTTGTCTTTATTTATTTTCAAACCAGCCATCTCACCATATATCTCTATCTTTTCCAATAACTTTGGAGCTGTTTCTAACGGATCTTCCAAAATAAAGGCTAAGTCATTAGCAAAGGTTTGCAGTTTAAATTCTTCCTTTTTAATTTTCATTCCTTTTATGCTTTTATCATCTCTAATATTTCTATTCAACACTTCCAAAGTCAATACAAATAGCAAAGGAGATAGGGGACATCCTTGTCTTGTGCCTTTTCTTATATTAATAGAGTCTGTAAGTTCTCCCTCCATCATTACCTTTGCTGTCTGTTTGTTGTATATGGCTTCTATTGCTTGGATAAATTTTCTGGCAAAACCCATCTGTTCCAATAGTAATAACATAAATCTCCAGTTCACATTATCAAATGCCTTTTGAGCATCTAGGAATATCAAAGCCATTTGCTTTTCAGGATGCGCCTCATAGTATTCCAAAGTATCCAGGATTACTCTCATATTGTCTCTAATTTGTCTCTTTGGCAGAAATCCATTTTGATCTAGGTGAATGAAATTATTTAAGTATTTTTTAAGTCTTTCTGTTAAAATTGAAGCAAAGATTTTATAGTTTGCATTCAATAAAGAAATAGGTCTATAGTTCTTAATTTGCAGTGGGTCAGCCTCTTCTTTTGGGATAAGTGTAATATAAGCCTCTGACCATGTTTTGGGTATCATCTTCCTTGACATAGCTTCATTCATAACTTCTATTGTGTTTCCCCAACAATATGGCCTCCACCATAGGAAGCCCCAGCATGATTTATTGGCATAAAATCAAATTAAGCCCTCCCCCTAAATTAAGGCCCATATTAAACATGCGAAATGGGGGGGAATGGCTTGCCGTTAGGAAGTACTTTATTGCATGCCCGGATATGGTGCTGCCTGCGTTGGTGGAGCACTTCATATCGGGAGACCTTCCGCCACAGGAGTGTGTGCGCCTGCTGCCACTGCCGCCGCTCCTGAGGCCATCTGGGGCGGGCAGATGGGAAAGCAAGCAAGGTGGCTGCACTGTCTTCTTTTTCCCACAGCGAAGCCACCACCACCACCACCTGCGATGGGCGAGGAGGCGGCGGAGGCACCCGAAATGTCACCAAGGCAGCGAATGCCTCCCTGCTGGGCCTTCCACTCATCCCGTCTGGCGGAGAGGCACTCACTGCCTTGGTGACATTTCGGGTGCCTCTGCCGCCTCCTTGCCCATCTCAAGTGGTGATGGCAGCGGCAAGCAGCGGCGCTTCGCTGTGGGAAAAAGAAGACAGCACAGCCACCTTGCTGTCCCACCTGCCTGTCCCAGATGGCCTCAGGAGCGGCAGCAGTGGCAGCAGGCGTGCACACTCCTGCTGGTGAAGGGAGGAGAGGCGAGGAAAGAAAAGGGAGTGTGGCAGCAGCGGCTGTCACAGTATCATCTCATAGCGGGGCAAGGCTGGCAAGCTGAGGTGGCTGCACCAGAGAGCATCGCTACCGACCCCGTTGTGAGGATAAAGTTCAGGATAGAGATTCAGTCAGATGTCAGCCTCGGCTAGAGAAAAGAGCCAGCCTCTCGCAGCACACCGGCATCTTTCCCTCTCTCTCTCTCTCTATGTATGAAAGAGCTCACCTCGCTCGGACCATTTGGCAAAGCACATGAGTTTCGCAGTCGGAGAGGGAGGCAGCAGCGAAAAGGACGCGGCGGCAATGGCAGGATACTGCAAGTCAGGACCTTGCATTGAAGCAGCCTGGGAGGCACGTAGCCATCTCCCTCCAGCCCACCTCCAGTGGAGGTTTTTAAAATAATTCACTTTACCTTCGAAGGCAAAGGGAAGGTGGCGACAGGAGCACCTGAAGCCAAGTGTCTCCTCAGGGCTCCGGTTGCAGGGTGGAGCCCTGACTGGCCGCACGTGGCTGCGCCAAATGCCATGGCGTTACTGTAATGCCGCAACAGCAAGGGAGAAGGAAAAGCAACAGTGATGGAAGGTCTCCCAAACATCCAAGCTGTCGCCGCCCGCCCGCCCGCCCAAGGATGAAAGGGGGGGGGAAATTAGGTCATCCCCGAAAAGACAGCCTAGCCGGTTTTTCAGGGGTCAAAAAAAAATAAGGCCCGGCCTTATTATGTGAGAAACACGGTAGCAGTGGAATGCTCAATGATTCTTGTAATGTTTTATAAAATTCTGCCGGAAGGCCATCTGGACCTGGTGCTTTCCCATTATTTTGTTTCTTAAGTGCTTCAGTTAATTCCATCATTGTTATTTTGCTTTCTAGCATTTCTTCAGTCTCTTTAGGTATCTTAGATAAGTTAGCATTCTGTAGATACTGTTTGACTTTTTCCTCATCAATATTCTCTTGTTTATATAGTTGCCCATAGAAGTCTCAAATAATTTCCTTTTTCTCCTTATTACCATAGCAAACTTGACCTTGGTCATCTATTAACTTCAATATTTTTCTTGATTCTTTCTCCTTTCTCAGTTTATATGCTAGCCATCTACCTGGTTTATTTGCATCTTCAAAGTAATTCTGTTTAGCATTTCTAATTTTCTGTGCCAATTCTTCTTTCTCTATTAATTCCATTTTATGTTTAATTATATCCAACCTCAATTTAATATCCTTTTTCTGTGTCATTTTCTGTTGTCCTTTTTCAAGTCTTTTATACTCATCTTCCAAGGCCTTCATTGGCATATGCCTTCATTGTATCCCAAACATTCTGTGTTGAAATATCTTCTTTTTTATTTTCTCTAAAGAAGAAAGCCAATTCTTTCTCCATCCATTGTGTAAAATCTTTTTCCTTTAAGATAGTATTGTTTAATGTCCATCTCGATCTTTTTTTTTTTTTGTCCCTTCCATTTAATTGTCATTGGGCTATGATCTGCCCAAGCACTTGTTTCAATATTTGTTTCTTGAATATTAGATATTAATTCTGTTGAGATCCAAATCATATCCAATCTGGACCATGATAAATGTATATTTGAATAGAAAGTGTATTGTTTAGTTTTAACATTTCTTTCTCTCCAAGTGTCTTTTAAGGTTAATTCTTCTGTCATTTTAAAAAAGGATTTAGGAAGAGTCTTTCTATTTTGCTTTGTTGTTGTTGCTATATAGTCCAGTTTATTGTCCACAATTCCATTGAAGTCTCCCATCATAATTATATTAACATAGTCCAATCCAATTATTTTCATGTGTAATTTTTTATAGAATTCTTCTTGTTTATCATTCGGAGCGTAAATTGCAATCAAAAGTATTTTTATATTATTGAACTTCCGGTTTGCGTGGCTTCGGGGCAGCAGGAATTCGCGACAGCTCGCGATTCCTGCTGGCTAGCTGCCGAGGTACCCCCGATCCAGATGGGTCAGGGGGTTATGGCTGCCCTGTAGGGACAGCTGAAGATAGAGGGGAGCCGGTTAGGGAGGTGGGGGCATCGCAGACCCCCCCCTTCTCCGGGAAAACCCCTTTTTCCCAAGGCGGTGGAGCGGCGGTCAGCAATGGCCGCCACGAAGAAGCCAGCAACCGGGTAAGAACTGTGCTGGAGGAAGTGTGAAAAGTGAAAGTTCTGTCTGAGCCGGGTCAAGTAACAACTTTTAAATCTCCTGGAATTGAGCTGCTTGTTGCTGGAGGATACATTGTATCCCTAAGAAGATCGAAAGCGGCGGAGAAGCTGTCAAAGGGAACTTTTCTTTTACTCTCCCATCCCACGGAAAAAGCAAAAATATTTGGATGTATTAGACACTGAAAGTGGATTGCTTTGAAAGCTAAGCTAAGAGATAAAGGGATTTTTGGACATTGAAAAATTTAAGAAATTGGAAAATCTCTGCTGGAGGTATGGAGTTTTGATTATTTAAAATTGTTATTGCAAGTGGGAAGGGAGAAAGAAAAATTGGAGCAGAAACTGAAAAAGGAGGAGACTGTCTAGAACGTCTTGGTGGATCCCAAAAGAAGATATATGGTAATTGGACCTCTTTGATCAAAAATTAATTTTGAAAGAGAAAGAGAAGAAGGAAGAAAAGTATTAACTTTTGGAACTTTTTTCTTTTTTTCTTTTTTTTAATTGCTTTTGATTGTCTTGGATTAAAAATACTTGTGGTTGTTTTGGAAAAAGTTTCCCTTTTCATAATGGCATTGTCTGTGGATGAACTAGAGATTGAATATCAAAAATATAAAAAAGAAGATACTTTGGGCGCTTTGTTCCAATTCTTAGAAATGGCGTTATGTTCCTTTGAAAAGTTGATTACGCAGCAGAAGGACTGGGACAAGGAAGAAGAGGAAGAAGAAGCCATCTTTGATGAACAATGGGTTCCTTCCGGAGAGGAGGAGAAAAAGGATAAGAAAAAGGGGTTTTTAAGAATTATAAAAACAACCAAAAGAGAGAAAAATGAGCGAAGAGATGGAGGCAAGGTTAAAAAGCAAAGGAAAAGGAGTATGAAAAGCGAAGAGAAAAAGCAAAGAGGTAGAAAGGGCAAGGAGAAGAATAAGCAAGAGAGAAAAGGGGGGAGGAGAAGCCTTAATGGGGGGAAGCAAGATTTAAAGAAAAAAAGTTTATTTAGAGACAATGGGTGAATTTAATTTAGATTAAAAGAGGGATTCTGGAGGGTATTCAAGAGTGTGTTTTTATATGTATGTATATTTAGAATAAAAAATTTATTATGTAATTTTAGAATTTTTTAAATAGAATCCCAAGAAAGATTTATATGTAGTATTTTTAAGTTTGGTAATGAGTTATAGATGTAACTCCAATTGGTGTACAGGAGAAGTATAGTAAAAGAAAAAAGATGAATGGATGTTTGGAAATAGAACAGACAAAGAATGTTGTTGAAAATGGTAATAATGGAAGGATATATATGCTTTTTTTTTTTTTTTTGATTTTGTATATTGATAAAAGGCAATAAAATTTTAATTGATAAATAATTTGGATGGAAAAGAGAAGTAGGGACAAGATATGAAGTTAATATTATATGAAATATTGATATTATAATCTGGAAATGTTATGTTTTATTGGTCTATCATTATTATTTTTTTTAGAAAAGAATTTATAAGCTGTTATGCCTTGATTTTGTGTGCATTGTTTTTAGATAACTGATAAAAATAGTTTTTATATACATATATAAAAAAGAAAATGATAATAAGATATGGAAGATTTAGGTTGAATATGATGTTTGAATTTGTGTCTGTGTAAAGAGTTTTAACCCGGGAACAGACAACCTTCAGAAAAGATCTTGTAGTTTTGTCTATGTTTTGTGTTTGTATGTTTGTGTATTATGCTTATGATAAAACTAACAAAATTTGTTTTTTATTAAAAAAAAGGAAAAAAGAATCAATAAAACCTTGGAGGAATGTTAGATGAGAATAATTTAAACAAGCCAGAAAGAAAAGAATATGATGACTATAAAATGGATAAATATGGAAGAGAAATGAAATTGAATAGGAGTAAAGAGAAATAATGAGAAATTTGATGAAAGATATTTGCGTGTCCATATGGGGATGGGATAAATCGGAATTATGTTGTATAAAAATATTGTTTTGTTTGACTTGTAAGGATTTACAATATTAAGAGGTTTTATGTGTTTATGTATTTAATGGTTAATGATGTGTTGTTTTATCTTTAAAATTAATAAAAACTTGTTTCAAAAAAAAAAAAAAGTATTTTTATATTATTGTCCATTATTTCCACCATTAATACTCTTCCATCTTCATCAGTATAAATCAATTTTGCTGGGATGGCCTCTTTAATGTATAGAACTACTCCTCTTTTCTTACATTGAGTCAAAGAAGTAAATATTTTCCCTAATTTGGGCTGTACTAACAATTGTTCATGTTGTTTTTTAATATGTACTTCTTGTAGACAAATTATATTAAATTTTAATTTCTCTAATTTATGAAAGGTTTTCCTTCTTTTAACAGCTGAATTGAGTCCATTTATATTCATTGTAATCAATTTTTTTTCTTCCATGATTATGCTTTATATTTAGGTTTAACAGCTCTCGTGGATCTTACTTCACGCTGTTCTTTACTATCCACCTGTCCACCTACTGCGCCTTCCTCTTTTTCAGTCTCCAGTTGTTTCTCTTGAAACTCAATTAATGAAACCTCTTTCTCTGCCTCTTCTTCTCTCCTTCCAAAAAATTCTGCGTGGAAAAGTTCTGCTTTCTCAATTGAATCAATTCTATGTCTCTGTTCTTGCCATGTAAACATTAATCCTTCTGGAGTCAGCCATCTATAATTCACTTCCTTTTTCAATAGCATTTTGGTCAGGAATTGATATTCTCTTCTCATCTCTCTCACTCTTCTGGGTATTTGTTTTAAAACCACAATCTCTTTGCCTTTGTATTTCAACGTCTTCTCTCTTGCAGCTTGTAATATTTGTGTTTTAATAGATTTTTTGGTAAATCTGATATGGACTTCCCTTGGTAAGTTATTTCTCATTGCATATCTTGTATAAACTCGGTATACCTCATCTACTCCATCCATCATCTTTTCCTCTGTAATTTCCAAAGCATCCGCCAACATTTCTATCATTATCACAGCCAACTTTTGTCCTTTTTCTTCTTCTATATTTTGAAATCTGAGATAGAATTCTGACCTCTCCATCTCCCACCTCAACATTCCACTTTTATCTTGTTCAACCACTGTTTTTTTTTTAAAAACAAATTTTATTAATTTTTTACAGAAAACACAATATACAAACATACAAAACACAAAACATAAACAAAACTAAAAGATCTTTTCTGAAGTTTGTCTGATCCCAGGTTAAAACTCTTCTCACAGACACAAATTCAAACATCATATTCACTTTGTATATCCTTCCATATCTTATTATCATTTTCATTTTTTATATATATATATATAAACCATTTTTATCAATTTTATAAAAACAATGCACAAAAAATCAAAGCATAACAGCTTATAAATTCTTTTCTAGGAAATAATAATAATAAAAAATCAATAGAACATAACAATTCCAAATTATAGTATCAATACTTTATCTATTTAACTTCATATCTTATCCCTACTTCTCCTTTTCATCCAAATTATTTCTTGTTAATTAAAATTTTATTGCCTTTTATCAATATACAAAATCCAAAAAAAAATAACAAAACCTTTATATATCTTTTCATATCTTATTACCATTTTCAATAACATTCTTTGTCTGTTCTATTTCCAACTATCCATTCATCTTTTTTCTTTTACTATACTTCTCCTATACACCAATTGGGGTAACGTCTATAACTCATTACCCTAACTTAAGAGTACTTTGTATAACAATTTTTCTTGGGATTCTGTTTAAAAGATTCTAAAATTACATAATAAATTTTATACTCTCAACACACGTATAAAAACACAATCTTATATACCCTCCAGAATCCCTCTTTTATCCTAAATTAAATTCACCCATTGTCTCTAAATAAACTTTTTTTCTTTAGATCTTGCTTCCCCCCATTGAGGCTTCTCCTCCCCCCCTTTCTCTCTTGCTTATTCTTCTCCTTGCCCTTTTTACCCCTTTGTTTTTCCTCCTCCCCTTTCTTACTCCTTTTCCTTTGCTTTCTAACCTTGCCTCCACCTTTTCGCTCATTTTTCTCTTCTTTGGTTGTTTTTATAATTCTTAAAATCCCCTTTTTCTTATCCTTTTTCTCCTCCTCTCCGGAAAGGACCCATTGTTCATCAAAGATGGCTTCTTCTTCCTCTTCTTCCTTGTCCCAGTCCTTCTGCTGCGTAATCAACTTTTCATAAGTACATAACGCCATTTCTAAAAATTGAAACAAAGCGCCCAGAGTATCTTCCTTTTTATATTTTTGATATTCAGCCTTTAGTTCATCCACAAGCGATGTCATTATGAAAAGAGAAACTTTTCCCAAAACAACCACAAGTATTTTTAATCAAAAACAATTCAAAAAAAAGTTCCAGAAGTTAATACTTTTCTTCCTTCTTCTCTTTCTCTTTCTGGGGCTAATGTTTAATCAAAGAGGTCCAATTACCATATACCTTTCTTTGGGATTCTAGGCAATCTCCTCCTTTTTCAGCTTCTGCTCCAATTTTTTCTTCTCTCCCTTCCCACTTGCGATATCAATTTTAAATAATCAAAAATCCATACCTCCAACAAGGGTTTTCCAATTTCTTAAATTTTTCAATGTCCAAAAATCCTTTTGTCCCTTAGCTTCAACTCTCAAAACAATTCACTTTCAATGTCCAATATATCCAAACATTTCTGCTGTTTCCATGGGGTGGGAGAGTGAAGAAAAAAAAAAAAAGTTCCCTTTAACAGCTTCTCCGCCGCTTTCGCTCTTCTTAGGGATACAATGTATCCTCCAGCAATTCAAACAGCTCAGTTCCAGGCAATTTAAAGGATGTTACTTGACCCGGCTCAGACATCACTTTCACTCTTCTCCTCCAGCGCAATCTTACCCGGTTGCTGGCTTCTTCGTGGCGGCCATTGCTGACCGCCGCTCCACCGCCTTGGGAAAAAGGGGTTTTTCCGGCAAAGGGGGGGGTCTGCGACACCCCCACCCCCCTATCCGACTCCCCTCTCTCTTCAGCTGTCCCTACAGGGCAGCCATATCCCCCTGACCCATCTGGATCGGGGGTACCTTGACGGCTAGCACAGCAGGAATCGCGAGCTGTCGTGAATTCCTGCTGCCCCGAAGCCACGCGAAACCGGAAGCCCATTCAACCACTGTTAATCTGCTGTCAATATTTCCAATCTTCTCCTCTCTTTGTTTACTTTCTTCCTCAATATTTTGGAATCTCTCATCATACTTCACCATCATTTGTTGAATATTTTCCACTTTTTCATCAGTCTTCTCTGTTCTTTGTTCAATAGTATCTGTTTTTATCTTGAGATCTTGGATTCATTGCACAATCATCTGTAAAGTCACTTTTTTCTTGTTCTTTATCTTGCTTCAACATTGTATGAATTGAACATTGTCCTCCAGCTGGTGGGGAGGCAGAGGTAGAAATAGAAACGCCAGAAGATATGGGTTTCCTGCTCATTTTAAATGCTTCAAGACCTTCAAATTCTTTTTAACTTTTAATCCAACTGGTAGAATAGCCAATTATAATCCAAAATGGAAAAATCCAATAGTAAAAAGCCTGATGGCAAAAAGGAAAAAGGAGAAAGAGAAGAAGAAAAATCTTCAGGTTCTTCTAGACCCTAATCCAATTATGAAGTAGTCCACAATAAAAAATGAAAAATAGAAAGAAGAAAAAAGCCCAAAAATAATAATAATACTTAAGAAGAAAAAGAACAAAAATAAGGAAAAAAAGAAAAAAATTCCTTCAGGTTCTTCACACCTTAATCCAATTGGGAAATCTCAATAATAAAAACAAAAAGGCAGAATGGTCCAAAAACATGGATGGAAAAAGCAAAAAATCCCAGTAAAAAGAAGAAGAAGAAGAAAAGAAAAATAAAGAAAAAATTCTGAGGCTTTCCCTTTAAAATAAAAAGCAAAAATAAGAATATTACTAAAATTAAAATTTACAGAGAGGCTGGTAAGGAGGGGTACCACAACTGAAAAGAGATAAGAAAACACACTGCACTTTGTTTAATTGTCCAAGGCTGTCCAAGGCTCTTATTATGACTCTCTTCTCCACAAGGTTCAGAGCCAAGCTTCAAATGTTGAAATGTTGATAAGAGTCCAGGAAAGCACCTGTTACAAAGTTTCTTAATACACTTCCCCACCCCCAGCCAGAAAAACACAGTTTAAGTTAATAAAAAAGAATATATATATATATATATATATATATATATATATATATATATATATATATATATATATATATATATATATATATGTTTTCTTAAGTTTTCACAGGTACTTACATGTCTGGCATTCAGCTTTGTTCGGGTATTTTCCCACGTCATAGTAGTGGTGCTTTTAAAGTTGTAGCAACGTTTCAGCAGAATCTCATCTGCCATCATCAGGCTTCTGTATGGTGTTTGTCTGTGAGTCAGACTTTTACAGTGGTTTCAAATTTAAATTTGGGGCAGCCTAGGAAGAAAAAACCATTCTGACACAGCAATAGGCTGCCCCAAATTTAAATCTGAAACCACTGTAAAAGTCTGACTCACAGACAAACACCATACAGAAGCCTGATGATGGCAGATGAGATTCTGCTGAAACGTTGCTACAACTTTAAAAGCACCACTATTATGACGTGGGAAAATACCCGAACAAAGCTATGCCTGGCATATATATAAAGAGAAAATAGCCAAAGGGAGCCTCTATCCTAAAAGAAAATTAAAAAATCAAAAAGGAGCAGAAGAATATATATAAGAGAAAATTCAGTCCAGTTAACTACAAAATCGTGCTAAAGTCCAAAAAAAAAGTAAGAGAAAGAAAAAAAAAATCCAAGCCTCAATTTGACATCCCTTTAAAAACCGCCGCTCATACAGTTTTGTCAAAAAAAAAAAAATCTCACAGGTTTCTTCTCATATTCAGAGTGTCCTTTCAAATCTCAGTGAGTTAGCAAAAAAAAGAATTTCTCACCCAGCCGACACACTTTCACTTTCAGCCTCTTCCTTTCTGGAGCTATCCTAACTTCAGCAGCTATGGAGGCTGCTTCTCCACCGCCAGTAAAAGGACTTCTCCCGGATCAACCAGGGACTTAGCAATGTCCCTGGGATCCACGGAGTGTGCCCTTCACGATCACCATCTCTACGGGACGGTTTAGGTCCGTTGGGACCGACCAGGGGTGAAAATATCAGCTGCAATCTCGGAGCCCCGTGATTGCAGCTGTATCGCCTTGACGAAGCTCCGCCTTCCAACCAGACAACACTTCTAAACAGCCGTTCTTCAAGCTGCCAATCTCTATCGGCTTCTGCCAAAGCAAGTGACCAGTGATGTAAAGAGGAAATAAATGTTGCAAATATTTGGAAAGATTTCAAAGAGTGAAATCTTGTCACCACTTGCAGAGATATGTAAGTTTGAGCCTTGGGACATCTGGATGATATATTTATGCTCTCTGCAGTTGTACATACATCTGGAGTCTAGATTCACTGACTCAAGCAATGGCCTTCAGACCTCCAAACAGTTCTTGCCCCTTTATCTGTCTCCAACCACTGTTTTCTGCTGCTACCCTTGATGATAGCATCAGAGTTTTATTTCTAACAGCTGGATCTTCCAATTCTTACTTTCCCAACCTCTGTTCCAAACATTACACGAGTAGAAATGTATCTAACCTTACTTTCCAGAAAGGGGGCCTATTTCCCCAGTTCAGTCAATTCCCATTTGAGATGCCTCTTAAAACTATCGTTGGGACGAATTGAGAATTACTATTCAAAATGCCTTTCAGACAGATGACTCTTCAACATGTTAAGTTTATCTCTTCTTCATTTGATGCTTGTTTGATTTCTGGTTATAGGGTCTTATAATTTAACCTCCTAATTCAGGTTTTCTACATTATTTATCTGAGTCATTTTTAGCCTACTTTGCATTATTCCTGAGGTAGGGCGTAATGAAACTACCAATAAAATCATATGAAATTGAGAAAAGTAGCAACTATTACAGCGACTGCTTAGTGTGGCTGTAATATTGGACCAATTTCACATGCTTCTAAAGACACTTCTCTGAACTTGGCTCCTTCCACGAATGTAGGTTTATGATTTTCTGTATTTCCCAGATAGGAATCTATTTACAGATGCTGTTGGGTGTGAAAAGAAAAGCTCCTTCAACTATTCTACACAATTAAAACCCAAAGGAAACATTTCATTTTGCGTAAGAATGAAGACATTAAAAAAAATAAATAAACAGAAATAACTTATCTAGATGGTCTGATATCACTTTTTCAAACTTGCAAAGATTAGGAATTACTTATTAGTTTATCACAGTGTTTTTCAAACTTAGCAACTTTAAGGTATGTATGCTCCCAGTATGCTGACTGGGGAATTCTGGGACTTAAAGTCTACACATTCTAAAGTTGCCAAGTTTGAAAAATACTGGTATATCACAAACAAAATACCATTCCTCATTTTTTAAAAGCAATTAGGAATTTCTCTCTCACCTCTCTTCCTCCCTCCCTTTTTCATTTCTGGAAATAACCATTAGAAAGAGTAGCCATTTCTATTGTACTAATGAAGCTTTTGAATGGACACTGGTCACGTATCTCCATATTCATGGGAGAATATCATTAGTTTTAGTCTGTTTCAATGATAATTTCAAATGCCATGCTGGAAGAAACAGCATCTTCCATATCAGCTTGTGAATTCGAGTCATTCTGAAAGTTCTCCTTCAATGGACCACATCATCTGGTCCCCAGGGAGTGAACAGGTCTTTCTGAAAGCCAGTAACACACGTTTGAACAGTTTCTCCCCCCCCCAAAAAAAGGAATTGTTATTTTGACGTTAGCGTTTTTAGTCTTCTGGTCTCCTCTGCTTGTTTTAATGTTGTCATTTTTAATTTGGTACATGCTGTATTATGTTATATACTGAATCCACAGAAATTATGGTAGTAGTATTGAAATCTTTCCCCCAAAAAAACTGCTTTAAGAAAATTCCCTAGTATTATATTACATAATTTTTATATAAGTCAGGTGGAAGTGTGAACAAATGATGTTTATTTGCAAAGCTCATTCTAGTTAACTATTATCTCATTATATTCACTCATATTTGGTTTCATGGGTCCAGGAATCTATTCTCATATTATTGACAGGAGTGTCCATTGTGGACAGGTAGTCTTGCTAATGCAGTAATTGTCAATTGCCAAGAACAGCTTGCAGCTAATGGTCTATATTTTGTCAGCAAAGAACACTTAGGGCATATGTATAAAATGGTAAAATACAATTCTATCACCTGCAACAGAAGAACAGAATTGGAAGGGACCTTGGAAGTTTTCCAATTCAATCCCCTGCTCAAGCGGGAGACCGTATCCCATTCCAGACAAAGAGTTGTCCAATCTCTTTTTAAAAATTTTCAGTGTTAGAATACTCACAACTTCTGGAAGCAGTTCGTTCCACTGACTAATTGTTCTAGCTGTCAGGAAATTTTTCCTTAGTTCTAGTTAGGTTAGTTCTCTCCTTGATTAGTTTCCATTAATTGCTTTTTGTCATACCTTTGTCCTATCCTTTGGAGGATAGACCTGAATGTGTTTTGCTGCAGGTTTGAAAAGAAACTACAGCCACCTATCTCCACAACCCACATCTCAAACACACCAACAACAGCCAAGCCTCCTACAACTGACCCCAATTCATTGGGCTCACAACCTCTGGTGATCACAGAAAAAGATCTATTACACAGACAGAAGCCAGGAAAAGCACCAGGGCCAGACAAGATAACCCCTTCTTGCTTAAAAGCCTGTGCTGACCAATTGGCCTCCATCTTCACCTGAATCTTCTATAGATCATTAGAGATGTGCTATGTTCCTTCCTGCTTCAAACGTTCTACCATCATCCCAGTGCCAAAAAAGCCCTCCATCAAGGAACTGAATGACTACAGACCAGTTGCTCTAACATCTGTAGTTATGAAAATCTTTGAAAGGCTTTTGCTGTCCCACCTGAAAATCATCACGGATCTGCTGTTAGATCCCATGCAGTTTGCATACCGAGCAAATAGATCAACAGATGATGCTGTTAACATGGCTCTGCATTACATCCTACAACACCTTGAATCTCCAAATACCTACGCAAGGGTCCTCTTTGTGGACTTCAGTTCAGCATTCAATACCATCATTCCAGACACTCTTCTAAGTAAATTAAATCAACTAATGGTACCTGAACACACTTGTAAGTGGATCATAAGCTTCCTAACAGACAGGAAGCAGCAGGTGAAGCTAGGCAGAATCACATCTGATACCTGTACAATCAGCACAGGGCCCCCCCAAGGCTGTCTGCTATCTCCACTTCTCTTCTCCCTATATACCAATGACTGCATCTCAAATGAGCCATCTGTTAAAATACTGAAGTTTGCTGATGACACAACAGTGATTGGTCTCATTCAAGACAACTATGAATACATACAGACAGGAGGTTATACAACCTGCAACCGGAACAATCTGGAACTGAACACACTCAAAACCATAGAAATGGTGGTAGACTTTAGAAGAAACCCTCCCATACTACCACCTCTTACAATACTAGACAACACAGTTTCAACAGTAGAGACCTTCAAATTTCTAGGTTCTACTATATCACATAACCTAAAATGGACACTTAACATCAAAAACATCATCAAAAAAGCACAACAAGGAATGTTCTTTCTGCGCCAACTCAGAAAGCTCAAACTTTCTGAGAAGCTCATACAAGGAGCTGCTGATACAGTTCTACAGAGGAATTATTGAGTCTATAATCTGCACCTCTATAACTGTCTGGTTTGGTTCTGCACCCCAACAGGACAGACACAGACTTCAGAGAATAATTAGGATTGCAGAAAAAACAATTACTACCCATCTGCCTTCAATCAAGGACCTGTATACTGCATGAGTCAAAGAGGGCTGTGAAAATATTTACAGACCCCTCACATCCTGGACACAAACTGTTTCAATCCTTCCCTCAAAACCATGCTATAGAGTACTGCATACCAGAACAACTAGACACAAGAACAGTTTTCCCCCCAAAAGCCATCACTCTGTGAAACAAATAATTCCCTCAACACTGTTCAACTATTTACAAAGTGTGCACTATTATTGTTAATCTTCTCATCACTCCTTATCACCCATCCCCTCCCACTTGTGATTGTAGAACTGTAACTTTGTCGCTTGTATCCTTACAATTTATATTGACTGTTTCCTAGTATGATTTGATTGTTGGTTGTACCCTATGACTATCATTAAGTGTTGTACTTTATGAACTCAGCAATGAACTCAAAAGACATCTAGACAATGGAGAGAAGGATCTGTACATTGATTGTATCAAAAGTAAGTCACACAACCCACAATTCCATATCCAACCCTACCTCATCCAACCCACCATCACTCAAAACTAAGCATGTACACCCCTAACTACCTCAATTCCAACTACAACTGGCCTTAAATGCAAGCTACTCAGTGCAAGAAGCATTGTGAATAAAATATCTGAATTTCTCCTCTTCCTAAATATGGCTAAATTCAACATCATATTTGTCTGTGAAACATAGCTCAATGCATCTCTCCTTGACTCCATTACCACAGTAAGAGACGATCATGTTTACCGATCAGATCGTGAAATCCGTAGAGGAGGTGGTGTTGCTATCTTCTATAAAAAGTCCTTACATCTAAAAAAATATCCAAGTTACCCAAGAGCTTGCTCTTCCCGAGACCATCATCTGTGAATTGTCCTTAAATATCATATTTTGATTCTTACTATGTTACAGAGCACCTGATTATGACATTGAACATGTAAACAAGCTAAATTCACTACTAACATGGGCAACATCCTGCCCACACAATTTTATCTTTCTTGGTGACTTCAATCTACCTCACATTAACTAGACCTTAAATGAATGTAAAACTAAACCCATACATGCAATCTTCTACAATGCTTTAACAAACCTGGGACTGGAACAACTAGTAACCAACAATACTAGACTTAACAACTGCCTCGATCTCACCTTCTGCAATAGTTTGAATTCAATTTAAGGAATACAAATTAAAAAACCCTTTTCCAACAGTGACCACAGTATGATTGACTTTTGTCTCAACATACATCCACACAAAAATCAACACAATGATGTGATCCCCAATTATAACTTCAAAAAAAGCAACTATGACAATGATCTCTCATCCCTTGATTGGCAATTTCTATTCACTGGATGCAATACTGTTGAAGACCATTACAACATATTTTTACTTGAAGTCAAAAGAGTCATCAAACTATATGTACCAATAACAACTCCAAAAACCAGAGAAAACAAATTACCCATAACAATAAGGAAGCTTCAATCCAAAAAGAGATCACTTTGGTGGAAAAACAAATCTGATCACGTTGCCAACTTCAAAAGCCAATACAAAAATTTATGCCACCAGATAAAAACTGAATGCACCAATTATCACATTAAACAAGAAGAAAACTTTCTGTGCACCAATTCCACCCGTGCTTTCTACAATTTTGTAAACAACAAACTGAAAGACTCAAGGTCCATCCCACCCCTGAAAGGACCTAATGGTAAAGACTACAATGATGATACCATTAAAGCCAACCTCTTTAACACATTCTTTGGCTCAGTATTTGTAAACAGCAATGGATCATGCCCAGTATTTCCTAGTCGAACTGCAGACAACTACAACGATCTAATACATATTGATTTTACAGAAGACAATGTTGAAAAAGCACCATGCAATCTAAAACCATCTCTACGTATTGGATCGGACAGAATATGTGCCTACTTCTTAAAAAAGCTATCCACTGCCATAGCCAAACCTCTGAGCATAATCTTTGAAAAATCTTTCAGGACCAGCTCCTTGCCAAAACTATGGTCACAAGCCAAGGTCATCCCCATCTTCAAAAAGGGAGACCCCAGCCTAGTTGAAAATTACAGATCAATCTTTTTATGCTGTGTCACCTGTAAAGTCATGGAATCAATTATTAACCAATCCATTATCCTCCACTTAGAGACAACCTACTCTCTAATAAACAATTTGGTTTCAGAAAAAAACTATCATGTAATCTGCAACTCTTACACTGCAAAAACATATGGACTACACAACTCAATCAGGGCAAAACAACAGACGCAATCTACATGGACTCCTGTAAAGCCTTTGATTCAGTGGTACACAACAAACTACTCCTAAAACTAAAATCTTAGAGTATCTCTGGACACCTGCATAACTGGATAGAAGCATTCCTGTCAAACAGACAACAAATGGTCAAAATTGGGAGCATCCTATCAAATTCTGTACCTGTCAACAGTGGTGTCCTCCAAGGCAGTGTACTAGGACCATCTCTCTTCATACTCTACATAAATGACCTCTGTGATCATATTAAGAGCAACTGCGTTCTCTTCGCTGACGATGTAAAGTTATTCAACACCACAGACAATACTGCTACCCTTCAAAAAGACCTCGACTATGTATGAGAATGATCAAACAAATGGCGACTTCAAATCTCAACAAATAAATGCTCTGTCTTACATATTGGCAAAAAAAAAAATCAGAAAATAAAATACAGGCTGAATAGTCAAGACCTTGTTGATGATCCAAACTCTGTCAATGATCTTGGAGTACTCATCTCTAATGATCTAAGTGCTAGAGCCCACTGTAATTACCTAGCCAAAAAGGCGTTAAGAGTTGTTAACCTACTCTTACATAGCTTTTTCTCTGGTAATATTACACTACTAACTAGAGCATACAAAACATTTGCTAGACCGATACTCGAATACAGCTCATCAGTCTGGAACCCACATTATGTATCTGATATAACACAATTGAGAAAGTCCAGAAATATTTCACAAGAAGAGTTCTCAACTCCTCTACTAGTTGCAGAATACCTTATGGCACCAGACTCGAAATTCTAGACCTAGAAAATCTAGAAGTACGCCACCTTCGGTCCGATCTAAGTATAGTATATAAAATCATACATTGCAATGTCCTACCTGTCAATGACTACTTCAGCTTCAACCATAACAATACAAGAGCAATCAATAGATACAAACTCAAGGTTAATCGCACCAAACTTGATTGCAGGAAATACGACTTCAGCAACAGAGTGGTCAATGTCTGGAATACTCTACCTGATTTTGTGATTTCTTTTCCAAACCTCAAAAACTTTAACCTTAGACTTTCCACTATTGATCTCACTCCTTTCCTAAGAGTTCTGTAGGGGGCATGCATAAGTGCACCAACGTGCCTACCATCCCTATCCTATTGTTTCTTTCATTTTTCTTATATGTATCCATGTATTCATAACTATGTTTTTACTTATACCTATTATCTTGTAAGCAATTGACAAACCAAATAAAATAAAAATAAAAAAATAAAAATGATTCTTGATTGTTAATGTATGTATCTTTTCTTTATGTATACTGAGAGTATTTACACCAAGCCAATTTCCTTGTGTGTCCAATCAAACTTGGCCAATAAAATATTCTATTCTATTCTTTTCTATTCTATTTTATAGTTTGACTCCTTCTTGTTTTTGGCAGCCTCTTAGATTTTGAAACACTGCTTTCACGTCACTCCTAGTCCTTCTTTTTGCTAAACGAACCATAGCCAATTCCAGAAACCTGTCTTTGTATTTTTTAGCCTCCAGTCCCCCAATCATTTTTGTTGCTCCTCTCTGCACTCTTTTTAGAGTTTCAACATCTATTTTATATTGTGGCAACCAAAAACTGGTTGCAATATTCCCACGGTGGTCTTACCAAGGCATTATAAAGTGGTATTAATACTTTAAGTGATCTTGATTATACCTCCCTATTAATGCAGCCTAGGACTGCATTGACTTTTTTGGCAACTGCCACACACTTCTTTCTTTCTTTCTTTCTTTCTTTCTTTCTTTCTTTCTTTCTTTCTTTCTTTCTTTCTTTCTTTCTTTCTTTCTTTCTTTCTTTCTATCTATCTTACTGTCTCACTGTCTGTTGGATATTTGTTGCCTTCTGCTTTGATTCTTTTTTTAAAAAAAAGATCTGTTCACAATGTGGGTAGCAGATAGATTAGACCAAGAGATCACAGCTACATAATAGTCTAATGGTAAAATAAATAAATAGAATAAATAAACATTGGAATTGCCATGCTCAAACTACATCGGTCCCATTGAATTACACTGCTATGTGTTTCATTTTAGTTCCTGCTTGCACTTCTTCCCTTTATCAACCGGATAACTGTGGAGCCATTGCCACAATGGGAACACATTACTGTAATCACTATAATTGGAGTAGCTATGAAATGGGAAACTGTATGTGCAAGCAAGCATCAACTCATGTACATTTTTTATATGAATGCATATGAATTCTGGTAAATATGAATGTTGTAGATAATGTGACAAGCCTCTTTTAGCACACTTAGATGTGGAACCATTGATGTGAGGCACATTATATATCAAAATTAAGATACCCCAAATCCATATTTAGATCTAGAACAGAGGAAATAAGACTAATGAGCTTGTATGTTAGAAATACCATAAATGTGAGCAGCAAATTAATTATAGAAATAAATTACATCTCTCTCACACACATAGACACCTACAATTAGGCAACACACCAAGAAACACACAATATGCTATTGTAAATGAATAACATATATAAACATTGTAGCTTCATCCATGCACAGAACAATTCTGAAAATATTCGCATTTTCTGTTCAGTATTCAGGCTGAGTGTAGATCAGACAGTCATAGGCAGCAGGAATTCAGACAGAGTAAATAAGAAGAGGGAGTACAGAAAACAGAAGAGTTGCAATGACTAGAGTACACCTATGAATTATTCAGACCAAGGGAAGAGTATTATGGTTTTGGTTTCAGTCTATTCACATGGGTGGGTAATTCTCAAATGCAGCTCTTCCTAAAAATTATTTGGATAGACATACTGACAGACAGCCTTTAGGGTAGCCTCATTTGGCCAATAGCTAGAATATACTTGAAAAGTGTGTCTCTGTCTGTCTAGATAAATACCATATAGATAGAGAAAAAATATGAAATCCGTAATATTTTTTCTCTACTCGGGCAATGTTAAAAAAAAAAAATCCAGGAACAGATAAGCAATGGGGGGAGGGGCAAACTGCTATCTGCAAATGAGACCTTTCAATTAAAGTAGATCAGAAATTAAAAAGGAATCTCATACCATCTGCCATAATTATAACATTAACCCCATACCACATTTCTATCAGATGTAGTAAAACAAAACAGATCACATAGAAGACTAGAGTAGCGGATGCAGAGGACTTCCTTCATGGAAAGAGGGAAGATCTACTACCAAGGAAGCAATCAAACTAATGCAACTTGAGCCAGGAAAGTCATTTGAAATGCTTCAGACAATTCCCCATCCAAGTTTCATGAAGATAAAAAGAAAGAAAGGAAAGGTTTGCACATCCAGACACATAATTTTCTGTTCCTATAGCCTCTTTAACAAAATTAACTTAGATAAATCAATCTTGGAAGTCTCAAGGTGCTACCTTTCCTCCTCCTTTTATTTTCATGAGAATTGGGAGGGCGGGTGCTACTGGAGGCATTTTCACAACTTACAGTTTTGGGCCAAGATCAAATGTATCTGACTGCTGCTTTGGTAGCAGATCTTCCTTTTGTTCTTCAAGGCCCTTCTCTTTATCCCTTACAGCTAGGCTGCAAATTCCTCATGATTTCCAGGGACAACCTCCAGATTTAGTTCTAAGAACCAATACTCAATTAGGATCCTACCATGGCTCTGGTCAACATTGTCCTCTCTTCACAATCCGATGTCCTCCTAAAAGGCACACACTCACAGGGAGCCACCCAGCTGTAATTTAATGTTGGGATGAAATATCTCTCCAACTTTACAGCCTAATCACAAGTCATAATAGGGGGCTCTGTTTGAGGTTTGCCAAATTTTTGTACAAAGTAAATTCCAAACAAAGCTATGTGCTGCAATACCATTTTCAATGCTTTTCTGAGAGAGAAGACAAAAAAAAACAAAAAACCTGAAGTCTGATCTTAATGGATGATAGCACTATGATCCTGATCAAATTCAATCTGAAATTTTTTATTTATGATCGGAGGTTACCAATAGATACAACCATGTAAAGTTAATCCTGCTCGGTATTATTACAACCTTTTTATTATGCTCAGCTAAATCATGCAAGTTAGACTTTCTTTGGAAGAGAAAAAAAAAAAACCTTTGTTATGGACTAAGCCAACGCATCATTAACAACACTAAATAGCTTTACTTTGCAGCAGGCTCGTAATCCTGCACTTCTCATTGGCCCGCAAATAGCAAGTCGTGACTGGTCATTTCTGGCCAGTCTGATTGGCTGTTAATGGGCCTCTCTGATTGGACACTTGTGAGAGCGGTAAACTCAAATCATTGGTTGTTTTGACAGCAGCCAGCTCTATAAAAGAGCTGCTGCTGCCCAAGTATTTGCTCTGTTCTTATTTCACAATAAAGAATTGAAGTCACCATTCGATGTCTCGTCTCCGTTCCTTGCGCCCATGCTCAGGACCTAACACTGGCGACGGGAATGGGATGCGGAGACGATAGAGCTGACTAAGTACTCATCGAACAAGACAGAGCACGTGGCTGAAGAGCGCATGCAACAAACGGCAAAATGACCAGCGGCGCCATACCACCCGCTCCATTTGACCCAGCAACCGAAGACTCGGACTCGTATATAGATCGTTTCCAGATGTTCCTAGAGACCAACAATTTAAAAGATGCTATACCTGGCAAGAAACGAGCGGTGTTCCTGACTCACTGAGGCCCCATTGTTTTCAAAATGGCTAAAGCACTTGCCAAACTGGTGGAAGTGAAGACCATGGATAGGGATAACCTCGCACCGATCCTCCGGGCCCATTACGCACCCGCAGTACCTACACTGATATGAAGACGAGTTTTACCAGAGAGACCAATGGAAGAATGAGAGCATTGGGGACTTCGTAGCCGACCTCCGGAACCTAGGAGGCCTTTGTGGTTTTGCAAACCTCGAGGAAGCCCTGAGAGACTGCATAGTTCTGGGATTAGATGTACCCATGGTACAGAGTAAACTCATGGCGAAAGGAGACATCAGCCTTGCAGATATCATCACCAACGCTACTGCCGCAGAAGCAACCAGGAAGTCAGCCGCTCGAATGTGCCAAGCAAATGCACCGCATCGCCAACTCGCTAACGATAGCCGACTCACCGCTGAGAAGCACGAAGACCTCGAGTCATCCTCAGACAGTGAGGAAGAGGAGGTCAACCGGCTCCGCTCAGAACGAGAGCAAAGGAACCAGAGACTTCCGCGTCAATGTGCTGGTTGCGGGGCAAACCACCCGCGATCGGACTGTAAATTCCTCGACGCACTCTGCCGTACCTGTGGGAAAAGAGGCCACATTGCGAAGGTCTGCAGAAGCAAATGAGAGTCCAGTCCCAGCTGAAGGGAGAACAACCTCCGCCGGGAGACAGGCAAACCACCTGAGAATCGGGACCGCTTGAACCACCAATGGAACAACCACTACTACTACAGAAATCCAGCACCTGCCTCTTCAACGAGATGAGAAAAGGCACACCAAACCATTATTATCAGCCACGCTTCATCGTTCGATGCAAGAATGATCCGCGTAAGAGTTACTATTGAGAATTGACTGTATATGATGGAAGTCGATTCGGGGTCATCCCTATCAATGGTATCCTGGAAAACCCTCAAACAGCTGATCCCTGCCATCTGTCGCCAGGACCTCAGCCCTCAAAGAATCATCCTAAAAGACTACCAGGGAAACAGAATTCCGGTTGTCGGTTCCAGCCACGTCCAAGTATCCTTCAAGAACCGCACCGCGACGCTTCCCCTGACTGTCGTCAATCGTGACCGGCCCAGTTTGTTAGGGTTACAGTGGTTCACTCTACTCAGGATTGAACTAGCCAGCATACACCAAACCAGAAGCGACGACTGGGAAGAGGCCCTCATCCAGGAATTCCAGGACATGTTCACAGGAACATTAGGCAAGTACAAGGGGACCCCTATATCATTTAATCTCAGCCCCGATGTAGCTCCCATTCGGCTTAAGCCTCATTGGGTGCCTTTTGCCTTCAAGCCAAAGATCGACGAGCAGCTAGATAAACTGATAGCCCAGGGCGTGTTGGAACCGATTGACCATGCCCGCTGGGAAACTCCAATAGTAATGCCCATGAAGCCAGATGGTTCGTTAAGAATTTGTGGGGATTACCGGGCCACCCTAAATCATGCTCTTCAACAGAGCGCTTACCCAGTACCGGTGGTCCAACACCTTCTTCACTCCCTGGGTGGCGGAAAAATATTTGTGAAATTGGACTTAGCTCAGGCGTACCAGCAACTACCTGTAAACATGACAACTGCAGAAGCCCAGACAATAGTTACACATAGAGGTGCCTTCAAGTGCAATAGACTCCAATTCGGAGTAAGCGTGGTGCCTGGCATTTTCCAAAGTTTGATGGAGAAACTATTACAAGGCATAAAAGTTGCCGTGCCTTATTTTGACGACGTCTTAATAGCTGCCCCCACTAAAGAGTTATTAGTACAATGACTCAGAAAGGTTCTTCAGAAATTTAAAGACGCTGGCCTGAAAGTAAAAAGGGACAAGTGTCAACTTTGTACGGAGAGAGTGGAGTTCCTGGGATACCTTCTCGACAGACAGGGAATCCACCCCATCGAAAAAAAAACTAACCTCAATCAAAAACGCCCCGAGACCTAGGAATAAGACAGACCTCCAAGCCTTCCTGGGACTCATTAACTTTTATAACATCTTCTTGCCCCAGAAGGCGACCGTAGCCAAGCCCCTACATAGACTTCTTGACAAAAAGGCTTCCTGGGTCTGGGGACGGCGTGAAGAAAGGGCATTCCAACAAGTAAAAAACCTCTTAACCTCCGATGCTGTATTGATGCAATACAACGAGACTCTACCCTTAACGGTTACCTGTGACGCCTCACCATTCGGAGTGGGAGCCATTTTAAGCCATGTCCTACCAAATGGGAATGAGGCACCTATTGCGTTCTTTTCGAGAACCTTGTCTAAGACTGAAAGGAACTATAGTCAACTTGATAAAGAGGCTCTCGCTATTGTATCTGCAATTAAATGTTTCCATGAATATGTGTATGGGAGACCCTTTGCCATAATTACAGACCACAAGCCACTACTTGGTATTTTGGCGGGAAACAAACCAACTCCCCATATCATATCATCAAGAATGACACGTTGGTTGGAATTTTTAGCCGCCTACGATTACCGATTGCAACACCGCCCGGGGAAAACCATTCCCCACGCTGACGCTTTGAGCCACTCTCCACTACCAGACATCATAGAGGACCTGGCTCCAACCTTAGCCATATTGCAAATCGAAATCCTTAAATTGCCACCGCTGACCACTCGAGACATCGCCTCAGAAACAAAAAAGGACCCTGTTTTGGCACGAGTCCTCAGCTGGGTGGAATGGGGTTGGCCGGTCAGCGCACCCAATGACACTTTCAAGCCATTCAGAAATCGACAGACAGAACTATTCTCCCAAAAGGGCTGCATCTTGTGGGGAGACAGAGTTGTAATCCCAGAGAAATTGCAACATAAGGTATTAAAAATGTTGCATGATGGACATCCAGGCATCGTGCGGATGAAGGCATTGGCCAGGAGTTACGCATGGTGGCCTGGGTTAGACAAACGGATAGAGAGCTGGGTAGCAAAGTGCAGCAAATGCCAGGAGACTCGCTCTACTCCTCCAAAAACTCCCCCAACTCAGTGGGAAATGCCTCGAGGTCCTTGGTCCCGTATCCACATCGATTTTGCGGGACCCACAAGAGGACACACTTTCCTAACAGTGGATGCCTATTCTAACTGGCTCAAGGTCCACAAGATGAAAAGCACCACCACAGAGGCAGTCACTAAAAAACTGAATAAGTTATTTGCTACCCAGGGATTGCCGGATGTCCTGGTCTCCGATAATGGTCCCCAATTCACTGCCCTGGCATTCGAACAGTACCTGGCAGATCAGGGCATCCGCCATGCCTTAACATCGCCAGCTCACCCTGCGGCCAATGGTAGGGCTGAGCGAATGGTTCAATTTGTAAAAAAGACTTTGCACAAAATGGACTACGGCGACATTGATGACAAAATAACCTGGATGCTTCTCCTCCATCACATAACCCCAAACAGCACCATGAACAGAGCCCCAGCTGAACTCCTGATGGGCTGGAAACTTTGCTCGCATCTCGATCGCCTCCACCCAAATTACACACCTGAACAACCCCCAGGATCCAGCAGCAAGTGTCGGGCATTCCAGGAAGGTGACTCCATGTTTGCAAAAAACTTCTCGAGCGACCCATTGTGGATCCCCGCTACCATAATGCAACTTACAGGACCCTGATCCTATTGCCTACAAACTACAGATGGTAAGATGTGGAAGCACCACATAGACCAACTCCGTTCCAGACTAGCACCTAGTCCTATCTCAACCCCTGAATCTCTAACTGGGGGGGGGAAGGAATATTGAGGAGGCCAAAAAAGAAATAACAGATGACTTAACAATCGAAACCCAGCAGTCTACACAACCAACCAGGGGATACTCACCGCCAGAAGGAGAACCAAGCCGGGGAGTGGCTTCACCGTGTGACAGCACTGCGATGGCAACAGATCCAGGGAACCCAGAAGACAGCACTGGCGGAAGCAGAGAGAGCAGCCCAGAGCCATTTGAAGGAACAGCGGGACCATTTTCACCATCCAGCCCAGCTAGCAGCCCACCGGAACCAGAGCCAGGACAGAAACCGATGGAACAGCGCAGGTCAAGCCGACAGGTGAAGTGACCTGCCTATTTACGAGAGTACATCACCCCACCCCTCAGACGGAACCTAGGGGGGAGGGGAGTTATGGACTAAGCCAACGCATCAGTAACAACCCTAAATAGCTTTACTTTGCAGCAGGCTCATAATCCTGCACTTCTCATTGGCCCGCGAATAGCGAGTCGTGATTGGTTGTTTCTGGCCAGTCTGATTGGCTGTTAACGGGCCTCTCTGATTGGACACTTGTGAGAGCGGTAAACTCAAATCATTGATTGTTTTGACAGCAGCCAGCTCTACAAAAGAGCTGCCGCCACCCAAGTATTTGCTCTGTTCTTATTTCACAATAAAGAGTTGAAGTCACCGTTCGATGTCTCATCTCCATTCCTTGCACCCATGCTCAGGACCGAACAACCTTCAGCCTCACTTATTTGATATGTTATCTCTAGTCTACAGGAAGTTCAGAACAACTTAATTTAAATGGGCCTTTGTGAAAGCACATCCTGAATAACTGAAATATTTCAACCTCTTTTGAAGGGCTCACTAAAACATTGCCAAAAAGAATTGTTTTTTAAAAATAGGCTGAGTCTTACTTTATCTAATCTGCAGTGTGCACAAAACATTTTGCTTATTACAGTGCGAGTGTTAGCAGAGTTCAGTTTTTCCATTCACCAACTGAATTGAAGCAGAAAATACATCAGCTCCAAATAGGTTAGAGAACACCGATTCTTCCCTACCCCCTTTCTATACAGATCTGTGAGTGTCATTAAAAAAGAGCAAACACATATATTTTAACTGCTGTACTGGTTATTCTCACAGGAAAGGAAATTTAAAAATATCGTTGCAGGGTTCAATAGAATGTAAATGCACTAATAATTTCACAATAATACATTGTATGTGACACATGGATAATGTCACCTGAATTCATCATGAGCCGTATTATGCCAGTGAATATTCAATGTCTGTTAAGCAGGATATGCCTTTGTGTAAACGTTGTATCATACAACTGGGTGTCATTGATATTGGAAACATGCTGCACGGTGCTTAGGAAACAAACATGCCACTTGTATATCACTGCCAACAGTCCTGTAAACACCAACTCAAACAAGACTAACTGCTATAACTATGATAAGGCTTCAAAAATGCATAGAAATATTAAATTGGTATTAATAAATGAGGATCCAGGGACACCAAACTTTGAGGATGTGTACGGTAGGAACCATTTAACATCAAGATCGATTCTAGTGGACTTCAGAGCAATAGCAACCTTGGCTTTTTTCCTTATTTCTTTCTTTGCTCTCCACGACTTGAGGTTTTATCCCTATCATTTTATCTGCACCCTTAAGTGCTTCTTCCTCTTTCATTTAATCTTTTCCCATACTCTTAGTATACTCTGCTTATAGCCCTGTCAACTGACAAATCCTCATCTCAATTCTACTCCTGCTTTCTTTACCCTCTCTCCCTCTTCCCATCCCTTTTCCCCCTCCCCCTCTTCTATTTTCTGCTCTTCTTCTCTAGTCACCCCTCCCCCTTCCCATCTCTCTCACTCCCCTTTTTTCCTCTCTCTTTCCTCTTCCGAAAACCATCATGGTCTATCAGCCCCCCTCCTCATGCTCTTACCCCTTGGCCTTACCATCTCTCCCCCTCTCCTCCCCTTCCATCATACTTTCCCTTCACATCTATTTCACTCTCCACTTTTCTTATCCTCTCTCCTCCCCCTTGTCTCCACCTTCTTTATCCCCTCCCCTTCCCTTCCCCTCCCCATTCCTCTCCTCCTTTCCTGGCCTTTTTTCTCCCAGAGTCTCTTTCCCCCTTTCTCCCTCTTCCCCTCCCTATCCTGTATTCGGTCCCTGTTCTCCTCCTTGTTCTCCATTTCTTGTCCTCCTCTTCCTCCCCCCCCCACATGCTCCCCCTTCCACTCTCCCCTCCCTTCCCTTCCCTCACCAAACACCTCATGGTCAATCTCTCCACCACTATACCGCTCCCACTCCTTTTCCTTCTCTCATGCCCCCATTCCCTCATTCTCCCCCACCACATTCCCCTCCCACTCCATCCCTTGCCCCCTCCCCTTCCTGTCATTACTCCCCTCCCCTTCCCTGTCCCTTCATTCCCACTGCCCTCTCCCCTCCCCCTCAAGGTTCCTCCCCCTCCAAATCCTTTTCTCCTTCCTTCTTGCCCCCTCCTCCTTCCCATATTACCCTCACCAACCTCCCTCTTCCCTTCCCTTCCCTGTCCAATGTCCCCTCCACACCTCCTTCACTCTCCACTTTCTCATTCCTCTCCTCTCCATTCCCTTCCCTCTCCCTCACATTCCCTTCCCATTCTTTCTGTCCCTCTCCATCTTTCCTCTATGTAACATTCCACAAGTGGCAAATTTATGGGTTTCATACTCTTTCCCAGCTGGTTTTGTATCTTTCTTAAAACCTGCAAATGTGTTGAGGGAATTCCAGAATAGGCGCTCTGTCTACTATTTAAAATGGGTTCTCCCGTATCAAAAGAAATGGCCTTGACAACAACAAGAAGGGGAAAAAAACAAACTTTCCAGAATTTATAAACAAGCCTATCATGTAAAAAGTGCTAATGTCACCTTTTAAAATGCTAATAATATAGCCTAAAATTTGAAGCACACCATTTTGTGTTAGGCAGAGATTCTCTAGACTTTGCTAAGTCAAAATGTCTAAGAGCTCTGTTTCTGAAGGGCTATAGCTTCTCTGATCTGGTTGAAAGAATGACATAATGAATTGACTTCTTACTAAGAAGAGACCTATAGAAAAGATATTGCTATGGCCCTTAAACCATTTTATAAATTCCTTCTACAAGTGACTAGAATTACCTTCTATTTTAAAACATTATTAATGCAAATAAAAATAAATAATATATAGATCTGATTGTTTTGAGGGTCATAGCACATCTCAATGAAACCTAGTCACTAAGGAATACAAGATTAAATCCCAACACATTGATATTTCATGTGTGCCTTTTAATTTTTTATTGTCACAACTTGATGGACAGGGTTACATTTCACTTTCCTGTTATTACTCAAAGACTTTTCAAGTCACTATATATGATAAGTAGGTGGAAGAGGTAGTTTAACTCAAATCCTCTAGGAGGATAATCTTTGCTATCTCATCTGACATTGGATAATTACATGAAATATAGACATATAAATGGCTTAGTTACAGGAAAAAAATATATATTAAAGGATTCTAAGAGGGAAAGATTGATCTTAGTTTTCTGTAGTTTTTCAGAATAGACCTCACTTAGATGACAATTTTGAAGCAGGAATGAAGGAACATTTAGATTTGTTAGCAAGTGACAAGATTGTACTTTATCATTTTCCTTGTGAATGCTGACCATAAGGAGAATTCTTGTTTGAGGCCTCAAGTTGCAGAAAGCTTATTTTCTTTGGCATTTTTTCCTGTATTTTTGGGACTGTTTTAAATGGTGCATAAAGATGCATGATTTAAATTTAAAATCATAAGTAGATATAATGTGCTGCACAGTTCCCTACAAAATAGCTGTCTGAAGGCACTGTATGACTATGACTGTAACCTTGTTGCTTGTATCCTAACGATATTTATTGACTGTTTCCTAGTATGATGTGATTGCTTATTGTATCCTATGACTATCATTAAGTGTTGTACCTTATGATTCTTGACTCTTGATGAATGTATCTTTTCTTTTATGTATACTGAGAGCACATGCACCAAGACAAATTCCTTGTATATCCAATCATACTTGGCCAATGAAAAATTCTATTCTATTCTATTCTACTCTACTCTACTCTACTCTATTCTATTCTATTCTATCCTATCCTATCCTATCCTATCCTATCCTATTCTATTCTATTCCGGCACAGCCCAACTCTTTAAATGTTGCATCACTGCTCATTACTAACAATACAGGTAGACTTCGACCTACATTTGTTCATTTATTCACTGTTTGAAGATACAACAGCACTGAAAAAAGTGACTTATGACTGTTTTTCACATTTGTGACTATTGCAGCATCCCCATGGTCATATGATCAAAATTTAGATCTTTGGCACATGACTCATATTTATAACAATTACAGTGTCCCTGCCTCGTGTGATCATTTTTTGTGACCTTCTGACAAGCAAAGTCAATGGGGAAGCCAAACTGACTTAACAACTGTGTTACTAACTTAACAACTGCGAGTGAGTCACTTAACAACTGTGGTCATAAAATGGGGGAAAATTCACTTCACAACCATTTCACTTAGCAACAGAAATTTTGGGATCAATTGTGGCCATGAGTTGAGGATGGCCAGAACCTTATACAGAGAGCTTAAAGTCAGATTTGATGAAACTTTTATTTTCAGGGCCATTTTTAGGATTATTACCATGTTTCTCACAAAATAAGGCCAGGCTTTATTTTTTTTTTACCCCCGAAAAAACAGCTAGGCCATCTTTTCAGGGGTGACGTAATCCCCCCCCTTGCATCCTAGGGTGGGCAGGCGGTGACAGCTTGGATGTTGACCTCGGCATTGGTGGGGCACTTCGTATCAGGAGACCTTCTGCCACCGTTGCTTTCCCTTCTCCCACGCTGCTGCAGCATTTAGACCAACGCTGCGGCATTTGGCGCAGCCACGCACGGCCAGCCAGGGCTCCTCCCTTCAACTGGAGCCCAGCGGAGACACTTGGTTTCAGGCGCTCCTGTCACCACCTTCCCTTTGCCTTCGAAGGCAAAGCCAATTCTTTTAAAAATGATGCCCTACAACTGGTACAACAAAGCCTTCTCTGTTCAAGAGGGCAGCCCAACCCCACGTGGGGAGGCGAATCTCCCAGGACCGCAGCGCAGGATCGGCCCACCCCGGGAGAAGCGCCCAGCTGCCATCCCTGCCAGGCACCGAGAAGAGCGTGAAGAGCTTCACCTGAGGCGCCCAGCACAGCTGACAGGAGGGCCCTCCTGCCTAGCAGCGGAACTCTCATCAAGGCAGTGAGTGCCTCCCCACCGGGCCCTCCGCTCATCCCGCCAGGGCCACGCCAGAGCCATGCAGGCTGAGCAGAGCCAGGAAAGTGAGCCGTGGGTGTGTGCCCACCTGCCAAGCAAAAGAGCCGGGCCGACCTGAGCTTGGCTTCCTTCCCAAGTCCCTCCAGCCTGAACCTGAAGGGGCCACCGGAAGAGGCTGCCCAAGGCAGTGATAGCACCCACCCATCCACGGACAGGGAAGCGAGGCGACGGCAGTTCTGCTTCCCTGGCCAGCAGGTCCAGCGGAGAGAGCCCGAAGCCGCCCGTCCTTTCCACCCCTCGCTCAGCCCGTCCCCGTCCACATGCATCTCCAAATGCACCAGCAGCTCCAAACGCTGCAGCAGCACGGGCATCGGGCAGAGGTGCTGACTCAGTGGGACTCAGCTCGGAGGAGGATGCGGCGCAGGCTATCGCCTTGCCTCCCTAAACACCATGGCAGCATGGGGAGAAGGGAAAGCAATGGTGGCAGAAGATCTCCTGATACGAAGTGCCCCACCAGCGCCAAAGTCAATGCAGGCAGCACCATATCTGAGTATGTAATAAAAGTACTTCCTAATGGCAAGCCCCCCTGCCATCCCACCCCCATTTTGCATGTTTAATATAGGCCTTAATTTGGGGGAGGGGCTTAATTTGATTTTATGCCAAGCAAACATGCTGGGCCTTCCTATTGGGGCAGGCCGTATTGTTGGAGAAACACAGTATATACATGTTACTGTCATAGAAAATTCATCATTTGATGAATTTACACTTGGACTACAGTGGTGTGGACAATACAAAATGAGATATCTACCATCGTTGGTATTAATTGTATAAATAAGATTTAATGCAAATTTTAAAAACCTCTTAAAATCCTTCTTATGTGTTCATCTCTCTTCCTACCAACATTTAGCAACATTTGTGAATCTTCACACACAAACTTAGCAGGCAAAAACCTTTTTTTTTTCAGCAGACGGGAGTTTCAAATACCTTTATCTGCGTAAAGGAGCCTTGCACTTGTATTTGGAACCGGATTAAGTTTGTTCTATTTAAATTATCTCCCTCTAAATTTTTACATTGTCACATTTTCTCCACTTTTTTATACATTCCCAAACTTTTAAGCTGTCGATAAGTCTTCAATCTTGCTAGGAGAAAAAAAAAAAAAAGATAACCTTTGCTGGTTTGCTTCTGGATGCCATTTTACATCAGGTGACACTTAGAAGCATTACGTTTTCTCCCCAGTAAGGATATATAAAATTACTATTCTAATTGCCATTCTTTCCACATGCAATGCAAGTGGATGCAATCTCTAGGAAGGAGATCCTAGCTTGTACTCAGATGCCCATATAGTCGTCCACTTAGCATCAATTTGGCCTATTTTGCTTGGAAATAAATGAGTGAGCCACAACAGGGTAACTCAAGATGCCCATAACCTACACTAGACTTGTGGTTCTTCTCACGAATAAGAATCTACCCACAAAGTCTGCCTGTTGTTTTTCCACTAATAGAAGCCCCCAAACAAAACACAACCAAAGAAAGGAAATCCCTTACTTGAAATGACATATAGCCCCATCTCCCAGCATGGAGAATTGCCAAATTCTATTGCCAGCAGTCTTGCAACATCTGAAAGACTCCTTGAAAGGTGATAAGTGACTAAACAGACCATATGCTATGAAAGGGATGCAAATATTTAAGGCGCTTGGTTGTACATGAGAAAAATAAAATTGCCTTATTGTCTCATCACTGGGATGCCAATCACTGGGTTTGATTGCATTCTTAGACATAATCTCCTTGGATAGCAAAGGTGACCAACACACTAGTATCGGAGCTCATAACACGAGACATGTCACTGGAAGGCAAAAATCACAAAACTGCATCTCACCTACTTTGGCCATGTCATGTGGGAGAATACACTGAAGAAAGCAATTATCTTTGGGAGAGTTCATGGTAACAGGAAACGAGGCTTCCAAAGAACATGGTAGCTGGACATCATCAAAGCTGACAGCAGCCAGAGCATAGAACCAATCAAATAAGTAGTGCAAGATAGGAAGATGTGGAGAGAATCACAGATAGCAGTCTTCCAATGTCTCAGGGACTGCCACAAGGAAGAGAGAGTCAAGCTATTCTCCAAAGCACCTGAACGCAGGAGAAGGGATGGAAACTAATCAAGGAGAGAAGCAACTTAAAACTAAGGAGAAATGTCCTGACTGTTAAAACAATTAATCCGCGGAACAACTTGCCTCTAGAGGTTGTGAATGCTCCAACACTGGAAGTTTTAAAGAAGAGTCTGAATACCCATTTGTCTAAAATGGTATAGGGTTTCCTGCCTAAGCAGGGGGTTGGACTAGAAGACCTTCAAGGTCCCTTCCAACTCTGTTATTCTATTCTGTTCTGTTCTGTTCTATTCTGTTCTGTGCTATGCTATGCTATGCTATCCCATCCCATCCCATCCCATCCCATTCTAATGGCATGGTCCTAATCAAATCTGAGAAATTCCAAATAAGGGAGAAATGAGTGAGCAAACATATTCAACACTTAAGCACTGGATTTGGGGCTCTTACATTTGGGGCTCTGTTTTCAGCAGAACCACCCCATTTTAGACAGTAAAGTGAATTGCATCACTTACATCAAAAACAAGTAGAATGGACTACTCTACTGCCTCTTTTTCCTTCTTTCCTTCCTTCCTTCCTTTTATTTCTTTCTTTCCCTCTTTCTTTTCTTCCTTTCCTTCTTTTTTCCTTTTTTCCTTTCCTTTCCTTCTTTCCTTCCTTCCTTCTTCCCCTCCCTCCCTCCCTCCCTCCCTTCCCTTCCTTCTTCCTTTCCTACCTTCCTTCCTACCTCTATCTAGCTGCCCATCTTTCAAAGCAAGTGACTCTGGTCAGTCTACAACAGAACTAAAAAATAGTTAGCTGTAAATACCAAACTGTTAATATGTTTGTCACAGTCAGCCAGATGTTTAGACTGTATTTGGCTTTTTATCTACCTATCAGGTCCTTCCCAAAGACTAGGATGGACAGATGTTATTTGATGGCATTAAAGGTATTGTTGCAGGATGTAAGAGTATTATTACTATTAAAATATATTGAAACAAAGTTAAAAAGAGGAAATTGTGAGAGTGTTAATAATATTTCCATCTCAGTAGAACACCACTTCCTTAGAGTCTCCAGACTTAATGGCACACAGCCAGATCTTGTAGGACCTTTGGGAACTCAAAATGATGAACTCAATCTTACTTGGGGAACGGATGCGGGGAGAGATATTGCATAATGTGGGTATCATAGTTGAAAAGGCCTATTGCCCGAGGCCTGTCAAATGTAGCTCCCTAGCATATAGACTCTATTAACATGCCTTCTCTGCTTGAACTGGTGGATCAAGCACCATTACTGGAGAAAAGCAACCCCCCTCCAGATAACCCATGCTAGGTAGTGCTTTAAAGGTGCTTCAAAAACAGCACCTTGAATTGGACCAGGAAACAGACTGATAACCAATACAGCTCATGGAGCAGAGGGGTAACATGTGAAAGTCACATAGCTGGTTGCCCCACTGTATTTTGCACCAGCTGAAGTTTCCAGACACTCTTCAAGGGCAGCCTCTATATAGAGTGCATTACAATAGGGCATGAGTGACCATGAGTAGATCCCCCTCGATCTAGGAAGAGGAACAACTGGTGCACAATACCAAGCTGTGCAAAGGCCTTCCTAGCAGTGGGGGGATTCCACATTTTCTCCTACTGGTTCTATGAGACTGCGTGCAGCACTCAAAAACCACCTTATGTGTCAGCGCTAGTGAGGTGAGCTGTTATTTAGTTCAGCTGAGGCGCGGCAATTCACTTTAACGCACAAATCAGCTGAGTTAAAAAAACAAGGGAATATAGGACAGGAAAGAGCGGGGGCAGGTAGACGGGGCCAGCCAGAGGTGGTATGTGCCAATTCTCTGAACTACTCAAAATTTCCACTACCAGTACGCCAGAACCAATCCAAACTGGCTGAATACCACCTCTGCTTCCTAGCTACAACTGCCACTTGCTTTTTGAGCAAGAGTCGTGAGTCTAAGAGGAGCACCAGATTGCACACAGGTCTGTAGAATGCATTGAAAAGAACAACATCACATTTTGAACTCACTCAATGAGGAAGATGGGCAGTTCAAAAATGTAATAAATAAGTAAGTAAATAAATACAAGTTCTGTTGTGAATGCATAAGGTTTAATAAAGTTATTTTGAGCTTGGAGTCAAGTGCAGGATTCTGGCCCTGCACTTCTGATTGGCTGTTAAATGGCAGAATCTGATTGGCCATTAATGGAGCCTTCGTATTGGTTAATGGAGCTAGCGCTCCTGGGTTATTATTGGTTAAATAGTTATTGGGTTGCCGATATAAAGAGGGCCTTAGCTGCCCTTGTTTTTTGAGCAGTCACCATGTAAATAAAGAGTTGAAGTTCACTGTTCCAGAGGCTCGTCTCCATTCTTGCTCGCCCATTCTCCAAACATAACACTGGCGACGAGGATGGGATGTGGAGACGTCAGAGCTGACTGAACTAGGAAGAAACATCGAGCACGTGGCTGACAACGCTACGTGACGGAACCATGTCCGCCGGCGTCGTACCACCCACTCCGTTCGATCCAGTGCAAGAGGACTGGGAGTCCTACATGGATCATTTCCAAATGTTTTTGGAAACTAACAATTTGAAGGATGCCACAGCCGGGAAGAAACGGGCGGTATTCCTAACTCATTGTGGTCCAACTGTATTTAAGATGGCTAAAGCACTAGCCAAACCTGCAGAAGTGAAGGCGATGGACTGGAAAGTCCTCGAACCCCTACTGAGAGCTCATTACGCACTGACCGTGCCCACGCTCGTGAGATGGCACGAGTTCTATCAGAGAAACCAGCGAAAAGGCGAAAGCGTCACTGACTTCATAGCCGACCTCTGGAATCTGGGAGGCCTCTGCGGATTCACCGATTTAGAAGAGGCACTGAGAGATCGAATAGTTCTGGGATTAGATGCACCAGGCGTGCAGAGCAAGCTGATGGTGAAAGGCAACATCAGCCTTGCCGATGCCATCGCCGATGCTACTGCAGCAGAAGCAACCAGGAAGTCGGCTGCACAACTTCGACGCAACTGCGCTCCGGTCCACCAACCGACAGGCGAAATTTTACCCAAGTCAGAAGGGCAGCTTTCAACGGCCCACCACACTGTCATCAGACAGCGACAAAGAAGAGGTCCATCAACTGCGGACTGACCGGGACCCCTACCCAAAGTCCTCACACCCCTGCGCCGGCTGTGGAGCCAACCATGCCAGGTCCGAATGCAAATTCCGCAACACACTCTGCCATGAGTGTGGAAAAAGAGGCCACATCGGATGGGTCTGCCGAAGTTTCCAAGTACCCGGCCAAGCCTCAAAAGGGGCTAACTATCGCCAATCGACAGGAAACCGTCCTGTAAGGCGAGAACCAGTAAACCACTCCTACAGAAACCGAGTTTCAAATCACCCCACGAAGCGAGAAGAGGCTCACCATACTATCATTATCGGTCACGCCTCTGCCTTAGATGCCAAGAAAATCCGAATTACTGTGGTCATCGAGAACCGGCCCTGCCAAATGGAAGTCGACTCGGGATCGTCCCTCTCGATGGTGTCCTGGAAGACCCTCAAGCAACTCATTCCCACTATCCAGCGCCAAGACCTCCGTTATCAAAGACTTATCCTTAAGGACTATCAAGGGAATCAAATCCCTGTCGTCGGTTCCAGTCGAGTCAGGGTCTCATTCAAGAATCGCAAAGCATACTTACCGCTAACTGTGATTGACAAAGACCGGCCTAGCCTGCTAGGCCTTCAATGGTTTGCGCCACTTGGCATTGAAATGGCAGGCATTAACCGGGTCAGCGGAAGTGACTGGGAGGAGGACCTCGTCCACGAATTCAAGGACGTCTTCACGGAAAAATTAGGCGAGTATAAGGGGACCCCAATATCGTTCAGCCTAAATCCAAAGATAGCTCCCATCCGCCTTAAGCCCCGTCGAGTTCCGTTTGCCTTAAAGCCGAAAATTGACGAACAGCTTGATAAATTGATAGCTCAGGGGGTGCTAGAACCTACCGATCACTCTCCCTGGGAAACCCCAATCGTAACGCCAATTAAGCCGGATGGGTCAGTTCGAATTTGTGGGGACTACCGGGCCACTTTGAACCACGCCCTACAGCAAAATGCTTATCCAGTGCTGGTGGTGCAGCATCTCCTTCATTCCCTGGGGGACGGAAAAGTCTTTGCTAAATTAGACTTAGCTCAGGCATATCAGCAACTACCTGTTGATGAAAAGACGGCACAGGCACAAACGATTGTGACGCACCGAGGTGCCTTCAAATGTACCCGGCTCCAATTCGGAGTCAGTGTAGCCCCAGGGATTTTTCAGAGCCTGATGGAGAGGCTACTACAAGGGATTAAAGGCGTGGTCCCATATTTTGACGATGTATTAATTGCTACACCTACAAAAAAAAATCTTATGGGATCATTTAAAATTAGTCCTACAAAAATTTCAAGACACCAGTCTTAAGGTAAAAAAGAATAAATGTAAATTGTGTACAGATAGTGTTGAGTTTTTAGGGTACCTAATTGATAATCAGGGTATTCACCCCACCGACAGTAAACTAAGAGCAATAAAAAACACTCCCAGGCCTCGAAACAAGGCCGATCTCCAGGCGTTCCTAGGCCTCATCAACTTTTATAATGTATTTCTACCGCATAAAGCAACGGTCGCTGAACCATTACATCGGTTGTTAGACAAGAAAGCAAACTGGGTATGGGTTCATAGAGAAGAACAGGCGTTCCATAACGTAAAAAAACTACTGACTTCTGACTCTGTACTAATGCAGTACAATGAGACTTTGCCGTTAAATATCACCTATGATGCTTCACCTTTTGGAGTAGGCGCAATTTTGAGCCATGTATTGCCTAATGGTAATGAAGCCCCTGTTGCATATTTTTCCAAGACACTTTCAAAAACTGAGCGTAATTATAGCCAGATCGATAAAGAAGCCCTCGCAATTGTATCGGCCGTTAAAAGATTTCACGAGTATATGTATGGCTGGGCTTTTACTATCGTGACTGACCACAAACCGTTATTGGGGATAAGAGCCAGAGATAAGCCGATGCTTTACATATTATCCCCCAGGATGACTCGCTGGTCAGAATTCTTGGCTGCTTATAATTATCGGCTGCAATACCGCCCGGAGAAAGCCATTCCCCACACCGATGCATTGCGCTGAGCACCACTGCCAGAGACTCTTGATGATCCCGCTCCAACGGTAACCACATAACAGATTGAAACACTACACACGCCGCCATTAACCGCCCGAGATATCGCGAGAGAAACCAGACGTGACCCTACCTGAGCTGGGTAGAACGCGGATGGCCACTGGACCAGCTATCAGATGACTTCACACCATTCAAGACGTGACAAACAGAGTTGTTTTCTCAAAAGGGCTGTGTCATCTAGGGTGATAGAGTCATTATTCCAGAACGACTCCAAAAAGCAGTACTCAGGACCTTGCACAATGGCCATCCCGGTATCATACGAATGAAAGCCCTCACGCGAAGCTACACATGGTGGCCTGGCATTGACAAGCAAATCGAGAATTGGGTTAAAGCTTGTCATAGATGCCAGGAAGTGAGCAACGCCCCACCAAAAGCCATTCCAACTGAGTGGGAAACGCCACGGGGACCCTGGTCCCGTATTCACCTGGACTTTGCAGGGCCGACCAAAGGCCACACCTTTCTTCTAACCATCGACGCCTACTCGAATTGGCTCGAGATTCACCGCATGACGAACACGACCACCGAAGCGGTCATCAAAAGATTGGAAAGACTGTTTGCAACCCACGGACTGCCAAACGTCCTGTTATCTGACAACGGGCCCCAATTTACCGCGCTGTCCTTCGAGCAGTACCTGGCTGACCGCGGCATCTGACATGCGCTCACCTTGCCTGTGCATCCTGCCACCAATGGAAGGGCTGAGCGCATGGTTCAATTCGTCAAAAAGACTTTGCAGAAATTAGACTATGATAACATCGACGACAAAATCAACCGAATCCTCTTTCTACAACACATCACACCTCACAGCGTCACCAACAAAACTCCCACCGAATTGTTAATGGGACGCAGGCTCCGCTCCCACCTCGACCGGTTACACCCAGCTTATGAACCGGAAAAACCACTCGGATCCAGCGGTCGATGCCGTACCTTCCAGGTAGGCGATTGGGTATACGCTAAAAACCTATCAGGTGATCCGCTGTGGGTAGAAGTGACAGTAATACGTGTAACCGGCCCAAGATCCTACGTTGTAAAATACCTTGACGATAGAATTTGGAAACGCAATATCGATCAATTACGATCATGGCTCCGGTCAGGCATTTCTGAACTCCCTTATGACCAAACTGAGGGGGGGGGAGATACAGAAGAAGACGAATTTCAACTAGAAGAAAACCCGTTCGAAGGGAACGATAGCGGAATAGAGACACAGGAACTGGAACCAGAGACAGGAGTAGGTTCACCTCAGGGAGTTACTGAAAATATTGGTGAGGACGAAAACGTGAACTCTGAACCAGAGGAAACCCCTTCGCTAAATAATGATCTACCTCAGCAAGATTGCAGCCAAATACAAAACGCACAGCGAAAATCAAACAGATTAATAAAGCAACCGTCCTACCTCAAGGACTATGTAACTGCGCCCTGTAAAAAGAAGCCGGGGGAAGGGGTGTTGTGAATGCATAAGGTTTAATAAAGTTATTTTGAGCTTGGAGTCAAGTGCAGGGTTCTGGCCCTGCACTTCTGATTGGCTGTTAAATGGCAGAATCTGATTGGCCATTAATGGAGCCTTCGTATTGGTTAATGGAGCTAGCGCTCCTGGGTTATTATTGGGTTGCCTATATAAAGAGGGCCTTAGCTGCCCTTGTTTTTTGAGCAGTCACCATGTAAATAAAGAGTTGAAGTTCACTGTTCCAGAGGCTCGTTTCCATTCTTGCTCGCCCATTCTCCAAACATAACAAGTTCCTTCATAAAATGGTCTCCCTGAATATTTATGATGGCTTAGTCACAGAGAGAATAACTGGCTTGTTTAAATTGTGATCATGAAACATGTAAGGATATATTTTTTTCACCTGCCAAGGTGATTATTGCTGAATATATTAATCAGAAGCCAAAATGCAGAAGTTGCCATCATAATCAGCAGTTAATCATGACATATTTTTTCACCTGGTGAAGCCATTTTGTGGATCTGTAAAATATTCTTATATCTCTAGGCAAGAGGGCACACATTCATTTCGGGGAATCTACCCATTTATAATGTATGAATGGGAGAGGAAAGGAGGAAACCATTTTCTCTAGCCTGAGAACATGAAAGCTTTCTATCGCCGGGGAAAGCAGAGTTCAGAAGACAAGAAAGAAGCTACCGTGCGCTTAAATCGTGTGGCAGTTCATCTGTATGTTCAGGCTTCATCATCAAATGTTAATGAAACTTGATGTGGGATGTTCTGCATAACATCATTTTCATTTCTGCAGCAGATCAATTCATGTTACTGCACACATGATGGGAACAGCAAAAGAGCAAGCTATCAAGCTGCTCTAAAGAATTGCTCTTTATTTATGCATGTGTAGGAAGTGATGGTGGATGGATGGTGGGCCTGTTGAGCTTCTACTTGCTCAGTTATTGTAGTAACAGGAATTGTTTACAGCACTGCAAATTATGTACATATGTATCAGTCAAAAATACAAACAATGGCTCTGATGAAAATATTGGTGAATGGATTGTGAGCCTGTTCAATTCCTGCCTCCACAAATAGTAAGCACTGTTTAGAATAATAGGAATTAATGTCAGGGTAGATCAGTCAGGAGCTATGATTTCTAAATGCCAGACTCCTTCTGATCAATCAGATCACAAAGCCTTTATAAGTTATGTTGTATGGAACTTGTTTAATGTCCAATTTGCTGGGTTTCTGAAACAAGAATAAAAACCGCAGTGCAGTTGATACTCTCATAGAGTCAACTGTATTTTGATAATAGAATACAGATAGTCTGTCTTCTGTGCCCTAAACATACGAATGTTAAAACTGACATGGATAAGGTAAAAAAACATTTGATTTTATAGCTTTTCTTCAAAATCCCACCCAAAAAAACCCCCTACAGACATCTTTAAGAAAAATTTTTGTCAACTATCTGAGCATTGCTCCCTATAAAATAGAAAAGCAAAGATCATGCACCCTAAAAGTGGAATTACCCTCCAAAATGTGTTTTTTATGTTATGTATTAAAATGGACTACTCGAAATCCCCGTGCCTTGATTGGCTAAGACGCGGGGATTTCTGATTGGCCAGGCGAGCCGCGCCGATTGGCCCGATTGAAGTCTCCCGTGATTGGTGCAAACCAAGAGCGGGAGACTTGAATTGCTGTCATTGGCCGCGGCCGCCGCGGCAAAAAGGTATAAAAGCCGCAGGCTTTTTGCCTTTTGCCGGTTCGGTTCAACTATTAAAAATAAAGAGCTTTTACTGATAGTCACCGACTCTGAGCTTCTTTTCGGACACGACACTGGCGACGAGGATGGGATCTCGCCCCTGAACCGAACCCCGTGTCCACCTAAGAACCAGCGACAACACTAAGATGGCAAAGATAGCACCGCCCGCTCCCTTCAACCCCGCCGCCGAGGACTGGGAATCGTATTCGGATCGGTTCCGGATGTACCTAGAATGTGCCGGCATGAAGGACGCCCCGGGCCCGCTAAAACGCGCTGTCTTCCTTACACACTGTGGACCAGAGGTCTTCCAGATGGCTAAGGCATTAGCCAAGCCGGCAGACTCAACCGCCATGGACTGGGACGTCCTTGAACCAATACTGCGGCGCCATTACGCCCCCGAGGTCCCCATTCTAATACGGCGCAACGAATTTTACCGCCGAAACCAGAAGCCAGATGAAAAATTGAGCGATTTCGTCGCAGAGTTACGGCGCCTAGGAGGACTCTGCGAGTTTGAAGGTTTGAACAGTCTCATAAGAGACCGCTTCGTACTAGGCTTATGGGATTCGATACTCCAGAGCCGACTTATGGCCAAAGGCGACATCAGCCTGGCCGATGCCCTCACCGCGGCAGCAGCCGCAGAAGCAACCCGCACGTCAGCAGACACCATGCGAAGATCTGACGCGAAGGGCGGAAACAACAACCCCGCGAGGTCGGCCGACACAAGAAACGAAACAACCGCACACTACGGCGATTACCAGTCAACCTCCAGCACGTCAGATGACGAGGAGGACATACATCGCGTGCAGACGGGACGCGGAGACCAAAGAAGCCGGAAAGGTCGTAGGTCGAGGACCAACTGCGCCGGGTGCGGCGGCGACCACCCCAGGTCAGAATGCCGATTCTTTGACGCTATCTGCAGGCATTGTGACCGAAGGGGCCACATCGCTCGAGTCTGCCGCCAGAGGAAGACCCGCAGCCCACCCAAATGGGAACAGCAAGACAGAAGAAGAGAAAGCTCCCCGCCCAGAGCCAGAGAGCGCCAACCAGCAGGTCGGTGGGACCAGAAGCAACGATCTCAAAGAAGCGGCGAAGGTCGGCGAAAAGAAGAAACCCACCAGACGGTGACCATCGGCCACGCCATCTCCGACGGCGCCAGAAAAGTACACGTAGAAGTCCACATCGAAGGCCGGCCATGCAAAATGGAAGTGGATTCCGGATCCTACCTTTCCATGATTGCATGGCGCGAAATAAAAAAACTAGTGCCTACACTACAAAGAAGAAACGTGCATGCCCAAAAGATCATCATAAAAGACTATCAAGGTAATCGCGTTCCGGTAGTGGGCACCAAGAACTTCAGTATAACCTACAAAGGCCACACCGAACAACTACCACTCACAATAGTCGACCGCGACCGCCCGAGCCTGCTGGGTCTACAATGGTTCGCCCCGCTTAACATCGCGCTGACAGGTGTCAACCACGTCTCCATTGAAGCTTGGGAACAGCGGCTAGTCCAGGAGTTCCAGGAGGTCTTCGATGGAGGCTTGGGCAAGTATCAGGGGCCCCTTATCTCGTTTGATTTAGACCCAAGGGTTCCCCCTAAGCGGCTTAAACCTAGAAGGGTACCTTTCGCGTTAAAGCCAAAAATTGACGAGCAGATCGACAAACTCGTCAAACAAGGGGTATTACAACCGATAGACCACGCCAGATGGGAGACCCCTATAGTGACCCCAGTAAAACCAGACGGGTCCGTGAGAATCTGCGGGGACTATAAGGCCACCCTAAACAGCGCGCTACAGCAAAGTGCCTACCCAGTCCCAATAGTGCAACATTTACTGCACTCACTGGGAGGGGGAAAATTTTTTGCCAAACTCGACCTCGCCCAAGCATACCAACAACTACCTGTGGACGAGAAAACGGCGGAAGCCCAAACAATTGTGACACACCGGGGGGCCTTCAAGTGTAACAGACTCCAATTTGGAGTCAGCGTGGCACCAGGCATCTTCCAGAGCCTGATGGAACGTTTACTACAAGGCATCAAGGGGGTGGTGCCCTATTTCGATGACATGTTAGTGGCGGCGCCAAACGAAGCAGAATTAGAAAACCGACTAAGACAAGTCTTAACAAAATTTAAAGAAACAGGACTTAAAGTCAAACGCGAAAAATGCCAACTTTGTACAGAGCAAATAGAATTTTTGGGCTACCTCCTAGACCGGCAGGGCATTCATCCTACAACTAAAAAGGTGGAAGCCATCAAGGAAGCCCCCACCCCGAAGTCCAAAACAGATCTACAAGCGTTCCTAGGCTTACTTAACTTTTATAATGTCTTCCTACCTCAAAAGGCAACGGCGGCGGAACCTTTACATAGACTCCTGGACAAGAAGGCATCCTGGACTTGGGGGAGACGAGAGCAAGCCGCCTTTCAAAAAACCAAGGACCTCCTCACCTCCGACGCCGTTCTGATGCAATTCAGTGAAACCTTGCCCTTAGCTGTCACTTGCGACGCATCACCTTTCGGCGTCGGCGCTGTCCTCAGCCATACCCTCCCAGACCAGAGAGAAGCACCTATCGCATTTTTCTCCAGAACTCTGACTAAACCGGAACGGAACTATAGCCAGCTGGACAAAGAAGCTTTGGCTATAGTTGCCGCCGTTAAGCGTTTCCATGAGTACCTATACGGCCGCCCATTCAAAATAGTGACTGATCATAAACCGTTGCTGGGCATCCTCGCTGGAAACCGTGCCACGCCAAACATCTTGTCACCCCGCATGACAAGATGGTCTGAATTCCTGGCAGCCTACAGCTACGAACTGCTGCACAAGCCAGGTAAGAAAATTTCGCACGCGGACGCCTTAAGCCGCTCGCCCTTGCCGGACTCTGACCCTGACCCTGCACCAACAACAAACACCCTGAGTATTGAGAATTTGCCCATAACCGCATCTGACATTGCCAGAGAAACCATTAAGGACAGGCATTTGGCACAAATCTTACATTGGTTAGAAAAAGGCTGGCCGGAAAAAAACAAAGACGAGACTTTTAAAACATTCCGGCAGCGCCAGACTGAACTTTCACTGTTAAGAGGATGTATCCTGTGGGGTGATCGGGTGGTAATTCCGGACAAATTGCAAAACAGGGTCCTAGAGATGTTATATGAGGGTCATCCTGGCATCGTCAGGACTAAAGCCCTGGCCAGGAGTTATGCTTGGTGGCCAGGGATGGACAAACAAATTGAAGCGTGGGTCGCCAAATGCCACCGGTGCCAGGAGACCAGATCCAGCCCACCCGCAGCACCTATCCGGGACTGGGAAACACCACGGGGACCCTGGTCCAGAATCCATTTAGACTTTGCTGGCCCCACAAATGGACACACTTTTCTAATCACAGTCGACGCATACTCAAATTGGTTGGAGGTGGCTGACATGAAATCCACCACCACAGAGGCTGTCATAAAAGAACTGTGTAAACTGTTTTCCACACACGGCCTTCCAGACATCATCGTCTCAGATAATGGGCCCCAATTCACCTCCATCGACTTCGAACGGTTCCTGGCAGAGAAGGGAATCCGCCACGCATTGACAGCACCGGCGCATCCGGCGGCGAACGGTAGGGCGGAACGGATGGTCCAGTTTACAAAAAAGACCCTCCGGAAAATGGACCACGGGGAGATCAACGATAAAATCAACAAACTACTCTTCATACAGCACATCACGCCAAATACCACAACTAACAAAAGCCCTGCAGAGCTCCTGATGGGCAGGAAGCTGCGGTCCCCACTCGACCGTCTACACCCGACCTATAACCCGGAGCGGCCACCAGACTCCAGCTCCAGGTACCGGACTTTCGAACCAGGCGACTTAGTCTACGCCAAAAACATGACGGGGGACCCCCTATGGATCCCAGCCGTCATAACGCAAGTCACTGGTCCTCGGTCGTACCGGCTCCAAACCATCGATGGGCGAGCCTGGAAACGACATATCGACCAGCTAAGGTCACGAGCAATGACTGACCTCAACCCCCAAGACACGAACCAAGGGGGGAGGGAATACCCGGTAAAACAACCGCAAGAAAAAATAAAACTGAAAAACTCACCGGAACGCAGCCTTCGCGAGTCCCATCCGGAGAAGAGCCGTCTGGCCAACTCTACCGACTCGGAGAAGCCAAGCGGGAGCGGCGAAATCCGTGACTCAACCGACCCGGTAGGCCCAGGCGGGAGCCACGGCGAGAGAACCGGCCCGATCATCCAGCCGGTTCTCACAGAGGCAGGAGCAGCCAGAAAGATGACCGCTCCGGCCGAGTTACAACAAGAAAGTGAGTTGCGCAGGTCAACTAGGACCCGACGGAGCCCCGCCTACCTGCGTGACTACACCACGTGAGGGACCATACCAAGAGGGGAGGGGTGTTATGTATTAAAATGGACTACTCGAAATCCCCGTGCCTTGATTGGCTAAGGCGCGGGGATTTCTGATTGGCCAGGCGAGCCGCACCGATTGGCCCGATTGAAGTCTCCCGTGATTGGTGCAAACCAAGAGCGGGAGACTTGAATTGCTGCCATTGGCCGCGGCCGCCGCGGCAAAAAGGTATAAAAGCCGCAGGCTTTTTGCCTTTTGCCGGTTCGGTTCAACTATTAAAAATAAAGAGCTTTTACTGATAGTCACCGACTCTGAGCTTCTTTTCGGACACGACATTTTACATGTTTGTTTCATGCTTATTAGGGCTCCCTTGAAGACTCACATCATGAAGAAATGCTTAGCATAAAAAGAGCTTTGTCTTTCGGGTAGCATTTTGTTTCTTTTGACAACAAACGTATATCTTAGAAGCAAACAATTTGGGAACTTCACTATTAAATTCTAAACTGATTGAGAAGGTGAATGGAACTTGACAGTGGTGGGATTCACATTTTTTTACCACTGGTTCTGTGGCGTGGCTTGGTGGGTGGGCCTTGTGCATGCATTCATGCTTTGTCACATGTGCACCAAACACAGGCTTTGCATGCTCCCAGAGACTTTGCCACTGACCTTCTCCTGCAATCCTGCATTCTCCCTGTGTCTTCAACAGCTGACATGTGGCAATCCGCTGTGCCACATGAAGCAGCTGAGCTTCAAAACCAGGAAATAATGGTCAGTATAGAGCCGGGACGGGCGAGAGGGCCCAGCAGCTGATCATTGGAGCAAACCGGTTTGCTCACAGGTGATCCTTGGAGCTACCAGTTCCGCTGAACCGTTCCAAACTGGTAGAATACCACCAATGGAACTTGAGACTGGGAACTAGAAATGTAATCAGCTCAGAAAGTGGGAACTGATTAGATAGCCTCCGATTCCCACTCTTACCTCCTGCCCCATGTTGTTAGCATTTCTCCTCTCCTAACTTTCCCACCTGGAAATAGCAAACAAAGCCCTGCAGGAGAGACCCAGTTAGACTCCTTTGCCTTTAGCCACAAAATACCACGGAGAAATGGAACAGGTGGATCTTTTCTTACCTCTGCAACCTCATCCTGCCACTAAAACTTTTACCTGCTGTGCCATTCCTATTATTATAAATGCACAAGAACCCTAATATGGACACAGAGGGAGAGAGCCTCTGGCCAAGGCAGCAACAATGAATAGAAGGAGGCAGTTCACACCTGAGATCAAATCTCTAATTGGTGCTGTCCAGGGTGGTCTCCAACCTATTTTGCAGAAACATTGGGAGGATAAGCTGTAATTAGCTTTAACAGCCCTGAAAGAAGCATTATTATCCAATATTTACCACAGATGAAATTGCTGCTATGGGCCAGGTCAAAATTGACAAGCCTACAGATAGGATGTTCAGAGGAGCGATAAGACAAACTGAATTATCCATTCATTCAGTGGTCTTTTTTTCTCTGGATTACATACCCCGAGCTGCTTAACTTTAAAGTGAAAAGTATTTCTGTTCTTAATTCTTTTCTGTCATTTTGGTCTGATGCATTGCTTTGCCTTCTAGTCTGTTTAAAAAAACTTATGCTAAATCAAATAGCCTAATAACAATCGGGTGCTTCTTTCAGGTTGTATTGAAAGCATGCAAAATTATTTATATAAAGTCTCCAAGCCCTTTTGAATGACCTAGCTCCTATTTGATCCTGAATTTGCAAAATAGCTGTTGTACAGCATGTATAATGCTGAAAATTCTTCAGACCCAGTATGATCATTTATATAACTTGATTATTTTTTACCTCACTAATCTAAGTCTCGGCCACTATTACATTCTTATATAGATATAAACAGGATTCTAGCTCAGATTACTTTCAATGTTTTCTTCTCAGTAGAAAATCCAAAAAAGAGTGAGGAAGCACATTCTGAAACAGTACAATACAGTTCATGCATTGCCAAACAGCCTTTGCATTAATTAGTAGGAAAAATGTATTTCCATCAACAAATGACAGTTAAGTCAAATGTCTCATTTTCGGCACGGAAATAAAGATCTGGAGAAAAGCTGAGAATATAAGCAGCCTTCTAGCAAACAATGTAGGGAAAACAGATTGGCTAGAAATAGACTTGACTAATGATGTAATTCTTGAGATAATGTATATAAAGAGCTTTGAACTATTTAAAAATGTTCTAAATGCTATTTAAATATTAGATAGAGAACTTTGGAGGATTTACATGCTGTATTTCAAGAATACATTTCAGACAGTGTTGTATTTCTGAGGGAGAGGCAGAAAAAAAGCTAAAATTATTTTTGGAATATTGTAATTCACAAGATACATATGGACAGTATTAGCTCAAATATTCATAAATATAAAAGGAAGCATTACATCAGTTCTGACTGCTACACAAAAGATGAAGTGGTGTATATTATTACTGAAGAAGTCTAAGAGGTGTTGCTTACTCTCCAAATGTCTACACTTTGTTTGAAGACATTGGGCAAAATTAGAAATATGTAGAATATTAGGCGAGGGGTGAGCAAATATTATGAATAAAATCAGTGGATATCAATGGCCCAAAACTGTCATCCTGCACTGTTTAATCCTAGGAGAGTCTTCCAATAAAGTTATTTTGTATATCAGTTACAACAGGGAATTTTCTTATTAGTATATATTTGCAAAGGGATAAAGCATGGTGCTCTAAATTTGACTGCTGCATTTTAAAAACTTACAAAAGCCCAGATTTTAGCTGATGGTGCAAGACAAGGTCCAGAATCAAGGATCAGACTACTTTCTGTTTGTCTTTTTCTCATACACAGATGTAGTTCGTTATTCCTATTATTTTATTTTATTTATTTAAGATTTAATCTTCAATTTGATTCACAATCTAGGACTGGTAAAAACTTAACAGTTCAAGTCCTAACTAAGAACCTAAGAGCTGTTAAGATAGCATCTAAGTATGTAGGCAGTTCCAAGTAAGGTTGTTGTTGTTGTTGTTGTTGTTGTTGTTGTTGTTATGCCCTACAACAGATATGGGCATTGCACATTGTTCTCAGCTTTTATTTCCTAAAAGAGAAGATACTATTAGTCCTCATCTTACAACCACAATGGAGCCCAGAATTTCAGTCACAAGTAAGTCAAGGCATCATGCCACCAGGTTTGATTTTATGATCATATTTCTGTTAATCATAAAGCTAGATTCTGCGGTTGCAAAGCAAATCACGTGGTCCTTAAGCAAATCTATTCTTCTGAAGGGACTTTTTTTTTTTGCCAGAAATCACGGTGACATGACTATGGGATGCTGCAAATGGTTATAAATATGAACCAGTTACCAAGTGCCTGAAATACAATCATGTAATCCAAGCCAACAGTCATAACTTCAAAAATGGGTTGTAAATAATCTTCTAAACTGTGTCATAACTTTAAAAGGTTATTAAATAGCCAGTTGTAAGTCAAGGACTACCTGTGTTAGTCTGGACAAAGAATGGAGGCAGTATAGCCCTACTCAAATAAGATTCAGATTATTTGGAAAGTGTTTATTTTATAATCATACTTTTCTTATTTCCACATTTCAATTCCTCACAACAAATACTATGCAATTTTGATTAAAATGAAATAATCCTTTGCTTGTTCATAGTTTGGATATTTTTTATTTTATTTTTGTAGGCTTCTTAAATTCAATACTTCGCTACATTAATGTTGCCTTCCTTATTCGGTATCGCCATCAATGCAAACATTTTCTCTAGGATAGTTTTTTTTAAAAAAGTAACTTTTCCTTTTACTGGTAGGACAAGGTCTTGCTTTACAAGTTTCTGAGTGGAAGGCAGATCTGAAGTGGTACTTAACTTAGCTACTTAAAAAGAATCTTTTGCCTTAGCCAGGAAGACAAATAGGAAAACATCTGCTATTTAAGCACTGGACTCACCAATAAATTGAAATGACAAATGTGATCTGAAAAGCAAAAATTGTTTGCAGTTTGCAGTTTCTATTTTATTGCTTCTCCCTTTTGATTCCTGGGAATTTCAGGGCCCTTTAATGCTTGTTCTTTCTTTTCCTGTAAGTAGGCAAAAGACAAATGGAACTGGGATGCTCTATCAAGACCAAATTTTGTTGAAATATATAACTGTGACAAGGATCATTACAAATAAATTGGATATGCTATTGGTTTGTCTTTAATTAGGGATATTTATGAATCAACCATTACAACTAGAAAAGCTAAAGTCAAATAGATATGGGGTGTTTTTTGAAAAAAAACAAGGAGAAAATAAAAGAATGGTTAGAAAAGGGCACAATATCTAGTGGAAGGAAATAAAATAATGGTTCCTCTTTATTAGGTGCACTTTTTTGTTTAAAACAAAAACAAAAAATATGCACGGCTCCAAATGTTCAAACATAACATTCCTTTGAACAGAGCATTGTACCTGCATCTCTGATTCTGTTAAAAGAAATGCTCTGAGCATGGTGTAATATTGATTAAAGAATGGCTAATCACTAAAGGCAGCACAAATTTTATGGTACTCAAATCAGTAACTTCTCAGCTGTTCATATTCTCAAATTCCTCCTTGGGAGTCATTTCAAGACTTCTCCCACTTTCCTAGAAATGTTCTTACAATTATTCCTTCTTATTCCCAGGATGGAGTAAAGTGTGAGGAAGGTGGGGAAGGAAAAGTAGGCTTGAGGTTCTTTCTCAACAGCCTACTTATCTATGCTTTGTGTATAATCTTGCTCTGTAGTAACCTGTTCCTTCCAGTGTTTAATTGACTTGGATGAAATGAAAGGCCTTTTAAATAGCAGCACCCTAAGATATAGGCAAATGGTGAAGATCTTTCCTTGCCTTAAGTATTTGGATGATAGGTTTAGAATTGCATTCAGATAGAAAGCATATAATGCCAGTGTTTAATCTCCTAAACTGTGCTTTTATTAAAGTAAAATTGCTCAGGAACAGAGATGACATGATGGAATGGTACCTGGAGGAGCAGAGGGGAGGACTTTTAGCAACATGGAACTTTCTCAAAGAGAACTCACAACTCCTGAAGGCAAGCCATTCCAGTGATTAATTATTCTCACTGTCAGGAAATTTCTCCTTAGCTCTAAGATGGATCTCTCTTTAATGATCTATTCTACCACCAATTACTTCTTGTCCTGCCCTCAGATGTTTTGGAGAATAGGTCAATTGCTTCTTCTCTGTGACAACCCCTCAAATACTGGAAGACTAGTAATGTTGGAGACGTTAAGAGACTGCACGGTCCTGAGTTGGACAGGAGAGGGAAGAAGAGGTTCAAGATAGTCACACACCAGAGTCTCTCAGGATATACCTAGTAGGTAGAAAGTTGTATCTTTCATTTGGCAAGATTCTGTCCACTAGGTATAAGCTAATAAAGGATTGAACTCGATTGGATTTCGTTGTGTCTCTGGGCTTGGGCCTGACAGATTGGCTCATTGCATCAATAACCAGCTGCACAACCAGAGTCTCTTTGGATATATCTAGTAGATAGAAAGTTATAGCTTTAGTTTGGCAAGATTCTGTCCACTAGGTATAAGCTAATAAAGGATTGAACTCAGTTGGATTTCATGGTATATGTTAAGTTTGGAGCATGGGCGAGAAAGAATAGAGACGAGCCTGTGGAACGGTGAACTTCAACTCTTTATTTACATGGTGTGACAGCTCAAACTGGATGGCCGCTATAGCCTTCCTTATATAGGCAACCCAATAACTATTTAACCAATAACAACCCAGGAGCGCTAGCTCCGTTAACCAATACGAATGCCCCATTAATGGCCAATCAGATTCCCCTGAATGGGCCAATCCAATCCTGCCATTAACAGCCAATCAGAAGTGCAGGGCCAGAACCCTGCACTTAACTCCAAGCTCAAGATAACGTTATTAAACCTTTATGCATTCACAACAGTATAAACTAATAAAGGATTGAACTTGATTGGATTTCGTTGTTTCTCTGGGCTTGGGCCTGACAGATTGACTCATTGCATCAATAACCAGCTGCACATATTAAATTTCTAAAATAGTATATAGATCAAGGGTGTCAAACTTAATTTTATTGAGGGCCACATCAGGGTCGTGTTTGACCTTTGGGGGCTGAGTGGGTGTGGGTAGGATGGGATGGCCAGTTTGACATCCTGCCGACCATGTGCTGCCCTCCCAAGCTCAACTTTTGCTGGCAGAGGCACCGCAGGCTGGTCCTTTGCTGTTTCCAGGGCCAGATCGAAGCACCCCACAGGCCAGATCTGGTCCACAGCCCTTGAGTTTGACACCCCCGGTATAGAGTATTCTTTTGCAAATGTGTTTTGCTCTTCCTTCTCTACAAGTTTCTTTTTTGAGGTGTTTCGCTTCCTGGGAGAGATAGAAAAAAAGCTTCCAAAGAGTTAACGGAACGAGAATATTTAAATATAAATATATTTGATAACATTTTTTCCAAAGTATTTTCATATGGCACATACAGTAGTTTGACCTTCAGGATGAACACAGAAAAGAGCGAAGCTTTTGCATTTGACTGGGTTAAAGAGCAACAGTGCATGCTTCCTTGACATAAAGTGAATCACTTTGTCAGGAGGTGGCTGTTTATTTATTGCAAGTTCAGTGTCATTTGTAGAATCAAATTATCCATTTCCTGAGATTTCCTATTGTAATAAAGAAATTAGGGGGAAAAATGACTATGTTAGATGTGTTTTATGTCATGCACTAGATTAATCACAACTTAAAGTAATTCTGGGAAACTCAACTCTTTCCAAATTTTAATGGAGAAATCCCTATAAAGATATAATTCTTTGAAAATGGGTAACAAATTGTAGCCATCAGTCTTCAGTTGTGCAGTTTCTAAAATCACAGGGCAAAATGCATGACACTTTGCTTTATCCTAATGCCTTTTTTATTATATGTTTTATTTTTATTCATAAGCATTTTGAATACAGTGTATTGTCAGGACATATCATTTACAAAAAAAAAAAAAAACCCACCAAACTGTAATATCAACATATATAATAATAACAATAGAGATAGTATAACAAAATAATTTTAACTGAGTTACTTGTATTAGCTTATTTATAGTTCTATTAAATACATCAGCATGTTTCTAATTATCAACCCTCTTTGTATTTAATCCTTACATAACAATAATCTTTCTTCACCTAATTTCTACCTCTTATCTCTAGCCACTCTAATCTATTCCATGTTAAATAATATTTTGTGTCTTCTTTATCCTTTATTTTTAATGTCAGTCTATCCATCTCTGCACAGTCTAGTATTTTCTGAATTACATCCTCATCTGATGGGGTGTTCTCATTTTTCTTATGCCTTATGCCTTGTGATTGGAGCCAATACTGCAGCAGTAAAAAAAAAAAGTCCCATTCCATTGATTAGTTTCCATCCATTGTTTCTTGTCTTGCCTTCTGGTGCTTTGAAGAATAGGTTGACCTCCTCTACTTTGTGGCAGCCCCTCAAATATTGGAAGACTGCTATCACATCTCCCCAGTCCTTCTTTTGACTAGACACATCAAATTCCTGCAACCATTCTTCATGTTTTAGTTCCAGCTGCCTAATCATCTTTGATGCTCTTTTCTGCACTCTTTCCAGAGCATCCTTTTTAAGCAGGCAGGCAGATGATAGATAGAATTCTTTATTGGCCAAGTGTGATTGGACACACAAGAAATTTGTCTTGGTGCAAATGCTCTCAGTATACATAAAAGAAAACATATGGTGACCAAAACTGGATGTAGTATTCAAAATGTGGTCTTACTAAGACTTTATAAAGTGGCGCTAACTTCATATGATCTTGATTCTATCCCTCTGTTAATGCAGCCTAGGAATGAAGTGGTTTGTTTGGCTGCTGCCACACACTGCTGGCTCATATTTAAGTGTTTGTCCATTAGGACACCAAGATCCTTCTCACAGTTACTGCTATTGAGTCAAGTTTCACCAAACCTTTATATTTGTTTTTTTTCTTGCCTGTGTAAAAGCTATTTTTTTTTCCCTCTACATTGAATTTCATTTTGTTAGACAGAACCCAGTGTTCAAGTCTGTCAAGATCCATCACATCTTGAAGTTATTTTCTGAGGTGTTGGCTATTCCTGCCAGTTTAGCTCATTGCAAATTTGATGACTTCCCCTTGAGTCCCTAAATTGTTTTTCTAAATTGTTTCTGAAGATATTGAAGAGTACTGAGCCTAAAACAGAACCTTATGGTACTGCACTACTTACTTCCCTCCATGTTGATGTAATTATATTAAGGACTACATATTAAGTGTGGTTTGTCAGCCAATTACATATTAAGTGGTTTGTCAGCCAATTATGAATCCATCTGGTGGCAATCCTGTCTATCCCACATTTTCTAACTTACCAAGAAATAGTTATGGTGTTGTGTTCAAAATGATGAATGAATTTGTTGCTTCAAATTTTAGACAACATTATTAGCATTTTAAAAAGTAATATTAGCACTTTTAACATGGCAGGTTTGTTTTTAATTTCTGGAAAACTTTTCTTCTTGTTGTCAAGACCATTTCTTTTGCTATGGGAGAACTCATTTTCAGTACTAAACAGAAGGCCTATTCTGGAAGTCACTGAATATACTTGCAAGCTTAAAGAACGATGCAAATCCAGCCATTTGCCATATGTGGAATTTTATCTAGAATCCATGTTTGCTACTGTTCGATTTTTTAATTGTTCAATCATTTGCTTACTGACATACCACACATACAGATCTCTCTCAAATTCAGGATCAAGTTTTTTTATCAGCTTTCCATCAAACTCAAGGTGCCACCCAGTTGTTCAGAAGCAAATGGAGCCTCAGTTAGCTTGTCCTTGATTGTGACATATATCTTGATCTGGCAAGATCTGATAGGATACCAAAGGAGGCCTATCATCTCCTTGGGAATTCTGATGGCTTTATGACTGCATCCTTTCCTAGCTGGCAGGTTAAACTATCAGTTTTGTCAGAGTGAAGGTGGCTCCTAAGAGGTCAGTTGGTCTTCAGAAAAGCTCCTGGACTCTGGGAAACCTTCCCTCTTTTTCTAACCAAATATCAAAAGTAAGTGAGGATGAGAATGTTGGTTGTGATTAGGGTTACGTTTAAGATGGGGATGAGGGTGAAAGATAAAATGAGAGCGAGATTGAGAGCCAGGATCGAGGTGGTGGAAGGAGTAGAAGACAGAGAGGACAGGAAGAGGAATGGGGAAAGGGAAGGGAAGGGGACAAAGAAGCAGATGGTAGGAAGGGAATGGAGAGGAGGGAGGGCAGAAAGGAAAGAGGGATGGAGGGAGAGGAAGAGAGAAAGAGGGATTCATTGTGGGGAAGAGGGGGAATGAGTGAGGGGGAGCTGGAGCAAGAGAGGATCTATCTGGTAGTGATATTGTCTATTCCATGTTTTTTAAAGCTTACCAAGAAGTAGGTTGTGTTCTACTTTGTCAAATGCCTTACTGAAATCCAAGTATACTATGTCCATAGCATTTCACTTTGTCAAAGAATGAAATAAGATTTCTTTGGCATGATCTGTTTTTGACAAACCGGTGGGCTTCTAGTTATAACTTTTTTCTCTCTAAACTTTTCATTCATGGAATCTGTTGTGTCTTCGGAAATGATGCCAGGAGTCGGTGACTTTGTATCAAACTCTTTTATTGATGTGGGAACCGAACTGGCGCTATAGGGAAATTTCACGGCTTTTATTTCTTTAGCCGCGGTGGCCGCGGACAATGGCACCGCTTTGAATCTCCCGCAATTCGAATAGACCAATCGTGGGAGATTCCTAGCGAGCCAATCGGCGCGGCTCGCCTAGCCAATCAGAGTGCCCCGCGCTTTGGCCAATCAAAGCGCGGGGATCTCAAGAATGCTAATGAGGGGACAGAACACCCCTCCCCTCTTGGTTTAGTCCTTACGTTGCGTCGTCCCGTAGGTAGGCGGGGCTCCGTCTTAGCCTACTGGACCTGCGCAGCTCAGTCGTAGGTTGGATCCCGGCCGGTTCGGTCGGGGTCTCTGCTTCTCCGGATGCCATCGTGGGAACCGGCTGGTCGGTCGGGCCGGGCCACTCTCCGTAGCTCCCTCCTGGGCCTCCCGGGTTGGTTGAGCTGCGGGTTTCGCCGCTCCTGCTCGGTCTCCCTGGGTCGGTCGAGCTGGCCTGGCTGTTTCTTCCTGCCGAGGGGTTGTGCTGGCTGCTTTCCGGTAAGTATGGTTGGTTTATTCTTCTTTGGTTTTGGTCCCCTGGGTATTCCCTCCCCCCTTGGTTTGTGTTGTGGGGGTTGGTTTTGCCTGCTTGTGCGTCGGTGGTCTCTTGGGTGGTCGTCCTCGATCTTAATTGGTCGATGTGGCCTTTCCATGCTCGTCCGCCTGTTGTTTGTAGCCGGTACAAGTGTGGGCCTGTTATTTGTGTGATGACGGCCGGTACCCATAACGGGTCTCCCGTCAGGTTTTTTTGCGTACACGGGGTCGCCTGGTACGAAAGTTCGGTGTTTGCTGGTTGAGTCTGGGGGCTTCTCTGGGTTATACATGGGGTGTAATCTGTCGAGTGGGGACCTTAATTTCCTCCCCATTAACAATTCAGCTGGGCTCTTATTCGTTGTGGTATTTGGGGTTATGTGTTGGGTGAAGAGTAATTTATTTATTTTATCCTGGATCTCCCTGTGGTCTATTTTCCGGATGGTTTTCTTTGTGAATTGCAGCATCCGTTCCGCCCTACCGTTCGCCGCCGGATGCGCCGGTGCTGTCAGCGCGTGTCGGATGCCCCTTTCCGCTAGGAATTTTTCGAATTCTAGTGAGGTGAATTGGGGCCCGTTGTCGGAAACGACGACGTGTGGGAGGCCGTGCGTTGCAAAGAGTTTGCCGAGTTCCTTGATCACAGCCTCCGTGGTTGTTGTTCTCATGTCGCTTACCTCCAGCCAGTTGGAGTAAGCGTCTACTGTTATCAGGAAGATGTGTCCTTTTGTGGGCCCGGCGAAGTCTATGTGGATCCTAGACCAAGGTCCCCTTGGGGTTTCCCACTCTAGGACGGGTGCTGTGGGTGGGCTTGGCCTAGTTTCCTGGCATCGTTGGCACCTTGCTACCCATGTCTCAATCTGTTTGTCCATCCCTGGCCACCAAGCGTAACTTCTAGCCAGGGCTTTAGTCCTAACAATGCCCGGGTGCCCCTCGTGTAATAGTTCCAGAACCTTCCCTTGTAGTTTTTCTGGAATGACCACCCTATCCCCCCATAGTATGCACCCTTTTAATAACGAGAGTTCCGTTTGCTGGTTCCGGAATGTCTTGATGGACTCATCATTGTCCCTTTCCGGCCACCCTTTCTCTACCCAATGCAACACCCACGCCAGATGTTTGTTTTTATTAGTTTCTTGGGCAATGTCTGACACGGTTATGGGTAGGTTGGGTAGAGTCTCTATACTGAGGGTGGTTGTCGTGGGTGCTGGGTCGGTGTCAGGTTCCGGTAGCTGCGAACGGCTTAAGGCGTCTGCATGGGAGATTGTCTTACCCGGTCTGTGTATGAGTCCGTAGTTGTAGGCCGCCAGGAACTCAGACCACCTTGTCATTCGGGGAGACAGAATGTTCGGGGTGGCCCGGTTTCCTGCAAGGATTCCCAGCAGCGGTTTGTGGTCGGTTATGATGGTAAATGTCCGGCCGTAGAGATACTCGTGGAATCTTTTTACAGCGGCAATGATAGCCAGAGCCTCTTTGTCCAGCTGGCTGTAGTTCCGCTCCGGTTTGGTGAGGATCCTTGAAAAGAATGCGATGGATGCTTCTTTTCCGTCGGGGAGGGTATGGCTGAGGACAGCGCCGACGCCGAAGGGTGATGCGTCGCATGTGACGGCCAGAGGTAGGGTCTCGTTGTACTGTATAAGGACGGCATCCGAAGTGAGGAGGTCCTTTGTTCTCTGGAAGGCGGCTTGCTCGCGTTTCCCCCAAGTCCAGGTCGCCGCCTTGTCCAGGAGCCTGTGCAAAGGCTCCGCCGCCGTCGCCTTTTGGGACAGGAAAACATTATAAAAGTTAAGTAGCCCCAGGAATGCTTGTAGCTCCGTCTTCGACTTGGGTGTGGGGGCTTCTTTGATGGCCTTGATTTTTTGGTTTGTGGGGTGAATGCCGTGATGGTCTAGGAGATATCCTAGGAATTCAACCCGTTCCGTGTATAATTGGCATTTCTCCCTCTTTACTTTGAGCCCGGTCTCTTTGAATTTGGTTAGGACCTCCCTTAGGCAACCCTCTAGTTCGGCTTGGTTGGTTGCCAACACTAAGACTTCGTCGAAGTAAGGTACCACCCCCTTGATGCCTTGTAATAGCCTTTCCATTAGGCTTTGGAATATTCCAGGTGCCATGCTGACTCCGAATTGGAGTCGGTTGCATTTAAATGCTCCCCGGTGGGTGACTATGGTTTGCGCTTCTGCCGTTTCCTCGTCGACTGGCAACTGTTGGTATGCCTGGGCGAGGTCAAGTTTGGCGAAAACCTTGCCCCCTCCCAGTGAATGCAGTAGGTGTTGCACTACTGGGACGGGGTAGGCGCTTTGTTGCAACGCGCCATTTAGGGTGGCCTTATAGTCCCCACAGATCCTCACCGACCCATCGGGCTTGATCGGGGTGACTATGGGGGTCTCCCACCGGGCGTGGTCGATTGGTTATAGGACCCCTTGCTTGACGAGCTTGTCAATTTGCTCGTCTATCTTGGGTTTAAGTGCGAATGGCACCCGCCTTGGTTTCAGGCGTTTTGGGGGGACGTTTGGGTCTAGGCTGAATGATATAAGGGGCCCTCGGTACTTGCCTAGGTTTCCGTCGAAGACCTCTTGGAATTCCCGGGCTAATTGTTGCTCCCAGCTGTCGTCGGTGATGTGGTCGATTCCCGTGACTGCGATGCCGACCGGGGCGAACCATTGCAGTCCCAGTAGGCTTGGGCAGTCGCGATCGATGATTGTCAGGGGATGCCTTTCGGTGCGCCCTTTGTATGCTACGTTGAACTGTCCGGTTCCGACTACCGGGATGCGGTTTCCCTGGTAGTCTTTTACGATTAGTCTCTGGCTGTCTAGGCCTTTCCTTTGGATGGTAGGCACCAAGCGCTTTATTTCTTGCCATGCTATCATGGAGAGGTAGGACCCGGAGTCCACCTCCATTTTGCATGGCTCGCCTTCGATGCCTACCTCCACGTAGACCTTCCAGGCGTCATTGGTTGTGGCGGGGCCGATGGTGATTGTCTGATGGGTCTCCTCTCTTCGCCGGGTCTCGCCGCCTCGTAGGGATCGTCCGTTCCGGTCCCATCTGTTGTCAGAGGGGCGATCTCTGGTCCGGGGTGGTGTGCTCTCTCGCCTCCATTCGCTCTGGTCCCATCGTGGTGGGCTGCGGTTCTTTTTGAGGCGGCAGACGCGGGCGATGTGTCCCTTCTTGTCACAATGCCGGCAGATCGACTTGAAAAACCGGCATTCGGACCTGGGGTGGTCGCCTCCGCAACCGGCACAGTTGGTCCTCTACTTACGACCCCGCCGGTTCTGTGGGTCGCGGCCTGCCTGGAGGCGATGAATTTCCTCCTCCTCGTCGGAAGTGCCCGATGCCGAGTGGAAATCGCCCTGGTGGGTGGTCGTCTCAGGTTGGGCCTCGGCCGACCTTGCAGGGTGGTTGTTCCCGCTGCGGTCCCCAGCGTTCGGTCGGCGCATGCGGTTGGCGGTTGTTCGGGTTGCTTCGGCGGCTGCGACTTCGGTGAGTGTATCTGCAAGGTTGATGTTGCCCTTGGCCATCAGCCGACTCTGGAGGATGGGGTCCCACAAGCCGAGCACGATTCGGTCTCGCAGGGCGTCGTTCAGGTTGTCGAATTCGCACAGCCCCCCTAGGCGCTGTAGTTCGGCGACGAAGTCGCTGAAACTCTCACCCGACCGTTGGTCCCGACAGTAGAACTCATGGCATCGGATTAGGATGGGCACCTCTGGAGCGTAGTGCCGCCGAAGTATTGGCTCGAGGACGTCCCAGTCCATCGCGGTCACGTCGGTGGGTTTGGCAAGTGCCTTGGCCATCTTAAATACCTCGGTCCCGCAGTGGGTCAGAAAGATGGCTCGCTTCATGTGGCCGGTGGCGTCCTTCAGGTCGCTGAACTCTAGGAACATGCGGAATCTGTCGGAGTACGATTCCCAGTCCTCGCTGGCGGGGTTGAAGGGTGCGGGGGGTGCGATTTTCGCCATCATGGAGATTCGTCTGGCTTCCGTCGGACACGTGCTTCGGTTCAAGATCAGGATCCCACCTTCGTCACCAGTGTTGTGTCTTCGGAAATGATGCCAGGAGTCGGTGACTTTGTATCAAGCTCTTTTATTGATGTGGGAACCGAACTGGCGCTATAGGGAAACTTTGCGGCTTTTATTTCTTTAGCCTCCGCAGCCGCAGCCAATGGCACCACTTTGAATCTCCCGCGATTCGAATAGACCAATCGCGCGAGATTCCTAGCGAGCCAATTGGCGCAGCTCACCTAGCCAATCAGAGTGCCCGCGCTTTGGCCAATCAAAGCGCGGGGATCTCAAGAATGCTAATGAGGGGACAGAACAGAATCCTTCCAAAATCCTGGAATCTAAGTTTGTTAAAATCAGCTCTTTTAAGGTCTAAGACACTGGTTTTATTATATTGTATTGTTTATGTTTGCATTATATTGAATTCCAATATGATCACTCCATCACTACATACATTGCAGGAAAATTGTCATACATTATCTTTCCTTGTCTTTCTTTGTGTAACAGTCAAACATATTTTTTGTCAAAGAGCATCTTGGTCATTATATGCTGTCAGTTAAGATGGGGAGAAAAGGTATCGTTTAATTTCTTTCTTTTAGAGTGAAAACACTGCTCATCCCCATATTATACTGTATATTAAGCAGTGACAAAGCTGACAACCAAACCAAGATTCGGCCACTCTGTAGATTCCTGTATGTGGCAAGCACGCAACATCTTTAGTGGACAGGTAGCGCTTCGATTTTGGTCCTCAGCAAGAGAAGAATGCTGAGGGTGCTTGAGTCAGATCATGGGATTTTTGAGAACTCCATATGGCTTGCTAAGGAATGGATATCAGAAACCACGACTTATGTGTGTTTAGACTTCAGCTAGCTTTCAAATCATCCCTAAAAATCTTCCAGAACTGTTGATACTGTGAAAGCTGTGAAACAGCACAACAGCATTTATTTAGTTTCATTACATCCTTTCAAAGGCATTCTGAATTGAAGCAAAATTGAGAGCCTTAGTAAAACCAGTCCCTGGTTGAAACAAGAGTGACCATTCAAAAAAATTACACTTCACAGTTCTCCCTTCTTGGCAGGACTCCTTATATGGAAAGCTTGAGTGAAAATGCATACGTTTGTATTTTCTGTTTCTCTAGTTGCCTGATTTTCTCACAAAGCTTTGGGATGATCTTTAATTCTATAGAATTTAATTCTGTCCATGTGTTTCTGACTTGGCCCTAAGTTCAAGGATTCATTTACTGTAAACTTTTCCTTTTGCAATTCTTTCTATTTTTAACAGCCAGGAAAAATGAAAAGTATCACAGACATTGGTAGGAACAAAATACAAAATATCTCTCTCTCTCTCACACACACACACACACACACACACACACACACACACACATACACACCCACACACACACAGAGAGAGAGAGAGAGAGAGAAATGGAAATGTATTTCTGATCACAATAGGCATAAATAGAAGAGGATAAAAGAAACATTTCTTACCCTATTTTTTATGTAGAACCTGGGCTGTGCATCCTAATAATTATCTTGCAAGGACCATCCCACATGCATTTAAAAGACAGTTTTGAAATTCTCAAGAGATGATTATGCCCACAAGTCCCTTAGTGTAAATACACAAAGCAAAGAAGTAATGTTAAACACTAAGGTCTTGAAAGATGTTCAAAGCTTTCTTGCTTCAAATGTAATTGGTCACATCTATATGATAAATTCTTTCCTCTTTCTATACAGCTATCCTTGGCCATCGATAGTAGCTTTTAAAAAAGGAGATAAAATAAATATGCATCCAGATGTCTGTATAAAAACAACTGAAGCAGGATATGAATGCAAGTGAAGTGAGTAGCAAAACAGGCAAAGATGAAGAAGGGGAAAAAGTAAAGATGGACATTCTTAAGCAGAACTTGGAGGTATTCTTCTCACAAGTATGGTGGAAAAAATGCTAAAAAGACAAATCACAGGCACTTAACTTGTATCAAAAATAATTATTTTGCCAGGCCATTGTTGCAATCCAATTAATTGGAAATATTTGACTGATTTACTGTTTATGCCCACCAACAGTAATTTCAAATAGTTTTCCCTCTACTGTTGTTGGCTTAGAAATGAGCCACATATTATTTAGACATGTGAGGGGAAAAACATACATGTCCCTTTTGGTTTTGAGAGCAAGCAGTCATTCTGGGGACACTGGTCAGAATTAGAATAGAATAGAATAGAATAGAATTCTTTATTGGCCAAGTGTGATTGGACATACAAGGAATTTGTCAGTGCAATTATAACAACCGCATGCTGGAAAGAAGCCAACTTGACAGTTCCTCAAATGGTTGCTATATCTATACATCTCTAAAGACTATTGTAAATTAAAAGTAGATGCATTATGGAGTGAGGACATCTTAGGCCCAAAGCTTTTAGTCTTTTGTAGATCAAAAAAAGCACTTTCTCTTGTTCTCAGGACAAGTAGTATTCCATAAAAATTAGTTATCAGCAAGAGAAAATATTATTTTCCTATTCCAGCCTTCCTAGATTTTGTATTTTGTAGATATGTCAACTTAAAATTCCTATTCCAGTATTCTCAGCCAGCATGCCAGTGCAACTGTAGAGAAACATGTCTGTAGGGTGCCACATCAGGGAAAGCTGTTCTATAGAAACTGAAAAAAAATAGCTTTTTGCCTGGATAATGACATTGTTAATCGTGAATCCATATACCTATTTCAAAAAAGAAATTACACTTTTTCTTCACTAGTATTTTTAAAAGAGCACCTTTAGCTGCATCTACAGTATGAGCAAAAACAGAATATCTCTTTCTGTGTGTGTGTGTGTGTGTGTGTTATTATGTTGCTACCTGTTGTTGACCAGAAAAAACAGGAAATCAGTGTGAAATTTCACTTGCTGGATATAAGATGAGGAACAAATAACAAATCCAGATGATTTCATCTCTAGCAATTTTCATGGTTACTCATGAAAGCAATTCTCTAGAATTGCTACCTCAAGGAGTTCTGGCAAATTCTGTTTGATGCCTGGCACGGAGGTTATTCCACATGCTGCGATATTTGCAAGCTGCAATAAGAATGATCAGGGGAGGTGGTGTAATAATATCATGCCACCAGGAGGATTACTATGTGAGAACATAAAAGCAATCAGACCAGGCCAATATCAAGGGATGACAGGCATAACTAAAGGCATGGCTTCCGAGGATAATCCAAACCACTACTTAGCATTATTTACTAATTTGAATTTCATGAATCAGATTTAGCTAAGATTGTCATGCTTTGCAGAGCAAACTGTCTCTTTCTTGTTTACCAAAATTGCTCCTTCCCATTTATCTGTTTTACATTTGTGTTTACTCCAATTGCTTTTACAGTCTGCATACAATGCCACCCGAGAGAGATAAGGGAAACATGTTTCCTTCTTCAACTCTCCTAAGAAATCCCAAACACCCTTGTGCAATGAAGTAGAAGCAGATCATGCCTTTTGTGCCCAAAGGGTCACAGAGTCCAACAAAAGGGACACCACATAAGGCTTCTTCGCCTGGTCTAAAATTAATAAATTATCCTATGAACAGTGAACTAAGAAATAATTGCATGCCCTTTGATTTTGGCCACACAATATTTGTCCTCTTGCCATTGGCTATATTGAAGCAGAATGGTTCCATCCTGATGAAAGATAATAAGAAAACCCTGTGGGGTATGGTTCATCTGGAATAACCCACTGACACATGAAAATTGAAATGCTACAACCCAGTGGAGGGATTCAAAAAAATTTACTACCGGTTCTGTCAGCGTGGCTTGGTGGGCATGACAGGAGAAGGACACTGCAAAATCCCATTCCCTCCTCACCCCACTAACCTGCTTTCCAGCTCCATTCTCCTGTGCAGGGCAACAAAAAAAGACCCAGCCGATCAGCTGGGACTCAGGAGGCAGAGAATAGATGGGGGCGGGGCCAGTCTGAGGTTATATTTGCTGGTTCTCCAAACTACTCAAAATTTCCGCAACTGGTTCTCCAGAACTGGTCAGAACCTGCTGAATACCACTTCTACTACATTCACACATTTTGTTTAAAAGCATTACAAAGATACCAATGCACATTTCCCTCCTGTACTTTGTCCCCATTGTCTCTAGTTCCTAAATGTGTGATCAGTTGCACAGAGCACTTTCAACCTATTTGTTAGGTTTGAGCATGGGCAAGAAAGAATGGAGACAAGTTTCTGAACAGTGAACTTCAGCTCTTTATTTACATCGTGACTTGCTCATTTAATATCAGTAAAACCTGCCTTATATAGGCAAACCTTGTAACGTTTAACCAATAACAAGCTAGGAACGCTAGCTTTTATAACCAATAAGAATTCTCTGTTAAGGGCCAATCGGATTCCCCGGAACGGGCCAATCCGGTCCGGCCACTTAACAGCCAATCAGAAGTGCAGGGCCAGAACCCTGCACTTACTCCAAGCTCACACTTTATTAATTATATTGCATACACAACACCCCTTCCCCCTGGTTCCTTAGTTCAGGGCGCAGTTACATAGTCCCTTAAATAGGACGGTTGTCTTTTTAGTCTCTTTGATTTTCGTTGTATCGGCTGGTTGCAATCTTGCTGAGGTAGATCATTGTCTGGTAGTGGGGCTGTCTCTGGTTCAGAGTTCACTTCTACGTCATTGCCCACATTTTCCTCGATTCCCTAAGGTGCAGACGTTTCTCCCTCTGGCTCCACTTCTTGAGTTTCAATTAAATCGTTGTTTCCTTTGAACGGGTTTCCTAGGGCTTCATCTTCTTCCATACCTCCCCCCCCTCAGTTTGGTCATAGGGGAGTTGCGAATTGGCCGCTGCAAACCACGACCGTAATTGGTCGATATGCCATTTCCAAAGTTAATTGTCAAGGCATTGCACGAGGTAGGATCTAGGGCCAGTTACACGTACTACTGTTGCTTCCACCCACAATGGTTCACCCGATAGGTTTTTTGCATAAACCAGGTCTCCTACCTGAAAGGTGCGACAGCGGCCACTGGATCCTAATGGTTTCTCTGGTTCATACGCAGGGTGCAACTGGTCAAGGTGGGAGCGGAGCTTTCGTCCCATTAGCAGTTCAGCGGGAGTTTTGTTGGTGATGCTATATGGGGTGATGAGTTGCAAAAAGAGGATTTGGTTGATCTTGTTGTCAATGTTGTCGTAGTCTACCTTTTGCAAGGTTTTCTTCACAAATTGAACCATGCGTTCTGCTCGGCCATTGCTCGCAGGGTGAACAGGTCAGGTGAGCGCATGGTGGATGCCGCAATCAGCGAGGTACTGCTCAAACGCTAGTGCAGTAAATTGTGGGCCGTTATCGGATACCAGGACGTCTGGTAATCCATGGGTTGCAAAGAGTCTGTTCAGAATCTTAATGGCCTCGGAGGTCGTAATCGTCATGGGATGAATTTCGAGCCAATTGGAGTAGGCATCGATGTAAGCAGGAAGGTGTGGCCCTTGGTTGGCCCCGCGAAGTCCAGGTGAATTCGGGACCAGGGTCCACGTGGTGTCTCCCATTCAGTAGGCATGGCTTTTGGTGGGGCGTTGCTGACTTCTTGGCATTTGGGACAAGCTTTAACCCACTGTTCGATTTGCTTGTCAATGCCCGGCCACCATGCGTAGCTTCGTGCAAGGGCTTTCATTCGCACGATGCTGGGGTGGCCATCGTGCAAAGTTCTCAGCAGCGCTTTTCGGAGCCGTTCTGGAATAACGGCTCTATTGCCCCAGATGACACAGCCTTTCTGGGAGAAGAGTTCGGTCTGTCGAGTTTTGAATGGTGTGAAGTCATCTGATAACTGGTCCAATGGCCATTCGCGTTCTACCCAGCCTAGGACTCGTGCTAGGGTGTGGTCGCGTTTGGTTTCTCTCGCGATATCTCGGGCGGTCAGTGGCGGTGAGTTGAGCGCTTCGATTTGCAACATGGTTACCGTTGGTGCCGGATCATCAAGAGTCTCTGGAAGCGGTGCTCGGCTCAATGCATCGGTGTGGGAAATGGCTTTCCCTGGGCGGTATTGCAGCCGATAGTTATAAGCAGCTAAGAATTCTGACCATCGGGTCATCCTAGGGGATAATATGTAGGGAGTCGGCTTATCTCCAGCTATTATCCCCAACAAAGGCTTGTGGTCAGTCACAATAGTAAAAACCCTACCATACACGTATTCGTGAAATCTTTTCACAGCTGAGACAATTGCAAGGGCTTCTTTATCAATTTGTCCACAGTTCCACTCTGTTTTTGAAAGAGTCTTTGAAAAATATGCAACAGGGGCTTCGTTCCCATTAGGCAGTACGTGGCTCAAAATGGCGCCCACCCCAAAAGGCGATGCATCACAGGTTATAACTAACGGCAAAGTCTCGTTATACTGCATGAGTACAGAGTCAGAAGTGAGCAGTTTTTTAACATTTCGGAACGCCTGTTCTTCACGGTAACCCCATAACCAATTTGCTCTTTTATCTAACAATCGGTGTAATGGTTCAGCGACAGTTGCTTTGTGTGGTAAAAATACATTATAAAAATTGATGAGGCCTAGGAACGCCTGGAGATCGGCCTTGTTTCGTGGCCTGGGAGCGTTTTTGATCGCTTTTAATTTACTTTCGGTAGGGTGAATGCCCTGGCTATCAATCAGGTACCCTAAAAACTCAACACTGTCAGTACACAATTTACATTTGTTTTTTTTAACCTTCAGACCGGCCTCTTGGAATTTTTTTAGGACTAATTTTAACCAGTCCTGTAAGATATTTTTTGTAGGGGCTGCAATTAATACATCGTCAAAATAGGGGACCACGCCCTTAATCCCTTGCAATAACCTTTCCATAAGGCTCTGAAAAATCCCCGGGGCTACACTTACTCCGAATTGCAGCCGGGTACATTTAAAGGCACCTCGGTGCGTTACAATAGTTTGGGCCTGTGCCGTGTTTTCATCTACTGGTAATTGCTGATATGCCTGAGCTAAATCCAATTTAGCGAAAACTTTCCCGCCCCCCAGGGAATGGAGGAGGTGCTGCAACACTGGAACTGGATACGCGTTCTGCTGCAGGGCATGGTTCAATGTGACCCGGTAGTCCCCACAAATTCGGATTGACCCGTCTGGCTTAATGGGTGTTGCAATAGGGGTTTCCCACGGGGAGTGATCGATGGGCTCCAACACCCCCTGAGCTATCAGTTTGTCAAGTTGTTCATCGATTTTAGATTTTAAGGCAAACGGAACTCAACGGGGCTTTAGGCAAATGGGAGCTATTTTTGGATCTAAGCTGAATGAGATCGGGGTCCCCTTGTATTCGCCTAAGCTGTCCGCGAAGACGTCCCTGAACTCAGAAATAAGGTCTTCCTCCCAGTCACAGCCACCGACTCAGTTTACGCCGGCCACTTCAATGCTGAGTGGAGCGAATCATTGGAGGCCCAGTAGGCTAGGCCTATCTCTATCGATGACCGTTAAAGGTAAGTACGCTGTGTGCTTCTTGAAGGAGACTCGGACTCAGCAGGACCCGACGACGGGGATTCGATTCCCCTGGTAGTCCTTGAGGATGAGGCATTGGAAACGGAGTTCTTGGCGTTGAATTGTAAGGATGAGTTGCTTGAGTGTCTTCCAAGACACCATCGAGAGGGACGATCCCAAATTGACCTCCATGTGGCAAGGCTGGTTCTTGATGGCTACCGTGACTCAGATTTTTTTAGTGTCCAAAGCTGAGGCGTGACCGATAGTAATAGTATGGTGAGCCTCTTCTCTTTGCAAAGCTCGATTTCTGTAGGAGTGGTTTACTGGCTCTCGCCTTACAGGACGGTTTCCTGTCAATTGGCGATAGTTAGCCCCTTTTGAGGCCTGGCTGAGTCAGCGGCAGACCTGTCCGATGTGGCCTCATTTCCCGCACTCATGGCAGAGTGCGTCGTGGAATTTGCATTTGGACCTGGCATTGTTGGCTCCACAGCCAGCGCAAGGGCAGAAGGGCTTTGGGTGAGGGTCCCGGTTGGACCGCAGTCGATGGACCCCTTCTTCGTCGCTGTCTGACAACGAAGAGAGGTCCTCGTGGTGCGTTGTCGCGAGCTGCCCTTCTGAACTAGGTGAGATTTCGCTGGCCAGTGGTGGTACCGGAGTGCGGTTTCAGCGTAATTGTGCAGCTGACTTCTTGGTTGCTTCCGCTGCGGTAGCATCGGCGATGGCGTCGGCAAGGCTGATGTCGCCTTTCGCCATCAGTTTGCTTTGGACACCTGGCGCATCTAATCCCAGAACTATGCCATCTCTTAGTGCTTCTTCTAGATCAGTGAATCCGCAGAGGCCTCCCAAATTTCGGAGGTCTGCTATGAAGTCGGCCACACTTTCTCCTTTTCGCTGGCTTCTTTGATAAAACTCATGGCGTCTCACGAGCGTAGGCACGGTCGGAGCGTAGTGGTCTCGCAGGATAGGTTCGAGATCGTCCCAATCCATGGCCTTCACTTCTCGGGGTTTGGCTAGTGCTTTAGCCATCTTAAATACGGTTGGACCACAATGTGTTAGGAACACCGCCCGTTTCTTTCCTGGTGTGGCGTCCTTTAAATTGTTCGTCTCTAGGAACATTTGGAAGCGATCCATGTAGGACTCCCAGTCCTCTTGGGTTGGATCGAATGGAGCGGGTGGTACGATGCCGCCGGACATGGTTCCATTGTTGGCGTCATCTGTCACGTGCTCAGTGTTCTTCGAAGTTTTGTTGGTTCAGATGTCTCCAAATCCCACCCTCATCGCCAGTATTAGGTTTGAGCATGGGCGAGAAAGAATGGAGACAAGTTTCTGAACGGTGAACTTCAGCTCTTTATTTACATCGTGACTTGCTCATTTAATATCAGTAAAACCCACCTTATATAGGCAAACTTTGTAACGTTTAACCAATAACAAGCTAGGAACGCTAGCTTTTATAACCAATAAGAACTCTCTGTTAAGGGCCAATCGGATTCCCCGGAACGGGCCAATCTAGTCCGGCCACTTAACAGCCAATCAGAAGTGCAGGGCCAGAACCCTGCACTTACTCCAAGCTCACACTTTATTAATTATATTGCATACACAACACTATTGTCCTTAGTTCTGAGCAGGAACTCCAGCAAAGCCAAAAAAAAGTCCAAAGATATATGCAAAATTTGTAGAAAGGAGGCAGACCTTCAACGCTCTGGCTTTTTGTCTTCCATCAACTCACCTGTATCTTGGTTAATCCACAATTATTTTCCAATTGCTACTTAACATCCTATACCAGAAAACTTTCAGCATTCCATGAATCAAGATGATGACATCTTGTAGGCATCCCTGAAAAGAAAATCTTTTTTTATATATGCTGTCAGGAAAAAGACAGTACATTGTTCATTCCATGTATGGGATATAAAAGTTGAGAGAAAAAAAATATTTTTGGGTTTTACTTTCAGTGTCTCCTTTGAATAAGTAAAAAAAAAATGTGCCAATCATATAGGCCTTGCCATCATATTTACTTTGATAATTCTGTAAAATACCCTACAAACTTGAAATTTGGCACCTATGTTCCTCTTGGCTTCTAAGTGCTCACTAAGAAAGGATTTTTCGAAATGACCCTCAGAGCATTAGTATTTTGTATATTGTTATTAACATGCTCTGATGCTAAGGAATTCTACTCCCCCTACCCACCTGAAAATAAATCTGTTCCAAATGCAAAACACAAGCAGAGGAGAGGAGTTTCAGTTTTAGTTTCACAGCAGCAACCAGCCTTAGTATAGAACAGTTGAGCTAAGCCACACCCATGCTCCTTGCTGTCTCCTTCTTGCTCACACAGCAAATACTGCTTCAGTTTCCAAACAGCCCTCAACTCTCTCACACACTGACAGCATGCTAGCCAGATGAATACCGATGGATACTGGTAGGCAGAGGCAGATTTTTTTCCCCCTTGTTTTCTTCCCCCAAAACTAAGCCCATAGTTTCATAGTGGAGCACGGGTATCGAGCTAGTTCATAAACTTTATTCTGTTATTATTCTGCCATTGATTTAAAGGTAACACATCAGGGAGAGTAAAGTTCTGAAGAGTCGAATAGCACCATGTTCTCTCTTGATATTTGTTAGAAAGATAAAAGCAGAAGCAATTCTTTTTTTCCCCTCCTTGACTTCTAAATAATAAATGTGCATTTTAAAAACTTGATGACAGAAGTAATTGATGAGATAAAAAGCAAAGTGAGAAAAAAATTGAATGTCATCACATTATAAAAGTGATGAAAATATAAACCATGAAAAGATCTGAACAGGAAAAAATAATAATAACTTGGTTCCATTGTTTGAAAAGCATTTTTAAGAAAACAATTTTTTAAATCTATTTTGAAGGGGAAAAAGTATTTAGCAGTGTTTGGAAAAGATTGGGAAGAAAAGGTGGCAAAATGCTTCAGGGTAAACTTACTTCTCTAAATTGGCTTTTGTTGTGCCAATGCAAATCTCTTAATAATTCATTTTTTTTTCCAGAATACATAAATGCATTTTTTAAAAAAAACTAGCACTTGAATTTTAAATACGTTCTACAATCACTTTGCATTTCTTTTGACTTTTCAGGTTCAAATGTTTGTACCTTTAAAATTGGGGAGGCTTTATTGATAGCACTATCCACAACTCCTCCAATGCTTTGATTATTGGTTTTAGGAATGATATAGATCAGGCAGGATGTTAAATTCAAGGCCCCTGGGGGGGTGCTTAGATCTGGCCCGCAGGGTTGCCCTGGAAACAGCAAAGGATTGGCCTGTAGTGCTTCCGCTAGCAAAAACAGGCTCCCAAGCTCTGTTTTCAGCCGCGACGGCCTCCTACAACCCTCTGCCAGCGAAAATGGAGTGGCCCTCCTGAGCTCAGTTTTCACTGGCTCAGGGTCACCAAAGGCGTCCCCAACATGAGTGATTTTGAGGTGGCCATGTCCACCCAATCCCCTGAGGTCAAACACAACCCTGATGCGGTCCTCAGTGAAACCAAGTTTGATATCCCTGATATAGATCCACGCACAGAAATAGTGTGTTATAGAGTGTGATTACAATACAAGTAGTCCTCGACTTTCAATTGAGTTCAAAATTTCTGTGACTAAGTGAGACTTTTGTTAAGTGAGTTTTGTCACATTTGATGACCTTTCTTGTCATGGGTTGTTAAATGAATCACTACAGGGCCATCACTTGACACCTTCAAGAAGAATTGCATTGCCATTTGTCAGAAATGGTGTAGGGTCTCCTGCTTAGGCGGGGGTTGGACTAGATGACCTATAAGATCCTGTCCAACTCTGATTATCTGTTATCTGTTAATTACAAAGTTGTTAAGTGAATCAGGCTTCCCCATTGACTTTACTTCTCAAAAGATTGCAAAAAGGGTTCATGTGACCCTGGGACACTGCAACCTTCATAAACTAGTTGCCTGGAATCCAGATTTTGATTACATGACCATGGGGATGCTGCAATGGTTGTAAGTGTGAAAAATGGTCATAAATCATACTTTTCAGTGCCGTTGTAACTTTGATCAGTCACTAAATTTTAAGTCGAGGACTACCTGCTCTTATGTAAATTTTTACATCTTTAAGAGAGTCAATCATAATCTGTTAAGGGTAGGGTTTCCAAACAGATCAGAAAGCTTGATACCATACCAGATTCATTGATAGGGCTCACATCTATTACGAGTGGGAAGCTGTAGCTCTCCAGAACTTTTTGAATTCCACCTTCCACTAGTCCCCAAAGGCAATGTCTGGAGAATCATGGATTTCTCTTTTTCATAAATTCTCCAGAATAGAACAACGTTATAAATTGATGCATAAATGATGGCAGTGAGTGAATCAGCCACTGGAATATGTGAACTTATGTATAATTAAGTTGCATTTACTTTACCACATCCTTTAATTCCCATTAAAGCAGACATGGGCAATTCATGCTTTTAACACAGGTGGCCCCAAATCTCTTTTTTGTAATCCTAAGAATTGTCAGTATATTCCTTAACTGGCAGAGACATAGGTAACAAAGTCAGCCAATGGGAGCTGAATTGGGGTCTGGGAGTCTGGGCATGGCTTAGCTCAATGCTCTCAATTCTGAAACTAAAACTAACTTGCTTGCTTGCTGAAACTGATATCTGCTCTGAGCTGCTGCTGCTTGTGTTTTTGCTTTGATTACATTGAAAGAATCTACAAATGGTATTGTAAACTTGACTCATCTTATTATGTTTATAAAGAAGTTGCTGAATCAGTCATCTCTGTGCTTTCTGGACTTGAATTTATGCTGCAAACTCAAACAAGCATCAAACCATGGACTTTCAGGAATAAGTTAAAGAAAAATCAGGGCATTATTTTCTACCTATTTTGCCTTTTTATTAGAGAGAATGAGACTTCTTTTAGGCTTAACACATTAGAGGAAAAATAGTCTCCCCCCCAAACCTCCTCAGAACTGCAGCCCCACTATTTCAGTGATATTATTTTATCACCGCATCATGCACAATATTTCTTGGCTGTCTCTCTTCTCCCCAAATAGCTTCAGGTATATGAAAGGTTACCTTCCCCCGCATTAAAGAAATGTTTCTGTTGGAAGAAATAGAAAGAGCTATGTTTGGAATATTTTCTGAAAATTATATTCTCCCACTTTTGCCAGTTTCTGATAAAAACCCTTTTCAGAAAAACAAGTGTGCTTTACTGATAAACTCAATGCATTTTCTGAATACCATTATTAGTGTACCAACTGTGATTTCTATTTTGCTGGTTTAATGAAATAGCAGTTACAGGAAGAAAGGAAGGAAGGAAGGAAGGAAGGAAGGAAGGAAGGAAGGAAGGAAGGAAGGAAGGGAGGAAGGAAGGAAGGAAGGAAGGAAGGAAGGAAGGAAGAAAGGAAGGGAGGGAGGGAGGGAGGACATTTACCTATGAACTAAAAGCACATTCCTGTAAATGTTTACATAAAAGAAAGCCCCATTATGTTTTGAGTACTTTACGTCCAGATAATAATGCTTCAGGTGGCAACCTGAAACTTCAAAACTAAATGTGCTGGGAATAAGCTACGTTGACTTTGGCAGGCTCAATACTTCACTTCAGAGAAAATGTACTATAAATCTCTCAAATGGGAATTTTTCCTTTCCTTTCCTTTTGTTTTCTTTTTACTGAAGCTGTATATCTCACTGTATATCTAAAGGCAGAGAGAGAGAGAAAAAATTGCAAACAAATACATAGATAACAGGGGAAGGAAAACAAGTAGTTCTAAAAGCAGATTACAGCCCAGAGACATAAATGTGCCTTGTTATTGGAAGATGCACCTTCCCCTTTAAAGCATTGCTGGGAGCATAAAACTTCCCACAACATTCTGCATTGGTCACTGCATCTCTATAAGAAGGTGCTTTGTATCTCTGAGTTACCACAAGAGCCATTAGATGGGAGGGTTGCTATGGTAACTGCTCTCTCTCTTTTTTTTTAATTGAATAGCATAGTAAGTAGTCTTGTAAAACCCACCAACCCAGAACTTGCTATGGCCTCGAGGCAGCTTTAATTTAAGCACCTTCTCTTTTTCCCTCCCAGATATTGTGAAGCTTTTGCAGACATCTTAGCACACACACACATACATTCAACGACCCACACAAAAAGACACAGAGGTTGCCTTTGAAGCCTCCTGATACTGAAGTCCCAGCCTGCCGCTTCCAACACACAGGATTGTGACCATGGAGAATACTTAAGAAAATGTTCTTATTCTCTCCAATCTTCTCAGATGATATTATTGAGGGCTGCTCCTAACACTCACTGATTTCCGTTTTATCTTTATTGTACAGGTTTTTGAATATTTTGGCTTGTCTTGTTTTTTTTAAAAATAACAAATGCAATAGTAAATGTTTTATTTTACCCCTCCCTTATAACTGTCCACTAAATGTGTTGCTGGCTGGCCGGAGATTAAAGAAGTTGTAGTCCAACAGGTTGGGACTCATGGTTTGCTAGAGGTGCACTGCCTGTTTTGAAAGCAAGAGAACTTTCTTCACCCAATTCACCTTATCTTATAGTTGCTGAAAGACCCAGCAGGCCAACCATGAATGAGCTGAAGATTAACTTTTCCTGAAACCCATTTGCATTCTCATGTGCTGCAGCCATTAAATAAAACTTCAGTCAGTTGCAAATATCCCAACACACCATTGCTGCTACTTTGTCAGGCTGCTGCTATTGGTTAATCTGCATGATCTTCTTACAGTGGTATCTAGGTGAGCCACTGTTTCTTCCACTTCTTTGCAGAGGCAGCCTTTGCTTTGTCTTCTCAAATCTAGCCCTCTATGCATTTGCTCTAAAGGGTTGCTCTAGTGGGTTCAGAATTAGCCCATCTATCTCATTCTTTAAATTTGCTGTTCTAAGCTATTGCCAGATGTGGTTATCTGCTTAGCTGCTAGTTGTTTTTTTTTGTTTTTTGGTTTGGTTTGTTTAATGCAGTACTACTTTGCCTTGACGTGCCTCTTTTCTGTTCTTCATTTAATCCTTCTCAAAGGCCAGTTGGGCTCTTTGGTATTTAGTAAGTCTTCATGTTGTAATAGCTTCAGTGCATCTTATTCACTGTGTTTTAGATCATGGGTGTCAAACTTGCTGTATCACGTTGCCATCACGTGATTCTTTGTGACACTTTCCCCATTTGCAGAGCTGGGGTGGGCGTGGCCTGCATGTGACGCATCCAGCTGGCGGGCTTTAAATATTCTTCCAGTGAATTTTTTTTCTTCTTCAACTGTCTGGTATACTTTCAATATTTCATGCCCACCTATGTTGCTTGGTAAGTAGATTCTGTCAACATCAATGCATGGATGAAAGGCAAGATTCATTGTCATTATTATTCTGATCTTCCTATCCAGGCTTTTAGTTCTGCTTCAGTCCACTCCACTATTCCAGCTGTGTATCTAATGACTGGAATTGCCTAGGTGTTACTGGCTTGAGGGTATTTCCTTTTTTTGAGTATAGACTTTAAGATCTTTACTCTCATGATGCATTCACTCCTAACCTTTTTGATTTCAGTGCACTGGATGTTGTCAGCTTGAAAAATGCTCAAAATATTCATCCAGACTCTTGATGTTATATCCATAGAGACCTTAATTCCTTCTGTTTTCACTATTTTTCCTTGTATTGTTGTTATTATTTGTTATAGCCACTCCGCTACAAAAGATTCTTGACAGTTTATACATCTGAATTGCTATTAAGGCACAGGATTATCACAGTGTATGATTAAAAACCCAAGATGGCAGACATAATAGTACAACTGAAGTTCTACCTATTTTTTTTAGGGGCATCACACTTGCAATCCACAGGAAGACCTTGGATAACTTTGCTTTGACTGTTGACTTTTTGACCATACCTTGGGACTTTTTGACACCCTTATCAATATAAAGCAGTGTTTCTTAAACTTTTTCTCCCAGGATCTACTCCCACTTTTAAAAATTATGGATGACCCCAAAAGAACTTTTGTCTATACAAGCTATTTTTATTGATGGTTACCATATCAGAAATCAAAATGGACAGATCTGATGCTACCTCATCTCACCATGATTTAATGGGATTTTAATATTGTGTTATTTTTTAATATAGCTTGGCAAGTAATTTTGATTTTGTGGATCCTGTGAGGCCATTGGGGTAATCCCCTGGGGCTCATACTTTAAGAAGCACTGACATATAGGAAAGTAAGAATTCATAGGTTGATCATATTTTATATTTTACATACCAGACAACGGTTTGGGGTGAAATTGCATGTGACATTCTGAATAAGATCAAGGAAAATACTGTTCAGTCAGGTGGCATGAATAGATGGAGTAATTTTGAATAAAATGAAATAATTTTGAAGTGGGTGAAAAGGTCTAAACAAAGAACATCCAGGAGAGGAAATAGAACTAAAAATAAAAGCGCTAACATAATGTAAGAAATTGAAGTAAGAGAGTACTAGAAAGAATATTTTGGTGATTTGTATAGGAATGCTAATAATATCTCAAGAAGGGAATTGAAACACACACAATAAAAGTTAATATCTAAAGAAAAAAGATGAAAAGGAAGTTTTGTAATACTGAATTATGCTAAAAAAGGAATGTGAATAGGTTTATTTTCTATTCCCACTGATCTCTGACTTTTAAAATATAAGCCTCGTGCAACATTATCAGTGTTGGGCTGTGATGTATGCTACGTTTATCAGAATGCTGTAGAATTTCTCTAAAAACTACCTAGAAATAGCACAATAATTACAGATGGCTGTAAAAATGCTCGTTTACTTAATGCCATTTTTGCACTGAAAGGCCAGCAATGACCTTTATCCAACCATTACAGAAAATTACAGAAATTCTCTATGTTCTCAATAAGGAAACTTTTTGGTGCATATCTAAATGTTTCTTTTCTCTGTTTTGAAGACAAATGATCAAAGGACTTAGACATAATTCCATTCTCAATTCAATTCAATAGTGGATTCCATCATAGTACTCTAATTCCAGACTTTATCTTGCAGTCCTACTTAAATTTTCAGAAAACATTCTATCAGAAACCAGTTATAAAAAATACATATTTCCAGGACTCATTTTTGTTAATTATATGTGCCATGTATGCGCGTACAACTTACAATCATGCAGACATGTGGTCCTACAAACGCCTCCACGACATTTTTTTTTTTTATTTGAAAAACAAAAACAAATCCAAATATCATACGTATTTTGAAAGGATGGGAAGTGGAATAAATTATTCTTTTTAAATTCTTTATTCCGCCTGAAAAGGTCTGAAAAGGGCCTTCTTTAAATTAATAAAAGAAACTAAACATTCTAAAGTATATTTTAGAAGTGCTCTCCCAAATCTTTGCAAGGAATTTTTTCCTTAACCTTTTCATTTCAATCACAATTCTTAGGATGAATAAAGGATCCATACACCTTATATTCCACATATCCAACCTGTTCCCTTTTGTATAATCTTTTCTTTTGTATCACTGCAGCTGCATCTGAGCTGATTCTCTGTCTTTCTCTTTCTCTTTAGTGTAGGACTGACATTCCATATTTAAAAGGATTTTTAAAGAGAAAAAGAATGGCTTTAGCAAATAATTGTTTCATAGCCCAAAATCTTAAATACATTGTTAAGAATGTATTTCTAATTCAAAAACAAAGATAGTTTTCCCCATTCTCCAAATGAAGTTTGGGCTGAAAACTAATTTACATTAGGCTAATAAATTACTCCTCTCTATTTTTTTTTTTTGGTAATTCATTATATTATCTACTGATACAAACAATTTGTTTGAATCAAATGTTGAATCTATTGTTTAGCCAGATGCTTCTGTAAGTGAACGTGAAGTATTATTTTGAAAAAGCACAAGGTAGAATCTATGAGGTGTATTAACTAAAAAATTTTAAAAATCCTATTTTATCATCATGCTTAAGAGTACTTTCAGATGCTTTATTTGAACCATTGCAAACAAAATATAAACACTTTTTCTAGCTTTTTCCATTCTAAACCATTGTGGTATGTTTTATAATATATGGATTGGATGAGATGAAAAATGTGAATGCATTACAATGAATAATAATGAGGATCCCCCACTGATATTTCTACTTTGAAAACAATTGAAGTAGGAGGGGCAGTAAGAAAAAGAAATCTAAAATATTTCTTTAAGGGTTAGTTCAGCAGAAGCTCATAAGCTTGCCAGCAGGAGAATGCTAAAGAACACAGGCATTCAATACATTTGCTAATGATTTAAGGGCACCTCCCCCAGTACAAGCCAATGATATATATTAGACTACCACAATCATTATCCTATAGCAAAATGCCTTTTTGGTCTTTTTTGCTGCAGATAATAGGGATGGCTGTTCAGCATATCTGGAAGGTGCCCGTTTAGGGAAGACCAATTTTAAAGGAAATTTAGACTAGAAGTTGGGGGTGAAAGGCACATGAGAAGCCAATGCCACTTCTATATTGTTCCAGGAAAATGACATGGAAATGTCCAAGAAATTATCAGACTTCCTTATCCTTTCAAATCTATTTTCTCTGCAGTCCAGCCTTAGAAATGCAAATGAAAACAACATTTGGAATTGTTTAACCAAAAAATGTGTGTGGGGGGGATTTTGTTGCATTAAAAATTGTTAGTTAGGCTAACAATTTTATTATTACTTTTGCAGAGTTATTTGTAGAAATTTCAGTCATTATATAAACCATTGGTGAACACAACAGCTATCAGAAAGCAAAATACTGATTCATCAAGTCTAGGGACAATTTACAATAACTAAATATAAAAAATGTGCCTACTTTCTAAGCTACTTGAAAATGCTTCTAATGGAGGATATATATATACATATATGTATGTTTTCTTAATTTCTTTCATATATATATATATATCTGTTTTCTCCACACCACAAGCCAGGCAAACACCTGGGCACAAACAGATCCCCCCTGAGACCTCCAGCTCAAACACACCCCAACCAGGCACCCAGATGAAACCCAGCTTCCTAACTAATGATAGCCGTCCATTTACCCGAAGCCAAGCTGCACTAAAGGCCTCCAATAAAGTAACACAATGTTGCCAGCCAATCAAGATACAAAAAGAGCCAAAAAACAGACAGAAGATATTAGAAGCAGAACACAGCAAACTCCAAGACCAATAAACACAGACCAAGACTCTCAACCAATCAGGATGAAGAAAAAACCATTCTGGCACAGCAATAGGCTGCCCCAAATTTAAATCTGAAACCACTGTAAAAGTCTAACTCACAGACGAACACTATACACAGAAGCCTGATGATGGCAGATGAGATTCTGCTGAAACGTTGCTACAACTTTAAAAGCACCACTACTATGACGTGGGAAAATACCCGAACAAAGCTGAATTCCATACATATAAGTACCCGCGAAAACTTAAGAATGAAAGGTTCTCGCGGGTATTTGTGTGTGGATCTTTGGTTATTCGGGTTTTCTCCCGCGTAAGATTGGAAGTATCTTGGCAACGTTTTGATGAAGTCTCATTCATCATCTTCAGGCTTGGTCTTCAGCTCTGTGCTTCTCAGAGTAATATGAGCTTGCAGCTGCTTCTTCCTTTTAATTGCTAGTGTGGGTGTGATTTGATTGGGCGGGGGCTTGGCTGTGTTCTGATTGGGTGGGGGGGTGTTCTCATTGTTTGGGGGTTTGGCTGTGTTCTGATTGGTTGGGGGGGTGGCCATGTTCTGATTGGCTGGAGGTGTGTTCTGTTCAGGTGGGGGCTTGGTTGTGCTCAGGTTACCAGCTCAAATCCCCCAGCAACTAAGACTAACTATATGTATATATATATGTATACCAATATGTATGTATGAATACAAATATAAGAAAACAAATATATTAAGAAAACATTATATATATGTGTGTGTGTGTGTGTGTGTGTGTGTGTGTGTGTATATGTTTTCTGAGATTCTCGCGGGTACTTGTATGTGGATCTTTGGTTATTCGGGTTTTCTCCCGCGTAAGATTGGAAGTATCTAGGCAACGTTTCGATGAAGTCTCATTCATCATCTTCAGGCTTGGTCTTCAGCTCTGTGCTTCTCAGAGTGATGTGAGCTTGCAGCTGCTTCTTCCTTTCTTCCCCCCCATCCAATCAGAACACAGCCAAGCCCCCAGCCAATCAAGTCACACCCCCAGGAGCAGTTAAAAGGAAGAAGCAGCTGCAAGCTCACATCACTCTGAGAAGCACAGAGCTGAAGACCAAGCCTGAAGATGATGAATGAGACTTCATCGAAACGTTGCCTAGATACTTCCAATCTTACGTATATATATATATATATATATATATATATATATATATATATATATACATACATACATATATATATATATATGTGTGTGTTTTCTTAAGTTTTCGCGGGTACTTACATGTCTGGCATTCAGCTTTGTTCGGGTAGTCTAGTTCGGGTAGTCTAGACGAACACTATACAGAAGCCTGATGATGGCAGATGAGATTCTGCTGAAACGTTGCTACAACTTTAAAAGCACCACTACGATGACGTGGGAAAATACCCGAACAAAGCTGAATGCCATACATGTAAGTACCCGCGAAAACTTAAGAAATATATATATATATATATATAATTCAATTCACATCTATCGCAATAGGAAAGATTGTTCTTGAACCCAAATCAAAGCCAAACGACCAGACAAACTTACTTTCTGTATGTTACATTTTGGAAACTAGCTTTATAATTCTTAGGAGTTCAATAGAGTTTGACATCTGCGTTTTGTTTTCTTGTGGGATATGAGATCAAGTACAAATTAATACAGGCTAATATTCAGGATTATAGTCTGGCACATATTCCCTGTGTGCCAGTGGAAGTTCAATTAGTAAAACATTAATAAGAGATTTCAGTAAAGATTCTGTAAAAATCAATTGTTTTTGACATGGATATTTCAGTAATCCCTTTTGGGAGAGAGGGAGGGAGGGAGAATTATTTTGCACATAAAATATAACTGAAATTGAGTTTAAGTTAAAAATAAATGCCTTCATAAAAGCATAAATTTACAATGGTTCTGATATTGGTGTCATCTAATGATCTGATAAAATGAATTTCTTCAAAAAATAATCTTTCATTCCATTTCCAGACATGAATATATTCACAATTTTTGCCAGCTCCCCCAAATATTTACTAGTTTATCTTTGAAATCAGCATTTGTTCAGATATTCTGCAGAGACTCTGCTAAATTATTCTATTCCTGCAGAGCTTCTTCTGCTCATTTATTATGATGTGACATCAAGACACCAAGACTCAAGTAAAGATGTGAAGGTATTGGGGCTTTAACCTAGGAAAATGCAAAATCCAGTAGACTCTGAGTCCACTGTTCTGTCTTCGAACATCCCACCCAGCCAGTCTCTTATACTTTTAGCAGATTGAGCTGCACGAGAGCAAGTTGAGATGAATATCATGAATTCAAAATCTAAGTGATAGCAATTCTCCAATCAAAGCTCTTTTAAACACCATATTTAGTGGATCCAGTCAATTTTTTTATCTTTGCTTATAGTCGAGAGGTTATATTCCTTCAAAGATACCAACAGCCAACAGTTGCTGTATTTTGCTCCTTCTGCCCTTCTAGCAGGACTTGAGAGTTTATTGAAGCACTCTGATGTAGTCAATAGATTGTTCTGATAGTTAATTATATGATTTTAGTCAATTAGTTGTTAATATATTTGTTACATTTGTGCATTCTAGTAAATTACTGGATCAAACTTAACATAGGGGAAATAAAGGGTATTTATGGAAGGTTTTCCTAGCTCTTCTATTATAAGCAATGTATGTCATCAAATAGCTTTTCCAGATAACCTAGGATGGAGTAGAGCAGAGTTGTCTCACATTGACAACTTTAAGTTCAAGTCCAATAATTTCCCAGCTATAGCATGACTGGCTGGGGAATTCTGGGAGTTGAAGTCCATTGATCTTAAAATTGCCAAAGTCAGACAACTCTGGGATGGAGATGTCATCGAGAAAGGGGGAACTGTCCCAAGCTGAATAGATTTCTACCCAAGAGTGATGCAATCAGGATGCAACACTGAAGAAGTAAAAAATTCCATTCCTTAAAAGAAAAGTCCTGTCAAATTTTCTCTCTGCTCATTTATTTCCATCCAAGCCAACACTTTAACTTTGGTGAAAAGGAAGCACAACTTACTGAGTGTTTCTATTAGAAAAAAATTTAGAGCACTGTAGTACAATCTTCTTTGGTTCATTAACATATAAAAGTGTGGGAAATTGATTGAAAAATGAGCACATGTTGAATGCTGTGATTCAATATTTTTTAAAAGAATAATAATGGGGCCATCAGTGAACAAAGCCACTATAAATGCATACACATTTTAGAAACTGGAGAATAATTTGAGGCATTTTTTTTATTATGAGGTTGGTACTTAAGAATTTATCAATAAAATGCCCAAAACTGAATGCAAGGCATCAATTCAATGTTCAACCTCACTTTATTTTCCTCCATTTTATGAAAACAGAACAACCTTAGTTGATGGTTGCATTCTACTTTGTACAGGTATCAGCTCAGAATAGGATTTTTCTTGTTATGGATTTTGAGACTTGGTCATAAGCTAAAACACATGTAACACTTATGTCACCATTTTTAAAAATCAGGAGTTGGGCATTCCAACAATGGCTATGCTTCAGGGAAAAATCTCAGCAAATAGTTAAGAGGAAAGAATAAATAGCAATAGCACTTAGACTTATATACTGCCTCACAGTCCTTTACAACCCTCTGTAAGTAGTTTACAGAGTAACCATGTTGCCCCCAACAACAATCTGGTTCCTAATTTTACTGACCTCAGAAGGATGGAAGGGTGAGTCAACCTTGAGCCAGTGAGAATTGAACTGCAGCCAGCGGTCAGCAGAAATAGCCTGCAGTACTGCATTCTAACCACTGCACTGCCACAGCTCATATCTGCACAATATACACACAAGGTCTACAAAATCTTTTCATTTAAAAAGTCTATCTTTCCTAAGCTCATTTTGCTTTTTACAAATTTTAATTTTCAGTTGAATAATGATTTTACTATGATACATGATTTTCTCATTTCCACATATTAAAAATATGTTTACAAATATACATGTAACCAAATGTGGTCTTTTTGCTTATTGTGTTGCTTCTCCCAAAGACTTGAGCAATAGCTAGGGATAAGAAAGACTTTACTAAAACACAAGAGGACAATTCAAGATGGAAAGCTACCATGAGAACAAGGCATGAATAAAATAAAAAACAGATGAAGAGTCCAAAATTCCCATTTGATGTTGTCAACCCACTAGGGATTGCTTGCTAAAAGAAAAAAATCAGTAGCGAATTGATTTCTTTTTAGCGTGTTGCATATAGAACTCTCTGTTTTCACATCTTGGCTTATTCAGCAAAGATCAGAGGGAAAAAAGAAGATAAAAAGAAAAGAAAGTGCTAGAGTATCATTTTTGAAGTAGCAAAGTCTTGATGAAGTTTTATGATAATATAATTCTTAAAAAAAACCCCACACAACACTGTTCTAGTGAGAACACATGGTCTGTCCAACTAATACAAAGTTTAAGTTTCACTGCTTTTCCTACCTAGAACACTCCATTTTGAAGTGTCTTTTGTGCTTTTGTTCATCATAAGCAAGCTACAATACTGATCTTAATTTTCTCAAAAATGTTACTAGAATTCTAGGACATTTTCCCAGCAATCATAAAGTTTCTGTTGGTTGCATTCATTATTACTGTGTGTTTTAATGAACAGGGACATTTACTTGATGATATTAAAAACAATACTGCCTATGTTTTGTGTTATTAAATGTCTTTACTGATCCTGGATTTTTAAGCTCCCACCCCCTCCCCAAGTCAATAGCCATATTAAATTCAAATAAAATAACAACATTAATAATTTTGGAAATACTATCCAAATGGAATATAGAATTCAGATGGTAAATGACTCTTGATGGACACAGGTGGCCTAGAAACATGAATATAAATTAATATACCTAAGAATCCTGAGTAGCAAAGATCTATGTTCAGCATTTGAACATGAATATGAAATTGCAGTTGTTTAATTTTGGGAAGTAAAGGCATCTACTCTTTTCACTTCCTCTCTCTTGCTTTATTAGAAAATGTAAGTATTCCCAGCCAGGGGTGGGATTCAAAATTTTTAACAACCGGTTCTCTGGGCGTGGCTTAGTTAGTGGGTGTGGCTTGGTGGTCATGTTATTGGCTGATTGTGGCCAACTCAGTATCACTCACATCGAGGCATGAATCTCCTCGCCTGGCCTCTCATGACTGTGGGGATGCTGCAACAGTCATAAGTATGAAAAATGGTCATAAGCCACCTTTTTCAGTGCCATTGTAACTTTGAATGATATCTCCACACAAGCAAAGTACCAGCAAAGGAGGGGAAAAAAACTCCAGAGACATTCCTGAGACAGGAAGTCCTGCCAAGAATGTAATAAGGGTTAACGGAGAAGCAGTTTCTGTAAGCAACGCCAGAATGTTTCTTTCCTGCCTTCCTTACAGGATTAGGCCAGTAATTTCTCTTAACAACCAGTTCTCTGAACTGCTTAGAATGTTAACAACCAGTTCTAGCAAATAGGTGTGAACTGGTAGAATCCCACCTGTTCCCAGCTTTAACTCATGCCAAATGCTTGAAGTATCTTTTGGTCAGGGTAGTTGCAAAGGAAATTCTCCTTCAAAGGGAGCTTTCATTGCACATGTAGGACAACGGGTGTGCAAAAAGTGCAGGTGTGTAGATGGGTGTTGAAGATCGGCTTTTGTGAGTTATTACTTTGTGTGAGATTTGTTCTTGTTTCATGCCATGCCTAACCTCCAAATTCCCACAGCAATAAGCGGCTGCAAGCCACTTGTTGGTTATATTTTCTAAAATGATGGCTGTTGCAGAAACCCCCTTTCCAAAACAGAGACAACTCTCCATCTTTCACTTTCCCCTTCCCGTTCCCATGGAAGAAGACTTGGACTGATTGGCACCAGGGATACATCCATGCACAGACCAACTATTGCAAAGTATTTTGCGGCCTGTGGTAAAAAAAAACAAGATGGCGTCCCTTCCCTTTATGAAAGCCAGTTGATATGATGGCTAAATGATGGGGTAACATATTTCACAACCTCAAAGGTGAGAAATTAGTTGAGGGAACTCAGGATCAGCAGCATCTTCTCTTTCAACAGTCACAAAGGTTCCTGAAGGCTGCTGTCATGACCCCCTAAGCCATTGCTTCCTTTGCTCTAAGAAGAAAATGAGCCCCATCCATATAGCAAAAGAGGGGGTACTCTGGCATGAATTTTGCCCCCCTCCCTTTCTGTGGAACTGTCTCCAAGACAAAGAGCTACCTAGAATAAACTTTGTACTTTCTTTCTCTTTTGTCCATCCCCAAATTGACTGTGAAGAAATGTTGGCTGGTCTAAGAAACCGCACTCAGGATTTTGGATTGGAGCTGTGAGAATACTCACGGGAGACAACGGTATCGTCATGCCTTGCATAAACAATTGCAGCTCTGTGAAACTCCATCCTTGTTAGTCAGATTCTAGGATGGAGCTCCTGGCTTGCCATGGTTACTTGCCTTTCAATCCAACGGCTTCCCCCTCTGCACCGCTAGCCTCTGCCTTTTGGGCCAAGCTGTTTTTGCAGGCTTGGCAGTGGTTCGTTCTCATGTGAACTCTTGCCCTCTTTTTCATCTCGTCCAAATTTTGCACTAAAAGAACTTTCAACCGATACCTTTTGTTGCCCAGAATTCCACAGGGATGCAAGAATGAAGTTGGGGATCTTCTTGCGGTAATGAGCTCAAGTGACTGTCTTCTTCCTCTGAGTAACCAGCACCTGACAATGAGAGGCATGCGTGGGAAGGTTGGGAACAAAAACACAAGAGCACAAGATGCTCGCCAGTTCTTGGAGCAAAATCCAAAGAAGAAAGAGGGCACACACAAATGTTCTCTCTCCTCCCTCCCTCCACTCCCTCCTCCAGGCCATTTAGGAGATTTACTTACATTTAACATTTCCAGAACCCCCTTGCACTTGAGGACAACACAGCTGAAACCTGGGTAAAACACTGCTCTGATTCTGAATGATGAATCCTTCTCTTGTTCCTCACTCCTAGGCCTGGGAGATGGTCTGGAGCCAATATACAGCTGGAGGGGGGACGGAGGGGGTGGGAGAAATTCCCATCCATTTAATGATGCAAAATGGATGTCGAGTGGAGTGCAAGCTATCCAGCCTAGTTTCCTAAAAGCATTTTGATTTTTGAAAAAATACCTTTTATATTGTATTAAAAAGACAGAAGGGTGAATCTCCTCTCTCAGAAACTTGGGAGGAATGCACTGAACATGAAGATCTTAATTAATTGTATGATACAGGGGGTCCTCGACTTAGGACGGTTCGTGTAGCAACTGTTTGGAGTTACAACGGCCGTGAAAAAAAGTGACCCATGACTGTTTTTCCACACGTACGACGGTTGCAGCCTCCCCTTGGTCATGTGATTGAAATTCAGAGGCTTGGCAACTGACTCACATTTACGACGGTTGCAGTGTCCTGGGGTCACGTGTGGTTGGCTTTGGCGACCTTCCTGACAAGCAAAGTGTTGTGTCATGGGAAAGAAGGAGCCAGAGACAAGGGATCCTCAATCAACGTTTTACTGGTAAGTACTCAATTCCAACTGCAACACAACAAGGGCTAATGGCTGGTGGGCTCCCTTATATAGTGGTAGCCTGCCACACCGTTAGCCAATTAAGTAACTGTATTTTCCTGCACTACTAACGGCAGGCTATTCTGTGTCTGCGGCTGTGCGGACACAACACGAAGTCAATGGGGAAGCCAGATTCACTTAATAACAATGTTATTAATTTAGCAACTGCAGTGATTCACTTTAACAGCTGTGGCAAAACAGGTTGTAAGATGGGGCAAATCTCATTTTACAACTGTCTTGCTTAGCAACAGACATTTTGGGCTCAACCGTAGTCATAAGTCAAGGACTACCTGTACAATCTCTGATTTGGCTGATGGTCTTATATTTTACATGTAAACACATAACATGCAGGAGAAGAAAGGAGGGGTTTCCAGGGCATGATAAACCAGGTCAGGTAGTCAGTCAGAACTGACTACCTTTGGAGGGTGGGAGCTGCATTCAGAAGGCATTAAAGTAAATAATTACACCAGGGTGAGTGTGTGTGTGTCTGTCTGTGACTGAGAGACCAGTACTTGAAGCTGCAAATTCAACAGCAGCATACAGAGGGGCCACAGGAGGAGTTCAAAATAAATTGTGTTTATATGAGGAAATTTTACAGGTAGTCCTCAGCTTACGACCACAATTGAGCCCGAAATGTCTGTTGCTAAGCTAGACATTTGTGAAGTGAGTTTTGCTCCATTTTATGACTTCTCCTGCCACAGTCAATTCAGGTGTTAAGTTAGTAACACGGTCATTAAGTTAATTGACGTTCCCCATTGACTTTGCTTGTCAGAAGGTCGCCAAAGGGGATTACGTGACCTTAGGACACTGCAGACATCATGAATATGAATCAGTTACCAACTATCTGAATTTTGATCACATGGCTGTAGGCAGAGGTGGTATTCAGCAGGTTCTGACCAGTTCTGGAGAACCGGTAGCGGAAATTTTGAGCAGTTCAGAGAACTGGCAAATACCACCTCTGACTGGAGATTTTACAGTATCCTTCCCCTGCCATGCCCACCAAGCCACACCCACAGGACCGGTAGTAAAAAAAGTTGAATACCACCACTGACCATAGGTGAAATGGTCATATTGAAAAATAAGTCTTAAATCCCTTTTTTCAGTACTGTTATAATTTCAAATGGTCACAAAATGAACTGTTGCAAGTCAGGAACTACCTGGAAGGAGCCCTTGGGGATCTAGAGAAGACGGTACAAATGCCAGATGGCCTGTTGTCTTGCCCGCCATGTCTTGTTCGCTGGAAAATGGCCTTCTCCTCAGATGGAGAAGGTAGCTTTCCCCTTTCTTCCCCTCTCCTCACCTCATAAGATGTTCTCTACCACCAGTTTTGTGTGGGAGGCATAAACTTAGCCAACTCCCACTTAGGAATTTTTTTAAAAAAAGAATTACTTGCTGGGTTCTTTGGGGAACAACAAGCGTGATGCTTTCTTGCAGGAAGATCCATGACAGGTGAATGACTGTCAGAACAAAAGACAGGCCGTGTGTGTGTTTGCGTCCTTCGCTGGACAATTGTATTTTGGAGCAGACAGGAATTGCAATTATTTTCTAACAAGTCTGAAGTGGCAGAGGAACTTCGTCTTTCTTCAGCTCTGAAAACCCTGGTGTGGTTTCAGAAGCTCAGTGCTATCAAAGAATAGAGGCTTTTTCACTGGTGCTTCCTTGAACATGATGCAGCCATTCTCATGTGACCTTAGTATTGTAATTTTACCCCTTTATTTTGTGAGCTGCTCGTAGAACAATGGATGAAGTCCCATGTTGCACGAGGGGTTTTTTTGTATGTGGGTGATTATATAAATAGAATAAGTAAGTTAGAAACTGCCATTCTTTCAGAGCATGTATGACAATAAACACAGTTCAACTCTACCACCAAAACCAAAACCTCAAAAGAAATTCTCTATAGCTAGAAAAACTTGACATAAGTTCCATTTTGTAAGGTTATTCTTTACTTCTCAAGTCAGCACTCAGCTACTTAGATTTGTGAATTGTTCTATAAGGTATAATTCATTACAGATAGTCCTCGACTTATAACAGTTCATTTAGTGACCGTTCCAAGTTACAACGGCACTGAATAAAAGTGGCTTATGACCATTTTTCACACTTACGACTGTTGCGACTTCCCCAGGGACACAAAATTCAGATGCTTGGCAACTGGTTCATATTTATGATGGTTGCTGTGTCCCAGGGGGGGTCATGGGATCCCCTTTTGCGACCTTCTGACAAGCAAAGTCAATGGGGAAGCCAGATTCACTTAACAACCATGTTACTAACTTAACAACTGCAATGATTTACTTAACTAGTCTGGCAAGAAACGACGTAAAATGGAGCAAAACCCACTTAACAAATGTCTTACTTTATCAAGATAAACTTTGGGCTCAATTGCAGTCATAAATCAAGGACTACCCCTATTCAGGGGTAGGCTTCAAAAATTTTAGCAACAGGTTCTCAGCCTGGTTGCTGAGTGGGCGTGGCCATGGTGGGTGTGGCCTAGTTGGCCTCCTGCACCATGGGGGGGGGCATATTTTTGCTCTCCCCAGGCTCCAGAGGATTTCCTCGAGCCTCTGGGAAGGCGAAAACAACCTCTCCAGGCTTCTCTGGAGCAGGCCTGTTTCCGGCCTTCCTGAACTTCTGGGAGCAGTGGTGGGATTCCAATTATTTTTACTACCGGTTCTGTGAGCGTGGCTTGGTGGGCATGGCAGAAGAAGGATACTGTAAAATCTCCAGTCAGAGATAGTACTTACCGGTTCTCCGAACTACTCAAAATTTCCACTACCAGTTCTCCAGAACTGGTCAGAACCTGCTGAATGCCACCTTTGTCTGGGAGGCCCGTTTTTCACCCTCCCCAAGCCTCCACGCACAACCTGCCCTTATCTGCATCCAAAACGGGCCATGTAGAGACTCCTAGAAGAGGGAGGGTGGGGTGGGCAGGTGGACAGGACCAACCAGGAGTAGGATTTGGGAGTTCTCCAAACTCTACAGAATCTTAGCTAGAGGATCTCCTGAGCCCCTGCAAACCCCCAGCAGCCCACCCGTGCCTGTATTCTCACAACGCATACAACCTCATGGACTTATTCTGGCTAGCTCAGCCATGAGTTTTCATGATCATTTACAAGACCACTGGACATTTTCTGGTCACTTTCTGAACCAGTGAAAGAAATGTATGTGTGCTTAGTAGTGCTAACTTAAAGTGACATGCATTACCTAGGAGACTAAGAGAGGAAAAAGAGGCATGACTTTAAAGGAAAATCGACACAGGAAAGCACAAAACCGAGCACAATCAATAGCATATGGAGTAAACTAAAGAGGAGGGGGAAAAAAAAACTTTTAAAATGCTGTTGCTTAAATATCCAGGGTATTGCAAGAGAACAGCTCAAAGCAAAAGAATTTGTAGCAAAGTGATACATTCTCAACATTACAGAAACCAGGCTAAAAGTTGCATTGGGGAATAAATGCAAAAACAAAATATAATAAAAGTACATGGTTCATTAGGGTTGTACAAAGAGCTGAAAGATAAAAAAAAAAAGTGATTCAGAATGAATATAAGCCTGCATGTAGTATCTGTCGGAAACGCCTTTAAATCAAGTACAGGCAGTCCTTGCATATAACAGTTCATTTAGTGAACATTAAAGTTACAACGGCACTGAAAAATACTCACTTATGACCATTTTTCAGTTACATTCTTTGGCGCATCTCCATGACCATGTGATCAAAATTCAGATTTACTTATTTATTTTATTTGTCAAGCAATTATAAGATAACAGGTATAGGTATAAACATGGTTATGACTACATGAAATGGATACATATAAGAAAAAAAGAAACAATAGGACAGAGACGGTTGGCATGTTGGTGCGCTTATGCACATTCATACTTATGACCATTGCTGTGTCTCAAGGTCATATGATCACTTCTTGCAACCTTTTGACAAGCAAAATCAATGGGCAAGCCAAATTCACTTAACCGCTAACTAACTTACCAATTGAAGTGAGTCACTTAACAACTGTGGCAAGAAAGGTCATAAAATGAGGCAAAACTCACTTAATAAATGTTTCAATTCACAAATTTTGGGCTTAATTGTGCTCACAAGTGGAAGACTACCTGTACAGCTTTTCCCAGAAGTGTGCATCATCTGTAGAGGGCATCTGTCCGAGCCCAGGAAAAAAAAACAAATACCAGCAACTGCTTTAAAAGATTCCAGATGCTGCCTACAATATACACCCCCATGACCTCTGAGTCATATATGACTTTTTTAAAACTGCACCTCTGCACAGCACTATTATTTATTAAAATGTACAAGGCAAGAAGAAATTACATGCAACAACTATATATATCAATGCCATCGATTTATTCGACACAATGACATGTGCGCTGTATAATCTTTGTGATGAAAAGCATTTGTGCTTTTTCATTCAGAATGCTGGACCGTATCATGCCAAAAGTGTTACAATGGAAGAATAATGTTGGTTTGCAAACTGCAAACTAGAAAAAAAATATATCAGTTAAATGAACTACCTCATAATACATTGTTCAAGTGGTGATTTTGTGGTGATCTAAGGCGCACGGACTAATACACAGTACCATCAAAGCCTATGAGATGAAGCTGGCACCAATGTTCTTGCTATCACTGAAGTGGTAACTAAGCCTCTTTGTCATAGCTTGAGCTATTTCACTGACCTAAGCGCTCCACTTTTCTCCTTCATTATGTTCCGTAGATTTGTTGGTTGATCTTTGATCATTCCAATTTAGTTGGCTTCAAGGAGATGTTATTCTAGAACCGTTGAGTGGCTTGTGGAGTTTGATGGTAGATATGCTTCTTTTCACTCTTTGCAGCATTTAAGGTAGAACAAGAGTCTGTCTTATTCCAAAGACAATGTGAACAACAGATTAAAGATGACTACATTTCTGGGTAACAAAGATCTGCTGAAGACATCTATACTTTTTATGCTAAATGACTTATGGTTAAATCAATAGCAACCAACTTACTATAAATACTGAGATTTATACTGTGTGTGTGTGTGTGTGTGAGAGAGAGAGAGAGAGAGAGAGAGAGAGAGAGAGAAGATTTGTTTTTATTTAGTAATATATGATATCCTTTATTATTTCTATTCAGGTATTTGAATAGCACATAGACGTGGATTCAAGCTGACACAGCTTGAGTTTCTCCTATAAGTGCTGTCTATAGATACTGAGATGATAGAAGAGTACATTAGACACAATATTTTATTTTACTCTTCAGCTGCAATCGCTACCCCTAATGATCTACCTGCCAGTAATTCCCACCTGGAGAGGTCTATACATTACAAAGAGAAATAAATGAAGGCATTATGGTAAGGAGCCTCTTGCTGGGAAAGGCTTGACATTGCTGTGGTTCACTCTGCATGTGTTCAGGACTCTAGATTAGTTTGAGGATCAAGAGATGTCTTCTTGTCCAGGGAGTAAGAAATAGTAGAAAGGGCAGCTTTTTTTACATGATACGTTACAAAATTTGTCTAAGTCATGGGAGCCACAAGGACCGGATCAGAGCTGCATAGTGGTAATAATTCAGTATATAAAGAATTTTCTGAGAGGTTTGTGATAAGAGATTAAACAGCACAAAAGATTGGACTTTCCAAGGCATGACTGTAAAGTGTGCAAGGAAGCCTAGAAAATTCAAGAAGTACGGTTGTTTGTTTGTTTGTTTAAAACCCTTTCATAGCCACCCATTTTAAAACAGCTCTGAGCAGTTTACAGCCAATAAGCAGAGGAGTTGTCTAATCTTTGATATTATCGTTTTTCCTTTCAGCAATTGCAGTTACTGGGATCATATGAGGACAGTGCTAAGAAACAGATTTGTGACAGACGAATTCCAGCCTGTCTTAAATCTAAGATTTATACAACCATTCGCCCTGTTGCACTGTATGGCACTGAATGCTAGGCAGCAACAAAAGGGACCAAAGCTATCTCCATGCCATGGAAATGTGAATGCTCCATTGGATATCAGGTATCTCCCTTCTTGACCACTTCACAATTAATGACACCATTCAACAACATTTTAGTGTGGCCTCAATTATAGAGAAGTTGAGAGGCCACCATTGCCAAGACTTCCTACCTAGAAGCTAATGTCCGGCGACTTAGCAGGCATCCAAAACAGAGATGACAAGACACCATCAACAAAGATATGCAAGCTACGGGCCTGTACCCTGGAGACCCTAACCCTAAGAAACAGAATTAAATTATGGTATTTTATCATTCAGAAAAGTCCTAAACTTACTTATTGAGGTACTTACTTACTTTTTTATTTTTCATATTCTGTATCAACCATCTCCCTCACAGAGGCATTCTGGGTGGTATACAATAAAACATCAAAATATTAAAAAATAATGTTTAAAAGTAAAAATTTCAGAATTAATTTTTTGAAAGGAAGCAAGAATAATAAAACCTTGTTAAAAATTAATAACAAAGGGGAGGGGAGGGTTCTCTTTATGACCATGCCAAGTGGGAAAAAATGATTTTAATTTTTGGACAAGAAAAAAATACAATTCGGTAGTTGCCAATAACTGTTCCGAATATGCAACACATTTTCTAGCCTTTATCAAGGATCTGCCAACAAAAAAAGGAGGTATTGTACAAAATATTGTGTAATTAAGTTGATTTCATATAAAGATAGGCAATAGCTCTACACTGTAGTCAATAATAAGCCAGTCATTTGTTTGAATGGGAAAGAGCAATAAGCAATAGCAGGCATAGTCTGTGATAGAAAGTGTGACAGCATTTTGTTCATTAAATAGATGCCCAAGTAGAAAAGCCACATGCTGAAAATCATGCTTTAGCAGAAAACACATAAATTGCAATATATTCTTATCCATGTTCAGAAACAGGTTTCTCTGTATTCAAGAGAGAATATTCATTTGTAAGTTCATTTCAGAGGTGCTACAAAAGTACCTGGTCTATGCAATGATGCATTGTGGTGAGAAAAAAAATTGTTGCGAAAATAAACAGTGATTCTCTCTGTTGCTTGGTGCAGTCTTTAAAAAAAAAAAAAAAAACACAGCTCTATCTTTCATTTCAGGCCCATCACGTAGGTGACTGAATAATGTAACCTGACAGAAGAGGATTCACTTATCTTATTTTTCAAAATCGTTTTTAAAAAATACACTTCATTTTTTTCTGACCTTTCTTTCCTGTAAAAGCTTGCTTTTTAAAAAGTAGCTAAAACAAAATTTGGTTTGATTTAATTTAATTTAATTTAATAAATAGTCTTTGAACAAAGAACTGACTGAAGAAATAAAGGGAAATATTTGCAAGAGATACTTCTCCTCTTTATATCTAATACAGCCCAAGTAGGCTATTGCTTAAGGCAGAAAATGGTTGTGGGGGGTGGAACCAAGTGAAGTTTTAAGGGCAAATTACCGTATCTGAAATGTAAGATAGTGTGTATATTTGTGTTTGAGATATCAACATTTGGGCCCTAAGATCTCTTCCAGATATCACAATTTGCAGTTTGCAATCCACAATTGATTATTATTTAGCATATGATTATTGTATTTATTGATAATAGTTGGTTTGTCATCATAGAACAAACCACAGCCAGAAAACATAGCATCATAGACCTATCCAGCATTCTCTTCTCAAAGTGATAAACCAGGAAAGTCAACTTTCTTAACAATATAAAACAGAAATGGCATTATTTATTATACAGAAACATGTTATCCCTTATTCAGTTTATGAAAGCCAGATCCATATCCTCTGCATTCACACTGAAATTCACAAATCAATTTGTTGTCAGTCCTTTACACAATTTTTGTTGTTTTTATTTTGGTGAGTTTTCTTTTTCTTTTTTCATTTTGCACAATCTGATATCATCACAACTGTAGATATTGGTTTGCTCAATTGGTCTCAGAACCTATTGGTCTCAGAACTTGTTGTTAACCTGAGTTGATCTAGACAACTCCAGCTGACCACAGGATTCCAGAAAAAATATAGAGAAAACTAAATATTTTCTGAGATCTATTGGCTGTTTGAATTTTTGAAGTCCAGATCTGATAGTCCTAAGTAATACCAAAGTTTAGTCAGACAGATGGTAGAAGATAGATAGATGGATGGATGGATGGATGGATGGATGGATGGATGACAGGCAGGCAGGCAGGTGGGCAGATAGACAGATAGATTCATTCAATGGAAACAGTTCACACACACCTGTAGAACTCATTAGTCTATGAAAAAAAATCATTTTAATATTTCTGCTTTTGTTTTCTTAAAATACTTCAATTCTCTATTAACCTGCAAAAGGTATCTAGCAATCAAGTGATAGGGGCCAAATTAAAATTCTGTGACTAATAAACCATACTTGATATAGGAACAGAAATTCCAAATCTCTTCAGATTTTACCACTAACTCTGAATCTAGAATTTAAGCACTGTTGCAAGATTAGGCCATTAAACTATCCTTTGATGCTGTTGTGATCATTTGTCTATGTATTATTTTTAGAAAAATTAACATTCTAGAGTCTGACCAAAGCTCTAGGCAATATGGTTCAAAGAGGGCACATGAAGAGAGCAGTATTCAGAATTACACAATTGCCAGCTGCATGTCCTTAGGAAGTTCACAAGGCTGCCCTAAATGGTGATTGCCATTTTTTGACGTTGTTTTCTAGCAGTCATATACTGGCATGTTGCCTGTTAAGTCCAGAGGCAATAAATGCTGGTCTCTTCACATGCCTCTAGTAACCATGGATAATCTGGTCCTCTATAAAATATCTAGCTCTCTTTTAAAATCATCCAAATTGGCTGCTATTACCACAGCCACTGCCAGAGAAATCTACAGTTTAACTAAAGGCTGGGGGTGGGAGGAGTATTTCCTTCTACTGAATCCCCTTGCATATAGTTTTTATAGATGTCTTCAAGTTCTAACAATGTGAGGCATGAAGAAAAAAAGATCTCCATCCAAATTATCTGTGGTAGCAAAAAGGTTTTGCCTTAGCTGTCCTAACTCACCATCATTACCAACAAATGAATCCTAACTGCTTGACTGTTTCTTCAGAGGGGAACTTCCTTAATCTTTTTATTAATTCCCCCCCTTCCACACCTTTTAAACTCTATAAAAACTTTCTTAAGGTGCAGTGCCCAGAATATTAGCTGGTCCTTTGAAATAGACCAGATAAGAAATCTGATTCCTAGAACTATCCTGCATTAAGGATAGGCTATAGAAGGGGTGTCAAACTCATGTCACAGTAGCATCGTGTGATGTAATGGGACTTTTTTCCTCATCACTAAACCGGGCATGGGCGTGGCCGTCCTGCGGGCCAGGAGTTTGACAGGCCTGGGTTATAGTAATAAAATCTTGCAGAAGTAAATGTGCTTTAACTTCCCCTCCTTTTTACATCTCATAAATCAGAGAGGAGCCTGCCAGATTTTTCTTAATGCAAGTAGTCCTTGCCTTAGGGCACAATTGATCCAAAAATTTCCATGCTAAGGGTTAGGGTTACAGTTAGGGTTAAGTGAGTTTTGCCCCGTTTTACTTTCTTGCCACAGATCTTAAGTGAATCACTGCAGTGGTTCAGTTACTAACACAGTTGTTAAGTGATTCTGTTACTAACACAGTTGTTAAGTGATTCTGGTTTCCCCATTGGCTTTGCTTGTCACAAAAGGTGATCTCGCATGATCCTAGGAACCCTGCTATTGTCATAAATGTGAGCCTGTTGCACATTGTCCAAAATTTGATCATGTGACCATGGGGATGCTACAACGGTCATAAGTGTGAAAAACAGGCGTAAGTCACTTTTTTCGAGGCCATTGTAACTTCAAATGGCCACTAAACAAATGGACTACCTCTACTACCTTGTTTCTGAGGGGAAAAAAATTCCCCATGACCCAATTTGCAAATGGAGACCAAACAAATGTGCTTGAATCCTATTTATTTGAACGGTGCCAGGAGGAACAGACTCCAAGGTCTGCTCCTGCCCACTGAAGGTAGGTGCCAAATCCCAATCACAACATGGCTTGAATTTCCTATTTGTCATAAGATAAGCAGAATAATACAGTGGAGGTTGGCACGAGACAGTTTTTATGGTTAGTTACTTTGCAGTTCCCGTTTAAATTTACAAGTGCTGATTCAAGATAACTCATGAGTCAGCATATGCAAACAGATAAGCAAGGTATTAGGGAGGCTTAGATGAGTTCAGGGTCCTTGACAGTTTGGAGGTTTTGATTCATGTATTTGTTTTACTCCTTCATTACCCAGGGTTTCAGCCCTGTTGGCTTATATAGAATAGAATAGAATAGAATAGAATAGGATGGGATGGGATGGGATGGGATGGGATGGGGTGGGGTGGGGTGGGGTGGAGTGGAGTGGAACAGAACGGAATTCTTTATTGGCCAAGTGTGATTGGACACACAAGGAATTTGTCTTGGTGCAAATGCTTTCAGTTATATATATAGTGGTTCTTGACCCTTAAGTTTGTCTCTGTGATTCACTCCACATAAAAATGTGGATAGTTTATGGATATCTACAGTATGTAATGCTCCAAGATTGGTCTCACCATAGATTTATATACTGACACTATAATATTGGCAATTCTATTTTTCAATTCCCTTCCTAATTAACAGAAGCATGGCATCTCCTTTATAATTCTTTCCAACTCAACCAAATGTTGGAAACAGATTACATAAAATGACTCAGGACTCTCTCTCTCTCTCTCTGTCTCAGCTGTAAATCCAAATCTTTTGTATACAAGTAAAAATATACATCCCAGAATATGCATCCTGAGAGACCACACTTTGCTGATATGAAAATGAGCCATCTAGCTATACTATTTTTTGGTTTTTTACAATTAGTTAGAGATAGCTGCAGGGGCAATGGGGGGGGGCTCAAAAAAGACAAAATGGTGGTCATGAGTTTGAAATCGAAGCCCACCCATTTTATGCATTTCTATAAAAGAGGTGGAGCTTCACTGACATAGTTGGAACCATCATTTGACTTTATTTGATTAATCCCATGGATACCCCTGTCTGTTACCAATCCATTACACAACTTGTCATTCTATTTTGTGAAGTATACAAGACCTACAGGCCATCTTTATCTATTTATTGAGAAAATGGTGTGATGGGAGGTTAGTGAGACATGATATACTTCTGTGAAAATCAAGTTTTGTGCATTTTCAACAAGCTCTTTTTTTAATGTATGGTCATTTTCTTCTTAATAATTTTCTTCTTTAATTTCTTTTATCACCCATTGATCCCTTATTAAAAGTTTAGAGAGACTTGCTATTTTCCAGTTGTTAACTGGATAAAATCACCTAACAACTAATGTGATAATGATGATGATAAAGAGGAGGAGATTGAAGCATCTGTGTAAGGAAAACTGTATGGAACTAGGCTTGTTGAATGTTGATTGAAAATATTCCCTGATTTTTCATATGCGCAAATACATGCAAGGTATCTTAAAGATTCTAAAATAGAAGGATTTTATGATAAATTGACTGATTTAGACAGGATTTAGACAGGTACTGATGAAAAAGTGATTAAAAAACTATATAGTTATTTGTTGGAAATTAAATTAGAGAAAGAACAAGTTAAAGAAACAATGATTGCTTGGGGGAAGAATTTTGGATATGGGATTGATTTAGAGAAATGGCAAAAATTGTGGTCACAAAATTATAAAATGACAATGTCAACAGCATATAAAGAAAATTTGTATAAGATGTTTTACAGGTGGCACTTTCCCCTGACAAGAATAGCAAGAATGTTCAAGAATAAATCTGAAAAGTGCTGGAAATGTCATCAGATACCTGGCTCATATTACCATATGTGGTGGACTTGTGAGGAGGCCAGGAAATACTGGACTAGAATTCGCATATGGCTGGAAAAAATGACAAAGAAACACATAGATTTGAAACCGGAGATTTTTATTGGGAATCGTACCTGATATATATAATAAAAATTTAAAGTATTTGATTGTAAATGTATTAACAGCAGCTAGGATTGTATTTGCTAAACATTGGAAGAGTGAGAAAATACCATTAGAGGAAGAAATTATTAAGAAAATATTGGAATGTGCTGAAATGAGTAGATTGACATTTGAAATTAGAGAACAAGAAGATAAACAATTTTATGAAGTTTGGGATCTTTTTTATAAATGGTTAGATAATACAATAGAATAATAGAATATTTAGAAATTTAGGAAATAAGGAATATATAATTTTTCTTGGTTTTGATAATTTTTAAGAATATTTTATTAAGATAGATTTGGTATGATTCTATGATTTGTTATAAAATAATTTAATTTAATTATAGTTATCTCGCTTAAGTATGAATTAGTAAAATTATAGTCAAATGATTGTTCAATAATGATATTGGGATATTTTATTGATGATGGATAATGTGAGTTATTAAGTAATATAATTATTTTGATGACTATGAAATGGATGCACAAAAGGGAGTGGTAAACCAACCGATACACTGTAAATTTATGAAGAATGATATAATTTTTTTTTTGTTATGTTTTATATCTTATATGTTTTTTGTCTGTCGTTAAAATCAATAAAAATTTTACCAAAAAAAAAAAAAAATTCCCTGATTTTGAAGATATCTAGACAGCCTTGCCCATCCAGAATCCCATGTATGACTGAATTACAGGAAACTTTAGTACATAATCACCCACAAAATGCATGTAGAAGCTTAGGTTATATTGCTTAAAATTCTGAGGAAAGATAATTTTTATTCTCTTCTTTAGAATGAAGGGGGATATAAATCATTACTTGTTTTCACAGCAACACTCCTCAAATTTGTAGATACTATATGTGGCAAATCAAACGGATGCTTGGAAAGGCAGACCATATGTCACACTGAGTTACTGAAAAAGCAACAAGCCTCCGTTCCCAAAGATTCTTAAAAGATAAAATTTTATGCTCAGTTAAAATGGAAAAGAACATTATGCTTAAGGATAAACTAATTTAGTGTGCAGCTCTTTGTTGCCAAATTGCTAGTGAGCGACACACTCAGGCCACCTAAGGAAAAAAAGAGAAAAAGAAGAAGGGAAAATGTTTACAAACTGTAGCAATCATATAAAGAAATGTTGTTCAAGTTCAAGTTGTTCATCCTTATATAACATGCTACTTAAATGTTTTATTGTATATTAGAACACAAGATTAAAGGAATCAAAGACACAAATATTTACTGACAATCCAAAGGAGATAATTTTGCTAAGAACCTCATTTAGATGTTGGCAGTTTCCACATTTTAAAAATATACCTGCATTCTGTGTGATGCTTTCGTCCTCAGAACTTCAATTACAGTTACAGTTTTAAAATATGTTTCAGTTGAGTAAAATACAGATTTGGAACTTGCAACTTTACTAATTTCATTTGATTGCAAGATTCATTTCAACCACAATGATCAAATTAGTACTGGTTTCCCAGAAAGTATCTAAAGCAGATTCACAAATGAACATTTGGCCGACAGAGGACTAAATCAGACAGTATCCAAACAACTCTAACTTCTCCCACAAAGTTAGTTATTCCATGACAAAATATTGTCTGAGAATCATTTCATTTCTCTTTTCCCAAGTGTCATTAATGAATTGTTTTATTACAAAGCAACACCAGATGTTTGCGATCTGCCTTGTTTCAGCTTCCATTTCACACCAGTGAATATTCCGTAGTTAATATTTCATTCTTTTGCGTGGAATTTGATGCTGGCACCATCAAAGTTGTTATGCCCCCTCCCAAGTCTATTTTAGAAGCATATATTAATAAAGTGACAGTCTGTGACATATTATAGCAATTGGGAGACTTTTTTTCCCCATCCTTGCCATACATTTGAACATGGCCTTTGATGTTTTTGAAGGCTTTTCTTTCTACTGTCATACTTACCTTCTTCACTTGCTCCTCAAACAGGATTATCAACCGCTTGTATAAGAAATGCACTTTTTAGTCCATGACTTCTATCTATAAAGTGTCCACTTGCTGCTCTTTTTCAAAAGGTAACTTTCACTTTCTGAAGATGGGGAAACTGCATTAATTCAAATAACCTGGAACTTGGTATACTCAACCACATTCTACTTTTGGAGCATTTCAGCAAATGCAATTAATGTCCTATTGCTTTGTATATGTAGGAATTTGACTTTCTCTCTGCTGGGCTACATCTTCCCATTTTATATGCTTCAGAAAGACTATAGCAATGCTCTCTATTCAGTCACCCCACAGAGAGATATTTCTTTCAGAAAGAATATTGTTACTAGTTGTTTTTTGTTTTTTTTTACACAGTGAGAGAAAAACCAGTGTGAGTCTGCATCGATGCCTGCCTAGAAATTTAAGTGCATCCAGCAAGAAAAATCTAGCTGTTATCTTGGCAACTATATTCTTACCCTTAAAAAAAAAAAAGTTTCAATGAAGCTATAAGCATGGGAATACAAATAAATATTTGGAAAAAAGGACCCATCCTGTTACAGGATGATCTAACTTTGAAATATTGTACAGAACTTCTTTTCGGAATTTGGAAGCCGTTTCAGATGCTAATGACTTTTGATCATATGACTTCCTAATAACTTAAACTATTAGAGGCCAGATTTCCATCCTAGCATGATAGTTCTCTGGTACACTTGATGAATAGATACAATATAGATGTTATATAATTTAAAGATACAGAAATATGTACACAAATATACAAGTATGTGCTTGTTCATTATTGGAAAGAATCTTATTCTATTAAAATTATCTGTCATTAATTATAATTTATTGTCACACTTATCTCAATCAGATTTCATTATTTATTGTATTTTTCACTGTCCCTATCACCAGACTCTGGCTAATGTTCAAAAACATAAAACCAATCCATACTATAAAATATCAGTTAGGTCCCCTACATTATGAAATAAACTATTTCTCTAAAATCATATAAAAACATAACAGTAATGAAACATTTTTACTGTTATAATTAGCTTTCAAAGAAAACACTGTATTAGGAAAAAAAGCAAGAGTTGTATGGCATTAAGTAAAGCTAATTTCCTATAAAGACAACAATTTCTTATTTACTATAAGTAACACCTTAGAACTAAATTAATACTTAGTGTATATAACAAAACAGGATCAGAATTAAAAGTAATAAAAATAATAAAATAGTGTTTCCTGCCCTTACATGCCTGGTAATTTCAAGCATTTAGTTTTATTTCTTTCTGATTTCATCTGATTGTAAATACAAATCTTGCTGAAAGGGTAGCCTTGTTTATTTTTAGCGTATACCTGCAACAGAAATAGAATGTCTAATGTGTGAAATTTTGAGATTAAACTACCTGAATAAATTAACAATAAGTACAACAGTGAAATCTAAGGCATGGGTCACAATGCCAATATTAGAATGATATGACATTAGAATGTGATATGATGCACTGCTGGAATTATTATTGAACACCGGCTGACAGTTTGGACTGAAAAACAGGAAAGATGCATTATATCCTCATAGTGATATTGGCAGAGTATAGATCTGGTCCACAGAAATGGAGGCAGAGGTTTACAGGTTGTCCTTGACATGCATAACCGTAATGGCGCCTGCACTTTATGGTCAGAAAATATGATGGTTATTAATTGAAGCACCAACATGATTGCCACTGTTGTGTACTAAAAATGGACTGCTCGAAATCCCTGCGCCTTGATTGGCTAAGGCGCGGGGATTTCTAATTGGCCAGGCGAGCCGCGCCGATTGGCCCGATTGAAGTCTCCCGCGATTGGCTGAAACCATGAGCGGGAGACTTGAATCGCTGCCATTGGCCGCGGCCGCCGCGGCAAAAGAGTATAAAAGCCGGAGGCTTTTTCTCTTTTGCGGTTCGGTTCACGTCTTCAATAAAAAGAGCTGTTATTGATAGTCACTGCCTCAGAGCCTTCCTTTCGGACACGACACTGGCGACGAAGGTGGGATCTCGCCCCTGAACCGAACCCCGTGTCCACAGACGAACTTGCGACAACGAAATGGCGAAAATAGCACCGCCCGCCCCCTTCAACCCCGCCGCCGAGGACTGGGAGTCCTACTCAGACAGATTCCGGATGTATTTAGAGTGTGCCGGCATGAAGGACGCCCCGGGCCCGCTAAAACGCGCCGTGTTCCTGACGCATTGTGGACCAGAGGTTTTCCAGATGGCCAAGGCATTGGCCAAACCGGCAGACGCGACTGCCATGGATTGGGACGTCCTCGAACCCATACTAAAGCGCCATTATGCTCCCGAGGTCCCCATCCTAATTCGGCGGAACGAATTCTACCGGAGATGTCAAAAACCGGACGAGAAACTGAGCGACTTTGTCGCTGAATTAAGGCGCCTAGGCGGGCTCTGTGAGTTTGAGGGATTGAACAGTCTCATAAGAGACCGTTTCGTGCTAGGACTTTGGGATCCGACACTCCAGAGCCGACTTATGGCCAAAGGCGACATCAGCCTCGCCGATGCCATCACCGCAGCCGCGGCCGCAGAAGCAACCCGCACGTCAGCAGACACCATGCGGAGAGCCGAGGCAAAAGGCGCAAACAACAACAACCCCGCAAGGTCGGCCGATGCAAGAATCGAAGCGGCCGCACACTACGGCGGTTACCAGTCAGCCTCCAGCATTTCAGACGATGAGGAGGACACACATCGCATGCAGGCGGGTCGCGGAAACCAGCGAAGCCAAAACAGTCGTAGGTCGAGGACCAACTGCGCAGGGTGCGGCGGCGACCACCCCAGGTCCGAATGCCATTTCTTTGACGCGGTCTGCAGGCATTGTGACCGAAGGGGCCACATCGCCCGAGTTTGCCGCCAAAAGAAGACACGCAGCCCGCCAAAATGGGAGCAGCAGGATAGAAGGAGAGAGAGCCCGCCAAGAACCAGAGAGCGCCAGCCAGCAGGCAGATGGGACCAGAAGCAAAGATCCCAGAGAAGCGGCGACGGTCGGCGGAAAGAAGAAACCCACCAGACGGTGACAATCGGCCATGCCATCTCCGACGGCGCCAGAAAGATATACGTTGAAGTCTACATCGAAGGTCGGCCTTGCAAGATGGAAGTGGACTCCGGGTCCTACCTTTCCATGATTGCATGGCGCGAAATAAAACAACTAGTGCCCACCCTACAGAAGGAAAATGTACCCGCCCAGAAAATCATCATAAGGGACTATCAGGGTAATCGCGTACCAGTGGTGGGCACCAAAAACTTTAGCGTAACCTACAAAGGCCGAACCGAACAGCTTCCACTCACGATAGTCGATCGTGACCGCCCGAGCTTGCTTGGCCTGCAATGGTTCGCCCCACTGAACATCGCATTGACAGGTGTCAACCAAGTCTCCATGGAAGCCTGGGAACAGCGGTTAGTCCAGGAGTTCCAGGAGGTCTTCGATGGAGGATTGGGCAAGTATAAGGGGCCCCCTATTTCCTTTGACTTAGACCCATGGGTTTCCCCCAAGCGACTTAAATCTAGGAGGGTACCCTTTGCGTTAAAACCAAAAATTGACGAACAAATCAACAAACTCGTCAAGCAAGGGGTATTAACACCTATAGATCACGCCAGATGGGAGACCCCTATAGTGACCCCAGTAAAGCCAGACGGGTCCGTGAGGATTTGCGGGGACTATAAGGCCACCCTAAATAGCGCGCTACAGCAAAGCGCCTACCCAGTGCCCATAGTGCAACACTTACTGCACTCATTGGGAGGGGGAAAAATTTTTGCCAAGCTTGACCTCGCCCAGGCATACCAGCAACTGCCTGTGGACGAAGAAACGGCAGAAGCCCAAACAATCGTGACACACCGGGGGGCCTTCAAGTGCAACAGACTCCAATTCGGAGTCAGCGTGGCACCAGGCATTTTTCAAAGTCTAATGGAACGTTTACTACAGGGCATCAAGGGGGTGGTGCCCTATTTCGATGACGTGTTAATCGCGGCGCCAAACGAAGCCGAATTAGAGAACCGTTTAAGACAAGTCTTGACAAAATTTAAAGAGACAGGACTTAAGGTCAAACGCGAAAAATGCCAACTGTGTACGCAGCAAATAGAATTTCTGGGTTACCTCCTAGACAGACAGGGCATCCACCCTACAGCTAAAAAGGTTAAAGCCATCAAGGAAGCCCCCACCCCGAGGTCCAAAACAGAACTACAAGCATTCCTAGGTTTACTAAATTTTTATAATGTCTTCCTACCTCAGAAGGCAACGGTGGCGGAGCCTTTGCATAGACTCCTAGACAAGAGGGCAGCATGGACTTGGGGGAAACGAGAACAGGCCGCTTTTCAGGGAACCAAAGACCTCCTCACCTCCGACGCCGTTCTAATACAGTTCAGTGAGACTTTACCCCTAGCTGTCACTTGCGACGCATCGCCCTACGGCGTCGGCGCTGTCCTCAGCCATACCCTCCCAGACCAGAGAGAAGCGCCTATTGCATTTTTTTCCAGAACGCTAACAAAACCGGAACGGAACTATAGCCAGCTGGACAAAGAAGCTTTGGCTATAGTTGCCGCCGTCAAGCGTTTCCATGAGTACTTGTACGGCCGCCCATTCAAGATAGTCACCGACCATAAGCCACTGCTGGGCATCCTCGCTGGGGATCGGGCCACACCAAACATCTTGTCACCACGCATGACTAGGTGGTCTGAATTCCTGGCAGCCTACAACTACGAACTGTTCCACAAGCCAGGAAAGAAAATTTCACACGCGGACGCTTTGAGCCGCTCGCCCTTGCCGGACTCGGAACCTGATCCCGCTCCTACAACTAACACCCTGAGCATAGAAAGCCTGCCCATAACCGCATCCGATATTGCCAGGGAAACCAGTAGGGACAGACAATTGGCGAAAGTTTTGCATTGGTTAGAGAAAGGTTGGCCGGAAAAGGACGTTGACGAGACTTTTAAGAAATTCCGGCAGCGCCAGACTGAACTGTCTCTGTTAAGGGGTTGCATCCTGTGGGGAGATCGGGTGGTAATTCCGTACAAATTACAAAGCAGAGTTTTGGAAATGTTACATGAGGGGCATCCTGGCATCGTCAGGACAAAAGCCCTGGCCAGGAGTTACGCTTGGTGGCCAGGGATGGATAAGCAAATTGAAACATGGGTTGCAAGGTGCCACCGGTGCCAAGAAACCAGGTCCAGCCCACCCGCAGCACCCACCCGGGACTGGGAAATACCACGGGGACCCTGGTCCAGAATCCATTTAGATTTTGCTGGCCCCACAAATGGACACACTTTTTTGATCACAGTAGATGCATACTCGAACTGGTTAGAGGTGGCTGACATGAAATCCACCACCACGGAGGCTGTCATTAAAGAACTTTGTAAACTATTCTCGACACATGGCCTCCCAGACGTAGTTGTCTCAGACAACGGGCCCCAATTCACCTCACTCGAATTTGAACGCTTCCTGGCTGAGAAAGGTATCCGCCACGCATTGACAGCACCGGCGCATCCGGCGGCGAACGGTAGGGCGGAACGGATGGTCCAATTTACAAAAAAGACCCTCCGGAAAATGGACCACGGGGAGATCAACGAAAAAATTAATAAACTGCTTTTCATACAACACATCACACCTAACACCACAACAAACAAAAGCCCTGCAGAGCTCCTGATGGGCAGAAAGCTGCGGTCACCACTCGATCGTCTACACCCCACATATAACCCGGAGCGACCCCCGGACTCAAGCTCCAGGTACCGGACTTTTCAACCAGGCGACTGGGTTTACGCTAAAAATATGACAGGGGAACCCCTATGGATCCCAGCCGTCATAACACAAACCACAGGCCCACGGTCGTACCGGCTCCAAACCGTCGATGGGCGAGCCTGGAAGCGACACATCGACCAACTCCGGTCACGGGCAATAACTAACCTCAACCCCCAAGACACGAACCAAGGGGGGAGGGAAGACCCGACAAAAGAAACGCAGAAAAAAAGTAAAGACTCACCAGATCGCTGCCTCCGCGAATCCCATCCGGAGAGGAGCCGTCCAGCCAACTCTACCGACTCGGAAAAGCCAAGCGGGAGCAGCAAAATCCGTGACTCAACCGACCCGGTAGGCCCAGGCGGGAGCCACGGCGAGAGCACCGGCCCGACCATCCAGCCGGTACCCACAGAGCCAGAAGCAGCCAAAAAGATGACCGCTCCGGCCGAGCTACAACAGAAGAATGAGCTGCGCAGGTCAACTAGGACCCGACGTAGCCCCGCCTACCTGCGTGATTACACCACGTGAAAGACCCTACCAAGAGGGGAGGGGTGTTGTGTACTAAAAATGGACTGCTCGAAATCCCTGCGCCTTGATTGGCTAAGGCGCGGGGATTTCTAATTGGCCAGGCGAGCCGCGCCGATTGGCCCGATTGAAGTCTCCCGCGATTGGCTGAAACCATGAGCGGGAGACTTGAATCGCTGCCATTGGCCGCGGCCGCCGCGGCAAAAGAGTATAAAAGCCGGAGGCTTTTTCTCTTTTGCGGTTCGGTTCACGTCTTCAATAAAAAGAGCTGTTATTGATAGTCACTGCCTCAGAGCCTTCCTTTCGGACACGACAGCCACACTTGCAACCTCCCATCTCTGCTCTTCCTTGATATGGTTATTAAATAAATGTGTAGGTTCTTCGCCACTCCCCCAGACCCAGAGGCACCCAATGCTCCACTTCCTGCCTCCAAAGCTCCAAAGGCCTTGGGGCTGCTTCCCCCTTCACCAGGCCCATATCCTCCTCCTCACCCCACATCAGCCATTGCATACTCTGGAGCTCCAGAGTTGAAAGCAAAGCAATCCGCTTTATTGCTGGGCTATGTCACACAATCCTGGTCCATATCACCCAGTTTCCTTCCATGTTTAAGGCAGGACCTAGAACTCAGGTCTCCCTGCTCCTAAACTGACACTCATTCATTAATATAATAGTATAATTCAGATATAAGTGCGAATTTCCTCACCAAGTACAGAAATCTCAACTATGTTCCATAGAAACCTTGAAAAAGAAAAGGGATGTGGAAAGCAGCTGCCACATGTTGAACATGTGTTGAATTTTAGTTCCCATAATCCCCACTCATGGGGAATACCTGGCTGGAGGTGACCATAGTAATAGTCTGAGAATCCAGTGGGACACAGTTAATAAAGTTGTTGATGAAGGTCTGTTGACAACCATGATTCATCAGCTCCCCACTTTAATTGATAGAAAGGAGAATATTTGTAGCTCAGAGTAGAAATGAGGAGAGTCCTTTGAGCTCCGTGAGCTTGGTTATTTTCTTGCAGATGTTTCATTACCATACCAGGTAACATCATCAGTGCTGATGCTGCTAGTTAGTTTGGGTAACGAAACATCTGCTAGAAACATCTACCAAGGACACACATACCCCAACTTTAATCAGACAGGCAAATAAGGCCTGCTGTGAAAGATCATAAATTAAAAATAGCAGGTGTTAGCATAATCTTCTCCTGGGAATTCCCTAACATGGAATCTTACAAAAGGCAAGAAAGATGTAGTGTGCGTTTGTTTACACAGCTCCATTTAAGAAGTGGGAGGGGCGGGTCATCCAAACCAGCCTCTTTGCACTTCTCAAGGATTTTGCTGGAAACGACTCTGTCTGGCCTCCTCCAAGCAGGAAACATTTCCTCTTGCCGGGACAGATACTCCAACCGTGCCCACTGAAAGCTTGCCGGCATCCCAGAAGGAGCTAGTTAAACGCAGTTCCCTGCTGGAATTTGACAGCTGATGGGCTCCCCCTAGGGGTAAACTTCTCTCCATGGAGAGAGGGCGGGTGCTGGGGCCCGTTGCTAGGAAACGAGTCCCCCCCTTTCTGACAGGAAAACCAAGCAAATAGGAAGGAGGGGGAAAGGGGGGTTGTCCTTCTGTTGTGCGGTTGAAGCTTCTCGCTGGTTTAGTGTATCCCAAGTCCTTTAAAGCAGGGGTCTCCAACCTTGGCAACTTTAAGCCTGGAGGACTTCAACTCCCAGAATTCCCCAGCCAACAAAGCTAGCTGGGGAATTCTGGGACTTGAAGTCTTTCCAAGCTTAAAGTTGCCAAGGTTAGTGATCCCTGTTTTAAAAGATGTTCTTATGGGTTTTTTTTTTTTTTTGTATTGGCACTCTTCTCCCTGGAACGGTCTGCACGGCGGGGCCAAGTTCTCACACTGCCCAGCAACCTCTCGGAAGCTGTTTCTCATTACTTGCTCCTCGTTTGCCGAAATCAGATTCCACGGCTGTTTTTAGCAAACTCACGCATTCATAAGAAGCTCGAGGGGTGACTCTGCCATTGACACCAGGATTTTTTTTTGGGGGGGGGGAAATCCAGCAACTCCAAGCCCAGGCCACATTTTTCTCTTCTCTCTCTCTCCCCCCCCCCCCCCCCAAAAAAAAAATCGGATGCCTTCTGATCTGTCAGGATTAACAAGTTGAGACTTTTCAGCCAGTCTTACCAGTGGGAGAAATTTGCAGAGGCACTCCAAAATCATCAAGAATCAAACGTTGAGGTTTTTGTTTTTGTTTTTTTCATTTGAACCTCCAATCTGCTCCTCAAGAACAGGAATCTCCTAAGTTGGCCATTTTAAGATTTGGGGACTGGCTGAAGAATTCTAGGAGTTGAAGTCTATGGGTCTTAAAGTGGCTCAAAAGTTGTGGAAGCTTCATGCTGGAAGCTTTCAAAAAGAGACTGAACTGTCACCTGTCAGAAATGGTGTAGGATCTCTCCTGCTTGGGCTGGGAGGGTTAGGGTTAGGACTAGATAACAGATAACAGATAATCAGAGTTGGAAGGGACCTTGTCGGTCATCTAGTCCAACCCCCTGCCCAAGCGGAAGACCCTACACCAATTCTGACAAATAGCAATCCAATCTCATCTTGAAAGTCTCAAGTGATGGCGTTCCCACAACTTCCAAGGGCAAGGTGTTCCATTTATTGATTGTTCTCACTGTCAGAAAGTTTCTCCTTATTTCCAGGCTAAATCTCTCCTTGTTCAGTTTCCATCTATTATTCCTTGTCTGGCCTACAGGTGCTTTAGAAAATAGCTTGACCCCCTCCTCTCTATGGCAGCCCCTCAAATATTGGAAAACCTCTATCATGTCTCCCCTGGTCCTTCTCTTCACTAGACTAGCCAAGCCCAGTTCCTGTAACTGTTTTTTGTATGTTTTAGTCTCCAGTCCCCTAATGATGACCTGCAAGGTCCCTTCCAACTCTGTTGTTCTGCTCTTGTCAAGTTTGGAGACCTCTGCTCTGGGAGGAGAAACAAGAATCAGAATTCTGTTTTGGGATTCCTTTGTACACTGCATTTTATTGGAGGAATGGGATTTCAGGGAAAAAGCTCTTCAGTGGATATTTAATTTCATGGAATTTCATCCCCTTGGTTCCTGCATCTTGTTTGCCAGGCCTGGAGCTGGTAAGCAGTCAATGAATCTTCCTCATTCTTGTGACCACACTACTTTATTTGACCATCTCTTTTAGACCAAGAGTCTCCAACCTTGGCCCCTTGAAGCCTGGCGGACTTCAACTCCCAGAATTCCCCAGCCAGCTTTGCCAGCAAAGCTGGCTGGGGAATTCTGGGAGTTGAAGTCCGCCAGACTTCAAGGGGCCAAGGTTGGAGACCCCTGTTTTAGACCAAAGAATGGATGAGGAGAAAACAGGTGGCAAAGGTGACTAAGATTGGTGAAAAGGGCCCCCTATCTCTACATTGGAACTCGATCTAGGAAATTCAGCAAGTACTACTGCTTAAAAGCAAACAATGCATTGTTTCCACTCATATCAAATATGAAGCTCTCATGTACACAGTTATGCATTTCCCTGAATCTAAGCATTAGTTTATTTTCACTAGGAGATAACAAGAGCATCGAAAGTGTTGCTAATAGAGGATAGGAACATGCATGGCAGGAGCATTTTCCCACAAAATGTTTTTCCTGGACATAGATCAAGCATCCCACAGAGTTACACAAACGCGCACATTCCCTCTTCATTCCTCTACACGCTCACACAAATTCCAGAACTAGCTCATGGAGAACTCACTCTTTAAGAAGGCATGTTAAGGGAGTATCTTAAGCCACGAGTTCCTTAATGGGGGCAGAGGAAGGTTAGTCTTGGAGGGCCAAGATTATAATCTTTTTTTGTTTTTTTTTACAGATAGGACAGGAGGCCGAAAGAGCACCAGAATATTTCTTTATTTGAACTACACAATGGCAAGCCCTGGAGCTGAACTAGATGCTTGAAATTATATTTTGATTAACACATGTCTTTTGTGTCATAGACCAGATGTGAACACATATTTGTATTCATATTGAGAGTTACAGACAGGCCATCTCGGCAAAAGTGATATGTGTTCCTCACTGTTCAGTCTAGGAAATCAGACAATGACCTGGATCAAGAAGTAGTCCAGAATACAGATGGTCTTCAACTTACAGCCATTCGTTGAGTGACCATTTGAAAATGCAACTTATGACTGATTTTTCATACTTAACGATCTTGCAGCATCCTCAGGGTCATGTGATCAAAATTCAGGTGCTTGGCAAGTGGTTCATATTTATGTTCTGACCCAACCAGGTTCCCAAAGAACAAACACAGATAAAAGCAGCAGCCCCCACCTTTTAAGGTTTAATAACAAATTACGTTCTGAAGGCTGCTTTCCACTGATTAGCTCCAACAAGTAAGAGCCTTGCCAAGTTGTTTGTCAAGGCTGTCAGAAACCCAGAGATAAGAACTAATTTACAAGATTCTCCAAACATGAACTAAGATGTCCACCACTTGAGATTAAGAGCTTCTTTGCTGTCTGCAAAGAATGCTTTTCCAAATCTGGCTTTTATCCTCCTGAGGGAGGGGCCATTACCTTGCAGCCTTACTCCCAAGTCGCCTGTGCTGCTGTAACTGTTCTTTCTTCCGAGCAATCCTTCGTACGCATGCACTTGGCACAGGCTCCTCAGGAACCTCCTCATCGCTGCTGCCAGCCCCCACAATCTCTGAAGGCAGCAGTCCACTCCCTGATGGTCCTGGCCCTTCATCAGAGTCCTTGCTCTCCTCAGCCATCTGCACCTGCTGCTGGCTAACTACAACAATATATGACAGTTGCGGTTTTCCTGGGGTTACGTGATTATCTTTTGCGACCTTCTCACAAGCAAAGTCACATTCCCCTAACAACTGTGTTACTAACAACTGCAGTGATTCACTTAACAACGGTGGCAAGAAAGGTCAGGAAAAAAGGGGCAAAACTCATTTAACAACTGTCTCGCTTAACAACAAAAAATTGGGGCTCAGTTGTAGTCGAGGGCTACCTGCAATGGTAGGATTCAAAAAGATTTTACTACCGATTCTGTGGGCGTGGTTTGGGCATGGTGCGGTTTGGTGGGCATGGCAGGGGAAGGATACTGCAAAACCTCCATGCCCACCCCACTCCAGGGGAAGGTTACTGCGAACTCACATTCCCTCCTCTCCCATTAACCTGCTTTCCAGTTCCGTTCTCCTATGCAGGGCAACCAAAGAAGACCCAGCTGATCAGCTGGGACTCAGGAGGCAGAGAATAGATGGGGGCAGGGCCAGTCAGAAGTGGCGTTTGCCGGTTCTCTGAACTAGTCAAAATTTCCGCTACCGGTTCTCCAGAACTGGTCAGAACCTGCTGAATACCAGGTACTCTGGCTACCTGTACATCTTTTTTTCTGCAGGAATGCAATACCACACAGAGAAAAGAAGATAAGTCATTTATTTGAAATTATGACCTCCCACAAGAATCACCGCCTTGCCTGGGTTCAGCCTAATTTATTATGTCTCCTCCAATTGCAATGACTACAGAGAGTTGATCAGTGAGCCACATTTTTTCTTGGAGCTGTTACCGAGAAATAGATTTGGTTAGCATCCATATATTGACAAGCCCATCTGCAGACCTCCAGGGGGTTTCCCCAAGAGATTTCCTACAAAGATTGCAGAGTATTGGAGATGGAATGGAGCCCTGCAGGAGAGCATATAATAGCTTCTACTTAGCAGAACACTGTCTCCAAGCAACACCATCTGAAATCTGTGTCAGAAACTGGAATAAGACCAGTATTAAGCAGTGCCTCCTATTCCTAAATCTCTGGCAATTCATGGTCAGTGGTGACGAAAGGTACAGAGACAATGAGAAGAACAACAATAGGGTCACACTTTCTCTGCCAATCATCAAACATCCCTTATGGGGAACTTTTGCACATTTTGGTACTTGTACTTTAACAGTTAGATGGTTTGAGGATGATCATGAATGCTGCTCTAGGTACTGTTTTGGGGATAATGACAAGATAGATATATGGTTGGTGGTTGTGTAAAAATGCAGGAATAGCTTTGTATTTCGGGACATTCTTCCAGCAACAACAAATGAGGAAAGTGCTAGTATTTTTGTTATGTAATGCAGAAAGAATATAGATCAGTTTATATATGGATTGTAGAAAACATACATATCACAAATATATAATAAATCTAACTTCTGTTTTTTAAAAAAAAATAGGAAAAGAATAGGTTGGCAGCTTTGCTTATAATGGTAATATATAGTGAGTGTGATTCTTACTTTTACTCATAGGGTTCCTATTAAAGCTTTATTAAGCAAGGCCTTATAGTAAGCACTGCCTTTGCATCTTTGTTTAGACAGATAGCTACTAAAGTGTGGTGCCGACACATCTTCTTCTATTGATGAAAGAAATTGTGCTTTTCTGTTCTCCTGGTATGCCAGCCAAAATGTTTAAATCTCTTTTTGTGTGTTTGTGTCTATGTGTGGCTCTGGTTACTGCTGAATAAGAGGGAGATGGAGAAGGAGAAAGGTCTTGCCTAGCATAAGGCAGAAAATAATTATCATCACTTGCCAAATTACAACCATGATGACAAGGGGCGGCAAGCCATGAGTCACTGACCCAAGGCAACACAATATGTCACAGAAAAAGAGAACCAACTCAATCATGCAAGTGGCCTAGAGCCACTATTTGTAACAACTATACAGTCCACATGTTCCACACATCCTGTTTTCTTTAGGAATCAGCATGGATAATAATGATAATAATACTTAGAACATCTGTACATTGATGGAATTTTCATCTGTCAATTACAAAAGGCCACACTGCTTCACTCCATTCATATGCTAAGCAGGTACATTACAACATTCTAGGTTCTTCAGAAGAATGTGATGCATATAAAGGCCAACACCAAGTAAAGAATTGGCAATTGTAATTTCACATTGTTGTGTATGTAATAATAATTAACACTGCATATTCTGAAATTGAAACTAAGGTATTTGATAAGCAACATGGCCAGATTTGAATATAATCCAGAGCTTTTAACACCTGTGAATTAGTCAATGGAAAATTCTCCTCATCTTTGCAATGCAGATGAGTTGAACCTTCTGGACATTTGAGCAGTTAACCATCTGTACACATAACCTTTTTTATTTTTCCTACTAGAATACAGAAGAGTTGTAGGAGAATGTAAAATCCAGAAACTGAGATGAGAAAATACACTGATACTAACTATATGCGCTCTAAAATTTATAGTCTGCATTGGACTGCAGCTTTGCTTTTTCAAATACATTTCTCCACTTTTGATAAATGTCACTTATTTAAAAATGAACATGAGTATGCTTCTTCCCATTTCATCTGTTTACTGGCATATTTAAATTGTTTCATCCTTTTAGCTAAGTATTGACCTACTGTGATTTTCTATCTGTCTGCAGGTACTTCAGATGCTGTCACTGTCAGCTTTTAAGAGAGACAGAGAAAAAGAAGAGAGAGAAACACAATTCATTTATTCAAGCATTTCATTGAATACATAATATTACTCCATCCGGGCACCAGTTGAGATGGGTTGATTTTACATCTTGGGAGAGGTAGTTTAACTTTTGTATTCCCCTGCTTTTATTCAAGTTTTATTTCTTTTATGTGCACAAGCTACCCTGGAAAACCTTTTGTCTTTCAAGATCGCCTAGAAATAAACTATAAAAGTAATTTCCTGCCATGCATGCAAGGTTTGCTAAGCACACTGTGTCTTGGGAAAAGTATCCCCCAGATATAACCAGATTTTAAATGGAGACCAAGGAGGTTAGAAAATAGCAATCTCAATTTAGACGGGTGCAATCTGCCTCTTTGTCTCTTCCCTGCCAGTCACTCTGCCCTAGCACTTATTAAACATGTCATTGGCTCATAGATGAGGACATCCATGCTGACTCTTAGCCTAAATGACCAGCTCAAAACACCCTTCTGTCTGCAACTTTCTCCTCATAGCTCTGAACAAGCTGCTGGTTGCAGAAACTGCCACTTTCTATCAGCTCCTTGTGTGAAGGATTTTTTTGGATACCTCTCAATATGAATTAAGAAGCTGACATTCATTTCAACATCAGCTGACTCCGAAAGACATGCTCTTTTACCGGCATCCACCTTTTTCTTCTTCCTCCAGTCAACTATAAATGGACTGATCCGCTGTTTGATTTCTGTGATTGCCCTCTTCATCAAATTAATGTTTTTGTCTTCCTGCATGCAGCATTACTAACCTCACCATGCTTTGTATCACTGTATTTGACAGGTTGTATCATGCATGGCTACCATCCTTAAAAACTAGTTTTTATTATGTTTTATGGTTGGGTTTATTATGCTCTAAGAGACTTTGAAGGAAAAGACACCATGGTTGAGGCAGCCTGATTTTTTAAAACTGCTGTTATAGCCGAGACCAAATTCCACAAATGCATAACTTATTAGTTAACACGCCCTCAAATGACTGCCAGCTTGGAAGGCATATTTTATTTAAGACAAACCATCATCCCAAGTCTATGAATCAATCAGAGCTATTTGATAGCGGATTCCTCGCCCATGATTGCATATCAGAGGTATGCCACTACCAGCTCTCTGAATACTCTATTCTTCTACATTGATGAAGGATCTAGTATCTTTCCGAAATTGTTGCGAGAACATTAGTACTAGCAATGATATCAAAGCATAAATGAAAAATGAAGAGACCAGCAAGAAAATTAAAACTCTGAAATTACACTCGCAAGGGGTTGCCGCTTTGGTGTAATATAAATCCTAACTTGCCCGACTCTAAATCTTGCAGCAAAGCAGAATTAAAAGATCCTTCTTAAAGATGGTTGGGACACAGCAATCCATTCCACAGTGGAACAGAGTCAAGAATGTTTTCGCTGCTATTAAAAGATATTGGACTATTAATTTTCCTGGAGTGCAACACTGATTTCGAGAACCAGATATGCTCTTCAACGCTTTGGGTTTCCTCCTGTGGCTATAACAACAGTCCCACTGGTTTAACTCTAGGATGGCTGATTCAGGATCAAACTAAACCAGACAGAGTAAGTCTATAGCAGGGGGTCCAACCTTGACTTGTGGACTTCAACTCCCAGAATTCACCAACCACTAGGAATTCCCCAGTCCCAGCTTCTAGCCTGGGTGCCTTAACTACAACACCAGACTGCTTCTTTCTAACCTTACTATTGCCATCAAATTATATTTGGATCAGTGTACCACGGATTCCCTGTGCCCTGTTTTACGTTACTTCTTCTGGGGCTTGCTTTTTGAGTAAATAATAATATAGGTTGGAAATAATGTAAATGAGCTTTTCTAAATTAGTATTCCAAGGAGCCCAAGCATAATTTGCATGTTCATAAATAATCTACATTATAAATGACAAAGAGTCCTGTGGTGCTTCCAGGATTAAGAGCTGTATTATTACTTAAATGTCGACAGACCCTACTCTTGTTGGGCAGGTATAATAATCAGAGCACTGTCTGGTATCATGGAACTGACGCATGGCATTATTCATCCGTTTGGAAATAAAGTGGGAATACCAAAGTTGAAGTTATGTAAAATTACATCAGTAAATGCAAAAGCATAATGGTTGTTGCTCTGAATCCTGCCATGATTCTAACTGCTGACGTGCTACACTTACACAGAAAAGCATTATGAATTCTCAAGGGATCTTTATCCATGTGATCTTTGATTCTCATTATTTTCTCCAAGCGGCTGTTAGAAGTACTGGAAATAGGAATTAAAATGATATAATTCTCCCTGTTCCATTTCCGTAAGTGTAGCAGCAAAAAGTCACCGCAGGGGCCTAAAGAGAACATGACAACACCAGAGAAAGTGTGTTATACTCCACAAGCCAAACACAGGATTAAGAAAAAGGGAAACCGTGCTGCAGTTACAGAGAAAACAGGAGAGAAACAGATCCAAGTCTTTGTGATGTAGCTCAGGAAGTCTTGTGCCCATAAGCATGAAGTTTGTGTCAAGCACCAGGGAAATCAAGCGATTCAGGCAGTTCAAACAAGTATAATAGAGGTGTCAAAACTCAATTTCATTGAGGGCCACATCAGGGTTGTGTTTGACCATGGGGGTGTGTGGCCAGGGTGGGCGTGGCCAGCTTGACATCACTTGTGTCTGTAGACTGAGCGCTCTGCCAGTAAAAATGGGCTCCCAAGCTCCATTTCTGACTGCGACAGCCTCCTTCTCTGACAGTGAAAACGGAGCCTGGGAGAGCCATACACAGCTCTTGTGAGCTCCGTTTTCAGCTTCGATTATCTCAGTTTTTCACTGACAGAGACCGTCAGCTGGTCCTTTGCTGTTTCCAAGGCGGCCCCACAGGCCAGATCTAAGCACCCCATGGGCTGGATCCAGCCCCTGCACCCTGAGTTTGACACCCCTGAAGTGTAAAGATTTATTGCAAGCTTCAGCTCTCTACAAGAATCTGACCAACTAACAATCAAGAGAAATGAGCGGATAACAGAGGAATTCAAGGTGGGCTGGACTTAGATCTCTTGCAGGCAACTCATGATTTATGATATGTTTGACCCCTCTCTCGGGTTCAGCCTGGTCATCTCCTACAGTTTGCTCAGTGACTATGTGGAATCACTATTTCTCAATCTACTGTTAAGTGGGACCCTTGGCTGTAGGCAGCCTGAAAGTCCTACTCACCCATGAACCCAGTTTTTCTGACAGTTAAAAACAAAACACAATTCCTCAAAAATCTAGTGCATCTACACCTGCTGGGTTAATTTCTTCTTGCAAATCCATTTTTCAGATCAGCTCATTTGAATGTGCAATCCCTATTTGTATTCCAAAATGGAACAATCCATTCTAATCATCTAAGCCTTTTTACTATGACTTCCTCTCCTCATTTTACAACATATGGACAGTGGACACCTAATAGTTTTCATATCATCTTCTTCTTTATCATCATCATCATCATCACAACTCCCTGGCATTTATCTAAGTGAAGTAAGCATCAATGAGAAATACACATGGATACACAACGATGATCTTATATAGAGTAATTTTGTTTAATATTCACAAAAACAACGCAAAGTGAAATAATTCATCTTGCTAAATGCTTGCTGTTCTTATTCTACATAGGCATGAGAGTTTGTTTTGTTTTCTTTTTTCTTTTTCTTTTTAGGTAAGATGAGGGCCAGTGAATAAGGGCTATGTGAATAACACTTGATTGGGCAAGGCAAATAGCCGTGTAATTAAACTGTAAACATTGTATGGGGAAATTTTAATGTAGTTTAAGGTCTTGTAAATTACATGGTCATAAAACAGCACTTGGGATTTTGCTTTGCAAAAATATTGATGTTTGTGTGGATTAATTAGTGTCATTTGCATAGTGAGAGGAGCAAAAAGCTTAATTCTTGATCAAGGTCAAGCCTTGACAGACAGAAATTGCCTACAGAACAGCACACCAAAAAGGGTTGGTCAGACCATACAATCCATTTAATTAAAATATTAGGGAAACAAAGGATACTAATAATATGCCTTGTGGATAAGATTAACACTTCTGAAAGGGCACATTTTAAAAATGAGCTGTATTCCAATATTTCTTTGAAAGTGGTATATGTGCTGATATTATTGTTTTGAGGATGTTCTAGTTTTTCTCTTCCTTAAGATCTATGCTGGTAATTCTTATGTCGTACCGAGGTAGGTTTCCTTTTGTGCTGATATTTCTAAAATGAAAACTCAAGCCACTGGTTTTGCAGTAGGATGAACTTTTGTACAACGTAATAAACAAACTGCGCAAGCCTGAGACTGTTCAGCTATTCAAATCTGGCTATTCTGCATCCAACCTTTTCCCCTGACATACTAACTTGCACAGTGTAGATAATGGGTTTTGTTTTATTTCTGTATAGAGCAGTGCCAGATAATGGATGGCCTAGAGTCCACATGCAGCCTTTTGGACCTATTCTTGCAGCCTGCTCCCAGATCACGCTGCTAAATTCAGAGGCCAAAGAGTGTTCTTATATAAAGATGTCGTTGAGATGGCTTGTGTTGGCAGGGATCCACTGCTGAAGGGAGTTTTGACATGAGTTTGCATTTCAGGATGCATGCAGGGAATGTAGCAAATGAGGTGTCCATGAGATATTCTATTTCTAATTGTACGCAACCCAGCCTTCCATTCAGGAAAGAGGAAAAACATGGAAACCAACCAGCATCAGTTTCATCATCGAAGTCCTTTCCCTTTGAACTTCTCAAATCCTATATTTCTCACCAGCCAGTTCTTTAAACAAATATATATATGGCATTCAGCTTTGTTCGGGTATTTTCCCACGTCATAATAGTGCTGCTTTTAAAGTTGTAGCAACGTTTCAGCAGAATCTCATCTGCCATCATCAGGCTTCTGTATAGTATTTGTCTGTGAGTCAGACTTTTACAGTGGTTTCAGATTTAAATTTGGGGCAGCCTATTGCTGTGTCAGAATGGTTTTTTCTTCCTCCTGATTGGTTGAGAGTCTTGGTCTGTGTTTATTGGTCTTGGAGTTTGCTGTGTTCTGCTACTAATATCTTCTGTCTGTTTTTTTTGGGGGGGGGCTCTTTTTGTATCTTGATTGGCTGGCAACATTGTGTTACTTTATTGGAGGCCTTTAGTGCAGCTTGGCTTCAGGTAAATGGATGGCTATCATTAGTTAGGAAGCTGGGTTTCATCTGGGTGCCTGGTTGGGGTGTGTTTGAGCTGGAGGTATTAGGGGGGATCTGTTTGTGCCCAGGTGTTTGGCTGGCTTGTGGTGTGGAGATTTTTTTGTTTGTGAATGCAGGCTTCCAAATGATTGACAGCCTGGTGGAATCATCTCTTCTGTTCATGCTTTCTGGTCTTTTTTCAATCTCTATGGCTTATCTGATGATTCTGTGGCTGGGATTTTCTATGGTGGCTAGGGTTTTGGTGCCATTGAAGTTGATGCTATGACCTGTGGCTTCCATGTGTTGGACTAGTGAGGAAGTGTGTTCCAGCTTTTTGACTGCATTTTTGTGTTCATCCAGGCGGGTGCTTATTCTTCTATGAGATTCTGCTGAAACGTTGCTACAACTTTAAAAGCACCACTATTATGATGTGGGAAAATACCCGAACAAAGCTGAATGCCATACATGTAAGTACCTGCAAAAACTTAAGAAAATATATATATATATATATATATGGATCTTTGGTTATTCGGGTTTTCTCCCGCGTAAGATTGGAAGTATCTAGGCAACGTTTCGATGAAGTCTCATTCATCATCTTCAGGCTTGGTCTTCAGCTCTGTGCTTCTCAGAGTGATGTGAGCTTGCAGCTGCTTCTTCCTTTTAACTGCTAGTGGGGGTGTGATTTGATTGGGTGGGGGCGGGAGAAAACCCGAATAACCAAAGATCCACATACAAATACCCGCGAGAACGTCAGAAAACATATATATATATATATATATATATATATATATATATATATATATATATATATATATATATATATATATATATATATATACAGATATATATATATATACAGTTATATATATATATATACAGTTATATATATATAACTGTAAAAGTTTGACTCATAGACAAACACCATACAGAAGCCTGATGATGGCAGATGAGATTCTGCTGAAACGTTGCTACAACTTTAAAAGCACCACTATTATGACGTGGGAAAATACCCGAACAAAGCTGAATGCCAGACATGTAAGTACCCGCGAAAACTTAAGAATATATATATATATATATATATATATATATATATATATATATATATATAGTCCAATGCCAAACAGGTGATTGGCTTCCCAAGATCATAAAGCAGATTCCTCATCCTGATAAAAAAACCCTTTTATTTAGATTAAAGTGAATTCCTCTCCGCGAAAGTCCTGGCAAACAGTCTTTCAGAAGATTTCACAACTACAGACCTTTATCAGGCTTAGAGAGTTGCCAGGCTGATATCTTCCAAATGCCATGCTGTAGCAGAAATTACTTGGCAAAAAGTCAGGAACAGATCTTCACTCTAATGAATTGAACTCCTGCAAACACCACTCCCCTTTTGCTCCTCTTTATTCCCTATGGGAGGAGCCATTCACTGTCCACCTGTGCCCTTCATCCTGAGTCGACCCTTGTTCCTTAACTGTTCCCTTCTCCTGGCAGCTCTGCAGATGCGCACACTGGGAAAAGTCTCCAGCTGTTCTTCTATCTCCAACTGCAGTTGATAAACTGTCAGACAGCCCTGGCCCTATCTCTGCCTCCAATGCAGAACACTCATCAGAGCCTTCCCCAGGCTCCAGGAATGGCCCATGCTCCTCCCCAACCTGCTCACTGTCTAAGCCTGCCGCCAGCTCCGCTGGCCACTGATGGGCTACAACAATTGATGGCCACACTATCACTGCTCATCAAGCACTTTGACCTGCCAGTCATCCAATAGGCCATTCTAAAGGTTGTCTTCATGAAGGAGATATGGAGTATTACTCAACATGGAATAGGTTTTATCAATGGTTTTATCAATGGTTAGAGATAAGAGGTAGAAATTAGATGAAGAAAGAGCATTATTATGTATAAGTAAAATATGAATGTTGTTTATAACTATAAGTATGCCAATACAATTGATATGATCATAAATAAGCTAATGTAATTATGTATATTATTAATATTATTTCCAGTATATTTGTTACTTTGTGATTTTTTTCCCCTTCTTTTTCTGAAAAATGGAATACCCGGACAATACACTGTATTCAAAATATACATATATAAATAATAATAAAAACTTGACTTAAAAAAAGAAGTTGTCTTGCCATTGGCTACAGCAGCCACCACAGAAATGCTGACTCATAATGCCAAAGAAATCTGAAGAGCCCCAACATTTTTTTCCTGGGGACCTCAGCACCTTCACAAACCAAGCCCAATTGACTATTAACAGTTACTCCTACGGCTCACCACTAACAGTTCTGCATCAATACCGCTATCAAAAAAAAAAAAGAAGTTAATATTCTAAATTGTGTCACCCAGAAAGCCCCTAAGAATGATTTTCAGGGATACGACAAAAAAAAAAAATCCTTTCTTTCCTTGCTTTCTCACCAATCTTATCTTTCCCCCTTCAAGGGAGATGTTGTGTGCAGTCCTATATATGAGCACCTGCAGTGGCATCAAAATGGTGAGAAATTTAATTATCTATTAAAGTCAGATTCAATTACATGGACACTCCGGTTCAGCTTATTAACTTTTATCCAGGTAAGAAAGAAATCTTGGCTGAACACCAACCCCTTTCTATCCTAGGAGATCTCTGAAAAGAATTGACTTGGCCATTTTCCCTTGGCTTTTGTTATATCTCAAAAAGAGACATAACAGGAAAGTAAATAAAGTGCATTTCAGACACTAATTCTGGTTGTTTGACAAGCACCAGAAATAAAGCAAGGTATCTGTCCACAATATTGTCAGTATTAGTGACATGACAATAAATTCAACATTTCAAATATATGTGTGTGTGTGTGTGTGTGTGTGTATGTATGTATGTATGTATGTATGTATGTATGTATGTATGTATGTATGTATGAAGTCACTAATCAAGCTTGTCCAACCATTATTGCTCACCACAAAAGCATTCAATCAGTTTTATGATCATTTTGCTTACATCTACAATGGCTAGAACAGCCTTTCTCAATGTTTTTATCCTATACGAGCCCTTGGAATAATTTTCAGGGCTCAGGAACCCCTGCGTAAAAACTAATGTTATCTATAGTTTTTATTTTTGCTGTTCACCTGCTGCAAGAAGTACAAAAACTTCACAACGCAATTCATTTCTAACCTAGGAAATTCATGGTTTGCAGGGTTCATTTACAATGAACCTCAAAGCTGAAACATAAAATTCCCCATCATTGTCAACGCTAGCATTGCACAATTTTTTTTTTTAATTTTCCAGTCATGATCTCTCATGGAACCCTAACTGGAAAAGACTGGGTTAGAAAAGTCTGTCTTTTTAAAACCCTCAGTAACACTTTCATCAATATTATTTCATGGCCAATATTATTTCATGGCCAGAAATCCTCAGTAACACTTTCATCAATATTATTTCATGCCCAAGTAATTTATTGGAAGAAAATTAAGAAAACATAACTAACCTTTACTTTTTTTCCACTCCAAATGAGATGCTAATTCTAAAATCATGTAACCTTCTTCAATATATGTCTATTATTCATAGAACTTTTCACTCCAATGAAATTATCCTATGATGCTGTGCAATTTACTTGCTTATCATTGTTGAATCACACCTAGCATCCTAAAGGGCTTTTTGTGCCTTTTCCAAAACTAAGAGAGTCCCTGTTTTCAGATTTACAGCCTAAAATATGTAAAAGACAAGGGAAAATAAATAATCCACAGTGGTCATACTTTATTTATTTGTTTGATTGTTTGATTGATTGATTGATTTGTCAATCGCTTACAAGATAATAGGTATAAGTATAAACATAGTTATAAATACATGAAATGGATACATATAAGAAAAATAAAGAAACAATAGGACAGGGATGGTAGGCATGTTGGTGCGCTTATGCACGCCCCCTATAGACCTCTTAGGAAAGGGATGAGGTCAATAGTAGAAAGTCTAAGGTTAAAGTTTTTGAGGTTTGGAGAACAAACCACAGAGACAGGTAGAGTATTCCAGACATTGACTACTCTGTTGCTGAAGTTGTGTTTCCTGCTATCAAGTTTGGTGAGGTTAACCTTGAGTTAACCTACTTAGTTACTTAGATATCCCAGTAGTAAGATAAAGGTAAAAGTTCCCCATGCACATATGTGCTAGTCGTTTCCGGCTCTAAGGGGTGGTGCTCATCTCAATTACAGAGCCTAAGAGCCAATGCTGTCCAAAGTTGTCTCTGTGGTCATGTGGCTGGCATGACTAAACGCCAAAGACACACGAACTAAACGCCAAAGGCTGTTACCCTCCCACCAAAGTGGTTCCTTTTTTCCTAATTGCATTTTTACATGCTTTCAAACTGCTAGGTTGGCAGAAGCTGGGACAAATAACAGGAGTTCATTCCATTAGGTGGTGCTGGGGATTTGAACCGCCAAACTGCCGACCTTTCTGATTGACAAACTCAGCGTCTTAGCCACTGAGCCACTGTGTCCCTCTGAGTACTATATTCCAAATCAATGGAAATATGTTCATTGTGATCTAACTAAGGTTCATATTGCATGCATACTTTATATGATGATCTGTTCTTAGTTAACATAGTTTTTCTTCTGTTCCCCAAACTTTTTCTCTTGTTTTCTACTTTGAGTGTCAAGCCTATTTAGCTTGACTCTCCTTCTGTTCAGAGAGAAATCTTCAGAAATGATTCTAGAGGCAGCTGAGAGTCAAAGAAATGCATGTCTACTAAAAGGAAGTAAAATGCAAGTGTCCCACATGTTAAATAAAGCTTGTGCTCATGGTGTTGTGTTTTTTCCTTCTTTCTTCCCCTCTCTCTTTATGATCACCATATGATACTTTGAGCTAGGTTAAGACCCATCCCTAGATAATTTTGGGGGGGAAGGGAGCTTCATTATCTGCTTACAACCCTTGTTAAGCAATATTTACTTCCCTGCCCCTTAAGCAGAAGAGTATTATTAATATTTTTAAAGGCAATAGTGTTTTAAAGTATACACGGCTCACACTGAGGGACGATGGCATTTTTAAACAAGTGGCATGAGGTATTTTTGTTTGTATTGTAAAATGGAAATACACTTAAGCAAATTGTCAAAACAAAAACTAACTTTTGGCTCTTTGTGGTATAGGCCCTTTTGGAATTAAGCCATCATATCTTTGCTTTAGTGAAGGGGAGGGGAAGAAAGTGCATCTATGGAAGTCTATGGAGATTCTCAGCCAATCCAGGTCATGGTTGTCCCAAAGGTGCTTTTTCAAGAGGCAGCTGGACTTTCTGGTTTTTCTTTGAAGACGTTTTGCTTCTCATCCAAGAAGCTTCTTCAACTTCTGAAGAAGCTTCTTGAAGGAGAAGCAAAACGTCTTTAAGGAAAAAAAAAACCAGACAGTCCAGTTACTTTTTGAAAAAGCACCTTTGGGATATGCAGGTTTAACGTACCTCACTCTTTAATTCTATGATTAACACATATTAATCAGTGTGTTAATCATTAATTAATTAAGCACCAATGATATGTTTAGTATTGTAACTTAACAGAGCAATCCTATGAATACTTATTTCGAAGTAAACCTCTCTACTATGGAGTGTGTGTGTATCTGTGTTCAAGTCAGTTTTTGACTAATGGTGACTATATAAACAAGTCCACCTAGTTTTCTTGACAAGGTTTTTCAGAAAAAGTTTGCATCGCTTCCTTCCAAAGAGATTGACTTGCCTACAGTCACCCAACTGGCTTCCTGTCAAAAGTAGGACTAGAATTCCCTGTCTCCCAGTTTTTAACTACTGCACCAAACTGGATCTTGCTATCCATCCATCCATCCATCCATCCATCTATCTATCCATCTATCCACCCAACCGTCCATCCGTCTTTCTGTTTATCTATTTTCCTGCCTTTATTATGTTATAAGTAACACAACATTCCTTCCTATTTTCCTCACAACAACCTTGTGATGTGGTTGAGCTTGACAGAGAGAGTGACTGGCCCAAAGTCACCCAGCAAGCTTTCATGCCTAATGTGGGACTAGAACTCATAGGTTTCTAGCCTAATGCCTTAACCTCTACACCAGACTAGTGCACATTGCTACGAACAAAACATTTGTGTGTTTAAGGTAACAGTGTTACAATCTCAGCTTTTTCAAATCAACCCCAGTTAGTACTGTTTTTAAAAATATGATCTTTTCGCTAACACAAAACAGTACTAAACAGAGCAATCCTGTTATTTCTTATGTCTCTCATACTGTGCAGTTAGAAATGCAGTCCAAAGATATTTAAACTTGTGTTTTACAATATAATTATCATGCTGTTAAATCAAGGCATAATTCACTAAACACTTTAGGTTCTGCCAAAATCTAGTTACATTTCTTCCATTCTATTTTCCAAATACGTTTCTAAGCACAGTTTCCCAAACACATCTGAAACTGCATTCCAGGAATATTTACAGATCATGTTTATAGCATTTATAAATTGACATAGTCAAACACCATTCAAGGTTTTGACACCAAAGTTTCATAGTTTATTACAATGGAAGTTTTAGAAACAAAGGTATAGGACATTTTCACCACATGACACCACTGATTTCTGCATTGGTGCCTTCTACTAGAGGGGAGGGAGGGAGAGAGGGAGAGAGAAGCAGGCACTTATGCAAAAATCAGTGGTGTCATATGGTGAAAATGTGTGTGTGTGTAATATGTATATATATGTATATGTATGTATGTATGTATATCTCCATCCATCCATCCATCCATCCAAAGACATTTCATTCTCAAGAAATCAGTAATATTTATTAACGATCATAGCAGAGTGCTTTTCTTTTTGGTTGCCCTATTAAAGAAGCTCTTTGTTGCAATAAACACCCTCAAAAGAGCTTGCTCCTCAGGCACTTCCTCTGCGCTTTATTTATAATGACCCTTCTAATGAATTCACTGTGTTTATGTTTCTTCAAGAGACTCATCATTCCCTTTCCTCAGTATGTTGAAAAGAGAATTGTATGAAGTCAGAGGCATCTTCCCATCCTCTACTATATTTCCACACAGGGTAAAGGACATAGAAGGACATAGAAGGGTAAAGGACAAATCATCACCTGAAAAAGTTATAGCAAATGGAAGGGCACTGCTCTTTTCTATGAGGACCTTCCACTTCTACTTCAGTTATATGTGTCATCCATCTACTGTATCTATCATCTATCTATCTTTCCATCTATCGATCTATTGACCTGCCCACCAGGGGTGGAATTCAATTTTTTTTACTACCAGTTCTGTGGGCGTGGCTTATTTGGTGGGCATGGCTTGTGGTCATGTGACTGGGTGGGTGTGGCTTAGTGGTCATGTGACTGGGTGGGTGTGCTTGGTGGTCATGTGACTGGGTGGGCATGGCCAACTCAATGTCACTCACATCAAGGGGTGCCGCACCTGGTCCCTCCCCTCCCAGCCATTTCTTGTCACCCAGCCTCAACTTATCTTTAGTTCTGTAAAAATGTTGTTCACCTTTTTTGACTTTATTATTTGCATGGTACATGGTATTATTTGCATGGTATATGTGGTACTTTCATGGACCACCAAAAGGAGGAAATGGCTCACATGCTTTACTCAAGAGTGTGATAGGAAACAGGCTTTTAAGGGGCTGCCACAAAGAAAGTGGGGGGATGTATTTTCCAAAGTACCAGGACGCAAACAAGAAGCAATGGATGGAAACTGAACAGAGAGAAGCAAACTAAAACTAAGGAGAAATTTCCTGTGAGTGAGAACAATTAACCAGTGGAACTGCCTGTCTCCAGAAGTTCTGGGTGCTCAATCACTGGAAGTTTTTAAGAAAAGACTGGACAGCCATTTCTCTGAAATGGTGTAGGGTTCACCCCAAGGTCCCTTCTAAGTATTATTCTGACACCTTTCCCAGGATTTCTACTCAGAGTTTGGCATCCTCAGTTTTCTTGCCTGAGCTGGGGGTTGGACTAGAAGACCTCCAAGGTCCCTTTCAACTCTTGTTAAACACATGCGTATTTTATGCTCTGGACTATTGACATTGAATGCATGTAAACCCTGAAAAATATGTGGTAGCCCTGGGCAAAAGAAAGGCAGAAAAATCACTCTAGGTGTAGGGACAGTGTAAAATATTAACACATGATAAATAATGGAACAATTAAAAATAAGAGCACAGAGATTTATCTCTCTCTCTTTTCCTATTTTTTTCTTTCTTTATCTACCTTCCTCTTTCTTTCTCTCTCATACACACAGAGAGAGGGGGGGGAGAGAGAGAGAGAGAGCACTTAACAGACAAGCATTTGGGAAGCAGCTCCTTTAAATTTCTCCAAGGCTTGAGTGGATTCTTTTACATTGCAAAAGTGCTCCAAGGCTCGATTCACCCCCACCCCCTCTGTCAGACCACACTCTTTCTCACTCCAGGCACTTTACTCCCATGGGGAAAGTGATACTTGCAGCATCCATGCCTTTCTTCCTTTTCCCTGGGGAGAAAGAGGACATGGGAATGGAAAGCTAGGAGAGCGATTGCAAGTGAGTGACAGGGCAACCGGGTTGGGGGCGTCGCCAGCCAGGGATTGCCACTGGTTCGGCGACCCATGCCAAATAACTGCTGCCGGTTCACCCGAATAGGTGCGAACTGGTTGAATAGCACCTATGCTGCCCACCTACTTACCTACCTACCCACCTATCTGTTTATTTATGCATTGACTTGATTTGATTTATGTGCTACCCACATAAATCATTATGGGTGTCTATGTTATAATGATAAGTAACCAGGAAACTCTGTTTAAGAATCTACAAAAAATTTCTGAAAGCATCTTCAACTCAGCATAGTTTCAAGTGTTCTTATTCCAGTCATAAATATCTACTACAAACCGTCTTCTATCAATTATTGCAAAACACAAATTGCTAGTCATATTGTCAGTGATTACTATTCTGCACTTATATTAAATGAATTGAAGAAATTTTTGAACAAAAATTCATCTCAGCACCCTCAAGCAGGTTTCCAAGCTAAACAGATGGTGCAGCTAAGAAAGGATGCCCTGAAGCAGATTGTTGGAGAAGACCAGCCAAAAACAAAATCGAATATCCTCCATGGCTCAACATGCTATTCTGTGTTTAAGAAGGTGAAGAGCTACATGGGAAACATCTCAAGACTTTTCTGAACCATTTCAACCAGAACAGAACAGAATAATGAAAGGGACCATTATCAAGGGACCATCCATCAAGAATAGATACTGCATTAAATTCTATTTTCCTTGGTAAATCTTATTAGCACTTCCTAGATTTTTGCAATCAATCAATCTTTATTCATCGTAGATTAGCAGATAAAACACAAAAGTCACAATTAATTCGGATAAAAAAGAAAAAATATAATTGCTGTAAAATATCTAAAGAGGAAATACTATAGCATACTAGATTTTTGCACTATGTAACAGTAAATAACAGTATTGCGCTTCCTGCAACCACAATATTGCCATAAGTGAATGACAATAAGACATTCATAACTGTGTGCATCTAAATTTCTGGAAGATGGAAATATGCTAATAATTTATGCTGTATAAGATAGAACTGAAAAATTTTAATGTCTAAAAAATATTTAGGAGCTTTTCAAAATTTTAGATTAGTACCAAGAGCAAAACTTTTATCCAATAAACTGGATCTACAGCTCACTTTTATTGAAACTATTTTTCCCAGCTCTACCTTGGAGTTGCTCACACTATGTTGTACCAGATCAGTGGTAGGATTCAAAAAAATTGATTACCAGTTCTGTCGGCATGGATTGGTGATCATGGCAGGGGAAGGATACTGTAAAATCTCCAGTCAGAGGTGGCATTTGCTGGTTCTCTGAACTACTCAAAATTTCCACTACTGGTTCTGCAGAACTGGTCAGAACCTGCTGAGTACCACCTCTGTATCAGATGAATATAAGTAAATCCTAAAATTACAACATTGATTTCATAATTGAATCATAAAATATTGAAATATGCCAGGTATAAATTTGAATCCCAAGCAGCAGCCCACACAATGCCTACTTTCCTCTTGATGAGAATCATTGATTAACATTTTTTAACATGTTTTCTGACCCAACTATGTATCTAGCTACCCTTAACGAATCTTCGCTATGTACAGTGGTGGGATTCAAAAATTTTTACTACCGGTTCTGTGGGCATGGCTTGGTAGGTGTGGTAAAATCTCCAGGCAGAGGTAGTATTTGCCGGTTCTCTGAATGATTAAAAATTTCTGCTACCAGTTCACCAGAACTGGTCAGAACCTGCTGAATACCACCTCTGGCTATGTAGGTAGTGATGAATGAATTTGCATATTACATACCACAAGCAATATTGTTGGGAGTGAACACTTCTGGAAGACATAGGTTATAGAAGAGAAATCAAATTCAATGCAATCCATTGAAGACAGAAATGGCAATCCAGTATTCTGCCCCCCAAAAAGCTCAAATGGGTTGTGATGACCCAGGGCATGGCACAAAGGCAACACACACAAATAAGCAAGAAGAGTCCCTTTATTATCTCCAACTTTGTCCCCAATGTCCAATGCCTTTGGCTGTAGAAAATCCAGTCCAAAACAAGGTACATACAATCTGTCACCAAAAATCCAAACAAACAAAGCTGCCAGACTTGACAGGGCAGGAGAAAGACTTTCAGACTTGAAAGCACGGCAACACTCACACAGTTGGAAAGACATCAGGAACACAGATAAGCCAGGACAATACCAGATAAATTCACAATTTGCTCCCAACAACTTACTCTGTGCAGATTTCCTTTTTAAAAACACTGTGTTCCCAGCTGCAGCTAATGAAAGGAATCAGGGCCCTTTCCTCCCCCATAAGCCATGCAACTCACGTTGTTCCCTTCTCCGTTCCTCCCTGCTTGCCCTAGGATGAAGAGGGGGTGGGCCTCTCCCTTGCTCTACCTCTCTGCTGCTCTGCCCAGCCAGACTGTGCCCTTCCCCAGTTTCTTCCACAGCCAATGGGGCCACACTCCCATTTCCTGTCAACTATTCGGCCTCCCCCTCCGAATTAGATTCCGACAGGGGCATGACATGGATATTCACAATCAGAACAATGTTTACAGGAACCTAGAAAATCAGCCCATCAGCTCAGAAGATACACAATGAGCCACCAGGAAAGATCAGAAAGCAAATGTGAGCAACATTGAAGTTTATAAAGTGACTGGATTAAAACTGGGCAGCTAACTGTTTATGTGACTAGAGGCAAAATAAAAGTTTGGTATTATAAAGATATAGATACTCACACACACAAAAGGAACGTCAGAACTATGAACCAAGGCAAATGTTGTCAGTGTAGAAAAATTGAACCTGAACATTGACATTCCAGAAATCATTCATCCACAACCAATTGGCATGGGTCACTTCCTATCGTAAGAGCACCAGATGTACTGTGGGCAAGAGGATCATAGAAATGGAATAATCATTATTATTAACAAAAAAAAAGTGCTAAAGTCTATGCTGCATTCAACTGCCCAAAATGTCAGCCTGGTTTCAATTTGTCCAAAACAAGCATTTCAGTAGTACAGTGGTCCAACATTATGCTCCAACCATAGAAGATGCCAACTTCCAAAACATTGTAGATATAGCATCAGAAAATGAGGACCTATTCTTAATAAGTAATTGAAATGCTAAAGGTGAAAGAAAAGTAGCATCTGGAATAACAGGAGCAGTTGACCTTGATGTACAAAGCAGGTGACAAACTAACAGAGTTCTAAAGGGAATACAGCAAGTAACTTTACCTACAACCTGAAAACCAGCTCTACATGAGCATCACAGAAAAGTAACATCACCGTCAAATTAACTGTCTATAAGGAACTATGATGGAGTTCTATTCAATTAATAAAGCAAGATCTGTTTCTGAATGTAACAGAGATGATGAACTTTTTGTAAAATTCCAACGCAACCAATATCATTAAAGTACCATCTCAGCAAGATGCCATAGGAAGGCACAGTGACAGTAAAGATCAAGTTTATTGGGTTAGTTCTGATAAACAGAGCACTCGAAGAGCTCTGGGTTGAAATTCATAATATCCTTAAAGACTAAACAATTTAAAAAGTCCACTTTCTCTAAAACAAAAGGCAATGAAATGGCTATCTACTGAGATATGGAGCTACCTGAAGAAAGGCAAAAAGCAAAAGAGAACATCCCGGCAGTAAAATTAAATGTTGAATTCCAGAGAAGAACAATATGCATTTAAATCTAAGTAGGAATGGGGCGGGGGGGGGGGGGGCGCGAAATGAAGACAGCAATCAAATGAGAACAAAAAATTGATTTAAGAAAATTAGAAAAATCAAGGGAACATTTTACTCAGAGATGGGCACAATGGAGAAAAGTATATATAATGAAAACCGAATGCATGGAGCTACTCAAGAAAAGACCCCACATCCCTGATATGCATAAAGATACAATCAATGAGCTAGAGCTAGGCATTTTGGGAAGTAACATAAAATGGGAAGTAGAAAATTCTGCTAACAATAAGGCTCCAGGACTGATAAAATTCCATCTAGCAAGACAATGCTGTTAAAAAGTGCCGGCAGTTTGTATGCAAGTATTTTGTATGCACAGCAGCCGCCAGATGACTGGGAAAGTTCAGTCTATATTGCAATACAAAAAAAAAGACAATGGTTAAAAAATGCTTAAACTATTGAACAATTGCAATTCAGACTTCAGTAATAAATAGGATGAAAATTATTATGGGTGCGAGGTATTGTCAGAAAAGGGAAGCAGCCAAGATTACACTGCAAACATTCAAAAGGTAAACGTTTCAGAAAGCCCTGTTTTTGCTTTGTTGAGCATACTGTGGCTTTAGACTCTATGAAAACACGAATCTATCACACCATCACGTTCGCATATTGAAAAATGCATATTCTAGGAAGCAACAGTTAAAATGGAACATGAAGTTGCTTTATTAATTCAAAACTGGCAAAGGGCTGTCCCACATATTGTCAGCCTACTATCTACGTTATATGCAGAATACAGGGAAAAAAGGAAGTTGCAATTAAAATTTCTAGGAGAAATATTAACAGCCACTAGTATGGTGATGATATCTTTTGTCATCTGGAGGTGAGGAAGACTCAAGGAATCTGTTGTTGAAAATGAAATGTGTGAATGCGAAAGCTTGACAGATACTCCATATATATATGTATATATGTGTGTGTATGTATGTGTATATATATATGTGTGTGTATGTGTGTGTGTATATACACACATGCACGCACACACAGACACACACACAGAGAAACACATGTTTTCATAGATTTTCATGGGTGCAGGTACAAACATCAACTCCATCAACCAATCAAGAAATGACAACACAGCCAACCTCTCCATCAGTATATATAGGGAGACGGCAGCTCCGATCACGCTTTGCTCACACAAGCACGAAGCCGAAAGCACCAGCCTGAAGATGGCGAGTGGGACCTCGTCAAAACATGCCAAAATAGTCTCAATCTTACATGGGAAAAGACCCGAACACGCCAAGACCTGCATATATATATCTGACGTCAGACGGACACAATCAGAGGCCTGATGATGGCAGATGAGCAACATTTCTGGCAATGTTTCGGCAGAATCTCATCTGCCATCATCAAGCTTATGTATAGTGTTCATCTGTGAGTCAGACTTTTATAGTGGTTTCAGATTTAAATTTGGGGCAGCCTATTGCTGTGCCAGAATGGTTTTTTCTTTATCCTGATTGGTTGGGAGTCTTGGTTTGTGTTTATTGGTCTTGGAGTTTGCTGTGTTCTACTTGATTAGTGTTTCTAATATCTATCTTCTGTCTGTTTTTTTGGCTCTTTTTGTATCTTGATTGGCTGGCAACATTGTGTTACTTTATTGGAGGCCTTTAGTGCAGCTTGGCTCTGGGTAAACGGACGGCTATCATTAGTTAGGAAGTTAGGTTTCATCTGGGTGCCTGGTTGGGGTGTGTTTGAGCTGGAGGTATCAGGGGGGTTCTGTTTGTGCCCAGGTGCTTGTCTGGCTAGTGTTGTGGAGATTTTTTTGTTTGTGAGTGCAGGCTTCCAAATGATTGACAGCCTGGTGGAATCATCTCTTCTGTTCATGCTTTCTGGTCTTTTTTCAACCTCTATGGCTTCTCTGATGATTCTGTGGCTAGGGTTTTCTATAGTGGCTAGGGTTTTGGTGCCATTGAAGTTGATGCTATGACCTGTGGCACCAAAACCTCAATGGCACCAAAACCCTAGCCACTATAGAAAACCCCAGCCACAGAATGTTGGATGTTGACCTCGGCGTTGGTGGGGCACTTTGTATTGGGAGATTTTCCGCCACCGTTGCTTTTCCTTCTCCCTTGCTGCTGCGGCATTTAGAGCAACACGGTGGCATTTGGCGCAGCCACGTGCGGCCAGCCAGGGCTCCTCCCTGCCACCTGAGCCCGGCGGAGACACTCAGCTTCAGGCACTCTTGTCGCCGCCTTCCCTTTGCCTTCGAAGGTAAAGCCAATTATTTTAAAAATGACACCCTACTACAACAAAGACTCCCCTGCCCGAGAGGGCAGCTCAACCCCATGTGGGGAGGCAAATCTCCCAGGACCACAGCACAGGATCGGCCCACCTCGGGGGAAGCCCCCAGCCGCCATCCCTGCCTGGCACCAGGCAGAACATGAAGAGTTTTGCCTGGGGCGCCCAGCGCAGCTGACAGGCAGTCCCTCCTTCCCGGCAGCAGAGCTCTCACCAAGGCAGCGAGCTCCTCCCAGCTGGAACCTCCACTCATCCTGCCAGGGCCACCCCAGAGCCATGCGGGCTGGGCAGAGCCAGGAAAGCGAGCCACGGGTGTGCGTCCACCTGCCAAGCAAAAGAGCTGGGCCAACCTGAGCTTGGCTTCCTTCCCAAGTCCCTCCAGCACGAACCCGAAGGGGCTACCAGGACAGGCTACCTGAGACAGTGATAGCACCCACCCATCCCACAGACAGGGCAGCGAGGTGATGGCAGCGTTGATTCCCTGGCTGGCAGAGAGAGCCCGAAGCTGCCCGTCCTTTCCACCGCTCGCCCAGCCCGTCCCCATCCCCACACATCTCCAAATGTGCCAGCAGCTCCAAATGCTGCAGCAGCATGGGCATTGGGCAGAGGTGCTCACTCGGTGGGGCTCAGCTCAGAGGAGGATGCGGCGCAGGCCATCGCCTTGCCTCCCTGTCCACGGATGGGTGGGCACTATAACTGCCTCAGGCGGCCTCTCCCAGTGACTCCTTCGGGTTTGGGCTGGAGGGACTTCAGGCTGGTGGCCCTGATGAGATGAGCAGAGGGTCCAGCAGGGAGACGCTTGTTGCCTTGGCAAGAGCTCCACCGCTGGGCAGGAGGGCCTGCTTGTCAGCTGCACTGGGCGCCCCAGGCAAAGCTCTTTGCACTCTGCCTGGCACCAGGCAGGGATGGCAGCTGGGTGCTTCTCTTGGGGTGGGCCGATCCTGCGCTGCGGCCCCGGGAGGTTCACTTGCCCACGTGGGGTTGGGCTGCCCTCTCAGGCAGTGGGGTTTTTAGTTGTTTTTAAAAGAATTCGCTTTGCCTTTGAAGGCAAAGGGAAGGTGGCGACAGGAGCGCCTGAAGCCGAGTGTCTCCACCAGGCTCCGGTTGCAGGGAGGAACCCTGGCTGGCTTCACGTGGCTGTGCCAAATGCTGTGGCGTTGCTCTAAACAGCGCGGCAGCAAGGGAGAAGGGAAAGCAATGGTGGAGGAAGGTCTCCTGATATGAAGTGCCCCACCAGTGCCAAAGTCAACGCAGGAAGTGCCGTATCTGGGTATGCAACAAGAGTACTTCCTAATGGCAAGTCCCCCCCACCATTCCCCCCCATTTCACATGTTTAATATAGGCCTTAATTTGGGGGGGGGCTTAATTTGATTTTATGCCGATAAAACATGCTGGGCCTTCCTATTGGTGGAGGCCGTATTGTTGGAGAATATGTATATGTATATGTATATATTTGTGCCAAATGCTGGAGTCTGACCAATGTAAATAGGTGAAGAAGTAGAAGCTATGATCGATTTTTTATCTTCCTGGGCTAAGAATCCACAGAGACGATGATGTAACTATAAAATGCAGGGACATATACTATTCTGTAGAAAGATTTCAACAAATCCAAAGACAATATTGAATTGGAGAGACATCACCCTGATAAAAAAGGAACATCTTGTCAAGACCATGGATTTTCTATTTTAACAAATGGCTGTGAAAACTCAACCAAAAAAAGAGCTAACAAAGAAAAATCAATGTCTTTGTTTGAAATGAAACATTGGAGAAAATTGTTAAAAGTACCTTGGGCTACAAGAAAAACAAATCTTTTAATACCAAATTAATTTAAAACCAGTTGGCTCTCTGAAAGCACAAACAGTGAAGCAAAAACTTGACTATTTTAGATGCACAATGAAGAAGCAATAATCTTCAGCCAAGATTTGATATTGCAAAAATGGAAGGCAACAAAAAAGAAGATGGCAAAAGATCAAGTAATTAGATCCTCACATTGATTTCACAAACATGGGCTTATAAGGACTCAAAGAAGCAGTTATGGACACACAGTCCTGGTGAACTATTCACAGAGGCTTAATGACACTGGATGTGCTGAACAATTGCCAGCACTCCAGGGGTTTGGATCCACCTCCATGGGACAGGTGAGCCCCCAACTCTTGTCTCTAGCTCCTCCCACCTAGCAGTTTGAAAGCATCACTTGTAAGTTGATGGATAAGTACTGCCATTTAGGTGATGGAAAACTACTGACTGCATTCTGTGCAGGGAGCTGGAACCAGCCCTGGATCTGGCCAGATGCGATCAGCAGTGGAGGAAAGTGTTGAATGAGCTGACTTCCTCTTATAACTCTGCAGGCCAGCCAGTGTGAAGTTCTCTTGTGGTGCACCAATACAACAAACGGACTAGCGACTGTCAGCTGCCAGAACTTCTACTGTGGGAATAACACTGGTGCCTCTCTGGCCTTGTATGCTATACCCTAAATAAATAAATCAATCATCCACCAGATAAGTAAGAAATCAAAACAGCTGAACAGCAAGGATCCACCTGATTGTCATAACATTTTTGGAAGAATTTGTTTAATGATGTCTTATTACCATCTTCAAAGGAAATATTCAACTTTTTTGTCAGCTAAACTGAAGGCTTGTTATGCTTCCGCTGATCTATATCTAGAGATCGATTAGAAATGGGCAAACCTAATGACCTACACAGATTTTCCAACAAGAATAACTATATAAAGGGAAATCATATTATATGCTTGTATTTTTATTTACACTTCATTGCACAATTGATTATTAGTTTTGCCTATTATTTCTCATCAATGCACAGTCTTTCAGATTTAAACCCATGAATATTGTCGTGTCTGTCACGGAAAGGAGACTAGGAGTCAGTGACTGAGTTCAGCTCTTTATTGGGTCCCGAGATCGGCTCGGGATTCAAGGGTAAAAACAGCGGCTTTTATTCTCTGGCCGCGGCGGCTGCAGCCAATGGCATCACTTTGAATCTTCCGTGATTAGTTTCCACCAATCGCGGGGGATTCGTTATGGGCCAATCAGTGCGGCTCGCTCGGCTAATCAGATTGCCGTGCGCTTTGGCCAATCACACATGGCGCTTGCAAGTTTGCTAATGATTGTACAGAACAAATATGTTCTGATCTAGCAGATTGTAGGCACATCATATTGGATTTGGAGCAGTCAGCAAAATATATGAAAAGCTGAGCCCAACTGCTTTCCGCTATAAAAGGTTAGATAGCAGCAGCAACATTTGAAGAAAATGTTAAAAGAACTCCAAGCTCAGGGAATAAGGTCAGTGCCCACCTCAATAATGTCTAAATTTCAAGTATATCTTCTCCTTAAAAAGATAGCCCTAGAATCATGCAATTTTACTCCCACAAACAAACCCTGGTGTGAAAACATTTAATGTTTATCATAAAGGCTAAAATTTAAGCTTTCAAAATAAAGGTGCCATTTCCTTAAGATGGAATTGCTTGAAAGTCAATTTTGACTTTTCCTTTCCTGTATTTTTGGGTTTTCTAATAACATCCAGAAGTGAAAAATGACAAAAAGTCTATATTAAAATGATCATTTGAAAGTATTAGTCTTGATAAGCTTCCCAAATTTCAATCTGTTGTGTCATCAAGTTATCCAAGTCAATGATGGCTGCCCATTAATTAGAATGTTTCAAGCTTCTATAGAAAAGTTTGTTTTCTCCGCTTAGGATAAAACTCGGAAGAACCAGCATGCATTGATAAATGCAGAATTATGCAACTGTATGGTATAGCACTGACTGTAGTGTATATCTCTAGATACCATTGCACTTACAATCTGGATTTCTCATTCTGTTTTCAACAAGGCATCGTCTGCCTATTATGAATTACAAATGTATCGTAATACTGTATGCTGTGTTTTGGATCAGGCAAGAGTTGACAGCTACCAATACAATGTCAGTAGGGATGCTGTAATTGCTGAGATTCTTTCCAGAATAAGATTAGGAGATTAAACCATTCTAACTGGTTAACATCTGGGAAAAGGTAGCAATGGCTATGTCTGACTTCTCCTCTGTCCTGGAGAGGATGCTAATTGAGTTACTATGACAAAGACTTGAAAGCCATATTCCTTCTCAAAAAGGATGCATTTTTTTTCCTTTTAGTGCCGAGAATGCCTCACAAAGGAAGCTGTGCTCTTTTGTCCTACATTATTTCCATAGCCCAAGTTTTCTCTTGATTTACTATTCCTTGCACATTATGCCCAGCTGAAAAAGGAACTGGAAGGAGGTATCAGCATAGAGAAGGACATTATGGTTATTTTCCCCACTTGTGATTTATAACACTCTCTCGAGCTTTCCAACCATCATTGTGCCCCCCCAAAAAACACCCAATTATGAGAACAAACTTATATCACTTTGAGTATGGCTGGGTGATACTATAAAGATGCTATAAGTTACTAATGGGCAAATGGCCTACGCTTCAAATCTAACACAGGTAGCTGGTGCAGTGACTTGATTTGTATATACATAAGGTTTTCCCTACTTGTCTCATTTTACAGAATATATGCCTGGAGCTTGCCCTGTACTGTAGGTTTTTCAACTGTATGACAGTATGATAAATATTGTGAATGCAACAGATGTGTAGATGATTTAAAATCAGCGCATGTGATTTTATTAATTATAACATGTAATTTATTAATTATAACATTTCTTTTGTTGTGTGCATTTTTGCTGACTTTTAAATTTTGGGAAGGAAAATTAGATACTGTGTCCAGATGCAAGCTGTTTATCACAGAATATCACTTTCTCATTCTTTCCTACTGTTAGAACCACAGAACAGTTTACATTTACAGTTTCATAATCTATTCAAAAGAGTCACTGTATTTCCATCTGTATCTTATACAGATCATTTTGGGGTACTTATCTTCTTAATATTTTCCTGTCTGCTTAGGAAGAATTTTCATTCCTGTGTTTTTCTCCTTGGTTTGCAGATCTAACAAGCGCTTACTTCTTGAACATTTTTTTTTTTAAAAAATTGGTTCACAATTGAATTTACAAAAAACTGAAACAAGAGAAATAATACACCAAGTTTTTTTGGGTTGGATGATTTTGCATTTATTTTTTTCCTTGGCATAAGTTTGGGTAGTACACAATTAAATCAGCAAAGCTTACATGAGGAGGTCAGCACACCTAACTTCTGCACATATTTTTTACCTGAACTGCAGAAGTGTGAAATGCATGTATCAAACTTTTTAGAAGCATGCCTCTTGCATTTTCAATTTAAAGATTGCATTATAACTACCAAAGAATTTCCTAAGCATTCTGGATGTCTATGGAGAATCTCAGTCATCCCAGTCATAGTTGCCCCAAAAGTGCTTTTTCGAGAGGCAGCTGGACTTTCTTGTTTTTCTTTGAAGACATTTAGCTTCTCATCCAAGAAGCTTCTTCAACTCTGACTAGATAGTGGGGAATAGAAGCTGTCTGCAAGGAATAAAAATCCTTCCATTCCCCACTATCCAGTGAGAGCTAAAGAAGCTTCTTGAGTGAGAAGTAAAACATCTTCAAGGAAAACAAGAAAATCCAGTTGCCTCTTGAAAAAAGCACCATTGGGACAAGCATTCTGGAGCAAGAAACAAAACTATTTAAAAAGCCCAGAAATCATTATAACATTGTATCATGAGAGGAAACAGTATGGAAGAAACTGAAGCAAGAGCAGCCATATCAGTCACTGCTGATCTAGCAACCAACTTCTCAAGATAAGGTAAAATTTCATAGCATACAACATTCGCAAGAACAAAAGACCTTGAGTTATGCTACTTTTACCTAAGTGGATTATTCCTGCAAAGAGAAAAGACAGATGGAAGGAAGGTAAAATATGGCCTATTCCCTAAATAAAGGCTGCATCATCTGGAAGCAAAATTTGCACAATTAACTGTTGGTGTTGCATATTAAAAGGTCCATCTGGACATAGCTAAAACTGAACAAGCACATGTTCAATATTCCACAGCGATGATACCATCTTTATTTATTGTTTTTACAAGAACCACTGTTTGCAAATCACATTGATGAATTATTGACAGATTATATACTTAGAACAAAAAAGAGGACCCTGGAAACAATTTAGTAAAGGAAGGTAATGTGAAAGGGTCAAGGAGGAAGAAGAAGAAGAGAACAAGAAGCAAAGATAGAAGAATGGAACAATAAAAGAGAAACGTTGTTGAGGGTGGAAAATCAGTTTGCCAGCAAAAAGAAATGTGCTACTTAATAAAGTTAATAATAGATAATGTTGCCTAAAGATGATTTGTTACCACCAACAACCATTACGTTAAAATGTTAATGGCCTGAAGCAAAAGCAAATTGTTTCCTTAATCTGCCAGAAGAACAATTTTCTCAGGAATTATATACACATCAGAATGCTTTGGGATCTAAAATAACCATAATAAACAGAACTGAAATTTGTCCCACACGCCAAGTGCCATGTTAACACGATTAAAAATGGGATGCATTTCATCTTTTTTTAAAAAAGGATGCTGTATTTGTCCTAAAAACAAACAGACAAACAAAACCCAACATAGCCAACAATTTCTATTCTGTTTCTTTAAAAAAAAAAACCCTACAAAATTAAAAAAAAACCAACCCTGTGGTTCTGCCTTCCAAGTAGCCTGCATTTTTTCCAGTTAAAAGGAAACAGTGTGGTATTCCCCCTGCCCCATATATCAAACAAAATAAATAAGTGAAGATTATAACATTACATTTTTTTTTTTAACTACTTAGTCGTACCCAAGTCTTGGTGGACTTTATAAGTAAGTTAGGGATTTGTCAGAAGAAAAGATGAAAATTTGAACCCAGTCTGGCTGGAAAATGACAAGTAGATGCAAACAAAGGGGATTTGAAAGAAACTCTGTCCTTAAGAATCTCCTACGGTTAAAAAAAAAATGGAGAAATACACAGAACCTAAGCATATAAGGTTTCCTGCCTAAGCAGAGGGTTGGACTAGAAGATCTCCAAGGTCCCTTCCAACTCTGTTATTTCTATTCTATTCTATTTTATCTTGGTAGGACGTCATTTGGGTCCAGTGAGAAATGAAAGTAAGCCAAGAAATATTTTGGGGAGAGAATCTAAAAGGCAGAAAACATGAAAAATCCTTTAAAAATTGCTGGCGTTTAGGTATCCAAACAACTTTTGTAAAAATTGTTGGTCTGAAAAAAAGAAGAAAAAATATGCCTTATTCTGTAATAAGTAATGTTATAGGATTAGTACGATCTGATATATGTATATACCTATTCATTTAGGGCTTTTCTCTTATTCTCTTATTTAGCAACAGCAAAGTAACTAGATACTTTTACACTTCTGTTCATTTGGCCTTTTTTGTTCAGGTGCCCCTTTAAAAATTGGATTTTGCAAGTCTTTGCTGTGCTTCCTCCCTCCCTGCCAAGCTGGATTCCAGAGACAAGGTCAGTGTTGAGGACTCCTTTGTATTAAATGAGCAAGGAAACATATACATGCATTGCAGATTATTCTCTGCCCTTGAGATCTGTTGTCTAAAACAATCTGTTCAAAAGTGATAGGGTTGAAGTCCAGGCTAGACACCATGCATATGGCAAAGGATTTGTAATATTCAAAGTATCATCAACTGTGCCCTCCTGGGTCAACAGACAAAGTGTATTGATATATCACCGTCTCCTCAAAAAGAGGCAACTCTATTTATCAAGGTATTCTGGAGCAAAAACAGAAATGACATTGTTTAACTGAAAACTGTTCTGTACCTTAATTTGAATTCTTGAGATCCCCGCGCTTTGATTGGCCAAAGTGTGGGGCGATCGGATTGGTTAGGCGAGCCGCGCCGATTGGCTCGCTGAGAATCTCCCGCGATTGGTAGATTCGAATCGCGGGAGATTCAAAGCGGTGCCATTGGTCGCGGCCGCGGCGGCTTGGAAATAAAAAGCCGCAAAGTTTTCCTAAGAGCCAGTTCGGTTCCTGACTTCAATAAAGAGCTTGATACAAAGTCACTGACTCCCGGCCTCCTTCCACGCGGACACAACAAAAACCTTCTTTCAGCACAGTTCGCAGTAGCCATTTTTGTAAAGCGTAACCTTAAGTAGTTTCTATCAAGATTGTGAAAAATGTGCTCGGCTGCTCCTGCGTTGCCCATTTACTAGTCCAAAATGTTTTATTTATAGGATGAATACAGTCATTAGAATACATGAGGTAATGTAGGGCACTTCTTTAAACTTAATATTTTGGTGCAATAATAGTCTCACCAGCACTCTGTCGTAACATGTGCGCTTTTAATTATAGCCTCCATCATTTCATTAGCAGATATGTGGTGAGAGTGCTTCACCAAGCGAATGTTCAGCATGAAATGCTTTTGACAGAAGGACAAGTTTCAGAACAGTTTATCTGCACAGCTTCCACGATGTAGGGATATTGGGGGGTTACAATTTTAGAAGTTCTAACACAACAGAATGGGAAGATGCTAAGTTAGGAAAAAACATCTGTTCTTTTTGTCTCATCTGGATTCCAGCTGACGCATAATTTTCTCCAGCTTGGTGATCTCTGCCTGCTTTACATTAGAGCTATTAACAATCCCAGTTTTTGTGGCTGCTGAAAGTTGTATCCTAAAGAATTGAGGGCAGCAATTTGGAAAGAATACAACACTGTATAAATACTCGAGACTATAACATCATCCGATGTATATGGTTGCTTCATATATCCATGAGAATAAAACATATAAGGGAAACTATTCTTAAGTCATTCCCACTAAAAATTATGATCACAACCCATTGGATCAGCACAATGTTAAATCCTCAGTGAGTAACATAAGGAAATGATGGAATAAATTATTATTCAGCAGCACCAGTGGAATCATCCTTAAAAAAAGAATCATCCTTGGGGAAAAAATGAACTAATTAAAGTACTCTGGGTATGATATAAAGTTCAATGGCTATTGCTGCTGTTGGAAGAGAACACAGACTTGCCTTTCCTACTAGGTGGCACATAATCATTCAATCAATGAAACATGGAGATATTGTCCACTGTATAATTATTTAAATCAGTTTTCTTAAAAGTTCTGTTAAAATCAAAAGAGAAATGGGCGTAAAATTAAATAAAACTCTTATAGGAAGATAACGTTTCTAATCTACTATAGGCTGAAATATCATTACCACCCCAGATCAATCCATTGTTTCTTCAATAAAAGTTATGAGTATAGTCTGCAACATTGGCCAGTTAGGTTAATAGATCTTTTTAAAAAAATTTCTGGTCAAGAACTGAGACAAGCGTTATTCACATCACCCACCCAAGTCACCCAAATCACCTAGTAGGGTTGAATGCCTGAAGACTAGAACCTTGTATGTCTCCACTTCTAGCCCAACAACTTCACCACTCCATCACCCTGGCTCTCCTCTGTGTGTGTGTGTGTGTGTGTGTGTGCGCGCGCGCGCGCACATGTACACACAAAACAAAATACACTCCTTTTTTTTTTCCTGAGGAACCTAACAAATATTTATTTTATTGTTTGTCTGAAAGAGAATGTAATTGGAAATAAGAAATAAAAGCTACATGCTGTATCTGAAAACTTCTGGAGGAACATCATGGAAAAAGTACTTATAGTTGAGAGGGCTTTAACAAGGCTCTGAACTTTTCTCTCAGTTAATTATTCATTCATAAAAGTTTCCTGCTTCACATTATTCCAAGTAAATTCGCAAAGGGTTCTTTCTTTCCTCTATCCTGTCTACTTTTCACACCACCAGTATTCTGTAGTAGTGTGCTTACATTTAAAAAAAAAAAATTTCACGACCCACAACTTCCCCTTTTGTACATTTGAAGTTTGCTGGTGCCATCAAGCAAGCACAAATCAACAACACTCACATTCTGTTGAAATGTTTAGCTAAATGGAACCAAAACAGTCACAGTTCACTATTTCATAAATGCATTAATTAGAAGTATCTCCAAATAGCATGTGATTTTTGAATTATTAACATAAAATACTGCATTATAAATGACTGCAAATTGCATTCCTAGTGCTCTCCATGCTTAATTTATTATACTGTAGGAAAATTTGCAAATTACTTTGCTGTTTTATTTTTAATGGATAGTTTTATATGTATATTTTTTCATTAAAATAAAATTAAATCCCTGTGTTCACATCAGAGGCTTTCCACTCACACTTTGTCAGAAATTTGTCACTATGCCTGTCCCTACACTGGTGTAATGAAACAAGGAAGATGAACTTTAAATTGCTGCAGTTGCTAACCAGAAATCGCTTCTGTACTTCGCTCTTGTGCTCACTAATTCCTTTTCTGTCATACTTAAGGATGTCAGAAAAGCTCTCCTAGAGATTGAACTAAACTACTTATTAGTGTTCCCATCCCTTGGTACCCAATGTTCTAGGACCAACTCTTTTCATACTCTACATAAATGACCTCTGTGATCATATCAAGAGCAACTGCATTCTCTTCGCTGATGATGTAAAGCTATTCAACATCACTGACAATACTGCTACCCTTCAAAAAGACCTTGACCATGTATCAGAATGGTCAAATAAATGGCAACTTCAAATCTCAACAAATAAATGCTCTGTTCTACATATTGGCAAAAAAATATCAGAAAATAAAATACAAGCTGAATAGTCAAGACCTTGTTAGTGATCCAAACTCTGTCAAGGATCTTGGAGTACTCATCTCTAATGATCTAAGTGCTAGAGCCCACTGTAACTACATAGCCAAAAAGGCGTTAAGAGTTCTTAACCTAATCTTACATAGCTTTTTCTCTGGTAATATTACACTAATAACTAGAGCATACAAAACATTTGCTAGACCAATACTCGAATACAGCTCATCAGTCTGGAACTCACATTACATATCTGATATTAATACAGTTGAGAAAGTCCAGAAATATTTCACAAGAAGAGTTCTCCACTCCTCTACTCGTTGCAGAATACCGTATGCCACCAGACTCGAAATTCTAGACCTAGAAAACCTAGAACTACGCCACCTTTGATTCAATCTAAGTATAGTATATAAAATCATACATTGCAATGTCCTACCTGTCAATGAATACTTCAGCTTCAACCATAACAACACAAGAGGAAACAATAGATACAAACTCAAGGTTAATTGCACCAAACTTCATTGCAGGAAATATGACTTCAGCAACAGAATGGTCAATGTCTGGAATACTCTACCTGACTCTGTGGTTTCTTCCCCAAACCTCAAAAACTTTAACCTTAGACTGTCTACTATTTACCTCACCCCTTTCCTAAGAGGTCTGTAGGGAGTGTGCATAAGCGCACCAACGTGCCTATCGTCCCTGTCCTATTGTTTCTTTTATTTTTTATTTTTCTTATATGTACCCATGTATTCATAACTATGTTTTTACTTATACCTATTATCTTGTAAGCAATTGACAAAGATAAATAAATGAAATAAAATAAATAAATGTTGGAGTGCAGTTGGAGTTTTTAGGAGTGACCCTATCACTTGGGGAAATCAAAGAGACAAAGCCCATCTATGCTGGAAAACACTACATTAGGTTGTCCCCAACTACTCAGTTCTAAAATCAAATATATTTCCACTACTTCATCTAGAACAGTGCTTCTCAATTTTGATCAATTTATTTATTTATTTATTTTATTTATTTATTTTTGTCAATTGCTTACAATGTGATGATTTTTGTGCAGACATATGTTGAGAAAAAAGTCAATCATGTTGTTGTCACTGTTAGAAAAGGGTTCTCTAATTTGTATTTTGTAAATTGCACTATTGCAGAAGATGAGATCGAGGCAGTTGTTAAGTCTAGTGTTGTTGGTTACTAGTTGTTCTTGTCCCAGATTTGTTACTGCATTGTAGAAGGTTGCATGTGTGGGTTCAGTTGTACATTCATTAAGGGTCCAGTTAATATGAGGTAGATTGAAGTCACCAAGAAAGATAAAAGCATGTGGGCAGGATGCTGCCCATGTTAGTAGTGTATTTAGCTTGTTTGCATATTCGATGTCATAATCAGGGGCTCTGTAACATAGTAAGAACCGAAATGTGACATTTAAGGACAGTTCACAGACGATGGTCTCAGGGATAGCAAGCTCCTGGGTAACTTGGATGTTTTTAGATTTTTAGATTTAGTTTAGAAGTTAAGATATGTAGAATTCTGGGAATTGAAATCCCCACATCTTAAAAGTTAAATGTTTGAGAAACACTGAATTAAACTTTTCAACACCACCGACAAAACTACTACCCTTCAAAAAGACCTTGGTTATGTGTCAGAATGGACAAACAAATGGCAACTTCAAATCTCAACAAACAAATGGCCTGTCTTACATATTGACCAAAAATCCCAGAAAATAAAATACAAACTGAATGGATGTGACCTTATAGATGACCCACACTCTGTCAAGGACCTTGGAGTACTCATTTCTAATGACCTAAGTGCAACATAGATAAAAAGGCATTAAAACTTTAAACCTAATCCTGCGCAGCTTTTTCTCCGGTAATATTGTACTATTAACTATAACATACAAAACATTTGCTAGACGAATTCTCGAATACAGGTCATCTGTCTGAAACCCACATTGCATATTGGACCTTAAACACAATCGAGAGACTCCAGAGGTATTTCACGAGAAGAGTCCTCCACTCCTCTACTTGCAACAGAATACCTTATGCCACCAGGCTTGAAATTTCAGTCTTAGACAACTTAGAACTACACTGCCTTATGTCCAACCTAAGTGTAGTACATAAAATAATCTATTACAATGTCCTACCTATCAATGACTACTTCAACTTCAACCACAACAATACACGAGCACACAATAGATACATTGCTCTCTTACCAGCCACCAACAGCCAGGATCTCAAACATATCCGCTGTTCCTGATGCCCAACCTACTCTTCTCTGCAAGTTTGGCCATGCATGGAATGATGTTGGTGATCAAGAAGGACAGAGGAGATGACTATATTTTTCCCCACTCTCCTTTTCCATCCTGCTTCCTCTTCTCTCTTCCTATTAATCTTCTACTTCCTAATCCCTTCAGTCTTCAGCTTTATCCCAACCTAAGGGTGTCAAACCCAAAGCCAGGGTTTGGATGCGGCCTGCAGAGTGCTTAGATCTGGCCCATGGGCCTGCCCTGGAAACAGCGAAGGACTGACCCACGGGGCCTCTGCCAGTGAAAACAGAGCCTCAATGAGTGATGTCGGGCTGGCCATTCCCACCCTGTCCATGCCCTCCACCATCCTGCCGAGGGCAAACACAACCCTGATGTGGCCCTCAATGAAATCGAGTTTGACACCCCTGTCCCAGCCCATCGCTGTGTCAGAAAGCAGCCAATGTGTGGGTTGAGTAGTTCAGCCTCACAGTTGAAGACCATGAAAAGATCATGACAAGTGGAAGCAGCCATTTTAACATTGATGTGTGCCTCAACAGGACTGTGAGGAAGCAGAGCTGCCTGCCAGGATTCTGCTTCAGAAAGGCTGCACATTCTGGTTGCCTCAGTTCTACTTTTACTAATTTGTAGAGGAAAACTCTCATCTGTCTTTCCTGAGGAGATAGAGATGAGTTTAATGACTGGGAGTCAGGCAGCAAACTCACAAATTGAAGAGCAACAAATCTCAGGACCAGATGGCATTCATCTGAGAGTTTCTCTGAAGGAACATGTGAATGAAATTGCTAAATGCTACCAACAAGAGTCAGCCTTTCATTTAAATTCCATCACATTTTTGGATGATGCTCAAAAAGCACTCTAGAAATTGCTATTAAACTATATTTTTAAACATAATGAAAAATATTTTTAAAATAGGGGAATAATTACATTTACCATGTTTAATTGTTTGTTCAAATTCTTCAGAGGGCCTTCTTTTAGTACTGTTTTCAATTTTCCTAGCATCAACTTTTAAATACCAGGTAAAGACTTATTTCTCCAGATCTTTCAAATGCAGGTTTGATATCCACTCTAATTTTCTCTGGCTCTAATAGATCGTGATTTCACAATCATTTAAGTGTTTGGGTTTTTTTTTTTTCCTCTGCTGTTTTACACTCAATGCCAAAGCTAGCTTATGTGGTCTGCAGAAATCCTTAAGAGGAGCATTGTGTAAGGTTTAAAACATTTAAGAATGATCAGCAGTCCTATGAGTTCCCATCCCATCCCATCATAGTATACATGATCCTAAATAAAGCAAACAAATACATCCATATTATCTATTTTATGAATATATTCAAGTTATATGGAAAAAGCTAGACATTTCGGTATAACAAGTTATATACAGCATATAGTATTTCAAAAGTTTACTCCATCATTAATTTCTTACATTGCCTGCTAATTAGCATGATTAAACTTGGTAAAATTTTGTGCCTCTTCCTAGTCCTTGTTTTAAAATATGAAAAAGTTGTTAGAATCTGAATATATTTACACTTGATATATTTTAATACTCCATATGCTGATTGTTATACCATAACAATGCACTAAAATAGGACTTCTCATCCTTGGCTATTTCAAAAGGTGTGGCTGGCTGAGTCAAAGTTCAAATTGCACTAAATTCAACTCATCTGACCGCGTTAGCATGGTCCATTTCTTAAAATCATAAAACTTCCCCTCTGAAAATCACTCTGGAAATCCTATTATCCAGCCCCTAATAATATAACAGTGTGTCTTTATGTGAATTATTTAATATTTTAATTTGTATAAGGGCAATGTAAAGTCTGGTGGGAGGTCTGGCAGAAGAGGTATGCTGCAGGTCCCAGCTGTGAAAGAGTCTCATGTGGTGGGACCTAGGAAATGGACCTTTTCTACTGTGGTATTTGCCCTGTAGAACATCAACCTCCTGAATGAAATTGGCCTCATCCTAGACATCCTTCCAGAGGTCCCTTAAAACATGGCTAACCATGATTTGGGCACATTTGTTAAGTACTTGGACATGGGTCGAAATAAATGGAGACAGCCTCTGAATAGTGACTTTCAGCTCTTTATTAGCATAGTGACTTCTCCAAACAACAACAGTGAACTCTGCTTTATATAGGCAACCCTTGTAAGAATTGTCCAATAGTGAGCTATGAACGCTAGCTCTTTTAACCAATAAGAATCCTCTGTTAAAGGCCAATCGGATTCCTCAGAACTAACCAATCCGATCTGGCCACCTAACAGCCAATCAGAAGTGCAGGGCCAGAACCCTGCACTTTACCTCAAGCTCATACTTTATTAACTATGGTACATACACAACAACATTTATTACAATTGAAGTATCCATTCTCTACTTTCAGGATACCATATTTCATTTCAGGCATTGTCCCAAAGCACCCAACTTCACTTCAGAAAGTTTGCAAAGAATTTAAGGTTACCAGATGTAGAATGCAGTGATCTAGGTGAACAATGGCAATAAATAATTATAGTCTTATGTTCTCTGGTTGCTATCTACTTGTCCCTTGCAGGCTTTAGAGAACTTACAAGGCAGATATAATAATAAACCTGGAGGCTTACAGATTCTTTAATAATGGTGAAGGGAACTTGGAAATAGATGTGTATAGTTGTGCTTGGGTATGACACATATAGTTCACCTATTTTATTGGCAGATCTTTGCTCTCCAAAGAACACACTCCACATCTATCCATCTCCATGGCAGGTATCTTAGCAACACATAAAAGTCCATTATCTAAGAAATCTTATGTGTCAAATCCCAAGCCAGCACCAAAAGAAAAACAAAAGTAAACTTACAGGTTTTCTATAAACCAATATATAGTGTTTGAGGGTGCTGGCTAGAGAATTACCTTAGTCTGATAAACATGACACTCCACTATTGTTAAAATTTCAGCGTGATGAGTCATTCTTCTATCTCCTTGGCCCAGCAAGAGCCATTAGCAGTTACATAGCTTCAGTCTGATATTGTCCATAAATCAAGCTAATCTTGCTCTGTGAAGGTAGCAGATGAAGTTCAACCTTTGGCTGTTAAAAATACTCTTTATTTTAAGAGGTTACTGCAAAAACAACTTCCTCTTTTTCTAGCCTGAGCTTAACTAAAACAGAAAAGGCCAGTGTGGGTTTCTTGTTGTTTCTTTCATTTGTGGCAGAGCTAGCACCTGAATGGTGTTACAGAAGGAGAAAGGTTTATTTTCTTGCTTGCCATCTGACTGAGACTTCAGGGCTGCCTTTGTGGGCTTAACAATCACAGAATAGCCAGTGGGTTTTTTTCCCCTCCTTGCTGCTAAATTTCATTCTTCCTTACCCTTTTTCATGTTTTACTTCAGGCTTTTGAGTTGCTTAAGATTCTGGATACAAAATTCTTCTCTCCTTTCCTCATTATAAATCTAAGGAAAGTTTCAAAAATTTTTAAAAAAAGCAGCACCACAAGGGAAAGAAAATTCCTTTCAATTATTCTTTGACTTATGTCACCACAAATCTTCTTTTACTTATTTCTGTCCTTCAAACAAGTAAAAAGCGTTCTTGTCTCTTGTTCCCCCAATTTAAAGTTCTGTTCTCTTTTCCTCTGCCTCAGATCATTACTTCTTTCTGCCTTTCTCTCCTATTCCCCAACTTCTTTGTGTCAAATCATATTACAGTGCATTAAATATCCATGACATACAAAGCACTTTGAAATGTTCTTTGGGGTTTCTTCCCTGAGTAATGTTTTTCTCACAAAAAAGTGACAGAGTAACATGAGTAGTTGACATACCAATAAAGCATTACCAGCACATCTCAATGCTTTCAAATGCCACATATCAATTCACATTAGCCTTACCAGAATTGGGATGCAAAACTCTGAATAACCACTAGATGGCAAGAAAGAGAGTTTTCTTTGTGTTGAATTTATATTTACAGATAAAGAAATAAAAGGAGACTAGTATAGATCAATTTCAAGCTATTAACTCTCATCAGCTAGCCACCCACTTCTGGGATTCAAACCAGGACTGCTTGCATATTAGGTAGATGTATTAACCTCCAAACCATAGAAAACCTCTAAACCTCTGAATATAAATTCAACACACACACAAAATAGTTTGTCACAAAAGCGACTGCCTGAGAAGGCCCCCTGGATTGAGGCTGAAAGGCAAAAGTGGAAGCAGTATGCTCCATCCCATATTTGGGTAGACCAGGTTGCCCTGATAACCATAACCCAGAAAGTTGCAGTAGAGTTGAAAAATAGATAAATTTAAATTGAATTAATGGGAGACCTCCAAGGGATTCAGCTTCTCCAATTCATGATCTGCTGCTATCTTAAAATGGGAGTTGCACTTGAGCTACAAACAAAAGATTAATTCAATAACTTTGTAAACCCCAAAGGCCTAGAAGTCCTATAATTGGCAGCAGCTACTTTCAGCTTAGAACTTGCAGGACTTCCTGTCCTATATGACTTCTTAGTTTCAGTCCTCGTATACAGCAATTTCATTTGAAAAGCAATAATTTAGTTGTTAATTTTTTACATATTACTAAACTGGTGAGATTGCATCAAGGCATTGGACCAAAGATATAAAGCAGTTCATCTATTTGACATTTGTGTATAATTTTTTTTTTGGGGGGGAGAGAGATTCCTTCTGGATTTACAGCACTTGCTCAGTTAGAAAGTGATGGTTGTTACCAGGAGAATCATTGCACATATTCATTTGGTAGACCAATAACACTCGTTCCTGCTTTGGAAGGCTCTTCTCACCATCATTTGTGCAATAATCATCTCTCATTGGGCCAACACAATGTGCTTTACTTACAGTTGTCCTTGAAGACTATTTAAAAGCTACAGTTAGTCCAGAATACAGTAGTGCAAAGTCAAGAAACCAGGAACCAAGGTTGTTCAAATGAATATAAGTCTTTTTTCCATGCCAACGATCTACAAAAATCTGAACTACTAACACTCACGGCAATTTGGCGGTTGATAAGAATTAACTAAATTCAAGGGGGGAGGGGGACTGGACTCAGGTCTCTTGGGAATGCAAAGAGATTCCAAACTCATAATACACTTGACCCCTCCCTTGGGCTCAGCCTGGTCATCTCCCACAACTTCATTTTATTTCACGCATGTGACATCTATAATTAATGCAACTGCTGTAGTTACCAGCAAACTTCCAAGGACAGTTCAAGGTACCGACTGTCCCCATAGCTCAAGGCCTTTAGATACAAGGACCCATCTTTTTCCAACCATCTCTAACATCCAATAAGATTTGGCACACTCCAGGTGCCATCATTAAAGCAATGCTGTCCCATAAGACCTTGGAATTAGGCCTTCTCTGTGGCTGGTTATGCCTATGGAACAAACTCTACACCCACATCTCCCCAAGCATATTGCCCTTGGGGAAAGTCTTGAAGACCTGACTCTTTCAACAGACTTGGGTTGGACTGATTTGGAAAGTGGCTTAAACATGATGGACCAATGTGTGTTGTTGTGCAAGTGTTGGGTTATTTCCCCCAACATGGGTCATTTCCTTAGAGTTAGGGTTCTCTCCTTGTTGCTTTAAACTATACATGTTACATTATTGGACAATGCATAGAATTGCTGTGATGATTGAGATGGTTTATAAAATGAGTGATTAAATTAATACTAGATGACTGGTATGATCATAAACTAGGTCCTGGTCATTTGAATGCCCTACTTTGCTTCTTCAGCAAAGCAGAATATAATTAGCAAAAAGCCTCATTGTCCCCAGTCTAACAAAATTGATTGCACTTCTGGGCAAAAGCAGTTAGTACACATTTTACCTAATTTCAAAATTAATACATTTCATTTTAGAAGTGCATCTATGTGGGCTGCTTTTGCCCTACCAATTAAAAATCATTGTGTAGTTAATGCAGTGTGTGCCAACAATTTTGACATGTAGAGACAAAAAAAAAGTTTATCTCGAGGTAGAAATTGTAGCCATTAAATAGAATTAATGGTAATAATTATGTTTCCTGGCAAATTTCTATAAACAGGTCCATTTGGTCAACATCACAGATTTATCAGAGGAGTTATAGACAGCTCATAAACTTCAAAGTCTGTATTTTCATGTGAGCTAAGAAGGCTATCAGACGGTCAAAAGAGATAACACAACCAGATTCCCCAATATCCCACACCTGGGAAGGATAACAGTTTGCAAATTGAGTTTCAAGAGATTGAGAGATGCAGCATATCTAGACAACCTGCTGTTAGACAGGGTGAAGCTATTCTGGGTTTTTTTTTCCAACCAAATAGATTTTCTGCTCTAAGAAAAAGGAAGAAGCAAAGAGAAAACACAGAAAGGAGCAGACTCTTGGGGAGGAAAAATGGTATATCAATATTAATTAATAATATTCTGAAGGCATCATAAAATTCTGTGAATGAAGTGAGACAATTCTACAATAAAAAGCTTCATCTGGAATCACTCTTACTTGAAACACTAATTGCTTGATTTGTTTCCCTAACAGAATAAGGAAGAAATCGTAAAAGCATATCTTTTATGCTATCAACTCAGTGTGGAGTAGCTTATTTCTACATACACAATTGAAATTAATATCACTAAATGTTTTCCATGATTATATTGGCTAGAAAGGATCTGCCGCCTTCAGAGCATAAACTTGGATGAGGGTTTGTTTTTTTTTTCATATCTGACAAGTTTATAAAGCATATCGATTCTAAAATTATAATTCTACATTGGTTTTGTCATTTTTTCCTATTAGCAGCTTTTAAATCAAATAATGCAACATTACAATTAATCTTATATTCCATTATACATTTCCTGATGCTAAAAAGTTAGATCAATTCTAATTAAATATACCGGTTTAAGCATTTGGATAGAATTTTATTTTGAAGAAAAACATCATGTAGCAACACGGATATATTACTGTATAGATTGTTCTCAACTTACGACCACAATTCAGCCCAAAATTTCTGTTGCTAAACAAGACAATTGTTAAATGAATTATGCCCCACTTTATAACATTTCTTGCCAAAGCTGTTAAGTGAATCATGGCAGTTAAGTTAGTAACATGATTGCTAAGTGAATCTGGTTTCCCCATTGACTTTGCTTGTCAGAAGGTCACAGAAGGTGATTGCATAACTCTGGACACTGCAACCAGTACAGGCCAGTGGCCAAGTGCCCAAATTTTGATCACATGACCATGGGGACACTGCAACAGTCATAAGTGTGAAAAACAATCATAAGTCACTTTTTCCAATACCATTGTAATTGTGAATAGTCAGTTAATGAATGTTTGTAACTCGAGGACTAGCTGCAGTAGTCTAGGAGTAGGAAAGCCAATAATAATAAAATATAGTCTTTTTTGTATTTTTTTTTTTTGTATTTTTAAAAGGGAACATAATAGTTTTTGATGTGTAAACGTACTATAAAATGTGATAAAATTTGTCTCTTTGTAAGTAGCATCACTATATACACGAAATACCAAAGTCACATGTCATAGGTATTTTCAGTAGAACTGGCAAAACTCTAAAAAAGTAGATTCTAATATCAATTTTTAAGAATCCAATCAAACTTGAGTTCTTTCTTATATTCTGCATAGAAAACAGAGCTATATTAAATCTTGATTTTGCCATACTGTACTTTAATAGCATTTGTAATTACTTTTATTAGTTTCTATAAATGCTTATTAGAAGGAACATTTTAAAGAAAAACTCTTAGCTGGTAGTAATCATTATGTATGTATGAATGAACATTTCCTTTTTTAATTAAAAATTTTGAGTCCAATAAAAGTACAGCAAAATAAAGGAAAAATCAGAAAACTGCAAAAGGAGCAAAAGGGGAAATAGAATTATGACTTCGACCTTCTTCCTGTTGTTTCCATCTTAGTCTTTTACCTCTCTCTTAAATCCTTTTGATTCTCAAATCTATAGATCATCAATTTCTTCTTTCAACAAAAAATCCATATAAGGTTTCCAGTCCTTCAAAAATGTTTTCATTTTTTTTTCCCTGACCAAACTTGTCATCTTTGCTGTTTCCACAAGAATGAGACATGCAGAGTGTGGAAGTATGGGCAGGTATGGGCGCCCATAGAATAACTCCAGTAACACCACAAGCTGTACCTGGTCTACTTCTAGGTGCAATTCAAGGTACTGGTGATCATTTTTAAAGCCCTTTGTGGATTGGTTGAAGGAAGCTTCCCTGGAGAGCAGTAGGCAAGTAGGCTCTCTGCTTAACCAAGATTAAATTAGCCTATTCTAATTATTACCTGCTTTTAAAAGGCTATTTTTCTATCATATCTTAGTCTTCAAATTTTTATTTATTTTTAAACCCTTTACATTTTTGAAATTTTTGTAGTGTGATTACTAATCCACTTTTAGCTATATTTCAGCTATGGTTTAGTTGAATTTATAAAAAAAAAAAGCCCGAGCTGGGCCTCAGCTATAGGAGGGCCTTGTTGCTGCTTCGTTGTTGTTGTTGTTCTACACATCTTACTTCTTCAGCTGGAAGTCTAACAATGCCTAGCTGTGATATGATTTCTCTTATCTAATTTATTCTATTTTTATTCACTATTTTTATTATTTTATCATTTTTATTTACTCATGTTCCCTGCTCTGTCGGAAGGGCAGGATCCTTGGTATACTTGTGAGGAGCTCTGCCACTGTTTGCATTAGGACTTGTTTTTTCTCCACTCCCGATTCCTTTTCCTCTGGATTTAGGACTTGTTTTTTCTCCTCTCCCGATTCCTTTTCCTCTGGATTAAGGACTTGTTTCAGTGACTAGACTCTATGCTATATTACACAGCTCCTCCTCTATTGACCTACTTGATATAATGAAGACAAGGAAAAGGAGCAGATCACTCACTGACCCGGTTCCTCAACCTTCTCTGAGGCAATCCAAGATTGAGAACTTTGTTTTAGCTCAGCCTCTCGGTTTGAGAGCTCCTGCTCCCTTTTGTCTGGCTGCTGCCGGTTGTCGTGATCTTCCGACGGTTGAGGCAGTCGCTCCCTGAGTTGAGAACCTAAAGGCTTATCTAAAACTACGGCCCCCAACCAACCCTTAAATGAGCCCACCCTTACAGAACTTTTGGCTCAGCAATGTTTCTTGGTTGCAGAAACCACAGTGAGCATTCAGCTTCAGCTTGATAAAATAATAAGTACTTTAAACTACTTAGTTTCCTGGACTACCAGTGGGTGCCCTGGGCTGACCGCTCGGCAGCCTGATGCAGCAGCAGGGTTCTCCGTGCCAAGCCTTAGAAAAAGCACTGGCCAACGTAATCCTACCCATAGTTCGAACTTTACATCTTTTGATGCAAACAGTCACCTGGTCTTACGGTCAAAACAGGTGGCCCTCATCATTAATTCCATGAATGGCAACTTACCTCACTGGGGTTCAACACAGCTGGCGAGGGGCCATATATTATAGTTATTGGGGCTAAAAGCTGATGATTTGAAGAAGGTTGAACTTTTATCCTCTCCCGAACGCTGCACTAGAGTGCTACTCAGTTTTGACAACTCTAACACCCCAAAACTATTTTTCAGAAGAGGATCCCTGTTAAGATCCTTTGGCATTCTGCCAAGAAGAATCTTCAGATACATCAATTAAGCCACTCTTGAGTAATTGACAATTTGTGAGTGGCAGGAGATTTATTGCCCCCAAAAGATCCTCAGCAGCACATATTAATGTGCCAACCTTGAATGCCATCTTGGATACTACATCACATACTAATTATACATCTATTCCTGCAAAACCTCCAGTTGGTGTCCTCTCAGATGGTAGCCTGACTGTTCCTCCTACAACCGGTCAAATCAACTCCCCTCAGTGAGTAACATCTTACCAGGAAGCTTCCCTTGACTTGATCAGCTGGGAAGAAATGGCCCCAAAGTAAGCGACACCAGCCCAGGCACCCATTCCTTAGTAAATAAGCACCATGTCAGTGCCTCTGGGATTCCAACTATTTATGAGACTGACTTATGTCAAGACAATTTCTGGAATCAGGAGGAGACACAGCTCTTTGACTCCTTTTGTGAGCTTCCACAATCAGAAAGGGCCCAAATCATAAAGCATCTGGATGCAGTCAAATCCAAGCTCTGGAATCTTTCACTACCTGTGTTAAGTTCTGCGCATGGGCGCAAGGAACGGAGACGAGGAAGTGAACAGTGAACTTCAACTCTTTATTAATCATTCTGAACAGAGCAAAAACCCAGGGCAGCAGCAGCCCTTTTATAGGGCAGGCTGCTGACCTATTAGCCAATGAGAACGTGGAAGTGTTAAACCCTTGAACCAATGAGAGTGGCTCGTTAACAGCCAATCAGATTCTCCAGAATGGACCAATCCGATATTGCTATTATCGGCCAATCAGGAGTGCAGGATTAGAACCCTGCTTTTTCTTTAAGCTTTGTTAAAACTTTATTTAAGCATTTTTATTAGTTCATAACACTCCTTCCCCCCGGGTTCCGTTTGAGGGGTGCGGTGACGTAATCCCTAAGATATGTAGGTTGTTTTAGCTGTCTATTAGATTTGCACTGTCCCACCAGTTCCCATCTGCAGTCCGGCTTCGGTGGGACATTTTTGGACATCTCTGGTACAGGCGGTTCCGCATTCTCACTGGACGACTCGGTGCCGCTAATTCTGTCATTGTTGTTGTTCTCCGATCTTTGTGGGCTAGCCTCCGTTGAGGTATTCCTCTGTGGCGAGGACACTCCCCTCCTTGATTCTTCTTCATTTATCGCGCCCACTTGCTGACTTCCTTCGCTTCTGCTTTCCACCATCTCGAATTCGGTTTCTTTGACATCCCCTCCCCCCTCAGTTTGGGAGTCCCAGGAGTCGCGGGAACTGGGTTGTAGCCTAGAGTGAAGCTGATCTATATGGCATTTCCATATTTTTCCATCGCAGGTTTGCACACGGTATGATCTGGGCCCGGTGGTTTGAATTACGGTTGCTTCGACCCATAATGGTTCGCCGGAGAGGTTTTTTGCAAAAACTAAGTCGCCTACCTGGAACTTGCGGCATTTTCCGGTAGATCCACAGGGTTTCTCTGGCTCGTAGGACAGGTGAACCGGTCAAGGTGGGAATGGAGCTTGCGTCCCATCAACAGTTCAGCTGGGGTCTTGCTGGTAACGCTGTGTGGAGTGATGTGTTGGAGTAGGAGTATTCTGTTTATTTTTTCGTCAATGTCCCCATAGTCCATTTTGTGGAGAGTATTGTTAACAAATTGTACCATGCACTCGGCCCTGCCGTTAGCCGCAGGGTGTGCTGGTGAAGTTAGCGCATGGCGGATACCCCGATCCGCTAAGTATTGTTCAAACACCAGGGCGGTGAACTGGGGTCCGTTGTCGGAGACCAGAACGTCTGGCAGCCCATACATTGCGAATAGCCTATTCAATTTTCAGATGACGGACTCCGTTGTAGTATTCTTCATTTCGTGGATCTCGAGCCAGTTGGAATAGGCATCCACTGTTAGGAGGAACGTATGTCAATGTGGATACAGGAAATCAATGTGGATACAGGACCACGGCCCCGGGGGGTTTCCCATTCTGTTGGAGTTGCTCTAGGTGGGGCACTGCTGACTTCTTGGCACTTTAAACAAGTCTTTACCCAGGCTTCAATCTGTTTGTCGATACCTGGCCACCACGCGTAGCTTCGTGCGAGCGCTTTCATACGCACGATGCCGGGGTGATCGTCATGCAATGTTTTCAATACTGCTCGTTGTAACCGCTCTGGGACGACGACTCTATCTCCCCATAGGATGCAGCCTTTTTGCGAAAAAAGTTCTGTTTGCCGGTTTCTAAAAGGGGTGAAGTCGTCAGGGGTTTGTTCTATTGGCCATCCTCGTTCGACCCAGCTAAGAACTCGCGCCAAGACAGGATCTCGTTTTGTTTCGATTGCAATGTCTCTGGCTGTTAGCGGTGGTGAATGTAGCATTTCAATCTGGAGTGTCGTAAGGGTTGGAGCTGGGTCGTCGATGGTTTCCAGAAGTGGGGCACGGCTCAATGCATCAGCATGGGGAATGGCTTTCCCCAGGCGGTGTTGTAATTTAAAATTGTACGCAGCTAAAAACTCCAACCAGCGAGTCATTCTAGGTGACAACATATAGGGGGTTGGCTTGTCTCCCACTATAATCCCTAGCAAAGGTTTGTGGTCGGTAACTATAGTAAAAACTTGTCCATACACATATTCATGAAACCGTTTCACAGCAGATACAACAGCAAGAGCCTCTTTGTCGATCTGGCTATAGTTACGTTCAGCCTTTGATAGGGTCCTTGAAAAATAGGCAATAGGGGCCTCACTACCGTTTGGTAACACATGACTCAAAATGGCTCCTACTCCAAACGGTGACGCGTCACATGTAATTGTTAAAGGCAGAGTCTCATTATACTGCATTAAAACAGCATCTGAGGTTAGTAAGTTTTTCACTTGTCGGAATGCGTGCTCCTCGCGGTGTCCTCAGACCCAGGTTGCTTTTTTGTCGAGAAGTCTATGTAGGGGCTCAGCTACGGTCGCTTTCTGGGGCAAGAAGATGTTGTAAAAGTTAATGAGCCCCAGGAAAGCTTGGAGATCAGTTCTATTTCTGGGTCTTGGGGAGTTTTTGATTGCCCTTTGTTTGCTATTAGTGGGGTGGATGCCTTGTTTATTGATTAGGTACCCCAGGAACTTTACTTTATCTGTACACAGTTGACTTTTTTTTTTTTTAACCTTAAGGCCAGAGTCTTTAAATTTTTGGACAACCATTTTAAGACGCTTTTCTAGTATTTATCTATACGAGGCAGCAATTAAAACATCATCAAAGTATGGCACAACCCCCTTGATCCCTTGCAAAAGTCTCTCCATCAGACTTTGAAAAATCCCTGGGGCTACGCTCACTCCGAATTGGAGTCAGTTGCACTTAAAGGTGCCTCAGTGCGTAACGATCGTCTGAGCCTCTGCGGTTTTTTTTATCTATAGGCAGTTGTTGGTATGCCTGTACTAAATCCAATTTAGTAAGACTTTTCTGCCCCCAGGGAATGGTGAAGGTGTTGCACCACCGGCACCGGGTAAGCGTTCTGTTGAAGGGCGTGATTAAGGGTAGCCCAGTAGTCCCCACAAATCCTTAACGATCCATCCGGTTTGATGGGTGTTACAATTGGGGTTTCCCAACGAGCGTGGTCAGTTAGTTCTAAAACACCCTGGGCTATTAATTTATCGAGCTGCTCATCAATTTTTGGTTTAAGGGCAAAAGGTACCCGACGAGGCTTAAGGTGGATGGGGGCTACTTCAGGGTTAAGGTTAAATGATATCGGGGTCCCTTGTACTCGCCTAGTTTGTCTGCAAAAACGTCCTGGAATTCCTGGACGATGGCCTCCTCCCAGTCGTCACTTCTGGTTTGGTGAATGCTGACTACCTCGATCCCAAGTGGGATGAACCATTGAAGGCCTAACAAGCTAGGCCGGTCACGGTTGATGACGGTCAGTGGTAATGACGCAGTATGATTTTTGAATGATACTTGGACTTGGCTGGATCCAACGACCGGAATTCGGTTCCCCTGATAATCTTTGAGTATGATTCTTTGGGCTCTGAGGTCTTGACGCCGGACGGCAGGGATTAATTGTTTAATAGTCTTCCAGGAAACCATCGAGAGAGACAATCCTGAATCGACTTCCATCACACAAGGCTGGTTTTCGATGGCGACCTTCACTCGGATCTTCTTTGCATCTAGCGATGAGGCGTGACTGATTGTAATGGTTTGGTGTGCCTCTTCTCGCCTCGATAAAATGGCTGGTGTTTTATTTCTGCAGGAGTGGTTGTTCCATTGGTGGTTCAAATGTTCCCGACTCACAGGGCGATTCCCTGTGGTCTGGCGGTAGTTGTTTCCCCTCTGAATTGGGCTGGATCCTTGCTTGCTTCTACAGACCTTCCCGATGTGGCCTCTTTTCCCACAGAAATGGCAGAGCGCATCTAGGAATTTGCCGTCTGATTGCGGGTGGTTTGCCCCACAACCCGCGCATTGGTGCGGTAGTCTTTGATTCCGCTGATGGCGTTGGTCACGTTCAGACCAGAGCTGGTTGACCTCCTCCTCATCACTTTCTGATGGTGATTCGAGGTCCTCGTGGTGGGTCGCTGTTGTGTGCCTCTCGAGGTGAGGTGAGGTATCGCTGGCGAGTTGATGGAGCAGTGCGTTGGTGCGGCGCATTCGGGTGGCCAACTTCCTGGTTGCTTCTGCTGCAGTAGCGTCCTTGATGACATCAGCAAGGTCGATGTCCCCTTTGGCCATGATCTTGCTCTGCGTAGTGTGTTCATCTAATCCCAGAATTATTCAGTCTCTCAGAGCTTCTTCGAGGTCTGTAAACCCACAGAGGCCTCTCAGGTTCCGGAGATCCATGATGAAATCTGCAATGCTCTCTCCTTTCCGCTGGTCCCTCTGGTAAAATTCATGTCTTCGGACAAGCCTCGGGGCCAAAGAATGGGCGCGAGGACGTCCCAGTCCATGGTTTTCACCTCAGCCGGTTTCGCTAGTGCCTTGGCCATCTTAAAGATGGCAGGCCCACAATGGGTCAGGAACACTGCTTGCTTTTTCCCCGTAGTGTCATCCTTCAAGTTGTTGGTCTCCAGAAACATCTGGAACTGGTCTATGTACGAGTCCCAGTCTTCTTGTGCCGGGTCAAATGGAGTGGGTGGTATAGCGCCGCTGGACATGGTTTCCATTGTCGATGTGCCTTCAGCCACGTACTCTGTTTGGTGCTCTGTAGTGTTGAGTCAGCTCTGATGTCTCCGCATCCCATCCTCATCGCCAGTGTTAAGTTCTGCGCATGGGCGCAGGGAAGGGAGACGAGGCAGTGAACAGTGAACTTCAACTCTTTTTTAAACATTCTGAACAGAGCAAAAACCCTAGGGCAGCAGCAGCCCTTTTATAGGGCAGGCTGCTGACCTATTAGCCAATGAGAAACTTGGAAGTGTTAAACCCTTGAACCAATGAGAGTGGCTCGTTAACAGCCAATCAGATTCCCCAAAACGGACCAATTCGATATTGCTATTATCAGCCAATCAGAAGAGCAGGCTTAGAACCCTGCTTTTTCTTAATGTTTGTTAAAACTTTATTTAAGTGCTTTTATTAGTTCATAACAACCTGATAAGGATTCCCTTGGACTCCAGGGAGTCTATACTGATTTACCAACAGAAGCTCCCTTGGCGCTCTCTCCAGAATGTCTAATTCATAAATTTGAAGATCCAGGGCTACTGTTGATGCTGCTGAATACTTGCCAGCTAAGCAACCAATTAATGCCACAAGTACAAACTGGAATGTGCTTAGAGCCCTACAGTCCCATGAACAAGGCTCACCTCCCTCCTTCCCTGCCTTTGCCTCCTAATAGGATGACCCTGCCACTTAACAACGGGTGTATCTTTTCGGATCCGAAGGGCGCTCTGGGAAAAATCAATTACACAGAATGACTATTAAATCTGGCAAAAAAACAACAACAACCCTGCACACTTAAGTGCCTTTCGTGGAACAAAGCATGTTGGGGGAGAAGGTGCAGTACCACAGAATTTGCCAACTATATTCACTCATTTAATGTGGTCCTGCTTCAGGAGACCTGGGCATGCGATAAGATATCCCTTACAGGGTTTACAGTCATTTCCTTGGCCGCCCCCAGACAATCTATGAAAGGAAGGCCTAAGGGTGATCTAGCTTGCTCAGTCTCTACTGCTTTGAAAGTGGAGACAGTGGAGCTGTCCCCCTGTGGCTCTTTAGCTATGGCACTCCTAATTAAGAGAGCATGCAGCAAACTGTTAGTGTTCAACATTTATCTTCCCCCGACGATGAGGCAAGCTGATACTAAGGCTCAATGGGGTGTGCTGGAAATTACATTACTTATATGGAAATTAAATTCCCAACGCTGTACATCCTTATAGGGGGCGACTTTAATGCCCAATTGGGAGTCCAAGTTCCCCCGTCGATTGAGGCACTCTACTCCCAAGAAACCCTCCAGGCCATAGGACACCTGATTTCAGCCAGACATTCTAAGGATGAATTAACAAATTTTGATGGCATTCAGTTAGCCCTTTTAGCAGCCCAACACAATAAGATAATTCTTAATGGGAGTATCCAAGGTGATCTAGCTGGTGAGTTTACTTTTAGTTCCTCACATGGAAGTAGTGTTATTGATTTTGTGCTGGTATCCCAGCTTCTTAGAAAGGCAGTCCAACTTAGATAGGATATTGACAGGTACTGATGAAAAAGTGATCAAAAAATTATATAATTATTTGTTGGAAATTAAATTGGAGGAAGAACAAGTTAAAGAAACAATGATTGCTTGGGGGAAGAATTTTGGATATGGGATTGATTTAGAGAAAGGGCAAAAGTTGTGGTCTCAAAATTATAAAATGACAATGTCAACAGCATATAAAGAAAATTTGTATAAGATGTTTTATAGGTGGCACTTTCCCCCGACAAGAATTGCAAGAATGTTTAAAAACAAATTTGAAAAATGCTGGAAATGTCATCAGATTTCTGGTTCATGTTACCATATGTGGTGGACTTGTGAGGAGGCCAGGAAATACTGGATTCGAATTCGCATATGGTTGGAAAAAATGACAAAGAAACATATAGACTTGAAACCGGAGATTTTTTTGTTGGGAATCTTACCTGATATACATAATAAAAATTTAAAATATTTGATTGTAAATGTATTAACAGCGGCTAGGATTGTATTTGCTAAAAATTGGAAAAGTGAGAGAATACCATTAGAGGAAGGAATCATTAAGAAAATATTGGAATGTGCTGAAATGAGCAGATTGACATTTGAAATTAGAGAACAAGAAGATAAACAATTTTATGAAGTTTGGGATCTTTTTTTATCAATAGTTAGATAATACAATATAATAATAGAATATTTAGAAACCTAGGATATAACGAATATGCATTTTTTTCTTTTTGGTTTTGATAATGTTTTGTTAAGATAGATTTGGTATGATTTTATGATCTGTTATAAAATTAATTAATTAAACTATAGTTATCTCACTTAAGTATGAATTAGTTAAATTACAGTCAAATGATTGTTCAATAGTGATATTGGGATATATGGTTGTTGATTGATGATATGAGTTATTATGCAACATAACTATTATGATGACTATGAAATGGATGCACAAAAAGGAGTGGTAAACCAACCGATACACTGCTTGTAAATTTATGAAGAATGATGATGTTTTTATGTTATGTCCTATGTTTTATGTGTTTGTGTTTGTTGTAAGAAATTAATAAAACTTGTTTTAAAAAAAGAAGAAGAAGAAAGGCAGTCCGTGCTTTTTATGTGATCTGCCTTACGGAGAGCGACCACTACTCCTTGGGTACAATCATTGGGCTTTCCTCAAATATACATCTCCCTAGGGGTCCCCAGATATTAGATCCCTATGTGGCCTCATATACAAGGAGGATCAAATGGTCTTCTAAAACTGAAAGAAAGTTCCAGTCCTTTTTATCATCTCCGGAGTGTCTCAGCCTATACAATCAGGCCCTAACAAGTAGTGGCCCAGGGACAATCTCGGCCTTTGAATCACTAATTAATAGTGTTCAAAAGGAGCTAGGAGCCACCTGTAGGTCGAGTGGTCAAGAAGTAATTCTTGGTTTGACAAAGAGTATTTGATGCTCAGGAACCAGATTAATGAGGTTTACCTGCTCTATTGTAATCGAGGGGATAAATGCCCACCAGAGGCCTACTATCGCTTGAAGCAGGAGTATAAAGGACTAATTGCTAAGAAAAAGAAAGCTAAAGAGAGAGAGAAGTGGGATCTACTTCTCCTCTCCATCCAGCAGAAGAACACTCGATTATTTTGGCAAATTGTTGCCAGCTCCTTGCTGGGTCATCAAGAACTCCCTCTCTGCTGTATTTCCAACAGAGCTTGGGACAACCATTCCTTGGCAATTTTCCAGGCGTCAACAAGTTCGACCGTGCTTGGGCCACAGCTGCCTCCTGCAGTTCCTGACTGGCAACCCATGACTCATGCTGAGATTACCGAGCTTATCTCCAAACTCAAGTCAGGCAAAGTCCCTGGCCCTGATGCTATAACTCCTGATCTGCTAAAATCCAATCCCAAGTAATGGATTCCTCTCTTAGCAAGATTCTTCACACATATCAATACCTCTGGCAGGATCCCTACCTCCTGGAGCTTAGCAATTATTGTTCCAGTTTTTAAATGAGAAAATAGGAACAATCTAGCCGACTATCGCCCCATAAGCCTGCTCTCCATCATTGGGAAACTGTATGCTAAATATCTCCAATGTAGACTCCTCAGCTGGGTTGAGGAGTCCAATATTATTGGTGCTGAACAGATTGGGTTTAAAGTGGGCTGTGCCACATTGGACCACTGCTTTGTCTTAGCCCACCTGGTCGATAAATATACGACCATACCAGGTGGCAAACTTTTTACTGCTTTTATCGACTTAAAGTCAGCATTTGACTCAGTCCCTAGGGGACTGTTGTGATCAAAACTGCTCAAAAGTTCTATTGATAGACTGTTCCTAATTAGATCCTTGTACAACCAGACCTCTAATCAGGTCAGGTGTGGTTTGCAGGGAGAACTTTCAAATCCTATCCTGATTAAGAATGGAGTAAGGCAGGGTTGTGTTCTGGCTCCTCTTTTGTTTAATTTATTCTTATCTGACTTGGCCTTTCACGTTAGACGTATTGAGTCCCATGCCCCAAAGTTGTCAACTACGAAGATTCCGCTTCTCCTTTATGCTGACAATATGGCCCTCCTTTCATTGTTCAAGGTCAGGTCTGCAAAAGATTACTTTCTGCATTCAGGTCCTACTTTGCTGAGAACCACTTGTCTATTAATTATGACAAATCCAAAATATTGGTGTTCTCTAGAGCCCGGAAATTGTATAACTGGGCTATCAATGGTAATGCTGTTAAGCAGGTTTCCCATTTTAAGTATTTAGGTATTCAATTTCAGAACACTGGTGCTTGGACTAGACATCAAACCCAGGTGCTGAACTCAGCCTCCTGTAGTCACCAACAGATATTAAGATTTTTTTATACCCAAGGAGGCCAGTTTATTCCTTCTGCTCTACGTATTTACAAAGCCAAAACTTTGGCTCAAACTCTTTACGGAATTCCCATATGGATACGGGGCTTCAAGGATTGTATTGAAAGAACCCAGGCTGTCTTTTTTAGAAAACTTCTGGGTCTTCTTCCTTGTGTTGGTTTTGCTCCGATGTACCTGGAACTGGGCACTCGATCAGTCGAATGTATGACGTGAATTAACACCTTTAAATGGTGGTTTTAGGTGCTCTTTCTGGCAGTTCCTGGTAGCTACCTCTCCCTGGCGTTTGCTGACTCTCATATTTCTCATTGGGAGAGGGAGCTAATGAAGAAATTACACCTGCTAGGTTTTATGGGGGATGCCCTGGCAGATTATGGCCTTAAAAATGCCCAATTTAGGGTACTCCAACAGCTTGTGGACATTCTTGCAATATCTACGAGCCAGAGCTAACAAAACTTGCTGCCCTCTGATCTTCAGCCAATTTAATAATTATGGACCAAGGATAGCTTTCTATTTTTACACTCTAACCATTCCCAAGTACAGAAGAGCTTTCTCCCTAGCTCACTTTAATGTCTTGCCCTCAGCACTACTGGATGGGCGATTTAAGAGGCTCCCGATTAACGAGCGGCTATGCCCCTGTGACAGAGCTGAGGTTGAAACTGTGGAGTATGTCCTTTTATATTGCCCTATGTATAATGCAGGCAGATCTAAGTTACTGTCTCTCCTTGAAACAGACCCTTCTAGACCCAATGTTAGTAATTTGTTCTTATATTGTCTAGGGGATGGCTCCTCATACATCACTTCTTTGGTTTCCAAATTGTTTTAAGAGATGTAACCATCAGAGGAGAATGCTGTAATTCCCCTTAGTCAAGTTTTTGGTGATCAATTGTTCATGATTAATTTTCCCATGTTCTTCTTTTGTTGTACTTGTGTTTTGGTTTGTGACCGCGAATAAAGTATTATTATTTTATAAAGCCCTTTGTGGCATGGGTATCAAACTTGCTACCTCACATTGCCATCATGTGATATATTACAATGATTTTCCCCCTTCACAGAGTTTGGTGGGTACGGCTTGCATATAAAGTATCTGGCCTGCACCCCTGTTTTATGGTATGGATCCAGGTTACTTCATGGACTGTCTCACCCCAGAAGGATTGGCCCATCCCATCCATGCTGGCAGAGGAGGCATGCTGTGGGTCCCGTAGCCTGACTATTCCACCTGGTGGGGTCCAGGAGGAGGGCCTTGACTGCTGTTACTCCTGTCCTCTGGAACATCTTGTCCTCCCCCCATGTGAGATTGGCCCCAACCCTCCTATCCTTTTGTTAGGGCCTAAAGACATCACTCTGCTAGTTAGATTGGGGCCCCAGTGGGAGACAGCTCAATAGAGATGGTTGATCGAGTAACAACAGATCCCACCTCACCCCACTCTGCCCCCCACCCTCCCTATGTGTCCTTAGGTTTTAATGTTGATTTTCATTATTTATGCTTTTAATCATACATGTATAGGCATACTTTTATGACTGTAAGCACCCCTTAGCTATCCTATGGTAAGATGGATGAACAATATATACATGTATGAATGCATGCATACAGGCAGACAGACAGATAGACAGACAGACAGACAGACAATACATACATATATAGAGAGAGAGACACTTAGGCTACAGACTTAGATGCCCTTAATTAAGGAATAGATCTCATTGATGGCAGCCCCTGAGCAGGGCTTACAATCAGGGGTAGGATTCGAATTTTTAACAACCAGTTCTGTGGGTGTGGCTTAGGTGGTGGGTATGGCTTGGTGGTCATGTGACTAGGTGGACATGGCTTGGTGGTCATGTTATTGGTAGATGTGGCCAACTTAGTATCACTCACATCGAGGCACGCATCTCCTCGCCTGGCCTCTCAGGATTGTGGAGATGCTGCAACAGTCGTAAGTGTGAAAAATGGTCATAAATCACTTTTTTCAGTGCCATTGTAACTTTGAATGGCCACTCCACACAAGCAAAGTACCAGCAAAGGAGGGGGGAAAAACTCCAGAAATGTTCCTGAGACAGGAAGTCTAGTCCTGCCAAGAATGTAATAAGGGTTAATGGAGAGGCAGTTTCTGAAAACAACACCAGAATGTTTTCTTCTGCCTTCCTTACAGGACTAGGCCAGTAATTTCTTCTAACAACTGTTTCTCCGAACATTCTCCTTAGAATGTTAACAACCAGTTCTAGAGAATAGGTGCGAAGTGGTAGAATCCCACTCCTGTTTACAATGCTTATGTTCCCTAATTGTTACACCCAATAAGATTGGCAACTGGAATGGCAAAAGAGGATCACAGAGATATATATCATTAAATAAATAAATATATATATGTTGTGGCTTGGAGGTTTGAGCCTGCTCTGTTAGAGGACGAAGACTTGGACAATGAGGAAGATGAGGATTTGGCTCTGAGGTTTGAGCCTGCTTTGTTAGAAGATTTGGAATTGCCTTCCTCCCCAGGACTTTCCTCTTCGGCAAGACCTTCCTCCCTGATTGTGCCTCAGGTGTTGGCAGATAACCAGGAGAGTGTATCAGAGCCTCTGACTGAAGATCAAGCTGAGGAATGCTGACTTGATGCAAGGCAATGGTGCAGGAAAAAGTGTGAGCTGCAATGCAGAAAGAAAGGACTAATCAGAGACTGAGATGAGGGACTGACACGCCCCACAGGGAATAAAAGTGAGTGTGTTCGCTCTGGGAACTTGTTCGGGACAACGTGTTACTTAGTGAGAGAAGCTTCGGAAGTATCCTGTGTGCAGTGACAGCTTGTGATTTATATTCCTGCTTTCTTGTCGGACTTGGCAGACAGCTTGTATGAGACTGCCAAGAACTTTATCAGCTCAAAGAATTTAATCCTGTAATTACTGGACTTGCTTGCTTGTTTGTATTCAGTTGGAAATTTGGACTTCTCACCTTGTTGGTACAGGTGAGACATAATATATATATGAAGTCTCATTCATCATCTTCAGGCTTGTGTCTTCGGCTCTGTGCTTCTCACTCTGTGTTTATTGGTCTTGGAGTTTGCTGTGTTCTGCTTGATTGGTGTTTCTAATATCTTCTGTCTGTTTTGTGGCTTTTTTTTTGTCTTGATTGGCTGGCAACATTGTGTTCCTATATTGGAGGCTTTTAGTGCGGCTTGGCTCCGAGTAAATGGATGGCTATCATTTATTAGGAAGCTAGGTTTCATCTGAGTGCCTGGTTGGGGTGTGTTTGAGCTGTGAGGTATCGGGGGGGTCTCTTTGTGCCCAGATGTTTACATGGCTTGTGGTGTGGAGATTTTTTTGTTTATGAGTGCAGGCTTCCAAATAATTGACAGTCTGGTGGAGTCATCTCTTCTATTCATGCTTTCAGGTCTTTTTTCAATCTCTATGGCTTCTCTGATAATTCTGTGGCTGGGGTTTTCTATAGTGGCTAGGGTTTTGGTGCCATTGAAGTCGATGCTCTGACCTGTTGCTTTCATGTGTTGGACTAGTGAGGAAATGTGTTCCAGCTTTTTGACTGCATTTTTGTGTTCCTCCAGGCGGGTACTTATTCTTCTATTGGTCTGTCCAATGTATGTGGCCGGGCATGATGCACAGGGGACTTCGTATATGCCTTGGTTTTCCAGGTCAATTTTATCTTTGGGGTTTCTAAGGATGGCTGCTATTTTTCTGTCTGTTTTGAAGGCAGTCTTGATGTGGTGTCTGTGTAGTATCTTACTAATTTTGTCTTTAGTGCCTCTTATGTAGGGCAGGACAGCTGTTCCATAGGTCTGTTCATCTTCTAGGTCTCTATTATGTTTCAGTGTGTTTTTGTGGATCAAGCTAGTGATTTTGCTTCTGTGGAAGCCATTGGCTGTCAGTACTTTAGTCAGGGTGCATAGTTCAGTCTTAATGTGTGTCTTGTCTGCCAGGCGTTTGGTTCTAGTAATTAGTGTTTTAGCCACGGAGTTTATCTGTTCTGGGTGGTGGTGGGATTGGGCGTTGAGGTAGCGGTTGGTGTGTGTTTTCTTCTGGTATATGGTGTGTCCTAGTGTGCCATCTGTTTTTTTGTAGATTAGTACATCTAGGAATGGTAGTTATTTGTTTGTTTCTGTTTCCATGGTGAACTTGATTTTGGGGTGTGTGCTGTTTAGGTGTGTTAGGAAATTGTTTAGGCTTTCTTTTCCATGGGGCCAAATCACGAATGTGTCATCGATGTATCTTAACCATAGTTTGGGTTTGTGGATGGCATTGGCCAGGGCTCTGGATTCGAATTCTTCCATGAACAGGTTTGCAATGACGGGTGACAGTGGTGATCCCATAGGGGCTCCTTCAATTTGTTTGTATCTTTGTCCTTTGTATATGAAATATGTGTTGGTTAAGCAATGTTCTGTTAGTTCCATGAGGTGTTTAGCTGGTAGGTATTTATTTTTGATGATTTCAAGGGTCTCTTTTATCGGGACTTGAGTGAATAGTGAAACCACGTCAAAACTTACAAGCAGATCTTCTTGCTCCACGTGTAGATTTTTGATCATTTCCAAGAAGTGGTATGAGTTTTGTACATATGAAGCTGCTGTTTCAGCATGGGACTGCAGCTGTTTTGCTAAGTATTTAGCTAGGTTTTGTAGTGGTGCTCCTCTGGAGCTGACTATGCGTCTGAGAGGTATGCCTTCTTTCTGTATTTTTGGGAGGCTATATAGTTTGGGGCATCTGGAAGATTTTTCTCTGGGTATGATCGTGTGTTGGATCTCTTTGATTATGTGGCTGGTTATAATTTTCTTCTTGGTTAATTTTTCCAGATATGTGGTTGGGTCTGTGTTTATGGGTTATTATTTTTCTATCTCTATGGCTTCTCTGATTATTCTGCTGCTGAAGTGTTCGGTTTTGGTGATAGTTCTGGTATTTTTAAAGTCAATCTCATGTCCTGTGGCTTTGAGGTGTTGGACCAGGGAAGAGGTCAGTTCTTCCTTTTTGATTGAGTTCTTATGTTCTTCAATGCGTGCACTTATTCTTCTGTTAGTTTGTCCAATGTTTGTGGTGGGGCAGGCAGTGCAAGGGATTTCATATACTCCTTGATTTTCTAACTCAATTTTGTCCTTAGGGTTTCTTAGGATGGTGGATATCTTTCTGTTTGTGCAGAATGTTGTCTTAATGTGTTTTTGGAGGATCTTGCTGATTTTGTCTGTAGTGCCTTTTATATATGGGAGGAGGGCTTTGCCATTCTCTTGTTCTCTGTCTTGGATTTTGGTTGGGGTTTCTTTTTGGATTAGGTGGGTGATCTTCTTTCTTTGGAATCCATTGGCTGTCAGCAGGCCGGTGAGAGTGTGTAGTTCGGTCTCAAGGTGTTGTTCGTCGGCTAAGCATTTTGTTCTGGAGTTGAGTGTCTCGGCTACGGAATTGATCTGTGCTGGGTGGTGGTGTGAGAGTGTGTGTAGATAGCGGTTTGTATGTGTTTTCTTCCGGTAGATGGTGTGTCCTAGGGAGCCATTGGATTTTTTGTATACCAAGGCATCTAGGAAGGGAAGTTGGTTGTTGGCTTCTGTTTCCATGGTGAATTGTATTTTGGGGTGTAGGCTGTTGAGGTGTGTGAGGAAGTTGAGAGCACAATGAGAACACACCCCCACCCAATCAGAACACAGCCAAGCCCCCACCCAATCAAGTCACACCCCCACTAGCAGTTAAAAGGAAGAAGCAGCTGCAAGCTCACATCACTCTGAGAAGCACAGAGCTGAAGACCAAGCCTGAAGATGATGAATGAGACTTCATCAAAAAGTTGCCTAGATACTTCCAATCTTACGCAGGAGAAAACCCGAATAACCAAAGATAGATAGATAGATAGATAGATAGATAGATAGATAGATAGATAGATAGATAGATAGATAGACACACACACACTGCTCAAAAAAATAAAGGGAACACTTAAACAACACAATGTAACTCCAAGTCAATCACACTTCTGTGAAATCAAACAGTCCACTTAGGTAGCAACACTGATTGACAATCAATTTCACATGATGTTGTGCAAATAGAATAGACAACAGGTGGAAAGCATAGGCAGTTAGCAAGACATCCCCAATAAAGGGGTGGTTCTGCAGATGGTGACCACAGACCACTTCTCAGTTCCTATGCTTTCTGACTGATGGTTTGGTCACTTTTGAATACTGGCGGTGCTTTCACTCTAGTGGTAGCATGAGACAGAGTCTACAACCCACACAAGTGGCATGGAGGCACTACCAGGAGACAGGCCAGTACATCGGGAGATGTGGAAGAGGCCGTAGGAGGGCAACAACCCAGCATCAGGACCGCTACCTCCACCTTTATGCAAGGAGGGACAGGAGGAGCACTGGCAGAGTCCTGTAAAATGACCTCCAGAGGGCCACAAATGTGCATGTAGCTGCTCAAACAGTCAGAAACAGACTCCATGAGAGTCCGACGTCCACAGGTGGGGGTTGTGCTTACAGCCCAACACTGTGCAGGATGTTTGGCATTTGCCAGAGAACACCAAGATTGGCAAATTCACCACTGGTGCCCTGTGCTCTTCACAGATGAAAGCAGGTTCAGACTGAGCACATGTGACAGACATGACAGGATCTGGAGACGCCATGGAGAACGTTCTGCTGCCTGCAACATCCTCCAGCCGGTTTGGCAGTGGGGAGTAATGGTGTGGGGTGGCATTTCTTTAGGGGGCTGCACAGCTCTCCATGTGCTCACCAGAGATAGTCTGACTGCCATTAGGTACCAAGATGAGATCCTCAGACCCCTTGTGAGACCATATGCTGGTACGGTTGGCCCTGGGTTCCTCCTAATGCATGATAATGCTAGACCTCATGTGGCTGGAGTGTGTCAGCTGTTCCTGCAAGATGAAGGCATTGATGCTATGGACTGGCCCACCCGTTCCCCAGACCTGAATCCAATTGAGCACATCTGGGACATCATGTCTCTCTCCATCCACCAACGCCACGTTGCACCACAGACTGTCCAGGAGTTGGGGGATGCTTTAGTCCAGGTGTGGGAGGAGATACCTCAGGAGACCATCCGCCACCTCATCAGGAGCATGCCCAGGCATTGTAGGGAGGCCATACAGGCACGTGGAGGCCACACACACTACCGAGCCTCATTTTGACTTGTTTTAAGGACTTTACATCAGAGTTGGATCAGCCTATAGTGTTTTTTTCCACTTTAATTTTGAGTGTAACTCCAAATCCAAACCTCCATGGGTTGCTAAATTTGATTTCCATTGATAATTTTTGTGTGATTTTGTTGTCAGCACATTCAACTATGTGATGAACAAAGTATTTAATAAGAATATTTCATTCATTCAGATCTAGGATGTCTTATTTTTGTGTTCCCTTTATTTTTTTGAGCAGTGTATATATAATCAATCTGAAGACTGTCAGGAAGAGAAAAACTTTATTTCCCTTCCTCTGTGGGTATTATACAAAGCACACATTTGAAGTGTGCCGCTAATGCTCCGAACCATTGCAAAATAACGTGAATCGTTTTCCTGACCAACTTCAGTTTCTTGAAATAACTTTTGCCTGGGTATAAAAAGCATGTCAACAATCTATCCAGGCTGGTCATAATCCTTGAGAAAGTTCACTTCCATTTCAACTTGCTTTGTTCTGGAAATGATCATCCAGCCTTTGAGAAGTGACCTCACCCTTCTCAAATCCTATCCTCTTCTCTACCTCGGAGCACTGTTGTCCATTAATTGGCCTTGAAATCCAATTACCCACAGTATATAAATATATTGCTGTGCATGGGTCTATGGGAACAGCTGCAAAATTGCTAATATTAGGTCTAATTTAGCTACAATAAATTCACAAGTATGTGGAGGCACAGTGATGACAGCATAATTATAACAAAAGTCTCTATGTTGAAGTATACAGATGACAATACATACTAATTTTAGCAAAGAAAAGTGGGGGAGGAGCCCACTCCAAATGAAATGCATGCAACGAACAGACGGGACTAATAGCTCACACACATATTCTTAATGTGACCAGTCACTGTAAAAACAAAAAGATAGATGAAGCTGTTCAGAATCAAGAGCTAACAAGCAATGCAGTCTGAAACCATTAACTGTCAGGGGTAATAACACTCCAAATACTGAAGTGCAGTAAAACAGCAGCACTTTTCTGCAGATGATACACCGATGTGCAAGCACACACCTGTGAAGATGGCACTAAATCTCTGCTTGCATTTATTACTGTCGATGGAGAAAAGCCCAGCACTAATAATGTAAAGTATAAATGGAAATAACAGACAGCAAAGAGTGACATTTGTATGGTCCCAGTCAGCTTGTTAGCTGAAGTGGGTTTTAATTAGCTATTTTCCAGCAAGCAAATGAGCAAATTAGTGGCAGTCATAAACAAACACAGACAATCAGGACCAAAGAAGAAAAATTGACCATAAAGCTCACAACCCTCCCTCTGTTTTAAGGAATGCAGTCTTTGGTGCCACATCTAAATTTGCACGGTGTAGAACACAACTCTTGAGATGTTCCTAACAGACGTGAGAACCAGATAACCAGTGGAGTAGGAAATGCTATTGGGGAGGGGAATGTTCTTTGGCTGACAGCAGGAAAGCGAGCAAATGGAAATTGCAATAAAATAAGTTGCTTTTCTAATGAAATATGTATACAGGAAATTTATAGGGGTTTGTTTTTTTTAAATCTGAGCCTAAATAACTTTACAAAAGGTAGTATAACAGGAGTACTACTCAAAGAGCATGTGCTGGTGAAGAGTAGGGCCACATATGAACGTGGCCACAGTCTGTAAAATTCTATACCTTGGGGAAAATTCAGAACAGGGTTTTATTTTCTAATTGCCAAGAAAAAGAAAAGAAAAAAACTAAAAAAAAAAAGCTATCTCCTTGTCTAACAACAGAGAAAGAAATATATGTTGTTTAACTGGGAGTCAAAGTGAAGGAAAGTCAAAGAGACAGTATCAAAAAGTTCCTATGAAAAAAAATGACTAACTCAACTCAAGCTGACTCAACTCATTTTTTTATTGGGCTATCCCAATTCGTTTCATCTTAAAATGCTATTATCAGATCATTCCAGCTCCATCTCTCTGTCTACAGCCAAATACAGCTCAGCTCACTTTATGTCATATGATTGATTCTAACCCATTTTTGATATTTTAGAAATAGTTTGAAATTCTTCACAGAATTTGTTTGTGACTGAACAATGATAGCAGCCAAGAATTGTATCTATGAAATGGATGGCTATATAAATTAGAAAATCAAACAAACAAGCATTCAAAGTATATGGGTCTGCCTATCAGCAGAAAAGAAGACAGGTGATTATAGTCTATTTTCAACTATAGCTCCTTCTGTTTCAATATGGTTCCCCATGGCAACATGGTTCCCCATGTTAAACATCTAACGAAGATAATGTAATGGTTAATTGTATTGAATATAACATTACAAACATATAAGCAACATCTGTGAGTGTACTTTCATCCTCCTGAAAGTATCATATTATTTGTATTTTTTGATCATCCCATTAAGTTAACTATAATAGAAAATTACGAATATGTATGAGTGATTCTTTAAAATAAGATTTTTCTAAAATGTTTTTTTAAGTTATGTGAAATCATTGAGCAAACTTCAAATATTTTGGCTGCCAATTAGGTAGGAAGGCAATTAGAATAAATGTCTGGAAATTTCAAATAATGCCAATTAAGAGACAGACTGCTATTAAAAGTTATAGTGAATAGTTTCATATTCCCAAAGCAACACATTATTTAGATGCCTGTTCGTTACCAAAATTATTAAGATTGCATTTTTAAAAAAAGAACAAACTATTCAGCCCGTAACGGATGATTAATGTTCGTATATTTTGTTACAGAAAAAATATTTCCCTGCCAGTTCTGTGGGTGCGGCTGTGGGTGTGGCTTGGTATAATAATAATAATAGCAACCAGGGGCAAAAGGGGCGATTTTTTACCAATTCAGATCCTCCCTACCACCTCTCCTGAGGTAACCCAAGGTGGATGAATTTTATTAAGCATTCAGATCAGATAGACCAGTGGTTGCTAACCTTTTGGGGCTCCCGTGCCAAAAATTGCATGTGCAACACCTGCCCTGCCCCCTGCGCATGCATGCACAAAACCCTCCCCCCTGCATCCCCTTACCAGAATATTTCGGAAGTGATGAAACAATCCTGTTTTTCAGCTTCCAAAGTTTGCAGAGGCTTCCCTTGAGCCCCCAGGAGGGCAAAAATAGGCTCTCCTGGGCTCTGGAAGCTGAAAATGGGCACTTGCAATATTTCTGGAAGTCACATTTTTCGGCCTCCCGAGGCTGCAGAGGCTTCCCTCAAGCCTCAGGGAGGCCAAAAATCAGCTGGGAGGCACGCACAGGTGCAGTGCAGGTAAGTTTGGTTGGGGCTCGCGTGCCCGCACAAATGGCTGTGCCATAGGTTCACCATCATGGAGATAGACAGAAACAGAGAGATTACATTGTATCAGCCTCATATGAAGTTTTCACATAACTTCCACTATTTAAGAAAAGGAAGGTATATAAGCTACATACCATTCTAAAGATAATCTCTATGCATTCCTTCTTGCGATACCAGAAAGCACCAGGACCTAGATAATTACTAAAGCCAATATATTATATATACTCATCCGAAGTGCAATGGCCCATGAATCCCATTCCCAGTAGTGAATTTGTGGTGATATGCTATGATGTTTGGGTTGACACACCAGCATTTACCAACACCTGACAACGATTCTCAAAAGCAAGTCCCATTCTCACCCAATTTTTGGAGGCTGGGAAGCTGCATGAGAATGCGGTGTGATCTTATGCAGCCTTGGGATTCTCTGAAAGTCACATGAGAGAACTGTGCTCTTGAACAGTCTCCAGGGTCTCTGAAAATTGTACAAGAATAGATTGCGCTTTCCCACAATTTTTGGAGGCTGCAGTGGTCATGGAAAAGCCTTCTCAGAGGATGCTTCAAGTACAAAGGCCTCGTGCAACCTGGAGAAAGTCTCAGGTAGACTGCAGGGGCCTGTCAACAGAAAGAGAACACCACCTGAAGGTAAATGGCACTTGGCTTATCCTGTGGAGTACTGAACCCTCAAGGCAATTGCACCATTCTCCAAGGTTCACACACCTTGAGAAACGGTTAAAGGCAAGGCTTTAGAGTAGCAGTGGTGGTCCTAGGTCTGAAATCAAGGACCAGGCCTTGACTTAAGGCCCAGCCTTGATGCTGCTGATACTCTTCATGGTGGCCTAGATGACAGCAAGATAGAGAATTGTTTCACTTTTATTTGGGGTGGGGGGAGATGTTTGTGACACACCGGCAGATCAAGTTAGGCATTTTCCAAATCTTTGATGTGCCTAGCCCAAAAGGTTCATCATCACTGCCATAGAAAGATCTTTGGCTATGTGTGTCTGATGAGTCCTAAACAAGATGAAAGGGGTCTCACACTGCCACCTGGTGGACAATTTAAGTAAACAATATATTCCATGTTTGAACACACTCAAAAATTGCTCTTTTATGAGGGAAATGAATTACCCTCATAAACATTGAAAATACCTTCAGCACATTGAAAAATTATCTCAGATCATTAGTAAGGATTTTAAGGATAAATATTTGCTTTTTAAAATTGAAAAATTGAAATATTTTGATTCTACTTAAAGATATGTTAATTAAATGTTCAGTGTCTGCTAAAGTAAATTCCATTTCTACTTACAGATGAGACATGCTTTACACAGGATGACAATAGGTGGCTATGGTCTCTTGAGAGTAATATGTAAAGGGGGCAATTGTATGAACCTTAAACAAAAAATAAGTAGATCCAGAAAATAAGTGAGGCCATAATTTCTCATTTTAACTTCTTTCTTACTTCCATTTTCCTTACTTCACCTTTTAGGATTATCAGATCAAGGCTACAATATTTGAAATGACCACTAAATGGGAGCAAAGACATACAGGAGACTCTTTCCTACCATCTAGTGGTTGCTCCTATTATGATAGACATACTTTTTTTTGTTTTTTGCTGTGAATCAGTTTTTCTCTGAATCTACAGCAGGGGTCACCAATCTTTTGAACCTCAGGGACCACCAAACTCATAATTTTAAGTCCCGGGGACCACTAATATGAATTTTGACTGATGGTGGCTTGCTGATGTTGGTGGGAGAGACAGAAAGAGAGAGAGAGAAAGATCTGATCTCATCTCTCTCTCTCTTTCTCTCTCTCTCTCTCTCTCTCACACACACACACACACACACACACATACATACAAAGACACAGAGGCAGGGATGGGATTGAAATTGCTTAACAACCGGTTCTGTGGACATAGCCTAATTTGTGGGTGAGGCTTGGTGATCATGTGACTGGCTGGGCATGGCTTGTATGTAAATATTATAAATATTGATGTAAATATTGATTTTTTTTTATTTAAAAAAGAGCAACTTTTATCCAAAATCAGGCAAAGAGGCAGGCAGATTGAGTGCTCACAGAATCACAGATTCACTCAGAGATCTATCTTTCTGCCATTGGCTACCTGAGTCTGCACTGAATAATAACTGTTTCAGTCCTAAGGAAGGTTCAGCTCTGCTTAAAAGCAGAGCCGAAGATCTAACGATTAGCTAGAAAGCAAGAAATCCAATGATTTTCTGATTTCTAACTAATCTAAATCTCCCAGCACAGCAGAACAGATGATGGTCAGGGGAGAGAAAAAAGGAAAAATATCAACTTAGCAAGCAAGTTTGCCAGGTAAGGAGTGAGTGGGCAGGGAATGTTCCTGCAGGCCATGTGGGCGGCATAGCCTTGTGTTCCTGCGCAGCCTGGATTAATTGCTTTGGGGGGTGCTTTGGTAGTGACATTTATCTGCGGACCACCAAAATTTTCTCATGAACCACCAGTGGGCTGTGGCCCACCAGTTGGTGACCACCGATCTACAGTATATCTTGGTTATGTCTTTTACAACCTCTCCACAAATATCATGTAAGGTTTTCTTAATGTAACATTACAATAAAGATCCTAACTGTGCTTCTTGTCTGGAGTTGCTTGCAAGACTAACATCAATCTCATAAGTCTCAAAATGTCTTTGTACTCTGAGAACAGTTATAAAATTACATGTTATTATTATGGATTTTTCTCTCTGACAGATTGGGTGATGCATGTGTGAGTGTATGCATATATATAGCCACATTTGGGAAATCACAAATGACAAAGTTTGTAGAGTGAAAAAATATTTGATGGAGAGCATATGATAATTTCTGTGTTATGAATAAAAGTTCTGAAACAAGCTGCTTTATATTCTTAGAAACTGAAGTTCTGTTTCTGAAGAGTTTATTTTTATTCTACTTCTTTAAATCTTAATTTTGTTAGCTCATTTTCCATTTCTAGTTGTAGTGACATATTCCCTTTGTTCTTCTTGCTTTGGATTTGAATGATCTGAATTTGAGCCTTTTTTTAAAAAAATTCCCAACCCGTCTGTTCAGCCTTATTTAATCTTTATTCATTCCACTAACAAATATTCCAAATCGAACCACTTTCCAACTGGCACACGTTTATTTATTTTCCTAAAAACACAAAACCAAATAAAAATATTTTCAGGCAGGTTCCATCTCCTTCAAGCATGTTTTATTCAATAATAACCACCAGGTTATTATTGGAAAGAGGGTGAGTGATAAAGCAGAGTAGCCACATTAAAATCACCTATGAATTCATGGAGGATATAAAAACATGAACTTTGTATTTACTGGAATATAGTCCCTGTTCTCAACAACAAATGAAATAACAAGGGATATGGGATTGTCTGTGAACATTTTAAGGACATTATTTTTTAATAAATAAAATAAATAAATAAAAAAAATCCAAACAAAGAGAAGATATAGCGTGCATGGATTTTGTCAAGAAGACAAACATAATTAGTGATTATATATGTATCATTCATGATGAAAAGGTCACCCAAAAGTCAATTTAAATCTCATCACTGGTAGGGGAAAAGTAGGATTCTATGTTGATTGAAAGGAAACTATTTACGTACATCCCTAGCACAAACAATGATTAATCATCACAGAATTTGCATGTGTTAGATTGATCATTATATCCTATAAATAGTGACTGTTGAGCAGGAAGCATGCCTTGGGTCATGTACATTTTGTATCATAAATGAGTTACTCTTCCCGAACCTATCAAAAGAAATGTAGGAATGTTAAACCACAATGAAACCATCATTCAGAGTTTTTGTTCCTCTGCATTAGACTGGAAAATCCATCAATTGAATATTGAAGCAATTTTGCACAATCCAAATTCCTCTTGAATAATTCAAATAGTTTAAAAGGTGACAGTAATAAGTTGGTTTACAGAATGCAGTATTGTATTCCTGTTTAGTTTATGAATATTTTCCCCAATCCAAAGATTCACCAACAAATTTCAAACTGGGATTGCATATTCAAAAGTGTTGAATTTATGACACAAATCAACTGTTTTCATCCCAATAATTTCCAAATATGTTCTGTTGCCTTGGACAATATAATGATTAAAAAGAGAAGCCATAATCCTGAAAGATTTACCTGATAACTTTCTAATTGTCCCAGGATGGTGATTGATCTGAAGCAGCTGAATTCCACAAGAAGCAGTCAGATGCCCAGCGATAAAACTGAAAATAAAAAATGGTAAAAGCATATCATCATATAATTTGATTTTTTAAGTCTAGGGTTTATTTTCACCATTAAAAAGTCATGACTTACTTATCTGTTTAATATATATATTAAAAGGTATAAACAGAAATGTGTTCAACTACATACAATCTTGAAGTAATATTCACTTTTACAACATTTATCTTTCCTCATAGTAGAATCTATTAATATCAGTATGAAAAGGATATAAACCAATTGGTACATTGACAATTAGAAACCAAGACAATCCCCTTTCAATAATAATTTTCACATATTTAAAGTGAACCCAAACCAGGTAAAACCTCACATTTTACAAATATTCACAGATGTGCTGGAGCCTATAGATAGTATAGGCATCTATGCATTTAACAAAATTCCTATATGAGATGTCTCCAATTCATCAACCGTCTCATATTCTACCATATTTTTTCTACTATATATCTATACATTTTGTGATGCTTGTGTATGAATTTCACATAGCTTGTGAAACATTGTTTTCTCTTAATACGCATCAAACATGTATTTCAATTCAGAGTGCTGAAGAATTGCTTATAAATGTCTTTAATTTCAGAAAATGAGAAAAGGGAGTCTTTATCACGTTGTCAGTAATTGCTCCTTTGCAATACAAAATACCATTTAACTACATAATGGCAAAGCTATTTTTCTAACAGGTATTGTATACTCAAAAGACCACAGAGCTTTGCTTCCAACCCCAAAGATGCTTTCTGTGCTTGTTATTTGGGTCTATCAGGTATTGTAATTATGCAATTAGCGGATTTTTAAAGACTGTTTTAGGCACTCAATAGATTAAAATGGCTGCTTTGAAACAGATTTTGGACTGATGTATAATTACATCATTAAGTCTATGAAATGAAAAATCTTTCTCCCAAAATGAAATATAAGGAATGATTTGAACTCTGAGAAAAAAAAGGCATCTTAAGACCAAGAAGTAAAAACAAAAGAACAGCATGAGCCTTTGGAGGAAAATATCTTTTATTTTATTTTTATTTATTTTTTAAAAACAGATCAATGATTCTGTGAATTAAAACAGCAGCCAAATAAGAATGAACAATCTGGTGCCTGCATGTTTAGCTTCAAATAGAAATTTGCTCAATCTTTCATTTTATCCATCCATTTCAGTGGATGTCTATCACTCAAATAAAAATGGCCATGAGCCTAATCTACTTCCAAATGGGGAGAAGTTGATTATCCCCATTTGGAAGTAAATTAGGCTCATGACCATTTTTATTTGAGTCATAGACAAAAGAAACATGTTGAATATAGTTAGTCCTTGTTTGGGGAACAAGGGAACTGTCAATCTTTAAGCAAAGCAGTTGCTATGTGAAACCATAACTATGCTTATTGTTGCGTATGCAATATGATAAATAAAGTGTGAGCTTGGAGTAAGTGCAGGGTTCTGGCCCTGCACTTCTGATTGGCTGTTAAGCGGCCGGACTGGATTGGCCCGTTCCGGGGAATCCGATTGGCCCTTAACAGAGAGTTCTTATTGGTTATAAAAGCTAGCATTCCCAGCTTGTTTTTGGTTAAACGTTACAAGGTTTGCCTATATAAGGCGGGTTTTACTGCTGTTAAATGAAGCAAGTCACAATGTAAATAAAGAGCTGAAGTTCACCGTTCAGAGGCTTCTCTCCATTCTTTCTCGCCCATGCTCAAACTTAACACTGGCGACGAGGATGGGATGTGGAGACATCTGAACCAACGAAACTTCGAAGAACACTGAGCATGTGATAGACGAAGCCAACAACGGAACCATGTCCGGCGGCATCGTACCACCCGCTCCGTTCGATCCAACACAAGAGGACTGGGAGTCCCACATGGATCGCTTCCAAATGTTCCTAGAGACGAACAACTTAAAGGACGCCACAGCCAGGAAGAAATGGGTGGAGTTCCTAACGCATTGCGGTCCAACCGTATTTAAGATGGCTTAAGCACTAGCCAAACCCCGAGAAGTGAAGGCCATGTATTGGGACGACCTCGAACCTATCCTGCGAGACCACTACGCCCCGACCGTGCCTACGCTCATGAGAAACCATGAGTTTTATCAAAGAAGCCAGCAAAAGGGAGAAAGCGTGGCCGACTTCATAGCAGACCTCCGAAATTTGGGAGGCCTCTGCGGATTCACCGATCTAGAAGAAGCACTAAGAGATCGCATAGTTCTGGGATAAGATGCACCAGGCGTCCAAAGCAAGCTGATGGCGAAAGGCGACATCAGCTTTGCCGACGCCATTGCCGATGCAACTGCAGCAGAAGCAACCAGGAAGTCGGCTGCACAACTACGCCGAAACCGCGCTCCGGTACCACCACCGGCCAGCGAAATCTCACCTAGTTCAGAAGGGCAGCTCGCGACAACGCACCATGAGGGCCTCTCTTCGTCGTCAGACAGCGAAGAAGAAGGGTTCCATCGACTGCGGTCCGACCGGGACCCTCGTCCAAAGCCCTTACGCCCTTGCGCTGGCTGTGGAGCCAACCATGCCAGATCCGAATGCAGATTCCGCGACGCACTCTGCCATGAGTGCTGGAAATGAGGCCACATCGGACAGGTCTGCCACAGCTTGCCAGGACCCAGCCAGGCCTCAAAAGGGGCTAACTATTGCCAATTGACAGGAAACCGTCCTGTAAGGCGAGAGCCAGTAAACCATTCCTACAGAAATTGAGCTTTGCAGAGAGAAGAGGCTCACCATACTATCACTATCGGTCACGCCTCAGCCTTGGACACTAAGAAAATCCGAGTCACGGTAGCCATCGAGAACCAGCCTTGCCACATGGAAGTCGACTCGGGATCGTCCCTCTCGATGGTGTCTTGGAATACACTCAATCAACTCATCCCTACAATTCAACGCCAAGATCTCCGTTTCCAACGCCTCATTCTCAAGGACTACCAGGGGAATCGAATTCCCATCGTCGGGTCCTGTAGAGTCTGAGTCTCCTTCAAGAAGCACACAGTGTACTTTCCTTTAACGGTCATCAATAGAGATAGGCCTAGCCTACTGGGCCTCCAATGGTTTGCGCCACTCGGCATTGAAGTGGCCGGTGGCTGTGACTGGGAGGAAGACCTTATCTTTGAATTCAGGGACGTCTTCGCAGACAGCTTAGGCGAGTACAAGGGGACCCCGATCTCATTCAGCTTAGATCCAAAAATAGCTCCCATTCGCCTAAAGCTCCGTCGAATTCCGTTTGCCTTAAAATCTAAAATCGACAAACAACTCGACAAACTGATAGCTCAGGGGGTGTTGGAGCCCATCGATCACTCCCCGTGGGAAACCCCTATTGTAACACCCATTAAGCCAGATGGGTCAATCCGAATTTGTGGAGACTACCGGGCCACTTTGAAACACACCCTGCAGCAGAACGCGTTTCCAGTTCCGGTGGTGCAGCACCTCCTCCATTCCCTGGGGGGCGGGAAAGTTTTCGCTAAATTATATTTAGCTCAGGCATATCAGCAATTACCAGTAGATGAAAAAACGGCACAGGCCCAAACTATTGTGACGCACCGAGGTGCCTTTAAATGTACCCGGCTGCAATTCAGAGTAAGTGTAGCCCTGGGGATTTTTCAGAGCCTTATGGAAAGGTTATTGCAAGGGATTAAGGGCGTGGTCCCCTATTTTGACAATGTATTAATTGCAGCCCCTACAAAAAAATCTTACAGGACCGGTTAAAATTAGTCCTAAAAAATTCCAAGAGGCCGGTCTTAAGGTTAAAAAAAAACAAATGTAAATTGTGTACTGACAGTGTTGAGTTTTTAGGGTACCTGATTGATAGCCAGGGCATTCACCCAACTGAAAGTAAATTAAAAGCGATCAAAAACACTCCCAGGCCATGAAACAAGGCCGATCTCCAGGCGTTCCTAGGCCTCATCAATTTTTATAATGTATTTTTACCGCACAAAGCAACTGTCGCTGAACCATTACACCGATTGTTAGATAAAAAAGCAAATTGGTTATGGGGTTACCGTGAAGAACAGGCATTCTGAAATGTTAAAAAACTGCTCACTTCTGACTCTGTACTCATGCAGTATAACGAGACATTGCCCTTAGTTATAACCTGTGATGCATCGCCTTTCGGGGTGGGCGCCATTTTGAGCCATGTACTGCCTAATGGGAACGAAGCCCCTGTTGCATATTTTTCAAAGACTCTTTCAAAAACGGAGCGGAACTATGGGCAATTGATAAAGAAGCCCTCGCAATTGTCTCAGCTGTGAAAAGATTTCACGAATACATGTATGGTAGGGTTTTTACTATTGTGACTGACCACAAGCCTTTGTTGGGGATAATAGCCAGAGATAAGCCGACTCCCTATATATTATCCCCTAGGATGACCCAATGGTCAGAATTCTTAGCTGTTTTTACTATCGGCTGCAATACCGCCCGGGGAAAGCCATTCCCCATGCCAACGCATTAAGCCGAGCACCGCTTCCAGAGAATCTCGACGATCCGACACCAACAGTAACCACGTTGCAAATCGAGGCACTCAACTCGCCACCACTGACCGCCCGAGATATCGCGAGAGAAACCAAACACGACCACACCCTAGCACGAGTCCTAGGCTGGGTAGAATGTGGATGGCCATTGGACAAGTTATCAGATGACTTCACACCATTCAAGTCTCGACAGACCGAACTCTTCTCCCAGAAAGGCTGCGTCATCTGGGGCGATAGAGTCGTTATCCCAGAACAGCTCCGAAAAGCGCTGCTGAGAACTTTGCACTATGGCCACCCCGGCATCGTGTGAATGAAAGCCCTCACACAAAGCTACGCATGGTGGCCAGGCATTGACAAGCAAATCGAACAGTGGGTTAAAGCTTGTCCCAAATGCCAAGAAGTCAGCAACACCCCACCAAAAGCCATGCCTACTGAATGGGAGACACCATGTGGACCCTGGTCCTGAATTCACCTGGACTTTGCGGGGCCAACCAAGGGCCACACCTTCCTGCTTACCGTCGATGCCTATTCCAATTGGCTCGAAATTCATCGCATGACGACTACAACCTCCGAGGCGGTCATCAAGATTTTAAACAGACTCTTTGTAACCCACGGATTACCAGATGTGCTAGTATCCGATAACGGCCCACAATTTACTGCACTAGCGTTCGAGCAGAACCTCGCTGACCGCGGCATCCGCCATGCGCTCACCTTGCCTGCGCACCCTGCGACCAATGGCCGAGCAGAACGCATGGTCCAATTTGTGAAGAAAACCTTGCAAAAGGTAGACTACGACAACATTGACGACAAGGTCAACCAAATCCTCTTCTTGCAACACATCACCCCACATAGCGTCACCAACAAAACTCCCGCTGAACTGCTAATGGGACGAAAGCTCCGCTCCCACCTTGACCGGTTGCACCCTGCTTATGAACCGGAGAAACCACTGGGATCCAGCGGCCGCTGTCGCACCTTCCAGGTAGGAGACCTGGTTTATGCAAAAAACCTATCGGGCAACCCGTTGTGGGTGGAAGCGACAGTAGTACGTGTAACCGGCCCTAGATCCTACCTTGTGCAATGCCTTGACAATAAACTTTGGAAACGGCATATCGTCCAATTACGGTCGCGGCTTGCAGCGGCCAGTCCACAACTCCCCTATGACCAAACTGAGGGGGGGGAGGTACGGAAGAAGATGAAGCCCTAGGAAACCCGTTCGAAGGAAACGACGATTTAATAGAAACTCAGGAAGCGGAGCCAGAGGGAGAAACGTTTGCACCTCAGGGAATTGCGGAAAATGTGGGCAACGATGTAGAAGTGAACTCTGAACCAGAGGCAGCCCCACTGCCAGACAACGATCTACCTCAGCAGGATTGCAACCAGCCGATACAACGAAAATCGAAGAGACTAAAAAGACAACCGTCCTATTTAAGGGACTATGTAACGGCGCCCTGAACTAAGGAACCAGAGGGAAGGGGTGTTGTGTATGCAATATAATTGATAAAGTGTGAGCTTGGAGTAAGTGCCAGGTTCTGGCCCTGCACTTCTGATTGGCTGTTAAGCGGCCGGACCGGATTGGCCCGTTCTGGGGAATCCGATTGGCCCTTAACAGAGAGTTCTTATTGGTTATAAAAGCTAGCGTTCCTAGCTTGTTATTGGTTAAATGTTACAAGGTTTGCCTATATAAGGCGGGTTTTATACTGCTGTTAAATGAAGCAAGTCACGATGTAAATAAAGAGCTGAAGTTCACCGTTCAGAAACTTGTCTCCATTCTTTCTCGCCCATGCTCAAACTTAAAACTTATGAACTTCCTTGACCTGTCCCTTGATTGTCAGACCTGCAAAGGTTGTAAATGTCAGAACTGCAAAAAGTTGCTAATCAAAGATTACCTGTAATTATTCTATAAATTCTAAGTCAAATGGAGAAGATGTGTTGGACAAAAAACACTTTTAAAACCTACTGATTTAAACAAAAAAGGGCTATAGAGTACAATTTGCATTCTGCTGAAATTAGCAAGTACTTAGTTAATTTCTGGTGATTTGCCTAGAAACAGGTCACCTTTTGATCTGTGATTTTGGACTTTACAGTGCTAAGGTTCTATGTCTACCTCTGCCTGCAGGCAGGGTGACTCTTAGCCAGTCTCTCTCTCTCTCAGCCCAACTCATCTCACTGGGTTATTATTGTGGATCAAATAGCAGGAGGAAAGGAGTATTGCGAATGTTCACTACTCTCTTGCCTCCTTGCCTCCTGCCCCTCATCTCTCTCCCACCCCCTCAAACAAAAAAACATCTCTTGCACATCTTAGTCCCATCTTCATTCCAACACTTTCAATCACACACACACACCCTCCTTCAATGCTGCAGCTGCACAAGTTCTATTCTTTTTTTACACTGTCATCTTGAATTTAGTCTAGAAAATGCAGAAAGTGATGGAAGCTCTCTCTCTCTCTCCACCTCTCCTTGGTCTTCCCTCCCATCAAATACCCAGAGTGCAACATTATCAAACTCCATTGTTATGCGTCCAATTTTTCTACTTATTAATGATGTGAAATCTTCTTCCTTTTCAAAGCTTGCCTTGAATTTCTTCAAGATAGCAGTAATGAAGCTCCCAGAAAGAGTCAGGGGACTGCAGCTAATTAAAATGCAGCAGGGTGTGGAGGTCAAGGTAGCTGCGGCTTGCCACGTCTCTCATAATTAGCAGCCCCTGCTTTAACCATCGCTAAATGACAGGAGACATGGCAGCCCTTCGGAGTGCACACACAGTTAACATTAATGGAGATGATGCCAACGGCTCTCTTTCCCTGGCTGGCTTGCCTCATTATTGGCCTTGAACTGGCAAAGGTCAGCGGATGGGGCTGCTTTGATCAAGATGACAGGTGTTGGCCGAGCTTCTCTTTGTAGCCTTCTAATATTGGCATTTGTCTTAACCTGCACCTGAATTAGTGATTTGCTCTCTATCCTTCCTTAAGATTGGTGGGATGAAAGATTGCTGCTGGCCTCATATAGCTAAGAGCCAACCACTTTAGTTTAGTTTAGTTTAGTTTAGTTTAGTTTAGTTTAGTTTAGTTTAGTTTAGTTTAGTTTAGTTTAGTTTAGTTTAGTTTAGTTTAGTTTAGTTTAGTTTAGTTTAGTTTAGTTTAGTTTAGTTTAGTTTAGTTTAGTTTAGTTTAGTTTCGTGTCATTGCACCTCGTACAACAAAATCAAACACCATCTTCAGTGCACATCATGACCATGACCATGAAAATAAACACAAACACACATCCTTCACCCTTCACACATTGAACCCCCGTCACTACACCAACACTGCCCTATATAGCAGAATTCAAAAGAGCTATTGCCCTGGGATAGAAGCTGTTTTTCAGCCTATTTGTCCTTGTTTTTATTATTCTGTACCATCTGCCAAATTGTAATAGTTCAAAAAGGGTTCTCAGGATAAGATGGATCTTTGAGAATGTTTTGAAATTTCTTAAGGCAGTGGGAGCTATAAAGCTCTTCCAAAGAGGGGAGAGGGCAACCAATGATCCTCTGGGCAATGACATTGCCAGAAAGAGTGCTTTCCTTTCTGGAGTGCTTTCCTATCTGCCACTGTGCAATTGGCAAACCATACAGAGGTGCAGTATGTTAAGATACTCTCTATGGTGCAGCAGTAGAAGGTCACCAGCAGTTTTTCATTTAGTTATTGTTTTCTGAGAAGTCTCAGGTAGTATTATCTCTGCTGGGCTCTTTTGACCAGAGCTGCAATGTGGGCACACCAGGTCACATCCTCTTTTAGGGTAACACCCAGAAACTTAAAACTGGCCACTTGCTCTACTTGGTCTCCATTGATAAGCAAGGGTTGGATGTCTGATCTGCAACTTCTGTTGCTGTGAAAATTACAACCAGCCTAGCTTCCACAGAGGACCTGTATATTGTGTGGATCAGAAGGAGGGCTGAGAAGGTGTCTGCAGACCCCTTCACATCCTGGACATCAACTGTTTCAACTCCTTCCCTTGGGACAGCTCTATACGGCATTGTATGCCAAGACAACAGCCAGCTGAGGAACTCTGGGAGTTGAAGTCCACAAGTCTGAAAGATGGCAAGGTTGGAGACCCCTGATCTAGAAGATGGAAACCAAGACCCAAATAATGCTCTCAGGCAGAAGTAAAAATAGGAGAAGGCCCTATTCTGTTGATCCCTTCTATCGGCAATATTTGATTTTATTTTATTCAATATAAATGGATTTCTATAATCTTTGGGAAATCAAGATCAAAATTATTTTCATTTCTTGGACGAGGGGAGGAATCATTGCAGCAAAGATGACAACAATATACTTCACTTTGAATTTTACTTATTCAAGGCTAGGCATTGTTTGAGGAAGGATATACCGTAATGACAAATATCAGACTGATGAAAACTAGCTATCATATATTGTTTATCTTATGATTTGGCTTGTGATCGTCTTTTCTCTTATAATAATCAGAATTCTATACACCCCTTCCTCAATTTATTCACACCTACCTTGTCATTCCATATTTTAAAAAAGCAAAAAATATAATTAGCTACCAAGTGGACTTTTTGCTTATTCTTGTACGATTGATGAGATTCAGTTTTGTTACTGAATATCCAGGTGACCATAAGTAGAGAATACTAATGAAGATGAGTTCTGAATTATATTTGATAAGCCGACAACTGAATAACTAAGGTACAAAAGATGGGAGAAAAAATTTAACTTTTGTTTTTCATGATGACATGGGTTCATACAACTGTTCCTTTTAAATCACGGGAAACTGTTTTAACAGTTTAAAAACAACAAGCAACAATAAATATATTGTGCACATTATTCAGGAATGCCATTATGTAGTTCATCCCAAACAAAAACTATGGATGAAGAGAAATTACATCACTAGTCAAGCTCATTGCTAGGTTAAAAAAACATATCTTCAAAGAAAACAGTCCTTTCCTGTTCTACCCTAGTTTGCTGTTTGTGTGGCATCAATAAATTTTTAACATCTTATTTCCACAGAAACATGCAACTATTTGGACTGAGGACCAAACCTGTCTATTTTCACAAAATATACTGTACTTAGCTTAAAGCAGGGCTGTCAAACTCTTGGCCCGTGGGCCAGATGCATCACGTGCTGGCCATGCTCACACCCGGCTTAGCAAAGGGGGGAAAAGTCCTGATTCGTCATGTGATACCCCATGATGACATGAGTTTGACACCCCGGCTTAAAGCAATGAAGTTCATTAATATAGCAGAACAAACTTTCAAATCTGAAAAAATAACTTCATCTTCATCACCTTTCTGAATCCAGAAAGGGGAGATCCACGTGGTCATCAGGGATAGATGGAGCAATCTTAGAGAAGACGTGCTTTCTTGAACCCTTTTCTTTTAAGCTTGTTCCTCTAACATCCTGAGGGGCCTGGGTCTGAAGCATCATTTCCAGATGAGCAAGCTAATCTTGGGGTTAGAACTTCTTTATAGCAGCATCCACACAGTATCAAAAAGCACCTTTTCAAATATAGGGGTAACCTATTAATGGGAAGTTACAGTAGCCTGCACACTTGCACAAAGAGTTCAGCAGGCCACATGTGGCTTGAATTGCCTACTACTTGTCTCCTGTAAACGTATCCTATGGTCTTAATAGCAATCCTACAAAGACCAATTCAGCAGCTAAAGCTCTTGTCACCTTTTATGTAGGTAACAGATTTTAGAAAGGCTGTACAACATCTGGTTGGTAAGAAGGAGGCCTTGAGTTCAGCCCCTGGAATCTCCACAAAGGGCACAAACTCTTTCACTGAAATTTGAGAGAGATCTCTGTCAATGATTGCTGACCACTCTGGCTGGATTCAGCCCAAGCCATCTCCTCTCCTGGTCAAGTTTTTAAAGACACAGGAATTTCTACAACAGTATATAACCAAGTTTCCCTTGCTGTTGGCACAGTCTGATGGAAGGCAATATTTTAAGTTCACTGAGTAGATTTGTTTTTGTCCAAGAAAATGAAATGAATAGACATAATCCATTTCTTTCTGAATGTACATGATGCGTGTCCATGCTTGTGTTCTCCCTCCCTTTCCCTCAAGTACATTATTCTTGTTAGGTCAGCATATAGCAGTACTTCTTTATATGAATTATTGACCTGAAAGTAACTGCTGCGTATGGAATAATGCAATGAACTTCTCACTGGCGCAATATTTATTTCATTTTCACCTCCTCTCCAACATCTTACCTTGCCTTCTGCAGTGCTTCTCGCCATTCAGGCTATTTGTTCAATTATGTTTCTTCTTCTTTTTTTTTTTCTTTAAATTTTCTGTTAGAGATATTGTAGAAAATCATTATCCTGTGAACAAAATCTGCAGAACGCCTGAGGTAGGAAAATGCTATTTGTTCTCAGAACAACAACTATGAACAAATGGAATGAAGTGAAATGTTTTTTTGAAAATTTGATCATTCATCACCAAAGCCTACTTCCAGATCTTGTGCACACATTGGTAATATTGAGGGTCAAGACTTGTGTATATAAAAAAAAAACAGATTGACTCACTGAACAAATTTCTTTTTCTTTCATTTAGTGACTGAACGGATTGTAAAGAAGGACTTAATTGGGGTTCATCTGATAGTGCTCCATTTTCTCTTAAAACATATTTTTATTTGAATGATTTCTAAGGTCGGGGGTGGTGGGAAATCAGGGGAAAAGTTTTTATATCTGATTGTGTTAAACAATACACCTCTGGCATTCACTGTCTGAAATGCATTCACAATAGACCCAGGCTTGCCATTCGAAAATCAAGGATGCACCTGCCCTCCTACAATTCTTTGAGGGGGAAAAAATAGCACAAAAGTCAAATGAGTCTCTTTTCTCAGTTCAGTAAGCACCCCCTTTTTTTTTCCATGACTGCCCAAGTCTAAAATCTACTCTGTGGTAGGGCAATTATTAAAAAAGCTAGCTAAAAGAACTTCCACATACAAAGGCAGTCTACCACTGATAAATCATTAAGGAAAAGCAGCAAAAACTCTGCCAGAACCTCCTGTAAGGTATCAGAAATCCTTCTTCGGTTCTTCTTGGGTACAGAAGCAGACTAGGGGTGCTTTGGCAAGAGCAGAATCTACTTTTCTTTTCTTTTCCCCACTTTTCAAATTTTATTTTATTCAAAAGATTAAAGTTCAAAATCCAAACCAAAACAAATTAAACAAAAACAAAACAAAGTTAGACAAGAACATAAAAATATGAATTAAAAGGACAAAATAAACAAATAAAAACACATATTTATCCCCCCCCCCGCCCCAGTTGGGCACTGACAGATACATTGCAACAATAATAGCCCTTGCAAAACAGGTACAAAATTTATAAACTTCTATTTGCAACCCAATTTTACCTATCATACATTGTATATATGAAAAAAAAATAGCTAATAGGTTGAACATCAGCCAAATTAAGGTTTAAGGCTCTTTATTAACAATCTATTATTATAATTTACTTGCAGAAAATCTACCAGATCCACCACAAATCACCTCAATCATTATCTCCGATCTTTAGCAGAATCCACTTTTCTATCGTACATAAGAACAATTTATCAACAGTGTCCTCTGTGTTTTTTGAAACAGAAGGATCACACACGCACGTATATATGTATGTATGTATGTATGTATGCATGTATGTATATAGGTCTAGGTGTGTTCAGGTCTTTTCCCGTGTAAGATTAAGAGTATCTTGGTGATGTTTCGGCAAGGTCCCACTCGTCATCCTCAGGCTGGTGCTTTCTACTTTGTGCTAGTGCAAGCAGTGTGTGATTGGAGCTGCTGTCTCTCTATAAATACTGGTGGTGGGGGCTGGTGTGCTGGGCTGGTTGGCTGTGCTGCTGCCCCTTGATGGAGTTGATGTTGGTATAATGGGCTGTGTGATGGCCTTATGAGTTTTGTTGTGGAGATATCCTGGATCTTGTGCTATAATCTCTTGGGTCTTTTGTTTTGTAGTGATCTTTTTTCCATTAGCCTCCCGTGTTCTAACGGCTTGGGTAATGGATTGTGTGATGGCCTTGCGAGTTCTTTTGTTGTGGTATCCTGGGTCCTGCTAATGGAGGCTAATGGAAAAGAGATCAAAACACAAATGACCCAGGAGATCATAATGCAGGACCCAGGATACCACAACAAAAGAACTCGTAAGGCCATCACACAATCCATTACCCAAGCCATTAAAACATGGAAGGCTAATGGAAAAAAGATCACTACAAAACAAACGACCCAAGAGATTACAGCACAAGATCCAGGATATCTCCACAACAAAACTCACAAGACCATCACACAGCCCATTATACCAACATCAACTCCATCAACCAATCAAGGGGCAGCAGCGCAGCCAACCAGCCCAGCACACCAGCCCCCACCACCAGTATTTATAGAGAGACAGCAGCTCCAATCACACACTGCTTTGCACTGGCACAAAGCAGAAAGCACCAGCCTGAGGATGGCGAGTGGGACCTCACCAAAATGTCACCAAGATACTCTTAATCTTACATGGGAAAAGACCCAAATACACCTAGACCTACATACCTGTACCCTGAAAATCTACAAAAACAAATATACATAAATATACAGTATATATATATGTACGGTATTTAGGTTTCTTCGGGTATTTTCTCACATCTTAATACGTGCTTTTATTATAGCGACATTTCAGCAGAATCTCATCTGCCATCCTCAGGCTTGTGTATTGGGTTCTTTTTAATCTTGATGCTGCAAAATTTTATTTATTTTATTTTTATCTATTTATATCTTGCTTTTATTTTTTATTTTTGATAAATAACTCAAGGTGATATAACATAGATTATATGCCTTCCTCCTATTTTCCCCACAACAACAACACTATGAGGTGAATTGGGCTCAGAGAAAGTAACTGGCTCGAAGTCATTTTACTCCAAAGACCAGAGCAAAATATGGGTTCTTTGCTGCCTGGGCACTCTATTAGGGATTTGGTTCTAGAGCAAACTCGATTTCATTGAGGACTGCATCAGAGTTGTGTTTGACCTCAGAGGGCCAGGGTGGGCATGGCCATGGTGGGTGTGAGCAGCTCCATGTCACTCAGGTTGGGGGCACCTGTGGTGAGCCAAGTGCTCTGCAAATGAAAATGGGCTCTCAAGCTCCATTTTCGTCTGCGACAGCCTGCTGCAACTCTCTGCCAGCAAAAATAGAGCTTGATGTCACTCGTGTTGGGGGCGCCTGTGGCAGCCCAAGTGCTCTGTCAGTGAAAATGGGCTCTCAAGCTCTGTTTTTTACTGCAACGGACTCCTGCAACACTCTGCCAACCCTTCTGAACTCCATTTTTGCAGGCAGAGGTACCGTGGGCTAGTCCTTTGCTGTTTCCAGGGTGGTCCCATGGGCAGTTCTAAGTACCCCACAAGCTGGATCCAGCCCACGGGCCTTGAGTTTGATACCCCATTCTAGAAAAAACATGATCAGGTAGAGTGTCAGTTATGTAAAGAAGCAGGGTTGTTGCCTTTCTTTCTAGTACTTTAGGCAATTTTTATTTGACTAAGTCAAAAAGTGAGACATTCACAAAACTTTAGGCAACATGAGAGAAGAATGGAAGGGACTCTTGGTGTGAGAAAACTTCATTTATTATTTTATCAGTGTAACAGAATCCTAAGGTTTATTGAAATAGAATCTGATGCTCTTTCAAGGCTTGCTTTTCATGATAGGATTTCTTTAAACACTTAATGTCATCTTAATAGCAGCTGCCCAAGAAGGACATTGTGCGAAGACAGCAGCAGAGCACTAATATTCAACTAACTAGGAGCTAGTGTAGTGCATTGGTTAAAGGAAGGTTGAAATATTCCCTCAATCATACAAGAACTTTGGGTAGAGTTATGAGACATCCGTCAAAAAGAAGATATTTATTTCTTTTTGTCCCCATGTTCTCCATCTATATCAGGCGCGAAAGACCATGTCCATACTTGAAGGTCCAATTAAACTGATTTATTGTTAAATAATCTATACACAGGAATCTTCTCAACTAATGCTTAGCATCTGCCTGGAGTTAGATAAAGGTGAATTCAGGGGGTCATGGTGGTGGACCTTAGTTCACTTGTGGCTACGTAGGGATTCTAGGCTGATCCCTTTTTTAACTCTGTCGCCAGGTTCTGCCACTCCTTCTACAACCTAGCCAACATAACCTTAAAATCAAACATTGACTGGTTTTTCAGATATTTAAGACTTTTTAAAAGGTTGGAAATCATATATGACCTGGCTGAAAGAGGGGAGAAGAACAATCTGTTGATTTCAGGATAAAAATTTGGAGACTTTTAGTGCAATATTCTCAGCCCAATTAATCTCACATTAATCCCAATTAATCTTTCTATTACTGTAAGAAAAGGGAAGAAGAACACCATCTAACCTTCTCTGAAATATGGCAAAATATAAATCTAACCAAAAAAATATTATGTTTACTTTTTCATCCAACCCCAAATGACATTTTCCATCAAATCAACAGAAGTACAAGTAATGGTAGCAAGCCAGACATTTTTCCAATTTGTTGTACTTCCATTTATAGTCCATTTACAATCATTTCAGTGGCTGGGATTTGTTGTTGTAGGTTTACTTTTGGGTTTGCTTGGTTCTGTAAATCAGATTACATAGTTCACTTCACAGTATATCTGCTAAAACATAAATGTTAGGTTTGGAGCATGGGTGTGAATGATGGAGATGAGCCAGTAGAAACAGTGAACTTCAAACTCTTTATTTACATCTTGTGACAGCTTAGCTCAAGGGCTGCTATATCCTTACTTATATAGGCAACTCATTAACTATTCAACCAATAGCAAACCTGGAGCGCTAGCTCTGTTAACCAATGGGAATGGCCTGTTAATGGCCAATCGGATGCTCCTGAATGGGCCAATCCGATCCTGCCATTAACAGCCAATCAGAAGTGCAGGACCAGAACCCTGCACTAGACTTCAAGCTCAATGATAACTTTATTGGTATTATGCATTCACAACACCCCTTTCCCCTGGCTTCTGCCCACGGGGCGCGGTTACATAGTCCTTAAGGTAGGACGGTTGTTTTACTAGTCTTTTTTATTTTCGCAAAGTGCCTGGCAGTTGGCTGCACTCTTGCTGAGGTAGATCGTTGTTTAGCGGTAGGGGTGCCTCTGGTTCTGAGTTCGTGTTCGCGTTGTCATCAATATCACTGTCCATTTCCTGAGGTGCATTCACTCCGGTCCCTGGTTCCTGTTCCTGCGTTTCAGTTCCATTATCAGTCTCTTCAAAAAGGTTTCCCTCTAATAGTAATTCGCTTTCCTCTGTATCTCCCCCCCCCCCCTCAGTTTGGTCAAAAGGGAGTTCGGAAGTGCGAGGTGGTAGCCGCGATCGTAGTTGATCTATGTGGCGCTTCCAAAGTCTATCGTCAGGGCACTGAACGAGGTATGATCTTGGGCCAGTTATGCGGATTACGGTCGCCTCTACCCACAGCAGATCGCCTGATAAATTTTTAAAGAATACTAGGTCACCTACCTGGAAGGTACGGCATCGGCTGCTGGATCCGAGTGGCTTTTCAGGTTCGTAGGCTGGGTGTAACCGATCGAGGTGGGAGGGGAGCTTCCGTCCCATTAGCAGTTCGGCGGGAGTTTTGTTGGTGACACTGTGAGGTGTGATGTGCTGCAGGAAAAGGATCCGGTTGATTTTTTCGTCAATGTTGTCGTAGTCGATCTTTTGGAGAGTCTTTTTGACGAATTGAACTATGCGCTCAGCCCTACCGTTGGCAGCAGGGTATGCAGGCGAAGTGAGCGCATGTCGAATGCCACGGTCAGCCAAGTACTGCTCAAAAGGTAGCGCGGTAAATTGAGGCCCGTTGTCAGATACCAGAACGTCTGGTAATCCGTGGGTTGCAAAAAGTCTTTCCAGTCTTTTGATGACCACGTCAGTGGTTGTGCTGCTCATTCAGTGCATCTCGAGCCAATTCGAGTAGGCGTTGATGGTTAGCAGAAACGTGTGGCCTTTGGTCAGCCCAGCAAAGTCCAGATGGATGAGGGACCAGGGTCCCCATGGCGTCTCCCATTCGGTTGGGGTTGCCTTTGGTGGAGCGTTGCTTACTTCTTGGCATCTCTTGCAAGTTTTAACCCATGATTCGATTTGTCTATTGATTCCTGGCCACCACGCATAGCTTTGTGCGAGGCCCTTCATGCGCACGATGCCAGGGTGGCCATCGTGCAAGGTTCTTAGCAGTGTCTGTTGGAGTCGTTCTGGGATAACAACTCTATCGCCCCAGATGACACAGCCCTTCTGCGAGAACAACTCTGTTTGACAACTTTTGAATGGTGCAAAGTCGTCTGGTACTCGGTCCAATGGCCATCCACGTTCCACCCACATGAGGACTCGCGCCAAGATGGGGTCGCGTTTTGTTTCTCTCACGATGTCACGGGCAGTCAATGGCAGCATGTGGAGTGTCTCGATTTGCAACGCTGTTATCGTTGGTGCAGGATCGTTGATAGTTTCAGGGAGCAGTGTACGGCTCAGCGCATCGGCGTGGGGAATGTCTTTACCGGGACGATATTGTAGCCGATAATTGTAGGCAGCCAAGAATTCTGACCAGCGGGTCATTCTGGGAGAAAGTATGTAGGGAGTTGGCTTGTCCCCAGCGATGATCCCCAGCAATGGTTTGTGGTCAGTTACAATGGTGAAAACCCGGCCGTACATGTACTCATGAAATCTTTTAACTGCTGATACAATTGCCAGGGCTTCCTTATTGATTTGGCTGTAATTTCGCTCAGTTTTCGAGAGCGTCTTTGAGAAGTAAGCAACAGGGGCTTTGTTACCGTTAGGTAACACATGGCTCAAAATGGCGCCCACTCCAAAAGGCGATGCATCACAGGTTATGTTTATTGGCAAAGTCTCATTGTACTGCATCAGCATGGCGTCCGAAGTCAGTAGTTTTTTTACATTATGGAACGCCTGCTCTTCTTTGTGACCCCATACCCAGATTGCTTTTTTATCTAAAAGACGATGTAAAGGTTCAGGGACAGTCGCCTTGTGCGGCAAGAATACATTATAGAAATTGATGAGGCCTAAGAACGCCTGGAGGTCGGTCTTGTTCTGCGGCCTGGGAGCGTTCTTTATTGCTCTTAATTTACTATCAGTAGGGTGGATACCCTGAGTGTCAATTAGGTACCCTAAGAATTCCACACGATCGGTACACATTTTGCATTTATTTTTTTTGACTTTCAGGCCTGCTTCCTGAAATTTCCGTAATACCAATCTTAAACGCTCCCGCAAGATTTTTTGAGTGGGGGCAGCAATAAGACACCGTCGAAATAAGGGACAACGCCCTTGATCCCCTGCAATAGTCTCTCCATTAGGCTCTGAAAGATCCCTGGGGCTACACTGACTCCGAATTGAAGCCGCGTACACTTACAGGCACCTCAGTGTGTTATGATAGTCTGTGCCTGTGCCGTTTTTTCATCAACCAGCAATTGCTGATAAGCCTGAGCTAAGTCTAGTTTAGCGAAGACTTTTCCGCCCCCCAGGGAATGGAGGAGGTGCTGTACCACTGGCACCGGATATGGGTTCTGTTGCAGGGCGTGGTTTAGGGTGGCTTGGTAGTCCCCGCAAATTCTAATGGAGCCATCTGGCTTAATGGGTGTCACAATCGGCGTTTCCCAAGGGGAGTGATCTGTTGGCTTTAAAACTCCCTGGGCAATCAACTTATCAAACTGCTCATCGATTTTCAGTTTTAGAGCGAATGGAACTTGACAAGGCTTAAGGCGGATGGGAGCTATCTTTGAATTAAGGCTAAAGGATATCGGGGTCCCCTTGTACTCACCTAGCTTTTCCTCGAAGACGTCCTGGAATTCGTGGGCGAGGTCTTCCTCCCAGTCACTGCCGCCGATTTGATTTATGCCTGCTACTTCGATGCCGAGTAGTGCGAATCACTGTAGGCCCAACAGGCTAGGCCGGTCCTTATCGATCACTGTCAGGGGTAAGTACGCCGTGCGGTTCTTGAATGTAACCCGGACTCGACTGGATCCTGCAACTGGAATTCGGTTCCCCTGGTAGTCTTTTAGCACGAGCCGTTAGAATTGAAGGTCATGGCGCCGGATAGTGGGGATGAATTGCTTGAGGGTTTTCTATGAGACCATCGAAAGAGACGATCCCGAGTCTACTTCCATCTGGCAGGGCCGATTTTCGATGTTCACGTTGACCTGAATTTTCTGAGCATCTAATGAAGAGGCATGGCCAATAGTGAGTGTTTGGTGAGCCTCTTCTCGTCTCGCTAGACGATTCACGGGTCGGTTTCCGTAGGAGTGGTTTACTGGTTCTCGCCTTACAGGGCGATTCCCTGTCGATTGGCGGAGATTGGTTCCTTTCGAGGTCTGGCTGGGTCCAAGGAGGCTTCTGCAGACCCGTCCGATCTGGCCTCGTTTCTTTCTGGCCATGGCATCCTTTAGATTATTCGTTTCCAAAAACATTTGGAAACGATCCATGTAAGACTCCCAGTCCTCTTGAGCTGGATCGAATGGAGCAGGTGGTATTGCGCCACTGGACATGGTTTCGCTGTTGTGCACTTCAGTCACGTGCTTAGTTGGCTCTGATGTCATCCAATCCCATCCTCGTCACCAGTGTTAGGTTTGGAGCATGGGTGCGAATGATGGAGACGAGCCGGTAGAAACAGTGAACTTCAAACTCTTTATTTACATCTTGTGACAGCTCAGCTCAAGGGCTGCTGTATCCTTACTTATATAGGCAACTCATTAACTATTCAACCAATAGCAAACCTGGAGCGCTAGCTCTGTTAACCAATGGGAATGGCCTGTTAATGGCCAATCGGATGCTCCTGAATGGGCCAATCCGATCCTGCCATTAACAGCCAATCAGAAGTGCAGGACCAGAACCCTGCACTAGACTTCAAGCTCAATGATAACTTTATTGGTATTATGCATTCACAACAATAAACAAACAGAGTTCCTCCAGAGAACTCCTGTTTCCTCATTTTTCAGAATTTCCCCTATATTTTGAAAGGATTTCAAGGCCAAATCTAGATGTTACAACCCTGGAAGTAAATCTCTATTAGTCCAGAGAAATGTTTTATTAAATGAAAGGAGAAAGAAACAATGCCAGGCTGTTTGCATTCTTCCTCATTTCTGTTTATGACATCATTTTTAAAATTTATTCTACTATTAATAACAAGAAAAAAAATTTCATTAATAACATTTAAAGCCCTTTCGAGCATTGAAGAACATCGATTCATTATCCAAATTTTTATTATTTGTTGTAATAATCAAAAATTGGCATTACTTAAAATAGTTTGCCCTTCTGTGATTTTACATTCATGGTTTTTTTTAACCTATTAATATAAATTATGTGCATAAAAGCATGAATAATTCACTGCAAAAAAGTGAACTAAAATGCTAGGGCAGTGTTTTATTCATTTGCTCACTATGCATTAGTGATACATCATGGAAATATAATGTTGATGCAATCACACTTACCCTCTCACACCAAGAATGCTTATTTGAAACAGCTTATTAAACATGTGCTTAATGAAAGACAGCACAATAGGAATGTCAAAGCAATCATATATATGATTGCATTATGCAGATTTATCAATGAATTTATCAATGCATACTTTGACAAATACGTTACTTAAGAGAAACAAATGAATTTTCACATGCAATTGAAAATCTTGCATGTGATGTGCACTCCTTATGGTATGTCTACATGTGCTGCAATTTAGAAATCTTTAAAAAAAAATACAGAAGAAAGGAATAAGTAAGACAAGCTGTGCTTCCAAACAAGGATGCGTAACATAGCACTCCGAGATCTTTTAAGAAATATGCCTGGGAAGAATTTTTCAAACATCCATAATTCACAAGAATCTATGACTCAGAGTTTGAGCTAATCAAAACATAGGAGGAATGTATGAGAACTGTAACCCCTGCATCCACAAACAGCTTTATCAGTTGCCAAACTATTCAACTGTTGCCGAGAGGTTTTTATGACCTTCATACACTGGATTGAGAACGGATTGTGTTTTTGGCCAGCTCAAGTGCAGCAGTGACATTTGGTCCCTGTCACCCTGGGTTTTTCGAAAAAAGAAATGATTGTGCCATTTGAGTCTCCACTTGGGGGAAAAAAAAAAAAAAGAGTCACAGAAGAATAATGATACCTACTCCAAAGTCAAAATAGGTTGCTAGGAAAACGTTGTGCATCCCTGCATCTCCCTCACTGTCCCACAAATGACAAAGCAACAAAACCAGAACATGCTTATCAATTATTAAATGTGCTTCTGTGTCAGCGGTGTGGAAAGGTGCCGGTAGCATAACTTTAGAAGTCACAACATTATTTACAACCCAAGTTGAAAGCTCACAGTGGCCCTCATAAACGTCCTATGTAAGTATTGTGTCATGTAAGCATTGCTGCAAGAGATGCTATTCAGTGCTAAGGTTATGACAAAATTAAATGCGCATACAAGCACCTCCGAACAATGTTAAATGGGACTTGAAATGCTTTTAGTCATAAGAGTCAGAAAAGTAAAGAGCTAAAGATGGATGAATGCTTAACAAAATAAATACATGGGGGAGGTACATATGCTTGTATTTATGCATGGGATTGGAAATTCTGTCTTTTTCTAGAGATTGTACTTGGTGGAGTGGGGGGAGGAATTGTGTACAGCAAGGGAAGGATATTCTTAACAACAACTATAAGAATCAAACAGATAAAAGAATTGCTGAGAAAGTGATGATAAAGCAGAATTAGAGGTATAAGAAGCCAAGCAAGAGTACAGTTCGGAAGGTCAATTGATAAAATGTGTGTAGCAAGCACTGAACCAACTCCAATCAATACAGCTCAGTATGAATCGAAGCACGGCCTAATAACCACATCACATCCATTTCATGGTACAATCTATCACATGAACAGCAGGATGTGGTGGCAATTCAATGTACTGCACACACCACTGGACCAGCTCCCATGGAGGCTTCCATGTGGTTTAAAGTTGACTGTAAGAACAGAAGCTTGTAAAAGGTTATGCAGACTAAGTTTTATTTTAGAATATCGGGATAATAGATATTCAGTAATGATGACAATTTAGAACTTCAAGGATGGACGGACATGGCGTAACAAAGATAGGAAAAGGAAATCCACGGAAGAAAGCCATGGACAAAACCACAAGAATGATTAATGAGCAAATATGACTGAAACATCTGAAAAATATTAGGCTGGGAGCAATGAAACCAACTGGAATACTAATCTCAAAGGCAACTTTTGTGAATAATGCCAAAGAAGAGATTTGATGGAATAAACTTTTGGAAAAAAAGGAAAGTATACATGTTATAATACTGCAACCAGAACTTGCCTGCTAAAAATGGATTCCATACATAGGAATAGAAGGGGCGTTGGTACTAACCTGACACGCCCTTTCTCTGTGAACTGTGAAGAGCTTCCATTGTTTGGGATGATGCTTCTGTTGTTCGTTTGATAGGCTGGGCTTTAATTGAGAGGACACTCCTCCTCCTCCACGGGATTCCTCCCTAGCGTCCCCAGTTTTGGCGAAGTCGAAGTGATGAAATATTTCTTCTCCTTCACCCTTTCTAATACTTGGCCAGAATAGCATCCCACCAGATGAATAAGGGTGGGGATGGATGCTCTTCACAGATCACAGAGAAAGGGCATATCAAGTAAGTACCAACACCCCTTCTTCTGAGTTGTTCAGAGCATCCATTGTTTGGGACATACCAAAGCTTGGCGTGTCCTACGGGAGGGCTTCTGTCTGGTTCAGATTCCCCTTTTTCTTGGTCCCTATGGACCCTTTGTAACACTCTCCTGTCAAAGGCAGCCTCTGTAGAGGCGAAGACATCATTCTAAATAAAAGACGATGGTGAGGCCCATGTTGTCGTCTTGTAAATTTTCTCTATTGGTGCTTGTGGCCCATATTGTCAACATCACAGCGCTCCAGGTCGAATGAGCAGTGATGCCCCTGTGTACAGGAAGAGATTGTGTCTCATAGGACTTGGGAATTGTGCTCTCAGCCACTTACTGGTTATTGAGGAAGAGGTCTTGTACCCAATGGTGGGTGGTTGAAAAGAAACAAAGAGAACCTTTGTTTCCTAACACACATCGTGTGGTTGAAATATATGCAGAAAGCTCGCCTTACATCTAGATTGTGGCATTGTCGTGCCAGATTTTATGTCGGTTTCAGACAAATGTGTGGGAGTATCAGTTCCTATGGTCTGTGGAAACCCAAATTTATCTATGGGTGAAAGGTGGATCTGGACTAAGGACCACTTTGTCTGTGTGAAAAATACAGAGCTCCTGTCTAACTGACAAGGCTACTAGATCCAAGATGTAACTGGCCGATGTAATGGCAACCAAGAGAACCACCTTGTACGTTAGGAATGGAGACTCATGCTCTACATGGGCTCAAAGGGAGTTTTTGTGAGTGTGATAAGGACCTTGTTGAGGTCCCACGTGTGATATCAATGCACTATAGGAGGCTGTAAGATTGTAGCCCCGTGCAAGAAACTTGCATATGCGTGGGTAGTGAGAGATGGACTGCAAGTCTCTCCTAGTGATGACTGATGCTAAGGCCTCCCCTTTGCCTGTTTATATGAACAAGATAATAATGAAATGTCACATAAACAACACTGCTGTCTAACAGGCGTTCCCCTGAGTTGTACAGCCAGAGCCATCAGAATCTTCATAAGAACCTTGGGCAGATGACAACCCAAAGGACAGTGCAATGTATTCAAAATGTTGAGTATTATAACAAAAACTAAGAGGTTTGCTATGTGAGGATCTAATTGGAATGTGGGGATGGGCTTCCATTAAGTCAATGGAGGGTAGAAAATCGCCCCTTCTGAAGCTCAGAAGTATGGAGTTCAGTATATTCATCTTAAGCCTTCTATGAACTATGGATTGATTAAGTCATTTTAAAACTAAAATTGCACCTGCTGATCCGGTGCCACAGGTTGGTTGCCTGGATCTCCAATAAATGAACAATAGCTGTCTCCATCATGCTCACTTTAACAGGATCCCCAGAGAGAAGGCAAGTAATGCAAAGGTTCCAGGGAGAGGATGGAGATTCTATAGCTAGGCCTAATAAACCCAGGAAACATAGGTAGAGGCATCCTGTCTGTCGGTGAAAGGCTTGACCCATCCACCAATAGGGGCACAGTCGTGAGGCCTATGTTGTGCCTCGGAGACCTTTATTTCATGTTCCTCAAGAGATTCTTTTGCTCTATCCTCCCCTTCAGTATCTTTTCTCCAGATCGGAAAACTATCTGACTGTTGGTGATTCATGTGTCCAGACGGTCCCTGGAGTCTGGAGAGAAAAAGTCTCTGGTAGAGGGAATGAAGGAATCCTTCATGTTATGTATGTAAATAGTTTAAATAAAAGCAAGCTTGGGGTAAAGTGCAGGGTTCTGGCCCTGCACTTCTGATTGGGTGTTAAGCGGCTCGATCGGATTGGTTGAGTTCAGAGAATCCGATTGGCCCTTAACGAAGGACTCTTATTGGTTCTGGAGCTAGCATCTTACAGCTCCCTATTGGTTATTTCACATTAAGGTTACCAAAATAAGGCAGAGTTGTTGTTGTTCAAGTTCTCAAGTCACTATGTAATAAAGAGCTGAAAGTTCACCAACTGAGATTGTCTCCATTCATTTCACCCATGCCTGAAACTATATCACTGGCGACGAGGGTGGGATTTGGAGACATCTGATCTTAAGGAACCAGGAAGAAAAACAGAGCACGTGCCAAGACGAAGCCACCAACGGAAACCATGTCCAGCGGCATCGTACCACCTGCTCCGTTCGATCTGAACCAAGAGGATTGGGAATCTTATATGGATCGCTTCCAAATGTTCCTTGAAACAAACAACCTGAAGGACGCCACACCAGCCAAGGGCGCTGTTCCTGACGTACTGCGGCCAGGCTGTCTTTAAAATGGCAAGGGCACTCGCAAAACCTCGAGAAGTTAAAGCAATGAGCTGGGACGACCTCGAACCTCTCCTGAGAGACCATTACGCGCCAACCGTACCTACACTCGTGAGACGCCACGAATTCTATCAAAGAAGCCAGCGAAAAGGAGAGAGTGTGGCTGACTTCGTGGCAGACCTCCGACACTTGGGAGGCCTCTGCGGGTTCGCAGATTTAGATGAAGCACTGAGAGACCGCTTAATTCTGGGATTAGATGCACTAGACGTGCAGAGCAAGCTGATGGCGAAAGGCGGCATCGACCTTGCTGACACCATCGCCGAAGCCACTGCTGCTGAGGCGACCAAAAAATCTGCGGCGCAACTACGGCGAAGCCGAAACCCAACGACCCCACAGACAGGCGACCTTTTATCCAAGTCAGAAGAGCAGCTTGTTACGACGCACCACGAGGACCTCTCTTCGTCATCAGACAGCGACGAAGAAGGGGTCCATCGACTGCGGTTCGACTGGGACCCTTGCTCTAAACCCTCACACCCTTGCACTGGTTGCGGGGCAAACCACCCCAGGGCAGACTGCAAATTCCGTGATGCGATCTGTCATGAGTGCGGAAAACGAGGCCACATCAGTCGAGTCTGTCGCAGTTTACCGGGACCAAGTCAGGCCTCAAGGGGAACCAGCTCTCGCCAATCGGCAGGAAAACCGTCTTGTAAGGCGAGATCCAGCAAACCACTCCTACAGATATCGAGCGTTGCAGAAAGAAGAGGCCCACCATACTATCACTATAGGTCACGCCTCAGCCATGGACGCTAAGATTCGAGTCACAGTAGCCATAGAGAACCAACCTTGCCACATGGAGGTCGATTCCGGATCGTCCCTCTCGATGGTGTCGTGGAAGACATTAAAGCAACTCATTCCTACCATCCAACGCCAAGACCTTTGAATGCAACGTCTCATCCTTAAAGACTACCAAGGGAATTGGATCCCTGTGGTTGGGTCTTGTCGAGTCCACGTCTCGTTTAAAAAGCATACGGCAAACTTACCTCTAATGATCATCGATAGGGACAGGCCTAGTTTGTTGGGCCTCCAATGGTTCGCGCCACTTGGCATCAAAGTAGCCGGCGTGAACCAAGTCAGTGATTGCAAGTGGAAGGAGGACCTTATTACTGAATTCAGCGATGTCTTCGCAGATCGTCTGGGCGAGTATAAGGGGACCCCAATTTCGTTTAGCCTCGACCCTAAGGTCGCCCCGATCTGTTTAAAGCCCCGTCGAGTTCCATTCGCCCTTAAGGCCAAGATAGATGAACAACTTGACAAACTAATTAAACAAGGGGTACTGCAACCCATTGATCATTCTCCATGGGAAACTCCTATTGTAACCCCCATTAAGCCAGATGGGTCAATCCGAATCTGTGGGGAATACCGGGCCACTCTAAACCACGCCCTCCAGCAGAACGCGTATCCAGTGCCGGTGGTACAGCACTTCCTTCATTCCCTGGGAGGCGGAAAGGTTTTTGCTAAGTTAGATTTAGCTCAAGCCTATCAACAATTGCCCGTGGATGATAAAACAGCCCAAGCTCAAACGATAGTAACGCACAGAAGTGCTTTTAAATGTACCCGATTGCAATTCGGGGTAAGTGTAGCCCCGGGAATATTCCAAAGTTTAATGGAATGATTATTGCAGGGAATCAAGGGCGTGGTTCCGTATTTTGATGACATGTTAATTGCAGCTCCTAGTAAAAAAATTCTACAGAATCGTTTAAAATGTGTTCTTAAGAAATTCCAAGAAGCGGGATTGAAAGTAAAAAAGGATAAATGTCATCAGTATACAGACAGTGTTGAATTTCTAGGTTATTGCATTGATAGTCAGGGTATCCACCCTACTGAGAGTAAATTAAGGGCGATAAAAAATGCTCCCAGACCCCGTAACAAAACAGACCTCCAGGCATTTTTAGGCCTTATTAATTTCTATAATGTGTTTTTACCACATAAGGCGACTGTGGCTGAACCGTTACACCGGTTATTAGATAAGAAAGCATTGTGGATTTGGGGTTACCGGGAGGAAAAAGCGTTTCGAAATGTAAAAGATTTACTTACATCTGATTCTGTACTTATGCAATATAATGAAACATTACCATTGGTTATAACTTGTGATGCCTCACCGTTTGGGCCATGTGCTGCCTAATGGAAACGAGGCCCCCGTTGCATACTTTTCGAAGACTCTTTCTCAGGCAGAACGTAACTATGGACAAATAGATAAGGAAGCTCTTGCAATTGTGGCAGCCATAAAAAAATTCCATGAGTATGTATATGGAAGGACATTTACCATTGTAACTGACCACAAACCTTTACTGGGGATAATCGCTGGGGACAAACCAACCCCCTATATATTGTCCCCAAGAATGACTCGATGGTCAGAGTTCCTAGCTGCTTATAATTATCGATTGTTACATCGCCCAGGGAAAGCCATTCCCCACGCCGACGCACTCAGCAGAGCACCGCTACCAGAAACTCTCGACGATCCAGCACCAACAGTATCGGCATTACAAATCGAGACGCTCAACTCGCCTCCTATGACCTCTTGAGATATCGCGAGAGAGACCAGACGAGATCACACCCTAGCTCGAGTCCTAGGCTGGGTAGAACGTGGATGGCCATTGGACCAGGTCCCAGATGACTTCGCGCCATTTAAAACAAGACAGACTGAACTTTTTTCGCAAAAAGGCTGTGTTATCTGGGGCGATAGAGTCATCGTTCCAGAACGACTCCAAAACTTGCTGTTACAAATTTTGCACGAAGGACATCCCGGGATCGTGCAGATGAAAGCACTCGCACGGAGCTACGCTTGGTGGCCAGGCATGGACCGACACATCGAGCAATGGGTCAAGGCCTGCACCAAGTGCCAACAAAACAGCAACGCATCACCAAAAACTGCACCGACTGAATGGGAGACGCCACACGGGCCCTGGTCCAGAATCCACCTGGATTTCGCAGGGCCAATTAAAGGACATACGTTACTATTGACTGTCGATGCATACTCTAATTGGTTGGAAATTCATCGAATGACCCATACAACCTCCGAAGCTATCATTAAAGTCCTCAATAGACTCTTTGCAACTCATGGATTGCCGGACGTCCTGGTGTCTGACAACGGACCACAGTTTACAGCGCTGATGTTTGAACAGTACCTTGCTGATAATGGCATCCGCCAGGCGCTCACCTCGCCTGTGCATCCTGCTGCCAACGGCCGAGCGGAACGCATGGTCCAATTTGTAAAAAAGACTTTGCAAAAAGTGGACTATGATAATATTGATGAAAAAATAAACCGCATTCTACTTCTACAACACATCACTCTGCACAGCGTAACCGGCAGAACTCCCGCAGAACTTCTCATGGGGCGAAAACTCCGTTCCCGCCTCGACCAACTGCACCCTGCTTACGAGCCAGAAAAGCCTGCAGGATCTAGCGGACGCTACTGTACCTTCAAGGTAGGCGACCCCGTTTTTGCAAGAAATTTATCGGGCGACCCAGTTTGGATTGAAGCAACGATAATACGCAAGACTGGGCCCAAATCCTATATTGTAAGATGTATTGATGAAAGACTGTGGAAACGACATATTGACCAATTACGATCACGACTCCCTTCGGCCAGCCAGCAACTCCCCTGCGACCAAACTGAGGGGGGGGGAAGGAATGGAAGAAGACGACATTCCAGAGAACCTGTTCCAAGAGAGCGATGAATCTAGTGAAACTCAGGAAATGGAGCAGGAGGAAGAATCGTACACTCCAAGGGAAATCACACCAGAACAAGAAGCTGAGCCGCTACTAAACAATATTTTACCTCAACAGGACTGCACACAGCCAGTCCAAAGAAAATCTAATAGACCCAAAAGACAACCATTTGGAGTAGGAGCCATCCTGAACCACATCCTGTCAAACGGTACTGAGGCGCCCATTGCATTTTTTCCTAGAACTTTATCTAAAACTGAGAGAAACTATAGCCAACTAGATAAAGAGGCTCTCGCTATTGTGTCTGCGATCAAACGATTCCATGAGTATGTATATAGGAGATCCTTTTCTATAATCACCAGTCACAAACCATTATTTGGCATCTTGGTGGGGGATAAACCAACTCCCCACATCTTATCTCCAAGAATGACACGTTGGTCAGAGTTTCTAGCCGCATACGATTACCAACTGCAACACCGACCGGGGAAAGCCATTCCCCATGCTGATGCCTTGAGCCGCTCTCCACTACCAGAAGTCCTGGACCACCCAGCTCCAACCCTAACTACACTACAAATTGAGACACTTCCATCACCACCACTGACTGCACAAGACATCACATCCGAAACAAGGAAGGACCCTTGTTTGGTACGAGTCCTCAGCTAGGTGGAAAGAGGTTGGCCTGACAACGAACTCAACAACACCTTCAAGCCTTTCAAACACAGGCAGACAGAACTTTTCTCCCAAAAAGGATGTGTTTTATGGGGAGACAGAGTTGTCATCCCAGGAAGACTGCAGCATAAGGTCCTAAAACTATTGCATGATGGACATCCGGGCATCGTGCGAATGAAGGCACTAGCAAGGAGCTACGCTTGGTGGCCAGGTATAGAGAAGCAAATAGAAACCTGGGTCGCCACCTGCAACAAGTGCCAGGAAACACGCTCAGCTCCACCAAAAGCACCATCAACTGAATGGGAAGCACCCCGAGGTCCCTGGTCCCGTATCCACATCGATTTTGCGGGACCCAACAAGGGGCATACATTTCTCATAACAGTGGATGCCTATTCCAACTGGCTTGAGGTCCACAAAATGAAGAGCACCACCACAGAAGCAGTCATTAAAAAACTAAACAGACTATTTGCTACACACGGCTTGCCAGATGTCTTGGTTTCAGACAATGGCCCACAATTCACCGCCTTGGCATTTGAACAGTACCTAGCAGACCGGGGAATACGCCATGCTTTAACATCGCCGGCTCACCCTGCAGCCAATGGTTGGGCTGAACAAATGGTCCAGTTCATAAAGAAAACCTTACACAAGATGGAACAAGGGGACATCCACGACAAGGTGACCAAGATGCTTCTCCTCCAACATATTACTCCAAACAGCACCACAAACAAAACCCCAGCTGAACTCCTGATGGGCAGGAAACTTCGATCACATCTTGACCAACTACACCCTGCCTACATGCCGGAAAAGCCCCTGGGGTCCAGCAGCAAGTATCGCACGTTCAAGGTAGGTGACCCGGTTTTTGCAAAAAACTTTACCGGTGACCCATTATGGGTTCCCGCTACCATAACTCAACTTATGGGTCCCCATTCCTACCATTTACAAACTGCTGATGGGAGACTATGGAAGCGCCACATCGACCAACTACGCTCCAGGCTGGCACCTACCCCCTTCACAAGCCCTGAACTCCAAACTGGGGGGGAGGGAAATCGAGGGGGCCAAAAACGAACTAGTACCCGACCCAGTACTCAAAACCCAGCAATCAGCGCAAACAAACCTGGAATATTCACCTTCCGAAGAAGAGCCGGGGCAGATGGTCATCTCTCCACGAAGCAGCACGGCAGCATCAGCAAACCCAGAGAATCCAGATGACAGCCTTGATGGGAGTAGAGATAACAACCCGGAGTCACCCAACGGAGAAATCAGATCACCATTACCACTGAGTTCAACCAACAGCCCACCAGGACTTCCGGTTTGTCGGCTTCGCCAGCGGCAGGGTTCCGCAATCCTGCGCAATCCCTGCCACGCTAGCCATTTTGGTGCCTCCGATCCGGACGGGTTTGGAGGCTAAGGCTGCCCCGCAGAGGCAGCCAAAGATAGGGGGAGCTAGTGAGGGGTTTGGGGGTGCTGCAGACCCCCTCCCCAGCCAGCAAAATCCCCTTTTCTCAAGGCGGTCAAGTGGCGGTCTGTAATGGCCGCCACAAAGAAGCCGGCAGCTGGGTAAGATTGAGCAGGAGGAAGAGGGGAGAAAGTTTTCAAGAGAAAGTTTTTTGGCTGATCCAGGACTTTAAGAGGCGTTTAATCCTGAGAACTATGACTTTTTGAAAAATACTTGGTTTCCAGAGGAGAATTTCAAGCGGCAAAATTGAGGTGCTGAAAGGAAAGTTTACCCTCCTTCCCTATGGAATCAACAAATGGCCATTGAGAAACCTGTTGTTCTTTATAAAAGGTAAAAACTTGGCTTCTTGTTATAAGTGGGAAGGGAGAGGACAAAAAAATATATATTAAGATTTTGCTGGAGGAGATGCCTTGAAGATCTTGAGACTAGAAATTGATTGTAACAAGGCTGTAAAATACAGATTGGGCTTTTTTTCTTTTCCCTTTTACTGATACCACCCCAGGAAGAGAAAGTGAGAACTTTGTGCATTGTTTGGACTGATTGATGTCACTGGGACTTTGAGGAATTGTTTTATTGCTCTAAGAAGAACAAAGAATGGCTTTATCTGATGATGAACTTAGAAAGGAATATCAAGAAAGTAAGGACACTGTGAAAGAAGCTTTCCTTTCTTTAGAAATGGCGCTTGCTATTTATCAGCAAACACAACAACAGATGGAGGAAATAGAAGGAGAAGAAGAAAAAGAAGAAGACGCCATCTTCAGCGAATCTAAAAAAATTAACTAAGAGAGCAAGGAGAAAGAAAGGAAGGAAAATGAAAGACTTAAGACTTAAAAAAACACTTAAGAAAGGAAAAAATAAGATGCAAAACCAACTCGTTACTGAGTAAAAGGAGAAAGGATTACAACAGAGAGGGAAAGCTAAAAAGGTGGAGGTTAGAAGGGGGGGGGGTAAAAAGGCCAGGGGGGATAAGAAAGGAAAGGAAAAGGGAGGGAAAAGCCACAAAGGTATGAAACAAGATGGGAAAAAAGGATTTTTTTTTAGGGATAAAGAGTAAAGTATGATTTCTTTAAAAAAGAAGAATCTGCAAGGTACATAAATGGTATTATGTATTAGAAATAGAAAACTAGAATATTATAAGTATTAATAAAAGATTAAAATATTCAAATGTTTAGTCATGATAGATTTTAAAATTTAATAAAATTGTAGCACTGGTTTTTTGAAATAGACAATCGGAATGTTATAAGATTTAATATTTAGATTTATTATCTAATTATATTAATTATTATGAATTTATTATTTTTTCTCTTTCAAGGTTAGTAGGTAGAATGTACTAAGCAGAATCAGATTGGGTATCAGGTGTTATTTTAAATATTAATTTAGGGGGAGGATAGAAAGGCATCATACTCTGATCAGTGATTTCAGGAGAAATTCTTTTGTTTTTTTACTATAGGGAATGAGATAAATGGATAATTTGGAAAGAATGGACAAAAAATACAAATATAATGATTTAAATTAAAATGATTAAATAAAATAGAAATAAGAAGAACAAAAAGCGGGGAGAAGTTATATAGAAGATATAGAATGGTAAATAAGATAGGTAATGGTATACAAGATGAGCATGAATTTAATTGAAGTCCATACAAAGAGAGGTAATCTGGGGCCAAACTACTTTCTTAAAAGAAGTTTTATATTTTTGTGTTTTGTGTGTCTATGTTTTGTTTGAGAATTAATAAAACCTTGGAGGAATGTTGGATGAGAATAATGGTAATCAAGTCAGAGAGGAATGAAGATGATGATTATAAACTGGATAAATATAGAAAATAATAATAATAACAATGAAATTGAATACGAAAAGAGAAATAATGAGAAATTTGTTAAGAGATATCTATGTTTATATTGAAATGGTGTAAAACAGAATTATGTTGCATAAAATAATATTTTACTTGACTTGTAAAATTAATAATGGAAAGAGGTTTTATGTATTTAATGGTTAATGATGGTTTGTTTGTCTTTAAAATCAATAAAATTTGTTTAAAAAAACAAACAAACAGCCCACCGGAACCAGAGACCGGGCAAAGACTGGTGGAGCAACGAAGATCAGGTAGACAGGTGAGACAACCTGCCTACCTGCGAGAATACATCACCCACCCTTGAGATGGAACCTAGGGGGGAGGGTGTTCCGAACTAAGCAAACTTCTTAGCTTGCAATTCTAATAGTTTTCCTTCCATGACAGGCTCGTAAACCTGCACTTCTGATTGGCCCGCTGATAGCGGATCGTGATTGGTCATTGTTGGCTGATCTGATTGGCTGTCAGTGGGTCGCCGCCAATTGGACGCTCCCAGCGCGGCAAACTCAAATCATTGGGTGTTGTGACAGCAGCCAGCTCTATAAAAGGATCTGCTGCTGCCCTAGTATTTTGCTCTGTTCTGAACTCACTAATAAAGAGTTGGAGTCACTATTCAATGCCTCGTCTCCGTTCTTGCGCCCACTCTCCCAGATCTAACAGTGACCACAGTAGCACTTCGAGTCACTTGCACTGATCTAGATGGGCTACCTGATCTTGTGCAGCTGTACTGCATCTGGATTACACAGACAGATCCAGGGGTGGTTGCAGAGGGGGGATTGGAGCCGAAGTAGGCCTGGAGGAGATAAGGTTTGAGAATTTTGACATGGCTCTTGAGCTACTGCCGCTTGCCATTGTGACCGCTTATTAAATTTTACTGTTAATGAGGCTGAAATGTTGGGCGGTTGGCACACCCAAGGGCCTGAACCAGCAATGGCCAGGGGACCCTAAAACAATGTTCCCCAGTTTTGTATAATCTTATGTAAGAATATTGAATTCTTATACTTGTTCCTATTATTATTATCATTATTATTATTTTGTTATTAATATTATTATTTCTGAATTAGCCAAATTTGGAACACCTCATAGGCCTAGAAAGGAAGAATTGTTGAAATAAGATGTAGGCCTGCGACAGCTTCCTGCATGGGCGGACACAGGCCTTGGTGCTCGCTGTGGTGCTGCTGTTTAAACTGTTGGCATAAGCCAACAGTTTCCTCTCTAATGAATAAGGGTCCAAAATAGAATAATTATATCTGAATATCTATATCTGTATCTGTGGTGTCCCTGACTAACTGCAGTCTTCAATCTGGTCCACATTCCTGGCGGGAGCACCAACTGTTCCCATTGGTTGATGCCGTTTGACAGCCAGCTATAAAAGAAGCTGTCAAACGGCATCAGCTGCTGCCGCCAGCCGGCTGCCAGCCCAGCCGGGCAGCCGCGGTAACCTGTTATGCTTCAAATAAAGCAGTGTTAGCCTTTAGATCCGTGTCTGCCTCGTGTGTCCGCCTGCAACACAACACTGGCAACGAGGATGGGATTCACAACGAGAGGCAACCGGACTAAAGCAACCTGAGCAAGTCACTGATTAAAAGAGCCAAAGCCGCTAAGAGCTGAATGTCAGGAGCCGCAGACAATCTCTGCGCGCGCCAAGTTAAAAAAGCCTCCCTGACTGAGGAGAAAGGCACCCCCCACTGGTGCTACAAAGAGCGCCCTTTTGAGGGCGCAAAGATCGAAATCTCCCTGATTGAGGAGAAAGGCATTCCATGCTGGCGCTACCAAGAGCGCAAAAGTCTAAAGCCTCCAAAGCTGAGGAAACAGAGGTCGCCCGAAAGGCACCCCCCGCTGGCGCTACCGAGAGCGCAAAAGTCTAAAGCCTCCAAAGCTGAGGAAACAGAGGTCGCCCGAAAGGCACCCCCGCTGGCGCTACCAAGAGCGCAAAAGTCTAAAGCCTTCCAAGCTGAGGAAACAGAGGTCGCCCGAAAGGCACCCCTGCCGGCGCTCCCGAGAGCGCAAAAGTCTAAAGCCTCCAAAGCTGAGGAAACAGACATCGCCCAAAAGGCACCCCCACCGGCGCTACCGAGAGTGCAGAGGTCCAAAAGCCTCCCTAGCTGAGGAGCAAATGTCTCTGACAGGCGTTTCCGAAAGCCGGGACATAGCCAGTATACCGCGGCTGATCTACCCGCAGCCGGTCTACCCGCAGCCAATCTAACCACAGCCGGTCTACCCGCAGCCGATCTACTCGCAGCCGGTCTACTCGCAGCCGGTCTACCCACAGCCGATCTACCCACAGCCGGTCTACCCGCAGCCGATCTACTTGTAGCCGGTCTACCGCAGCTGATCTACTCGCAGCCAGTCTACCGCAGCTAATCTACTTGCAGCTGGTCTACTGAGCCACGCTAAAGTTTCCCTGCTCTACCAGGTCTACTCAGCCACGCCAAAGGTTTCCTGCTCTACCCGGTCTACTCAGCTGCACTGAGGTTTCCCCGCCGTATCTGGTCTACTGTTCCAGACAAGTGACTGGAGGAAGGGGTCTCTCTGCCCCCCCTTTTTTCCAAGTGACTCTGGGGGAAGGGATCTCTCTGCCCCCCCTTCCAAGTGACTCTGGGGGAAGGGGTCCTGTATGTAGGGGTTGGTGGGTGTCAGGTGCTGAATAAGGAGGTGCGCACCCACCATTAGGGTCCTTCCGCGCACCCACCTTCAGGGTCCTTCCCACCTGGGCTTGCATTCCTTGGCAGCGGCGGTACTCTCCCAGGGGGGTGAAAAGCTGGGTAGGTGGAGGTTGGATTGTCCTGTCCTAAGGGGGCCGAGGGAGCACGACGTGCCTGCTCCTCTTTTGGCCCTTAGGCATTGACCTTCCCGTCCTAAGGGGGCCGAGGGAGCACGACGTGTCTGCTCCTCTTTTGGCCCTTAGGACTTGACCTTCGTAGTCAACTCCCTAGCTCAGTGGTCCCCCGCCTTCTGCCTTTATGGGAGGGGGAGGAAGAGGAGACGGGTTCCATATGGCCGAGTGCTGTATGCATCTCCCTTCATGCAAGCCACAGCTGAACTCGCACCCTGCTCGCCCAAACGAGGCGTGCCTGCCATTTCTGCAGCTCAGTTCCAAACAAGCAACTGCCCAGTACTGGCCCACAACCCTTGGGGTTCTGGGACCCCTACTCCACCACATGCTGAAAGTCACCAAGGCATGGTTACTCACCAAGATTATCAGGGTCTCCCTCTCAGGCCAGGTGCGCAAAACAGCAGCTAATTCAACTTCCTTTTCTGTACCATGAATCCCCAGAAGGCAGGGCCGCACATGCTCTTAGTTAGGGGAAAGGGGTGTGGTGTCCCTGACTTACTGCAGTCTTCAATCTGGTCCACATTCCTAGCGGGAGCACCAACTGTTCCCATTGGTTGATGCCGTTTGACAGCTGGCTATAAAAGGAGCTGTCAAACGGCATCAGCTGCTGCCGTCAGCCGGCTACCAGCCCAGCCGGGCAGCCACGGTAACCTGTTATGCTTCAAAGAAAGCAGTGTTAGCCTTTAGATCCATGTCTGCCTCGTGTGTCCGCCTGCAACACAACAGTATCTATATCTATATCTATATCTATATCTATATCTATATCTATATCTATATCTATATCTATATCTATATCTATATCTATATCTATATCTATATCTATATCTATATCTATATCTATATCTATCTATCTATCTATCTATCTATCTATCTATCTATCTATCTATCTATACACACATATGTATTAGAGTGATTTCCCTCGGGTTCCAGGAAGGAGAACCCTACTTGGGGAAAGAAAAGCCTCTCACAATTCCAGAAATAAAATGCAAATCACTGCCGCATGGTTAGTGAGTGTGCAATGGTGCCAGCCGTGATCTCTTTAGGCACGTAATGAGTTAAATCAGCTCAGCAGCACTTCCATGCCTTGTGGGGAGTCGATATTGCAGTTTCCTCTTGAATAAAAAGGCACGGTGGGGCAGATGGGCACTGATGCCCCCACCCCAGATGGTGTTCCCAGGGGAGAGAAAAAAGCCTCAGACTCTTTTAAAATGGAGCTTCTCTTTTCAGGCGCAGGCGGCAGCAATCGTAGCAGCTCAGCTTGAAAAGATCGTAATGTGAGTTGCTAGCCATGCGGCTGAGGTGTTATCACCTCCGATCATCCTGGGGATGAGAGATTATTATCTGAAGCTACGGTGAGCTCCCTGACTTGAGTTATATACCGTAGGGAGCTGCTTGACTCATTGAAACTAAAAGCCTTAAAGGAGTTGTTTAGAGTTTAAAAGTAAACCTTTTTGTTGTCTCCTTTGCTATTCCAGCCAAGGGAAAGGAAATTAAGCTGCCTATATCCACGAAGGCTGAGCAAAAACTGGGGACGCTAGGGAGGAGTCCCATGGAGGAGGTGGAGCATCCTCTCAATTAAGGCCCAGCTTATCAAACGAGCGACAGAAGCATCATCCCCCCAAACAATGGATGCTCTGAACAGCTCATCTGGAGGATATGGACATCAGCATTTGTTTATTATGCTTCTGAGCTGCCCAATTTCCAACGCTGTCTAGATGATTATTTTTTCAACAACTCTTTTTTAAAGAATGTGAAGATATAATATTAAACAAACAAGTAACTCAAGGAATAAGCAATTCAAGGAATATATGAAATGCATGACATCCACAGTTCCAAATAAATCCACCTGCCTGAAATCAAAACTATAGAAAGAGTAGAAAGGAGAATGCCTTCATCTGTCAACAAACCAGTAGTGAGATCCTACCTTAGACGCTACTGGTTCAGTGGGTGATCCTGCATGTGGGCGTTCCTGCATGTGTGCGCGCCCTTAACAAGCCGATCAGCTGAACCGATGAAGAAACAAAAAGCTAGGAAATGCCCCCTCCCATGCGTTTTTCTGCCTTTTATCCTCTCAGCTGATTGTCGGAGGCTTTTTTCCCCTCCTCCCAGCTGATCCAGGCTTTCTTCCTCCTCTCAGTTGATTGAAGGCTTTTTTTTTTTTGGTTTGGCCGAACCGGTAGTGTACCACCACTGCACCAAACATACACACACTTGGACATGTCTCCTGAGTGAGGAGTCACCCACAGGCAACTTATGATAACAAATGAACCTTATAATAATGAAACAACCCTGATATATTGCATAGTGCAGTGGTGGCTAACCTTTTTGGGCTCCTGTGCCAAAAATTGTGTGTGTGCTGGCACGCTTGTGCACCAGCACCCAGAAGGCAATGTGTGCACCCCCCACACCCCTTACACATGAATGCACAATCCCCATCCACCCACTCCCACCACCCCCTTACCAGCACTGTACCTCACAGCTGATTTTTGGCCAGTTTGAGGCTTTTTCGACCTCCCTTTGCAGGCTGAAAACTAGCTCCGTTTCATCACTTCCAATATTTTTGGAAAAACAGGAAATGATGAAATGGGGCTAGTTTTCGGCCTGCAGAAGCCTTCCTCAAGTCTTTGGGAGGCTGAAAAAGGCCTCAAACTTTGAGGCATGTGCATGCACATTGAGGTAAGTTTGCATGCAGCTCACATGCTGGCACAAATGGTTCTGCGTGCCACCTGTGGCACATGTGCCACAGGTTCGTCATCACAGGCATAATGTATGTAAGATTTTACTCTTCCTACCCTTTTGCCCACTCAGTAATTACAATCTCTAATCAAAGCAAATGATAAGTGTTCTATTAAATCACTAGTTGTCAAACGGTATAATGCAGGAGATCCTTGAAAAGCATATTACAAATCCTCAATAAAAAAATTGGTAGGGTTACACCATTTCCCCCCCCCCCAGAAAGACAGCTTCTTCCAACCCTCCATTTTAATGAGTAGAAGAAAATAAACATTAGCTATGTTGTAAAGTGCACAGACCATTTACAGTACTGGTGGGATTCAACATTTTTTACTACCAGTTCTATGGGTGTGGCTTGATGGGTGTGGCATGGCTTGGTGAGTGTGGCTTGGTGGGCATGGCAGGGGAAGGATACTGCAAAATCTCCATTCCCACCCCACTCCTGAGGGAAGGTTACCACCGGTTCTCCGAACTACTCAAAATTTCTGCTACCGGTTCTCCAGAACTGGTCAGAACCTGCTGAATACCACCTCTGATTTGCAGTGAACAACACAGTTACAGTTTCCAGCATTCTTCTAGCTGCTGCAGTACAGTAGCAACAGTGATGTGACATGCTACCAGTGACATCATCAACTGTGACAGATCACCAGGTAATTGACAGCTACATACTTCACTACATCTACAATATTTAACAGAATGTCTACAGCAACTCCAGAGCAGGGGTCTCCAATCAGTTGGCTGGGGAATTCTGGGAGTTGAAGTTCACAAGTCTTAAAGTTGCCATGGTTAGAGACCCCTGCTCTAGAGCAAACCTGGCTTTTGCTACCCTTCACCACTCTCCCCTCACTAAAGCTCTTTTACATTTCTCTAGAAGAGAATTGTGGAGTTGAATTGTGGAATCCTCAGTGCTCCCCAAGGTTGGTTTTGTGTGTGCAAACATTTCATTACCCAACTGGGTAACATCATCATTGCAAGTCAAAGAGCCTTTCGTATTTGTCTCCCAAACATTAATTATTAAGAGACAAACACACCATATTTTCTAGTCAGAGCCATATATTTATCAACAGCCATCCATGTATAATTCAGGTTTCTAGAGAAGCTGAATGGTGGCAAGTAAACTTCAAGATAACTAGATGTATTACAGGCCTTTGCTTCTTTGAATTTTGCTATGGTATTTTTTAAAAAAAACATGTTTGTAGTTTTCAACTTATCTTTTATTTAAAATTTTAATTGCAGTTATAGAGGTCCCGCCAACTTAAAGTCAGATGCCCATTGCTATTGCTGTATATGTTCAAAAGCATACTGTTCTCCTCTGCGGGGGAATTTTTTAAAATAATCCATTGGCAGGGCTGATTTATCTATACTTATCATAATAATCACTCTCCAGACATTGTACGCATCCAGAGCAAATGTGTAGGAAACTCAAACATTGATTGTACGACTACATTTCTGAAAAAAATATGTTTAAATGCATTTTTACTCTGACCTTACTTTAAACACATGAATCTCAAAAACATGCTAAAATTCCAGATAAACATGATAAATTTCCAATCCAGCTAGTAAAAGAACATCTGAATTCTGGGGAAAGTTGACTCTTCTGTGGTTAGAACAGAGTGCAAAAAATTTACAGAACCATGCAAGTTGCTATAACAACAAACCATGGCTTATCATTGCACATGCACAAGATGTGGAGGACTCGCCCTAATTTTCAGAAATAGATATATTCTAGGTTGAGAAAACTTAATTATTCAGTGATTTAAAGGGAGAAGCCCAGCATTTACAGAATGCTCGGTTCTGTAACCATGTAAACGTGCAACCAGAATGGTTTGGAAACAAACTGGTCAGCAAAATTGTTTTAAAATGAGGTTTAACAGTGCAAAAATATTGCAAAGAATTGCTTGTTTATATTAGTCCTCCCAACCAAAATAGTTATAGCTTTTAGTGTTTTGCTTTTTTTTCTCCATTGCAGTATTGTAATTACAAAGCCTCTGACTAACAGCAGACTGAAAAAGTCTATATTATGCTATAAAAGATGAGTTGGTATTTTATACAAAGCCAAAACCTGACCACATTATCATTCCGTGTTATACTGTAAAGGAATTAAGCGTAGCATACATATGCGAAAAAACATATGTTCTATCAATAGCTATGAACCTATTTATATAGTAGTTGAAGACAAAGAGGCTAAAATAAAGGCTTTCTACTACACATTCAGTAGCAATGTGTGCTTGATGACAAGGGGCGTCTGCAGGGGGAGAGGGGAAATTAAGATGACAGCCACAAGCCTGCTGTCAAAATTCTACTCCTCTTTCTATATGTGTTACAATGCAAATAAAGAGGGGACCTATGATTGACTGGTTGTGACCGCCATCTTGACTCTTTTGACCTACTGGCAGTAACAAAGTAAATAAGAACGTGGGAGAGAAAAAAAACTGCAAAATGAACTAGAGCCATGCATACCCATTCTCACACACTTTTCAGTCTTCTGAAATGCCTTGGAAATTTCTGGTCACTAAAGAGGGGCAGAAGACAGGTTTCGGCTTTATTTATGACCTTCCCCACTTTATTTATTTATTTAAAAATTAAATTGACTGCACCAAGTTTAATGAAAAGGCTCTCCTGCTGTGTTTGGAGCTCGGAAAGCTATTGTCTCTCTGGTTTACATATCCTAGACTGTTAATGTTGGCTATATAAACGCAACTAATAACCACCCTCAGCAATAAATGCCTTGTCATCTCATTGCCGCACACAGCAATAGCTGGAGCAGTGATATTGACAAATGAACCTGTGTAATCGCTTTAACTTTCTTTGTTACATTTCACAGTGGGAGGATGGCGTTGGCTCAGCATGACACACACCAACAAACATGAATGATCACTGCCTCCCCCATCCATCTTGGCTAATTTTTGTCAGAGACATCCTTGCCCCTTGCTCGCCACCCAAAAACCTCATCACAAAAGTAAAGTCAACAGGGTTGAAGGCTTTCTTCCAGCAGATCAGACAAGATGGAGCTTTGATTTGTCTTTTCTCCTACTTCTCCTTTGTGAAGTGCGATGAGGAGACCAATGGGGCGAGAACAAGCAGTGGGTGAAAGTTAGAGAAAATGAAAATGAACTTTTGCTGCTGAGACTCTCTGAGATTGGCACGGAAGTGGGGGAGGCGCTCATTAAAATCCATTTGGAGGCTGACATTTTCCCTTTTCAATCTTTTTATAGTTTTTAAATCATTAGCTATCAGCGTGAAGCTTAAAAGGTAGTTCTAGCCATTGATGAAACAGTGACACATTTGACAATAATGCTTTTGAAGTGCTTGTCATATCCTCTCTCCAAACAAGTCTCATTAATGCTCAAGACTGCCTCTCACATGGTTTCTTTTCTCCTGGTTTCTCTCTAATTAGCTGAGGTTTGTATGTATGTTTTAACGTTTTCTTGTTCCAGAGTTTGGGATTAGGAAAAAAGGAGAGGGAGGCAGAGGTGGATGTCATCTTCATGAATCCCTAGGCCAAGTTAATCAGAAGAATTAATGACTGTTACCCATAGACTAGAGGCAATCATGCCTATATCCCAGCACCTAGCATATTCCTTGGTATGGGTCTGTATGTTTCCATTTTGCTCTAATAAATGTAGATGGTCACTTCCTCTGATTGAATGTACTGCATATTTAAATTAAGACATACATAGCAGCTGTACATATTCTGTGCTGGAATGAGTTGTCACCCTTGATGTCTTCCATTGGTTAAACTTCTCAGATGGAAGGGCTAGAAGTTGCCCTGCATATTGACTCAACATTAAAACAAAGAAACTGACAGATCTTCACAAAAGACCACTAGCATCCAGAATCACAGCATCTAACTGTAAGGCTTTCTACATTTTGCTGAAGGTCCTTTTTTCTTATCATGGTTTCTACCTACTTTTCCTCCCTGCAGATACAAAATGGTACAGTCCAGGAAAAGGTCTATCACTCAATTATGACTCACTTGTAATTTTGGGGAGTTTTCCTCACATATAATTGAACAGACTACAGCTAGTCCTGGACTTACAACCACAACTGGGCCTAAATTTTCCATTACTAAGCAGGACAGTTGTTAAGTTTTGCTTCATATAATTCTCATTGTTTCTCAGCGGTTGCCACAAAGAAGAGGGAGTCAAGCTGTTCTCCAAAGCCCCTGAGGGCAGGACAAGAAGCAATGGGTGGAAATTAATCAAGGAGAGAAGCAACCTAGGACTAAGGAGAAATTTCCTGACAGTAGAACAATTACTCAGTGGGACAACTTGAAGTTGTGAATGCTGCAACACTGGAGGTTTTTAAGAAGAGAGCGGTCAACCATTTGTCTGAAGTGGTGTAGGATTTCCTGCCTTAGTTGCGAGGGGGGGGGGCTCTTCCAACTTTGTTATTCTGTTCTGTTCTGTTCTGCTCTGCTCTGCTCTATTCTATTCTATTCTATTCTAAGGGAGTTTTGATCCCATTTTATAACCTCTTTTGCCACAATTGTTAAGTGAATCACTGAAGTTATGCTAATAGCATGGTTATTAAGTGAATCTGATTCTCCCACACAACCCTGGGACACTGCAACTGTCATAAATACATGCCAGTTGCCAAGTGTTCAAATTTTGATCACATGACTGTGGGGATGCTGCAAGTTGTAACTGAGAAAAAAAACAACAGTTCTACGTCACTATTGTCAGTGCCATTGTAACTTCAAACAGTCACTAAATAAATGGTTGTAAATCAAGGACTACCTGTAAGGGTGGATTCCTCTTCACTGTGGTTTCCACCTGCAGTTCTTCTCCTGGAGATGTTAGGAGCCTGAAAAAGTCTGAGGATGACGGGGGAAGGGGGGGAGATAGCACTACTGAATCCATCCTCTTTTCATATAAAGTTTACCATGAAGGCTCTTAAAATGGTGAGGAATCTGGAAACCAAGCGAAATGACAAGGGGTTAAAGTGGGCCTATTAATCCTGTAAAAACAATGGTTGAAGGCAGATATGAGAGCAATTTTCAAAAATATGAAAGTGGTTACATTAAAAGTGGTTGCATTAAAAATAGGATGGACCTTTCCACAGTGGTGGGATTCAAATCATTTAACAACTGGTTCTCTGCCGTAATGATTTCTTCCAACAACCAGTTCACCAAACTGCTCAGAAAGTTAACAACCTGTTCTTCCGAAGTGGTGCAAACTGGCTGAATCCCACCACTGGACCTTTTTTTATATTTTCCCAAAGGGAAGACCAGAAGTAGTAGGTTAAAACTACAAGGAAGTATGTTCAGGCTAAATGTAGAAGAAACTTCCCAAGGGTACAAAATGCCAGCTAATTGAGCTGGCCACCACATGTAGTGAAAAAATACCGAACATAGAATAATATTGTTCTGTACGGACATTAACATACTTGGAAGCGCCGCGCTGTGATTGGCCAAAGTGCACGGTGATCTCATTGGCCAAGCAGGCCGCGCTGATTGGCCCGTAACAAATCTCCCGTGATTGGTGGAAACTAATTGCGGGAGATTCAAAGCGGTGCCATTGGCCGCGGCCACCGCGGCTAGAGAATAAAAGCCGCAGCTTTTCCCTTTAAACCCCGAGCCGATCAAGGGACCTAATAAAGAGCTGAAACTAAGTCACTGGCTCCAAGCCTCCTTTTCCGCGATGGACACGACACTGGCGATGAGGATGGGATCCCGAAACTAACCCCATCAAGCACGTGTCTTGAGGAAACGAGACCAACAAGATCGCCAGCATCGCACCGCCTGCACACTTCAACCTTGCTATAGAGGACTGGGAATCATACACAGACCAATTCCTAATGTTCCTTGAAAGTAGCAACTTGAAGGATGCAACTGCGCAGAAGAAAAGAGCCGTCTTCCTAACACACTGCGGGCCCTCGTGAAACCCTAACACACTGGCTAAAGCCCTCATGAAACCTGGGGACATGAAGGAGATGGACTGGGCCGACCTCAAGCCGTTGCTCCGAAACCAATATGCCCCCGCCGTGCCCACCCTCATCAGGGGGCACAATTTCTACCGGCGAGACCAGAGATCGGGTGAGAGCATCAGCAACTTTGTGGCTGATCTATGGAGCCTAGGGGGCATGTGCGAGGTTCTCGGACATGGACGAGGCTTTGCGGGACCGTGTCGTGCTCGGACTCAGAGACCCAGTCCTACAAAGCCGGCTGATGGCAAAAGGTGACATCGCCCTCGCCGACGCCCTCACTGAAGCCACCGCAGCCAAGGCAACCCGGAAATTGGCGAATCGAATGCGGAGACCGGACACCAGGGAATGCACAGCAACCACCGAGACGGGCCGGGCGACCAAAGCTCACCCAGAAGCAAGCCACCAGGAGACCACTGCCCACCATGGCGACTTCCACTCTGCCTCTGACACCACGGAAGAAGAAATACATCGGCTCCAGTCAGGATGAGATCGGCGCGATCGGCGAAGTCATAAGTCGGGGACCGCTTGTGCCGGGTGCGGAGGCAACCACCCTCAATCGGAGTGCTGGTTTTTCGACGCGATTTGCAGGCACTGCAATAAGAAAGGTCACATCACCCGAGTCTGCCAACTGAAAAGATCCTACAGCCCCCATCAGTGAGACCACAGCAACCGGAAACGAGATGGTACCCGCCCTGCCAGAGCCAGAGACTGCCAAGCCAAAAATCGCTGGAACCGAGACGGACAGAACCGACAAAGCGGTGAAACCCAGCAGAAAGGGGAAACCCATCAGACGGTTGTCATCGGCCACTCATCCACCACAGACGCCCGGAAGGTATATGTAGAAGTGGGCATCGAAGGCAAACCATGCAAAATGGAGGTGGATTCCGGGTCCTACCTCTCCATGGTTGCCTGACAAGAGATCAAGCGGTTGGTGCCGGAAATCCACAAGAGGAGGTTGGAAACCCAGAAACTCATCCTCAGAGACTACCAGGGGAACCGCATCCCGGTAGTTGGAACCAGACACTTTGAGGTAACCTTCAAGGGCCGTTCAGCAAAGCTTCCCCTGACGATCGTGAACTGAGACCGCCCCAGCCTTTTGGGACTACAGTGGTTCGCGCCACTCGGGATCGAGGTTACGGGCATCGACCACGTCGCAGATGCTGACTGGGAGGAGCAACTGGCACGGGACTTCCGGGAAGTGTTCGACGGCACCCTAGGCAAGTACTGAGGGCCCCCTATTTCTTTCAGCCTAGACCCCAGCATTCCCCCAATACGCCTAAAACCACGGTGGGTACCGTTCGCACTCCAGCCCAAAATCGACGAGCAAATTGACAAGCTCATCAAACAAGGGGTCCTACAACCAATCGACCACACCCGTTGGGAGACCCCCATAGTCACCCCAGTCAAGCCCGATGGGTCGGTGAGAATCTGCGGGGACTATAAGGTCACCCTAAATTGCGCCTTACAACAAAGCACCTACCCCGTCCCAGTCGTGCAGCACCACCTACACTCACTGGGGGGGGCAAGGTTTTGCAAAGCTCAACCTGGCACAAGCCTATCAACAGTTGCCAGTTGACGCAGAAACCGCCGAGGCGCAGACCATAGTCACCCACCAGGGAGTATTTTGCTGTAACAGACTCCAGTTTGGAGTCAGCGTAGCTCCGGGAATTTTGCAGAGCCTCATGGAGAGACTCTTGCAAGGAATTAAGGGGGTGGTGCCCTACTTCGACGGCGTACTAGTGTCAGCGGCCAACCAACAAAAACTAGAGGGTCATCTAAGGGAGGTACTAACCAAATTCAAAGAGGCCGGGCTAAAGGTGAAAAAAGAGAAATGCCAGCTGTACACAGAACAGGGTCGAATTCCTGGGATACCTCCTAGACCGACACGGCATCCATCCAACCGCAGAAAAAATCAGAGGCATTAAAGAAGCCCCAACACCATGGAATAAAACAGAACTGCAGGCATTTCTGGGACTGCTTAATTTTTATAATATTTTCCTGCCCCAAAAGGCGACCGTGGTGGAGTCTTTGCATAGGCTTTTGAACAAGGCAGCCACATGGACTTGGGGGGAATGTGAGGAAGCTGCCTTCAGCAAAACCAAGAACCTGCTCACCTCGGATGCCGTCCTAATCCAAAACCACGAGACCCTACCACTTGCCGTCACATGCGACGCCTCACCTTTCGGCGTCGGCGCCATCCTCAGCCACACACTCCCCGACAGAAAAGAAGCACCCATCACCTTCTTTTCAAGGACACTCACCAAACCGGAAAGAAACTACAGTCAACTGGACAAAGAGGCCCTGGCTATCGTCGCCGCAGTAAAGAGGTTCCACGAGTACCTCTACGGCCGCAAGTTTATCATCATCACCGATCACAAGCCGCTGCTGGGAATTCTGGCAGGGAACAGGGCCACCCTGAACATTCTATCTCCTAGAATGACAAGGTGTCCGAATTCCTTACCGCCTACAGCTACCGGCTCACACACCGACCCGGTAAGACAATCACCCACGCAGACGCCCTGAGCCGCACGCCGTTACCTGACCTAGACACTGACCCAGCACCCACGACAACCACCCTGAGCATAGAGACTCTGCCCGATCTACCCATAACCGCGTCAGACATTGCCCACGAGACAAATAAAGACAAACGTCTGGCACGGGTGTTACATTGGGTAGAAAGGGGTGGCCGGAAAGAGACAATGACGAAGCATTCAGGACATTCCAGAATCGGCAAACAGAACTCTCATTACAAAAGTTCTCATTACAAAAATGTTGTGGACTGTGGGGGGATAGACTTGTTATTCCGGAAAGGTTACAAGGGAAGGTATTGGAGTTGTTACACGAAGGGCATAGTTAGAACAAAAGCCCTGGCCAGAAGTTACACCTGGTGGTCAGGGATAGACAAGCAAATCAAGACCTGGGTGGCAAAATGCAAACTCTGCCAAGAAACCAGACCGAGTCCCCCCGCAGCACCAATCCTGGAATGGGAAACCCCCAGGGGCCCATGGTCCAGGATTCATATAGATTTTGCTGGGCCCACGAAAGGACATATATTCCTTATCACGGTAGATGCTTACTCCAACTGGTTGGAGGTAAACAACATGAAAACCACCACCACGGAAGCCGTGACCAAGGAACTCAGCAAGCTGTTCGCAACCCACGGCCTCCCAAATGTCATCGTGTTGGACAATAGGCCCCAATTTACCTCGCTGGAATTCAAAAAATTCCTAGCAGAACGGGGCATATGACATGCACTGACAGTACCGGCACATCCGGCGGCGAACGGGAGGGTGGAACGGATGGTTCAATTCACAAAAAAAACCATCCCAAAAATTGAACACGGGGAAATCTAAGAAAAAATAAACAAAATGCTCTTTATACAACACATAACCCCAAACATGACTACCAACAAAAGCCCAGAAGAACTATTAATGGGGAGGAAATTAAGGTCCGCACTCGACAGACTGCACCCCACATACAACCCAGAAAACCCCCCAAACTCCTCAAGCAAAAACCGAACATTCTCCCCAAGTGACGCAGTCTACACAAAGAACCTTACTGGAGACCCACTCTGGGTACCAGCAACCATAACCCAACTGACAGGTCCCCACTCGTACCACCTCCAAACGACCGACGGACGAGCATGGAAACGCCACATCGATCAAATAAGATCAAGGACAACCACGGGAAACACAACTGACACGCAAACAGACACAGACAGGCCCCATAACACATACCAAGAGGGGAGGGAATACCCCGGGAACCAGGAAACAATAGAAAGAAACCAGCCATACTCACCAGAAAGCAGCCAGCTCGAAGCCTCACCAGGGAGAAGCAGCCAGGCCAGCTCAACCAGCCCAGAAAGACCAGGTGGGAGCGGCAACAACCGCAGCTCAACCAGCCCGAGTAGACTGGGAGGGAGCTGCGATGAAAGGCCCGGCGAGCCTTTCCAGGCGGTTCCATCAATGAGGCAGAGAGCAACACAGAACCCGACCGTACCGGCCAGGAGCCAAGCAACAACTAACCTGCGCAGGTCAAGTAGGCAAGTACGAAGCCCCGCCTACTTATGGGACTACATTACATAGGACCATACCAAGTGGGGAGGGGTGTTCTGTACGGACATTAGCATACTTGGAAGCGCCACGCTGTGATTGGCCAAAGCGCACGGCGATCTCATTGGCCAAGCAGGCCGTGCTGATTGGCCCGTAACGAATCTCCCGCGATTGGTGGAAACTAATCGCGGGAGATTCAAAGTGGTGCCATTGGCCGCGGCGGCTAGAGAATAAAAGCTGCTGTTTTTCCCCTTAAACCCTGAGCCGATCTAGGGACCTAATAAAGAGCTGAAACTAAGTCACTGGCTCCGAGTCTCTTTTCCCGCGACGGACACGACAAATATAGTGTTGGAAGGGACCTTGGAGGTCCTCTAGACCAACTCTCTACCTGTGGCAGTGTTGGAAGTTTCGATTCCCTCCCTTCTAGGAAACAGCCCCCACCCTTTGTCAAGTAGGGCTATTAAAATAGCTGGAGCCAGCTTACTTTTCACAGCAAAGGAAGGAGAAAATTACAGGAATGAGATACAGAGAAAAAAACTCTACAAAATAGCTAAGATCCTTTCCCATAGAAATCAAATACAGTAGATGGCAAGTTATAAAAACTTGTGAAAAGCAAACCAAAAGGCATGGCAGGAAGGAACCATGATAGCAAACAAGCAACTACAAAGGATCAGGACCATAAAATCAAGATCCCAGGAACAGATCCCAAAGAGACAGGAATTCAACACACACAAATCAAAGTCTTCAAAGATTCACACCTACAAATCAAAGATCCTGAAGTGTATAAAAAAGAGGTTTTCTACTCACTTATTAGATTAATCCTAGGAATGCTGTGAGATTTCTTACCTACCTTCCTATTAATAAACTGATTCTGACTTCCAAGCAGCTGACCAAATCATTTTGCATTTCTCCGGCTGGGGAAATTTGAATCCACAAAAGGAAAGAATTTTGCCTATTCCTTAAAGGGCAAGGTTTTCTTTTTTCCTTTCCTCAGCAGGAAATCCTATACCTTTTAGCCTTCGTTTGCAAACGTAGGGATTCTAGCAATAAACTATATTACTCACGGGATTTGTTGTGAATAGGTACATTTATTTTCACTCATTTTCCTTCAAACACGGCAACAACGGATATCCCAGATAAAGTCAGCGCTGAGATCATTTGTGTCTCAGCGCAATTTATCATGCAGCCCCACCCCATGCAGCTAACTAACATCCACCTCCCCATTGGTCCTACACGCCTCCACCCTACAATTCTAAATGCAACTAATTACCAAACAGAATGTAGTTTCAATTCTCGAGTCGTGCCGTAACTTCCCCAATGAGTTTTTGTGTTTTGTTTCGGGTAATGAGAGGAGTTGGAGTGATAAACCTTCCCCCACCCCCTCCTTTTCATATGTTTGTGCCAATACGAGATGGGTTGAACCGGGATGGGATCTTCAAAGGTAGTAGACGTTTTCCGATCGAGTTAACATATTAGGAACGGCAGGATCGGACGTTCATTCCCCAACCAAGATAATGTGTCGGACTTCACTCCAGGAGATAAGCCAGTAGACTCTTTGAAGCCCGACAATACCGTTCTGGACTTTCTTTGGGTTTGATGGGATGAATACATATGATCATAGAAAGAATAATAGAGTAATAGAACAGAATAATACAGTTGAAAGGGACAGCGGAGATTTTCTAGTCTGACCCTTCACCAAGCAGGAGATCTTGACTATATCATTTCAAACAAATGGTTGTCCAATCTCTTCTTATAAAACCTCCAGTGATGGACCACCTACAACTTCAGAAAGCAAATCATTTGGCTGGTTAATTGTTTTCACTGTTGGAAAATTTCTTCTTAGTCTTAGGTTGGTTCCAGGGGTGGGTTTCAAATTTCTTGACAACTGGTTCTGTGGGCATGGCCTAATTTGTGGGTGTGGCTTGGTGGTCATGTGACTGGGTGGCTTGCATGTAAATATTATAAATACTTATGTAAATATTGAATTTTTATTTAAAAAAAAGAGAGCAACTTTTACCCAAAATCAAGCAAAGCAGACTGAGTTGCCTGCAGAATCATAGATTCACTCACAGATCTACCTTTCTGTAATCTGCTGCCTGAGTCTGCACTGAAAAATAGAAGCTTCAGTCCTAAGGAAGGTTCAGCTCTGTTCTCAGGTCACTTCTCCCTCACCCTCCAACCGCCTGAATACTACTCCTGACTGGGCCTCAGGGAAGTCTTTTGGGTGAAGGCAAAGCAGTACAACAGTAATTTAGATTAGCTAGAAAGCAAGAAATCCAACAGGAGGGGAGCGGAGGGGCCAGCTAGTGGCGCGATTTGCCGGTTCTCCGAACTGCATAGAACCATAACAACCGGTTCTATAGAACTGGTCCGAACTGGTAGAATCCCACCCCTGGTTGTTCTCTCCTTGATTAGTTTCCCATCCATTTCTTCTTGTCTGCAGTTTGAAAACCATGACTTCGTATATTATGGGGGGGGGGGCACGAACCAGTTGTATTTTATTCAATTAATCATTGTTAAGCAAATCATGGCTTCTGTCATTTATCAGTACAATTTGAAGCTGCAACTTTAAGACCCACTTAATTTGAAGTAAGTTTCACTGAGTTTATTGAAGTCATTTAGACTTGTATAAGTTCACTTTGCTACATTTAATGTTTAAAAAGTATGGTCAGATTGACATAACGGGGAAAAATAAGTATGTGGCTTACTTCAGAACTCTTAATAGTATGTCTGTACTGGATCTCAGAAGACTGTCACTCAACTTTAAAATTCATTTCTCTTAATGTATCTATCCATAAATACCTCTTCATTGCTCATAAATGACTTTTTAGTGCTTTGAAATTCAGCTCAGCTTGAGGCATATTTCAACCTGCTGTTTTTCAAAACACTTTCAGCCATAAATATATTTAAAGACCTGTGCCCACGTGCAAATAGAATGCTATATTTGATTCTCCATGCCAAATAATAAGAAATTGGGAACCAAGGAACTTGAAAAGTTTTTCTTATTGGACTCCAGATGGATGCCCCAAAATCCATAATAACAATAACAATAGTTCTTTTAAAAAACAAAACAAAACTGTAAATATAAAGTATACCAGTGCTTATAACTCATATATCTCAAAGGCTTTTAAATGGAACACCTAGGAAAAATTAAAACAATCTAAATTTCTTGAGCATTAGGTCTTAATTTACTATGGATTGTTATTTCTTTGCATACTATAGTTGTTTATACATTTAGTTTTTATATAATTTCATACTATGACCAAATTTTAATTATATTTATATTTTACTGTTTTCTCTACATTTTCCTGACTCCATAATTTATTTTTTTCTGAAATTGTTTCGAATGTTTTCTTTTCAAGTTCAGTAAGAAGAATAAAGTGCATATGGCTCTACCAACTCCAAAAAAATAAAGGACACCAGTCAAGAAACCAGTTCTGATTTGGGAAGATGTAGCAGAGCTAACTGAAGGGTCATCCACAAAGGCTCTTTGCCCTATGTCCGTGATGGCGAACCTATAGCACACATGCCACAGGTGGCACGCAGAGCCATTTGTGCAGACACACGAGCCCCAGGCAAACTTACCACAATGTGCATGCCCGTGCCTCCCAACTGATTTTCAGGCCTTTTTTGGCCTCCCAGAGGCTTGAGGGAAGTCTCTGTAGCCTTTGCAAGCCGAAAAACAGGCCCGTTTCGTCACTTCCTGCATTTCCGAAAATACCGGAAGTGATGAAATGTGTCCATTTTTTGGCCTTCAAAAGCTACAGAGGCCGAAAAAGGCCTGAAAATCAGCTGGGAGGTGTGCGCATGTTGCAGTGCAGGTAAGGGGGTGGGGGGCATCGTGCACATATCCACAGGGGTCAGAGGGTATGCGCATGGCCTTCTTGGTGCTGGCATGTAAGTGCACACGCACTAGCGCAAACATAATTTTTGGCACAGGACCCCAAAAGGTTAGCCATCACTGCCCTATGTTCAGAGAAGCTCCACAGTCTTTTGCTGAAGATATATTTCAATGCAGAACCCTCACCCGTTTCATTATCGTTCATTATCTAAAGTATTCCCAAGGAAACAGAAGAAAACCTGCCATACAAACATTGTAGGTTACATGGAGGAGGGATCTTCAGAGATCTCCAACTAACCCAGGGCAAGATTATATCCTTCCATTTGGCAGTTCATCTCTAGCTACCAAAGAGACCAGATACTACTTCCATATAGATAATCTTCCCCTCTCTCTTTGTTTTTCAATGAGGTCAAAATTCCCATTGGTAATTAGGAACTTTCTAGCTTTGCTGGCTGGGGAATTCTGGGAGTTGAAGTCACGCTTAAAGTTGCCAAGGTTGGAGACCCCTAGTATAGCCTAATGCCCTTGGAAGCGGGGCAGGAAGAGGCTATTCTACAGATTTACGAAGGGATGAATGCTGTAGGACTTTGTTCACCATAGATCTCTAGAGAATTGCACCGATAGTCCCTGTTGAAACAATAGTTCAAAGAATTAACTTAACTAAACTCCATTTTATTCAATGAGCTAAATTAAATTAACATTGGATAAGTCTGTATAGAATTCAACAATACTATTAATATAACCAGAAGTATATCATAATGTACAATCAACCTAACTGACAATCTTCTATTTTTCTCTGAGCAATTCAGATCTGATACGGTACCCTGATTTAGTTGGTTTTGAAAGGGTGAAGACAATGCAAAAACATATTTCTTTTGCACTACAACATATATAAATATATGATGGACAAGGTTTATAAAATATATTCACTGAATTGGAGGTATTTATTTTGAAGGCAGAGAGTGGGGTCTCTGAACCTTTTTTCTGTTCTATTAATGCAGCAATCTGATGCTAGGAATAAGTCCTATTAATTCAGCGATATCTACTATAAAAACATGTGTTCATTATTGTTTGTTCTATAAGGTGCAAAGAAATGTTTGTATGAGGAGTCTCTAAATTTGGGCTTCAAGTCCCAGAATTCCTCGGCCACCCATGCTGGCTGGGGAATTCTGGGAATTAAAGTCCACAAGCCTTAAATTTGCCAGGTTTGGAGACCCTTGGAATAAGAGAGAAGCAATGTATCTCACAAACATATTGTACCAGGAGCTGGATGGTGAAATGCCTTCTTGTTAAAATCATAGTCTATAAAAAAATATCCTGGCATTTTCTTAGTGATTCTCTGCTTGGAGGCTGTTCTTAATTAAAAAGTAAAATGTCAAGCATTAATGGTGGGGGAAGGGTTCCCTGTAGGGAGTGAGAGTGAATCAGATTTATTAGTCACTTAGAAGCAGCCTATTAAGCCTTCTCTTGACAACATTTTATAAGGTACCTAAGTAATGCTGAACAACAAAATATTCTGAGCTGCATATAGACTGTTATTTTTTCTTGATTATACAAATCTAAAGAAACTACGGGATTAGAATCAAGCTACATGCATGTTATTACACTGAGACCACACATTTCTTAAAATTGTCCTTATCATGGAACTGCTCTTGTTACTGTTTTGAAAAATAACTATTATTCAAATTCAATAATATTATGGCACAATTAAAACATGGTTATGGTATATAGGAGAAGATAATTGCTCTCCTATTTAAGACCAGCATCACATCATAGAATTGCAGATTCTTAGAACTGGAAGGGGCCTTTATATCAACATGTTCATCCTCCTAATTAGTAGAAAAGTCCAAATTAAATCATCTCTAACAAATGGCTATCATACCTCTGCTTGAATGCATCTAGCAAAAGTGACTCCCAAAAGGTATTGGAATTTGTTTCAGTTTTGCAACTCTCATTTTGGTATCATCTGCCCATTTCCTAATTTTTCATTTTACCTACTCTCCCAAGTCCATAAAGAAACTCCAAAATTAACTCCAGAACTGTAGTCCCCTGCTAATTTTTCTTCAATTCTTTGAGAAAACACTGCCTGCACATTTTAAATACAGTACCTAACAGGTATGCCATCCAGCCCCAATTAGACAACTTGTAAACTTAGAACAACATGGAATACCTTTCAAAAATTTCAATGAAATCAAGATATATTGTGTCCAGAGCATTCCCACAGTCTATGAAGAAAATTAATCGAATTGAAAATATTTGTTCTGGATAAATTCATGACTTCTAGTAATCATTACTTTGTTTTCAAAGTGCTTATAGGTTCAGATGTGTTCTGAAATCTTCCCAAATACTGATATCACCCTGATTAGAAATGTTTCTCCATTTTGAAGAAAAATATTAATAGTTTTCAGATCTACTTGTTGCAGAATACCTTATGCCACCAGACTCGAAATTCTAGACCTAGAAAATCTAGAACTATGCCACCTTCAGTCCGATCTAAGTATAGTACATAAAATCATACATTGCAATGTCCTACCTGTCAATGAATACTTCAGCTTCAACCATAACAATACAAGAGCACACAATAGATACAAAATCAAGGTAAACCACACCAAACTTGATTGCAGGAAATATGACTTCAGCAACAGAGTGGCCAATGTCTGGAATACTCTACCTGACTCTGTGGTTTCTTCCCCAAACCCCAAAAACCTTAACCTTAGACTGTCTACTATTGACCTCACGCCTTTCCTAAGATGTCTGTAAGGGGCGTGCATAAGTGCACCAACGTACCTACTGTCCCTGTCCCATTGTTTCTTTTTATTTTTCTTATATGTATCCATTTAATGTATTCATAACTATGTTTATACTTATACCTGTTATCTTATAATCGCTTGACAAATAAAATAAATAAATATTTTATTTATAATAAATAAATATTTTATATTTATAAATAAATATTTTGACAAATAAAATAAATAAATAAAAATAAATACTGTCAGCTTTTCCATGTAAACCAGAAAGATAACAGGAAACAAGAATATATGAGCTAATTTTACTTTCTTGTAAGGCTACGGTAACAGAATCTTGCAAGTCTGAAAATGCAAACATCTCACCCCCACTTTTAACTGCCTGGTCAGTTAGGACAGGTCCTTCCTAAGTTTCTTTCTCTGACCATTAAACAAGGCTCCTCCTTCTCCAGATTGTTTCCGAGGCAGTATCTCTTCCCCTTATTCTCCAGGGTAACTCATACATTCCATTACAATTCATTCCAAACGTTTGCTTTCTACCAAGCCAAGTTGATCAACGCCTATTAAAAACTGAGGCAGAGCTACTCTGCTTCAATCAGCCAGTCTGGTTCATTAGCAGCAGAAGCCACTAATCAAATAAAATGAAGTGGTTGCTCCACTTTAACAAAGAGAAGTGAAGCACCACTTCACTTCTTGGCTTTCCCTTCAAAGAGGTGCTTCAGTCAAAGCCTCCAGGAAGCAAAGTATCCTTTCAGCTTTGCACAGCTGTAGACAACATTTGATTCCTTACAGTATACTTGGCAAGACTGAAGACAGTGAAAGGGAGAGAGTATGGGTAAGGTAGATGTATATGGTTTCAAAGAAATTACTGTGACATCTTTGGGAGAAATACAAGTACAAATTTTGGATAGTTACTATATACAATGTTGTTGATCGCATGGATGAGAAATTGGTTGCATGGATGAGACTTTGCCTATGCAATCAAAAGAAATTGAATTCCACTCAATGGCTTCGAATTAATCAAAGAGCATATCACTTGTCTTCTACCTCTTTTAGGAATTTCCACCTGCCTTGAACATGCCTTATTAGTGTCTTATGCTAACCTTTGCTTTGAGTTTATTAAAATCTGCAGAGACCATTTCACCGAGGTAGTTCTCGGTTTACAATGGGAATTGGGACTAGAATCATCACAGCTAATGACACAACACAATTATGAAGTGCAATGTCACATCACCATGTTGGTTAGTGATGACATTTCCCCTTGTAAATTGTGGGTCATTAAGAAAGGACCTCATGTGACTATGACTTCCAACTTCCTGCCAGCTTCCCCATTGACTTTACTTGTGGGAAACTGGCAGAGAATGTCAGACATCACAATCATTGCCCATAGCTGACCACACAACACTGCAGCAGTCACAATTTTGAGAATACAACTGGTATGAAGATCCTTGAAATTTCAATTATATGCCAGTAATGGATCTCAGATATTCTCTTCATTCTTTAAATTAGTGGATTTGAAGTACCTTAATTTAAAAATTTGTGCTTATGATGCACCATTTTGGCTAACTGAAGGTTACAAACAGACAAGAGTTTTACCGAACACCTTTTCAGAATTCTACTTTTGTTTGAAAAGAAATTCTTTCCAAACTTGCTTCTTTATGGAAGACATTTCCACAAGAAATCTGTCTACTCACCCACATGATCATGCTTTAGGCATCAGGTTAAAGTGTTTTTGTTATCTGAAACATTTTAATTAATTAAAGTTTTAACTACTGGCAATATTGTTTTCTATTTTAAAGTTAAATAGATTGATTGCTCATTTTAACTACTTTATTATGTATTTAGTATAATGTGAACACCCTAGGATATATTTTTAAAGGGCAGTATATGGATGCCTTAAATTAAATTACAGTCTCCTTTCAATGCCCAAATTACATAATCCATTTGTATGTATAACAACATGCACATTGTTACTTTTATGCATGATCTACACTATTTTTCCCGAGTCAGAATTATGCTGTAATGGCTGAAATAAGAGTTTATTTTCAGGGGATGTTTCCTGGTTCATGCAAACGTGACAGGAACCAGATTTAGTTTCCCATTTTGCCAGACCCAAATGAATTATTCCTGCCCCTAAACAAAGCCCCCTAACCTCCCCCCCACACACACACTAATCCTCGCCTTGCAGAAAATAAAGTATTTCTCCTCATTAAGAAAGGCGGAATGAAATTGACTAAAAGCAGTGAAGATCCAGCCCCCTGTGATTGACTAAGGCAACCTTAATAAGGACATTGGCCAAACTAATGGAGTGATAGGCACCTAATCTCATCAACGTTGCTAACATTGCTTTCTTGCTAACAAGAAAGAATGGCTATTTCCATCACCCCTGCTGCCTCTAAAAAGCACAAGGCATCTTAACAATAAAACATCTCTGGTTACACAATCAATCTTGCCCCTGTTTTCCCTCTCGGGTCCCAAGATCCTAAGGGAAAATCAGAACTCTAAAATTTCCCATCTTACAATTCAACATCTTCAAAAAAGATCTTCCTTTCTGTTGTCCACGTCTCTCTTTCTTTACAAGTAGAACCCAATTATCTTTGTTTCAACAAAACATAATCTTCCTCCTCATAATTGCACTTGCTCTTTTGCATATACAACAAGACTTAATTTCAGTACAAAGACAGTGTGAATTAACACAAGGAAATCAGGAACAAAGGTAGCTAGCCAGGGTGATCCTCATTCATTTTCTCTCACACCTTTCTACATAAAGAGGCCAATAGAATGAGCCTCTCATCTAAAACACCTCAGACTATGTTTGTTATGTAGGGTAAAACCTATTTAAGAAGAGGCTGTCCAGGCAATAATTAACTTACCGTAATTAATAATTGCTTTTCTTTATACTTTAAATGCACTCTAATTCTTTTAAATATTGTTTTAGTTCACTAAAGCCAATAGTCCAAAAATGGAAGTCTATGAAGAAGGTTCAAATTTTAAGAGCTCTTGGGAATGTCATTTACTCCTTAGTTGAATTGCCTTGAATTAAAATTTATAAATTTATATAATTTATTGATTTTACAATTTATGTTATAAAATTATTGATCATTTAATAATTTCCAACACTGCATCATACATTAGATTATTTCCCATCCATAAAGAGGGCCCAGGGCAAAAGCACCCATCATCCCCAGCAGCACACATCACCACATGGGTGCAGAACCAGTGTTAGTATTTTTCAAATTTGGCAACATTAAGATGTGTGAACTTAAACTCCTAGAATTCCTCAGCCAGTATGCCATTCAAAAAACACCAATTTATGGGTTTCCGGTTTCGCGTGGCTTCGGGGCAGCAGGAATTCGCGACAGCTCGCGATTCCTGCTGTGCTAGCCGCTGAGGTATCCCCGATCCAGATGGGTCAGGGGAATATGGCTGCCCTGTAGGGACAGCTGAAGAGAGAGGGGAGTCGGACAGGGGGTTGGGGGTGTCCCAGACTCCTTCCTCCTCCGAAAAAAACCCTTTTTCCCAAGGCGGTGGAGCGGCGGTCAGCAATGGCCGCCACGAAGAAGCCAGCAACCGGGTAAGATTGCGCTGGAGGAAGTAAGAAGAGTGAAAGTGCTGTCTGAGCCGGGTCAAGTAACATCTTTCAAATTTGTTTGAACTGAGCTGCTTGAATTGCTGGAGGATACATTGTATCCCTAAGAAGATCGAAAGCGGCGGAGAAGCTGTCAAAGGGAACTTTTTTTTTTTCTTCACTCTCCCACCCCATGGAAACAGCAGATATGTTTGGACATATTGGACATTGAAAGTGAATTGTTTTGAGAGTTGAAGCTAAGGGACAAAAGGGTTTTTGGACATTGAAAAACTTAAGAAATTGGAAAACCCTTGTTGGAGGTATGGATTTCTGATTATTTAAAATTGATATTGCAAGTGGGAAGGGAGAGGAAAAAAAATTGGAGCAGAAGCTGAAAAAGGAGGAGATTGCCTAGAATCCCAAAGAAAGGTATATGGTAATTGGACCTCTTTGATTAAACATCAACCCCAGAAAGAGAAAGAGAAGAAGGAAGAAAAGTATTAATTTTTGGAATTTTTTTTTTTGAATTATTTTTGATTAAAAATATTTGTGGTTGTTTTGGGAAAAGTTTCTTTTTTCATAATGGCATCGCTTGTGGATGAAGACTGAATATCAAAAATATAAAAAAGAAGATACTTTGGGCACTTTGTTTCAATTCTTAGAAATGGTGTTATGTACTTATGAAAAGTTGACTATGCAGCAGAAGGACTGGGACAAAGAAGAAGAGGAAGAAGAAGCCATCTTTGATGAACAATGGGTTCTTTCCAGGGAGGAGGAGAAAAAGGATAAGAAAAGGGGGATTTTAAGAATTATAAAAACAACCAAAGAAGAGAAAAATGAGCGGAAAGGTGGAGGCAAGGTTAGAAAGCAAAGGAAAGGGAGTAAGAAAAGGGAGGAGGAAAGACAAAGGGGTAAAAAGGGCAAGGAGAAGAATAAGCAAGAGAGAAAGGGGGGGAGGAGAAGCCTCAATGGGGGGAAGCAAGATCTAAAGAAAAAAAGTTTATTCAGAGACAATGGGTGAATTTAATTTAGGATAAAAGAGGGATTCTGGAGGGTACATAAGATTGTGGTTTTTATATGTGTATTTAGAGTATAAAATTCATTGTGTAATTTTAGAACCTATTAAACAGAATCCCAAGAAAAATTGTTATATGAAGTACTTTTAAGTTAGGGTAATGAGTTATAGACGTTACTCCAATTGGTGTATAGGAGAAGTATAATAAAAGAAAAAAGATGAATGGATAGTTGGAAATAGAACAGACAAAGAATATTATTGAAAATGGTAATAAGATATGAAAGGATATATAAAGGTTTTGTTATGTTTTTTTTTTCCCTTTGGATGTTGTATATTGAAAAAAGGCAAAAAAAAATTTAATTAATAAGAAATGATTTGGATGAAAAGGAGAAGTTGGGATAAGATATGAAGTTAAATAGACAAAGTATTGATACTATAATTTGGAATTGTTATGTTCTATTGGTTTTCTTCTTTTATTATTTTTTCTTAGAAAAGAACTTATAAGCTGTTATGCCTTGTGCATTGTTTATATAAAATTGATAAAAATGGTTTATATATATATATAAAAAAGAAAATGATAATAAGATATGGAAGGATATATAAAGTGAATATGATGTTTGAATTTGTGTCTGTGTGAAGAGTTTCAACCCGGGATCAGACAACCTTCAGAAAAGATCTTTTAGTTTTGTTTATGTTTTATTGTGTTCTCTGTAAAATTAATAAAATTTGTTTAAAAAAACAACAACACCAATTTATATAAAAATTAACTCCTTTTTCATACAAACTCCTTCGAATTTAAATGTTCCTTGCTGCACCCAAACAGGATGTAGCTCCAAGCTTCATAGGATTCTCTTGTCCAGTGTCCTGGAAATTGTCAAGATTGTCAACAGATGGGGAGTCCCCTCTTCAACTTCCCAGCCTTCTATTTTATCAGCCCAGGCTTCAGAATTAGATTTGGATCAACATTGATCAAATGTCCTTCTGGTGATGTCTGTGCTTAAATCTTTTTATCTCTCAGATCCTGTTAATATTACAAGTTTTGGTGCCCCAGCTAAACCAACAGCGTTGCATTTCATGGTTCAAGCTTCAAAAATCTTGGTTGTTTTAGCCCAAGCTTGTCTGTGATATATACTGGAGTGCATCACTGTCTGAAAATACCCTTGAGGTCCTTCAGGACAAAAGGATCTATTAAGAATGTATAGTCTGTATATACAATCCACAATCAAGGCCCTCAGCCACCAAATTGCAGGACAATTAGCCTTTTAAATTAATAAATCAGATGCCACCAGCATTTTTTTAAGGAAAGACAAGACCAAATGAATTGCTTGCGGCTTATAATGTTATAAGAGGTTTTTCTTTGCTACAACCAATAATCTACTGTATCTAAAAAACAAAATGGCACAGCGCACATTACCACAATGTGCACAAATGCAGCAGCAGTGAACAGCATAAATTATAACATAAATTGTGAATTACTAGTGTTTATTGCTCATTCCTGGATCATTTAGAAAATTATTTCAAAGCATCCTTTCCAAAGTTCTTTAATGAGAGTAAAAATGTTTTAATTTTTCAAGTAATTTTACAGTTTTTAGTATCATAACACATCACGTTACTGGGGATAACATCTTAAAAAATAATTAAGCATTCTTCTCTCTACCAAGGACAAAGTATACAGGTAATCCTCAACTTATGACCACAGTTGAGCCCAACATTTCTGTTAAGCAAAAGAGTTGCTAAGTGAGTTTTGCCCCATTTTGACTTTTCTTGCCATAATTGTTGTCAATCACCGCAGTTGTTTAAGTTAGTAATACTGTTAAACCAATTCCTTATACAGGAACTTTGAAATCAATGTGTTAGACCAGTGCTTCTTAACCTGGGTGATATCGCTCCACAGGGGTCGATTTCATTTTTCAGGGGGGCGATGGAACGAAAAGGGGCGACCCAGGGGCAAGGGGATGGAAGGGGGGTGATATGGGGGCGATGGAGCGAGAAGTTTTGGGGATACTTTTGAGACTTTTTTCGTAAAGTGAACAGCTTTATATTTGTCATACAAAAACATCAGATCGCTCACTATTAGTGGATTGAAGTGTGTTTTAAAATGTTTTGTAAAAATTTTCTTTGTGTCTTTTTAACCCTTTTTACAGTGTGCATGAATATATATTTTCCTCAAATCTCAATTTAGTTTCAGAGTTTTTGTCTTGAAATTCTTAGTTGCGGTTTGTTCTTATGCCCTTTTTATATGTCTTTTTGCATCTTAAAATTCACTTGTGATTAAATCATTAAGTGTTACTGTTTTTTTCGGCATTTCATTTTCTTGCAATTGAATTTTGTTTTCAGTGGTCGTTGCATTTAAGTGTCTTGAATAAATAAGATAATAATGAAATACTTGTATCACGAAGTTTGGGAGTAAAGTGACGGGTGGCATCAGAATTTTTCACACAGTTGAGATATGGGAAAAAGCCTGGAAACAAATTATTTTCATCGATATGTCCTGATGACAATTTTAAAGAAAACAAAAAATGTGTTTGCATAAATTGAAGAATTATTTCCCTGTGTTGTGATTGAGAGGTTATGTTGGGGGAGGGGTGCTGATGATAACTTTCTCAATGGCTCAAGGGGGCAATTCTTTCAAAAAGGTTAAGAACCACTGTGTTAGACTACTATTCCTCCAAAAGAATCAGAGATGGGCAAAAAACTACGTATCTTCTATTTATAACCTGTTAGGCAAATACAAGCCAAACTGAGTACCTTAAAACTCCAAAAATCGGATACCAAAATAAAGGAACAAAGATTCTAACTGTACGTACCTATGTTTGTCAATCGAAGTTGCATTATTTACAGAGACCAGACCTGCCAAATGCTTTCTTCCCTGATCAGCACACAAATTATGCTCTGTCCCTCAGAAAGATGCAGTTGAGATAATTTCATAGCATCATAATCACACTGAAATTGCTGGTACTGGTGAATAGCTTTAAATAACAATGTGGTGAACTGTTTGTTTTGGGGTTTTTAACCTCATGCTACTGAATTAGTATTATTCTTTTATTCCATCTGTTTTTCCAAAATAAATGAATTTTCATTTACATCATAATTTGGAATGGTTTGGGGTTTTGTTCTGTGTCTCCACACAGATGTGAAACCAAGGGTTAAATACCAAGGATGTCATTTAGTAGAAATTGCTGTGGAACAGGAATCTTACTCATGGGGTTTTTTTTGTTTTTTTTGGAACAAATTTTATTGATTTTAAAGACAAACAAACCATCATTAACCATTAAATACATAAAACCTCTTTCCATTATTAATTTTACAAGTCAAGTAGAATATTATTTTATGCAACATAATTCTGTTTTACACTATTTCAATATAAACATACAGATATCTCTTAACAAATTTCTCATTATTTCTCTCTTCGTATTCAATTTCATTGTTACTATTATTATTTTCTATATTTATCCAGTTTATAGTCATCATCTTCATTCCTCTCTGACTTGATTACCATTATTCTCATCCAACATTCTTCCGAGATTTTATTAATTCTCAAACAAAACATAGATGCACAAAACACAAAAATATAAAACTTCTTTTAAGAAAGCAGTTTGGCCCCAGATTACTTCTCTTTGTATGGACTTCAATTAAATTCGTGCTCATCTTGTATACCATTACCTATCTTATTTACCATTCTATATCTTCTATATAACTTCTCCCCGCTTTTCGTTCTTCTTATTTCTATTTTATTTAATTCATTTTAATTTAAATCATTGTATTTGTATTTTTTGTCCATTCTTTCCAAATTATCCATTTATCTCATTCCCTATAGCAAGTAAAATAAAAAAATTTCTCCTGAAATCACTGATCAGAGTATGATGCCTTTCTATCTTTCCCCTAAATTAATATTTAAAAAAACACCTGATACTCAATCTGATTCTGCTTAGTACATTCTACCTACTAACCTTCAAAGAGAAAAAATAATAAATTCATAATAATTAATATAATTAGATAATAAATCTAAATATCAAATCTTATTACATTCCAATTGTCTATTTCAAAAAACAAGTGCTACAATTTTATTAAATTTTAAAATCTGTCATTACTAAACATTTCAATATTTTAATCTTTTATTAATTCTTATAACATTCTAGTTTTCTATTTCTAATACATAGTGTTCTGTACGGTCATTTACATTCTTCAAACCCCGCGTTTTGATTGGCCAAAGCGCGGGGTAATCCAATTGGTCTAGTGAGCCGTGCTGATTGGCCCGCTAAGAATCTCCCGCGATTGGTGGGAACGAATCACGGGAGATTCAAAGTGGTGCCATTGGCCGCGGCCGCCACGGCTTGAGAATAAAAAGCCGCTGTTTTCCCTCAGAGCCAGACCAGTTCCGGGGACCAATAAAAGAGCTGAACAGCGGCTTTTTAAACTGACTCCGGGTCTCCTTGCCGCGACGGACATAACACTGGCAACAAGGGTGGGATACCGAGGCTAACCCCATCGAGCACATGTCTGAAGGAAACAAGACCGACGAGATGGCCAGCATTGCTCCGCCCACGCCCTTTAATCCCGCTAGCGAGGACTGGGAATCATACATGGACAGATTCCTCATGTTCCTCGAGTGCAGCAACATGAAGGATGCCACCGGGCCGAAGAAACAAGCCGTCTTCCTGACACACTGCGGGCCCGCAGTGTACAAGATGGCAAAAGCCCTCGCGAAACCCGCTGACTGGGACGACCTCGAACCATTGCTCCCCAACCACTACGCCTCCGCCATGCCCACCCTCATCAGGTGGCACGACTTCTACCAGAGGGACCAGAGACCGGCCGAAAGCATCAGCGATTTTTGTAGCGGAGCTGCGGAACCTTGGGGACATGTGCGGGTTCTCCAACATGGACGAGGCCCTACGGGACCGCGTCGTGCTCAGACTTTGGGACCCAGTCCTACAGAGTCGGCTGATGGCCAAAGGTGACATCACCCTCACCGACGCCATTGCTGAAGCCACCGCAGCCGAGGCAACCTGGAAATCGGCGAACTGCATGCGGAGACCGGACGCTGGAGACCACACCATGACCGCCGACCCAGGACGGGCGACCGAGGCCCAACCAGAAGCAAGTCACCGCGAGACCACCACCCACCATGGCGAATTCTACTCCGCCTCCGACACCACGGATGAGGAGGAGGAGATCCACCGGCTCCAGACGGGATGGGACCAGTGAAATCTGCGGAGTAGTAAGTCGGGGACCGCATGTGCCAGGTGCGGAGGTGACCACCCTCGAGCTGAGTGCCGTTTCTTTGATGCAGTCTGCCGGCACTGCGACAAAAAGGGTCACATTGCCCGAGTCTGCCAATTGAGGAAGGCCTACAGCCCCAGACGGCGGGACCACAGCGAGCGGAGACGGGACAGCACACCCCCCAGAGCCAGAGATTGCCAAGCCGACAGCCGATGGGACTGGAGCAGGCGGAACCAACGAGGTGGCGAAACCCGGCGGAAGGAGGAAACCCACCAGACAGTCATCATTGGCCACGCATCAACCACTGACGCCCGAAAAGTCTATGTGGAGGTAGGCATCAAAGGTGAGCCATGCGAAATGGAGGTGGACTCTGGGTCCTACCTCTCCATGGTCGCCTGGCGAGAGATCAAACGCTTGGTGCCTACCATCTAGAAGAAGGGACTGGAGGACCAGAGACTAATTATCAAAGACTACCAGGGAAACTGCATCCCGGTAGTCGGAACCAGACAATTCAAAGTGACATTTAAGGGCCGCACTGCAAAGTTTCCCCTGACGATCGTGGACCGAGACTGACCCAGCTTCTTGGGGCTGCAATGGTTCGCATCACTCGGCATCGAAGTCACGGGCATCAACCACATCACCGAGACCGATTGGGAACAGCAACTGGCACGGGACTTCCAGGAAGGGGTCCTACAACCAATTGACCACGGCCGGTGGGAGACCCCAATAGTCACCCCAGTCAAGCCCGATGAGTCAGTAAGAATCTGCGGGGACTATAAGGCCACCCTAAATTGCGCTTTACAACAAAGCGCCTACCCCGTCCCAGTAGAGCAGCACCTTCTACACTCACTGGGGGGAGGCAAGGTTTTTGCGAAACTCGACCTGGCCCAAGCATACCAACAGCTGCCAGTCGACGCAGAAACCGCAGAGGCGCAAACCATAGTCACCCACCGGGGAGCGTTCCGATGTAACCGACTCCAGTTTGGAGTCAGCGTGGTGCCTGGAATTTTCCAGAGCCTCATGGAGAGGCTTTTGCAAGGAATTAAGGGGGTGGTGCCCTACTTCGACGACGTGCTGGTGTCGGCAACCAACCAGCTAGAACTAGAGGGTCGGCTAAGGAAGGTGCTAATGAAATTCAAGGAAACCGGGCTAAAAGTGAAGAGAGAAAAATGCCAGAGCGGGTCAAGTTCCTGGGGTACCTCCTAAACCGGCATGGCATCCACCCAACCACAAACAAAATCAGAGCCATTAAGGAGGCCCCCACACCCAGGAATAAAATGGAACTGCAGGCATTTCTGGGACTGCTTAATTTTTACAATGTTTTCCTGCCCCACAAGGCGACCGTGGCAGAGCCTTTGCATAGGCTCTTGGACAAGGCGGCCACCTGGATTTGGGGGAAATGCGGGGAAGCCGCCTTCAGGAAAACCAAGGACCTGCTCACCTTGGATGCCGTCCTCATCCAATACAATGAGACCCTACCACTCGCCATCACATGCGACGCCTCACCCTTCGGCGTCGGCGTCGTCCTCAGCCACACACTCCCAGATGGAAGAGAAGCACCCATCACTTTCTTCTCGAGGACACTCACCAAACCAGACAGGAACTATAGCCAGCTAGCCATTGTCGCAGCAGTGAAGAGGTTCCACGAGTACCTCTACGGCCGCACATTCACCATCATCACAGACCACAAGCCGTTGCTGGGCATCCTGGCAGGGAACCGGGCCACCCCGAACATCTTATCTCCCAGAATGACAAGGTGGTCCAAATTCCTTGCCACCTACAGCTACCGGCTCACACACCGACCCGGTAAGACTATCACCCATGCAGACGCTTTGAGCCGCTCGCCATTACCCAACCTAGACACCAACCCAGCACCCACAATGAGCACCCTCAGCATAGAGACTCTGCCCGATCTACCCATAACCGCATCAGACATTGCCCGAGAAACTAATAAAGACAAACGTCTGGCGCGGGTGTTACATTGGGTAGAAAAAGGGTGGCTGGAAAAGGACAACAACGAAGCATTCAAAACATTCCGGAACCGGCAAACAGAACTCTTGCTACAAAAAGGGTGTGTACTGTGGGGGGAAAGGGCTGTTATTCCGGAAAAACTACAAGGGAAAGTATTGGGTTTGTTACACGAGGGGCACCCAGGCATAGTTAGAACAAAAGCCCTGGCCAGAAGTTACGCTTGGTGGCCAGGGATGGACAAGCAAATCGAGGCCTGGGTGGCAAGGTGTCAACGCTGCCAAGAAACCAGACCGAGCCCTCCCACGGCACCGATCCTGGAATGGGTAACCCCCAGGGGACCTTGGTCCAGGATCCACATAGATTTTGCCAGGCCCACCAAGGGACACACATTCCTAATAACCGTAGATGTTTCCTCCCACTGGTTGGAGGTAAGCAACATGAAAACCACCACCACAGAAGCCATGACAAAGGAACTTAGTAAACTATTTGCAACCCACGGCCTCCCAGATGTCATCGTGTCGGACAACGGGCCCCAATTCACCTCGCTAGAATTTGAAAAATTCCTAGCGGAACGGGGCATACAACATGCACTGACAGCTCCAGCACATCCGGCGGCGAATGGAAGGGTGGAATGGATGGTTCAATTCACGAAAAAACCCATCCAGAAAATCAAACACGGGGAAATCCAAGAAAAAATAAATAAAATGATTTTTATACAACATATAACCTCAAATACGACAACAAACAAAAGCCCGGAAGAGCTGCTAATGGGGAGAAAATTAAGGTCCCCACTCGACAGACTGCACCCCACATACAACCCAGAAAGCCCCCCAAACTCCTCCAGCAAGCACCGGTCCTTTGCGCCAGGTGGCGCCGTGTACGCAAAAAACCTAACCAGAGACCCACTGTGGGTACCAGCAACCATAACCCAACTGACAGGTCCCCGCTCGTACCGGCTGCAAACAACTGATGGACGACCGTGGAAACGCCACATCGACCAAATAAAATCGAGAACGGCCATAAGAAATGCAACCAACACGCAACCAGACACAGACGAACCCCTTAACACAAGCCAAGAGGGGAGGGAATACCCCGAGAACCAAAACCCAAGAGAAATAAACCAGCCATACTCATCAGCAAGCAGCCAGCCCGAAACTTCACCAGGGAGAAGCAGCCAGGCCAGCTTGACCAGCCCGGAAAGACCAGGCAGGAGTGGCGAGAACCGCAACTCAACCAGCCTGGGTAGACCGGGAGGGAGCTGCAACAAGCGGCCCGGCAGGGCCTTCCAGACGGTTCCAATGACAAGACCAAGAGAAACAGAGAACCCAACTGAACCGGCCGGGAGCCAACGAACAACTGACCTGCACAGGTCCAGTAGACAAGTACGGAGCCCCGCCTACTTACGGGACTACGTCACATAGGACCAAACCAAGAGGGGAGGGGTGTTCTGTACATTCATTTACATTCTTGAAACCCTGCATTTTGATTGGCCAAAGCGCGGGGTAATCCGATTGGTCTAGTGAGCCGTGCTGATTGGCCCACTGAGAATCTCCCGCGATTGGTGGAAACAAGTCGTGGGAGATTCAAAGCGGTGCCATTGGCCATGGCCGCTGTGGCTTGAGAATAAAAAGTCGCTGTTTTCCCTCAGAGCCAGACCGGTTCCAGGGACCAATTAAAGGGCTGAACTTAGTCACTGACTCCGGGTCTTCTTGCTGCGACGGACACAACACATAGTACCATCTTATGTACCTTGCAGAATCTTCTTTTTTAAAGAAATTATACCTTACCCTTTATCCCTAAAAAAAAAAATCCTTTTTCCCCATCTTGTTTCATACCTTTGTGGCTTTTCCCTTCCTTTCTTATACCCCCTGGCCTTTTTACCCCCTCCTCTACTAACCTCCACCTTTTTAGCTTTCCCTCTCTGTTGTAATCCTTTCTCCTTTTGCTCAGTAACATTAAGTTGGTTTTGCATCTTATTTTTTCCTTTCTTAAGTATTTTTTAAAGTCTTAAGTTCTTCATTTTCCTTCCTTTCTTTCTCCTTTCTCTCTTAATTAATTTTTTAGATTCACTGAAGATGGCGTCTTCTTCTTCTTTTTCTTCTTCTCCTTCTATTTCCTCCATCTGTTGTTGTGTTTGCTGATAAATACCAAGTGCCATTTCTAAAGAAAGGAAAGCTTCTTTCACAGCGTCCTTACTTTCTTGATATTCCTTTCTAAGTTCATCATCAGATAAAGCCATTCTTTGTTCTTCTTAGAGCAACCAAAATGTTTCAAAAGTTAAAACAATTCCTCAAAGTCCCAGATACATCAATTAGTCCAAACAATGCACAAAATTCTCACTTTCTCTTCCTGGGTGGTATCAGTAAAAGGGAAAAGAAAAAAAGCCCAATTTGTATTTTATAGCCTTGTTACAATCAATTTCTATTCTCAAGATCTTCAAGGCATCTCCTCCAGCAAGATCTTAATATTTTTTTTTGCCCTCTCCCTTCCCACTTATAACAAGAAGCCAAATTTTTACCTTTTATAAAAAACAACAGGTTTCTCAATGGCCATTTGTTGATTCCATAGGGAAGGAGAGTAAACTTTCCTTTCAGCACCTCAATTTTGCTGCTTGAAATCCTCCTCTGGAAACCAAGTATTTTTCAAAAAGTCATAGTTCTCAGGATTAAACGCCTCTTAAAGTCCTGGATCAGCCAAAAAACTTTCTCTTGTAAACTTTCTCCCCTCTTCCTCCTGCTCAGTCTTACCCAGCTGCCGGCTTCTTTGTGGCGGCCATTGCAGACCGCCGCTCGACTGCCTTGAGAAAAGGGGGTTTTGCCAGCTGGAAAGGGGGTCTGCAACACCCCCAAACCCCTCACCAGCTCCCCCCTATCTTCAGCTGCCTCTGCAAGGCAGCCTTAGCCTCCAAACCCGTCCGGATCGGAGGCACCAAAACGGCTAGCGTGGCAGGGATCGCGCAGGATCGTGAAACCCTGCCGCTAGCGAAGCCGACAAACCGGAAGTTCAGCAGGAATCTTACTCATGTTTTTTGAGCACACTAGCACATCACAGATGGCTTCATAGGAGTCAGGAGGCCTGAAATGGAGTCATCACTCAGTCCCCAGATGAAAAATACAGAGCCTACCCAGTTAAATAAGGGACAATTCATTCAAACAGATTTACATAGATGGAGTAGATCTCTTAGATTGGGCTGTTTTCCTTTCTCGACTTTACAGTAATTTTCAAAAGCTTAAAATCTACCAAATGGCATGTTTCTGCAGCAAAATGCAGCACAAACCAATAAATGTGAAAGCATGGGTGTTGCTCCATTTCCGTTGAATGGTAAGAAAAAGAATGTACGCAAAATTCAAAATTATCTCTGTAGTCAATTGTTCCATCATTCCAAATAAAAAAATTTTCACAGTCCCCAGAAATTTGTAAGGGACACAGAAAATTTTTTTAGGTGGAAGGGAGGGAGGGAGGAAGGAAGGTTATATTTTCACAGAGAAACAGAATAACAAAGTTGGAAGATAGCTTGGAGGTCTTCTAGTCCAACCCTGTTCAAACAGGAGCCCCTATACCATGTTAGACAAACAGCTGCTCAATCTCTTCTTTAAAACTCCCATGTTGGAGCATTCACAACTTCTGAAGGCAAACCATTCCACTGATTAATTGTTCTCACAGTCAGAAAATTTCTCTTTATTTCTAGGCTGGATCTCTGATAACTTTCCCTTCTTTTGCTTCTTCTTTTGCTTTCAGGTGCTCTGAAGAATAGGTTGACTCCCTCTTCTTTATGGCAACCCCTTAGATATTAGAAGACCACTATCATGTCACCCTTAGTCCTTCTCTTTACTGGACTAGATGTACCCAGTTCCTACAATCACTCTTCATATGTTTTAGCTTTCAGTCCCCTAATCAATTTATATCAATTGAGAGCGCATATCAAATTATAGTGAAGTTAAAAGACCTGCATAACCATATTTAATGGAGGGAAAACCAAAAGAAATGAATTTAAAGATAAAGAAAAACAAAACTTGGTTGCTGAATGTGTGGGTATCCTGCCAGTTTAGTGGACATATAGAGAGTATAGCATGGAGATGGGCATCTAAAATGCCCCAAATGCAATTATATGCCCCAGAAGCGAGGAGCTATTGGAACATTGAATCCAAGTTATAAGTAGCACCAAAAATCTTGTCATTATAAATGGCTGCTAAATGAGTTGGTCGTAAGACTACCTCATCCCCATCAATCAAATTGTTTTCCCAATAGAGCAGAACGGAGAAGTCATAACAGGAAAATGTAATGACTATGTACTTGCTTTTTCTACTGATGGACACAGTTAGCCTGTCATGCCTCAATAAATCAGTCCTTGGGCTAGATTGCAAATTTCATACATAAGCAAATCAGCAATGTACATCCTTCAAATAAAGACTGGACTTGTCATGCCCAGCTATAATCTCTCAAATGGATTTGTTTGCATTGCCTGAGATCCTTGAGAAGAAAACCATGTACCATTCTCAGAGGTCTCCTAGCACGTCACTAAACAAAACTAAGAGCCCCGTGGCAAGAAATATATTGTCAGGGAGCAAAGGTGAAAAATGTCAGCAATGAGGCATGAAAGCTGGAGTGCATTTATATGGCTATTCTAACATATGACTTATGACCAATCTCACATCCTTGTTTTTTTACTTGGGGCAGGTAGTGTATATATATAGCTTTGTCTCCAATGACAGGGATTCATGCTCTCTTGGATCATAAATGCTCTCAGCCACTATAATTTCCTCAGCCTTGTCTAGATTCAGAGGCTGTTCTATTGTAAAACGAAGATGAAAAGGCCAAATATTTCTGTTCTATTTGTCTGTCTATCTGTCACATTTATATACCTCAAACTCCTGACAGAAGATCGCCTGCAGCTTCTCACTCCAGGAATGGAATCCAGGATTTAAAATGTTCCTTTCTTAGTCATGAGAAAAGGCTATAGCCCAGTGATAGGATTCAAAAATGTTTACTACCGGTTCTGTAGGTGTGGCTTGGTGGGCATGGCATGACTTGGTGGGTGTGGCACCCCATTCCTGGGGAAAGATTACTGCAAAATTCCCATTCCTTCCCCACCGCACTAACCTGATTATTGTACCCTAGGACTATCATTAAGTGTCGTACCTTATGATTCTCGACTCCTGACAAATCTTTTCTTTTATGTATACTGAGAGTATTTACACCAAGACAAATTCCTTGTGTGTCCAGTCACACTTGGCCAATAAACTATTCTATTCTATTTTGATTTCCAGCTCTGTTCTCCTGAGTAGGGCAACAAAAGAAGACCCACCCTCCTGGGACTCAGGAGGCAGAGAATAGATGGGGGCAGGGCCAGTCAGAGGTGGTATTTACCAGTTCTCCGAACTACTCAAAATTTCTGCTATCGGTTCTCCAGAAGTGATCAGAACCGGCTGAATACCACCTCTGCTATAGCCCCAACAAACCCAAAATACAAATACCAAAAACTGAGCCCATTTTTCTACATGAGGAAAATATTGCTTGTCTTGATCTTCTGACAGCTTTCCTCACCACTAGATTTGAGCCACTAAACCAATATCTGATGAGAGGATAGCTCTGCTATTGAATCATTAAATTTGTATGCCTACATCTCTCAATGATTTTGTGGCTCACAACAATCAAATAAATTACAATAAAACCAAGAAAAGATAAAGATAAAAGATGGCAAGCATGATTAAGCAAGAGGTATGACCCTTCCTTGCCAAAGGCCCCAGTGAAGACAGAGGTCTTTATAGATCTTCTAAATCAGGAGTCTCCAACCTTGGCAATTTTATGCCTGGTGGACTTCAATTCTCAGAATTACCCAGCCAGAATTCTGAGAATTGAAGTCCGCCAGGTTTAAAGTTGCCATGGTTGGAGACTCCTGTTCTAAATAACAGCAAAGTAAGGGTCATCCAGATCTTAGAAGAAACCTCCTTCCAGAGGGCAGGTGCTGTTACAGAGAAGGCACAATTCTGGGGTCTTGACAGATGACATTGTTTAGTTGAAAGAACTCAGAGCATCCTGCAAGATTGAATTGGCCAGGCAGATTCTAAGGGAAAGAGGGGATCTTTTAAGTTATCAAACCATCATAGGTCAGTACCAGTGGCGGGATTCAGCCAGTTCACACCACTTCGGAAGAACTGATTGTTAAGTTTCTGAGCAGTTTTGTAAACTAGTTATTGGAAGAAATCATTAGGGCAGAGAACTGGTTGTTAAATTATTTGAATCCCACCACTGGCCTGGATCACACCCAAAAACAAAGAATCACACCCAAAAACAAAGAGAATTAAGGTAAGATACCAGCCTGGACTACACCACAAATGTATAAAAGTCTGAGTACAATTAGCAAATAAGCCATTTCGATATGTAAATTGAGAATTAGTACCTTTAATAACATCAAAATAAAGGTTCTTTTTTCAAGACAACTGGACTTTCTGGTTTTTCTTTGACGACGTTTTGCTTCTCATCCAAGAAACTTCTTCAGCTCTCTAAGCTTTTGATATATAAACTTATCATATATATGTGTGTGTGTTTGTGTGTATTTTATATATATGTGTGTGTGTGTGTATGTGTGTGTGTGTGTGTTTTCTTAAGTGTTCACGGGTACTTACATGTATGGCATTCAGCTTAGTTCAGGTATTCTCCCACGTCATAGTAGCTGTGCTTTTAAAGTTGTAGCAATGTTTCAGCAGAATCTCATCTGCCATCATCAGGCTTCTGTATAGTGTTCATCTGTGAGTCAGACTTTTACAGTGGTTTCAGATTTAAATTTAGGGCAGCCTATTGCTGTGCCAGAATGGTTTTTTCTTTATCCTGATTGGTTGGAAGTCTTGGTCTGTGTTTATTGGTCTTGGAATTTGCTGTGTTCTGCTTGATTGGTCATTGCAAACCTATTCATGGAAGAATTTGAATCCAGAGCCCTGGCCAATGCCATCCACAAACCGAAACTATGGTTAAGATACATCAATGACACATTCGTGATTTGGCCCCATGGAAAAGAAAACCTAAACAATTTCCTAACACACCTAAACAGCACACACCCCAAAATCAAGTTCACCATGGAATGGAAACAAACAAACAACTACCATTCCTAGATGCACTAATCTACAAAAAAACAGATGGCACACTAGGACACACCATATATCAGAAGAAAACACACACCAACCGCTACCTCAACGCCCAATCCCACCACCACCCAGCACAGATAAACTCCGTGGCTAAAACACTAATTACTAGAACCAAACGCCTGGCAGACAAGACACACATCAAGACTGAACTATGCACCCTGACTAAAGTACTGACAGGCAATGGCTTCCACAAAAGCAAAATCACTGGCTTGATCCACAAATACACACTGAGACATAATAGAGACCCAGAAGATGAACAGACCTATAGAACAGTTGTCCTGCCCTACATAAGAGTACCACAGACAAAATTAGTAAGATACTACACAGACATTACATCAAGACTGCCTTCAAAACAGACAGAAAAATAGCAGCCATCCTTAGAAACCCCAAAGATAAAACTGACCTGGAAAACCAAGCATATACGAAGTCCCCTGTGCATCATGCCCGGCCACATACATTGGACAAACCAATAGAAGAATAAGCACCCGCCTGGATGAACACAAAAATGCAGTCAAAAAGCTGGAACACACTTCCTCACTAGTCCAACACATGGAAGCCACACGTCATAGCATCAACTTCAACGGCACAAAAACCCTAGCCACTATAGAAAACCCCAGCCACAGAATCATCAGAGAAGCCATAGAGATTGAAAAAAGACCAGAAAGCACGAATAGAAGAGATGATTCCACCAGACTGTCAATCATTTGGAAGCCTGCACTCACAAACAAAAAAATCTCCACACCACTAGCCAGACAAGCACCTGGGCACAAACAGATCCCCCCTGATACCTCCAGCTCAAACACACCCCAACCAGGCACCCAGATAAAACCTAGCTTCCTAACTAATGATAGCCATACGTTTACCCGGAGCCAAGCTGCACTAAAGGCCTCCAATAAAGTAACACAATGTTGCCATCCAATCAAGATACAAAAAGAGCCAAAAAACAGACAGAAGATATTAGAAACACCAATCAAGCAGAACACAGCAAATTCCAAGACCAATAACACAGCTAAGCTGAATGCCATGCATGTAAGTACCCATGAAAACTTAAGAATATATATGTTATGTTCTGTGCGTGGCACAAGAAGTGGAGACGAATCGATGAACAGTGAACTTCAACTCTTTATTTAACATGGTGCAACAGCTCAGCTAATGGCCACAACAGCCCCCTTTATATAGGCAAGCTCTTGGGTATTTAGTCAATGAAAACACAGGAACGTTAGCTCTTTTAACCAATGAGAAGGGCTCGTTAATAGCCAATCAGATTCTCCTGAACGGACCAATCCGATATCGCTATTATCGGCCAATCAGAAGTGCAGGGCCAGAACCCTGCACTTTACTTTAAGGTTTCAACAATCTTTATTCAAGCACTTTTATTAATTCACAACACCCCTTCCCCCCGGGTTCCGTTTAAGGGGTGCGGTCACGTAGTCTTTGAGGTAGGCCGGTTGTTTTGATTGTCTATTTGATTTACGTTGTCCTCCCAGTATTTGTCTAGAGTCTAGTTGGGGTAGAACGTTATCTGGTGAACAGGGTGCCTCTGGTTCTGTATCTAAACTTCCGTTACCACTAATGTCGCCTTTGAGGCGAATTTACCCCTGTTCCCGATCCTTCTTCCCTGTTCCCGATCCTTCATTTCTTCCGCTTGTGCTTTCTGCCGTTCCAAACTCAGTCTCCTCGGCATCTCCTCCCCCCTGAGTTTGGAAATCACCAGAATCGCAGATCCCAGACTGTAGCCTTGAACACAGTTGATCAATATGGCGCTTCCATATTCTATCGTCGTGACATTTCACTCGGTACGATCTGGGTCCAGTTACTTGGATTACAGTTGCCTCGACCCACAATGGGTTGCCATAAAAGTTTCTCACGAAAACCAAGTCGCCTACCTGGAAGTTACGGCATTTCCCGCTGGATCCGTGTGGTTTTTCAAGTTCGTACGATGGGTGTAGTCGGTTGAGGTGGGAGCAGAGTTTTCAACCCATCAATAATTCAGCGGGAGTTTTGTTGGTGACGCTGTGTGGAGTGATGTGCTGCAAAAGGAGTATCTGGTTAATCTTGTCTTCGATATTGCCATAGTCCATTTTATGTAGAGTTCTTTTGATGAATTGTACCATGCGCTCGGCCCTTCCATTGGCTGCAGGATGTGCCGGTAAGGTTAGTGCATGGCGAATACCACGGTCCGCCAGATACTGTTCAAAAGAAAGCGTGGTAAACTGGGGCCCATTGTTGGATACCAGAACGTCCGGTAGTCCGTGTGTTGCAAATAACCTGTCCAATTTCCTGATGACTGATTCGGTTGTTGTATTTTTCATCTCATGGATTTCGAGCCAGTTCAAGTAGGTATCCACTGTTAATAAAAATGTGTGTCCATTCGTAGGCCCCGCAAAGTCCAGATGAATACGGGACCATGGTCCCCTGGGTGTTTCCCACTTTGTTGGGGTTGCTTTCAGTGGGGCAGTGCTGATTTCCTGGCATTTGTGACAAGTCTTTACCCAGGCTTCGATCTGCTTGTCTATGCCCGGCCACCATGCATAGCTTCGTACGAGTGCTTTCTAGCGCATGATGCCGGGATGGCCATTGTACAAGGTTCTCAGTACCGCTCACTGTAACCGCTCTGGGACAATGACTCTATCGCCCCAAATGATGCAGCCCTTCTGAGAAAATAGTTCCGTCTGTCGACTTTTGAAGGGAATGTAGTTGTCAGGGATTTGGTCCAATGGCCATCCACGCTCTACCCAGCTGAGGACATGTGCTAAAATGGGATCGCATTTAGTTTCAATCACGATATTGCGAGCTGTCAGTGGCGGTTTTTGGAGTGTCTCGATCTGCAGTGTTGTGACGGTCAGAGCAGGGTCGTTAATGGTTTCTGGAAGTGGTGTATGGCTTAATGCGTCAGCATGGGGAATGGCTTTCCCCGGGTGGTGTTGCAACTTATAATTATAGGCAGCCAAGAATTCTGACCAGCGAGTCATTCTGGGAGATAATATATAAGGAGTTGGTTTATCTCCTGCTATTATTCCCAGTAAAGGTTTGTGGTCAGTTATTATAGTGAAAGCTTGCCCATAAATATATTCATGAAATTGTTTAACAGCAGATACAATAGCAAGAGCTTCCTTATCAATTTGACTGTAATTGCGTTCTGCTTTTGATAGCGTTTTTGAAAAATAGGCAACAGGGGCTTCATTTCCGTTTGGTAAAACGTGGCTCAAAATGGCGCCCACTCCGAATGGTGATGCATCACATGTAACCGTTAAAGGCAAAGTCTCATTATACTGCATGAAAACAGCGTCAGAGGTCAATAGATTTTTTTACTTGTCGAAACGCATGTTCCTCCCGGTGCCCCCAAACCCAGGTTGCTTTTTTGTCCAATAAACGATGTAGGGGTTGAGCAACAGTTGCTTTGTGAGGCAGAAAGACGTTATAAAAATTGATAAGGCCTAGGAAAGCTTGGAGATCAGCCTTATTGCGGGGTTTTGGGGCATTTTTGATTGCCCTAAGTTTACTATCGGTGGGGTGAATGCCTTGTTTATCTATTAAATATCCTAAAAATTCTACTCGATCCGTACATAGTTGACACTTGTTTTTTTTAACTTTGAGACCTGAGTCTTTAAATCTCTGAAGAACCAACCCCAGGCACTCCCTTAGTATTTCTTGAGTCGGGGCAGCAATTAAAACGTCATCAAAATAGGGGACAATGCCTTTTATCCCTTGTAATAGTCTTTCCATCAAACTTTGAAAGATTCCCGGGGCCACGCTTACTCCGAATTCGGTGCGTAACGATCACTTGGGCCTCTGCCGTTTTTTTGTCTACAGGCAGTTGCTGGTATGCCTGGCCTAAATCTAGTTTAGCGAAGACTTTTCCGACCCCCAGGGAATGGAGAAGGTGTTGTACCACCGGTACCGGATAAGCGTTTTGCTGAAGGGCATGATTCAGGATGGCTCGGTAGTCCCCACAAATTCTTAATGATCCATCCGGCTTGATGGGTGTCATGATTGGGGTTTCCCAGGGAAAATGGTCGGTTGGTTCTAACACCCCCTGGGCTATTAATTTATCAAGCTGCTCGTCAATCTTTGGTTTAAGGGCAAATGGAACTCGACGAGACTTAAGGCGGATGGGAGCTATTTCGGGGTTGAGGTTAAATGATATCGGGGTCCCCTTGTACTCACCTAGTTTATCTGCAAAGATGTCCTGGAATTCTTGGACGAGAGCCTCTTCCCAGTCGTTGCTGCTGGTTCGGTGAATGCCGGCTACTTCAATTCCAAGTGGAGCGAACCATTGGAGGCCTAACAAGCTAGGCCAACACTTGTCGACTACAGTCAAGGGTAGAGAATGCGGTGCGATTTTTAAATGAGACACGGACTTGGCTGGATCCAATGACTGGAATTCGATTTCCCTGGTAATCTTTGAGTATGACTCTTTGGAATCGGAGGTCTTGTCGCCAGACGGTAGGGATGAGTTGCTTGAGGGTCTTCCAGGAAACCATCGAGGGGAACGATCCTGAATCGATTTCCATCATACCAGGCTGGTTTTCGATAGCCACCTTTACCTGGATCTTCTTGGCATCCAGTGATGAGGCATGACCAATCGTAATGGTTTGGTGTGCCTCTTCTCGCTTCGTTGAGTGGTTTAGGGGTTTGTTTCTGTAGGAGTGGTTGTTCCATTGGTGGTTCAAGGGTTCTCGCTTGACAGGACAGCTTCCTGTAGATTGGCGATAGTTAGCCCCCCTCGGGGGCTGGCTGGGTCCTTGTTTGTTTCTACAGACCCGTCCGATGTGGCCTCTTTTCCCGCACACATGGCAGAGCGCGTCGAGGAATTTGCAGTCTGATCGGGGGTGGTTTGCCCCACAACCAGTGCATTGGTACTGCGATTTCTGGCGTTGGTCTCATTCAGACCGGAGCCGGTTGACCTCTTCTTCATCGCTTTCCGATGACGATTTGAGATCCTCGTGGTGGGCTGTTGTTGCCTGTTCTTCTAAGTGAGGTGAAACTTCGCTGGCGAGTTGGCGAAGTGGAGCGTGGGTGCCGCACATTCGGGCAGCTGTCTTCCTGGTTGCTTCTGCTGCAGTAGCATCAGCAATGGCATCTGTAAGGCTAATGTTACCTTTCGCCATCATCTTACTCTGCACGCTTGGTGAATCTAATCCCAGAACTATTCAGTCTCTCTGGGCTTCTTCAAGGTCGGCAAACCCGCATAGGCCTCTCAGATTCCGGAGATCCACTATGAAATCTGCAACACTTTTGCCCTTCTGCTGATCTCTCTGGTAAAATTCATGCCTTCTCACGAGCGTTGGTATGGTCGGTGCATAGTGGGCCCTTAGCAGGGGTTCGAGGACGTCCCAGTCCATGGACTTCACTTCTGCCGGTTTCGCTAGTGCCTTGGCCATCTTGAATACAGTCGGCCCGCAATGAGTTAGGAATACCACCTGTTTCTTTCCAGTAGTGGCATCCTTCAAATTGTTGGTCTCCAGAAACATCTGGAAGCGATCCATATATGAGTCCCAGTCTTCTTGTGCCGGGTCGAATGGAGCGGGTGATATGATGCTGCCGGACAAATATTATTGCAAATATTATTGTATTGCACATAATTGTCTCCTAGGTGGAAAAAAGTCTCTTCAGGCTGTTTTAGTTCTTTTACAAGTGCAACTCTGCTTGCTAGTGTTTTTCCCATCCAGCTGACACAGATAAGCAACAGTGTTGGCGATAGAAAAGAGGATCATTATAGGTTAAATTTAGATACAGGAAAGTGATGGTATTGATCTTGTACTAAGAAAAAAGGAAAGTAGAAAAAGGAAATTGCTAGGTTGTAGCTTCTTCCCAGCAATGCTTTTGTTTCTAATACTTTACTTCACAAAATAAATTAATTAAATTTAACACAGTGTCCCTAATCTAACCAGACTGAATCTTCTAGTTGTTTGCCTTTAAACTGATGCTTTTCTAGTACATTCATTCTTAGTAAAACTCATTTACAAAATAATGCACAAGCTTCTCCTTTGATTTTTATCAGACACATTTCCATGACAGGTTGCAAATAGAAACTAAACTTCTAAAATCTAGATTCAATCCCATTTTCATGCAGAACATAACAACAAGGTAACAGCAATTAATAAAGTGGTATTTGTTTCACTAATTACACACTTCCTAGTCAGTTTGATCATGTGTTTGTTTGAGTCAAGCCCTGCTTGGTCTGAGGAAATACCCACATTTCATACATCGGAAAGTCACTACTTTCATATTCTCTGTGCCAATCTCCCTTTATTATAGTGCAAGACAAGACAACAGCATCATTCATTACCTTGATCTCCTACTGGTACTGTGTGTTTTTCTTTTTAGTAATCTCATATTCATAAATAGGATTGTAGCAAATAGAATTAATTGAATCTGTTCTTAGTAAAGTCAACAGGCCAAGTCTCTAGTCAATGCTATGCCTAAGATTTTGGAAAGGTGGCAAATATAGTTTTCAATCATTATGACAAAAGCTAATGTGGTGGGTCATGGGAGAGGAAGAAGGAGAGAGATCTTAAAACCATGTACACATATTATGCATGTAGAATTTACCAAACCCATTGGGGAAATTTCACAGTTTTCTTAAGGCTACATTCAGATCCATTAACTTTCAGTGTATTTCACAATAGAAATGCAATGGTTTGCAGTCTTAGAAAAGCATCTGTTTTTTAAAAAAAAGATGAATTTCCTTTCTGCAAAATATGTAAGGACGTGTGCTAAATTGTGTTTCAGTCTTGGTCAGGAAACAAAGCACAGCAGAATGCTACTTTCAGGAAATAAATCCCAATAATGCTGCTAATTGTAAGAAAATGGCATTTACTGGCTGCTTTTGAGAATCAATTCCATTCCACGAACCAGTCTGTTGCTAAGGGGGAAAAAAAAATCACATATATGTCTTTTACATTATGTCTATGGTGAAGCAATTAATGGAAATTTCTATTTTGTCCACCTGCCCATTGCCAACAGAAACTAGTCGGATCCTTTTGGAAAAGTCAATAGCGTCCCTTTTCCCAGTACCTACATAACTGAGGATATCCTATGTTTGAACATGGATGTTTTACTCATCATCAATTTGCCAAAGCTCTTTGAAAAGTTTGCTCCATAAATGGAAATATACCTCCTCCAATAGATGCTGTCTAATCCTTCCATTTCTCCCCCTCAAAACTGTAGTTCCCTGATGGGTTAATACATTGGTTTTGGAAATACACTCTATTGGAGCCAAAAAAATGCAATATTTTTTCTCAAATAATACATTCCTCATTAATTCTAATTACGTTAAAACACATTTCACGTTGGGGTCTGTTTTTTATCTCCTGTTTAAGTAGCACAGAATAATTATTTTCAAATCTAGACAGCGCTGTTCTTTAAGGAAAGGTCAGCACTGAATGTTTTGTGGAACAAAACTAGACAGTTCAGCCCCTCTGGCTGCTTATGAGGACCTGAATCTTTCTGTAAAAGCAACATGGGTTTAGCTCTGTTGTTCACAGAGTGGCAATAATGGCTAATGGGACTTGGAAACCAGAGTCACATTGGGCTTCTGTTCAAATAGCTCTTGAAATTGCAATAATACAAGTCATCAAAAGTCTCCAAACAACTGTGCGCAATTTAGAATTTAATTTAGAAATACCAACACTGATACAATTCCAGTTGGGAGTGAAGGTGGTACTTTCCCATAGTCACGAGTCAGTAAAAGAGAGATGTCTGCTCATTTTCTGTATTTGGCAAGAACCTAAAATTGCTTTCTTCTTCTTGGTCCTGGGCATAAGTATGTTCTAAGTAACAATAAACTAGAAAGATATTTAAGAAGGTGCATTCAAAGCATTTCTATGTGTTTCTTTTTCCTTTCTTTGACAGTGCAAGGCACACAACTTTGTGTGAGTTTTTTCCCCATTTGTCTGTCCCTACAGTTAGTCGTGGAGTTACAGCCATTTGTTTAGTAAGCGTTCAAAGTTATAATAGCACTGATAAAAGCATCTTATGACCATTTTTCACACTTATGACAAGTTGCAGCATCCGCATGGTCACGTGACTAAAATCCAGGCACTGGGCAACTAGCATGTATTTATGATAATGTGATCACCATTTATAACCACCTCAGCAGGTTTCCTATAAGCAATGTCAGTGGAGTCAAAAGTCAAAGCCAAAGATTTGCTGAATGACCATATGATTCACTTAACAATTGTGGCAAGAAAAGTTGCAAAATGGGGCATAACTCAGTTAATAACGGCCTTGCTTTGCAACAGAAATTTTGGGCTCAGTTGTGGTCATAAGTCCGGGATTACCTGCATTTTTAAAACGAGTAAAATAACATTTTTTTTAAAAAAAATAGGTACACTTACAGCAAATAAATGGAAGAGCCAAATGAATTTCATATGCCTGGAGGAAGCTTCTAGTTTTTGTGAGTTTTTACTTTGGTGGCAAAGGTCATAATAAATTTGATTGATTGATTGAAGGTTATTACAAAGAGAAATATCTTCCTACACAATAAATTGGCATTTTTAAGAATGTACACCCAAACTAACACAAAACCAACATAGAACAGACTTATCTCAATAGATTCTACATCCTTGAGCACTTGGCTGAGCTTCCGATTCTATGTAGATTATTACAATTAAAAAATATACACATGTAAGTAAAAATAAAAACTCAGTCCATTTTTCTTCATGAGAAAAACATTTCTGTCTTGATCTTCTGACAACCACCTTCATCACTAGATTTGGGGATAACTGTCAATGGTGAGATTAAAAAAAAATTTACTACCGGTTCTGTGGGCGTGACTTGTGGGCATAGCATGACTTGGTGGGCATGGCAGGGGAAGGATACTGTAAAATCCCCATTCTCTCCCCACCCCACTAACCTGCTTTCCAGTTCCATTCTCCTGTGCAGGGCAACAAAAGAAGACCCAGCTAATCAGCTGGGACTCGGGAGGCAGAGAATAAATGGGGGCTAGGTCAGTCAGAGGTGATATTCCAAACTACTCAAAATTTCTGCTACCAGTTCTCCAGAACTGGTCAGAGCCTACTGAATACCACCTCTGGTAACCTTGATACCTAAAATTGTCAGCTAAAATAGGCTAAGTCTTTCTAGATGATGGTAAAAGTTACTGTAATCAGTAGTCCAGATCTAAGGATCCCAAAGAAAAGTAGCTTGTTTTTCTGACAACTGATTCAGATTATCACAGAACTGTCCTAATGGGATCAAGTCTGCTTCTTTATTTCCTATTACTCTTCAATTCAAGGAGAGGATTATGCCACCAATGCACAATACATTGCTTCAACGTCTTCCTGGGTTGTACACCCAGAATGGTGACCTCTGATTGATCGACTTTTTATAAAATTCTTCTTCTTAAATGTTGTGCATTGGCTACCTAAAAAAATCTTTCATGAAATCTGTCGTGTCCGCAAAAGACGCCAGGAGTCAGTGACTACGTTTCAAGCTCTTTATTAAACAGTTGTGAACCGAACCGGCGAAAAGGAAAAAGCCCGCGGCTTTTATCCTTTTCGCTGCAGCGGCCGCGGCCAATGGCAGCGATTCAAGTCTCCCGCTCTTGGAGTGAGCCAATCGCGGGAGACTCCAAACGGGCCAATCAGCGCGGCTCGCCTGGCCAATCAGAAATCCCTGCGCTTTAGCCAATCAAAGCGCGGGGATTTCGAGTATGTAAATTAGGGACAGAACAAAATCCACTGCTTCTCTTAGAATTGGAGGGGTCACTTGAGGGCCCCACCTGGATTATAGGGCCCTATATTAGTGTCTAGATGTCTAATTGAAGGGTTCTTTGTGCTCTGTGAGATTGGTTGTTTTCTTGTGGATATTTAATTACCCAAACTAGGTAACATTGTGAGTGCTAATGCTTGGAAAGGTTGGACACCACTGTGATGAATACTTTCCAGAGAAATGCCAGAAAAAGAAAAACTAAACTTCAAAGCAAACGCCTCAAATTCAATCCAAAATCAAAACTAGCAATATTTTACCCAGTTTGGGTAATGAAGTTCCTGCAAGAAAAGAACCAAATTCAGAGAGCACAAAGAACCCTTGGTTCAACCCTGAGATACAAATATTCTCCTTTATTAGGATTCTAACTGTTATGAACTAATAAAGGCGTTTAATAAAGTTTTAACAACCTTAAGTAAAAAGCAGGGTTCTAATCTTGCACTTCTGATTGGCCGATAATAGCGACATTGGATTGGTCCTTTCTGGGAAATCTGATTGGCTGTTAACGGGCCAACTCTCATTGGTTCAAGGGTTTAACACTTCCATGTTTTTCATTGGCTAATAGGACAGCAGCCAACCCTGTAAAAGGGCTGCTGCTGCCCTAGGTGATTGCTCTGTTCAGAATGATTAATAAAGAGTTGAAGTTCACTGTTCACTGCCTCGTCTCCGCTCCTTGCACCCATGTGCAGAACTTAACACTGGCGACGAAGGTGGGATGAGGAGACATCAGAGCTGACTGAATACTTACAGAGCACCAAACAGAGCACATAGCTGAAGGCGCATCGACAACGGAAAACATGTCCGGCGGCGCCATACCACCCACTCCATTTGACCTGGCACAAGAAGACTGGGACTCATACATGGACCGGTTCCAGATGTTTCTGGAGACCAACAACTTGAAAGACGCAACTACAGGGAAAAAGCGAGCAGTGTTCCTGACCCATTGCGGGCCTGCCATCTTTAAGATGGCCAAGGCACTAGCGAAACCGGCTGAGGTGAAATCCATGGACTGGGACGTCCTCGCGCCCCTTCTACGGGCCCACTATGCACCCGCCGTACCAACGCTTGTCTTAAGACATGAGTTTTATCAGAGGGACCAATGGAAAGGAGAGAGCGTCACAGATTTCATTGCGGACCTCCGGAACCTGGGAGGTCTCTGTGGGTTTGCAGACCTCGAAAAAGCTCTGAGAGACCAAATAGTTCTGGGATTAGATGACCAAATGGCGCAGAGCAAGATCATGGCCAAAGGGGACATCGATCTTGCGGATGTCATCAAAGATGCTACTGTAGCAGAAGCAACCAGGAAGTCGGCCGCCCGAATGCACCGCACCAATGCACCGCTCCGTCAACTCGCCAATGATACCTCACCTCGCCTAGAGAGGCACACAACAGTGACCCACCACGAGGACCTCGAATCTCCATCAGAAAGTGAGGAGGAGGAGGTCAACCGGCTCCGGTCCGAACGCGACCAATGCAACCAGTGGAATCGAAGACTACCGCACCAATGCGCAGGTTGTGGGGCAAACCACCCGCGATCAGACTGCAAATTCCTCAATGCACTCTGCCATTCCTGTGGGAAAAGAGGCCACATCGGGAAGGTCTGTAGAAGCAAGCGAGGATCCAGCCCAATTCGGAGAGAAAACAACTACCGCCAGACCACAGGGAATCGTCCTGTGAGTCAGGAACACTTGAACCACCAATGGAACAACCACTCCTACAGAAACAAAACACTGGCCACTTCAATGAGATGGGGAAAGGCACACCAAACAATTACCATTGGTCACGCTTCATCGTTAGATGCAAAGAAGATCCAAGTGAGAGTCGCCATCGAGAACCAACCTTGCGTGATGGAAGTCGACTCAGGGTCGTCCCCCTCGATAGTTTCCTAGAAGACCCTTAAACAGTTAATCCCAGCTGTCCGGCGTCAAGACCTCAGAGCCCAAAGAATTATACTCAAAGATTACTAGGGGAACCGAATTCCGGTCGTCGGCTCCAGCCAAGTCCAAGTATCATTCAAAAATCGTACTGCGTTGTTACCGCTGACCGTCATCGATCGCAACTGGCCTAGTTTGTTAGGCTTTCAATGGTTCGCCCCACTCGGGATCGAGGTAGCCGGCATTCACCAAACCAGAAGCGATGACTGAGAGGAGACCCTCATCCAAGAATTCCAGGACGTCTTTGCAGACAAACTAGGCAAGTACAAGGGGACCCCGATATCATTTAACCTTAACCCTGAAGTAGCCCCCATCTGCCTTAAGCCTCGTCGGGTACCTTTTGCCCTAAAACCAAAGATCGATGAGCAGCTTGATAAATTAATAGCCCAGGGTGTTTTAGAACCAACTGACCATGCCCGTTGGGAAACCCCAATCATGACACCATCAAACCGAATGGATCGATAAGAATTTGTGGGGACTACCGGGCCACCCTCAATCACGCCCTTCAACAGAACGCTTACCCGGTGCCGGTGGTTCAACACCTTCTCTATTCCCTGGGGGGCAGAAAAGTCTTCGCTAAATTGGATTTAGTGCAGGCGTACCAACAACTGCTTGTAGATAAAAAAACCGCGGAAGCACAGACGATCGTTACGCACCGAGGCGCTTTTAAATGCAACCGACTCCAATTCGGAGTGAGTGTGGCCCCAGGGATTTTTCAAAGTCTGATGGAGAGACTTTTGCGAGGGATCAAGGGGGTCGTGCCATATTTTGATGACGTTTTAATTGCAGCCCCGAATAGAAAAGTACTAGAGAGGTGTCTTAAAATGGTTCTCCAGAAATTTAAAGACTCCGGCCTAAAGGTTAAAAAAAATAAATGTCAACTGTGTACAGAGAAAGTAGAGTTCCTGGGATACCTAATAGATAAGCAAGGAATTCACCCCACTAATAGCAAACTAAGAGCGATCAAAAATGCCCCAAGACCCAAGAATAGGATAGACCTCCAAGCTTTCCTGGGGCTTTCCTGGGTTTCGCGTGGCTTTGGGGCAGCAGGAATTTGCGACTGCTCGCAATTCCTGCTGTTCTAGCCGCCGAGGTACTCCCGATCCAGATGGGTCAGGGGAATATGGCTGCCCTGTAGGGACAGCAAAGAGAGAGGGGAGCCGAACAGGGGGTTGGGGGTGTCGCAGACCCCCTCCTCATCCTGGAAAACCCCTTTTTCCCAAGGCGGTGGAGCGGCGGTCAGCAATGGCCACCACGAAGAAGCCAGCAACCGGGTAAGATTGCGCTGGAGGAAGCAAGAAGAGTGAAAGTGCTGTCTGAGCCGGGTCAAGTAACATCTTTCAAATTTGTTGGAACTGAGCTGTTTGAATTGCTGGAGGATACATTGTATCCCTAAGAAGATCAAAAGCGGCGGAGAAGCTGTTAAAGGGAACTTTTTTTTTTCTTCACTCTCCCACCCCATGGAAACAGCAGATATGTTTGGACATATTGGACATTGAAGGTGAATTATTCTGAAAGTTGAAGCTAAGGGACAAAAGGGTTCCTGGACATTGAAAAACTTAAGAAATTGGAAAACCCTTATTAGAGGTATGGATTTCTGATTATTTAAAATTGATGTTGCAAGTGGGAAGGGAGAGGGAAAAAAATTGGAGCAGAAGCTGAAAAAGGAGGAGATTGCCTAGAATCCCAAAGAAAGGTATATGGTAATTGGACCTCTTTGATTAAACATTAACCTCAGAAAGAGAAAGAGAAGAAGGAAGAAAAGTATTAATTTTTGGAATTTTTTTTTTGAATTATTTTTGATTAAAAATATTTGTGGTTGTTTTGGGAAAAGTTTCTCTTTTCATGATGGCATCGCTTGTGGATGAACTAAAGACTGAATATCAAAAATATAAAAAGGAAGATACTTTGGGCACTTTGTTTCAATTTTTAGAAATGGCGTTATGTACGTATGAAAAGTTGACTACGCAGCAGAAGGACTAGGACAAAGAAGAGGAAGAAGAAGCCATCTTTGAACAATGGGTTCTTTCCGGGGAGGAGGAGAAAAAGGATAAGAAAAAGGGGATTTTAAGAATTATAAAAACAACCAAAAAAGAGAAAAATGAGCGGAAAGGTGGAGGCAAGGTTAGAAAGCAAAGGAAAGGGAGTAAGAAAAGGGAGGAGGAGAGACAAAGGGGTAAAAAGGGCAAGGAGAAGAATAAGCAAGAGAGAAAGGGGGGGAGGAGAAGCCTCAATGGGGGGAAGCAAGATCTAAAGAAAAAAAGTATATTCAGATACAATGGGTGAATTTAATTTAGGATAAAAGAGGGATTCTGGAGGGTACATAAGATTGTGTTTTTTATATGTGTATTTAGAGTATAAAATTCATTGTGTCATTTTAGAATCTATGAAACAGAATCCCAAGAAAAATTGTTATATGAAGTACTTTTAAGTTAGGGTAATGAGTTATAGACGTTACTCCAATTGGTGTATGGGAGAAGTATAGTAAAAGAAAAAAGATGAATGGATAGTTGGAAATAGAACAGACAAAGAATATTATTGAAAATGGTAATAAGATATGAAAGGATATATAAAGGTTTTGTTATGTTTTTTTTTTTTTTGGATTTTGTATATTGATAAAAGGCAATAAAATTTTAATTAACAAGAAATAATTTAGATGAAAAGGAGAAGCTGGGATAAGATATGAAGTTAAATAGATAAAGTATTGATACTATAATTTGGAATTGTTATGTTCTATTGGTTTTCTTCTTTTATTATTTTTTCTTAGAAAAGAATTTATAAGCTGTTATGCCTTGATTCTTTGTGCATTGTTTTTATAAAATTGATAAAAATGGTTTATATATATATATATAAAAGAAAATGATAATAAGATATGGAAGGATATATAAAGTGAATATGATGTTTGAATTTGTGTCTGTGTGAAGAGTTTCAACCCGGGATCAGACAACCTTCAGAAAAGATCTTTTAGTTTTGTTTATGTTTTGTGTTTTGTATGTTTGTGTATTGTGTTTTCTGTAAAATTAATAAAATTTGTTTAAAAATTAAAAAAAAAAAAAAATGCCCCAAGACCAAGAATAGGACGGACCTCTAAGTTTTCCTGTGGCTCATTAACTTTTACAACATCTTCTTGCCCAGAAGGCGACCGTAGCTGAACCCGTACATAGACTTCTTGACAAAAAAGCCACCTGAATCTGGGGACACCTAGAGGAGCACGCATTCCGACAAGTGAAAAACTTACTAACCTCTGATGCTGTTTTAATGCAGTATAACGAGACTTTGCCTTTAACCATTACATGTGACGCGTCACCGTTTGGAGTAGGAGCCATTTTAAGTCATGTGTTACCAAATGGTAGTGAGGCCCCTATTGCCTATTTTTCAAGGACCTTATCGAGGGCTGAACGCAACTATAGCTAAATTGACAAAGAGACTCTTGCTGTTGTATCTGCTGTGAAACGGTTTCATGAATATGTGTATGCTTTTACTATTATTACCAATCACAAGCCTTTGCTGGGGATTATAGTGGGAGACAAGCCAGCCCCATATATATTGTCACCTAGAATGACTCGTTGGTCGGAGTTCTTAGCTGCATACAATTATAAATTGCAACACCGCCTGGGGAAAGCCATTCCCCATGCTGATGCATTGAGCCGTGCCCCACTTCCGGAAACCGTTGACAACCCAGCTCCAACCCTCACGACACTCCAGATTGAAACCCTACATTCACCTCCGCTAACAGCCAGAGACATTGCTATCAAAGCGAAACAAGTTCCTGTCCTGGCGTGAGTTCTCAGCTGGGTCGAACAAGGATGGCCAGTAGAACAAACCCCTGACGACTTCACCCCTTTCAGAAACTGGCAAACAGAACTTTTCTCGCAGAAAGGCTGCATCCTATGGGGAGACAGAGTCGTCGTCCCATAATTCGAGAATTCGAGATGCTGGATGACAAAATCGAAGAAAGTCAGCAGCCCGGCGCGTTCAGTGAAGAAGAATCAGGAAGGGGGTATGCCTCGCCACAGAGAAATACCTCAACGGAGGTGAGCCCGCAGGAACCGGAGGACAACGATGACAGAATTAGTGGCGCCGAGTCGTCCTGTGGGGATGCAGAACCGCCTGTACCAGATAACTCAAAAAACGTTCCACCAGAACCGGACTACAGACAGGAACTGGTGGGACAGCGCAAAGCTAATAGGCAATTGAAACAACCTGCATATCTATGCGATTACGTTACCACACCCCTCAAACGGAACCTAGGGGGGAGGGGTGTTATGAACTAATAAAGGCGTTTAATAAAGTTTTAACAACCTTGGGAGAAGGCGGAGCTTCGTGCCGGCGTTACAGCTGCGATCTCGGGGCTCTGAGATCGCAGCTGATATTTTCGCCCCTGGTCGGTCCTAACGGACCTAAATCGTCCCGGAGAGACGGTGATTGTGAAGGGCACTGTTCCAGGATCCCAGAGACATCGCAAAGTCTCTGGTTAGATTCGGAAGAAGCCCTTTTGCTGGCGGCGGAGAGGCAGCCTCCATAGCTGCTGAAGTCGGGACAGCTCCGAAAAGAAAGTGACTGGATTGAAGTGTGTCGGTTGGGTGAGAAAAACTCTTTTGTGTTGAAAATTCGCTGAGATTGGAAAGTTCATTCTGAAGAGAGGAGGAAGCTGTGGGATTTTTTTTTTTTTTGACTGAAATTGTTTGAGCGGCGTTTTTAAAGTGCTGTCAAATTGAGGCTTGGGGTGTTTTTTTTTTTTTCTTTTTTTTTCTATATTCTTTGGGAAAGATTTTACTGTGACTTAGGTAACCGGACTGAATTTTCTTATATATATACTTTTAGGCTCCCTTTGACTTTTTTATTTTTTTTAGGATAGAGGCTTCCTTTGCTCATTTTTTTTCTTTTTTTTGTATATATTAATTCTTTTTTCCGGTTGGGGCTGAGAAAGAGCATTAAGAAACTTTGTAACACTGCCAACTAGAGGCTTGAAAGTATTCTATCTGAATTGGAGAGAATTGCAAAAAGACCTCATCTCAAGGACTTTTTAATGTGATAAGATAGAGGGAGAGCACAGCAAAATATTATTGCAGGTGCTTTCCTGGACTGTTATCAACACTTGAGGTTTGGCTTTGAAGTTGCTGGAGAAGAGAGTCATAACAAGAGCCTTGGATAAATAACAAAGTGCAGTGTGTTTTCTTATATGGACCCCATTTGTTAGCTTTTTTTTTAAATCTTAATTTTTAGTAATATTTTTATTTTTGCCTTTTATTTTAAAGGGAAAGCCTCAGAGTTTTTTCTCTTTTCTTCTTTATTTTTTTTTTCCTTTTTATTGGGACTTTTTTGCTTTTCATATTTATCTTTTTGGATTATTCTGTTGTTGTGGTTGATTTTTTTTTTTTTTTCTTCTTCCTCTTTTGGATTATTTTTTGGATTATTGAGATTTCTTAATTGGATTAAGGTGTGAAGAACCTGAAGGAATTTTTTGTTTTTTGTTTTTCTTCTCTCCCTTTTTGCTTTTTCCTTTTTCTTTTGCTTTTAATCAATATTATTATTTTTGGATTTGTTTGTTTTTTCCTTTTTATTTTTTCCTTTTTTATGGTGGATTATCTCGTAATTGGATTAGGGTCTAGAAGAACCCGAAGATCTGTCTTCTTCCTTTTTTTCTGTTTCTTCTTTGGTTTCGTGTTTTTTACTATTGGAGTTCTCCATTTTGGATTATAATTGGCTGCCCTACCAGTTGGGTTAAAAGTTAAGAAGAATTTGAAGTTTTGCAAACATTGAAATGAGCAAGAAACCAATACCATCTGGCATTGCTGCTTCTACCTCTGCTTCCCCACCAGCTGGAGGACAACGTTTAATTCAGACAATGTTGAAGCAAGATAAGGAACAAGAAAAAATAACTTTACAGTTACAGATGATTATGCAAGGAATTCAAGAACTTAAGACAAAATCAGATATTATTGAACAAAGAACAGAAAATATTGAACAAAGAATAGAGAAGACTGATGAAAAAGTGGAAAATATTAAACAAATGATGGTTAAGTATGAGGAGAAATTCCAAAAAATTGAGGAAGAAGGAAAACAAAGAGAGAAGAAGATTGAAAATATTGACAGCAGATTAACAGCGGTCGAACAAGAAAAAGGTGGGATGCTGAGGTGGGAGATGGAAAGGTCAGAATTTTACCTCAGATTTCAAAATATAGAGGAGGAAAAAGGAGAAAATTTGGCAGCGGTAATGATAGAAATTTTGGCAGATGCTTTGGAAATTACAGAGGAAAAGATGATGGATGGAATAGATGAGATATACCGAGTCTATACAAGATATGCGATGAGAAATAACTTACCCAGGGAAGTTCATATTAGATTTACCAAAAAATCCATTAAAACGCAAATATTACAAGTAGCAAGAGAGAAAACACTGAAATACAAGGGTAAAGAGGTTGTGGTCTTGAAACAAATACCTAGAAGAGTGAGAGAGATGAGAAGAGAAGAGAATATCAATTTCTGACCAAAATACTATTGGAAAACGAAGTGAATTATAGATGGCTGATTCCAGAAGGATTAATGTTTACGTGGCTAGAGCAGAGACATAGAATTGACTCAATTGAGAAAGCAGAACTTTTTCATGCAGAATTTTTCGGAGGAAGAAGAGAGGAAGCAGAGAAAGAGGCTTCATTAATTGAGTTTCAAGATGAACAACTGGAGACTGAAAAAGAGAAAGGAGCAATAGGGGGACAGATTGATAGTAAAGAACAGCGTGAAGTGAGATCCACGAGAGCTGTTAGACCTAAATATAAAGCATAATCATGGAGGAAAAAAAACTGATTACAATGAATATAAACGGACTTAATTCAGCTGTTAAAAGAAGGAAAACTTTTCATAAATTAGAGAAATTAAAATTTGATATAATTTGTTTACAAGAAGTTCACATTAAAAAACAACATGAACAATTGTTATTACAGTCAAAATTAGGGAAAACATTTACCTCTTTGACTCAATGTAAGAAAAGAGGTGTGGTTTTATATATTAAAGAGGCTATTCCAGCAAAATTGATTTACTCGGATGAAGATGGAAGAGTATTAATGGTAGAAATAATGGATAATAATATAAAAATACTCTTGATTGCAATTTATGCTCCGAATGATAAACAAGGAGAGTTTTATAAAAAACTGCACATGAAAATAATTGGACTGGACTATGTTAATATAATTATGATGGGAGATTTTAATGGAATTGTGGACAATAAACTGGACTATATAGCAACAACAACAAAGCAAAATAGAAAGGCTCTCCCAAGGTCCTTTTTTAAAATGACAGATGAATTAACTTTAAAAGATATTTGGAGAGAAAGAAACGTTAAAGCTAAACAATATACTTTTTATTCAAATAGACATTTATCATGGTCCAGATTAGATATGATTTGGATCTCAACAGAACTAATATCTAATATTAAAGAAACAAGCATTGAAACAAGTACCTGGGCAGATCATAGCCCAATGACAATTAAATGGAAGGGACAAAAAAAAAGATCGAGATGGACATTAAATAATACTATTTTAAAGGAGAAAGATTTTACACAATGGATGGAGAAGGAATTGGCTTTTTTCTTTAGAGAAAATAAAAAAGAGGACACTTCAACGCAAAATGTGTGGGACACTATGAAGGCATATGCTAGAGGTTTGATAATAGATTATACAAGAAAAAAGAATATTAGGAAAAGGCAAGCTTCTAAGGCCTTGGAAAATGAGTATAAAACTCTTGAAAAAGAATTACAGAAAATGCCACAGAAAAAGGATATTAAATTGAAGCTGGATGTAATTAAACATAAAATGGATTTAATAGAGAAAGAAGAATTGGCACAGAAAATTAGAAACTCTAAACAGAATTATTTTGAAGATGCAAATAAACCAGGTAGATGGCTAGCATATAAATTGAGAAAAGAGAAGGAATCAAGAAAAATATTGAAGTTAATAGATGAACAAGGCCAAGTTTGTTATGGGAATAAGGAGAAAAAAGAAATTATCCGAGATTTTTATGGGCAATTATATAAACAAGAGAATATTGATGAAGGAAAAGTCAAACAGTATTTACAGGAAGCTAATCTACCAAAGATACCTAAAGAGACTGAAGAAATGCTAGAAAGCAATATAACAATGATGGAACTAAATGAAGCATTTAAGAGACAAAATAATGGGAAAGCTCCGGGCCCAGATGGGCTTCCAGTAGAATTTTATAAAACATTTCAAGAATTATTGAGCATCCCATTGTTAGAAGTTATGAATGAAGTTATGTTAAAAAAGATGATACCTAAAACATGGTCAGAGGCTTATATTACACTTATACCAAAGGAAGAGACTGACCCATTGCAAATTAAGAATTATAGACCTATTTCTTTATTGAATGCAGACTATAAAATCTTTGCTTCAATCTTAGCAGAAAGACTTAAAAAATATTTAAATAATTTTATTCACTCAGATCAAAATGGATTTCTGCCAAAGAGACAAATTAGAGACAATATGAGAGTAATCTTGGACACTTTGGAATATTATGAGGCTCATCCTGAAAAGCAAATGGCTTTGATATTCCTAGATGCTCAAAAAGCATTTGACAACGTGAACTGGAGATTTATGTTATTATTATTGGAGCAGATGGGTTTTGCTAAAAAAATTATTCAAGCAATAGAAGCTATATACAATAAACAGACAGCAAGGGTAATGATGGAGGGGGAACTTACAGATTTTATTAATATAAGAAAAGGCACAAGACAAGGATGCCCCCTATCTCCTTTGTTATTTGTGTTGACCTTGGAAGTCTTGAATAGAAATATTAGGGATGATAAAAGCATAAAAGGAATGAAAATTAAGAAGGAAGAATTTAAGCTACAAGCTTTTGCTGATGATTTAGCTTTTATTTTGGAAGATCCGATTGAAACAGCTCCAAAGTTACTGGAAAGGATAGAGTCATATGGAGAGGTGGCTGGTTTGAAAATAAACAAAGATAAAACAAAGATTTTGACAAAGAATATGTTATTGAGACAGAGAGAAGAATTGGCAGATCTTTTGAAAATTCAAGTTACAAATAAGGTTAAGTATTTGGGGATATATTTGACAACAAGATGTAGCACATTAAAGGAGAATAATTATATTAAACTTAAACAACAGATAACTACAGATTTGAAGAAGTGGGAAAACTTGCAATTGTCATTAATAGGGAGAATTTCAACAATTAAGATGAATATCTTACCTAGAATTTTATTTTTGTTTCAAACAATACCAATAAGGCTTGGAAAAGACTATTTTGAAGATTTAAATAAAATTATGTTGAAGTTTATATGGCAAGGTAAAAAAGCGAGAATAAAGCTAAAGCTTTTGCAAGATGCTAGAATTAGAGGAGGTTTTGGTCTGCCTAATTGGGAATTGTATTATCAAGCTGCAAGTTTGATGTGGGTTAAAGAATGGATAACATTAAGGAAACATAGGTTGTTGACATTAGAAGGGCATGATTTGCTGTTGGGTTGGCATGCTTTTTTATGGTATAAGGGAACTAAAACACAGGGTTATTTTAGAAGACATTATGTACGGGAGTCTTTGTGGTTAAATTGGGAGAAGATAAAAAGACAATGTTATTTGAAAATTCCAGTTTGGTTATCGACCATTGAAGCATTTTCCTATCCTATAATTTACAAGAAGGAACAAACAGTTAGATATGGGGAACTTTTGGATGAAAAGGGTGAACTTAAATCGATCCAAAACTTAGAAGAACAAGGTATAAGGAAGAATTGGTTTTCATATGCACAAATACACTCAAGGTATGATGAAGATTCTAAAACGGAGGGATTTTATGATAAGCAGACTGATTTAGATAAGATCTTGATGGGTACTGATGAGAAGGTGATTAAAAAATTATATGGTTATTTACTGGGAATGAAATTAGAGGAAGAACAAGTCAAAAAAACTATGATTGTTTGGGGGAAGAATTTTGGATATGGGATTGATTTGGAGAAATGGCAGAAATTGTGGTCTCAAAATTATAAAATGACAATGTCAACAGCATATAAAGAAAACTTGTATAAGATGTTTTACAGGTGGCACTTTCCTCCGACAAGAATAGCAAGAATGTTTAAGAACAAATCTGAAAAATGCTGGAAATGTCATCAGATACCCGGCTCGTATTACCATATGTGGTGGACTTGTGAGGATGCTAGAAAATATTGGACTATAATTCGCATGTGGTTGGAAAAAATGACAAAGAAACATATAGATTTGAAACCAGAGATCTTCTTATTGGGAATTTTACCTGATATATATAGTAAAGATTTGAAATACCTGATTGTAAATGTATTAACAGCGGCCAGGATTGTATTTGCTAAAAATTGGAAGAATGAGAAAATACCATTACAGGAAGAAATTATTAAGAAAATATTGGAATGTGCTGAGATGAGCAGATTGACATTTGAAATTAGAGAGCAAGAGGATAAACAATTTTATGAAATTTGGGATCTTTTTTATAAATGGCTAGATGATAAAATACGATAATAGAATATTTAGAATGCTAGATAGTAAGGAATATCTTTATTTTGTCATTATTTTGTTATTTGATATTATATTTATAAAGGATTTTTTAGGATTGATTTGATATGACTAGATGATTTGTTATAGAGTAAACTGGTTTAAAGTATTGTTAGCTCATTAAGCATAAATGATTAAAAATATAGTCAAAAATTTCTTTTTTTTAGTGATATTAGGATATATAAGTTTGGATTGACAATATGAGTTGTTATGTAACATAATTGTAATTGAGACTACAGAATGAATGCACAAAAATGATGAACCAACTGACACACTGGATGTATATATAAGATTTGATGTTTTTATGTTTTGTTTGTCTTGTTTGTTTGTAGAAAATTAATAAAAACTTTTTATAAAAAAAAAAAATAAAGTTTTAACAACCTTAAGTAAAAAGCAGGGTTCTAATCCTGCACTTCTGATTGGCCGATAATAGCGACATCAGATTGGTCCTTTCTGGGAAATCTGATTGGCTGTTAACAGGCCAACTCTCATTGGTTCAAGGGTTTAACACTACCATGTTTTTCATTGGCTAATAGGACAGCAGCCAACCCTGTAAAAGGGCTGCTGCTGCCCTAGGTGATTGCTCTGTTCAGTATGATTAATAAGGAGTTGAAGTTCACTGTTCACTGCCTCGTCTCCGCTCCTTGCACCCATGTGCAGAACTTAACACTAACTCTCACTGCACCTCTAGTTGTGGCCCAATCCATGGGGACGACAAGGAACAAAACTGGGTATTCTCAGTTTAGGTCTATATATTTTATAGGACAGGGTCTACATATTTTATGATGCTGGGAGCAACATGGAGATCTTCAAAAACATGGGGAAAATGAATCTGTCCCAGAAAGAAATCCCATTAACCCCATACACCTCCCAATCTATTTGCTGATTTCCTCCAACTCCATATTCTGCCATTTTCCTTTGCTTCAAAACAGCTTTAATTTTAAGTTACTGAAAATGCACAGCAGCTGAAGAGGAGGCTACAGATAATACAAAAGTATTTGTCAGCTGCATGAGGCACTGAAGCTATGGTTGTGCATCAAACATGTAGGCAAACAGACATGGAAATATGTTTTTATGGCTCTGAGTGCACATTAATAAAACTACAAATTTAGTGCCAGAAAATCTTTTTCTCAAATTTGCTCTTCATAAATATCAATGTTGAACAAAATATTGTATTTGGCCGTAAGAAAAATATTTAATAAGGAGGGTTATTACTAATAAATAAAAATAATATTTACTGTATTATCATTCTCAATTTGTTCTCAGTTAGGCAAAGTATGACTTTATTAAGATAACAATGATTGAAATGATGAAATAATAAACAGAAAGTGAAGAGAAAGTAGAATGGAAGTATAAGACTGCTTTATTTTTTTAAAAAAAATCAGATTCAAAAGAGATTGACAGTTGATTGGCAGAACAAAACTTACATCAGAGGAGAAAGGCAAGGGGAAAGATATTCTATATTTCTATGAGAGATTTCTCAGATTTTTCTAAATATTAGTGTCATCACTATATAGTTCTACCTCTAATAAACCATCTCATCACATATTAGGGTGAGATCAAAAGCATGAGGGAATGAAAGCTTTTTAGGGTACCAAAAAATAGAAATTTAGTGAACCAAAGTTAATGTTATAGTACAATTATATGATACCTTAGCCCAGATTATTATCCAGATGCTATTTGTCATACTCAGTGATGGGATTCAATTTTTTTTACTAATGGTTCTGTGGGCATGGCTTGGTGGGCCTGGCAGGGGAAGGATACTGTAAAATCTCTAGTCAGAGGTGGTATTTGCCAGTTCTCCGAACTACTCAAAATTTCTGCTACCGGTTCTCCAGAACTGATCAGAACCTGCTGAATACCACTTCTGGTCATACTAATTTTTAAAGACATCGCCCAAACATTGTAATAATTCAGTTCAAGCAACTGAATCCAACTCTCCATTTTCAGGGAAAAATAACTGTCGTGTCCGAAAAGAAGCTCAGAGTCGGTGACTTTCAATAAAAGCTCTTTATTTTTAATAGTTGAACCAAACCGGCAAAAGGCAAAAAGCCTGCGGCTTTTATACCCTTTTGCCGCGGCGGCCGCGGCCAATGGCAGCGATTCAAGTCTCCCGCTCTTGGTTTGCACCAATCACGGGAGACTTCAATCGGGCCAATCGGCGCGGCTCACCTGGCCAATTAGAAATCCCCGCGCCTTAGCCAATCAAGGCACGGGGATTTCGAGTAGTCCATTTTAATACATAACACCCCTCCCCTCTTGGTATGGTCCCTCACATGGTGTAGTCACGCAGGTAGGCGGGGCTCCGTCGGGTCCTAGTTGACCTGCGCAACTCACTTTCTTGTTGTAACTCGGCCGGAGCGGTCATCTTTCTGGCTGCTCCTGCCTCTGTGAGAACCGGCTGGATGATCGGGCCGGTTCTCTCGCCGTGGCTCCCGCCTGGGCCTACCGGGTCGGTTGAGTCACGGATTTCGCCGCTCCCGCTTGGCTTCTCCGAGTCGGTAGAGTTGGCCAGACGGCTCTTCTCCGGATGGGACTCGCGAAGGCTGCGTTCCGGTGAGTTTTTCAGTTTTATTTTTTCTTGCGGTTGTTTTACCGGGTATTCCCTCCCCCCTTGGTTCGTGTCTTGGGGGTTGAGGTCAGTCATTGTTCGTGACCTTAGCTGGTCGATATGTCGTTTCCAGGCTCGCCCATCGATGGTTTGGAGCCGGTACGACCGAGGACCAGTGACTTGCGTTATGACGGCTGGGATCCATAGGGGGTCCCCCGTCATGTTTTTGGCGTAGACTAAGTCGCCTGGTTCGAAAGTCCGGTACCTGGAGCTGGAGTCTGGTGGCCGCTCCGGGTTATAGGTCGGGTGTAGACGGTCGAGTGGGGACCGCAACTTCCTGCCCATCAGGAGCTCTGCAGGGCTTTTGTTAGTTGTGGTATTTGGCGTGATGTGCTGTATGAAGAGTAGTTTGTTGATTTTATCGTTGATCTCCCCGTGGTCCATTTTCCGGAGGGTCTTTTTTGTAAACTGGACCATCCGTTCCGCCCTACCGTTCGCCGCCGGATGCGCCGGTGCTGTCAATGCGTGGCGGATGCCCTTCTCTGCCAGGAACCGTTCGAAGTCGAGGGAGGTGAATTGGGGCCCATTATCTGAGACGATGACGTCTGGGAGGCCGTGTGTGGAAAACAGTTTACACAGTTCTTTTATGACAGCCTCTGTGGTGGTGGATTTCATGTCAGCCACCTCCAACCAATTTGAGTATGCGTCGACTGTGATTAGAAAAGTGTGTCCATTTGTGGGGCCAGCAAAGTCTAAATGGATTCTGGACCAGGGTCCCCGTGGTGTTTCCCAGTCCCGGATAGGTGCTGCGGGTGGGCTGGATCTGGTCTCCTGGCACCGGTGGCATTTGGCGACCCACGCTTCAATTTGTTTGTCCATCCCTGGCCACCAAGCATAACTCCTGGCCAGGGCTTTAGTCCTGACGATGCCAGGATGACCTCATGTAACATCTCTAGGACCCTGTTTTGCAATTTGTCCGGAATTACCACCCGATCACCCCACAGGATACATCCTCTTAACAGTGAAAGTTCAGTCTGGCGCTGCCGGAATGTTTTAAAAGTCTCGTCTTTGTCTTTTTCCGGCCAGCCTTTTTCTAACCAATGTAAGATTTGTGCCAAATGCCTGTCCTTAATGGTTTCTCTGGCAATGTCAGATGCGGTTATGGGCAAATTCTCAATACTCAGGGTGTTTGTTGTTGGTGCAGGGTCAGGGTCAGAGTCCGGCAAGGGCGAGCGGCTTAAGGCGTCCACGTGCGAAATTTTCTTACCTGGCTTGTGCAGCAGTTCGTAGCTGTAGGCTGCCAGGAATTCAGACCATCTTGTCATGCGGGGCGACAAGATGTTTGGCGTGGCACGGTTTCCAGCGAGGATGCCCAGCAACGGTTTATGATCAGTCACTATTTTGAATGGGCGGCCGTATAGGTACTCATGGAAACGCTTAACGGCAGCAACTATAGCCAAAGCTTCTTTGTCCAGCTGGCTATAGTTCCGTTCCGGTTTAGTCAGAGTTCTGGAGAAAAATGCGATAGGTGCTTCTCTCTGGTCTGGGAGGGTATGGCTGAGGACAGCGCCGACGCCGAAAGGTGATGCGTCGCAAGTGACAGCTAAGGGCAAGGTTTCACTGAATTGCATCAGAACGGCGTCGGAGGTGAGGAGGTCCTTGGTTTTTTGAAAGGCGGCTTGCTCTCGTCTCCCCCAAGTCCAGGATGCCTTCTTGTCCAGGAGTCTATGTAAAGGTTCCACCGCCGTTGCCTTTTGAGGTAGGAAGACATTATAAAAGTTAAGTAAGCCTAGGAACGCTTGTAGATCTGTTTTGGACCTCGGGGTGGGGGCTTCCTTGATGGCTTTCACCTTTTTAGTTGTAGGATGGATGCCCTGCCGGTCTAGGAGGTAGCCCAAAAATTCTATTTGCTCTGTACAAAGTTGGCATTTTTCGCGTTTGACTTTAAGTCCTGTTTCTTTAAATTTTGTTAAGACTTGTCTTAGTCGGTTTTCTAATTCTGCTTCGTTTGGCGCCGCCACTAACACGTCATCGAAATAGGGCACCACCCCCTTGATGCCTTGTAGTAAACGTTCCATCAGGCTCTGGAAGATGCCTGGTGCCACGCTGACTCCAAATTGGAGTCTGTTACACTTGAAGGCCCCCCGGTGTGTCACAATTGTTTGGGCTTCCGCCGTTTTCTCGTCCACAGGTAGTTGTTGGTATGCTTGGGCGAGGTCGAGTTTGGCAAAAAATTTTCCCCCTCCCAGTGAGTGCAGTAAATGTTGCACTATTGGGACTGGGTAGGCACTTTGCTGTAGCGCGCTGTTTAGGGTGGCCTTATAGTCCCCGCAGATTCTCACGGACCCGTCTGGTTTTATTGGGGTCACTATAGGGGTCTCCCATCTGGCGTGGTCTATCGGTTGTAATACCCCTTGTTTGACGAGTTTGTCGATCTGCTCGTCAATTTTTGGCTTTAACGCGAAAGGTACCCTTCTAGGTTTAAGCCGCTTAGGGGGAACCCTTGGGTCTAAATCAAACGAGATAAGGGGCCCCTGATACTTGCCCAAGCCTCCATCGAAGACCTCCTGGAACTCCTGGACTAGCCGCTGTTCCCAAGCTTCAATGGAGACGTGGTTGACACCTGTCAGCGCGATGTTAAGCGGGGCGAACCATTGTAGACCCAGCAGGCTCGGGCGGTCGTGGTCGACTGTTGTGAGTGGTAGTTGTTCGGTGTGGCCTTTGTAGGTTATACTGAAGTTCTTGGTGCCCACTACCGGAACGCAATTACCTTGATAGTCTTTTATGATGATCTTTTGGGCATGCACGTTTCTTCTTTGTAGTGTAGGCACTAGTTTTTTTATTTCGCGCCATGCAATCATGGAAAGGTAGGATCCGGAATCCACTTCCATTTTGCATGGCCGGCCTTCGATGTGGACTTCTACGTGTACTTTTCTGGCGCCGTCGGAGATGGCGTGGCCGATGGTCACCGTCTGGTGGGTTTCTTCTTTTCGCCGACCTTCGCCGCTTCTTTGAGATCGTTGCTTCTGGTCCCACCGACCTGCTGGTTGGCGCTCTCTGGCTCTGGGCGGGGAGCTTTCTCTTCTTCTGTCTTGCTGTTCCCATTTGGGCGGGCTGCGGGTCTTCCTCTGGCGGCAGACTCGAGCGATGTGGCCCCTTCGGTCACAATGCCTGCAGATAGCGTCGAAGAATCGGCATTCTGACCTGGGGTGGTCGCCGCCGCACCCGGCGCAGTTGGTCCTCGACCTACGACCTTTCCGGCTTCTTTGGTCTCTGCGTCCCGTCTGCACGCGATGTATGTCCTCCTCGTCATCTGACGTGCTGGAGGTTGACTGGTAATCGCCGTAGTGTGCGGTTGTTTCGTTTCTTGTGTCGGCCGACCTCGCGGGGTTGTTGTTTCCGCCCTTCGCGTCAGATCTTCGCATGGTGTCTGCTGACGTGCGGGTTGCTTCTGCGGCTGCTGCCACGGTGAGGGCATCGGCCAGGCTGATGTCGCCTTTGGCCATAAGTCGGCTCTGGAGTATCGAATCCCATAAGCCTAGTACGAAGCGGTCTCTTATGAGACTGTTCAAACCTTCAAACTCGCAGAGTCCTCCTAGACGCCGTAACTCTGCGACGAAATCGCTCAATTTTTCGTCTGGCTTCTGGTTTCGGCGGTAAAATTCGTTGCGCCGTATTAGAATGGGGACCTCGGGGGCGTAATGGCGCCGCAGTATTGGTTCAAGGACGTCCCAGTCCATGGCGGTTGCGTCTGCCGGCTTGGCTAATGCCTTAGCCATCTGGAAGACCTCTGGTCCGCAGTGTGTAAGGAAGACAGCGCGTTTTAGCGGGCCCGGGGCGTCCTTCATGCCGGCACATTCTAGGTACATCCGGAACCGATCCGAATACGATTCCCAGTCCTCGGCGGCGGGGTTGAAGGGAGCAGGCGGTGCTATCTTTGCCATCTTAGTGTTGTCGCTGGTTCTTAGGTGGACACGGGGTTCGGTTCAGGGGCGAGATCCCACCCTCGTCGCCAGTTTCGTGTCCGAAAAGAAGCTCAGAGTCGGTGACTTTCAATAAAAGCTCTTTATTTTTAATAGTTGAACCGAACCGGCAAAAGGCAAAAAGCCTGCGGCTTTTATACCCTTTTGCCGCGGCGGCCGCGGCCAATGGCAGCAATTCAAGTCTCCCGCTCTTGGTTTGCACCAATCACGGGAGACTTCAATCGGGCCAATCGGCGCGGCTCGCCTGGCCAATTAGAAATCCCCGCGCCTTAGCCAATCAAGGCACAGGGATTTCGAGTAGTCCATTTTAATACATAACAATAACCAAAGATCATAAATTAATAAACCTCCTAAAGGAAGATAAAGGTTTGTCACAGCCACCATCCGAACAATCAAACCTACCTCTGTTCTCCCCTACACCAAACAAACTCCATTTTTCTCTCCATGGTGCAGGAGGCCGACTAGGCCATGCCCACCATGGCAATGCCCACCCACCAACCGGGCAGAGAACCCTTTGCTAAAATTTTTGAAGCCCACGTCTGCATATAGGAACTTAATGGAGGACTTTACAAAATAAATGTGGGTAGTTGCCAGGCTGCCTGACTTAAGGACAACCCCTAGAAATGAATGGATTTCTTATTACTAAAAATGGTGGACAGAATTCTCTTTCTCTGAGTTAACAAACCTATGGAACTGGTGAAACCACACGTTTTTAATAAATGATCTTTTTTCAGCAGTTTTTAGTGTTTCCAGAAATCATTGCCAATTTAGTCTTATGGTTTAGGCACCGGGCTAGAAAGTGGAAGAGTGTGAGTTCAAAGTCCTGCTTTAGCCATGAAAGCCAGCTGGATGACTTTGGGCTAGTCACTTTCTCAGCCCAACTTACAGCCCAACTTACCTCAGTGGTGGAATTCAAAAACGTTTACTAACAGTTCTGTGAGTGTGGCTTGGTGGGTATGGCAGGGGAAAGATGCTGTAAAATCTCCAGTCCGAGGTGGCATTTGCCAATTGTCCAAACTACTCAAAATTTCCACTACCAGCTCTCCAGAACTGATCAGAACCTGTTGAATACCCGCTCTGTCACAGGGTTGTTTTTGTGGGGAAAATAGGAGAAGGAAAGTGTGTTGCATATATTCACCACCTTTAATGATAAAAGTGGGATGTAAATAAATATTTTGCGCAGCTTCAGCGATTCATCAACCCAGAAAAGGACAATACCATTCACCATTTTTAGCAGCACACATTTGTAATTATGAGTTCTAACTAGTATACAAATTTGAGTTAGAGTTAGGAATGGAACTCGTTCTTAATCCAAGGCCTGCCTGTATCAGGATAAGGAATTCTAGGATTACTTACAATATTATTTGAAATAAAACTTCAGGGAACAAATGCTGACATTAACATATCTGAATACCTTCACTTTGGAAACCCTGAGTATCTTCTTGGCCTAGTGTGATCTTTGAGAAACAAGCTGCATTGGATACCTGCCTCAATGGATTTTTGAAGGAAGCCAATGGCTAATTAGACAAAGTGCAGGTGTGAAGAGAAAAGCTCAATTGTCATAAGACAATTATATTTTCTTCAGGCTAAGAAGCAGTAAAATAGAGGGTCCTTAATATCTGCATTGCTGAAATAGATCGTTTTCTAATATTTTGTTTTGGGAAAAAAGATAAGTTATTGATATTCCATGAAATAACTAAACCCCGGAATATGTGGTTGTGTGATAGTGCCCATCTTTTGTCCACAGAGTTTCTCCAACATCCAGGTCATGTTTGTCCCAAAGGTGCTTTTTCAATAGGCAATTGGACTTTTCTTTAAAGATGTTTTGCTTCTCATCCAAGAAGCTTCTTCGGCCCATCTTTTGACTTTACTGACCATTATTCCGTGATGCTCGGCTGCTGTGTGTTTGATTTTATATGGTGTATTTTATCGGGATTTTTAAAATCTACTTTATTGGAAGCTGCCCACAGTTACATATGTGAGATGGGTGGCTTTATAAATCAGAAAAATAATGAAGAAATAAATCATAGGCAGTAACCACAGAGACTGAGATAGCATGGACATGTGGTGAGAGATTTGTTTGGGTGGCAGTCAAAATCCCATATTATGGTTGGGTATGATAAATCAAGATACAAACCACCACATGTCCAAGGCAACGTAATTTAGCTGCAAGAAGTAACAACAGAAGCACAGCATCCCTTGAAAAATCCTCCATGATAGCTCCATTTCCTACTGAGAATATATTTCAGCTGCTCTTCTGGCAAGAGCTTTTGACCTTATTTTGCACCTCCTTTAACTTCTGACCTAGTGAATACCTTCTGGACAATCTAAAACAACAGGGTTTTTTAATTTAAAGTAGGGGTATCCAACCTTGGCAACTTTAAGACTTGTGGACTTCAACTCCCAGCAAAGCTGGCTGAGGAATTCTGGGAGTTGAAGCCCACAAGTCTTAAAGTTGCCAAGGTTGGACACCCCTGATTTAAAGAATCTATTGTCACTGATCTCAGTTGGGATGTAAACATTTGCTGACAAATCTTAATTTTTTTCTGCAGATATCATCCCTTTAAAAACAAAAAGAAAACAAAGAGTCTGCCCAAGTGTACCAAATCCCAAACCTGCGTTTTACGAAAATCCCTTCATCCTAAGACAGTGAGGGCTAACCAGAGGTGGGATTCAATTTTTTTAACAACCAGTTCTGTGGGCTTGGCTTAATTGGTGGGCATGGCTTGGTGGTCATGTGATTGGCTGGGCGTGGCCAACTCAACATCACTCTCATCGAGGCACAGATCTCCTCGCCTGGCCTCTTGTGACTGTGGGGACGCTGCAATAGTTGTAAGTGTGAAAAATGGTCATAAGTCACTTTTTTTAGTGCCATTGTAAGTTTGAATAGTCACTCCATACAAGCAAAGTATCAGCAAAGGAGGGGAAAAAAACTCCAGAGAAGTTCCTGAGACAGGAAGTCTAGTCCTGCCAAGAATGTAATAAGGGTTAACGGAGAGGCAGTTCCTGTAAGCAACACCAGAATGTTTCCTTCCTGCCTTCCTTACAGGATTAGCCAGTAATTTCTTCTAACAACCAGATCTCCGAATTGCTTAGAATGTTAACAACCGGTTCTAGAGAATAGGTGCGAACCTGTAGAATTCCACCCCTGGGGCTAACCTTTTTGTCACCGAGTGCCCAAAGCATGCATGTGCACATACATCCCCAAAAATGCAATATGTGTGTGTCCCCATGCATGCACCCCATTCCCATGCATGCACCCCACTCCCCACACATGCACGGCAGAGACCCGAGGACCAGCTGGCTGGCGGGAGATGTGCATGCATGCATGGCAGAGCTGAGCTTGGGCGATGGTTCATGTGCCCACAGAGAGGGCTCTGTATGCCATCTCTGGCATGCATGCCAGAGGTTCGCCATCATGGTCCTAGGACATCTCATAAAGATGATTTTGAAAAAAATCTAATTTGAGCTGACTGAAAGAAGTATGCTATATATGGGAATGCATATTTACACTCAGTTTTGTAAATAAGCTAGGGGTATCAAACTCACAACATCACGACAGCATTAGGTGACGTATCGGGTCTCCCCCCATTTGCTAAATGGGGTGTGGGCATGGCCAGCATGTGACACATCTGGCCTGCAGGCTAGGAGTTTGACAACCCTGAAATAAGTTGTTAAAATGCAACTTTGGATTGGCATGGAAAAAAATCTTTATGGTGAAGAAACAGAAATGTCATTCATGCAGTTGAAGCCCCCATAATCACTATGGATGGTAAATGTATTCTTAAAGACATAATTGATAATTTAAAAGTTAGAAACATGTTTTGAATTGGTAATATCCTGGAGGATCAGACCTTAGGAATTTGGAGGTAAAAATATTTTGTAAAATGTGAGGATCTGCACTCTGCATGTATATAACAGCAAAGAGTTCATGCTATAGATATCTTTATCTAAAAGAGATTTGCTTTTGTTCATGAGAACAGAGCACATGGCTGGGAAATGGCATAGTGCCAGGATAAAACTGCTCCTAATTTTCGAAGGAGGCCACTGGCTAATTACACAAACTGCAGGTGTGAAGAGAGAAGCTCAAAGTAATCAATAGCAGTAATTAATCTGCTAGACTAGAGCTAAAGAGCTAACAGCTGGACACCAGCAATGGACACATGCAACAAGATCAGCAATAATTACCTCTTTAAATATTGAATTACCATAGTAACAATTAGGTAAATAAATAAATCAAGGTATATCAAAGCAAGATGCAAAACTAAAAACCCAATCTTCCCCAGAATAAAAGTCTTAAGAACGCTGACGTCTTATTCTTAAAATTGACTGATCATTGGCTGTACCACAAGAGTCTTCTGGCCCCTGCAGTTGAGTTGAGTTTAATTTCTTTTTCTTCATCCATTTCCAATTACAGGAGAAGTCAAGATTCCAAATGACAATTGCTTAGATACCAAAATGAGTTTTCTGGTCATAGGTCAAAATTGGCACAAGGTTGTTATTCCAAATGCAGAATGTGTTTTTTCTGAATATTGCTCTGCATCCCACATAGTGTGTGTGTGTGTGTGTGTGTGTGTGTGTGTGTGTATTCTAGCTTTTCCAAACCATCAGCTTTCTGGATATTTTTTATTTATTTATTAAATCTTTTCACAATGCTGTTAAAATTGTCTTCCCAAAGAATATTGATGATTCGTGAACTGTGTTTGTAAGACAGTTCTGTCACAAGGTTCAAATATCCATAGAGACATGCACACAATTTCTTTCCTGGAAAAAGCTATATAGAAAAATAATCTGGGTGGACCACTGCATAAATATTCATTTTTGCAAAAATTATTCACGCTCTTAACTATACTTGTTTGTCTATGCCGCTGTGATGTTCTACTCACTGTGTAATCCCTGACTCGTTAGATCCATTTAAGTAATTAATTCATGAAAAGTAAATTAATATGGGGGATGCCAATGAAAATAAGGATCTCTGTAATCCAGTAAAATCTACTTGCTTTGAACTGCCTTAAACAATTGTGTGGCGAAATTGATTAGCCATATGTACAGCATGAAGCTCAGGACATTGTCTTGTTCATATTTTTGGCTTAAAAAACTGTTGAAAACATTTTACTGTCCTAGGAAAAAATAGCAGCAGTATGGTTATAGGCAAGACTAGAAATTTAAAAAAAAAAATCTGAAAAAATACAAAAAAATACAAGCCCAGAATTCCTGACCTAACATGGCTGGAGAAGGAATTCTGGGAGTTGAAGTCCACAAGTCTTAAAGCTATCAAGTTTGAAGACCCCTGCTGTGGTTCAATGCAATGAATACAACTGAGCATCATATCCAACTGTACAAGATTAATTACTTTGCAAACAGAGATTTAAATATAAAATAGTTTAGTTCATACAGTGCTTTAAAAATAAATGCATTACATGGTTCTCAAAAGAAAATATTATTTCTGTTTTTCCCCTTCCTAATAAAGATATGAAACAGGGCTCTATTTAGTTACACTCCAGAAACGTCATTTTTTTAACCTTTTGAGAAATCAAATGTATCCTATCACACCTGCATTCTCTTAACATAGATTAGTTCCTGTCAGCATCCTGCATTAATAGCATGATTATTTTGGACCCAAAAAAATTTCATAGAAATGTTGAAATGCAATGCTTTAGGACAGAAGCAACTCCCATGTTGTATTTTACAGATACAGGTGTATAGCAGACATATTTGCATACAACACATACTTGTAAAATTATTACAAGTTGTACAGTGTGATTTATTATGTCCAAAAAGACAGCATTAAGTCTGACCCCTTTGAAGTCCATTGACTGCTATCTGGCATCATTTTCCTGGACTGCTAGTAATTCAGATTCTTGGGAAGGCGTCTCCAAACTTGACGTGTGGATTTGACTCCCAGAATTCCCCAGCTAGATGTTGAAGTCCACAAACTTGGACTTCAAAGTTGCATGGTCATCCATCAGGGCACCAATATTGCTTCGTGTTCAGGCCTTAATCCTAATGGAAAAAATCTAGATAATTCAATGCTTCTAGGATTCTCTTGTCACTTATTCCCATCATCCTTTCAACAATTGCACCCAAAAAGAGACGTTGGAGACTGGATATAAATCTTCCATTATGATTAGATCAAAAGATCTGGTTGTTTCCCCAGTTCTGGGGCCAAGAGATTAGATTATTTCTGTTACTGATATGGAGTCTGTGGTTTATTGTTTTAACTTTGGGTATCGTTGACTTATATAGTTGTTGGGGTTTTGTTTTGTTTTTGTTTTGGAGATGCTTATACCCCATTTAGAGTCACTATTGTCTGATGCCTGACGTTATAAATAACTTAAATAAACAAATCTCTCCATTCCAGCCATCAATCTCTCTCCGAACAACTTTTTAACTAATCCTCATAGTAGCATCCTATTTCATTATCCCTTCCTTCTTCACTTGATTTAATTTCCATTGTGCTATCATAATAGTTACCAAAAGAAAACGATAAAACAATTGCCCAGGCCAATGAGCCAAGCTCAGTGCTGTCTTTTTATTTTAAACAAAAGCATCCATGTGTGCTTCCTCAATTTCAAAGCAAAGAATAAATACAGTGAGTGAATGAATGGATGGATGGATGGATGAAGTCTGTCCCAAACTATTGTATTTGAGTTAGTATCAAGTAATAACATTCGCTCAGTCAGTGTTGATTTTGCAGCTTCTTGGTAAAAAGAGAATGTCAGCTTATAGTTGGCACATATAAAGTTCTATTTGTATCTTGCATTTTTCTAGAAACTAGTCAATATATGTATCTTATACTGTTACTCTGTTATTCTGTTTCTGAATTGTTCAGAACAGTGAGCAGCTAAAGCTCTTGACATTCATAATATGACAACAAGCTATCATAAATCAGCAGTGGGCAATTTTGGCAACTTTACAACCTGTTGACTTAAGCTTGGAGCCATGCTCCATGGGAGTCCACAGGTCCTAGAGTTGCCAAAATTGCCCATCCCTGTTGTAGATGAAATTAGATGTCAGCATGCAAAAGTAGATCCAGGGAGTCAGAGCCAAGGGATGAAAGTGGAAAGTATTCAGAACACACCTATTACAGCCAGAAATATTTTGATACTCAGGTGAGAGCTTGATCCAAAAAAGGAAGCTTTTCATAAATACCTTACCTAGAAAGCTTCAGTGGTTCAGAAGCTGAGAATGCCAATATTCTAAATTATAGTTCTGGCAATTTACTGAAGAGGCAGTATTGCACACAGCCTGGAGTTTGCTTTGATAGCTCTTCAGGATTGGAGACCTGTGGGTCTCCTTTCAAAGCCCCCCCCCAAAAAAAAAATAGAATACTCACCAATTCAGATGACAATCTCAGTTTGAAAGGAAAATGTTATTTTCTTTTATATCATTCTATCCATCCATCCATCATCTATCTCTTCAAATTGTAATTATGCTGTATATAATATACTTGAACATTACAAATTAGAAAAATGCCTATTCTAAACCATAATACTCTGAAATGAGACAATATTGCTAGCATCTAGTCTTTTGAAAAATAATTAGGTTGAAACAATTCCCAATATCCATACTATTAGCAAAGGCATTGTGTTCTTGAAAGGGCATTGTGCTGCCATGTACTGTACATAAGGCCACTCTGCTCCTTCTCTTCTCTTCTCTTCCTTCCCTTACCAGGATTAGGGATTTGGGAGTATCTGTTGTGGCCCACCAGTGGCCAGCAGAGCTAGCAGCAAATTCAGACAGTGAGGAGGTTGGGGAGGAACATGGACTAGTCCTGAAGTCTGGGGAAGGCTCTGACGAGTGCTCTGCATTGGAGGCAGAGATGGGGCCAGGGCCATCTGACAGTTATCAGCTGCCTTCAGAGTTGGACGTCAGTGAGGCAGAAGAACAGCTGGAGCCTGTTCCCAGTGTGCGCATGCACAAAGCTGCTAGAAGAAGGGAACAGCTAAGGAACAGGGGTCAACTTGGGATAAATCCACAGGTGGACGGTGAATGGTCCCTCCCATAGGGAATAAAAGAGGAGCAAAAGGGGGATGAGGTTTTGCAGGAGACAATTAGTTCATTTGGGTGAAGATCTGTTCCTGCATTCTTGCCAAGTATTGTCGGCTGCAGTGCGGCATCTGAAAGATATCAACCGGGCAACTCTCCAAGCCTGATAAAGGTCTGTAGTTGTGAAATATCTTGAAAGACTGTTGGCTAGGACTTTGCTGGAGAGGAATTTACTGTAAACTAAATAAAAGGGGGTTTATCAGGACGAGGAGTTAGCTTTGTGCTATTGGGGAAGCCTAGATCAGAACAGTATCATGTCTAAGAACCATTTTATTTGATTACATAAATAGAATCTTAGACTTCACTCAAGAGGATTCAAGTTGAGGATATCATTTCGTGTTCTTCTTAAACTTAGTTCCCAGAGTGTTTCCTACCCCAACTGCTATTCTGGAGTTCTTGATTCAGATTTCTGTATAATAGCACCCTGTGTACCCATTTGAAGATGTAGTATCACTACCTGGTCACCTTTCACGATCCAGCTGCACCATCGTGCCTACAATAAACTACTTAATTACCATAGCTAAGCAGGTGGCTTGTTAAATATTCATTAAATTTCATTTATTCATTACAATAGAAAGCAGTCCTTTTGAAACCTGCCGTTTATGCATGTGGCTATTTTGTGTAACCATGTGGTGTCATAGTTATTTTAGTCACTCTTGTTCTGCTTGGTGATGCAGCCGTCTGTTATATCCTTTGCAAACGTCTGCTATGATTCATTTAAATCCCATTTTGACTGCAGCCATAGGGATTTTTTTTATTATTATTATTTTGTGTCATACTGCATATCCCAACCTAGGTTCTGCTTAATCCTTAGACAGTAAGACATGGGAAAAGATAATTCTGAATATAATAGAACAAGAAACTGTTCTTGTCTTTTCTATGCCCATTCTTCAGGTATAACCTGTTTTTATTTGTAGGCAGGTATAACTTGTGAGACTTCTGCTATGTACCTTGAAAAGTCACTCAGCAGACTTTGAGTCAAGACAAATCCCAACACAATGTGTTAAGCTATAAAGCAGAGGTCTCCAAACTTGGCAAGTTTAAGACTTGTGGACTTCAACTCCCAGAATTCCTGAGCTAATATGACTGGAGGAGGAATTCTGGGAGTTGAAGTCCACAAGTCTTAAAGTTGCCAAGTTTGGAGAGCTCTGCTATAGAGCATTCTAGACTTCCTCAACCCTTTTCCATAAGAATTCAGGTCTGGGCATGGAATCAAGGCTGCACTGATCACTCTTTTTATTTTTGTTTTATATGGTGTTTATTGAAGCTTTTAAAAAAGAAGATAAAAATTAATACAAACTAATATGAAATAAAGAAGAAAGAAGAAAAAGAAAGCTAGCAAAAAGTGCAAGAATAGAAAGACGTTGAAAAAAAATGGAAAAGTACATTGCTAAGTCTTTTGGATGACCTGTTTTGTAGCTTGGATGAGAGGAAATGTGTCTTTCCTAGATCTTTTGGATTTCTCAGTGGCCTTCAGTCCCATCAAGTAATTCCCTCAACACCATCCAACTAATTACTAAGTCTGAATTACTACCACTATTAATCTTCTCGTCACTCCCATCCCCTCCCAGTTGTGACTGTATGACTGTAACTTTGTTACTTGTATCCTTACGATTTATACTGTTTCCTAGTATGATTTGATTGCTTATTGTACCCTATGACTATCATTAAGTGTTGTAACTTATGATTCTTGACTCTTGATGAATGTATCTTTTCTTTTTATGTACACCAAGGGCATTTGCACCAAGACAAATTCCTTGTGTGTCTAATCATACTTGGTCAATAAAGAATTCATTAATTAATTAATTCATTCATTCATTCATTCATTCATTCATTCATTCATTCATCATACATGGTGTATTTCTGGATCACCTGTGGGAGTTGGGGATTGGAAGCACATGCTTTTAGCTATAGATCTGCTCCTTTCTTTTTGTGTGGCTGTTTCGCAAAGAAGAAGCCAGTTTTCAGTGTTTCACATTCTCTCTTTTACTTTTTAATATCTCTATAAAGCTACCGGGGAAGTGGAGTTTGGGATGCAATACCTTCAATATAGTGGTCTCAAAGGTGCTTTTTCAAAAGGAAACTGGACAGTTTTTCCTTCAAGAAGCCGGGGGGGATTTGCTTCTCATTCGAGACGCTTCATCAGTTGTTCAATATAGTGATGATAGTTATGGGTAATCACTGTCCAGGCCATACAGATGATACTATCAACACCTGGGCCCAGTGTTTGGAGGCTGTGAGAGTCTGAATCAGATGAAACCAGCTGAAGCAAGTGTTACCATTGTTCATCACAGGTTTCTGATCTCTCCAGTGTTGTCTCTGGATGGAGTAGCATTTTTCATGAAGGAACAGCTTCATGACATGAAGTCTTCCTAGAATCACTGCTGTGTTAGATAGCCAGGTAGAGATTGTGACCAGGGGAGCTTTGTCCAGATTTGGCAGATCCATCAGTGGCAGCCTGGCCTGGAATGTGAAGCCCTGGAACAGTGATTTATATTTTTATCATTAATTGTCTGGACTTTCACAAGCCTTGCCAATAGAGTTGCCTTTAAAAATACCTGGAAGTTTCAATTAGTTCAGAACTGCAACAATTGGGCTGCTGACTGATATACTCTGACATGAACAGGATAAACTAATCCTTCTAACCACTGCCCACCTTCTTATCAGGTGCCAAGTAGACATCCAAGAACTGCTTTTAATTTTAAAGGATTGCATGGCTTGGTTGCAAGGTCTGTCCAAGTTCTCCAACCAATTTCAACTGGCCCACTGAAGACATCCCAGGAAATCTTTCTGGTGGTTCCCATTATTTATTTGTTTGTTTGTTTGTTTGTTTGTTTGACTGGTCTTTGATTTTTATTTATTGATTTAGGTAAAGTAGGTCAAGTAAGCAGGCTGTTTTTCTGTTGCAGCGCTTGCTATATGTCTTCCTTAAGATATGTTGACCTCCTATTTTAAATGCATTTTGCAAACTTTTCAAATAGAATAATTTAAGAGAACATTTGAATTGTGACAGTCAGCATCAATTTCTTTATTGTACTTATGGGTTTTATTTTTTGACTTTATAGAACTTGTTCTGAATTTGGTAACCTCACCCCTTTCCTAAGAGGTCTGTAAGGGGTGTGCATAAGCACACCAACATGCCTACCATCCCTTCCTATTGTTTCTTTTTCTTTTTCTTATATGTATCTATTTCATGTATTCATAACTATGTTTATACTTATACCTATTATCTTGTAAGCGGCTGACAAATCAAATAAATAAATAAATATATGCATCTTTTTATTTTTGTTTCACACTAGTAATGTTGTAATGGCATGCTTTGGAAGCTATGGAAAGCCGCCAAGAGTCTTTTGATTGTGGTAGGTAAGAAATGCAATAAATAAATAGAAATGGACAAGCTTTTGGTTAAGCCTAATCCCAGCCTTGTCGGAAACTGGGAGCTGATGCAGTCTTCTGATAAACAGAGGGGCATCTAATTATGAAATCAAATTAGTCAAAAGTAGCTAAGAGGTTGGACAAAGAAACACCTGGAAATGTTTTACTTCTTCCTTCTTCCTTGAACTATGGTCTTCTGAATAGATCAAATCTTCTGTCTTTGCATGAACCAGTGATACACCTGGGCTGCGGTGACACAGACATAAGCCAAAATGTGCTAACTAGCTTGTGCTAAAAATGGTATGCCAAACCAAATAAAGGTCTAACCCTGCATTCTCTTTCACTGCTGTTAATTTATTACATAGTCACTGCTTGCCACTGTTTTGGCCCTCAATAACCTTGGCTTGCTTCTGAATCTGAGTATTACAGTGATTTCTCTAGCAAAGGCTACAAGCACAAATATCCGTAAGAGGGATCATTTTAGATTTCAGGAAAATTAAAACACATTTAAGTGTGTGCTTTAAATAAGTAAATAAACCATTTTAACATAAGGACTCATTAGCTGACCGCAACATTTGGACATTGAGCAGAACTCGTAAGGCAACTTCATGAGTGATTTGGTGCTAATTAGATATCGCAAAAGTTTTTGTTTTTGGCAGGGGAGCAAAAATTTTGGCTGATATATTAAAATTATTCCCTCCTTAGTAAAGCTTCTGCTCATGAAGGACTTTTTTGCTCTTAACCTTCTATGACTGCAACTCTACCAAAAATAAATAAATAAATAAAAATAAAGCGATTCATTTGTGGAACACAACTTAAAATCTCCCTTGATATTTTCTTGGGTTTATGCTACTTCTGCTAAAACAATAGATCTCTGAACCACTATTAATACCAGCATGAGTTCCATGGCAAAGGATTCAAAATGTCTTTGTGTAGCTAAGGAAAGCACCTTAAACAAAATGCAACTCATGAAAATCAAATGGAAACATGTTGTAATGGAGCACTTATAATAGATATGTTCATGTCCAATTGGTTAATGCAGAAAGTGTTCTGCGTGTACTTCATTAGAAATGACCTCACTGCTGCTAATTTGAGGAAAGGGAGAAAATTGTCCTTCAACTCCCATGCTACAAAATTAAGGTGGTATCCCTTTTGCAAAAAAAACCCCTTTCTTCTTCAAACATAATTTCCCATCTTTAATCATTTGCCTGACTTGGAAAGTGCATCATACACATTTATTTGAATTGTTCCTAGTTAGGTTTTGAGTATCAATTTCATTGCCTACCTCCAGAAAAAGAAATCCCATAGGTTTTCATATGTTCATTTGGCTGCTTTGAAGCATATACTAGGTAGCATTAAGCCTGCTTAAGCAGTATCTTCTTTAGTGTCCAGGGAAATTTTTCTCCCAAGTTCAAAACTGAAAAGAAGCTTTTGAGGAAGGATGAAAAACCTTATCTCCTTTATAAAAAATCTTTTTAGTACAGACATTTTTTGCTTTCGATTTTCTCATTAAAAGTTAATGCATTACTAAACTGCTAATTCTGCCATTTATCATATCTCTCAGGAATACAAAGCTAATTCAAACTGATATCTGCCTATGAACTCTGGTGAGGTAAATTTATCAGTGGTAATTTGATATGTAGGAACACATACTAAATGAAGAACATATAGATGAAAGCTGCTATATATGCTCTGTATATATGTCTTTCTGTGTGCATGCATCTATACTTTTCTCACATTTCCTAACCAAGGGGCCAAATTAAAAAATGTTTCTACAGAGAGAATATTTTTATTAAACATCTACAATGCTTTCTCCTCAGAGCTGATCTTTTTCCTGTATGCATATTTTGTTTTCAATTATGTTTCAGTAGAGAATTAGAATTTCATAAACAGCGCTGCTCTCTCACACACATCTTTTCTGTTCATTATGACTACATTAAAAAAAAAAAAAAACCAAGGAGTGAATTGTCTAAGTGGACTGGGAAATAAATAGTCTTGACAGAAATATTTGGAAGTTGAAGCTCAAATACTTTGACTATCAAGCGATTAGAGAGGATTCATTTTCTTTATTTTCTTTATTTATTTTATTTGTCAATTGCTTACAAGATAACAGGTATACATATAAACATGAGTAAGAATACAGGAAATAGGTACGAATAAATGGGGACAACAGGACAGGGATGATAGGCATGATTGTGCACTTATGTCTGCCCCTTAAACTGGAAAAGACCCTGATGTTGGGAAAGAATGAAGGCTAAAGGAGAAGGGGCTGGCAGACGGTGAAATGGTTAAATAGTGCCATCAACGCAATTAACATGAATTTAGGCAAACTCCAGGAAACAGCAGAGGATGGGGGGGGGTTGGTGTGCTGTGATCCATGGGGTTGTGAAGACTCGGATATAACTTCGCCACTGAACAACAAAAAGAAACATCATTCTTAAATTCAGAAAAAATCCAGGATATGTTTGAATGTTGTGAAGGGGAAAGCTATCACAGCTATATCACACGGCTGAAAATTCAGATTCTGAAAACCTGTACAGAATTTCAAAATTTCAGAACTTCAGTACAATTGTACATTTTAAAAGAGAATCTGATTTCAGCAGAATTTGGACCTTTAAATGTTAAATATGTAAGAAATATTTTAAAATGAAGTGTTTCAAAAAGGAAAGGTCTTTGAAAGATCTTGCACTTGCAATCACCTTTACTAAGACATGGGGCACCCTTTTTCCGAAAGAAATGTGTACTTAGTACTTGCAATATACACTGTAGAGGTTTACCTATTCCCTAATAGGTTTTTAAGTAATCTGCAAATAGAAATAATGCAAAGAAATTCAATTTATAGACTGGACACTGACTGATTAGAAAGTAAGGTTCTTGCAATCGTTCTAGTTATATTGAAGTCAGTGGGCGTTATCTTCAAATAAGATCAATGCACATTCATTTTAAAATGTTACTCCTAAAATAAGTGAAGCTATTCATCAGTTCTGCAAATCTACTGCCATCAACTAGTTGCCCAGTTGGGTCTCTCCGGGGGTGGGTTTCTTCCAGTTCTGTCCAGTTCTGTAGAACCAGTAGCTCTGAAGAGCAGCAGACATAGAACCAGTTCTATGTCTGCTGATGTTTTTGCCCACCCGCCCGCTTGGGCTCTTACCTGACCTTTATTTCCTGCTTTTCCAACTTCAGCTGCCATGCGAGGCACAGCTGCAGTTAAAAAGTACTTTTTCAAAGGCTGCTTCTCAGCATGCAGCGCTGCTCAGCTGTCCAGGAACCAGGCTGATAACGATTTACAGGCACACCCACAGCCTTGTAAATCACCAAACTGGCAGTTAACCCTGTCGTATTCCACCCCTGGGTCTCTCTCCAACTTTGTGCCATGTTGTCCATACAGGCAGTCCTCGACTTACAACAGTTCTCTCAGCCAGTCCTTGAGTATTGAAGATTTGTCTTTAAATGAATCCAAACTCCAGCTCCTCTTTAGGACAATGATGGTTTATTCAATATAGCATCAAACAATTAATACTCTAATCAGGCAAGAATGGCTAAAAGCCAGGCAAAGTTAGAGTTGGGTTTGAGTTTGCTCCTTTTCCTTTTATCACCATTATTATGAGACATACCCCACCACACCCAGGCCTATACACAGTTCTAATTCTGGCCACGCCTAACCCATTATCCCTAAATGCTATTAATCCTATAACATGTCTACATCCCTACTCAATTCCAACCCTCGCTAACTGATCCCCACTTGGTGCCACCTTCACCATGTTTTAACCTAAGTCCTAATTACCACCTATATGTGCCCCAACTCACTTTAACAATATGCACTACATCAATAAACAGCCAGTTCCAGCAGCCCCGCAGTTGTTGCAGAATCCATCCTCAGCTCTGCTCAGTCATTCCAAAGCCATCAGCCAGCACACAAGCAGAAATACAGATCCGGCAGCAGCAGAGATAAGGTGACATGTCCAGCTGACTTGCTGCGAGGCATATTCTGAGCTGACAGGCTCTGGGTGAACTCGGAGCCCGACAAGTTCATTTAGTGACCATTCATTGCTATAACATCTCAAAAAAGTGACATGACCATTTTTCACCCTTAAGACCACTGCAGTGTCTTCATGCTCACATGATCAAAATTCAGATGCTTGGCAACTGGTTCATATTTATGACGATTGCGGTGTCACCAGATCATGTAAATGCCTTTTGCAACCTTCTGTCAAGCAAAGTCAACGGAGAAACCAGATTCCTTTAACAACTGGCTTATTAATTTAATGACTGCAATGATTTGCTTAACAATTGTGGTTGTTAAAATGGGGCAAAACTCACTTAACAAATGTCTCACTTAGCAACATAAATTTTCAGTCATAAATCAAGGATTACCTGTGTTAAGTCCTGAGCATGGGCGCAAGAAATGGAGACGAGACATCGAACTGTGACTTCAACTCTTTATTCGTGACTTCAGAACAGAGCGAAAAACTTGGGCAGCAGCAGCTCTTTTATAGAGCTGGCTGCTTTCAAAACAACCAATGGTTTGAGTTTACTGCTCTAACAAGCATCCAGTCAGAGAGACCCGCTGTCAGCCAATCAGATTGGCCAGAAACGAGCAATCATGACTCGCTGTTCGCGGGCCAATGAGAAGTGCAGGATTACAAGCCTGCTGTTAAAGTAAAGCTATTAGGGTTGTTACTGATGCGTTGGCTTAGTCCATAACAACCTGTATATTTCAATATGAAAAAGGGGTGGTGGGCGGGAGAATGAACCACAAATATGTTTGCAGCAGATAAAAGCCAGGGGGTTTTGTATTTAAATTGGTGGTCTCAGAGATTAAGCAGCAGGAATAGATCCATGCTGATTCCAAAGCTGCCCTGGGTCAGAAACCAGAGGCACCTTAAACAGATTTGGTTGTAATCCTTCCGCAAATTATATGCCCCAGTTTATGAAATAGGAGAACTGCATTACAAAAGGAGACCTACTAATATGTGTCATTATCCCTCAATAGCATCAGATGGAAATGCCAAAGAGTTTGCTGTCTTGGCATAGTCCCATGCATTTCCCTTTTTTTTTTTTTTTTTTTAATGAATCTCTGCCTGCTTTCTCTGGCAAGGAAAGCCTCAACAGTGAGAAAATGTCAAAATAAAGCAAAATGTTAAGCCATGCTGCAGTACTCAAAAATCAATATTATTGGCCCGGCTATCAGACAGGCTACACCACAGGGGAATATCTTGATTAAGAGCAAAGTCAGTGCCACAAGATACATCAGTCTTGTCAAAAAGCAAGTGGTCAATTGCACGTGCTCCTAGCAGAATGGTTTTCTTATACAAGTACATAAACATCAAAAGAAAGACATATTGCAGCAAAATGAAGTACAATTTCTTTCTTCTGCAAAAGTGTGGCTAGATCCACATAGGGATGTACTGATTTGCAGCTATTATCGTTGGAGTTTAAACTTCCAGAATCAGGTTACACACTGGGAATTCATCATCATCATCAAGAGTTGGAAAGGACCTTGGAGGTCTTCTAGTCCAGTGGTCGCCAACCAGTAGGCCAGGGACCCCTGGTGGTCTCTGAGAAAATTTTGGTGGTCCACAGCACCCCCCAAAGCAATTAATCCAGGCTGCACAGGAACACAAGGCTGTGCCACCCACATGGCCTGTGGGAACACAAAGCTTGTGTCGTTTGCATTGAGAACAACATGAGATAGTGGGGGGGAGGGCAGAGGGGGGGAACTTGCCCCAAGCGCCTTGCCTGGCCACCAGACTGCTTCTTTCTGCTTCTGAGATAGTGGGGGGGAGGGCAGAGGGGGGGAACTTGCCCCAAGCGCCTTGCCTGGCCACCAGACTGCTTCTTTCTGCTTCTTTCTTCTGCTGCTTTTGGCCGCACGCAAGGAAAGTAGCAAAAGTCTTTCTTTCTCTCCCCCAAACTCTGACAGAAATGAGTCTTTGGGACCCTGCAAGGCATCCTGCTCCATCCTGGTGTGACAAGTCTCACAAAGTCTCATTTCTGGCAGAGTTTGGGGAAGAGAAAGAAAGACTTCTGCTGCTTCTGCTGCTTTCCTTGCATGAAGCGAAAAGTTTCTCTTCCCCCCTGAGAATGGAGCTGGAGATGGTATCCTGCAATCCCAAATAAAGAATGATCAGAAGAAAAATGGGGTGGGGAATTTTCCTGCAGACATTTTTTTGGGATTTTCCCAGAGTCTTTGCTGCTTTCTGCAGAGACCCTGGGAAAACATCAGCAAGCCATCGTCAGTCAAAATTCATATTAGTGGTCCATGGGATTTAAAATTATGAGTTTGGTAGTCCCTGAGGTCCAAAAGGTTGGCGACCTCTGTTCTAGTCCAACCCCTGCTCAAGCAAGAGATCCTATACCATTTCAGACAAAGGGAAGTCCAATCTCTTCTTAAAAGCCTTCAGTGATACAACATCTTTTTGGGGAGTTGAGTTGATGTTGAAGAATTCTGGAATTCTGGGAACTGAAGTTCTAGTGCATCTGGAAGGTATCAGGTTGGGGAAAGGTTGCTGTACATAAAATGGTCATATCTTTTCAAATTCAGATTTGCTTTGAGTCAAAAGAAACATTTCATTCGTTGTCATCATCTGTGGAAAGAAATTAGGAATTCAGAAGAATGTGTGAATCAGTGCTTCAGCTCTGTTAGACATCTTCAATTTTACAAGTGGTTTATTTATTTCTGGACAGTTATGAAATGCAAGAATTCCAAAAGAAACACGAATAGCAGATATAACCAATACAGTTTTTAGAACAGTGTGATTTACTATATTTTAAGTAGTTTCCAAGCAGTACATGCTATAGGTTTACCTTTCTCTGGAAAAAAAAAATATTTTATGCCGGGCTGGCAAAATAAACACCCCTGGGCACCAGGACATCTGCAATAACTGTTGTTGGCATCTAACATTACAATGTTAATTAAATGCTTCAGATTTTATGAGAGTACCAAATCTGATTTCAGCAGCTTTGCATTCAATTTGATATAAAAGTTTCAAAATCTTATTTAACACGGGAAATATCACCTGTATTACTCAAGATCTGAAAACCTCATGAGATTCCAAACCATTGAGTACAATAGGGTTGTACCAGACACTGTTGTCAGTGTGAATGCCATTGGATGATCTCATGCACTTTGATGGATGTGATAGATTGAAGGGGGCTTTTACCAATCAAATGGAAGATACTTTTAGTTACTAGGGTCTACTAGCAAGAAGGGGTATCAGACTCTTGTCTCTTGAGAGATTCTTATGGGATTGTGTGGTAATTTAGTTTAGGAAAAAAGAAAGTAGATGGGGTTTGGGCCTGATGGGACTCTTAATTAAAAAAGAAAAGAGATACAAACATAATCACTTAACTTCCAGTTTAATTTCATATTTATGTGAATTGTAATTGTATATCATAAACCTTGTTTTTAATCTTAGGGAACTCTTCAGTTGAAGCTGTTCTCAAACAATCACCCTGCTTTATTCACAACAATGCAGATGATATCTTCTATTTGAAATCCCCCTAGGTTTTTCTACTGTTTTGTTCTTTTTAGAAAATAAAATATTCAAAGGGGAACAAAACCATCTTTTGATGATGACTTCTAGTATTAAAACCTGGAAGCCTCCTTATTTTCAGGAGCATGCAATGAATTATGCACAAGGGCTATGTACTTTCTCAAAAATTATCTGGAAAATGTGTGCATTTCTCAACTGTTCATGAAAGCAGCCTTATCCTTTTTCAGGCTTCCTTGTGAGCTGAAACCAATATTACTTCTTCAAAACAAAGATAGTAGAGAAGTCATATGTTTGTGTTCACAAGAGTTCCATTTTTTCCCCCCACAATAACATAATCAGTGATTTATTAGAAAAGGGTTCACCAAGCTTTTGGACCTCACGGACCACCAAAGTCATAATTTAAATCCTGGGGACGACTAATATGAATTTTTACTGATGGTGGCTTGCTGATATTGGTGGGAAAGAGAGTGAGAGGGAGGGAGAAAGATCTGATCTAACATCTCTCCCGCCCCTCTCTCACACACACTCAAACACACACACACACACAAACACATAGAGGCAGGGGCAGGATTCAAATTTCTTAACAACCAGTTCTGTGGGCATGGCCTAATTTGTGGGTGTAGCTTGGTGGTCATGTTACTGGCTGGGCTTGGCTTGTATGTAAATATTATAAATATTTATGTAAATATTGACTTTTTTAATAAAAAAAGAGCAACTTTTACCCAAAATCAGGCAAAGCAGGCAAGCAGATTGAGTTGCTCACAGAATCACAGATTCACTCAGAGATCTATCTTTCTTCCATCGGCTACCTGACTCTGCACTGAATAATAGAAGCTTCAGTCCTAAGGGACGTTCAGCTCTGCTTAAAAACAAAGCCGAAGACCTAAAGATTAGCTAGAAAGCAAGAAATCCAATGATTTCCTGCTTTCTAGCTAATCTAAATCTCCCAGCACAGCAGAACAGCTGATGGTCGGGGGAGGGGGGGAAGGGAAAATAGCAACTTAGCAGGCAAGTTTGCCAGGTAAGGAGTGAGTAGGTAGGGAGGGTTCCTGTGGGCCCTGTGAACAGCACAGCCTTGTGTTCCTGCACAGCCTGAATTAATTGCTTTGGGGGGGGTGCTCTGGCAGTGACATTTCTCTGCGGACCACCAAACTTTTCTCGCGGATCACCAGCAGGCTGACCACCAGTGGGCTGGGACCACTGTATTAGAACTCCATGCTCTTATATCAGCCTTCCAAGGAAAAAATGTCTCTTGAGGAAAGAGAATGACAGTAACGACATGTAGTCATAGATAAATCTACCAGTTTAACTTTAAAAAAAAAACATTTCTTTTACTATCTACCTACTTATGTTGTTAACTTTTTAAAATATTCTTCTGCTTATGAACATGCTTTAGACATGCTTTTTACCAGTAATTCTTAACTTAGGACCACTCATTCAGCAACCATTCAAAATTGCAAGAACTTGCAACTGTTCTGCAAAGTTGAAGCTGTTGCAGCCTCCCCACAATCACAAGATTACCTTTTGTGATCTTCCCTGCCAGCTTTCTACAAGCAAAACTAATGAAGAAAATGGAAGGTCCAAAAATCACATTTGTAATTGTAGACTCATAAGACGCTTTCACCATTTTTGCTCCCAAGAAACCAGATTATGGCACACCAGGGATCTCATATTCTGTAGCAACTCCCTCGCCCACCAAGCTTCCCAACCTTCTCTACTATCCTTTCTGCTCTCCCATATATTCCAGTGCTTGCCCATAGTCTGCCCACCAAGGTCTTATCTAGGACTCCTGTCTATTTTCCCTAAAGCAGGGGTGTCAAATTCAAGGCCTGCTGGCCACTTCCTACCCTCAGGGTACTTTGATCTGGCCTGTGGGACCACCCTGGAAACAGCAAAAGACTGTGCTCCCAATCTCCGTTTTCATCTGGGGTGGCCTTCTGCAACCCTCTGTCAGCAAAAATGGAGCTTGCAGCCTTCCTGAGCTCCGTTTTCACTGAGTTGCAGGAGGCTGTCCCAGATGAAAACAGAGATTGGGAGCCTGTTTGCACTGGCAGAGCACTCGGGCCACCACAGGTGCCCCTGACATGAGTGACATCAAGCTGGCCATGCTCACCCTGGCCACCCACCCCAGTCCCCCAAGATCAAACACAACCCTGATGCAGCCCTCAATGAAATCAAGTTTGACATCCCTACCCTAAAGAATCCATGTGGTCCTGAGATTACTCTGACAATGGGGATGGTTGGCATTGCCATTGCTAACCACAGTGGTCACATGACATCATGCTAAAGAAAGAACTATCACCTATGGATGGATGTAGTAAAGGGTGCAATAAACAAGAGTAACAGGAGCAACACCACGAATTACCTATCTTCGTGCCGAGCAAGGTTTCACATACCCTTCACCCCTAAAATTAGCATCCTTGCCATTCTTATTGGTCTATGACACACATGTTCTGGCAAAAAAAAAAAAAAAAAACTAATGAAGTTATAATTCTGTCACATTGGCTATCATGTATAACAAGGATTTTGCTTTTAAGTTAGCATTTGAAGATCCTGGGAGTCATTCCTCATTCTGCCTAGTAATGGTGCTGGCCATGATGGTTTAATTGATTCTTTCATGGTTGAAAGGTATATATAGAATTGCATGGGCATTCAAGTCTTACTCCCATTCCTATTTGAATATGCCTTTGCCTATAACTGGCTATAAAGACCATAAGCAATACACATTTGTTTCTGTTTGTGGTACAACATTCCAGAGTAGCTCATATAGCTACCAGTATATGATGCTGTTCCACCAGCCTTTGTTACACACCTTTATCTGCCAATATAAATTCTGCCTCTCCAGTGCCATGGCTCTGCCTGAAGCCTTTCTTGCTTACAAAGCCCTATTTCATAGTTGCATCTGTCAGCTTCTGTGCTTCTTAAAAGCCAAACTGCAGTAGATCCAATATCCTCTAAAACCTCGGCCAGGCTCTCTCCATGCCTTCTGGTCTGCATTGCTTCTGTCACAGTGATTATGAAGGCAGCAGTTGTACTGCAATTAGGATCCTCATGGGCTGCCCAGTCTGCATCAGCCCTTGATGCCAGCTGCTCCATCGCCAGAAACATCTTCTTGGCATACCTTCCTTGGAGGCCCTTGTCCTTCCTGGAATCCATCTCTTTTTCCAGACGACTTCCTTTATTCCGCTAGGCCTCTGGCCAGCTCCACCATCTTTCCCTACTACAGACTCGATTCACTCAAGCAGTCCTTTTTAAATGCCACCTGTGCTTTGGACCACAGCCTGTACTTCAGGCTCTGAAAATGGAAACTCATCCTCCAAGCATCCTCACTGTTTGTTTTTCTTTCCCTCCTGTTCTCTCTGAGAAAACAGATGTTCGTGAGGGAATGGACCATCTTTTAGGCCCTATCTAAGGCTCTTCTTTTGTTAACCTTCATCTTCAAACACAGATGATACTTAGTCTTCAGATTCTCTGCCTATTGTTCCATTTTCTCTTGGAAATTAATCCATGCATCACCTTGTTATCAAATTCAAGCCTGTGGACCAGTGATGAGATTCAAAAAAATTTTATCACCAGTTCAGTGGGTGTGGCTTGGTGGGCATGCACACATGCACACTTTGCGTGCGCACATGCACCAAACACGCACATTGTGCAGGAGCAGAGGTGTTTCAACTCATTTCCTGCAAGCTCTCCCAGTTGCTTCAGCAGCTGCCATGCGGCACTCTTCTGTGCCATGCAAAGCCGCTGTCCTTCAAAAGCAGAGGATAAAGGTGAGCCTGGGAGCCTGGGCAGGTGGGTGTGCCCAACAGAAGAGTGGTGGAGAGAACCAGTTTTGTCTTCGCTGCTCAACGCCACTACCGCCTCGGGAGAACCAGGCCAAACCGGTAGAATATCACCACTGCTGTGGACAGTTTTATTCATTATTTTTTTTAACCCATGAAAGAATCTGCTATATTGCCTATTATGGATGTATTACTAGAATCCAATGTTTGGAAAGAATCTTATACATACATTTTGATTTTTTTTAATTAATTGCTTCATTTGTGCTGAGGATGAAAATATTAAAAACATACCCGAAGAAAGAAAATGTAAGCTTTTCCATTTTAATTTTTAAAAGATAATCTGAAACTCTGAAAAACCACATCAACACATGCTTATCAGGGAAGACCTGCAGTCTTGTTTGGGAGACTCCTACCTTTTACATAACTTCTGAATAGATATGGTACAAATGCAAATAATACTTGTGCCTTACCTAGGCGATATAGAACTTTAAACATAGGAATCTAAGATTAGAAGTAGAGCCCAAGGTTGTAGCACCATCTAATCCTGCATTCTGAATTACCTAAAGCCAAAAGCATTTTTTTTTTTTTAAAAAAAAACACCTTCTGGGATTAGACAGCAACAGTCCCCTTCCATTAGCACATCTCAGCCATTAGTATTTAAGGCCTGGTGCCCTTGATTCAGTAAGTAGAAAAGAATTGTCAATATTAGTAGCCATAGCTGATCTGATCTTCAGTAAGATTGTCCAGTTCTGTCACTTTGTGACTAGACAACCAGACAAGAAGCACACCCAAGAGTATTAGTACTATTTTTTTATGGTAATGTGACATTAACAGAGTCTTGCCTGTCTAAAAGTACATCTCTATCCCACCTTTACAGTGCAAGAAACTAAAGAGGGTCCTTTCTGAGACATTTGCCATTGAGGGGAAAGCTTCTCTCTCCAGGTTATGCATGATTTTATATATTTTCTACTATGTTTGCAATAGTGGTGAATATCTGTAGCTCGGGTGTAGGGTGAGGGTAAAGATTCATTCTCCAGCTTGTGGGATGGTTTCCAAACATTTCATTATCAGACTAGGTAACATCTTCAATGGAGTTTAGGGGGTGTCAGTGTTCTTCTGTTCTAAAGCCCTGCTAAACAGAACACCGACACTGACATCCCCTAAACTCCACTGAAGATGTTACCTAGCCTGGTGACAAAATGTTCAGAAACCAACCCAAAAGCTCGGAGAAGAAACCTTCACCCTCACTTCTACTACGTCTCCCCTTGCCGTCAGCCATGCTCAAGTTCAGTTCTTTATTTCTTACACCCAATAGACAGAATCTTGCCAGACTAAACCAATACTACTCTCAGCCTAGAGCAGGGGTGTCCAACCTTGGCAAGTTGAAGTCCGCCAGGCTTCAAGTTGTCATAGTTGGACACCCCTGGCCTAGAGCGATACTCTAGGACATTCTAGGAAATTGCTATCTTAGCTGTGAGGTGTATTGCCTCTTATCTTAACCTTCTCCCTAAAATATGCTCCTACCTTCCTGGAATCTGCTCCTTTACCATAGTCTAATTACCCTTCTTCATTCCAAGTTCTTTTTTTATCCCGATAGGTCTAAACCTTAGCAGCTTTAAGATGTAGGGACTTCCAGAATCCAGAATCCCACAGGAAAATGTTCTAGGTCTCTAATCATTGGTTGTCTCCCATTTCTTTGTTGCACCTTAACTAGCTTTGCAGTAATCAATGCTGTCTACATTCCTTCTAGTGTGGTGTTACCACAGATTTACATAAGAGTGTGCTTCTATTTTGGAGATATGCTTCTAGATCTTTACTACCCAGAAGGATTTGATATCACCAAAAAACATACCTTCGCTCTTCCGTCCAGCACCAGACCATTTATACAAATTTAAAAAGCACCAGTCCCAAAGCCAATTCCTGTAAGCACCTCACTTTCCATATCTTACCAATGTGAGAATTGTCTATTTATTTAACTGTGAAAAAGCCTGCACTTGCTATATACCAGTACCTGTTATCATAGAGCAGATTACTGGCATGTACGCCTTTTCAGGAGTTATGCAGGAGGTGAATGGCAGCATGGATGTAGCAAGGTTTTTGTCTTGCTCTGTTTACTTTATTAGATAATTTACTTCCGAGCATGAGAAAGTAGATGGCTTCAATATATAATCCAAGCATAGCATTACTGCAGTGCTAGGCATGTTTGTTTATTGAGTTCTACATCAGTTATACTCTAATAGGTATATGGAGATTTGCAGCCTTCTGTCTACCTGGCTATGACTCCATAATTAGCTTCGGAAAAACATAAATAAGCTTGTATTATTTCTGTAGTTTAAAAAAAAAATCCTTCTGCAACATGTCTTTAGCATCGTCCTCCATAACCAAAGCACATAACATTCATTTTCAAATAGGGATTTTTTAAAAATTAAAGATCAACTTGCTCAACATACATTCTAGAGAGGGAGTACTATTTAAAATAAAATTATTAAGTATATAAATGAATAATCATCACTCCATCAAAAGTAAGTTTTATTTCCCTGAAAAGGAAGAGGTAGTGGAAATAGACAACAAACAAATGGGTTTTAGGAATAATCCAGCAAACATTCTGAAATGTTTTTGATAAAATAACTTGTCAAAGTGCACAGAACATTGGATAATCATAAGATAAGAGAAGTGCCTTGGTAACTGAGTAAAAAGAAATATTAAATGAACAATACTCAGAATGAAAGAACTACATTTGATAAGAATGCTACACTGGTTAAAAACACTGGTTAAAAAGTTAAAAAAGGAAATATCTAGACATGATCTGTCTAAACAAGAACAGCAACATTAAAATATAAGCAAGTGTCATATAAAATAACATATTTAAAATGTAAGCAAGTGTCATATAAAATAACATATTTAGGATTAAAATAATAGCAACTTACCATTTAAATCAGTCAGCTGGATAGATAGATAGATGAGAGAGAGAGAGGTATAGAGGTATAGATATAGCTATATAGATATATAGATTATAGATATACCATATTTGTATAACAATATTCCAGTTTGCTAGCGATTGCAGAAAAAATATTATTTATATTTTACAATATAACAGAGACTTTCTAATCATCTTCTCTTTATGGTTAAAATGCATTTACTCACTGCTTTTATTCTTTAAATTGTACATTTCCTTGATATAAGTTTTTAAAAAGCAAATCTTCCAAGAAATAAGCTCTTTTTTAATTGTAGTAACTGATATTTGCATGGTGTTAGTGTACTAATGGGTTTTTTTAAAGGCTTATTGATCAGAGTAAGGCTATATTGCTAAAAGAATTCAGGACAGATAAAAAGAAGTATTCCCCCCCACCCATGGCACATAATTTAAATTATGAAATTTGCATCCGAAGATAAAAGTTAAGAGAAGACTATCAAGCAGAAGAACAAACAGAAGCTACTTTGAGAAACAGTATCAGAGCACAAATGATTTTATTAAATTCTCCTCATGTCTTTTCTTATTGTAAATTTTGGTGTTTCAGATTATGGTATATTAGACATTTGACATTGCTTTATACAATGAGATATATTTTAGCTTCCTTAAGAATGCCATCATGTAAAATCTGACATGACCATTTCTCCATGTTTGAAAAGGAGTTTAAAAGTTTGTCCTCCTTCAAAAGATCAGTTATGATGGTCTTGGATGTTTCCAGATAAAACTCTTATTATCTCATCTCACTGATGGAATTCTGTGGGTGGTGCAGAAAAATGAAGTATTGCTTTTGTTTTCTTCAGTCTTTCCTATTCTTTCTATTTTTATTTAAGGAAGGGAAGTTAGAATAACCACACCAAATGACTTTTGATCGACAGTGCAGGGAGCTGGAAGCATCTCTTCAGAGAGCTAAAAGGCGGGTCCTTGAGTTTAAATTTCCCATCGCATTCCAAATTAGAAGCAGGAATTTCCTTTCTATAATAGGGTCTATTTAGCTACTAAATTCTGGTTTTTGCACAGCATTCAGACAAGACCAGAATAAAAAGCTTTTTTTTTTTTTTTTTGCATAGGTGAATGTTTAATTCTGTGTAGTTGCCCTCCCTCTAGTGATAGATGTGAACATTACAGTAAATGAAAGCATTTTATATTTTTATTCGAAGGTTGGAGCTAACAGTCGGACAGAGCTACTCAGAGGCCTAACTCGTGAAAATATTCATCTGCTTCTGGATCCCATTTATATTTATTATATTTCTTCCAAGGAAATGGAACTCAATTCAAATGCAAACATACAGTATCTTCCCATTATATTCTTGCTTTGGGATTGATTGCAGTAAGAAGGATTTCAATAATTAGTATCATGTGGCTGTCCTTGTTTGGGCTTGAAAGCAAAGAAAGAACCCTAATATTTAGGTTAAGGATATATTAGGTTAAGGAAATAACCCTAATATTTCAAAAAGTCTAGAGGAAGAGCAATCCAGTTTTACATTGTTGTCACAAAATCTATATGCACATGTCCATTAAATCACCAGGAATCAACTTTGACTCCAAGGAGACTTAATGATAAGGAAGTTCAAATATGTGTGAGTAAATTATATTTAACTACAGCTCTATGGGACATATATCCCTTTTTTGCCTGGGGCAAAAGACTGAAGCCTTGGTGGGCTTCCGGTTTGAGTTCCTTCAGTGACAGACAGAAATCTGCGATCGTGCATGGTTTCGGTCTGGGCTCACTGCTGGAGCGCCCCGAGCAGGCTGGTTTCGGGGCTAAGCCACCCCATAGAGGTGGTGAAAGGGGGGAGACTGCCAGCAGGGTTGAGGAGAGCCGTATCTCTCCTCCTCAGCTGGTCATTACTCCCTCTCCTCCTCAGCTGGCCATTACTCCCTTTCCCGAAGGCAGTTGCAGCGGTGGTCAGAAATGGCCACCTAAAAGAAGAACTCGACCAGAAAAGAATGTACAGGAGGAAGATAAGAAGTGAAAGTTTTCGCTGACTGGGTTAAATTGCAAAAGCAACAACTAAGGTACCCTGGAATTTAAACAAAAATAATAATATCGCTCCCAAAGAAGAGTCTGAAGCAGCAAAGGAAAGTGAAAAGGAAAAGGTTTGGGTTTTTTTTTCTTCTCTCCCTTTCCCTATACTGACAACTAAGAGACTTAAATAAGAAATCGGAAAAAGAATAAAAGGGCAGGATCTGTAAAGAGGGAGGAGAATGCCTGGAATTAAAAGGAATCTACAGTAAAACTTCAACAAGACTTCTAAAAGATACATTTTAACTGAAACTTTGTAACTAAACAGTAGAAGCCCAGGAAGAGAAAGTGAAAAAAAAGAGCAAAAAGAAACAGCTTGCGTGTATTTGGATTATTTGGTGATCTCTGGATTCTTGGTTATTGCATTTGAATGATTAAAATTAATCGGGTGGTTGTTTAAAAATTTATACAATGGCACTGCTTCTGGATGAATTGAAAATGGAATTTAAAAAGTACAAAGAAGATGCACAAGAAGGGAGGGGTTCTTTTGGCTTCATTTTTCAATTCTTAGAAATGGAGATTTGGAACTATGAGAAACAACAAGAAGACTGGGAGAAAGAAGAAGCCATCTTTAATGAACAAGTAATTCTATGTGGGGAAGAAAAAGGAAAGGGGGGAAAGAGAATGGAGAATTTAAGACTTAAAAAACAACTAAAGAAAAGAAAAATAATTTGAAAAATAAGTATAATGGAAAGCAACAGAAGAGGGGAATACAGAAGAGAGAAACAGAGGTAGAGAGACAAGGGGGTAAAAAGGGGAGAGAGAAGAAGAGAGGAAAGAAGGAAAGAAAAAGAAGTTACAAAGGACCGAAACAAGATATAAAGAAACAGGACCTATTTAGAGATAATGGGTGAAAATTTAACTGAAAAAGAGATTCTGTAAAGGTACATAAGATTGTATTGTTATATGAGTAATAGAAATAACTTTAGAAAATTGGAAACAATGTATGATTAAAATGAGGGATAAAATAGTGTAATTTAGTGAAATGTTTGTTAATAAAATAAGTAAAATAAAATAAATGAGAAAATTGAATTAGAAAGGGACAGGAACATTTTAATTAGTTAATGTTTTATAAAATATAAGTGAAGGGGGGGATTAAATATGGAAAACTTATAACTGTTCCCATAGAAGTATGATATTTAATTGAAAAGTAATGTTAAAGAAGTTAAGATTTTAATGAATATTAACATTAATGATAGAATTGAATTGGAATGGAATGTATTGTTTTAATTACATATATTTATAATTTTTTCTTTTTTTAAGAATATAGTGTGTATTTTAAGAATGTACCAAGCAGAATGGAAGTTATGTATTACATTGAATGTTATAACTTTAAGGTATATATTGAAGCCTAAATAAGAGTTAAATGGATAAACTTAAAAGATATAAAGGTGTTATACTTCAATCAGCAACTACAGGAGAAACTTTGTTTAATGAGAAAAGATAATAGATAATTGAAACAGGACAGACAAAACGTATAAATACAATTATTTGAATTGAGACGAGATAATTAAAATAAAATTGAGAAAATTAAAAGAGTGGAGAAACTATGTAGGAAATGTAAAACTAATAAGATATGGAATAGAACATAAAAATGATCATGAAACTGAATTTGTGTCTGAACGAAGAAATGTAACCCGGGATTATGCTACTTTCAAAAAAGATGTTTTATTTGTATTTTTTTTGTGAAAACTCAAATAAAATTTATTAAAAAAAAAAAAGACTGAAGCCTTGGAACAATATAACTCTATTTACCATTAGATTTGTTTGCTTGCTTCTGCCTCCCAAGGCTAGCAAATTACTATTGCCCTAATTTAGAATGCAATGTGCCAGAGGTGGTATTCAGCAGGTTCTGGAGAACTGGTAGCGAAAATTTTGAGTAGTTTGAAGAACTGGCAAATACCACCTCTGACTGGAGATTTAACTTATATATTAGACAATAAAACACAACCTACTGCTGTCTAACTCTGAAAATAAAAGCTGTTTTGTACGCTGGGATAAGCTTGATTTTTTTTTTTTTTTTTTTGGTTCCTTTAGGTCAGGGGTCTCCAAACCCTGGTCCATGGATCAGCACTGGTTCACGGCATGCCAGAAACTAGACTGTGCAAACAAGTGAAGCCCCATTTGTGGGATGGAAGCAGCACACAAAACCACACACCCTCTGGTCCATGGAAAAACCTTTCTCCACAGAACCCGTCCATGGTGCTCCAAAAGTTGGAGTCTGCTGCTTTAGGTGGACATCACCAAATGTTATTTTTCCCCCTCCAATTTTAATCCCAGAAAATAACAGGGTGAAAGTCTGATAAGAACTCACAAAATGAGATTGGCACTGATTTCATTCATTTGTAATCCTAAATTCTGATTTTTTTTTCTATTTTCCAGAATTCCAGACTCATTTTATCTTCTATTTTGTCTGAGTATTGATCTTACATATTTCACTTGCATACCTGATCCCAGAGATATCCATTTTTGTAATGAAAGCATTACCATTTTGACATACAGCCAAGTTAGCTACTAAAATACAAAATTAAAGGAATATAATGCATTCAGTATTTTTTTGTTTGTTTGTTTATGTAGGCAAAGCTCCAGCAGTGAAACAGGTTGGTGTCGCAGTTATTAAAAGGAAAAAGTGCAAGATGTCTGCCAAGATTTCAACAAGATCAAAATAAATAAAGCAAAATCGATCTAGTATTGTTGTATCTTTTGCCAAAAAAAGCAGAAGGCATCACAAAAGAGATGTAATGTAATAAAATCCGCATATAATAATTAATATAATTTAGAACGAAGTTTGTGTTGTCCTTGGTGCTCTCTGAACTTGGTTGTTTTCTTGCAGATGTTTCATTACCAAACGAGGTAAGATCATCAGTGCTAGTGGGGAGTGGGGTTTTGTCACATTTTATATACTAGTGGTTCCCTGTCAGTGTTATAGGAGTGGTTTTCGTGGTTCTACCAATACTACTACCAACAATGACAGGGCAAGCCAGAAGTACAGGGATGTCAAACTTCAGACAATGGCGTGCTTAAATCTGGCCTGCGGGGCCGGCCTGGAAATAGCAAAGGACCAGTCTGCAGTGCCTCTGGCAGCCAAAATGGGACATGGAGGGGGCATGCGGTCAGGGATGGAATTCAAATTTCTTAACAACCGGTTCTGTGGGTGTGGCCTAATTTGTGGGTGTGGCTTGGTAGTCATGTGACTGGGTAGGCATGGCTTGCATGTAAATATAAATATTTATGTAAATATTGATTTTTTATTAAAAAAAGAGCAACTTTTACCCAAACTCAGGCAAAGCAGGCAGGCAGATTAAGTTGCTCACAGAATCACAGATTCACTTAGAGATCTATCTATCTGCAATCCACTATCTGAGTCTATCACATAAAATTTGCTTGCAAGCAAACTCACAAAATTAATTCACAACACACCATGTATGTAAATATTGATTTTTTTATTTTAAAAAAAGAGCAACTTTTACCCAAAAGTAGGCAAAGCAGGCAGGCAGATTTAGTTGCTCACAGAATCACAGATTAACTTAGAGATCTATCTATCTGCAATCGGCTATCTGAGTCTGCACGGAAAAGCTTCAGTCCTAAGGATGGTTTGGGTCTGCTTTTAGATTAGATTTAAATCTCCTGGCAGAGCAGAACAGCTGATGTTTGGGAAGGAAAAAAGGAAAAATAGTAACTTACCAAACTTACCTTAACATTGGATGGCTCATGTGCCAGGTAAGGAGTGAATGGGCGGGGAGGGGTGGGGCCAACCAGTGGAGCAATTTGCCAGTTCTCTGAACTGGGGACAATCATGTGTGCATTGTTTGCAAGAAATCATCAGCTGTGCCACCTAGACAGCTGACAAGTGCTGTGCTCGACTGCACAGGGTTTGAGAATCCTTGTTTCCTGCTTTTTCAACCTCAGCTGTGCTGTGCAAAGCAGTTGAGGAGGGAAAAGCAGGGAATAAAGGACAGCTTAGAGCCTGGGCAGGTGGGAGGGCCAAACACCAAACCAGTTCGGTGTCAGCTGCTCTTCGGGGCTACAGGTTCTATAGAACCGGGCCAAACCAGTAGCATCCCATCCTGCATGCAGCTCCCCATGCACTGTTTTTGGCCTTGATGGCCTCCTGCAGCAGTCTGCCAACCAAAACAGGCATGGGGAGGCTGTGTGAAGCCCCCCGATGCCCCGTTTTGGCCAGCAGGGTGCTGAAGGCCATCCAGGCCAAAAATGGGGCATAGGAGGCCTCATGCTAGCTCCCCATGCCCCATTTTGACTGGCAGAGTGCTACAAGAGGCATCTGTCTTATCTCCGCCCCCCTGGCCAGCCCGTGGAGAACTACAATGCTGATCCAGCCCTTGAAAAAATCTAGTTTGACACCCCTGCACTAACGTATAAATGAGAGCAAAGCCCACTCCCTACTAACACTAATTATCTTACCTAGCTTGATAATGAAACATCTTCAACAAAACAGCCAAGCTCAGAGAGCATCAAGGACCCCACAGTTCAACCCTAAACCATATATATATGCATGTGTGTGTATATGTGTATATGTATATATGTATATATGTATATATATATTATTTATTTATTAAATTCTTATGCCACTCATCTTCCCTACCAGGTATCAGAACTAAGTGTAACTGTGATTTATGGCCTGTATGTCTGCACCATCCTGTTCAGAGAGGTGGAGTTAATATGAGGCTGACATGAGTTCTCCCTTCTCAGCATTCTCTATATTAGAAAAACCTCAAAGTAGATAGATCTTCAAAGGAAATGTGTGCCTGAATAAGTTGGAAAAATGCCTTTTTTTTCTACTTTTTTTAAACCCCTACTGGCTCCTCCATTGACAAACATAGCCATCCTCTGAATCTAATGACTGTGAAGATGAATTTTTCTACTTCCTGTAAGAGAAATGTTGGAACAGATTTTGCTGTTCACAAATAAGGACCACTCAGCAACTAATATCTACTTTGTTTTGCATCTCTTACAGAAGTTCATTGAGTGACAGTATAGAATGGTACCTGTTAGGAATAACCATAGTTACCTAACGTTGTTTGGGTAAACAATATATAAACCATGATAGCAAAGTTTAAATGTGTTTTTCACTTTAAACTCTAAATGATATAATTTGGGTGCGGTTGAGAAACTGCCATAAGAGGGAGCTAGAGAACCTGGATTGCTACTAGATTAATGATTGATTGTTCTGTATGTTCCCTGTTGCTGATGTCGAAGGAGAAAAGAGTTTTGAATGCTGCATATCTAATCTACTGTGAGAAGATATTTACTGGACTGATTTATAGATTGACATTGTAAGTTAACTGACCTTTTGACACTGGATTTTTGCAATTGAACAATCTCTGGACTGAACTGACTGAACACTATTGAATGATATTTGGACTGTTTGACCCTGCTAAACTCTTAATGGAATAAACTATTCAACTAAGACAGTGTATCCATTTTTACTGAATGTGTAAACTAAAAAACGCTTTCTCTCATATTCGCCTGACTGCTGTGCACATTCTGCTAGGGTATATCCCTAACACTGGTTATGGGCCCAGGCTGCACAGTCAGACTAACCAGGATATAACAGGCTTATATAAATTGAGAGTTAGTGTAGTTACACAATACTGTAAACCAACAGCTGTGTTTTATGAGTTTATTATAGTTTAATACCCAAAGAAAAATGGCACAAGTCAATTTACCAAGTTTGTCTCTATCCAAACTGGATGGAACAAACTATGTTTCATGGTCTATGAAATGCAGTCTACTTCTACACAGAGAAGATTTGTGGAGTATAATTCAAAACCCACCAGAGGTAGATGATTGGGATCCGGAAGATGAGAATGATGCCCAGAAAATAAATGAATATAAACTGAAAAATGAGCAAGCTCTATGTATAATAGGACTGACACTCTGTGACCAGCAGCTTGTCCATATTCATGGAGAACAAACAGCTGCTAAGTGTTGGGAGAATTTAAAGAAGATTTATGTTCGAGACAGTGTAGGAGCACATATAAATCTGTTCAGAACACATCTTCAAAAGAATAGAGACATGTTTGCTGATATAAACACAATGAAAAGGATTTTTCAGGAACTGCATGAAAAAGAACTTATCTTCACAGAACTGCATCAGGTTTATATAATTTTGTCTTTGTTAGATGAGAGCTATGATGACTATGTAACTTCACTAGAAGTACTGCCAAAAGATAACCTCACATTAACTGACATTACTGGCAGATTAATTGAAGAAGCCAGGAGAAGGCTTGAAAGGGATCAACTGAGAAGGGAACAATCACAAGATAAATTATCTTCAACAGCCTATACAATTAAAAAATGTTTTAATTATGGAGGAAAAGGACATTTGGCTAGATTCTGCAAAAAAGGAAAATGCCAGAATGCCAAAAAGCATCAAAACGATGAAAATTTTTTTGAAATAGCCATGTATAGCAGCAAAATTGTAAATAATAATTTATGGGTTGGAGCGTTGCACTGCATAACAAAAGATAAGAAAAGATTTATTAAGATGTCAACGAGTTCACAACAGATATTGTTAGCTAATGGCTGGAAAATGAAAGCAAAAGCTGAAGGTATTGCACATTGTTCGTGTATAAAAGAAAATGTTAAAATGTTGTATGTACCACAACTTAAGTTTAGTTTGCTTTCAGTTAGAGTTTTGATTAAACTAGGTTACGTAGTTACCTTTAGGGGAGAAAACTGCATAATAGAAAAGGAAGATAAAAAAGTAACTGCAACTTTAAAAGATGAATTGTATGTACTGAATGATAATCAATTAGAGATGGCTAATACAGTGTATAATAACGTTAAGCCTCATGATGAATGCATACATTTGCTACACAGATGTTTAGGGCATATAAATTTTAAAATACTCAAGAAAATGGTTGAACTGTCTGAAGGTATAAAACTGAAGCCTTGCAGTAAGTATTTGCACTGCAGTCAAGAAAAGAGCAAGGTAATACCAGCAAATAGAATTAATGGATTTAAAACTAAAGAGCCTCTAGAGGTCGTATTTGCTGATATTATAGGTCCTAAAAAACTGAGTATGGGAGGTGCTCATTATATATTAAGCATAATGGAACATTACTCAAGATATGGTTTCTGTTATTTAATGAAGAGTAAAACGGAAACATATCAGAATTTCTTTAATTGGTTGAAGTTTGCTGAAAGAAAAACTAAAAGAAAACTAGTAACTCTTGTAACTGATAATGGTACGGAATTTATAAATAAGAAATTCCAAAATAGACTGAAGATGGCAGGTGTTGAACATAAAAAGTCTGCACCATATAGACCACAACATAATTCTTTTATAGAAAGATGAGGCCAAACAATACAAACAATGGCTCGTACTATGTTGTCAGATTCAGGATTACCTGAAACTTTGTGGGGAAAAGCAATAATGTGTGGTAATCATATATTAAATAATGTTGTTAACAAAACAACAGGTGAATTACCATTCACACGGTGGCATGGTAGAAAACCTGACCTAAGCTATATGCACACATTTGGAGCACCAGCATGGGTGCACATTCCTACACAACTGAGACATAAGGGGCAGCATAGGGCTAAAAAGTTATTCTTTGTAGGTTATGAATCTAATCACAAATCATACAGATTCTGGGGAAAAGGTACATCTAGCGTTTACTACAGTGCTAGTGCACAATTCCTTGAACATGTAGGATGGGAAAAACTGGAGCAAGATTCAAGTGAGAATATAATCATAGAAACCTATAGAAGATCAAAACAATATATCAGTAAGCGAAAGAGTACAATTAAAGAAGAAGTACAGGAAGAGCTCTTAAAACCAGAACAGGAAAGAATAGATAAACAGGAACAAGTAGTACATGAAAGTCCACCTGTAAGCCCTGTAATACCTAGACGTTCAACACATGAAACCAGACCACTTGATAGGTACCAAGCAAGTGTAGTTTGCCAAGTTAGTAAAGTTCCAACTACTGTTGAAGAACTTAGAATGTATCCTGCAAAGGATCAAGAAAATTGGCATAGAGCGATGGAGAAGGAACTAAATTCACTGAAACAAATGAAAATGTTAAATTATTTCCAGGTAAAAAAATCCATTGGCTGTAAATGGATATTTAAATTGAAAACAGGTAATTATGGAACTGTTACCCATAAAGCTAGGTTGGTAGCTCAAGGATTTAATCAAACTGCAAGTGATTATGATGAAGTATTTACACCGAGTCTAAAAGCAACAACCTTGAGAGCAGCTTTAGTGTGGGCAGCTAAGAAGAACTATATCATGTGGTGGTCTCCCATGGAAAGAATGAGACACAGAGGCTAGTGTACTCGGGATGGGAGTCTGGAGCAAATTCTAGTGCTCCCTTTTATTGAGAATTTCGTACATAGTAAGCATTCACATTGTGGATTACAATAATTAGATATAGTACACAGAATTGTTTACAGTTGTCTGAGCTGCTTAATTGTTCCTGGTGTTTGTTTTTAATTTCCTTGCTTATCTCAGTGACCCTTAGGCAGACTTGTATGTATAAGATCTTAGACTAATCATTACCCAATACTGAAGTCAAAGTTTACTCCCACATCTCCCCTGTTTTAGTTTTTTGATGATCGCGGATGCCTCGGTAGCTTTTTGCCATCTGCAACAGTTCTCCTTCTGTAGGCTTCACCCGACACATTCCTAAAAGTCCAGGGAGACATTGGATACAACAGCATACACAAAGAGAAAGTATAAAAAGCAATATCACTCCAACAATTAGGTGACGAATCCATGAACCATCTGGCAACCAGGACCAAAATGCAGACCACACGTCCAGTCCCTCGTCCTCCGATTGTAATGGATTCTCATTCAGGGTTTGTTCCATATGCTGTATAGTAGCTGTAATGTTTGGAGAATAATCAGAGATATACATGCAACAATGTGTATGAATCACAGCGCAAACTCCCCCTTGCGCAGCCAAAATAGTGTCCACCGCATATTTGGTTTGCAGGACAAAGTCAAGGATTTTTCCTTGCTCTTCTTCAAGCAGCTTTAGAGTTTTAATGGTGTCTTTAAACATAGTAACTGTCCAATTGTTTAAACGATGCAAATCTCTATAGTTCATTATGACTCCTAAAGGAGGAATAATTCCCCTTGATATCTGTGTCCAGTAGTCATGATTCAAAACAGAGTTTACTTCCGTTGCAGAACGCGCATTGCGGATATGAGCAGTCCCCAAAGATTTTAAAATGACATGAGATGGGATCACTTTCCCAAAGGTGCAGACTCCTTTCCATCGTGCTGGCATGCGATCATAGGCCATATGTCGACACAGCAACCATAGTTTTGCTCCCAGGAGATGACCAACCGTATTTGATTCAGCATAGATTAATTGTGCAAAAGATTCCATTAACATAGCCAAATAAGTGGGCGGTGGTGCGTATTTCCCATTTGCACATTTGGGCAGCTGGTTTTCTCTCATGGTGGGACAACATGTGGCAGGGATAAATGGACACCCATTTTCATTGATCAAATATATGATATCAAATTTAGAAATATTATGTACAAACTAAGTGAGATTTTTAGTTTTCATATCATCTGGATAAATCCGACTTCCATTGCCAATAATAATTGTTTTGTTACAAAATGGATATGTTCCCAAGTAAGTCATATTCTCTACTGTCTCATTGTGGGTCCAGCAGATATCCGCCACCTCTTGGATTCTGCTTCCAAGATGCAATGTATTTATGTTACTTGTAGTCCAACTGTTAGACCACATCCCTGAACAACCATAGCATTGTCCCTTATACCAGTCACCTTTGGCCATAGGTACTGCAACCATTGGAAGCCCTGATGTTTTGTGAGTTGGCATGTGCATACATATCCAACAATCAGTTTTATTATGAAGGTTTGCTAGCTTCCCCATGTCCTGGATCAACATGTTTCTTTTCCATTCCCCCAAATCCATCCCCTTGCCCCTTTGGCTGATGATAAGGACGCACACAGCGAGCAGGAACCCAAACAACTGTCCCCTCATCTTCAACTGCAGCGTATCCTCGGCCCCAAGTTATTAGCGGGACAGGTCCTTTCCACATTGGATCTGGTAGTCTCTTATACCGAACTTTCGGTCTTGGCATACCTGCAGAAGGGGAGGAAGCAAAATGCCTACTGGCTGCCGTAGCAGCAGGAGATCCTGTCATGTTTAAAAAATTTAAAGTGTATAAGGTAATATTAAGAATGTTTTGTATGTAAGGCAAGCCATATCCATCCACTTCCCCCGTTTTTGTTTTTGTGTGAAGGAGTGCTTGTTTTAGCGTCTGATGAGCTCGTTCCACAACGGCCTGACCAGTGGAATTGTAGGGAATGCTAAATTTATGTATAATTGACCATCGATGACAAAATTCCGCAAAGGCGGTGCTAATGTAAGTAGGGCCATTGTCGGTTTTGATCTCCATTGGTGGCCCCTATGTGTGAAGGTACGGAGGCAGTGGTTGACTACATGTTTTGTAGCCTCTCCTCATTGAGGTGTTGCCATAATAAATCCTGAATAGGTATCAACAGTGACATGCAGATGGTGCCATGGTTTGAAGGGAGGGTGTTGTGTGACATCCATCTGCTATAGTTGACAAGCAGATGTCCCCCAAGGATTTACTCCTTGAGGAAGTACAGTGGATTGAGCACTGCAACTAGGACATTGTTGAATAATAGCTGCAGCTTCTGCAGCAGTGAGACCAAATTGTTTACAAAGAGCTTTGGCATTTTGATGAAAATAGCTATGTGAGTCCCATGGAGTAACAAGAGAAAGTGAGAGACAGGACATGGCCGAGGCCACTGCGTCAGCCACGTCATTCCCTTCCTGCAGTTCCCCGGGAAGTGGCTGGTGGCTGCGAATGTGTGCAATATGTAGAGAATGTTTGCGAGAATGAAGACAGCTTTGCAGAGCTAGAAACAAACTCATAAGATTAGCATCAACAGATGGAGAAAGATAAGCAAATTCAATGTTAAGTATCAATTGATAAACGTCAAGAGAATTCACAATAAGATTTAGCGGTTCTTGTGCAAATTCCTGTAAGGCCAAAATAGCAGCAGCTAATTCAGCCCTTTGTGCTGATTGCTGAGGAGGGGTAATTTTTGTTTTCCATACCCCTTCCTGTCTCCATGCACAAGCGCCGTACCGTCCGCATAAATGGTCACTCCCCCAACTGGCTGCTTGGCAATAACTGAATTAAAATTTACAGATACCTTTCGAAGCAACTGGAAACGAGGGTCACTGGGGGTGTGGCAAGAAATCTTCCCTGGCCAATTTTCAAGAGCAATTTGCAATTCAATGGATTGACTATACCAAGTTTCCCACAGAGTGAGGGAGATAGGTAAAAATAACTGAACTAGATCTATGCCATATAAATGCATACTGTGATTTCGGCCTTTGATGATTAACTCACTATAAAGCATAGCCAAAGTAGAAATTGTTTTTCGGGGAGTATTTTGCAAATGCAACCATTTAATGATATAAACCTGCACTTCATGTAATTGAAATAAAGCTGCAGTAGGCAAGGCTGGAGTTTGTAAAATTGTCAAAGCAAATGGAGTATCAGGAATGCATCGATCATGTAATTTTTCCATTATCCAATAACAATTTTTTTGCGAAATTGTGACAGCAAATCTCTACCCCACAAGTTTATGTGCAGGGGCAACACAAGAGGTTGAATCCTTGCAGTCTCACCAGTTTCTCTATGCAATGCCTTCAACCAATGTACACTACTTCTTGCAAACTGCATACCACCCACTCCACGAACAGCCGGAGAGTCTTCAAGCGCCCATTCATTTGGCCATTCCTTTTGGCGTATCACAGAGACATCTGCTCCGGAATCTATAAGGCCAGAAAATGATTTTCCCTGAATTTCAATTGTCATTTTTGGTTGGTCTGTAGTCAAATTTTTTGTCAGCACTAGCAATTCTGCAGCAACTGGAGAACTTGCCATTTCAGTGGACCCAAAACCACCAGTTCGTGGGATCCCAATTAAAGGATTTATAGGGATGTATGGAAGCAATAATAACTGGGCAATCGAGTCACCGGCCATTAATGATGCAGGAGTATCAATCAGTGTACAATTGTATCTTAATAACCCCTTTATAATCTTGGTCAATAACTCCTGGAATAACAAAAAACCCTTTTTCTGATGCAGAAGACATGGGAAGTACTAATCCCACTGTTTTTTCTGGCAGTGGCCCATGCAAATGAGTGTTCTCAATATGCACTTGATTAGGAAAGTCACATTAATTGAGTTCAACATTTTTAAACCCAAACCTGCACTCCCAGTAATTGCAGGCGATGCTTTTGTGACAGCCTTGGGAGCGGGGCTAGCTGCACGCCCCAAATTTAGTTTCCTGGATTTTGGTTCTAATCAGAGCGACATTGATTTGCCCAATGAAACCCTTTTTTGTATTTTAGACAGACCGATTTTGGACGGACATCCTTAATTTTGTTTTTGTTAAATGCCCCCCCCCCCAGGGGCACGGCACTGGGCTTTAAAATGGCCAGGCTTTCCACAATTAAAACAATTCCCTGTAGGCTTCATCCCTTTTTGCAATGCCATAGCCAAAGTCTCCATGTTGTAAGCCTGAGAACCCACCACTGCACATGCCTTTAACAGATCAGCCAGAGTAACCTCACCTCTAGCCACCAAGGGCTGTAAGTACACTTGCAGTCAGCGTTTGCACTTTCAACTGCCAATTTCAGCAAAAGTTCTTTTGCAGCTTCCTCATTAGAGATTTGCCTGATAATAGCCAATTGTAGCCTTTCCACAAAATCATTATAAGACTCAGATGCTGTTTGCTTAATTTGAGAAAAAGACCGTGCTGGGGTTCCCACATCCTGGATGTGGGACAACGCCCCAAGGACAGCTGCCATAACCACTGGAAATACGTGATCAGGCAAATTAGCAGCTTGATCAGCAGTGGATTCAAACAAGCCTGCCCCGTAGATTTGGTCTGGCGTATACAGCCCCCCCCCCCGAATTCCTTCCCCTAGTGACAGCTTCCCTTTGGTATTCTGAGTCAAAAACCACATACTGAGTAGAGCTCAATATCATTCTCATTAAATCTTTCCAGTCACTAGGAATCATGCGTGAAGTAGCCAAACTTGTCAGAAGCCCCTTTGTAAAGGACTTTGAATACCATAATCTTTAACTGCTTTTTTAATTTCCCTAAGAACTGCTAAAGGAATTGGAACCCATTCAGTCTGCAGATTGCCTTGAGCATCCACTTGCCTATTGACTGGAAACAAATTCATCTGGGGAATCTCATCAGGCTCTAATTTCCCCTCATTGAAAGCCTGATGCATCATTGCTTGAACTTTTCCCATTTTTGGTTGGATTTTATCATCCACAGGCATAGGCGTTGTTGGAAATGATAAAGCACACTCCAGTTTTGGGGTAGGAGGGTGCAATACAATTCCTTTATAAGGAGGAGGTTCTACTGAAGTTTTTAAAAGAGGTTGTTGCTGGGTCTCTAAAGCAGTCATAACAACCTTCCAATATATCAAAATTTCAGCTGTTGCCCGTGGCTCTTCATGAAGGATAGTTCCAATTCTCCTCCATTTGTCTAACTTTAAAGAGCCTTTCTCTGGATACCAGGGACATTGCCGCCAGATCTCGTGCAGCAGCTCTCTCACATTATCTTTTGAAAGAACTGTTTGCTCCCCCCCAGAGGGTTTAAAGATAAAGAAGTTTGTCCTGACTAACTTCAGCAGCTCACTAACATGCCGTTCCTGTGGCTGGGAGAGTTTTCCCCCCATGTTCCCTGAAAAAATCCTATTGTCCAGCAATAGTTAAGTACGTACTTTACCTATTCCAGGCGAGGAAACACGGAGGTCCAGACACGTACCACCTGCAGTGGATCACATCAGGGTCACCACTTGTGGTGGTCTCTCATGGAAAGAATGAGACACAGAGGCTGGTGTACTCGGGATGGGAGTCTAGAGCAAATTCTAGTGCTCCCTTTTATTGAGAATTTCGTACATAGTAAGCATTCACATTGTGGATTACAATAATTAGATATAGTACACAGAATTGTTTACAGTTGTCTGAGCTGCTTAATTGTTCCTGGTGTTTGTTTTTAATTTCCTTGCTTATCTCAGTGACCCTTAGGCAGACATGTATGTATAAGGTCTTAGACTAATCATTACCCAATACTGAAGTCAAAGTTTATTCCCACAATATCATAAATCACTTAGATGTAGAAACTGCCTATCTGCATGCACCATTGCAGCACACAATATACCTAAAGAAACCTGTAGGAATTAAGAACGATAGAACAAATAATGACTGTTGGAAGCTTAAAAAGAGTTTCTATGGATTAAAACAATCTGGTTACGAATGGAACCAATACATTGTTAAGGAGTTAACCAATATAGGGTTTAAAGCAGGTTTAGCTGATTCATGTTTATTTAAGAGAGAGACTAATGGAACAATATCATTGTTATTATTATTCACTGATGATATTGCCTTAATCACAAAAACTAATAATGAAGCTACTGAAATAATATCATTATTAGGTAAGAAGATAAAAATAAAGCAACTAGGAGAGATAAAGCAGTATCTAGGATTAACCATAAATAAAACCAAAGGTGGCTATAAGATATCTCAAGAGGATAAGATTTATCAATTACTAAAAACATACAAGATGGAACTTTGTAAGCCGGCTAAAACTCCAATGAGTCAAGAATTTAGCCACACTGATATTCAAAGTCCAAAGTTTGATAAAACTATCTATCAATCGCTAATTGGTAGTTTATCATACATTAGTAATTGATCAAGGCCAGATATTGCGTATTGCGTTAATCAATTGGCACGATTCAACGTTGAACCTACTGAACAACACTGGCAAGTGACAAAGCGTATCTTAAGATATCTTAAAAGGACAATGCATTATGCATTGTATTTAGAGCCAAAAGATGATCTGATTTTAAGTGCATATGCTGATGCAAGTTTTGCAACAGACATAAACACTAGGAAATCAACTTCAGGTACGGCTATACTGTTAGGAAAGGCACTGATTGGTTGGAGGTCAATTGGATAGCAACACATAAGTATGTCTACAATGGAAGCAGAATTTTCATGTCTATCTTTGTTGTGTACTGATTTAATTCTTTATAAACAATTGTTAATGGATATCGGAATAAATGTAAATGATTCCATTGTAGTACATGAGGACAATCAAGCAGCCATACGAATGGCTACAAATATTGCTGTGAAAACGAGAATTAAGCATACAGATTTTAGATATCTAAATGTAAGGTAATCTGTACAAAGTAATTTGATAAGACTGGAATATTGTATGTCTGAAGACAATATAGCTGATCAATTTACGAAGGCCCAAGGTTCAATCAAACACAAAGAAAGTTGTGATGATTATGGGTTAAGATTGTAAACAGATGTATATATTTTATGTTACCCAAAAGGGGAGTATGTTAGGAATAACCATAGTTATCTAACGTTGTTTGGGTAAATAATATATAAAGCATGATAGCAAAGTTTAAATGTGTTTTTCACTTTAAACTCTAAATGATATAATTTGGGTGCAGTTGAGAAACTGCCATAAGAGGGAGCTAGAGAACCTGGATTGCTACTAGATTGATGATTGATTGTTCTGCGTGTTCCCTGTTGCTGATGTCGAAGGAGAAAAGAGTTTTGAATGCTGCATATCTAATCTTCTGTGAGAAGATATTTACTGGACTGATTTATAGATTGACATTGTAAGTTAACTGACCTTTTGACACTGGATTTTTGCAATTGAACAATCTCCGGACTGAACTGACTGAACACTATTGAATGATATTTGGACTGTTTGACCCTGCTAAACTCTTAATGGAATAAATTATTCAACTAAGACAGTGTATCCGTTTTTACCGAATGTGTAAACTAAAAAACGCTTTCTCTCATATTCGCCTGACTGCCTGACTGCTGTGCACATTCTGCTAGGGTATAACCCTAACAGTACCCTTTCTATGATGGTATTGGGAAAATGGGTTTGGGATAATGCTTTTCAGCAACAGTAGAAGAAAAAGCAGTGCCAAACATGTTCACCCAGCACCTTCTTACAGAACTAAGACAGCTCCAATACGATATGTCTATCACTCCAGCAAGCATAGACTAAAACTGGCAGAATTGTGCCTTATTTCATTTTTCAAGAACAATCTAGCTGTCATATCAGGAATGCTTTTTGATATGCTTTTCAGAAAAAAAAAAACATATCTGGCAGGATAATGCCTTCTTCATAACTGAAGTTATAATATTAATAAATTTCATCTTTAGGTTTATCAATCCATCTTTGGTTTCCCTGGAAGAATACAAGTATGTTCAGAGAAGCTCGTATTGGTAATCAGGGGGTTCTAAGGAGGGATTGATGGAAGCATTTAGTGAGAAGGCATAGCTCGTTTTTCAGAATTGCTTTCTGAACTGAAAGAAAATATATAGAAACTGAGGGATGGGAAAGTAGAAAAAGAATTATCTGTTCGATGAAACTGTGGAGACAAGATTGGATTAAGGCAGAAATTGATTCACCATTTTTTTCTAACTTAGCGCCTCCCAGAAATATTGATCATAGTGTAGATTATTTTTGAGTATTTGAAAGGAAAATTTGTCAAAAAGATCAGTGACACCATACAATGAACTAGTGAAAGATACCATCCAATATCTAGTGGTGTGAAATGTATTTAAACAAAAAGAGAATATTGCTGGTTACACATCTTTTTTTATTTGAGAGACACTGCAGCACTACAGAATAAAGCCTTCATAAAATCTAAATAATAAATAATAATAAATAATCCTGATCAACAGCACCTTCAACTCAGTAACTGAGAAACAAACCAGCAGCTAATGCAACTCCCATCATGTTGTTGTTATATGTCAGTACTGATTTGTTTTGCTTAATATGTAGCGTATTGCATGTATTTGTTACATCTTGGTAATCTTCCCAATTTATAGTAGAGAAATTTATAGTAGTCCATCCATGAACTGACAAGGACAGTAGCAATTTTGCTGGTGCCTTTTATTCTAGGAAAGGTTGGACCTGACTAGCAGTCAAAGCTGGGGAATGGCCCTGCCACTACAGTTCCTACCTACTTTGAGATGAGAATCCAAAAGCATCACTAGATTGTGCACCAGGTCTTTCTTGCAAAGCCCCATCAACAACCAAAGTTGGTATCATCCCAGAATCATTTGGTTTCTGAATCTGCAGCAACTTCATTTTGGTAGGGTTGAATATAGCCATAGCATTAGCATTTAGACTTATATACCACTTCACAGTGCTTTACAACAGCCCTCTCTAAGCAGTTTACAGAGTCAGCTTATTGCCCCCAACAATCTGGGTCCTCATTTTACCCACCTCAGAAGGATAGAATGCTCAGTCAACCTTGAGCCTGGTGGGATTCGATCTGGCTGTCAGCAGAAGTAGTTTGCAGGACTGCACTCTAACCACTGCACCACCAAGGCTCTTTCAACTTGTTTCTGCCCATCCAGACACTTAAAGAACCCTTACAGGTACTGATATGCTTGCTTTATTTATCTTGCCACCTACATACCTTTTGCTTAGAAAGGGCTGAGTCAGTGAATACATTAACAAAGTATTAAGTATGATGCACCTGTAACCAATACACAAAAATTAATCTAAACTACATTCAAAAGAGCCTTCAGGCTTCCTGTAGATATAATTTGATTTTGCATTCTGTGATGATTCAACATCCTTTAACCACTTCCACTTCCTTAAAAAAAAAAAACAGCATTAACCTCATAGCCAATGATAGACAAAACTGTACAAGTTAGCTTCAAAAACTCCTCCCAATTGATTAATGCAATTGGTTAATGTTAAACTCCACTGCATTTTACAGAATGGTCCTTTAATTGATGTTATATTTACTAGGTGTATTTGGATTCCCTGTCCATTTGCTCCTTCTGCTGATCACATCTGATCACATCATTGAGAGAAGTTCAAAAAGTTAGTGACAGAATTAGAGGAGTCCTAAATAAGTTGTAGGTGGTGACTCATCCCCGGATCACTGCCATTGACATTTTAGCTTCAGTCAACTATTCATCTGTACTGGCCATCTGGACAGAGTAGGAATGTTTTGTTCTTAACTGAGACCAGAAAAAGAAAATGCTGTCATACATTTCTGAATTTATGCAGTGGTGGGATTCAAATAATTGAACAACTGGTTCTCTGTCCTAATGACTGTCTGGGTGGGCGTGGCCATGGTGGGTGTGGCCAGGGGTGTGTGACAGGCAGCACTCGTCCTCCTGCCACCCCCCTTGGAGCAAAAATGGGCTGCGGGTGACACAATGCCCCCTATGCCCTTTTTGAGGCCTAGTAGGCCTCCCTGCAGCCTTCTGGGAGTAAAAACGGGCCATGGGGGGCATGCCACACAAACACACTGTTTTGGGCCTAGTAGGCCTCTCTGCACTTACCTGGAAGCCAGGGCACGTGGGGACTCCTGGAAGGGGTGGGGAGTGGAGGGGCCACCCAGCAATTTAACAACCAGTTCAGCCGAAGTGGTGTGAACCAGTTGAATGCCACCATTGGATTTATGTCATTGTAGTATGAATTCATCCTTTTTTAGCCCCCAAAACCCTGTGCAGGGACATGCCATACACAGAGTCAACCATTCCGCCTGTCCTATATGCATCTTTAGGTTGCACGGTCAGTCATAGAAAGGACTCTAATACAGGGGTCCCCAACTGCTGGGCTGCAGCCCACTATCAAGCTATGGCCATTCAGAGACATAGAAGCAGTGGGCGAGCGCACAGGTGTGCAAAGTTCCATTTGTGGGACCGGCTTGCACAAATGGAGCTGTGGTGAATGCACTCACCTGTCTCTCCCATGGAGCCATCTCCTCTTCTCCCCCTACCCCCAGTCCACAAAGCCAGAAAGATTGGTGACTTCTGCTCTAATTAGCTAAGTAATAATTATATTTCAAATAGATTCCACACAGTGGTCAGATTCAATTTTTTTTATTACTGGTTCTGTGGGCATGGCTTGGTGGGTGTAGCAGGGGAAGGATACTGTAAAATCTCCAGTCAGAGGGGGTACTTGCCGGTTCTCTGAACTACTCAAAATTTCTGCTGCCGGTTCTCCAGAACTGGTCAGAACCTACTGAATACCACCTCTGATTCCACAGCAGAAGCCAGCTGGTTAATTCTGCAAAAGATGTAAGACCAACTTCATGAAAAATTTCTTCCTTCCATGATAAATTGTCGAAAGAAGCATGTATTTTTATAAGTCTGGAGAGAATAGCAGTTCTCCTTACCTACACATTTTTAAATTCATCTTATCTATGAAGACAAAGCAAAAACCAATAAAATAAAAATAATCCTAAATGTGGAAAACTTGTAAAGGATGCATATAAACCATTTATTCTTTCTGAAAAATAAAAAAAGAACAAATTCAAGAGCAAAAAGGTTTTAAACTGTTGATTGGAATATCTGCATGCAGAGTATTGTTTTCTTCTCCTTGTTTCCTGAATAGCAAAACAGAAAAATTATATGTAATTAAAATGGAAAAAAAGTATCAATTAGCAGTGATTCTCAAGAGCTGGGGAAAGTGTTGACTAATGAGAAAAACAGAACTCATCTTTTAGCAGTCTCTTCACAGCAAGATTATCCTGGAGAAAACAGACATTTTCTCTCCAGTAAAATTTTAATTAAAAAAGAAACAGGAAAATATTGTTTATAATTTAGAAAGGCTTAATACTTTTTAAAGACACAGACTGGCAAAAATTGTTGCATGTTAGCCAAACTGGATGCCAATGACTTTTAAAAAAAAAACAAACTTTTTTTAGTATATTGAGACATCAATGAGAAAGAACATACCTGAATGTGATTTTAAAAAACCCATAAGAAAACAACATTCCAATTTCCAAGCATGTGTTTGACATGGCAGGAACTTAATTGTAAGTGACTTAATTATCTTGTTTTGTCTGACATCACAATAAAATGCTAAACTGTTTACTTTAATTAAATAATAGAACCATCGACTTTGGATTCACATATCACACTAAACCAGTATTTCTCAACCTTGGCAACTTTGAGATGAACTTCAACTCCCAGATCCCCTAGTCAGAAAGTAAAAGAAATGGCTACTTAGACTTCAGGTATGATATAATTCGAAACAGAATATAGAATATATCAGTCCAAGGCCCAAACCTCAGATAATAGCCTTGCAGCAGCTGCAGACATAGTTAAAGAAATAACCTCAATATTTATCCTCTCTTAAATCTAATGAATGCGGAGTTGCTCACATGTAGGAGCTTTTAAAAAGAATCTCTATAAGAAATAAAGGCCTGTGGTTTGCAGCTGAGAGATAATGCTATCATGAATCCATTTTGCTTCTCAACTGTGATGTTCTAAATCACAGCAAAACATATGATCTGTTCCTATGGATAGAGTCTTAGGGACAGGGTCTTATGTAATGTATCATGTCCATCCTCTTCCTCAAATTCATAGTTCTGGGATATAAATGGTGGACTGTGGATAGTTCTGCAAAAATCCAACAACTGTGGTGAAATGAAGAAACAGCAAAGACCAGCTCTTTGAGAATTCTTCTCCAGACAAGGAAAGGACTTGAGATTGCTCACAAGTTTCAGGACGGCACTTCAGAACTCCAGTATCAGGGGTGGGATGCTACTGGTTCAGCCCAGTTCTATAGAACCGGTAATTCTGAAGAGCAGCAGACACGGAACCGGTTCAGTGTCGGCTGCTCTGTTTAGTTCAGCCGCCCGTCTGGGCTCTTGGCTGTCCTTTATTTCCTGCTTTTTCAACCTCAACTGCTTTGCACGGCACAGCAAAGCAGGAAAGAAGAGGATTTTCAAAAGCTATTTTTCCTTTTTATTTCCTGACCATCAGCTGTTCTGCTATGCTGGGAGATTTAGATTAGCCAGAAAGCAGGAAATCATTGGATTTCTTGCTTTCTAACTGATCTTTAGATCCTCGGTTCTGCTTTTAAGCAGAGCCGAACCTTCCTTAGGACTGAAGCTTCTATTATTCAGTGCAGAGTCAGGTAGCCGATGGCAGAAAGATAGATCTCTGAATAAATCTGTGATTCTGTGAGCAACTCAATCTGCCTGCCTGTTTTGCCTGATTTTGGGTAAAAGTTGCTCTTTTTTAATAAAAAATTCAATATTTACATACATAGTATGTTTGTTGTGAATTAATTTTGTGAGTTTGCTTGCTAGCAAATTTTATATGACAGACTCAGGCAGCTGATTGCAGAAAGATAGATCTCTGAATGAATCTGTGATTCTGTGAGCAACTCAATCTGCCAACCTGCTTTGCCTGATTTTGGGTAAAAGTTGCTCCTTTTTTTATTAAAAAAATCAAAATTTACATAAATATTTATATTTACATATAAGCCATGCCTAGCCAGTCACATGATCACCAAGCCACACCTACAAATTAGGCCACACCCACAAAAATCAGTTGTTAAGAAATTTGAATTCCACCCCTGTCCAGTATATGAGGGAATAATCATCTTGCTGAAACTGCAATTGGGAGCTTGGAAAGGGAAGGGGTATTGGAGGGCATTTTTAAAGGAAAGGAAAGGGAAAGGGAAAGGGAAAGGGAAGGATCCACACATGTATGTATGTGTGATACAGGGATGGAGATACATTCATATATAAGCTGTTTCAGTAAATCATAGCCATATTTCCCTGTACTGTAATTGACAAGATAGCCCATAATTCATTCTTATTATAGCATTATTCTCTCAATATTAAGTCACATTATTCACAACATATTATCCTAATGACACAAAGTATTCCCCCTTTTTTGATGGCTAATATAAATAGAACATTGAAGAGAAGGCATTATAAGTTATTAGCAGCACTCCTTGTTGACACCAGATTTATTTTTCTTCTCAATGTATAAATGAGTACAAGGATTGGTGGAAGGGAAATAAAGCAAGTATCCAGCTAAATAGAATGTGCTATAATCATAACAGTATTGATACAACAGTGGTGGGACTTATCTCCCAGGGTGGGGTATGTGTGAGTCTGCCTACTGAGATGAGGTGGACCGGTTGCTTTCATGGTGTGGAGACAACAACTTGGTCCTCAACACCAATAAGACCAAGGAGTTTATAGTGGATTATAGAAGGAACAGATCAGACATCCAGCCCTTGCTTATCAATGAAGACCGAGTGGAGCAAGTGGCCAGTTTTAAGTTTCTGGGTGTTACCATAAAAGAGGACCTGACCTGGGGTGCCCACATTGCAGCCCTGGTCAAAAGGGAGATTATACTACCTGAGGCTTCTCAGAAAACAACTGAATGAGAAACTGCTGGTGACCTTCTACCGCTGCACCATAGAGAGCATTTTAACATACTGCACCTCTCTATGGTTTGCCAATTGCACAGTGGCAGATAGGAAAGCACTCCAGAGGGTTAATGTCATTGCCCAGAGGATCATTGGTTGCCCTCTCCCCTCTTTGGAAGAGCTTTATAGCTCCCGCTGCCTTAAGAAAGTTCAAAACATTCTCAAAGATCCATCTCATCCTGGGAATCCTTTTTTTGAACTATTACCATCTGGCAGACAGAATAATAAAAACAAGGACAAATAGGCTGAAAAACAGCTTCTATCCCAGGGCAGTAGCTCTTTTGAATTCTGCTGTATAATGCAGTGTTGGTGTGGTGTTGGGGGTTTCCGGTTGAATGTGTGGAGGGTGAAGGATGTGTGTTTGTGTTTATTTTCATGATCATGGTCATGATATGCACTGAAGATGGTGTTTGATTTTGTTGTACGAGGTACAATGACAATAAAGTAAGTAAGTAAGTAAGCAAGCAAGCGAGCAAGCAAGTATTTGGTAATGGTTGATGATTTGAAGTGGATTCCAGAAGTGTAAAAAAAAAAGTTCCCAGGACACATTTAAGGCAAATGTATGTTGTCTAAACAAGGACAACACAAATCTGCCAAGGCTTGAAAGCTGACATTACACTTCATAATTTAATGAGGTCTCTTGTGCCCCCATATAGAGCCTCTTTTTAATGTCCACACACTTTGAATAGAGCATGACTTATGAAGCAATCACGGCCTTGGATTCAGAAATATGATGATGAAACTGTCTGGCTTTGAAAACCAAATCTGTAGTGCCACAGTCCTGCGACAACATTCTTCTACAATGGATTAACTCCTGAGGAAAAGCAACCATCTCCATTTCATGTCATAGCATAAAATCAGGTTACCATTGTTAAGCCTGGTCCCCCAACCAATGTTAAGGAAACATGCTAAACAGAATGTGCAGCGTTAGTCAGTTAGGCAGACAGGTAAATGTGTGAGATAAGTTTGTATGTTAGTTAACACTCAGTAAAAAACAGATACGCTTGTGCTATCAAAATATAGTTTATTCCATTTAAGAGTTATAGCATAGTCAAAAACAGTCCATCATTTCAGTCAGTCCATTTGGGGATACTCAATTCTCAAAGTCGTGTTGAATATTCAGTGTCAATTCACTTACAATAAAACAGTCCGTATTATCACTTCTCACCGTTGAGAAATCAACACTCCTTTCTCTCTCCCGTTCCAGTAGGAAAAGAAAAATGCAGTCATCAATCCATCCAGTAATTAGGGATCATTAAGCCAAAGAGAGAGCTACTGTTGTCTTGCTCCTTTTATGGTGCTTTTACAACCACACCCTTAATTACATTCTTGCAGTTAAAGTTACACACACTTTAACCAACAAACCATGATAACTTATTTATTATTTTACCTAAACTAGTTAGGGTAAACAATGTTATCCCTAACAACCATTTAAGAAACAAACAGCCAATTTGGTGTAGAAATTGATGGGTTAGACTAGAAACTGGAAAACTGAATTCTAATCCTCTCTTAGGCATGGATATGGTCAAGGTGATCTTGACTCAACCACTCGTTCAGCCAACCCACCTTAAAAAATTCTTGTTGTGAGAAAAATAGAAGTCAGGCATATTATATAAGATATAAATCTAATAATAACAACAGCAACAACTTGGCATGAAAGAACAATGCCAGCCTTCTCTAATCCCAAAAGTCTCAGTGATGCCATATTGGCTTGGGAACTTGGTAACTGAAACCAATGCACCTGGAAGACATTTTACACTGGGGGTGGGTAAATTACACTGTATTTGGGATAATATGACTACAGCATCTTCATTAATGGTCCACTCCCACCCACCAACTACCTCCAGACAGCACTTTAAATTGCAAGCGGTTAAATAAACCAATGATCATTTCAAATGGTTGGATTCCCATAACTGCGCTAAATCTAAATATGGATGCTTGTTGTTGGTTTAGATGTTTGGTGAACTCATCCTTTGTGAAGTAAGGTGATCTTGGAGTCTGATGCTAAGCTAGGCAGGAGCATCTCAAGACCTGAGAAGAAATGTCCATCCATTTCTGTCCCACAACATCAGACTGAGAAAGAACAAAATAAGAATCTCAGATACAAACACAGATACAACTGCAAACACCCTGCTGAGAGTTAAGGCTAAGTTTCAATTTCTTCATGCCTTCAAAACTGGCTTTGGTGGAGTTTCTTTTTTAAAGAAGGTATTGCAAATGCTTTAAAGATATGGCAGAAGTTCAGCCAAACTGCAGGGAAAGGACTCTTCCTTTCCGTTGACCTCTGATAACATCTGTCCAAGGTCTTCTTTTACAACAGGGGTCCCAAAACTTGGCAATTGTAAGACTTGTGGACTTCCAACTCCCAGCTGGCTGGATAAATTATTTTATTTATGTTAATTTTATTTATTTATTTGCTTTGTCAAACGCTTACAATATAATAGAAATAAGAATAAACATAAGTATAAATACATGAAATAGGTATGAATAATTGGGGACAATAGGACCATACACACACACATTCTATATATAATAATAGAATTCTGGGAGTTGAAGTCCACAAGTCTTAAAGTTGCCAAGTTTGGGAACCCCTGTTTTACATTGGAAATCTGCAGGAAAACATGATCAACCAACTTCCAAAACTTCTGTGTTGTGCTATCCTGCTAAACAGACATCTGATCTTCACCAGTTGCACAGAGTACACTTTTAAATCATTATTCTTTTTAATCAATTTGGCATCCCCACAATAGAAAACAAATCGCTGTGGGATGGTTTTCTGGTTTAATTTTATTTTTTATTTTTTATAGAAGGGAGAGGAAGATCTCTTTACAGACAAGCTAAGCAATTGTTTCCTGCTTTTCGTGTTCAGATGTGCCCTGCGGTAACCTTTGCGCTCCGAAATGCTCATATTAGTTATTTCAAAGTTGGGTGCAGAGCTGTGCTTTCCCATGTCTGCCACTAATGACTTGCAGCTGTTGCTAATCTGTGCCTCTGATTTCCTTTGATTACTATGTGTATTGATGCCTCTGGTAAATAGGCATCTGCCAGGTGCCAACACAATTGGGGAGGGGAAGATATAAAAAGTTCCCTGTTTCAAACTCAATGTGACATTGTGTGAGCTGAGCTAGAGAGAGGGAAAAGGGGGCACATCTGTCTCTTTAACTATTGAAGGGCAAGGAGATTCTTGTTGCAGACTTGGGCAGGGAAATTCCTCTATCCTGAGGTGGAGGGTGAAAATCCTACACATACACACAAACATAATTTTCTTTTTAGGAAATCATGATAATAAAGCAACAAATCATGCATTATCAGGGGAATCTGGCCTCCAAAGGAGGCTTTGTACCATCATGTATCAGTCATTAACAAAGTTTCCCGATAACCTTTAAGTTAAAGCTAATCAAAATGATATCCCATGGTTTAAAGCAGGGGTACCCAAACTTGGCAACTTTAAGATTTGTGGACTTCAACTCTCAGAATTTTCCAGCCAGCTATGCTGGGAGTTGACTATTCTGGGAGTTGAAGTCCTCAAGTCTTAAAGTTGCCAAGTTTGGAGACCTCTGGTTTAAAGAAATATATTCCCATGGCTTGTGACTGCTAACTTTCCTTTGCACTTTCAGCAAACCGAACATAATTTTTGGACTGCAGAATCCAAGAAGCCCTTGACTTACCACAATTCATTCACTGACCCTTTGAAGTTTACAATGGCAATCAAAAAGGGGACATGTGGCCAGTTTTCACACTTAATGACCATTACATGATCAAAATGTGGGCACTTGGCAAGGGGCACATAATTATGACAGTTGCACTGTCTTGTGGTCATGCAATCCTCTTTTACAACCTTCCCAGCCAACTTCCAACAAGCAGAATCAAAGGAGGAATAGGATTTGCTTAACAACTGCATGACTCACTTAACAACTGTAATGATTCACTTAATATCTGTAGTGAAAAAGGTCATAAAACGAGTCGAAACTCAGTTCTAACAACTGCCTTGCTTAACAGTAGAAATGTGGGTCTCAATGGCAATTGTAGGACAAGGACTACCAGTAATGTAGTTTGTGCGTGTTGAAACCCATGTATGGCTTCTCTTTTTAAAATGTAAATTAAACACACACATACACACACACACACACACACACATACACTCCAGCCACTGCAATCCTAAGATTATGTTTGAGCTTATCACTGCAAGGAAATAACCTGTGGCTTCCACTAAATCAAAAGCCCAGATGTGGGGCTGTGTCCACAAAACACATTTGATAAAATGAGTTTGACAACTTTGTGGTTCAGTAGGTCCCACCACTGCAGCCATCTTGCTTTTCTTGTTGTGATGAGGTAGTCCCTGGCTGTCCTCATCACTCCAGTTCCCAGAGCCAGCCAGGGACTTCCATCTGCTTAGTATCCCAGATGACAACACCTGTCCACTGATATTGTCTTCCATTAAAGTTGCCAAACTGTATTACAGCACTGAAAAGTTTAAAGAAATAGGAGCCAATAAACTTGCCCAACACCCAGGAGAGACATTTAACTGCCAAATCCTGAAAGAATTATCTTATATATATTAAAAAAAAATCACTTCCGTTCTGATCTGACAGATTTATTTTGCTACCAGAATATGTTTGAACTTTAACATTCAAATGTATCTTGGAAAAGTCTACCTCAAAACATAAAACTGATATTCAAACTTGTTCAGAGTAACAAGATTGGGGTCATAGAATAAGCTAAGCTGCATAGAATCAGATGAATAAGCCACCATATGCTGGCTTCTCACAATACATTGAGGCAACACCAGATAAACTGTATTTTATTAAGCACAATATGTGAATTTAGCGCTAATTGTGTTGGTATGTGTTCAACCAGCCCGGGTAGACTGGGAGGGAGCTGCGACAAGAGGCCCGGCGACCCCTTCCAGGTGGTTCCATCGACGAAGCCAAGAGCAGCAGAGAACCTGACCGAACCGGCCAGGAGCCAGACAATGACTGACCTGCACAGGTCCAGTAGGCAAGTACGGAGCCCCGCCTACCTTTGCATAGGCTCTTGGACAAGGCGGCCACCTGGACTTGGGGGAAGCGCGAGGAAGCCGCCTTCAGGAAAACCAAGGACCTGCTTACCTTGGATGCCGTCCTCATCCAACACAACGAGACCCTACCACTTGCCATCACGACGCCTCACCCTTCGGCATCGGCGGCGTCCTCAGCCACACACTCCCGGATGGAAGAGAAGCACCCATCGCTTTCTTCTCAAGGACACTCACCAAACCAGAGAGGAACTATAGCCAGCTGGACAAGGAGGCCCTGGCCATCGTCGCAGCAGTGAAGAGGTTCCACGAGTACCTCTACGGCCGCACGTTCACCATTATCACAGACCACAAGCCGCTGCTGGGCTTCCTGGCAGGAAACCGGGCCACCCCAAACATCCTATCTCCCAGAATGACAAGGTGGTCTGAATTCCTTGCCGCCTACAGCTACCGGCTCACACACCGACCTGGTAAGACTATCACCCACGCAGACGCTTTGAGCTGCTCGCCGTTACCCAACCTAGACACCAACCCAGCACCCACAACGAGCACCCTCAGCATAGAGACTCTGCCCGATCTACCCATAACTGTGTCAGACATTGCCCAAGAAACTAATAAAGACAAACGTCTGGTGTGGGTGTTACATTGGGTAGAAAAAGGGTGCCCGGAAAAAGACGACAACGAAGCATTTAAGACATTCCGGAACTGGCAAACAGAACTCTCACTACAAAAAGGGTGTGTACTGCGGGGGGATAGGGTTGTGATTCCGGAAAAACTACAAGGGAAGGTATTGGGGTTGTTACACAAGGGGCACCCGGGCATAGTTAGAACGAAAGCCCTGGCCAGAAGTTACGTTTGGTGGCCAGGGATGGACAAACAAATCGAGGCCTGGGTGGCAAGATGTGAACGCTGCCAAGAAACCAGACCGAGCCCTCCTGCGGCACCGATCCTGGAATGGGAAACCCCCAGGGGACCATGGTCCAGGATCCACATAGACTTTGCCGGGCCCACTAAGGGACATACATTCCTCATAACGGTAGATGCTTACTCCAACTGGTTGGAGGTAAGCAACATGAAAACCACCACCACAGAGGCCGTGACCAAGGAACTTAGCAAGCTATTCGCAACCCACGGCCTCCCAGATGTCATCGTGTCAGACAACGGGCCCCAATTCACCTCGCTAGAATTTGAAAAATTCCTAGCGGAACGGGGCATAAGACACGCATTGACAGCTCCAGCACATCCGGCGGCGAACAGGAGGGCAGAACAGATGGTTCAATTTACAAAAAAAACCATCCAAAAAATCGAACACGGGCAAATCCAAGAAAAAATAAATAAAATGCTCTTCATACAGCATATAACCCCGAACACAACAACGAACAAAAGCCCGGCAGAGCTACTAATGGGGAGGAAAATAAGGTCCCAACTAGACAGGTTGCACCCCACATACAACCCGGAGAGACCCCCCAACTCCTCTAGCAAGCACCGGTCCTTTGCACCAGGCGACGCCATCTATGCAAAGAACCTAACCGGAGACCCACTGTGGGTACCAGCAACCATAACCCAACTGACAGGCCCCCGCTCGTACCGGCTGCAAACAACCGATGGACAAGCCTGGAAACGCCACATCGACCAACTAAGATCGAGAGCAATCATGGGAAACACAACCGATACACAACCAAACACAGACAACCCCTTTAATACAAGCCAAGAGGGGAGGGAATACCCCAGGAACCAAAACCCAATAGAAAGGAACCAGCCATACTCACCGGAAAGTAGCCAGCTCGAAGCCGCACCAGGGAGAAGCAGCCAGGCCAGTTCAACCAGCCCAGAAAGACCAAGCAGGAGCGGCAGAAACAGCAGCTCAACCAGCCCGGGTAGACCGGGAGGGAGCTGTGACGAGAGGCCCGGCGACCCCTTCCAGGTGGTTCCATCGACGAAGCCAAGAGCAGCAGAGAACCCGACCGAACCGGCCAGGAGCCAGACAATGACTGACCTGCGCAGGTCCAGTAGGCAAGTACGGAGCCCCGCCTACTTACGGGACTACGTCACGTAGGACCGAACGAAGAGGGGAGGGGTGTTCTGTACGGTCATTTGCATTCTCGTAAATGCCGCGCTGTGATTGGTCGAAGTGCGCAGGGATCCAATTGGTCGAGCGAGCCACTCTGATTGGCCCGCTAGGGATCTCCCGCGATTGGTGGAAACTAATTGCAGGAGATTCAAAGTGGTGCCATTGGCTGCGGCCGCGGCGGCTTGAGAATAAAAAGCCGAAGTTTTTCCCTCGGAACCCGAGCTGTTCTCGGGACCAATAAATGAGCTGAACCAAGTCACTGAGTCCTGGTCTCCTTGCCGCGCCGGATACAACAGTATGAACTGCTATATTGGGCTTGCTTCTGAGCAGAAGTATCTAGGAAATGTCGGGAAAATGAGAAAAGAAGGAGTACAATATATATTTGCTGCCTTGAATTATTTATAAAAACAATAAAGGTGGGATCAAAAAAATCAGACATATGGAAAGTAAAGGACAAAATGGTACCAAAAGCAGTGGTAGGAGCAACTTGGGACTGTGACTCCTGAGCTGGGAAAGTGACACCAACTGCCCAGCATTCAGACCCGAGCACCAGAAGACGGTGAACATCCATCCCATTCCTGCCCCCCTAGCAGTTCAAAAGCATGCATATGTGAATAGATAAATGGGTTCCACTGTGGTGGGAGGTTAAGCCTTCCATGTGCCTCAGTATATAGTCATGCTGGTCACATAACCATGGAAATGTCCTTTCATGGTCAACCATGTTTTTTTCAATTTTCATTCCCAGTCTTCAAGGCTGATTTCCCCCCCACTACTTTTCATGTTTTTCTTGCAACACTTCTGAGCATTTATTATCAATGTGATTTGGAAAACTCCCCTGGTGAAACTTAACATCATTCCATCTGTAGTTAGAACTCCATCTGCTAAATTTCTGCTTATTGAGTTGTTGCAAAACACAGCACGCCTTCTCTTCTCCCTCTCCCTCCCTCTCTCTCTCTCTCTCTTTCTCTCTCTCCCTCAGAATCCTGTAGAATATAATGAACATGTTGGCTAGGGAATTTATTAATGGGCTAACATGTTGGCTAGGAAAGAATATTAATGCCTAACACAATTAAAGCCTACAAATGAATGACCACAAGAAAACAACAAGCTAGGTTTTTTCCCTAAAGAATGCATGCTTATTTAACAAATTCTGCTGCATTTAGAGAGCCTTTTTCTTCCATACCTGCCCTGATAATTTCAGGCTTTTTCACTGTTATTTAAAAAAAAATCAGATATCACAATTTAATCCAAATTCCAGGTTATTACATCCTGCAAATAGAATTCCTTTGCTCTATTAGAATTTAGTGGCCCTAGTAGCTCCCTCAACAATGGCTGAATTCAAAGTCCTTACCAATTAATAAGGTTACATGGATAACTAAGATGGAAGGCTTATTTAAAAAACTGTTTCTTTCACTCACAAGAAATGAATAAAGTACCTGGATGTGTTATCTTTCACTTCCGAGACTCCCAAAGGTTCTCTGAAGTTGTTTAATACTACAAAAGAAGAGAAAGTGGGGGAAATATGGAATTCCCACTCGGGATTATCTCTTGCTACTGCCAAGATTTGTGTCCACAAGCAAAGAGTAACCTGCCAGAGGGAAATGTTTCTCTTTTTAATAGCATGAAGGTAACAGGAAATTTATGTTATCTCCACGATGGCATATCTTGTTACCAGAAACTTGCACACTATAACTTACTAAACAGAACTCTATGTCACAAAGCAGAGACTGAAGGAAGTACAAGGAAATGTTAGGTCAGAAATAAAAATGAGACAGTTGAATGTTTGGGTCCCAGGAAGCATCTTAAATGTTTGCCTCTTCTATAATTGCTACATTCACAAAAGAAAGCATAGAGAGCATATTAAAAAGATTTCTTTAGGTGATGGACTGTATAAATATTCCTTCCAAACCACATCATCAAGAGGTTTGGTTCAATGTGTATCTTTTGAGATTTTGAACCTATCTTACGGACACTCCTATTCCTATTTTTTATCATGGAAATAAATGTAGACAAATATTCAACTTAGAGTTATCGTTTCATGTATTTTTACTTATAACTCTACTAAAGAAAGTTCATTCTTTTTCTATTTTTCT